>OY998179.1:65071303-66341950 GCA_963921935.1 Galeruca laticollis
TTCGGTTTGTTTTGTGAAAAACGTCTTGCCATAATTATTAGGTTTTTGCGCTACATTTATACTATTTTTACTCAACAGCCCCTGAATTTTTTCTGATGCACCTTGTACGTATGGTAAACTGATATATGTTTTGGTTGAGATATTATTATTAGAGTTATTACTACTCTTATTGTTTGTGTCCCTTGCATTATTATTGTTATACATTTTATGTATTCGTTTTTTTACTATAGGATTGTAAAAGCTTTCTGGATATTCATTACTTTGTAAAACTTCTTTAATCTTCTACAAATTATCAGGTCTGGATCTGAGATGTGAGAGTTTTAGGGCTCTGTCTTACCTTAGAAATTTAAATAATACGGTCAGGAAATACACACTGGAAAAGATTTTTTTACAAAGAAGGGAGATTACCAATCATGCTTGTGGCCACAATGTTATTATGCGACTTTTTTAAAATTAGAAAATGATCACTGGTTTAAGGGACATTGTTTTAGACGTACTTCAGCTACATTGCTGGCAAATACAGCTGGAGAAATCATTCAGTTTAAAAAATAGGAGGATGGAAATTCAGCGCTGTAGCCGAAGGATACGAGGAGAACTCGTTACATGGTCAAATAAAAATTTCAAATATGTTATCCCATACAAAAAATCCGCGAACGTCGGCCTCTTAGTCAACTTCCGAAGCCCAATACAATGATGAGCAACAACATGGACTTACATTAACGGTTCACATTAATGAGAATTCAAATGTTACAATTGATATTTAAAATAATTCAAATTCGTTTTCGTTATTAATATTTTTCTTTTCATAATTTAATAAAATAGTTGGTTGTATTAACTTATTTTTTTTAAAACCAGCTCAACATAGTCTTGCTATACTTCGTGGAAGTGAAGGTAAGTAATGAGTTATATCCCTACCGTCTGAAAGATAAGAATGTCTATATTACTAACCGATTGTGAATAAATAATTATTTTTGTTCATTTGACAATAAATATTTGTTACTGAAATGGTTACTATTTGACTCCTATATTTCAATTCAAATGTAATAAAACATAATCTTTAGCAGCATTTTCTGGGATTATTTTAAAATGCATCATAGAAGTTGAGAGGAATTATTGAGAATATTATTCAAGTCTCAAATAAAAGATGCAAAAATTACCAACCTCCGTTTTCTTGACTAAAGCTAATAACTTTTGTTTGAGCATGCATTCCAGCCAATATTCGTTTAATATGCGTTTTTGTTCTCAAATCGGCAAAACATATTTTTGGCTTAAGTTTTCTAATGAGACGATCTTTTTCTTTATTGCTTGATTCTGGATCCAATGGAGCAACGATCGCACCCAGAAATAGAGTCGCTACAAGAACTGTAACAAATATTCTATTAATTATTTTTTAATAAAATTGGATATTTTTAAATGACAAAATTTTCAGCATATACGTTATACCTCATCAAGAAATTTCTGAATATAGTAGAATTCTCGATGATTCACTATTTATATTAGTTAACTTCTTCACGAAAATCACTAATGTTAATTTATTGTTCATTCAGTAAAAACGGATAAAATATAGGAATAGATCTAAAACTAATCATGTACAGAAGAGGATAATATGTATGAAGATCTCTATATATTTCTAACCGTATATAGAATCCCATAAAAGTCAGGGTCAAGTCCAGTCATTTATTTTCAGGAAGTTTGGCAATGAACATATTTGACCATCATATTCTCACGAAAAATTTGAATTATCGCTTCATTTGGTATAACAGAAGATTGCTCTTTATAGTCTAACAAACTAAAAATGAATTTAGTCAGCTACATTATCGGTGCATAAAAACATTTGAATTTAAGTGATCTGAAATATTCATAATATTCTAACATAATTATAATTTAAAATATTGATTGTTTTATACATCACTACTATGTTTGATATTTGACAAATACAAAATTTTTCTGGTAATCGTTCAAAGTAGTTCATTAAAACGAATTAGTCCACTTCTGTGAATATGGAACTGTTACTATGGTTGCTACTATTATCGGTCCCAACATGAATAACGACTGGTTCAATAACCGTATCCACTAGAAAATCTAATTCCCACATGCGGGTTTCTTCTTTTCGAACGTGATTTATAGCGTTTTTCTATGGTAATGGGGTAACTTCATCTATTACAGTACGTAGGAAATGCTCTACATCTGCAATTTTAAATGTGCCCATGTTCTATAGGGTTGAGCTCTTAATAATACGGTGGCTGTCGTAAAACTATAATACCGCGTCTACGAGCCATCGATAATGTATTGAATGGAATTGGCTTGATTTAATTTGATAGTTGCCATTAACTCTGATTTACTTGCAGTATCAGCATATCCATTCCCTTTTTCTTGTATCCATTGTTTCAGCTTTTAGACTGTTTGAAGTGGGAATACGTTCGCTACGGCGACTATGAGAGGAAGCGTTATCCATTACAATAATACACTGATCTTTGACACGTTGTTGGGCGGACTCAAACCACAGTTCGAAGCGACCTGCGTTCATGTTCTCCTCATAGTCGCCTGTTTTTTAGACTCAATTATCATGCCACTTTCCTCAAGAAATCCACTGCCACTTCCTATATGAGTTACAATAATCTGCTATCTGCCTATTGGTGCTTGAAAATCTGTCGATGAACCTTCAAGAACAGCTTTCCGATTGCTCGTGAGGGTTGTGTCAACCCATACTTTTTCAACCGTATGTCCAGCGTTTACCCATGTCTCATCTAAATAGTAAATTCTCCGATATTGTCTTCGAAATTCTACCATTTTATGAAGGTACTTACGTCATCAGATGATTATTTCCTATCTTTCTTCTTCTCTTCTTCTTCGCTTTCCACTTGGCAGAGGAGTGGTGATCCAGCTTCGGATTATTTGGTTACTCGTTTCACAATTTCTCGCCATTTTCCTCGATTGTAGGCACCGAGTGCTGCTTGGTTTATTGTGGCAGTGGATGCTCTCATTTGATCAGTCCAGTGTGTAGGACACCTACATCTGGACCTAGTACCTTCTACCCGGCCCAGGACTATTAGTCGCTCCAGGTTCTCTATCTGTATCTGTAAGAATTTCAGGGTGGGTGACCCCACAGCACTTAGGCCACAATCAGCCTATAATGCATCTATCTGAGGTTCAGACTTCCTTCTAGCTCGTCTTCCAGCCTACTTGTTTGAAGTAGGCGATGACGTCGCCTGATGTAAGTTCCCTCATACTGGCGTATGCCTGTGATCGCCGAATACAGAAACCCTAAATTGAGAGAGTGTCGGACATTCACAAAGAATGTGTTCGACAGTATCATCTTCTTGTTCACATCCTCTACAAAGTAGGGTGTCAGATAGACCCAGTCTGTTGAGGTGTTTTCGTAAGTGGCAGTGACCAGTCACACTACCCGTGGTGGTTCGTAGGTTCTGCCTGTTCATGGTCACGTATTTTTTGCTACTTTGCTGTCCGGATACTGTAACAGTTCCTTGGGAAGCCTACAGCCTTCTGCGTCGTCCTATCTGCCCTTAAACTGATTAAGGGAGTGTTCCTTTAATAGGTCAGCCGTCACTGACGCTGATAGACCAATGAAAGTGCCGGGTTCCAAGAGTTTTAGGGAGGATGCTTTCCTGGCTAGCGAGTCTGCAATACGGTTTCCTTTCGATTTCTTGTCGCCCTTGATCCAGCCTAAAGTGACCATGTTGTTGTTACAGGTTTCGATTAAGGCCATGTGACATTCTAGTACTAGGCCTGATGTAATGCGTGGTCTGTTCAGGGCTAGTAGTGTTTGTCTACTATCCGTAAGGATGTAAATATTATTACCTGTGGTATTCTTTTTGGTATTCTCTTTTGCAGCGATGCAGATAGCATTGAGCTCTATTAGAGCAACTCTTGCATTACAACCCATTGTCCATTTTATATTTGTATTCAGGGGTCTGAAACAAATTCCACATCCTGAGCTTACATTTGGTTTTAGACCCATCTGTGAAGATGTGGATTGCGCCTTCTTCCAATGGATCTCGTGCGTTATTTTTAAGGATTACCTTGTAGGAAATGTGAAAAGCATATCACGGAGGAATCGATTCCATATTGACCTGCAGCAGTGGGACATCTCTGAGGGCCTCATGCCACAAGATACGTCTCAGTTTACCAGATCCTACATCAGGTAGAGCGTAAACGTGTCATGGTCATCAAAACAACCTCCTTGATGTGTATGTCGAGGGGAGTGAGACCAAGGATTACCTCCATAGCTCCTCCTTAGCTCTTGTTGGTGTGGTTTTCATGCCTACTGCTGTGTTGAGGCATGCTGTTATTTGGATTTTATCTAGTTTTCGGACGACTGTCAGCTGGTTGCATTTACTCCCCAAGCAATCGCGCCGTACTTCATCATAGATCTTATGACGGCAGTGTAGATCCAAGCAGTGACCCTAGGTGACATTTTCCAGGTACGGCCGATAGTTCTGCGACACGTTAACTTACTGTCGAAGGTCACCCCTGAATATTTCACCTCTGAAGAAAAGTTAAGATTGGTATTTAGGAGCTTTGGGGCTTGATGTTTTACAAGCTTCCTTTTTTTTCGTGAAAAGAACCATCTCCGTCTTTTTTGGTTTTATTGACAGTAATTGGTCTTTTCACCATTGTTCTATGATATTGAGGGCCTCTTGCATGAAAGCGCAGAGTGTCTCCTCGAATCTTCCTGCTAACAGAATCACTAGGTAATCTGCATATGCTATTGTGTAGAAGTTGCCATTGCTGAGGCGGCTGACCAAGGAGTCAACCTTTTACAACCAAGCCTCTGATGGTTACATTGTCTACACTGATTTTTAATGCTCTTTTTCAGAGCATGTTATATTATCTATCCAGCCATTCATGGTTTGGGGGATATTCTTGTTGGTAAGTGCGTTTGTTATTTTAGGAAAAGTGGTTCTACTAAACGCACCTTTTATGTCTATGAATACACCCAGGGTGGACTCTTTTTTTTTTCAGCGATCTCTCGATGCGGTCCGCCACGAGATGAAGAGCCGAATCGGTGGATTTCCCTGGAGTGTATACATGTTGATTTGCAAGCAGTGGATTTTGTGTTATCACTACATCTCTTGTATCGTTCGCACAGCCTCTCCAAGGTCTGTCATCCAGGCACCACTGAAGTAGAGCTGGATAAATGCCGACCGTTCCTGGAGATTTAAATGGGGAGAAGCCAGAGATGGTCCGCCTCAGTCTGTCGGCGTCAACGATCTGTCGCAATATACACCAGTCATCGTCCGTCGGGTAGTGATTCCCCTCTTCCTCCCAGGTTACCGTGTTTGCGGTTATGCAAAAGTCCATTAACTTCACTTACAAATGTTGTGTTCAGTATTTCATGTAGAGATCGCGATATATTGGTCAGACTTTATGATCTCTGTCAAGTCGTATTGTCTCACACAAGAGCGACTGTAGATTACACCCAGAGCAGTGCGTTTTGGCTGATCATGTCAATACTTTAGATCACCATATGAATTATGAGGCTGTAAGGGTGTTGGCGACTGAGTGTAACAGAAGAAAAATATCATTCTAAGAAATGGCATTTATTTCTTAATAAAACAACGTTATAAATAAAAAGACAGACATCGACTACTTAAGTGAGATCCTTTTTATTGTCCTTAGATTCCAATAGTAGCTCTCCTAGCATCAACGACAATCATGGTGCTCCATATAACACCACTCTTTTGACTTCAACTTAATATCTTTCCTTTCCCATTTGGTTGTATTAGTGTTGGTAAATACTTCCAAATAATACAAAAATTTTATATATTTTAATGATTACTATATTAATTTATCATTATTTTTATCATTCCTGTTAACGTTTCATTGTAAAATACCCTACCGTACATATTAATGGGTTAATTCTTCTTCTTTCCTATAATTGAATATTTACCGCCTCCACTTATTCGTACCCCAATTTAAAGTGATGGCCATACAACAGAGGCTATGATCGGATTGTGAACATCATCTTATTTCCAGCTAGTTCTTTGACAGTTGGTAACACTGTCTGTCGTCTCATAGTCCATCCGTTTTAGAGAGAAAACTATATCATTTTCTTGCCGGCTTTTAACAGAAAAACATTTCGATTCTTTCAACTCGTAAAATGGCTTTATACTTTGACTTTTTAACCATGATTATTGTGATTGTATAACATAAGTTGCTCTTTTTCCCTAACGGGTACACAGTGTTAATTATCCGTAGTTCAATTCAGTCTAACACAATGGAGGTAAGTACACATGTGTTTTTTTCCTTTCTAGATACTGTTCCTCTTGATTGATTAAATGATTTAACTGTTGTTTTTTCATTTTAATCTCGAAATACTCGAAAGCTTGGAATTTTTCCGTCAAGAGTACATTCATTCCTTTTTTGTTACAATTCCCCAATATTCCCAAGTTATATAGTAGTTCAGGATCAAATTATTTCATTTAATTGTTAATAATGATAACATTGACCAATCAATTTTAGCCCTTGATAATGAATAAAAGTTATTCGAAAGCTCGGGAATAAATATCTAAAAGAATTTACTCTGGAGTCTTATTACCACCATTTCACAAAAATATCCATTACAAATGAGTTGGCAAATATATTTCTTCAAATTGAATATATATATATATATTATTGTGAAAAAATAATGCTACACCCTGTATATCAAATAATGAAGAATTAAGATTATGTATTGTAATCTAAAAGAATTTTCTTAAGTAAAAAAATTTTTTTAAAACATTTGAATGGAGACAATCTGTACGATCCACTATTCGATAGAGAAGACATATAGAAAGGACAGACTGTATAATGTAGGGATAATTGCGAATGGGTGTGATAAACAATTTATATGAAATAAATTACCTAACGAAACTTTTATCAAAGAGATCAAGTATCAAAATTTGTTCATAATAAGAAAATAATGCTTTATTCTGTAAAGTCAAGCTAATCTCGTAATATTTGTTGATTAAGACATTAAAATGAGATAGTGTAGATGTTTAGACATAACAGAGCAGGAAAATATAAAATAATGTGAATTTCAGAGAACATGACTTATAAAGAAAACGAATTTTCATTTTGCATACATATTTAAAGGTAACAGCTGTCATCTATTAAAACATTATGAATATTCATTTGACATACATACTTAGAGGTTAGGAAATGTCATTTTAACAATACTAAGAAATATTATTGAATGAAAATAATATAGGAAGTCTAAGCAATTAAAAACCTTAGAATATAATATCATGATATAATGGATGAACATTTCACTGGTTGAAATGAAGAATTTGAGTTATAAAATAAATAGTCAAATTTGATTGGTTAATAAACATTTAAAAAAGATCACATCGGCGACAACTGTGTTGCTAACGAAAAAAAAATCAGAATGTGAGAAAGTTGTTGATTATGGGGGCTATTGACTAGTGGGTTTTCTTTTTGGGAAGAGATTTTTGGAGCAGCAAAATTTTTTGGGTAAAGTAAATTGAAATCATTTGGAAGACAAAATTTGAATATAGAATTTAAAACAAATACATTATACTTACAAGAGATATATCAGTGTAAGTAGTTTAGTTTATACAAATAATAAAAAAAGGAATTGTTGAATGTTGTAAAACACTAATCATGAATTTTATTTTATAAAATGGTGTCTTGTGTCTGGTGGAAGTAAAATAGCCAAATTAGTTTTCGAAGAACATTGAATAGTGGAATTTGTGTGAGCTGTTTGGACTTTGAAAGAAATACAGCATCGATTCCTGTTTTGGTAGAAGCAGAATGCCAACAGGGAGGTTTTCCAGGAGGAGAATCTGGAACAAACAGAAATCGTGAAGTAAATAAGGTAGTACAAGTTAGTTTATTAATGTATTAAGAGGTCAAGCGTACTTACTAATTTGTAAAAAAAAAAACTAAAATTTTGTGATGCATAGACGCTGTTAAGAGTGTATTTCGCCGTTTTCTGAAAGTCAAATGTTTATGAAATTATATAACTGTATTTTAATATTATAATAATATCTCACCAGAGTGCGTGTGATTTGTATGAAAGAGTCATCCTTTTAGATAGTTGATTTTCTTAAAAAAAAAAACACTTGTAAAAGTGTAGTGTATTTATTTTCATTAAATTAAATATTGTTTTTCCTTTTGAAGAACGTTTTTTTAAATTACTTGAGTTAATCATTTCATCTGGTGATTTGTGCACCATCTACTTACCACAGGAAGAAGCTCTGAATGAAATCGATTGAACTATGCAGATATTTTTTAAGTAGGACAGGACCGTATTTAATTTGAAATCATTAAAAAAGTAACATATTCTGATTAACAAATTTATTTTTAAAAATATAAAGCATTTATTAACTTTGGCGCAAACATATATAAAATTATAAAATCATTTTATTTAAAATACTTGAACTCTACCCTGAGATGAGAAGTTTTCATGTTGGTTAAATAAACTGTTTATCATACATATTAAATCCTCAACATACCGGGCAAATTAAACTATTTTCTCACCCAATTCTATTCATAATAATATGTCGGCCCAACGTAGGGCAAATTAAATTCCCATATAAAATAAACTATAATAAATTGGCGCCCAACGTGGGGCTAATATAGAAATTTAGTAAATAATAATAAAAAGCATTGAAATAAGTTTTTTTTTTACTGTATTAAAAGATTATTAATAAATAAAATGGAAAGGAAAATGACATTAAGGGACGGAAAGCAGGTAGGAGTCGAAAGTAGGTCTGATGAAGAAAGAGAAGAAAGGAGCAATGGCAGAGGAGATTTTCAGGTACAATATTTGGAACAGGGGAGAGAACATTTGGAAGAAGATATTGCAGAACAAGGACAGGAAGAAGAAGATGCACCATTACCTAGAAGGAAAATGGGACAGAACCCTTACCGAATTTCAACAAAATGTAGAAGAAGCGTGTATAGAGAAACAAAAACAAGAGGAAGGGAAAACAGAAAAGAAGATTAAGGAAATACAGAAGGAGATGGAAGCTTTGAAAAGAAGAATTGAGCAAACTGGAAGTAGAATCCACAATGGGGAACAATCAAAGGAAACAGTGGAAATGACAAGAAAATTGGAAAACATGGAAAAGAGACTAGTTTACTTACAGGAAGAGTATGACCACACAGAGGGTAGAAATTTTCAAGAAGTGAGAAATGGAATGATGGAGACGAAAATAATAAATAATTATATAGGAAATAGAGGGGAACACAAATTTGAAGGGGATAATCGAAAAATACACCCAAAAGTATTTATAAAAATTTTAAGGAACAAGATGAAAAATATCCGAAATAATGAAGACATGAAGGAAATGATTAGGGAAAATCTGGATAACCATGCTTTAGTGTGGTATACAAGTAAGGAAGAGGATTTAAAAGATTTTGAGGAATTCGAAGCTCAATTCATGAGATATTTCTGGGGAAACAATGCGCAAACAAGAGTGAGAGAAAAACTTTACTCTGGAAAATTTGAGATAGGTAGAGGAAATAGTATGAATGAATACGCTATGAAGGTTTTCATGAATGCGAAGTTTTTAGATCCACCTATACCAGAGGAGGAAATTATTATCTTTATCTCGAGACATTTTAAATTTGAAATCACTGAAACAATTGCTATTCAAAATATCAAAAACATAGAGGAGTTAACTAATTATCTACAAAGAATTGAAAGAAACAAGATAAGCAATAACCAGAACAGGAACAGGAATCAAAATGAAAACAAAAACTATAATGGTTACGATAATAAAAATTATTATGAGAATAATAACAATCAAAATAATAGATCGAATAATTATGAACAAAACAGGAACAATTACTTTAACAGAAATAATAATAATGGATATTATAATAGAAACAATAATTATAACAGGAACAATAACGCTCAAAACAACTACAACAAAAATGATCAATATCATAACAATAATTATAGAAATAGAACATTTGAAGGAAACAATAGGAATGGATCTTATGAAAACAGACAAAGAGATGAAAAACAAGAGCAAAGAAGAGACTATAATACAGAAAGGACAAATGGAAATTTTGAAGGAAGAGGCAATAGAAATGAAGAACAAAGGAGAGTGAACAATATACAAAGACAGAAAGAAAGAGTGATATCCATAGAACCAGAAATAGTCACTGAAACAGAGCCCGATCAAAATTTTGGATCGAGCACATACCAAATGTAAAGAAAAATATTATCTGTACATACGAACATCCAAGGGAATATATAAAATTTGGGGAAGAATTAGAATTAAAAGAAATAATGGGATTGATAAATATTAAAGGGAAATTAAATGGAAAAGAAATAAAATTATTAATAGATACAGGTTCGGAAGCGTCCATAATTAAAACAAAACTAATAGAAGAAAACATTGAAAATTATGAAAACAAATTAATTAAAATACCAAAAACTACATTGATAGGAGCAAATGGAAAGAAGCTATGTGAAGTAAATAAGTCTATAATACAAAAGATTGAATTGAAGGATGGGAAAGAAGTTGAGATGCAATTATTGTTAGTAGATAATCTAGAATCAGACATAGTTATAGGAATAGATGAATTAACGAAATATAAAGCAAGAATTGATTTTGAAAAGATGGAGATTGAATTAAATGGTAATAGAATTGAATTTGAAGAAGAAAATATAGAAGAATTGGAAGTTGAAGAGGATAATAAGAAGTTATGGAATATAGAAAGGATTGGAAATATGGAAGAATTGGAATTTGGAGAGGATAATAGGAAGTTATGGAATATAAAGAGTGGAAATATGGAAGAATTGGAATTTGAAGAGGATAATAGGAAGTTATGGAATATGGAGAGGGATGAAATAATGGAAGAATTGGAATTAGTATGTGGAAATAAGGAATATGCTGAGAAAGTGAAGAATTTAATAATTAAGTATAAAGGATTAGTTAAAAAGAGATGAGAATGGCAAATAACTATGTACATAAGATAGAAGTTAAGGGAATCGAAAATTTCAGAATAAGAACATATCCCATACCTTATAAATATAGGAAAGAAGTTGAATTAGAAATACGAAATATGCTAAAGGATTGTATTATAGAGAGATGTAACACAAGAAATATAAATTAATAAATTGTACCGATATAAGAGACTCTGAGAAATGTAGAAGTAATAAGTCGCATAACGAACATTAAAGAATTTTCAAAAATGAATTTATAACATGATTTTTTAAACTAATTCCTTTGGATGAAACTTGTAAATGAAACATGTACCTAAAAATAAAATAAGAATTTGTATACATATTTAATTATGGTATTGAAAATAAATTAAAACTAACTGAAGAGGATACTGCAACACAGGATTCCAAAATCATCTTTGTAACAGCAACCGGAAATAAAAAGAAATGTATTATTAGTAAAATTGAAAGACAATCCTAGAATATAGTACTTGAAGTAAAATTTGCGTTCATAAAATTTTTCTTAGAATAAAAAATTTTGATAAACGCAAAATTTAGGGGATGTTATTGTGAAAAAATAATGCTACACCCTGTATATCAAATAATGAAGAATTAAGAATATGTATTGTAATCTAAAAGAATTTTCTTAAGTAAAAAAATTTTTTTAAAACATTTGAATGGAGACAATCTGTACGATCCACTATTCGATAGAGAAGACATATAGAAAGGACAGACTGTATAATGTAGGGATAATTGCGAATGGGTGTGATAAACAATTTATATGAAATAAATTACCTAACGAAACTTTTATCAAAGAGATCAAGTATCAAAATTTGTTCATAATAAGAAAATAATGCTTTATTCTGTAAAGTCAAGCTAATCTCGTAATATTTGTTGATTAAGACATTAAAATGAGATAGTGTAGATGTTTAGACATAACAGAGCAGGAAAATATAAAATAATGTGAATTTCAGAGAACATGACTTATAAAGAAAACGAATTTTCATTTTGCATACATATTTAAAGGTAACAGCTGTCATCTATTAAAACATTATGAATATTCATTTGACATACATACTTAGAGGTTAGGAAATGTCATTTTAACAATACTAAGAAATATTATTGAATGAAAATAATATAGGAAGTCTAAGCAATTAAAAACCTTAGAATATAATATCATGATATAATGGATGAACATTTCACTGGTTGAAATGAAGAATTTGAGTTATAAAATAAATAGTCAAATTTGATTGGTTAATAAACATTTAAAAAAGATCACATCGGCGACAACTGTGTTGCTAACGAAAAAAAAATCAGAATGTGAGAAAGTTGTTGATTATGGGGGCTATTGACTAGTGGGTTTTCTTTTTGGGAAGAGATTTTTGGAGCAGCAAAATTTTTTGGGTAAAGTAAATTGAAATCATTTGGAAGACAAAATTTGAATATAGAATTTAAAACAAATACATTATACTTACAAGAGATATATCAGTGTAAGTAGTTTAGTTTATACAAATAATAAAAAAAGGAATTGTTGAATGTTGTAAAACACTAATCATGAATTTTATTTTATAAAATGGTGTCTTGTGTCTGGTGGAAGTAAAATAGCCAAATTAGTTTTCGAAGAACATTGAATAGTGGAATTTGTGTGAGCTGTTTGGACTTTGAAAGAAATACAGCATCGATTCCTGTTTTGGTAGAAGCAGAATGCCAACAGGGAGGTTTTCCAGGAGGAGAATCTGGAACAAACAGAAATCGTGAAGTAAATAAGGTAGTACAAGTTAGTTTATTAATGTATTAAGAGGTCAAGCGTACTTACTAATTTGTAAAAAAAAAAACTAAAATTTTGTGATGCATAGACGCTGTTAAGAGTGTATTTCGCCGTTTTCTGAAAGTCAAATGTTTATGAAATTATATAACTGTATTTTAATATTATAATAATATCTCACCAGAGTGCGTGTGATTTGTATGAAAGAGTCATCCTTTTAGATAGTTGATTTTCTTAAAAAAAAAACACTTGTAAAAGTGTAGTGTATTTATTTTCATTAAATTAAATATTGTTTTTCCTTTTGAAGAACGTTTTTTTAAATTACTTGAGTTAATCATTTCATCTGGTGATTTGTGCACCATCTACTTACCACAGGAAGAAGCTCTGAATGAAATCGATTGAACTATGCAGATATTTTTTAAGTAGGACAGGACCGTATTTAATTTGAAATCATTAAAAAAGTAACATATTCTGATTAACAAATTTATTTTTAAAAATATAAAGCATTTATTAACTTTGGCGCAAACATATATAAAATTATAAAATCATTTTATTTAAAATACTTGAACTCTACCCTGAGATGAGAAGTTTTCATGTTGGTTAAATAAACTGTTTATCATACATATTAAATCCTCAACATACCGGGCAAATTAAACTATTTTCTCACCCAATTCTATTCATAATAATATGTCGGCCCAACGTAGGGCAAATTAAATTCCCATATAAAATAAACTATAATAATATATATATATATATATATATATATATATATATATATTATTGTTTTGAATTCTTCTATATTTGTGTATTTAATTTGTTTATTAAATTGTTTTAAATGTTTTATTACTTATAATCTTATCTATGTTTACCCTGTAGCTAGCTCAGTTTATTCCGGACATGAGATTCTATTATCTCTTTGAGTTCTGGTACCATATATTAATTTCTTAATAATGATGAAATTTCAATATCTTACCACTCGGTTTGATACCTCCGCGTTGGTTATGCCGTCTGTCCAAAAGGAATTTAAAGGATTTTTCTCACCACAACATTTCGAAGGCCTCAAGGCGGTTAATAACTTTATTGTTCAAGTCTCCACTACATACAGCAGTAGGTACTGAGCCAAGCTCTCATATTCGTCAATGATACCATGGATGGTTCAATTCTGCAACGAATCAGATTTAGGTCCTCAGATATGTTGCTTCAGAGATATCCGAACTTGTAGACATACTTCACTTTGATATTCAAATGTACATTTGTTGTTCTAATAACCACCATTACTTTCGATTTGTCTGTGTTGATTTTTGAACCCAGTCGTTGTCTCTCGATATTTATCCTATCGATAAGCTTATTAACAACCTGTCATTTAACTTTTATCTCTCAAGACGCTCTCAAAAATTGTTTAAGGGAGATACAAAAATAACCCCGCCTTACACATTTCTCTATTAGTAAGTTCTGCGTAGTTTAATTCCCGACCGATACTGTTTGATCTAAGTAGAAGTTCATTATCATTTTTAATGTATTACAATTAGCATATTGTTGTTGCGACATGAATCGTTGCGACTATACGGCACGGCCGAAGTAAGCCGGAAATTGGTGTATATCTCTCGAATACGCGACGAGTATAACAGTAGTGGTTCTAAACCTCTAAGGAACCAAACGGTTACGACAGTTATTCTTCAAAAGCATCAGCAAGAAGTGAGAAATACAGAAATAAGTCAGTGGATAATTAGGATGCGTTTTCATGCTGCTGGATTATCATCTCGAACTAGATATACTAGATCGCCCCTTTTTTGTGACGACGGAACGCAATATCTGTGCATCATTATACACGGCTACACATTGCGTCCAGATTCAAATCTTATAGAGTACGTATGAGATGAGATTAGAAAACGTTAACGAAGACACATGTCGGTTCCTAGATATTCTACAGAGTTAAGGTACATTTTCACTGATACAACGCTTAAATTTGTAGCGTCTATGTAAAAGCTATTCCAGCGTCAAAATTGGAGAGTTTTGCAAATAATATGCATATATGACCAAAATTTAACCAAGTAGTAAGTGAAAAAGTATCCTGTTAATTATATTGATAAACAAGTCTAAAAATGTCATATAACAATTGATATACAGAATATGTTGCAGAATAGCATCAGAAAAATACTGAATAGTCTAATCGGTATATACATTATTAAACACAGGTGAAAAGGATTGAATATAAATTGCCGGTTTCATTTCTTCATTCATTTTAATCAATATTTAGGTATATATACTATGTTAATAACAAACTGATTAACTGAGCTAACTAATTGCTAACTAATTTCATTTTTAGTTAGTTAGACTATATTATTATTTAAACATTCTCTCTCGGAGAATGTACACGCTGTCGGGCATAAAATTATGGTCATTCCGAATTGAGTACGAAATTTTATATATATATATATATATATATATATATATATATATATATATATATATATATTGAACTTATCATAATGAATATTCAAGAGAATGATACACAAATATGAGAAATTTGTAACTTTGTTGAATAACAAATAGAAATCACTTTCTTCAGACAGATAAAATTACTATTTATATTGACAATTATAACTAAACAATATGTATCATATCAAATCGAACATCTATGAGATTAATTATCCTTTATAATATAGAAATATATTAGCAAGATTAAAATTTGTTACCTTTATTTTCAGATTGTAAATAGTTATGAATCACAAAACCTTAACCCATTTTCTTAGTAAATTATAAATCCAAATTGTTATCAGCAACATAGACAATGAATTGTATATTCTATCTAGAATAACAAAAGAATCTGAAAAAGAACATAAAATTATTATTTAAACGATGATAAACAATATATATAACTGATACTAATATGAATACATGTTATATCATTTGTTGATTCTTATGTAGAAGTGTCAGTGAAAACTTCATGTCATGTAACACAGAATTAACAGAGCAGAAATATTTTCAACCATAGAGATATGTTATGTTCGAAGTATTGATTATTTTCAAAACAGCAGGAGTGTTTAAAGATTGATAACAATAGTAAAGGTTAAGCCAAAGTTTATATAAAATAATTGTTGAATTACATATAAAAGAGTAATTGAAAGACATTATAAAAGATTTTAAGAAGATTATGATTATAAATTCATAGATATTGTAATTTAAAGTGGGATAAAAATTATTATTGATATAAAAATAAGGCATATTTTGGAATGATATTGTATGTAAATAGATATAATGAATCATTTTAAAATTTTTCACAAATAATTAATAACAATAAAAATACGAGGAAAATAATTATAATTAATGTTAGACAGTAAATAAATTAAACCATGATATCTAGTTACTTGTTAGTTTTTTGTTGGAAATAACAAGGCTAGCAACGAGAGTTTTGTTGATTTGGGGAACAATTAATTAGGTGTGGTGGTTCAAAAGCAGATGGACATGTAAGAAAATTTTTCTAATAATTTGTTAAATTCTGCGGAAATCTTTAAAAATCAAAAGCAAAATTGAATTTAAATGATAAATAATAATAATAGAGACATTTCTAGAAGAAAATATTTGTAAACATTCATTATTTGTGGAAAATGCAGCTAATCCATATTTTGAGAAGGGATGCTATGTCTGAATTTTATCAAAAGTCCACAATGGAATATTGATTATTAGTTTCAAAGACATTTAGTAAGATAATAAACATTATAAGTTGTATTTACTGAACAATTAAACCAAAATCTCGACTTACCTACAACAAACTATCAAGTTTGTTTTCCTACGATATTCAACAAGAATCCAGCTTCATTCCAGAGAGATGAATCCGAAGCAGAGTGCACAACAGAAACTTTAAAGTGATAGAAACAGGTCAGTGTATAAACAATTTATATGGTATACCATTAAAAATTTCACAAACATTATTAATTGGCCAAAAGTTCACTATTCGTTGTTTTATATGTATTAAAAATTCTAACCATTTCATGTATATTAGTTTATAGTAATAATTTGTTTTAACTGATTTTTCTTCATACCGATAGTGTTTTTCAATTCAATGATGGTTCGTATATATATAAACTAAATTTCATTTCATATGTTTGTTTTTATTTTAACAATTGACATAAATAGTTCCAGAAAATCATCATAGAGGTTCGAATAGGTATGTTCCGCATAGATATTCAAAGCGTTTTCAAAGGAGTTAAAATAATATAATATTTAGTAAATACAAATTTCGCATATTATAATATCTGCCAGAATCTAAAGGGAGTTAAGAGTTCTCATGTTTTCCAATAACACAATAAAGTAAAACAATATAATCAAAATATCCTGAGCTAGCCAATTTACTATATAAATCCATCGACAAAAATAAAAAACATAAAGTAATTAAAAATAATGCAATAGACAAAATTCAAAAATAAATATTGTTTAAATATATTTATTTATAAACTGATAAATACATAAAATTCATATAATAATATATATATATAATATATATCACTTATACCTTCTTTTAGTTATAATTGCCCCGCGTTGGGAGCCAAATTATAATATATCGAATCCTTTAATTGTAATTTAATAGTTTATCTATGAATATAACGATATACAATTATTACTTGTCGACGTTTTCACAATTTGTGATTGTAGCGACACTCTTGTACACACACCTTTAGTAGCGTACGTAACCTAATTTACTTTTGACAGTAGTTGTCAAACAATGTCCGGCGAAGATAAATATTAATTTCTGGATAGATAAATTAATTCACAATATACTTAATCACTCTAATCTCAGGGTGGGATCAAAATTTTTTAAATAATAATAATTCAAATTTTGTAATTTTCAAATATTATTCCAATTAAATATTATTCTATATTCCGAATCTCGAGTAACTGTTTTTTTATATAATAAAAGGCACTTAAATTATTTTAAGACATTTACAAATTAATTGTCACTGGAAATTAAGCAAATGTCACTGATTAAATCAAAATTACTATAGCATGCAAAATGTTAAATACGTTGAAAATAGATACTGAATAAATACCACAGTGAGTTGGAATCAAAATTATATATTATATAATGAGATAACAAATTATAAAAGTTTTATTATTTCCCAAAATATTGTAAACGAAACAAAGATAATAATTTCTACCAATCTTAATATTAATACAACCTATTCTAAAACTCTACTAATTGTAGATTTTTTATGCAAAAGTTCAACTCGTTTAATATACCCTTGACGTATATCAATGTCAAATAACGGAAATTTGTCTTCAAATTGTCTATTCAAAATTTTTCACTTGATGTAAGATCTTTTATGTATAACGTTAATTGGTTTAGCAAATATTATTATTCTATAGATGCATCTATTTTCGAAATGTATTTAAAAGGTCTGTTAATTCTCGAGAAATAATTTTAAACTGGAGTGGACTCACCAAATAGGACAGGAGAACTCGTACGTATTCTAAATGTATTTAGAATTCTGCAAAACTTTCTAAATATCTGATTTAGAAACTGGAACCACTTACACTTGATACAATGCTATTCTTCTATGAATTATGCTTGCACTGGCTTTACAAAGTATGGCTTTATAATCTGATTGTATAGTTATAATTTTTATTAAATTCTCAACAAAATTTGAGATAACTCTCCTAACAGCATTGTATTGCGCATGATCATAAATTGGATATGTATAGAAGAGTGATCAAAACGATCTAATTATTTGATGGATATTATTATTAAAATATTCATAAATAAAATATTCCAATTATCATATATGTGTTCATTATTGATATAAAAGGATCTATATACAAGAATTACATATACATAATATGCTGAGATTCTGTTACAATTAAGCAAATAATATAACAGCTGATAGCTTTGTTAACCTAACAAATGAATGCATTTGTTTATGGAAAGTTTAATGAGGTAAGTCGATAGAAATAATTTTTTTACAATGATGAAATAATTTAAAATTGGTACTACCTAATTACTATAAACATATTGAATTTATATATATATATACATATTTCTTATAGTTACAACGATATTAGAAGAATGGAATTAGTTCATGTTTCAATTGCATAAATGGAATGGTTCGATATTTATCGTTTTAAGATTATTGTGATGGCTGTTATCGTTATTATTATTAGTATTATTAGCCAATAATATTGAAAAAGCACTGACCGGAATACTATATTCTGGATTTTCAAACGATGCTGGACCTGCTATGTGCCGTGTTGAACTAAGCTCTCCGATTTTCTCGGGACATTCTGGTTTTCTCATGGAGATACCTAATACAAACATCTGTAAGTACTACTTGCATGCTATTCTTTAATATTTATTCACTCTGATATGGTTTACATGAAATTTCCTTAAAATTTTAACATAGCCCTGTTTCTACTTTCTTGGCCATACTGCAAGCGACGCCGATCTCCTTTTGTTTTTCAAACTATCCATTTCAAAGCTGTCTGTCTCCTTGGATTTTTGTTTCACTTCCGGTTTTAGAAATGTCTTTCATATAACAAATGTTTTTCTTGGAAATTTGAGTTCTACGCGGTTGTTTTACACTTGCAAATTTCTGATAACATATATAGTTCATAATATTCACTTTACAAGTCTTTGCTTTCCTAATATACACGGATTTTAATGAAATAAGTCTTTTACATTAGATTACTTTTATGGCTATAAAATTTATACTACGACATGTTTTTCTATGTGTATTTTTTTTTAAATAACATCTCAGATTTATAGAATAATTTCTTTTTTTCTGTGACAGGAAAAAAATTTGACATTTTATCTCTGTTGACAGGTAACAAAATAAAACTTTTCACGAAATTACTTTTTTCCCCACGGGAAAAAAGTGAGTACTTTTTTCCCGGATATATATACATATATATAAAGGAAGATATTTGATTTTAGAATATTTTATTGAACATAAGTTACATTTCCTTTATATCAAGAGTCAGAGAAAACTGGGAATCAGACATTTTTTAACTTTATATTTTCCAAAATGACTACTAAACAATCACTGAGTTCGCAATTTTTGAATCAAATCACAGAATTAAATTGACATATATTTGATTACTTTGAAGTTTTCCTTAGCAACGCAGGTCTAATTGTCGCTATAACTACAACAGCTTATTAGTTTAAAAATTCAAATTTCATATCGATAACATTCTGACTTTAATATATTGTAATAATATGTCATTTCACTATTGAATCGTCGTTTTTCCTGTCACAAAAAAAATAGTGTATTATACACGGGAAAAATATTAGATTTTAGCTCGAGCTAAAATCTAATACTTTTTTCCCTTGTATAATAAATAACTATTATATAAATACTGTCTTATTTGTTTATTTCAAAATACTCATTTTATATTAATATTATAATGACATGTTTACAATCACCATTTTATTATTTAATTTCCTTTTCCTGTTTCCTGTAAATATATATAGAGTGATTCAAGCTTTGACATATGAAATATTTATTGTGGTTATGTCATCTGGGATTTATATACAATGTCCTAAATTCTATTAAAATTATTAATTGATAAAGTTTATCTTATAGTTAGTATTACCTATGGTGAATAACGATGTGAACTTTCCTTTTTTAGATAAATAGCTGATTTTATTAAGAATGATCATAAATATTTTTGGACGAACACAAATTTTTTAACAATTCACCAATATATGGTAGTGTTTTCACACTTTCTACAAGTACTAAGGTAACTTCTTTCTATATTACTGTTTTATTATTGTTATCACCATCAAATAATCACATAATATCCTCATTAATCTGAATTTCATATATGATTATGGTTTATTTGTGTCATATTCTGAATTGGGCTTTGACTTGCTCAAGACCAAAATTAAAATATTCTTAATCAAATAATGTTCTATATGTGTTTCATATATATATATATATATATATATATATATATATATATATATATATATATATATATATATATATATATATATACATATATAATAATACAGTTCCTCTATTTGAAATGTAAAAGGAGCATTAAAATAAGGAAAACTATTCATATTTGTATGCAATACTTTCGATACACACTGTATTATATATATAATCAATGATTTTGAAAGATTCAGTATACAAATCAAATTTGACATTTTAATGACGTTTATGTAGAATATATTTAATGATAGACAGATTATATTACAATTTGGAGAATATATTTGAAATTTTAAAATACAGATGTGTCTGCTATCAGAATTACAATGGTAATAAAATAATTCAAATCTCTCTTTGTTATAGGGAAACATGAATTAGTATTTTTTTTAAAAAAAGGAATTTTTCGTAACCACAGGAGAAGAAATTTATTTATTTGAGAAAAGTTTAGTTAGTTGAATTTGAAACCCCCAAGAGACAACATCGAGGTAAGAGTTGTCTCAAATTTCGTTGAGAATTTAATAAAAATTATAACTATACAATCAGATTATAAAGCCATACTTTTTAAAGCCAGTGCGTGCATAATTCATAGAAGAATTGTATTGTATCAAGTGTAAGTGGGTCCAGTTTCTAAATCAGATATTTAGAAAGTTTTGCAGAATTCTAAATACATTTAGATTACGTACGAGTTTTCCAGTCCTATTTGGTGAGTCCACTCCAGTTTAAAATTATTTCTCGAGAATTAACAGACCTTTTAAATACATTTCGAAAATAGATGCATCTATAGAATAATAATATTTGCTAAACCAATTAACGTTATACATAAAAGATCTTACATCAAGTGAAAAATTTTGAATAGACAATTTGAAGACAAATTTCCGTTATTTGACATTGATATACGTCAAGGGTATATTAAACGAGTTGAACTTTTGCATAAAAAATCTACAATTAGTCGAGTTTTATAATAGGTTGTAGTAATATTAAGATTGGTAGAAATTATTATCTTTGTTTCGTTTACAATATTTTGGGAAATAATAAAACTTTTATAATTTGTTATCTGATTATATAATATATAATTTTGATTCCAACTCACTGTGGTATTTATTTAGTATCTATTTTCAACGTATTTAACATTTAGCATGCTATAGTAATTTTGATTTAATCAGTGACATTTGCTTAATTTCCAGTGACAATTAATTTGTAAATGTCATAAAATAATTTAACTGTCTTTTATTATATAAAAAAACAGTTACTCGAGATTCGGAATATAGAATAATATTTGATTGGAATAATATTTGAAAATTACAAAATTTGAATTATTATTATTTAAAAAAATTTGATCCCACCCTGAGATTAGAGTGATTAAGTATATTGTGAATTAATTTATCTATCCAGAAATTAATATTTATCTTCGCCGGACATTGTTTGACAACTACTGTCAAAAGTAAATTAGGTTACGTACGCTACTAAAGGTGTGTGTACAAGAGTGTCGCTACAATCACAAATTGTGAAAACGTCGACAAGTAATAATTGTATATCGTTATATTCATAGATGAACTATTAAATTACAATTAAAGGATTCGATACACTATAATTTGGCTCCCAACGCGGGGCAATTATAATTAAAAGAAGGTATAAGTGATATATTATAATATATATATATATATATATATATATATATATATATATATATATATAAAATTTCGTACTCAATTCGGAATGACCATAATTTTATGCCCGACAGCGTGTACATTCTCCGAGAGAGAATGTTTAAATAATAATATAGTCTAACTAACTAAAAATGAAATTAGTTAGCAATTAGTTAGCTCAGTTAATCAGTTTGTTATGAACATAGTATATATACCTAAATATTGATTAAAATGAATGAAGAAATGAAACCGGCAATTTATATTCAATCCTTTTCACCTGTGTTTAATAATGTATATACCGATTAGACTATTCAGTATTTTTCTGATGCTATTCTGCAACATATTCTGTATATCAATTGTTATATGACATTTTTAGACTTGTTTATCAATATAATTAACAGGATACTTTTTCACTTACTACTTGGTTAAATTTTGGTCATATATGCATATTATTTGCAAAACTCTCCAATTTTGACGCTGGAATAGCTTTTACATAGACGCTACAAATTTAAGCGTTGTATCAGTGAAAATGTACCTTAACTCTGTAGAATATCTGGGAACCGACATGTGTCTTCGTTAACGTTTTCTAATCTCATCTCATACGTATTCTATAAGATTTGAATCTGGACGCAATGTGTAGCCGTGTATAATGATGCACAGATATTGCGTTCCGTCGTCACAAAAAAGGGGCGATCTAGTATATCTAGTTCGAGATGATAATACAGCAGCATGAAAACGCATCCTAATTATCCACTGACTTATTTCTGTATTTCTCACTTCTTGCTGATGCTTTTGAAGAATAACTGTCGTAACCGTTTGGTTCCTTAGAGGTTTAGAACCACTACTGTTATACTCGTTGCGTATTCGAGAGATATACACCAATTTCCGGCTTACTTCGGCCGTGCCGTATAGCCGCAACGATTCATGTCGCAACAACAATATGCTAATTGTAATACATTAAAAATGATAATGAACTTCTACTTAAATCAAACAGTATCGGTCGGGAATTAAACTACGCAGAACTTACTAATAGAGAAATGTGTAAGGCGGGGTTATTTTTGTATCTCCCTTAAACAATTTTTGAGAGCGTCTTAAGAGATAAAAGTTAAATGACAGGTTGTTAATAAGCTTATCGATAGGATAAATATCGAGAGACAACGACTGGGTTCAAAAATCAACACAGACAAATCGAAAGTAATGGTGGTTCTTAGAACAACAAATGTACTTCTGAATATCAAAGTGAAGTATGTCTACAAGTTCGGATATCTCTGAAGCAACATATCTGAGGACCTAAATCTGATTCGTTGCAGAATTGAACCATCCATGGTATCATTGACGAATATGAGAGCTTGGCTCAGTACCTACTGCTGTATGTAGTGGAGACTTGAACAATAAAGTTATTAACCGCCTTGAGGCCTTCGAAATGTTGTGGTGAGGAATATCCTTTAAATTCCTTTTGGACAGACGGCATAACCAACGCGGAGGTATTAAACTGAGTGGTAAGATATTGAAAGAAATATATACTCGACTATAGAACGTAAGAGATTGGATAAACATCGACGCTCAAGATCGTTTCTTGCCAAAATTGTCGTTATCATTCACTAAATGAATAGAGCACTTTAAGAATAACAATCAATAGGTACTTATAAAACACAGAAGCAGAAACTATGCTAACAATTATTTTTAAGAATTTGCAACGAACACCAATAAAAACCATAAACAATGCAAATTGGTGCATTATGGTGAAATAATACGGTTATTTTTACTATTATTTGATCCAATTGATATGTACGTACTCTGAATTAGATTTGTGAAAAGTTACCTACATCAGGAATGTGTGAAGTAGGTGGAGACTTGCCTAAAAATACATTTGACCGAAAAACAGTCGATATTAAGAATCGCTATCTATATATTGAAAATATAGTTTCTTACCAATAGTTTGATCAGCATTTTTTGCACTGCAAATAACTACAATGTCATTCTCAATAATTCCGTTTGCACGCATTTCTAAAGCCAATCTTACACTTCTGCTTCTGACTGAACCTTTGGTCTCGGCAATTGACATATTGATGTCTACCTTGAAATAAAATTACGTTTACAAATATTTCAATTTTTATAAAATTTAGGCGGATGGATTCTAGGAGCAGAGAAAAACATCATGTAAGTATATGAGTTGTCGTTTGTTTGTTCAGCACTAGTTATAGAACTAGAAATTTCTGTAAATAAATAATATTATGTTACTGTAAATAAGATAAATGCAGAGTTAGTTTTGTTTTAGTATATATATTCATATTCATTATTATTCAAGTTGTTGTTGTTGAAATGGGTTGTTGAAATAAGTTGTTGAAGTTAGTTGGTAAAAGTCGTTGTTTAATAATTAGTTTATTCTTAGTCGGTTCATTAGCAAGTATTGTAATATTTTAATTATATTGTGAAAATAAAGTTTTTTAAAAATAGTTTTCGGTGTTAAAAATATATAATTGGCGCAGTCAGTAGGATCTGTGCGGTCGTGTAAAAACTTTGTCGAATCGTTCGTATAAAGAACTCACGATTTGGTGTTTCAACATCAAGTACAGATTCCAGAATCTACCATCAATGAAGAAAGAAGAAACCGGAGCTCTTCAAATCAATTGTAAGTGCCAAGTTTCCTTTTTTTACTTTTCCATACCTTTTTTAAAAGTGTAGGAGAGATATTTTTTTATTATATATATATATATATATATATATATATATATATATATATACTTGCTGCCGAATTTATTTTATAAACGAATTAGAAAATTTATTGGAAACATTCAATAAATTGAATATAAAAGAAAATAATATAACTAATAATAATTCTGAGAATTCAATTTCATCTGTGAATATAAACAAAATGGCTACTGCTACTGCTAAATCCTCAATTGGGATTTATTTAAATTAAAATTAGAAAATAATTAGCCATATGATGGTAATAGTGATACGTTGAATAAGTTTATAGTCAAGTGTGAGAAATTAATTGAAACATACGCTATATATAATGACGTCGAAATAAACAACCATATATTGGATTGTATACAAGAAAAACTTATAGGAAAAGCTGAAGCCATGGTGGGCAATCGAATGGAATTAAACACATGGCAAAAGATTAAAAAAGCCTTGAAACAGTGTTTCTTAGATCGAAGAGATCTGGACTGCATCGTGCAGGAATTAACACGAACAAGGCCATTTAAAAATGAAAATCTAATCGATTTCGGGGCTAGACTCCAATTGCTAAAAAGTAAAATCATTCAAAGAATCAGTAATGACTGAAAATGATAAGAGATGCAACATAAATCATTGTGATAAGACGGCACTGAACACCTTTGTTTCAGGATGTACCGGTGTCCTTAAAAACAATATGCATTTGAAAAAGCCTAACTCTTTAGAGGATGCAATGGCTTATGTCGAAGAATTCGAGAATTTTGAGAGATTATACGGTCATTTAAATGAGCCGAGATCCTTCAAAAATTCTAGTATTTATAAATCACCTAATAATAATTCATATAATTATGATAATAGTAATAATAATAATAATCGAAGTCAGAATGATAACTATTCAAATTATGCTAGAAATAACTATAACCAATATCAATGTTTCCAACAACGACAGAACTTTCCAAGCCAACCAATAATGATATATTGCCACAACCACAACAACCTCGACATTATCCGACTAATGCGCAAGTATTTGGTCCAAAAAGAAATGTTTTCAGGCCACACCAAATACCTGTACATAATTTACCTAGACCGGAGCCTATGTCCACAACGTCGAGAAATTTCACGGATTCTCCAAGGAGAAATAATAATTTTATAAATCGAAATAATAATAATAACAATAATAATACTGGTAATAATAATGATAATAATAGATTTAGAAATAATAATAATAATTATTTCCAAAATAATAATCAAAATCCGAATTTCATATCTGAAGAATTATACAATAATGATTATGATAAAACGGAAGAAATAGACGAAATATTAGAAACAGTTAATCCGTTAGAGAATTTTGAAACTTTCGTTTATACAGGACAAAAAGACATTCAAGAACCGTTTGAATACATTAAAATAAAAAACCCAAAATTTAAATATCTTCCAGATAATGAAATAGATTTTATACCTGATTTGTCAAATTTATTTAAAATTGATAATGTTATGAAAAATAATGAAATTGAAAATAATGAAGTAGACTTATTACCTGACTTATCAAATTTATTCAATATTGAGAATAGTGTAGAAAATAATTTAATTGAAAACAATGAAAATGATATTAATAAAATTTATGTTTCTGATATTGAATCAACAAATACAAGTATTGTATTGAATGACATTGATTTTAAAATAAAAAGAAATAAAAGAAAAATAGATAAAAAGATAATGAAAGCAAATGAAAATATACAGGTTTTTATGGAAAAAGAAGTAATTCAAGTGAATGGAAATGATACGAAAAATGAAAACTTCAACAAAAAGATAGATGGAAACAATCAAATTATAAATAATGAAATGGATGAAAGAAACGAAAATATAAATGAAACTATAGATAAGAAAATTGAAGGAATTAACGAGAGAACAGATGAAAATATAAAGAAGAATGGACATAAGAAAATAGAAGAATTTAACGAGAAAATAAATGAAAATATAAAGAAGAATAGAAAAGAAAATTGCTGCTGGAAATAAGAAAATAGAAGAAGATAACGAGAAAATAGATAAAAATATAAAGAAGAATAGAAATACGAAAATAATTGACATAAATACGGAGATAGATGAAAGTAACAAGAACGTAAACAAGAGAAATGAAAAAAGAAATGTACGAGTAAACAAAAAAAATTTAAATCGTGAAGATAAAATAAGAAGACGAGAGGATATTCAAAAATTGCATGAGTTTATGAGAAAGTATTGGGAACACTTTGCATTAAGGTGGTACTCAATACAAGAAGTTATCAAATGGCATAATACATATGGAAATTCTATGTACATATGTAATTAGATAAGTAATAGTAATTAATATCATAATAATAATCATTTTCAAAGCTAAATATAAATAACAATTAGGATAGATATAAGAATATCATAATATCAATAATAGAAATTTAAATACTTATTATTTAGCAACAGTAGAACTATAAATGAATAACAATACAATAATAGATATAGAAATATATAGATAATGATAATAATTTTCAAAGAAGTAATTTGAAATATTCAATTCTTTCGCTCAATGATTTTACTCATTACTATTTAAGTTCATATAAACTAGTTAATAAAAACAATAATATAATTAGATATAGGAGTATATATATATAAATATATATATATATATATATATATATATATATATATATATATATCATAATACTTTAGAAAATAATAATATGAAACACTCAATTTTTCATTTTAAATTTTATACACTTTGTCAAAATGTAAATTGATGATCTTGATTCGATTATTTAAAAAGAAATTGATTACTTACCAGAAGTCAAAAGCAAATGATGTGATAACACACGGTAATTTGTAATTTTATCTCAAAAAAAAATTTATAACAAAAATAACTCAATCTGTTAGAATGTAAATTGAGATCTTTTAAAATAATTTAATAATTTTTTTTGGATTTAAACGATACTCATTTCATTTAAATAACCTACCTTTGATTGGAATAATATTTTTTAGTTTTAAATTATTTTATTTGATCTGAATGATCATTTGATACTATCTCATTATATATAAAATCATAAAGGATTCTCCAAGTTATTATACAAACAAAAATTTAGAATAAAATTATTACCAAAATATAAGAAAGCAGAAATAATTAAAGATTCAAAAATAATTTTAAAAAAACTAATAAAATAATTTATCAAAAAAAATGTAATTAAAAAATTCAAAACTAATTCAAACAAATTGTTACAGCAAAATGAAATTGATGATAATGGTAACCCTGTTCCTGGTTTCTCATACCAAATGCAAAACCGAAGACGTACAAGTTACCAAATTAAATAACTTAATATTACCAATTAATTTAGGATTATGTAAGCTTATTTATACTAAACATACTTTTATATATTATATAAATTTAAAAGAAATAAGTAAGCAAATATAAATGTTGAACAATATTTCTATAAATTAAGAAGTAGTCTAGTAGAAGCTAATGCAACAAACCCTATTTCATACCATAATTTGGCTGAGCAAATGATGGAAAGAACGAAAAGTTCAATCAATACATTGGATAGAAAATCAGAAAATATTTACCCTCATATTAGAGCAAAAAGATGATTAGTAAATGCTGTTGGAAAAATTGATAAATGGCTTTTTGGTACTCTTGATTCAGATGATGAAGAGATATATGATAAAGCTATAAATATATTACAGCAAAACCAAAAACAAATATATCACGAAGTTAATATGCAAATATCTTTAAATAAGAAATTAATCGATCATTATAATAAATCATTAACTACCTTGTGGCATAATCAACGGAAATTACAAGATAATTTGGAAAAATTTCATATATCGATAGAAAATAAAATAATAATTTTTTTACCTTTTATAGTACGATTTCACAGATTAACTTGGATTGTCAAAGTTTAATAACGTTAATTGACAATATTGAAAATTCCATTACATTTTCGAAATTAAATTCAATTCATAGTTCAGTGATTTCAAATCAAGAAATTGTAGAAATGATAAGGTATTTACATACAATATATGAAGAAGAACAAATTCCGAAATTTAATAATATTTTAACATACTATCTATTTTTGGGTTCTCAAGTAACTTTTTCAAAGTCTAAAATAATTTTTGCTGTCCATGTACCCATCCTGAAATCCAAAACTGCAGAATTTTATCACTTATACCCCATCATTCAAAACCACAAAATATTTATCCCATTACAACCTTACGTGGCAAAAACTCCGGAGGAAATAATTTCAATGAAAGAAGAGTGTCCGATGTTAGAAGAAAAATATTACTGCCAACAAGAAATGAAGTCAAGAGATAATTGTACTATGGAAATATTAAACGGCCATTCTCCTACGAACTGCTATGCTAATGATGCTCACCTTCAAGAAACTATAATAGAGCAAATCACAAATAATGAAGTTTTAATTATTCCAAATTCAGCGATAAAAATATTAACAAGATGTACTTCTGATCAATATTTGGAAATTAATCATCCATCAATCATCCGAATTCCAGAAAATTGCAAGATTCAAGTTGGAGAATAAATATTTTCAACCAACATCCAAATTAGAAAAGGAAAATCAATAATATTGCCAAAATTAAATTCAAAGTTATTAGAAATTCAACCATATAATTCACCAAACTCAACTAAAATAGATTTTGAAGGATTATATGAAATTAATAAAATTGCTAAAAATATAAAACCTATTCAAGAAGTAATAATTCCAAAGCAACATACAACAATTAGTTTATTTTCAATAATTTTAATTATTTGCATAAGTATAATAATATTTTGGTTCATACGAAAATTCCGAAGAAGTAAAAGAAGAAACAAGAAAGAAACAATCAAGAAAGAAGATATCAAGACAGAAGATATTGAATTGGAAGAAACAAAATCGAAAAACAACTCCATTATTTTTCGATCTTAGGGATGGAGGAGTTATAGAACTAGAAATTTCTATAAATAAATAAAATTATGTTACTGTAAATAAGATAAATGCAGAGTTAGCTTTGTTTTAGTATATATATTCATATTCATTATTATTCAAGTTGTTGTTGTTGTTAAAATAAGTTGTTGAAGTTAGTTGGTAAAAGTCGTTGTTTAATAAATAGTTTATTCTTAGTCGGTTCATTAGCAAGTATTGTAATATTTTAATTATATTGTGAAAATAGAGTTTTTTAAAAATAGTTTTCGGTGTTAAAAATATATAATTCCCTTGCTCTTTTTTATTCATATAAATTTAACAGGTTTGTGACTCTGTGATTCACTAAGGTGAATCTAGGAATGTGAACACATTCAATAAACGTAGTTAAACCTTTGAAAATGTTTCTAGGAAACAAGAGGGGTATCGCACTCTGCAACCAAATATTTTATAGATGATTTGGAGGAATGGAAAAAAATCATTCTTCATTGTCATCAACTGGTTTCTTTGAGTCATCCAATCTTGACCAGTTTTATTGAATCACGTCCTTCCAAAGTGGGCGCACAGAAGTCTAATATTTCGTGAGTATTAACAATTTCGTTGACTATTACGCTCTAATGGCTAGGAAACTCCAATAGTCATAGCGATGGTTTATTTGTAATAGGACGTAACCCACAATTTTTGAAAACCCCAGTTTTCACATCACCGTGTGGTCAAAACTATTTAGCATGCGCTTGCAACACCGCGTAAGCCTAGATCAAATCAAAGGCTGGAATTTAACTGTTTAGTAATATGACGTATCGCAGTGAAATTATTTTTCGATGCAATAGCGCGTAAACCACTATTTTGTTATAGCGGTACACACGTTGTGTATTGCTCTGTGCTTAAATTGAATTTTATTGTGTTATTTCGGTAAGTTTATATTTAAAAAGTGTTTACTATTAGTTTATAGCTGTATGGTATTGAAAAATAAACATCGGTTTTTTCATATAACTATCTATAAGTATGTTTTTACACTATTTTGCTGTTACGTATTGCATTAAAACTTTACTGTATTTTTTTGTGTGAAAAGTCTTATCTACATGGACGAATTATAATTATGGAATAGTTTTTAGACGTTGTTTTTAAGGATTATTATAATACTATATTATCCGTTTTTTTAACATGTTTGTGTTTTTTTATTATAATGAACCTTGAAAAATCGAAAATTTTAATTTTTCGACGGTTTTTATTAAACTTAAATAGGTATAAAACAAGCGCGTAATTCATGGGGTTTTTTGGTTCCAGGAAAATGTCAAATTGGTGCCGCAATCTTGTTAAACTTGCAATAGAAAAAAACGAGAGGAGGATGCAAAAACTTCTTTTATTAGCCTAATCTCTCCTCAAATTGCTGATGTTCTAGAAGGTTAGGAAAACACAATTCCTAATAAATTTGACATAGAGAAAACAATAGAGGATGGAGGCCTCATTTTCGAAAATGAACATCTGGAGCTGATTGATAACGCACAATGCGTGTCTTTGGATGTTAATTGTACGGATCCTGATCCTGAACCAGGTTTTTCCAGTGTGAATAAAGGTTTCAGCGATAGTTAAAGTTTACCTCTTACCAGTCCGAAAGCAGGCACTTGTACATCAGTTGATCAATATCTCGAAGAGAGAAATATTGTTGACACAAGTCCGTTTAACGCTACACAGCAAAAACATTTAGATAGTGATAAAGAACTAGAGAGTATGCGCCTACTGATCAATTGGACTCCCCAGTACCCACTGGTATTGACGATCCAGAATATAACATTCCCTCTTCTGATGAAAATAGTGAAGATGATTCGGCTGATAAAGAAATCTGTGATGACCCCTCACAAGTTGCAGGAGAAATATCAAGTCAGAAAGAGCCAAAACAAAACTACACACAAGCCACAATCAATTTAAATAGGTCAAAAAGAGCTTGTCCAGAAAATTGGAAAAGGGAGAGAAATTAAATTAATAGAATGGAAGGTGAAAACTATTTGAGTTATACCAGAACAAAATATGGACAAGTAAGCCATAATATGCAACGCCCTTCTAGAAAGTCAGTACTTTGTGATTCGAAACACTGTTTAAGGAATAAAATATATTGTAGCATGGTATCTAAAGAAGACGCAGAAAAAATGTTTTCAAAATTTTGGAGTTTGTCGTGGGACGAAAAAAAATTTATGTCTGTTCTTTAATAGATTATTATCCAAAAAAACGATGTTACACTGTTGGCCCGTCTAGAAGATCTGGTACATACATTTATCAGTTGAAATTAAATAATGAGAAGTTGAAAGTATGCAAGAGAATGTTTTTGGACACTTTGGGTCTCAAGGAAAAAATGATACATTCGTGGGTAAAAAAAGTAGCTCGGGAATACTAGAAAAAACGGTAAAAGCAGTAAATAATAATAGTCAATCAAATGAAAACGACAAAAGGAAAAGTCACCTTAAAATTTTTTTAAATGAATTGCCCAAGCAGCCATCACACTACTGTAGAAAGGACAATTCTAAAGTCTACTTAGAGCAGGTTTTTCAATCAAAAAGTCAAATCTATAAATTATACAAAGAGAAATGTGCGGAGTCTAAAACTGAACCTTACTCACTTTTTCCCTTTTGCAGTATATTTGAGGAGATGAAACTTTCGATTTTGCTTTCGAGAAAAAACGAATGCGAATAAGATTAAAAAAATATCTGATGATGAATACAATGTACATTTTGCAAAAAAAACAGAGCAAGATCTGAAAAAACTAAAGATAAGGAAGACGCTGTACAAAATCAGGTTTATACTTTGGATGTCATTCATGAAGCTCGAACAAAACCTAGACCTTTTGACGTCTGTTACCTGACACATGATGTTTCTTAACTTTGATGATAAATCTACATTCGTTTATAACGCTATTAGGCCAGAAAGAAATAAAAAAAATGAGCCAACGGTTACAGATCTTAGAGCCCTAAAATATACGCCAGAGAGCAAGATATTTTATAAAATTGATTTTAATGCTAGCTATAAAGAATTACCGCAGAGACCAAAATAAACTAATGTTAAAGTAGTTTCATATCAAAGTTTATTACAAGAGAGGCTAAAGATACAACATTCCAAATTGTTACATTTGCAACAATTAAAAGATCATCACACACCTGACGTTCATTTATTTTATGATTCTCTTTCATATTATTAAGAATAATTTTTTGCTCTTGTACTTATTTTGTATTTTAATTTGTTTTTTTTTATTCTCTAAATAGAGGTTTGTAATTAAATTTATTATTAAAAAACGATTATATGTTTCTTGCTATCACCCTTTTAATTTGATGTAACCCACAAAAAATGCATTTTTATTGTGACAAATATGACATATCACACCCTGATAAAAAAAATAATTAATAATCACAAATTACATTTTCGAACGTAGCAAAATGTCGTTTATCCTATCCTTAGACCAGAAATTATAATGTTTTTATGTTTTTTTTGTCCTATTATGTTTTTGCAGCCTCCTGAAAAATTTACTTTTTGGGGTTACGTCCTATTGCAAATAAGCCATCGATATGTATCCATGTTGCTTTGAAATAATAATTACCTTATTCGAAAGAATTTTATGTCAGTCGGTTGAATTACTAGATAATTAGAAGTCAGTCATTGTATCAGCAATTGATAATTATGGTGTATTAATTAAAAAAAAAATATGTTTAACAAGAGTAATTGTTTCATCTGATGTTGCTTATGTTTTCAAAGGGGCGCTTTCCTGCGATGCAGAGACTTGTTTTCACTGAATAAATTAATTTCTAATGATAGAAGACAAAGTTTAATTTGGAGAATTGAGACAAGCACATAAATTAGCTATTAATAATAGAATTTTCAGTTGTTACAATGTATAATTATTAACAAATATTTAGTTGATGAATTATTGATATTATGTTGTGCAAATATTTATTTATTTATTTATTTTAACTCAAACAGGCATACAACTTTATTACATGGATATTAGAAATTGAATAAACAAAAATTTACTTTCTATTTTCTATTTTTAGACGTTTTCTATCCTTAGGATATAGGCCTCTTTCATATACTTAATATTAAAATAATATAATAACATGATCTACCATATAAACACTATAAACACAAGGATTCTAGAACTAAGACGACAGAACTCACACCTCTCAATTTCTACATTTGATTTAAATAATTTGACAATTAAAAATGTAGAACCAAGTATTAAGCATTAAGTGGCGAAGAGAGCAAGATGCCCACACACCCTCCCACGATACTCAACAATGGGTACTGTCCAGTCAATGTCAATAAATGTATTCAGATCATTGGCCAATGTCAATATGGCTTCTAATGGAGAATGTACACAAGTTCGTATAATAATGGACAGCGGGTTGGCCTCGCTGGAGCTTTAAATGGTATTATACCTAACAGACTACTTGATTTTATATCATTATTAATTATCTTATAGAGAAACATCATACTTGCAAGTTTCCTTCTATTCACCAATGAAATTAGTCCAAATTCCTTTCGCAATCTAGATGACCTTATTGTCTTGTAATCTGGCCATACATGGTACTTCTTGAAATATAATTGCCTAAGAAATTTGTTTTGTACTTTTTCTACTAAATTTATATGCACTTGTGCCTGTTCACCCCAAATAATAGATGCGTATTCCAAGTTTGATCTAACCAACGTATTAAATAAAATCTTTATAGTTTTTGTACTTGAGAAGGAAAAACTTTGCCTTGTTACAAACCCTAGCATGCTATTAGCTTTTTTTACTAATCGGTTAATGTGTGGTACAAATGATAGTTGCTCGTTATATATAACCCCTAAATCTTTAATGTCTCTAAGTCGTTGTAGAGAATCCGTCGCCATCAAATAATTAAATATTATAGGTTCCTTTTTTTTGTAATAGACATACTCCCACATTTATTATTATCAAAATTTAATTTATTTTGGATACTCCATTCCAGTATGCTATTGATATCCCTCTGAATCATGACGCAATCTCTAACTGAACTATTTTTTTTAAATATTTTAAAGTCGTCCTCAAACAATAAACAATCAGAAAATTGTATACACTTGCCTATATCAATAATGAATAATAGGAACAGAAGTGGTCCCAAGTTAGAACCCTGGGGGACCCCAGAATTCGCGTGAAACTTCCCCGATGTATTACCATTGTGCTTGACCACGAAATACCTATTTTGAAGGTAGCTTTTAAACAAACATAATAAATCGTTTGATAAACCAATTGAGTTCAATTTCTTAAAAACTACGTCATGCTGAACAGTATCAAATGCTTTTTGAAAATATGTGTAAATAACGTCTAATTGTAGTCTTTCTCCAAAAGCTTGGTTTGCCGATTCTGTAAACAACATCTGATTCGTATTTATTGATCGACCCGACATGTATCCATGTTGTTGGTCTATAATACTATTCTTAACATGGTTGTAAAGATGGAAATATAAAATTTGTTCCAACAATTTGGAAGGAGGGCACATGATTGATACCCCTCTATAGTTTTCAATATCTTTCTTGTTACCTGATTTGTGAATTGGAACGTATGTTGATAATTTCCATTATACTGGAAAATATGAGTGTTTAAGGATAACATTAAAATATGCATTGAGGGTAGTTTCAAAAATTCTCCGCAACCTTTCAAAATATTGGGCGGTATTCCATACCTGCGCATTTCTTGGGTTTTAATTTTTTTAGGACCATATTGTAATCGTTATCTGATATAATCGATAATTTTAAGAGAGTATTATTATTATTGATTAAGTTTAAGTAATTTAAATCATAATTTGATTTTTCATCGTTGTGAGCAGTAGAGAAATAATGTGCGAATTTTCCAGCAATCTCATCATCATTTACTATTTGCCCGTTTACACTAAATGTTTCTACCTGACTTCCGTTAGATCTATTTTTTTAACGTGTGTCCAGAAGGAATTTATATCACTATTTTCATTCTCTTCAATTTGCCTCAAATAATTCTTGTGTTCATTATTAATTAAATATTTTAGATCCCTTCTGGACTGTAAATATTTGGAATTGTAATAGTCTGAAACATATCTTAGTTTTATAAAATTATTTTTATCTTTTAATAACCGTTTGATTTGTGGGGTGAACCATTTTGGAAATTTATTGTAATTGTTGTAAGTTTTATATTTTGGAACAGTGACTTCAAAAATATCGTAAATTTTTTTGTAAAAAATCTCAAGTGCTAAATCTACATTGTCATTGTTTGTAACGTCTATCCAAAATGTTTCTCTCAACATTTCGCTCTTCAACTGAAAATTAGCTCTTTTAAAATTAAATGTGTATTCAGTTGCCTTCTTTTGTTCTTGTGTATTTTGCTTGACCAACGTTATATTATTATATAGAGATGGATGCAATATATCTTCAGTAACTAAAGGTAATTGTTCCTTCATCACCGTGCATGTATCTACATTATCATTTGACGCAATAACTAGGTCTAACGTTTTATCTTGACTATTTTTTGTATTATTGTACAAAATAAATGAGTTAAAATTTAAAAATTCAATCAAACTCTCCAGTTTAGGACTAGTATTAAAATCCGCATTGTCTGTACCTTTTATTTATGGTATATTAAAATCACCTAGAATAAATATGTTATTTTTGTTGAGGACATGTTGTTGCAAAATCTCAAAACATTCTATATAGTCGTTTACCTTACAATCGGGTGGTATGTATACTCCGATCACATGAATTTTAACTTTATTATTCATTTTTATTTCTGCAATTAAAATCTCAAATAATGAACGGTACTGAAAGAAAGTTAAAATATATTCATAGTAAGTAGATATTCTAGAAGTTGATTCAATTTGTATAAATAATGAGTAGTAATAATTATGGTGTTGAGTCCGTTTGCATATACCCGCTACCCATACATTTTTCAAAAAAAAATTTGCATTCACAAGCGCTTTTTCCTTCAATTTCTACTGGTTGTAAATCCGAGCTTTACTTATGGCCTTGATTCTAATCTGAAATAAGCTCTCTAATATTTATTACTACTATAGTTATATCTGAATGTACATTTCATCTCGAAAAATATGAGATCGTAAAATGTATTAATATACACGACTGAATACAGAGAAGTATTACTTCCTTACGCGAGTTTGTTTATAACAAAATTACGTGCAATTCGACAACGCACTTTAGTATTGTTACGAACTCGCACACCGAAGTAGATACTAAATACGGTCCTGTAACCTTATGTTAACAGTGTTTAAAAAATGGAGAGCGTGCCGAATTCTGAGAAGGTCTATTGGGATTTTTTGTGACCATTTTTATAGACATGTTCTCCGAAGATCTTTTGAGGATTGAGCCGGCATTTGAGAAATATCCCGAAAAGAAAAGAATATTCCAGAGAAGCGATTGTTTTTGCGTAAGCCGCAAACTAGAATTATTTAGAAAATAAGGCTACTTATATATAAAGGACCGACCAGCAGAAGAAGTTTAATTGATAAAATGATCCCGTGATATAAACAGCGAACAAGTGAGTAGTCTAAGTAGTGAAGTGTTTATATAAATTATTGTAAGTGAATATACTGTGTATAGAATATAAATTAGTGAATAGTGTAGTGTATAAATGAATTAAGTTAGTAGACATAACGTGTGTGTATAAATTTATCCCACCCGTAATAAAAACGTTTAAATAAATAAGAAAAACATTTCATTGGTGTCAGAAGTGGGATAATATAAATAAATATCCACGTAAAAATGGCCAAGAGACTAAGTGACTTGAAAGTGACTGATCTAAAGGCAGAATTGGGAAATCGCGAGTTGGAAACGTCCGGTAAGAAGAGTGAGTTAGTAGAAATACTTAAAGTGGCACTGGTAAGTGACGGCTTGGATCCAGAAACATTTCTATTGAATGACGAGGCTTCCACCATATTCTTGTCGATTTCTACATTTATGGATTTTCACTATGAAGAACGATATTTCTACTAATATGGACGGAAATATTTCAACTATAAAGAATGATATTTCCACTATGAAGAACGATATTTCTACTAATATGGACGAGAAGATTTCCACTATGAAGTATGACATTTCTGCCGATGTCTTATCGTTGAAAAATGACATTGCTGCTGACGTCGAGAATAAAATGTCGTCTCCTAAATCGGATATTGAGGATAACATGACAACGATGGACGATAAAATCGAGAATAAGATAACAACGATGAACGAGAAAATAAAATCAGACATTGAAAATAAAATGACAACGATAGACGAGAAAATCAAGGAATTAGAGAGAAATATGGCAGATTTAAAAACACAGGACACGCCAGCAGATAAAAAGAAGATTGAGCATATAAAACCCTGCATGCCCGAAATAAACTCCAGGATAGAAGACATTGGCAGTTTTGCACGAGTTAAGATCCCAACGTTCGACGGAAAGACATGGTGGACCAATGATGTGTAACAGTGTGGAGCAGCTGCTAGAGTGAATAATTGGTCCAACAGGGAGAAGGCAGTGAACTTAACTATCGCGCTTAGGGGAAATGCCTTAGATGTACTCCAGACGATCTATGGAAGAAACGGATGACTTCGAGCAGCTGAAGGAGAGGTTGGACATGCGATACGGTCACGAACATCTAGAACATTTGTACCAGTCCCAGCTGAAGAACCGAAGACAGAAACGTGACGAAGACCTTCAAGAGTATGAAGTGGATATTGCCCGACTCGTTCGATTTGCTTATTCATCAGCATCAGAGAACATGATGGAATATCTGGGCATCCAGGCCTTTATTGATGGCTTACGTGACCCCGATATGCAGAGGATGCTTCGTTTAGCCCATCCCAAAACATTAGTTGATGCATTGACAGCTGCTCTTGAATATGAAGCAGCAATGAAGGCTTCGGGTTATAACAAAGTTAGGACCATCCGAGAAGAAGGCGACGAGGACAGGTTTGACCAGATCGTCAGCTTGACCAAAAGTATGATGGACCAGACGCCGAGAAAGATCAGATGCTGGAATTGTGGCGAGCTAGGGCATATACGCATTTCGTGTAAGCGCCCCAGAACTCCTGCAAACCAAGAAACCCAGTCACAGGAAAACTAGAGCGGGCCGGTTACGAAGGGGCAGCACCGACCCATGATCGTTCCAAAGACCCTCTCATACTGATATCTCTTCTCAGATATCGCAACGACAGTGTATATATAGATGGCGAAGTGAATGGCAAGAAATATAGTCTGTTGGTAGACACTGGAGCAACTAGAACCATTATACGACCAGAGATAATAAATTCGAAGAATAAGCTTTTGCCAACAAGACTGAGACTGCGAACCTCCACAGGTGAGAGTGCCAATGTTCACGGGGAGACACAAATCCAATTGAGAATTGGCGCAGAAAAGTTCACGCATATGGTAATCGTAGCTGACATTGAAAAAGACGTGATTCTGGGAATGGGCGTAATGAATCTGTTTCCAACTGGACTTTAGAAACAGAACCATTAAAGTGGGTTCCGAGGAGGTATTCCTTCATCCATATGAAGGCAGCACGGTATTGGCAGCTGTACAGGAAGATACTGTTCTACCTGCACCAAGCTAAACCATTATAGTAGCACGCCTACAGGGAATCATGGAGGAAGGTACACCGGTTAGGATGGAGCCAAGGACCCACGACGTTTAAGTTGGCAAAGGAGTACTAATTGGAAATGGATTGGTTACGTCGGCGAAGGAGGCCCCAGTACGATTGATAAACGTGAACTATTACCCAATTACCATCAAGAAGGAAACCAAGATTGAATCCTGCGTACCAGTGACGTCTATAGTTCATCAAACAACGACCACTGACAATTCTAATGCCAAATACGAACAAATGTTAACAGTTGCTGGTCAATTCTTGAATCGAGCTGAAAAAAGAGAATGAGAGAATTTCTCTTACAGTATCGAAACATATTCGTACCAAAGGGAGGAATGACTGGTAGAACATGAGCCGTCAAACACAAAATCGATACTGGTCATGCCAAGCCAATTAGGCAATCAGCTCGAAGACTAACACCAGCTAAGAGAGAGGAAGCTGAAAGAATAGTTAAAGCAATGGAAGAAGAGAAAGTGATAGAACCATCTTCTAGTCCATGGGTGATTCCAGTGGTGCTTGTCAAGAAAGAGGATGGAACTACAAGATTCTGCGTGGACTATCGCCAGCTAAACAACGTGACGAAGAAAGACAGCTATCGTCTGCCTCAAATCGACGAAACGTTAGATACCTTGGACTTGAAGTCTGGTTATTGGCAAGTACAAATGGACCCAAAAGACAAAGAGGAGACTGCTTTTGCCACCGGATCTGGATAATGGCAATTCAACGACATGCCATTCGGGCTCTGTAATGCACCTGCGACATTTGAAAGACTCATGGAAAATGTCTTGAGTTAGTAGACATAGCGTGTGTGTATAAATGTATCCCATCCGTAATAAAAACGTTAAAATAAATAAAAAAAAATTACAGTATTAAAAATCTAGAGCATACATACATTTGAATGGATTAGATTAGGCGTTATCACAAAAGTATTACAGTTTTTTCACCTGAATAATTTTATCCAAATCGTTGCCAAGTATCTCATAGTATAGATACCCCAATCCTCCATAGTCTTTAAACATATTCACCGATTGACTAGTAGTGCGATAGGAACTGATTCCCCGATAAACTCCTGAAGATTTACTGTTCTTTCTTGGAGCATCCGTCATAACAGCACTATTTCTGCGTGACCTATTAGTACCCATAATTTATATTTACTTTGTTAGAATAAAAAAAGCAGTGTGTATAAATAAAATTAATCAACGTCAATGGACACACAGATACAAAAATCACTTTGACAGCGTTGATAATAAATGTGATTGGTTGCTTATATACCTTATAATAAAAGTACAATAAATGAGAACAAAAATATAATTTCCAAGCGGTTGTTACCGTTATTTTTGGAGACTGGCAAACTGAATAGGTCTTGTTAACTGCATCCATTTTAGATGCTCAATCAGAATACATTGATATACAGCAAGCATTCTATGAAATGTGGAATGACAGTCTACAATTAAAATCAAAGCCCAGCTACCTGACCAATCATACTTCCTTTTAAAATCATCTTGATTAGATGGATACTTCCAAATCAAAAGAAAAAACCTCATACAACTTTCTTCAACTGAAATTTGCGGTAATACAAGGTAGTCTACTTATACAAATTTTTATTGGTGACATACCTATCTGAGAGCCATACATTAATGGCAGCTTTTGCGGACTACACTGCTATAATTGCATCAGATATAGTGTAGGAAAGTTAGATGTCAAGGTTGAAAAAATTATATACAAGCATGTTTTAATGAAAATGTACGAGGAATAACTTCCTAAACAACATCGTAAAAGTCCCATCAAGCAGGACTATGGCAAGTTGCGAAAATCAGTCGCCATTTTGTTTTTGTCATTTTATTGCAAATATCTCAAAAACTATGAGGTTTATGAAGTAAAGTCAAGAGATAATTTTTATCTAAAATTCAAAACTGCACTTGATGTGATATATCAAAAAGATGTATTTCAAGTTTAACAGAATTATTCATATGAAAACATCATTTTCAGGTATGATGCAGGAATTACAGCAATCAATGCCTAAGCGCTGACCACACTTTGAGGAACATCTAGTTACTTGCAGGAGCATGATTTACCACATGACTCTTTCTTGCAGTTACAGAAAACCATTTTTAATATGTCAGAAGGAGCAATTCCTTTTGTTGCGGATGTAGGAATCAGATGTCCCTCTCTATCTCGTTGCCAGTGCCAACCATAAGCTAACAGATCCAACTTGCATCCCATCCACTCTTGTACCTAAAAAGTGCATAAAACCTTATTATTTCGGCTAAATAATAATAATTAGAGAATATACCTGATAATAGACTCTCAAAACATGTTGAACAGTAGCGTCTTTGGTTGGAGGAAGCGCTGCCAAATTAAAGTTTTCAGAAAGACCTTGACGAGATGTTATGCGATTATATAAAGTATACCTAAACGTGTCAATTTCTTCTTTGCTCTTCTTGGGCCTATATAACTTCGTAATGAATTGTACTCCTGCTTCTATTAACTGGTTCTTATCCGAATTTTGTTGATAAAATATTTGAAGGCTTTCACATAAAGAAATGTCATTCTTCAACAACTGTAAACAGAGTTTTTTGCTGTTTTGAATATGAACGTAGTTTTGTCACAACCTGATATAGCATGAAGAAACAATGTGTATTATTTAACATGCCCTAGTTTTTCTTGAAGCTTTGATATTTTCGTTACTTTATCAGCTTTGGCAGCTTTTCCTGGCCGGAGCAACATATTATCATATTCTGAATGATAAATTAACAGAACGGTAATATCTGTGTCCTTAGATACAACTATGATTGGTGTACCAGAACTTGAAAGCTCTACTACAGTTCTAACTATTAAATAGTCTGCGTCACTTTCAGCCAGTATTACCTTTAAGACTGTTTTTTCAAATCTAAACTTTAAAAGCTATATCAGTTTCTGTTTGTTATTATTATTTCGTAAAATTCTTCTTGTAACTTAACAATTGTATTTTCCAACTTTACTGGTATTTCTAAACCATTTTGTGATTTGACCTGTTGCAAAGTATCCTTTATTGAAAAATGATCTGAATTGTATCCATCAAAAACAATTACAAAGTCCTGACCATAAACATGTTTAACGTAATTAACATATTGGTCGCAAATTTGGTTGAACGTGGCAGGCTTCTGCCATAAAACTTTATGTTAGAGAAAACCACCATCAATTACATATATTGCATTTTGCTCAGTGCTCGAAGTAGGTGTAGTTAGAGCATCAAATTCTTGTATGAGAAGGATTTTTATTCCTTTTCTCAAGACACCATCCTTAAATAGGAACAGCGGATATGGAGATAATTCGAACCTAGAACAGTGTTTTTCCTTTCTTCTGGAGTTTTGTTAGAGCAAATAATTCCATCAAATAATTGCATTGGAGACACGTTAACATAAATGCTATTAATTTTAATGCTACTACTCATTTTAGAAAAATCATTGATTCGATCTGTTCGCTTGCACTTAATATCTGTGAATGATTTGCCTACATTTTTTATGAGTAATTTTCTTCCACGTTCATCTGCTAAATCGCAGTTTCTATCGGGTTTAGCTATACGTCCAGAGAACAGTGATGTGAACTCCTTGCATTTAAAAGGGTTGTATTGCTCCAGCCAATCTAAAAATGTTCGCAAGTCAGTTTCGTCTCGTTGGCGTGAACGACTTTACTGTATATGTGGTTCAGAAGAGACTGACTTACATCATAAAAAATATTCCATAGCTGTTGATATATGCATACAAACTGATATACCTGCTATCCATCTGCCCAAAGTAGAATTAGTAAACCCACGCCCATGGGTTAAGCCTCCAGCCTAATTAAATTCTGCTCGATGATCATATCGATCCAAGTAGCGGACCAGGAGTTGTTGGTTCTTCTCACAGTAAACATTCCCTCAGAAACAATTTTTTTATAATTTTCGGGACTCATTATGAAGTTTATGAATCTGTTGTGAATAAATGTGGGTACTTTTAGCATAATTGTTATGACCTGTTGCGTAGAATATTGAGATCATCAGTTTTAAACAGTGGGTATGAAGAGACTAGTTGCCTGATCTTTCTGCTCCAACAAACACCTTAATAATATTGACCAATTTAAAATAATTACACCATAACCGTGCGGTTCGACTGCTTTGAGAGAGCTCACTAATTTTCAGATAAATTTTTTCCAACATGTTCTCGAGCAACTGATTGATTTCGACTTCGATTGGTAAAGGCCGTTCATATAAAATACGGATTTCCTCAATGTTCTCATCAGTCAGAACTATGACAGAGAGTAGCAATAAACCAAGAGCTTCCTGTGTAAGAAAATGGCATTTTAGAGCTCGTGCTTATGCATGGCCCCAAATCATGCGCGGAACAAGTATTCTTTGCATATATCCTTTGCCAAAGTTCTTCGATTCCACTACCGGACATTATATTGCCAACGCTTCCCATAATCGACATAAGAGTATGGAAGCCGTCGAGTCGAACTATAACTTTAGGCAGGATATTACTTGAGCTGGATGCTTCTACAATGTCCACAGCTTTTAAAAAAAAGTGGTTGGTCGAAGGTGACAATACAAGGCTTATCATATGAGCGGCATTTTTCAGCTGCAAACGAAAGTGCTGTGTGCACGAAGTTCGAAGATCCAAGTTTATGAAGAGCAGAGGTGTTATACTGCTAGTCGTAAATTCTGTATCATATGAGACAGAAGACATGTATCCATTCCATGATAATTTTCTATGGAGATATTTAGTACCAAATAACCAAAGTGCGTCTAATCTTGTCGCAATTTTTTCATTTTTTGAGATCAGACTTTGCGGGTTTATTGTAAAACTGAAAGAGATACAAGTTAAAAAAGAAATACCACTTTCTTAAATTAAAAACTAACCTGTATTGGTAAACTTCCGAAGTGTACAATTTCGCTTGCTTGTATTTTTTGTTTTGGTCTTGGAACCTGGAAATTTTCTGTTGCTGGTTCAGGAGTAATGCATGTGATACCACCGATGGAGTGAAATGTGCCGTGTCCATCGATTGTTCTGGTGTTGACGTCGGCTTTATCAAAAACGAACTGCAAAAAACTGTCCATTGGGATAATTTCCTGAACATTTTTAATTACCGAACTTTCAAAATTAAGACACTCTGAAGAGGAAATGGAAACGCCGAGAGCCGACAAGATATCTATCAAATTTGTGTAACCATATTTCCTATGTAGAAGTGTTCCGAGGCCAAACATTATGGAAGATATGAAGGATCTTACTCTAACTAACGTAACGATAAAATTTTCCAACGCAGCTATCTTTGTTGTGTATGCGTCTAAGTTTTTCTTATCTTTGAGAACCAACTCGTGAAAAAAAGACTTAGGAGAATCAGGAAATACCTCTATGCCTCCAGTTTTAATATCATCTAAGTTTGGATATTCCTGCAAATTGCATGTCATACCTCTAATATCCTCTCTTAAAATTTCAGCTACGGCAGTTACAATTTTAGCACCATCAATGGTTTTATCCTTTGACAACTCTTCGTTTAAAAGTTTTTCACAGTTTCCTCTAAAACTGACAATACTTTGTTTTCCTGATAGATAAAATATTATTATACTACTACTTGTAAATCAGATGATAATGCTAAACGACGAAATCTCTACTCAAAGTTGAACATTTTTCTGGCTAATGGACAGGAAATCAAAACTTTCCTTAGAAAACCTAATTACCATTTATAAAACAATAATCAAATCTATGTATTTATAATAAATCGAGCTGAGGAGGCGCAGGAAACCGTCAGATACAAAAATATTACAGACATTCCAGTCCAAGAGCATTCGTATGTTAGCTAAAGCCACCTGGTACGTCTCAATTCAAACCCTACATTCACACCCACATCCCCTACCAGTCATTCATAAATTCGATATGTTACGAAGTGAACATCAATCTATGGGTCAAATGGGAACGACGTGAGACGAGAAGTGAAGAGGGGATGATCGCTAGGAAAGTAACGTCACAGAATAGGTATATCCTCTGTTATACTTCGTTTTCCTCATAGTGATAGCACATTATGTATGCAAATCCCTGTTTAACTGTACCGGGTGATTCTAGCAAGTTTGAGTATATCTGACCAGTTACGGTCATTTAATAAACAAGTTTTACGTTGACAGGTATATAGTAGAATACCATTGTTATCGACGTCCGTTGCTTATTGTCCCGAAGTTCGAAATATCAGTATATTGGATTTTTACGGAAGAACCGATTCAAGTTATGATTTATATAATACAAATTTCAAAATGTGTTTAACGGGAAACGGTGAATGAGTGCAGTAGGTACTGGTATGTTGTTTAGTAATTTAATATGATTCATTATTAATTGAGTTTATAGATCAACTAGGAAAATAGCACTGTGTCTTTAAATAGAATGTATATAAAGAAACGACGTAATATTCAAACAATAATAGTAAATCGAGTTGTAGCCCTAAAAATGGTTGATTTGCTCAAAACTGGTAGATGGTGTAATTAAAGTTCCTATTCACATTCACTTGTTATATCGGAATCTGATGAATCTTTTAAACTCCAATGATAATTATTATAGGCTCCACAACTTTATCAATAATATGGTTAGTTTGTCACATCTTAAGTTCTTCTTTGTGAGTGTAGCTCACAGCTTTTTTCCAATTGTCTGGAGTTACATTTAGTAGTGAAATATGTAGAAATTGTTGTACGTCTTTCAATTTATAGGGTTTGTTGTGCCATGCTACGTCACCCTTTACTTGTACCCATATGAGTTCAATTGGGTAGCTCTAACTCCACGTTCTAATACCATTTCGTCAATTACCGTCAAACGGGGTGAAACCAATCGGCAGAGGAGAAACCAAACATCACGTATATTTTGGCTTATGTTTTCAGTAGAGGTAGTATACAGTCAGCGAGCGGCGAAAGCCGACAAGTTTCTACAGGAAATATCAGTCTTTACGAAAGTACCTATGAAGAAGGTTTATTTTGTTGGTCAGTCGAGATACAAAGATTATTTTAGAGGTGTAAAAAAAGTACTTTTTGGGAATTTGTGTAACGTTTGGTTGTGTAGTGTCACAGAAAAGAGCTAAGAGAACGTGGTAAGTAAATTTGATTTCAACTATTATCTGGCATTAGCAATAAAAAGTTCTAAGTTTTTTATTAACATTATCACTTTTTTTATTTACATTTTTATTAAAAGTTGAGAAATAGTGGGGTGAAATCGATCAATAACTATTTGGTGTAAATTAGACTCTCTTTTGTAATTCAAGGATTTTGTGAATTTGTTTTGTAGGAAATCGAAGTAATTTCAGTAAGTCCTTTATACTAATCCCCCTCACAATCTCCCAGTCTCACCCTTTGTGGTATAAGCTAATATTCTATATATTTTTCATTTTAGTTTAAAAATGCCCCGAAAATATACGAAAAAACTGGGCCCCACAAGAAAACAACTATATAAACCAGTCTATTTGAAAAGGGCTGTCGAGGCGGTCAAACGAGATATGGCTATGAGAAGGGCAGCGGAAAACTTTGGAGTACCATATAGCACGGTGTACGATAATGTCCGTACACCTGCAGAACGAAAAATTGGAAGCCAACCGGATCTCCCTGCTGTTGAAGAACGCAAGCTAGCAGACGCTTTTCTCCTGTCTGATGACTCGGGATTTCCATTAAAAAGCTCCGATGTTAGGTAGATGGTGCAACAACACTTATCTAAGTTTTTTAAGAACCGAGAATAGTTTTCCAGGAGTCGACTGGTTAAAATTATTTATGTACAGACACGAGGATTTGACCATAAAGTTAGCAGAAAACACAAAGAGGGTCAGAGCAGCGGTAACATATGAGGTAGTTCAAAAGTAAATTACCAAATTGGCTACTACCATCGATGGCGTTCCTCCCGCTAATATTATAAACTATGACGAGACAAACTTTTGTGATGATCCATGCCAAGTTTTGGTCGTTGTCAGAAAAGGCAAAAAACATTCCCACAGAGTGATCGATGTCTCTAAGTCGAGCACGAGCATAATGTTCGTGGTTAAAGGGGAAGGAAAATTATTACTGCCCTATATTGTACACAAAGCCAAACACATGTATGCAGGCTGGACGGAGGGCGGCTTTCCAAATGCCCAGTCAGCGTTGTAGAGGCCTCTGAAAATAATAATATTAAATTTGTTCTGCTTCCTCTCAATTTAACCGACTTATTATAGCCTCTAAATGTTGCTTACTTTCGGCCCCTCAAATATGCACGGAAAAATACCTTAGAAGATTGAAACTTAAAAATAGGGGAGTCCTGCCAAACACAAAAGCAATCTTCAAGGCATGTGAGATAGTCCCCTTCAATCCAGATCTGGAAAAAAAATATTTGAAAATTGAAATTATTTCTAGAACTGTCTGTGGGTATGGTGTACACACTAGATGTAAATTGAGTGAATGTAAACGACGAGTACTCAGTGTGTATATGTTTATTAATATGCAGCTAAGCGATTTCGGCCATTAGGACATTATCAAAGCTGTCGTCATAAAAAAGATCCAAAACAGGTGTCAAAAAAATCCAGTTAATAAAATAGAAACAATGTACAAAGTTAAGTCATTGTTACGATGATGTCATTGAAATAAAAAACATTAAAATAACCCTATTAAGAGGGTATACAATTATAATTCACATAATGGAAATTCCCATTCAGTAGTGTAAACTAAATGATACCCGATGACAAGTTTGACGTTAAAAAAATGAAATGAAACAAACTCTGTTACTCGCAGGGTAAAAAAAATATAAAAGAGAGTAGGTTCTTTCCAAACTTCCTGACTGAAGAAGTGTGCTATAGTATTATCAACAAATAGTATGGTCTTACAAGTAATGGTTGTACTGTAAGAGCTTATTAAGTACTTAGCTATTCATCTGTATAGAGTACAGAGAATTATATAACTAAAGAAGATTTTCTGGATTACTGCCTTCGAATATCAACTTTTAAGTTAAGTAATTTCATTTTGTAGGGCTTCACCAAAATTATTTTATCTGTTCGTTTAAGGTCAAAATTTCTTTTTTCACACATACTGACATCTACTAACCACTTTTTCTAAAATTTTGTAAGACGTTTTTTTTACATTCATTATATTTATAGATATTTTTATTCAGTTGTTTTATTTATTATACAGGTATACCTGAAAAATTGCCTTCAGCACATTTGTTTTAAAACTAAACTAAAACTAGCAGAGAACAGCAGTTAAGAGTTGGCTGATATTTGAGGTTGATTTTTTTCTAATTTTGTTTAGGAACAAAATTAGTGGCGCCCTTCATTAAATTTAGTTTCTCTGTTTCTTAGTTTTTTCTCTCTTTCTTCTCTTTCTTCACTTTAATTAACTTCTTTCAGATAACAGAGCCCTCAGAACTGGCTTTGTTATCTCCAATCTCATTATCAGTTTGGAAAGAACCTACTCTCTTTTTATTTCTTCCTTTTTTATATATTTTTTTCACCCTGAGAGTAACAGAGTTTGTTTCAATGATTTTTAACGTCAAACTTGTCATCGGATATCATTTAGTTTACACTTCTGAATGGAAATTTCCATTATGTGAATTATAATTGTACACCCTCTTAATAGGGTTATTTTAATGTCCTTTATTTTAATGACATCATCGTAGAATGACTTAACTTTGTACATTGTTTCGATTTTATTAACTGGATGTTTTTGACACCTGTTTTGGATCTTTTTTATGACGACAGCTTCGATAATGGCCTAATGGCCGAAAGCGCTTAGCTGCATATTAATAAACATATACACACTGAGTACTCGTCTTTTACATTCACTCAATTTACAATTATTTCTCACTTAACAGAATTAAGAACAGGAGAAGAAAGCGCTCCAAACGAGGCAAAAGGGTAAATGTGGACGCTGGGAAAAGTGTTTCTGTTGGAGACTTAATAAATACTCTTGTGGAGAAGCAGCCTCCAGTCCAGGAGGAATGTCCAATCCCCTGGAATGTCCCAAGATATATCAGATCTGTCTGACGTAGAGGAGGACCAGAATAATTTCGATTTAAACAAGTAGGATAATAAGGAAAACCAAATTTCTGGACTTGGAGACTTTGTAATAGTAAAGTTCTCCACCAATAAGGGAGACAGATTTTTCGTTGCTTAAATTGAGCAAATTAATGAGACGGACAATAACTGTACTGTCAATAAACTTTACGAAAAAAAAATCACAAATAAAGAAACATTTTTTATATCCGAATGTGCAAGAAAAATGTGAAGTTAAACAGGACCAATTATTGAGAAACATTTCTGGAAAGCCCTCAAGAAGAGGGCAATATATCTTCAAATAATATCTCTTTGATTAAAATCTTGATTAAAATAGTTATTGTTTTATATTTGTGCATTTGTTTTTTAGGCTTATTTCAGAATGAAATACGACTATTGTAGAGAGTAAATTTATATATATATATATATATATATATATATATATATATATTCCATTTTCATGTGTGCCCATTGTTGTCTATTGCTAGCTATGCGGCCCCAAGTTGATCCTGCGAGTTTCTTTATGTCGTAGTCCCATCTTAAGCTGGGGCGTCTTCGTGGTCTTTTCACGCCTCGGGGATACTATTGCGTTATCTTTGTGGTCCATCTATCGTCTGTCCTTCTAGCGAGATGCCCCGCCCGTTGCCACTTTAGGGATCTGATTCTATTTATGACATCTATCACTTCGGTCTTTTGTCTGATCCAATCAAGCCTTTTTCTATCTCTCCTTGTTATTCCAAGCATGCATCGTTCCATAGACCTCTGTGTTACCTGGAGTTTTCTAATGATATCAGTTTTCAGGGTCCAGGTTTCACAGCCGTATGTTAATACTGGTAGTACGCACTGATCAAACGCTTTCTTTTTCAAACGGAGTGACATTCTAGACTTGAAGATGATAGAGTTCTGTCCAAATGTTCTCCATGCTAATTTGATTCTTCTGTTTATTTCTGGAAGTAGAGAGCCTGATATGTGTATTAGTTGACCCAGGTATATGTATTCCTCTACTATTTCCAGGGCAGTGTCATTAATTGTTATTTCTTGTGCGTTTATCAGTTCGTTATACATTATCTTGGTCTTACTCAGATTTATTTCAAGGCCTACTTCGTTGCTTGCTGCATTCAGTTCATTTATTTTTTGTTGCATTTCGCCAGGGTTACTCGCTATCAGGATGATGTCATCAGCGAATCTTAGATGGTTCAAGTATTCTCCATCTATATTCAGACCTGTGTTGTTCCAGCCCAGTTTTCTGAAGATGCTTTCTAGTGTAGTTGTAAATAACTTTGGTGATATTGCGTCTCCTTGTCTAACTCCTCTGCTGGTGGAGAATTCTGGTGTGCCCTCATATATCCTAACTCTCGCTTTGGCTTCCCTATATATATTTGCTAGGGTCTCAATATATGGCTTGTCGACCCCTTGTTCTGTTAGGGCATTTATTACTGCTCTGGGATATATAGAGTCGAATGCTTTCTCAAAGTCGATGAAGGCTAGTGCTAGTGGTTGGTCGTATTCTTTGGTTCGACTGATAACCTCTTTGAGGGTATGGATGTGATCTATTGTACTGAAGCCTTTGCGGAATCCAGCCCGTTCTCGTGGTTGGGCCGAGTCTAGTGTATTTTGTATTCTGTTGTGAATGATCTTTGTGAATACCTTGTACGTCACTGGTAGTAGACTTATTGGTCTGTAGTTCTTAATGTCTTCTTTGCTGCCTTTCTTGTGGATCAACACTATAAGTGCACTGTTCCACTCTTTAGGTATGCTCCTGAACATCAGACAGTTCGTGTATAGTTTGGCAAGGTACTTCCATGTTTAAGCTCCTGCATATTTGAGTATTTCGGTCGTGATGCCGTCATTTCCCGCTGCTTTACCATTTTTCATGCTTTTGAGTGCCATTTCTACTTCCTCCACCAAAACTTCTGGTATGGCATCTTCTGAGTGTTCTATTATTTCTTCCAAGGTTTCAGAGGCCTTGTATAGGTCTCCATAGAATTTGGCTACTAGGTCTATTATTTCATTATTTCATTCCTGTCTGTAGTTCTTGTGTTTCAATCAGTTAATGCAACATCTGTCTTTTCCCTATTATTAGTGCCTTTTTTGCATTTTTGTAGCTTTTACGGTTTTCTATTGTTGTTTGTACTAGTTTCTCGTTGTAATTTCTGATATCTTCTGCGATTTTCTTTCGTATCGTCTTGCACAGTTCGGTGTATTCAATTCATTGAATGTTTGATCTCTTTTTCATTTCTCTTCGTATTTGTAATAGTGCTTTTGTTTCCGGAGTTAGTTTTTTGTGTTCACCTCGTTGTTGCAGACCTCCCGCTTCTAGGGCGCAGTTTCGAATTGTGTCTATCAGTTCAGGGTTGTTATATTCCACTTTTTGTAGTCTTTCTTCTAGTAGTGCTTCATATTGGTGAGAGTTCTCTTTCAGCCTTTCGTTGTTTATGTTTTTGGTTGTGCTGGTTTTGATTAGTCTTGACCTTTCTAGTTTTATATCTAAGACCAGTCGAGCTCTAATTAGTCGATGGTCGCTTCCTATAGTGAACTTGTTGAGCGTGCTCAGATCTTTTACTGTGTTAATTTTATTGGTGAGGATAAAGTCTATTTCGTTTCTGATAGTTGCACCGGGGCCTTCCCACGTCCATTTCCTGTTAGGGTTGGTTCTTCTTGAAGAAGGAGTTTGCCACATACATGTTCTGAAAGTGTGCGAACTGTATTAATCTCTCTCCTCTTTCATTCCTTTCTCCAAATCCATATTTCCCCATTCCTTTTTCTTGGTCTTTCCTGTGTCCTACTTTGGCATTAAAGTCTCCCATTATGTATTTGAAGTGACTATTGTCGTTGCTGAGCACTTGGGTTATTTCATTATAGAATTCTTCTATTTCGTCGTCACTATGGCTGATTGTTGGGGCGTATACCTGAATAATCTGGATAGTATATCTTTTAGAGAGTCTTAGTGTTATGCTGGCTACTCTGTCTGAGGTGCTTGTTATCCTTATGATTCTATTTTTCCAGGTTTTCTTAATTAGGAATCCTACTCCGCTTGTTCTTGCTGTTGGTGTTCCTTGGTGGTATAGAAGATTCCCTGATTCAAGTTCTATGAGTTCTTCATTTTTTCGTCTTACTTCGCTAATGCCCATGATATCCACCTTTATTTTTGCTGCCTCTGTTTCCAGTTCTATAATCCTAGCTTGATTAGAGAGTGTACGGCAGTTATGAGTTGCTAGGTGTAATGTAGTTAATGGGTAGTGGTTTAGACTCCGCAGATTCTTAGCACCCTCTGCCCTCGTGGCTGGTTCCCAGGATCTACCCCTCCTAGGGCCCTTCGGGCTTACGGAGAATGAGGGCCGTAACTTGTCCTTGTCTGTCATGCTGGGGTTGTGAGGCGTACCTTACCACGCTGCCTCAATGCGGGTTGGCAAGGGGCGAGGGATGTCGTCCGCCAATTTTCGCCATTTACTAACGGACCCTGTACCCCCAGACTTTTAGTGGAAGTTTTTATTTTTGAAATAACCCTTACTAGAGTGAGATTCGAACCTCCGTCCTTCAGGTCAAGAAAACCCAATTTCCGGCGCTCTAACGCACTCCGCCATATGGGGGATGTACATATATATACATATATACACATATATATACATTAAAATACACACATATACACATATATACATATACATATACATACACCATTGAATTTTTTTCATTGCGATGGCGTCCCTGCTTCTATGATGACGTCACAGTCCCAGGAACATTGCCCGGTTTTCGGATCGGCCTGTTCGTTGGTTCCTGAGTTGCAGCCTGTGAGGGGATCTTGGGGCGCCCTGTATGGTATATGTATATATGTATGTATATGTATGTATGTATATATATATAAATATATATATATATATATAAATATATATATACATATATATATATATATATATATATATATATATATATATTGAACCAGATATCATAGATAATAAGAGAATTAGTATTATAAAAATATGTTGCTAGTATTAAAATATATGAAAATAATATAATTTAAGAAACAGGTAAAAAGGAAACACTTTTCTTAATTTAAACAACATATCAAATAAAGATATATTAAATAATAGCCTATAACAATATAATAAAAAAAGGAATTACCTCAATAATAATACAAAATATAGAGATTGCCTAACCAATGTAATGATGTAAATAAAGTTGCCTAAGACGAAGAATAATTTCCATACCATAACCAGTTGTTCACCTAAAAAGATATAATTATATAGTCAAGTCAAGAGAATTTTAGATATAAGTAGTTACATTAGAATACAAATATTATTATAGATAATTCATTATAATCCTTAATTTAAGAATAAAAAACAAATATTGAATAGAATAGAATTCAATAGATTTTCATAGATAAACAACTAATGACATATAGATAAATGATATATGGTAAATAAAATGAACGTTGAATCAATAAATAGTAATTTGTAAAAGTTTATTATAAATAATATAATGCAAAGAGTTTAGACAAATAACATAAGAGAATTTATATTTATAATTAATATGAGTGTAACAAGGATATACTATCAATAACAATATTGAATGTTGTACCATGTAAATGTATCTATGTATAACCAATTTCAATCTATTTGTATGATGAAAAAACTCATCGGAACTCTATAAATGAACTAATAATGTAAAAGAGTGTATGTATGAAATTTTTTAATAAGTGAAAGAAGTTTCAATTAATCTGATTGCAAAAGACAATATTTTATTGGTTATAAAATATGACAGAACAAATTGTGAATCAACAAATAAACTTTGAAATAGTGACCTGAAAAAGAACAAAAGACTGTTTGTTGAAAAAAGTAGAGAATCGAGGGGACGCTTAATTAAAAAGGGAAGCTGGTGTCAAGAAGTGAGGAGTGTGTGTGATGGTGTTCCTGAAATTTCAAGAAATTCCCGGCTTAAGACATTTAAACCTATAAAGTACTATTAAATACAATCTTAGTAATACTCACAGTCAATTGTATCAAGTTTTTCGGCAAGAATCTACGAAATTTTCATCAATTTTGGGTTTTTTTGGAGCTTCAGCGGAGTGTTCCTGGGATCCAGAGACTTTCATCCCAATTCAAGAGCAACAGGTCAGTGTTTTTAAATCATTATTGGCCAATAATCAGTGTAAAAACTCAAAATACTCCATTAAGTATTTAATTTCATAAATTGATAAACTTTTGCAAATATGATCGATCTGAAAAAGAAAGAAACAGACTTTGTATAGTGAATTCATTGCATAAATCGTTAAATTTAATAAAAGGCCGAATTTTCAATAAATTAAAATATTTACTTACGCCATTTTGTAATCGCATAAATCTGGTGATTGAAATTTCATTATGTAATAACTATTTCCATCTGTATATAATTTCTATTTTTCTATCTATGTATATAACAATTTTCTTTCCACAGCAATTTGTATCATATATATAACTATGATTTATATATAAATTCTTTTATGTGTTTGAACCATTTACTTGTTTGCATCGTCAAACAAACTATGTTTGTATAAATATAGATGCTTCTTTAGTGTAAGAATTGTTCTTTTTATGCTAAAGCGCATGACTAGTTTTTCACGCATGCGCATTGATGAAATGATTAAAATAAATAAGTAGATACAATACAACCAGTGGCGTCTCATATTATTTTTATCAAATATATAAAATATTAAATTTAAAATTAAATTGATTTCAAATTAATGTGTTTTCTTTTTATTTAAACAATTACAACAATATAAAATGCCAGGACTCAAAGAGAAAAAGGATTTCATGCTCCCGAATAATCAAATTAAAATAAATTACTAAACAAAATAACAATAACTAACTGAGCTAGCCAAACTAAACAAAAATTATAAATAATAAACATCTACATATAAATATCATCTACAAAAGTAATTAAGTAAGTATATATTAAATAGTTTATAATATATATATATATATATATATATATATATATATATATATATTATAATGGATTGTTATAGTTGTATACTTTGCCGACAATACCACTATAATTGTTATATTATCAATTTAATATATTCAACTCTAGTATAGCTAGCTCAGTAATGAAGTAAAGAAAATTTTTTATGTATTTATATATTTATGTGGAGAGCATGAGAAACTCTTACTACTCTTTGGGATCTGGAAGTGATTTTAACTCTATATCTACAATATTTTACATATATATGAATCATTCAAATAACTGATATTATATTTTTTATATTATTGGTGCGCCTATGTATAGAAACTTTCAATATAGCAATCGATTTTGTCTCAAAATTAAAATAGATGGAAATTATCAGTAGAATAATCGATTCCAACTGTCACTCATATCAGCAGTTGAAGTAATATTTATCTGAACATAAACAATAGTTTCAAGAATACCTTTAATACAACAACTATATTATATTGATCAAGAATTATGTATTATAAATTTAAAGTAAGTGATGAACTATCTTAAATACTAATATAATATTGAAATGTCAAACAATAAAATATTTGTTAAATATAAATGGTAAGTACTCAAGTCTATGTTATTACCCTTCTTTTTTTTCATTATAAATGTACATCTCTAACCCGAATGTTGGTACCAACAAAGATAAAAAGAAACACTAACCTCTCAACCACTAATATTCCTTTCTTGAAATTCTGTCTGTTAAAAAACCATGTCATGCATACATATGTCGTCCAGATGGAGATGTTTTTTTTACTAGATTTCTTGTTACAGGTAACACGTGTTTGTAATTTCTATTATTCTCCAGCTTCGAATTCCCAATCAATGCTTAATATCTTATTCAGGTACTCTACATTACGATTCCGTACCACATCAACTAATTATTCAATTTGAAATGACTCTTTCATTTGTACCATAGCCTCCAATAACATGTATTTTTTATATATTGTATATATCTTCGTAGAAATTATGATTTTAATATCCTTATACTAGCTATTTCGAATTAATATATGGAATAACTCACTTCTTTGTACAATAACTTAATTCTCTCTTTTTAAATTCTTCAACCATTTAAGTTTTCTAATCTCCGACTTCCATCATTATTCAAAAATCAACAACCAACCAGCCTTTTTTTATTTTTCGTTGCTATCCGAAATCATAAATATCTTGATTTCAGATTCATTTTATAATTCCTAATATATAATTACAAACCATAAAATTCACATCTTTCTTGACTCAATAAATATAGATTTCTATGGTTCTGCTTCTTTTTCAATTTATAACCTTATTCCAGTCAATTGATAAAATGATTTTATGACATTTCTGACATTATTTGATATATATAACCAAAACTCTCTAAATGTTAAATAATTAAGTTATTACATGTTTATTTATTGCAACTATTATTAATGTTCAATGAATATTTTTAGAATATGGATTACATGTTTCTTTTAGTTAAGGAATTTTGATTTATAACTTGTTATTTATTACTTACAATGGATTTTCGATATGCTTCTTAAATGAACTACTGTATTTAAAGGTAAATCTTATCTTTTTTATTCAAATTTCTTATTACTATTGCTCATATATTGTATTCCATTATGAATAGCTTATTTCATCAATAAATTCTTTTGGTATCATATTAAAGATATTCAATCAAATGTTCCAAACTTCAATATATTTGTGAGAGTGAGAATTTCAATTATACTTCCATCTAAGTAGTGAAGAACTATCTCTTCTATATATATATATATATTTTTTTACTTTTATAAGGTAATAGATATTATGTATCATGATCAAAATAGGTGCTAATAATTCTCTAACACTTAACAGATGATGTATATATGCTCCAGAATATTTTGTACATGTAAGACATATACAGTTTTTTAAATACTGCATTAAATCTTCTGTATATTGGAAATATTTTCATTAACCGCTACTGGTTTATATAATTCTGTGTAGTATGCTGATATGAGTTATATTATTTTAGTTTCTGTGTTCTTGAATTATGTTCAATATATATATATATATATATATATATATATATATATATATATATATATATATATATATATATATATTATATTACATCTTGTTATATATATATATATATATATATATATATATGTATGTGTTATAACGGAATTTGTAAGCACGATAGAGGGCGTATTTTTCAACGGATCGGAACCTAACTCGTTACAAAAATTGGTTCGGCCAAAATCTTGGACGATTTCGTTAACGGGCCAAATCGGCTCAGTAGAAACAAAATGGCGGCCTGTCAAAATTGAAAAAAAAATCGTATTTCTTATGTTTTTGATCTAACGCAAAAAAGTTACTGAGATTTTTTTTAGAACTTAACACGTTCTACAACTTTTGTATAAAACACTTTTTTCTAAAACGTACATGAAAACATTTATTTAAGAAAATTTAAATATTGTTTTTTTTTTGTTTTGAATTTGATGCAAAAACTTTACTGAAATAAGTCGTCCAATTGGTCTTGTGCCATTGGGATTTTTGTTAATGTAAGTCTGTTCATTTTCAAAATATTATACAGTAGAAACCATTCAAGAAATAAATTAAAGATAAATAAGCGGTTTTAAAGATTAAAACTAACATTTCCGCATCGGTGGCCCTGATTAGTATTCTATCATAAAATTGTCACTTGTATACACTTCGGGGGATATATCGTGCTAAGAAACCGAAATTTCTCCAAAAATAACCCAGAATTTATTATATCTAGATTTATAGGACCCGCTGTACTCGCTCTAGTTAACTGAAAATCAATAGGGTACATATGTGGGCACATTGAACAATATTCTATCTATACTATCTGGAGGGTGTATCGTGCTAACAAACTGAAAATTCTCCAAAAATGACAAAAATTTGGTACCTCAAGCCCCATAGCACCCGTTGTACTGGCTTTAGTGAGCTGAATATCAATAGGGTTCATCTTTGAGACGCTCTGAATAATATCCAATCATAAAATTGGTCACTTGTATATACTCCGGAGGCTGTATTGTGCTAACAAACTGAAACTTCTCCAAAAATGACAAAAATATCGTACTTAAAGTACTGTAGCACCTGTTGTATTGGATCTGGTGAGCTGAAAATCAATAGGGTTCATCCGTGACATGTCCTTAACAATATTCCATCATAAAATTGGTGACTTATTGCACTCCTCAGGCTGTATCGTGTTAATAAGACATGTAAGGAAAAATGGCCGACGACATACACACAGGATTTTTTTTCTAAAAACCGTTTTTCAGTGTTGTTGATATCATATCAGTTTTTTATTGTGATTTATAGTTTTCCGGCAATAATATTTTTTTTAAAAATTGACAATTTTCTTGAAATTCTCGTATCAAAATACCCCCATACGCATAATTCCATTTAAATCGAAAAAAAATTTTTGATTTCCAATCCAAAGGGGACCCTTTGGAATAGGAACTTCATTTAAAAAGTTCAACTTTGAAAATTTATAACTTGGTTTGTATTATCAATGGAAATATGCTTTATTTTTTATGATAGTATGAACATTCCTCTTTCTATATTCACTAATTTTATTCTTTCAAATCCCTAGGCATAGCTACTACAATTTTTTGTGTTGTGATTTGTCACAACTTCAACCCTGTATATTGTGCACCAAATGAGAAATCGGAACAACCAGATAGAAGATGCGTTTTTCTTCTATCGAATGGCGTAAAAAAGAAATCAAGATCGCTTGTACTTTCGGAATTATGAATTTTTTTATGGTAGCATGTCAAATTTTTTTCTAAAATGTTGATGTTTTCAACTAGACTATTTAAAATTTGTGTTTACAGTGAGTGTATCGAAGAAAATGACGTAGTACCATGTATTTTTTGTTGTAGAATCCAAAAATCTTGTCAGTTTTTTATTGTGATTTATAGTTTTCCGGAAAACCCCGTTTTAATTAATTTACCACCCAAAATAATTTTTTTACAAACTGACAATTTTTTTAAAATCCTTGTTACAAAATACCCCCGTATGCATAATTTCTTTTAAATCGAAAAAAAATTTTCAATTTTCAATCCAAAGAATAGAAACTTCTTTTAAAAATTTCAACATTGAAAATTTATAACCCAGTTTGTATCATTAATGGAAAGTTGCTGTATTTTTTTATGATAGTATGAACTCTCCTCTTTCGATTTTCACCGATTTTTGTCTTTCCATTCCATAGGCGTAGATACTAGAATTTTTTTTATTGTTAATTGTCATAATAATTTTGAGTTCAAATTTAACCCTGTATATTTTTTACAAATGATGAAATGAAAAAACCTAATATTGTCGGTTATCAAGATGCATCTTTCCTCTATATATGTAAAAAAATCAGTATCTCTTATACTTTCGGAATTATAAATGTTTTTATGGAATCATGTCAAATTGTTTTCTAAATGAAAAAGACTATCCATCTCGAATGTAGTCTGTAGGTAAATAGCAGAAAGTAAAACTTAAAATCAGTACTACAGCATATATTAGTAGAAGGTGAAGAATGGCAACTAGTTTCGGCTCACTGAGCCATCATCAGGCCATAAAAATGTCATAAAAAATTTGGTCGAAGTATAAAAGAAAAGAAAACAAAACTGGACATCGTCGTATGACAGAATATGTCCGAAGCTAAAAGTCCAGTATTGTAGTGTGTAAGAGCGCTAAGCACAGTGACTCAGTAAATCCCAAATAGACAAGATGGTCGGAGAACTGACAAATGACAAGGACCAATGACGGCCCTTAATAACAAAATGGAAAATCTTTCAAAACAGAGATGAATGAGACATAGTAACCATCATGTAAAGAAATTATCTAAAACACAGTATAATGTAAGAGCACAAAGTCTTATAACAATATCATAAAGTAATCGTAAAAACTATATTAAGCCACGACAATTACTGTCATTTTACTGATTCTTCTTTTATACTGATAAATACCTACTATAGATTTCAGACATTCACAATTATTTTACACTTTTGATATATTTTTTACATTGATTTTTAATGCTATGCCTGAATTGTTATTTTCTTTCAAGGTTATCATTTCATCATAAATTTTAACTTATGTGTCACGACTTATTAGAATATTTTTGGCCTTTTATGTTTATTCTTCTTTTTCTTAATTGTCGTGGCTTAATATAGTTTTTACGATTACTTTATGATATTGTTATAAGACTTTGTGCTCTTACATTATACTGTGTTTTAGATAATTTCTTCACATGATAGTTACTATGTCTCATTCATCTCTGTTTTGAAATATTTTCATTTTGTTATTAAGGGCCGTCATTGGTTCTTGTCATTTGTCAGTTTTCCGACCATCTTGTCTATTTGGGATTGACATGTGACGGCTTTCTCTTTCAATTCTTTACATATGGATTGATATACATTAAGGTAATTCGACATGTTGTAAATTCCTATTTTTCTATCTTGATACCTTTTACAGGCCTGATGATGGCTCAGTGAGCCGAAACCAGTTGCCCTTCTTCACCTTTTACTAATATATGCTGTAGTACTGATTTTGAGTTTTACTTACTGCCAAATTTTTTTCTAAAATTCTGGTCTTTTTAACCAGAATATTGAGAATTTGTGTTTGTAATGAATGTATCAGAAAAATTATGTACTACTATATATTTATTGTCGTAGAATACAAAAGTCATCCATTTTTTTCGTCATTTTTACGAAATTCTTGTTATTAAATATATTCTGAAACTTTTTCAGGTAAAATACTAGAAAAAGATAAGTTGGGAGAAAAATAATAGCCTGGTTATATGAGGTGAAGTCATGTGTTGGGTAAATCAACTGGTGGCAGTATAATTTAATTTGAATTTTTTTTTCGAACAACCGTAATATTCCTGATACTAATTATTATTTTTAAAAATAAAAAATAGGATCTTATTCAGGATAAAAAAACTACCTTTCTACCGATTTTGAGAAAAATCTGTACTTTTATGTGCGAGAAAATAATCTAAAACAAAAAATAAAATCGTTTTATTGCATTTTTTATGACATTTTGACGTTAGGTAAAAAAAATGAGGTTTTCACTTCCCTATTCAACTATTTCCAATAGAACCATTACTTTTCCGCCCAACCTATTTAATGTGCGAGAAAAGTATTGGTTTACCCCAAAATAAGTTGGAAATTTGAAAAAAATTTTGAGTTATTTTTACGTTTTCCATCAACAACAACCCAAAAAAACGGTTTTTAGAAAAAAAATCCTGTGTGTATGTTGTCGTCGTCGTTGACGTCGTTGTCGTCGGACACTTTTCGTTACTTGTCTTGTTAGCACGGTACAGCCTCCGGAGTGCAGCAAGTCACCAATTTTATGACTAAATATTGTCCAGGACGTCTCACAGATGAACCCTATTGATTTTCAGCTCACCAGAACCAGTATAGCGAGTGCTATGGTACTCGAAGTACGACATTTTTGTCATTTTTTGAGAAGTTTCAGTTTGTTAGCACGAATCAGCCTCCGGAGTATATACAAGTGACCAATTTTATGATTGGATATTATTCAGGGCATCTCATAGATAAACTGTATTGATATTCAGCTCACTAAAGCCAGTACAACGAGTGCTATGGTACTTGAGGTACCAAACTTTTGTGATGAAAGTGAAAACGTTGATAATGTTGAACCAGATACCCAAAAAATAAACAAGGAGAAGAAACGCAGTGCCTATTGACTGGAACAAGAATTCTAAGTGTTAGCTATTCAATTAACTAGAACACAAACTTGTAACGTTTTTATTTTCCCTATATTTCGCCCTGCGAAATCGAATAATTTCTATCCCAGTGCGACCCTGACGTAACAATATTTTCTTCGAACTGTGTAGGAGATAGTTTCAAATGACCAATAAACATAAAAAAATTAGGAACAATATATCTCTGGACGCCGAAAAGATTTGTTATGCCTCAATCTTGATTTTCAATTCAACAAAGTGACAATTGAATGTACAAAAGTTTTAATATCGCCTCTAAAAAAAGATGCGATGTGCACACAATAGTTTTTAATATCGCTTTCGGACAAAAAGGTACTTTTTACGAAATTCTAGGTAGACAGCGTAATTTGTGCATTTACGGCCCGATTATTTTTATATGGTTCGTCATATGGCTTTTTTAAGATCTAATTTTACCGCTATTTTTCGGAAAGAATTCCAAAAAAAAAGGCTGTCCATCCCCAAAAATCTCGTCACGTGAGGCAGTCTACGAAGATTACTAGAGCGAATCAGTGGTGATTTTCTTAGTTATTAAGATATCGTATCGTATCGTATAAAAGTATTGATATTACTCGTGCTAAGTCGGCGAATTAAAATTACCGGAGTATCTGTTTATTGTGTTTATTACCGACAATAAGTTACCGAAGAATACCGAGTGTCTGTGATTTGTTTCATCACGCGGTGAGAGTAGAATACTTATTACAACTACTATCCTAAATTTTTAAATCGACCTTATCGAGAAACCACGCCTCAGGCGTTGATGCAAGTGTCTTCACCTGAATAGTATTGTGGTGATTGGCTGGAGACTGTTGAACTCGTATCGTAAATGATTATTTTTTATCTCTCCTACCTGGATTAAATCGCACCTTTCCTTAGACGATGGTGAAAAGACTAATTTAGTGTCCCGCCATTTCTTTACCGAAAGAACCATACGGTATCAGAACTATTTTATTATGATAACGAGTTTATTTATTACTAATATTGCTATTGTTTTAGAGAACTTTTATGTTTCATGTTGTGTTATAGAATAACCGTTAAGAATTTCGGCGTGCACGTCAAATCTAGATTAAATTATTTTCCGATCACTTATATTGACGTAACTTTCACAAAACCTATGTATTTTTTTGTTTTCTAGTAATTCAGTAATATAATATCCTACATTTTCTTTTTTGAATAAACGGAAAATAATTTCGTTAATAAACTAATTTTTTAGTTCGCAAACTCTGCGACGTTTATCATTTGTGTATTTATATGATTTTGATTTGTATGTTTGTTGTTCCTTGGAGACTATTCATTTCTCGAACAATTACCGTATGACTCGCCGTGTAGTGTTGAGTGATAATTTGTCTTATTGTTTTTATGTATATATTAATATTTTTGCGGTACCCGGTTATGCATGTACCCATATTGTAATTTTTTTGATGTTCTGTTCACTGGCGCTGGTCAAACCTGTTAATAAACTGGTTAACATAATAAACCGCGTTTTAGTGAGTACTTCCCTAACCTCCACAGACACATTACCGAAAATACCTCACTTTTTATAATTTCTCTCGCTTATCGCAGATTTTGAAAGTTTTCCTGTGAACTACCTTTCCGGTTGATTAGCTTTCCTAAAATAAACCCACGACTCTTTGCTCTCCAACCAAAACAAGAGTGCCGTTCGCATAAGTCTTAATTGTTCATCGCCCAGTATCGTTTCAAATAATAATACGTCATCTTGGTCCCACCCAAGGAAATTTGGAGAAATTGGTACCGAACAATTAAGACGGTAACAAACTTGTAAGTGTGTCAAGTGAATTTATCATTAAGAAAAGATGAAGGAGAAAAGAAGGAAATAATCAATATTTTCTAAGCAATATAGATTTCATAAATAAATTTTAAACTTTGCACAATAGTACAAAAAGTTGTTTCCTTCAAAGGAACTCCAAGAATTTTTTTTTAATATTTAAACCTTCTATTAAGTGGGACGTAAGATCTATTCAAATTGACTTGAGTGTTTAGATAAAAGTTAATTTTAAATACAAAAGCAGATCTTTTACCCAGGTTCAAATGTTCAATTATTATAAGCTCGTTTAGAAATGTCTACAAATTCTGTCAATGTATAGACAGCTTGAGAATCGCCACATTCAGGTCTGTTTATCACTTTTTCAAGGTTTCTCGATCTTACGCTTGGAATTAACCAGATATCTACTTATACTATTAGGCGATTCAATGATCTGTCAAATAATTTTTAATATGGCGGTTGAGGGCAAACACAGTTATGATATAAATAATAGTTATTTCATTCTTTAAATTGCTTTACATGTCTTGTTGTGAGTTGTGGAAGTCGTTCCAATAGACAGTGTTATTTTTTATTCAGTACTCGTTCTTTTGAACAAGATATTTTTTCAAACAAAAACTAATTAGCAGATATACGTAGGTTGTGTGCCCTAACCAAGTCAAAAATTAAAAACCAGATGGTATGCAGTAAATATTTTATTACTGGTGAGCACGTTTATTTGCATTTATAAAAAAAACATAGACTTTTTCAACATTTCATTATAGGCCAACCTGCTGCTCTTGAAGATGATTCACCTCCAGATTGGATCCCTTCTGAAAATTTGGGTCATCTTTTTATGACGCTCGCTATTTCGGAAATGCGAACTCAATTTTTTTGTTCTCATAAATTGTACCTTTGACAGTACTGCTCAATAATATGAGCTCAAAATTTTCATTGCTTTGCTCTGTGCGATTTTTTAAGGGGAGGTGTTTCTTAATTATCCAATAATTAGATTTTGACACTCGGTATTTCGAAAATGCGAACGTGTGGTACATTTTCAACTTTTACTTTTCCGCCCAACCTATCTAATATGCGAGAAAAGTATTGGTTTACCCCAAAAAAAGTTGGAAATTTGAATTTTTTCAGTTATTTTTACGTTTTCCATCAACAACAACCCAAAAAAAACGGTTTTTAGAAAAAAAATCCTGTGTGTATGTCGTCGTCGTCGTCGTTGTCGTCGGTCACTTTTCGTTATATGTCTTGTTAGCACGATACAGCCTCCGGAGTGCAACAAGTCACAATTTTATGATTGAATATTGTTCAGGACATGTCATAGATGAACCCTACTGATTTTCAGCTCACCAGAGCCAGCACAACCGGTGCTATGGTACTAGAAGTACGACATTTTAGTCATTTTTTGAGAAATTTCAGTTCGTTAGCAAGATACAGCCTCCAGAGTGTATACAAGTGACCAACTTTATGATTGAATATTGTTCAAGGTGTCTCACAGATGTACCCTATTGATTTTCATCTGAATAGAGCAAGTACAGCGGGTCCTATAAATCCGGATATATTACATTTTTGGTTATTTTTGGACAAATTTCGATACATCCCCCGAAGTGTATACAAGTGACAATTTTATAGTAGAATATTGTTGAGGGCCGCAGATGCGGAAAAGTTAATTTTAAAACCGTTTATTCTCCTCATAAATTATATATTTAACAGTACTCATCTATAATATGAGCTCAATGTTTCCATTATTTTGGGCTGTGCGATTTTTTGTGTGCAAGTGTTTCTTAATTTTCCCATAACTAGTTTTTGAGGCTCGGCATTTCGGAAATGCGAATGAGTGGTATATTCTCCATTTTTTTCTTCATAAATTATACCAATCAGAAACAAAAAGTCCTTATTTACTTGATAGATTGGAACGATGGGCAAAAAAGATTAAAAACTCAAGTATTTAAAAGTTTGTTGGTTAAAGTGTACAATACTAATATTTTTGTAGGCGCATGAAGACAAAATAAGTAAAAATATGGACCTTTTATCTAACGAATCAGAAGGAGAGGCAACAGTTGTTTCTACAAAAACTGGAACAATGATTGATGATGTTTATTGGTTCTACATACATCATTGAACTTAGCTGTTACATTCTTCCAGCTCTCTCTGGGAACCAGTTTTGTAACTTTGCCTGCCGTCTTATTTTACGAGTATCGTCATAGTTTTCAACATCATCTAATGAAATTGTGAATTCTATTGATCAACTTCTCCCATTATTTCAATATAGTCTCTATTAATATCAAGAGTGACTGCTCGTCAATCGTGCCACGTCACGTCTCGACTCCGCCTATATATTTTTGCGCTAGACGACCAAAAATTTCGTCATGTTCCTCTCCCCGCAATTCTATTTTTTTAATTAATTGAAAAGTATATTATCCACGGGCAAATTATGCATACATATGCCATATAATTCATATATGATCTTCCATTTGCAGCATCAATGATAATTATTCATGTATTTATTAAAAATATATTCAGTTCTAAAAAACAAAAGTTCTAACTTTTGTAAAAATATTTCTAAAGTTGAACGTTTGGCAGGTGTGGTTTCGATAATTCGGTGAGAAAATCACTGTCGCCGCCGGAGATTCATTTCTTGCAGGTGTGGTGGTCGATGATTGAGTTTGGCGCTATTCTTGACATCGTTCTCAACATCATGTATACGCAAGCCTGACAATTCTCTATTTGCGAATTCCTAAAAATGATATTCTCGAGCACCGTTCCTAAAAACATCGAATTGTATCGTCCTCACAACAGCGTCAGTTGACGTTACAATACAAATGTAATTATGTTATGTCAAATGTAAAGAAGGTATTCAAATATGTTTATCAATTTCTTCTATAAAAATGAATTCTACAATCAGTAAGAGGCACATAAATAATAATAATTTATTCATTTGGATTATTTTCATGAAGGGTGTATTTAGCCCAACAGAAGAAGAAGTTTAACATTAGGTTCATTAGCGATTCACAATTTAGCAGGTAAGGTTAGAGTAGTTACATTTGTTTTGGAATGAAATATGATCTAGTTTATTTACTATAAAAAGACGATGACGTTGCAAAACAAAATATTGTGATGTTGCCAAGCTGTAGTTTTTCCTTTACTTAACGAAAACTGGAAAAGTCTGATGTTAGATTGGCAGTTCTTCTTTTTCAAAAATATTTATTTAAAAATAAAAGGCTTGTATGATAGGCTTGATTAATTTAATATAAATATTTATTCATGAAAAACTATGGATAAGATACAAGAAACAGTAACTAATCATTCTATATTCGAATTAACATTTAATTATTTTACATAGAAGAGGGTTAAATGACGAACTGTAGGTCCTTATAACTTATTCTATGCTCTATAGAACCATCTTCAAGGGCACTGCAAAGGATTACGCTAGAAGGAATCAATACAAGCTGTAATCATCTTCGTGCAAATTTAAATATTGTTTCTTTATACAATATCTATTATATTTATTATAATAAAAATAGAATGGAAAAGAAAAATATAGATACACAAAATAAAATTTTGTTACAAGATATAAAAATAAAAATGCTCCCATTTTGTAAGATTATTTATGTAGAGATACTGTGGTCGTTATTTTAATTTGTGTATCATAAAATAAGTGTACCTAATTAATTTAATAATAGTTATTAGTGATTTTGAAAAGGTGGAAATAAAGCAAATTGGATAAAAATATACAAAAAAGATTTCCACTACTCCACTACAAAATCATCACGACCTTCATCGTCACTGTCAAAGTTAATAATAAGTGGAGGTACATCCTGAATATCAAATACTACTTCTCTATCCCACCCGTCTTGTATAATTTTTTCAGTGTGCTCTACTGCCTTTGACCAAATATCAGGAGTCACTTTTTCTAAAGACTTTTCCATACACCTATTGCTTGTTCTGTTGAAGAACCATCAGTTCCCACGTGATCCATATAAAAAAATTTAGCAATGCCCCAAATATGTTCAATTGGGTTGAACATACAGTGGTAAGGGGGAAGTCGAAGCACTTTGTGACCATATTTTTCAGATAATATGTCAGCTTCATATACTGTTGGTGGTTTATTCCTACAAAAATGCATATATTTAAACAAAATAAGTTATCTAAGTATTACCATAATATATTGAAAAATATTTATATCAACTTACCATTATACTAAATTCAATAATTGGCTTTTGAGGAAATTATTTTCAAAAGGAATATCATTTCGTATCAACCAGTTCTGTATATCAGCCTTTTTGGTAGCTGTTGTTGGTACTTTATTGATCACTGTACTGTGATAACTTGCATTATCCGTTACAATTGTGGCAGGTTCTTCCAAAATCACTAAAAGCTGGTATTCAAATCAATGCAAAATAAACGGTTTTAAAGACTCAAACTAACTTTTCCGCATCTGTGAGATGCCCTGAATAATATTCTATCATAAAATTGACATTTGTATACACTTCGGGGGATGTATCGTGCTAACAAACCGAAATTTCTCCTAAAGTAACCAAAAATGCAGTATATCTGGATTTATAGTACTCGCTATAGTCAGCTGAAAATCAATAGGCTACATCTGTGAGACACCTTGAATGAGATACCCTGAAAAATATCCAATTATAAAATTGGCCACTTGTATACACTCCGAAGGCTGTATCGTACCTACCCAAAATTTCTCCAAAAAAGACAAAAAATGTGGCACTTCAGGTACCATAGCACCCGTTGTACGAGCTCTAGGGAGCTAAAAATCAATAAAGTCCATCTATAAGACGCCCTGAACAATATTCAATCATAAAATGGGTCAGTGGTATACACGCTGGAGGCTGTATCTTGCTAACAAACTGAAAATTCTCCAAAAATGACAAAAATTTGGTACCTCAAGTATCATAGCACTCGCTGTACTGGCATTAGTGAGTTGAGTATTGATAGGGTTCATCTTTAAGATGCCCTGAATAATATCCAATCATAAAAGTGGACGATTGTATATACTCCGGAGGCTGTATTGTGCTAACAAACTGAAATTTCTCCAAAAATTACAAAAAAGTCGTGCTTAAAGTACTATAGCACCTGTTGTACTGGCTGTGGTGATCTGAACATCAATAGGGTTCATCTGCGAGATGTTATGAATAATAGTCTATCATGAAATTGGTGACTTTTCGCACTCGGGAGGCTGTATCGTGCTAACAAACTGAAATTTCTCAAAAAATTACAAAAATGTCGTACTTCAAGTACCATAGCACCCGTTGTACTGGCTATTGTGAGCTGAAAATCAATAGGGTTCATCTGTGTGATGTCCTGAACAATATTCGATCCTAAAATTGGTGACTTGTTGCACTCCGAAGGCTGTATCGTGCTAACAAGACATGTAACGAAAAGTGGCCGACGACGACGACATACACACAGGATTTTTTTTTCTAAAAACCATTTTTTCGTGTTGTTCTTGATGAAAAACGTAAAAATAACTCAAACATTTTTTTCAAAATTTCAACTTTTTTGTGGGTAAACCAATACTTTTCTCGCATATTAGATGAGTTGGGCGGAAAAGTAAAAATACTGTGATTATTTTGACATTGATGACAGTTGTAAATGCTTGAAACTTTAAGCTTTAACATATGGTATTCTAGATTTCCATTTTTGTAAGGAAATAGAATTAAATGCGAAAAACAACAAATTTTGAACGGTTTCACCCCGTTTTACGGTACATTTTTTTGAAATTTGTATTGTGCGGTTTTACAATTGAGGGTTTTTCATCAAAAACAGTCATATTATCAGGAAATTTTAATTTTTGGCGCCAGCTAAGCAGAACGATAGCCTGTAGGTATACATAAATTTTGTTTGAATATAAACTACCAATGTCAGCTATTTCTAGTGGTTTAAAGGTACAGCATTATAGCTAAAACAGTATTTGTCACAGTGAGAAATATAAAAAACAACGAACGTCAGTTGACCATGGTAGTATTTTCTAATAATTCTATAATTCAGTGTTAGTTTATTTGTACAAAAATGTAAAACAGAGACGACCTAGACGTAACTTCAATGGTGACAATGATGACGGCGGCCCCAGCTTTGTCCATTCGGTTGCGTTTTATTATAAAATAAGACTCAACCAAATAGAAGAAAAAGTATGTCACACAGCATTCTTAAGTATCTTCGGCATAAGTAGAGCCCGACTTCGACGGATTCAGGATTCCATTAAATCCTCTCGATTACCTCCTTGTGATGAGCATGGCAAGCATGATGACAGGCTTTCAAAAACACCAAAAGCGGTATTAAATTTAATACAGCTGCACGTAAGATCCTTTAGAAGAAGACAATATCATTACTCACGGCGCGATAATCCTAATAAAGTTTATTTGCCTGAGGAACTTAGCGTTAGAAGAATGTACAAAATGTTTTTGAATGAAATAACAGTTAAAGTTTCTTATCTTGAATATTATATTTTTGAAAACGAGCTCAGCATTTCATTTGACGAAATGACATTAAAGATAGAATCTACTGATGAAGCAGCTTGAGAAAATCAGCTGATGATTGAAAAAGATCTTCATTTGCGAAAAGCCGAAAAATTTACAGTTGAAGAGATATTACAAAGGAGAAGCCAGAGCAGTGCATGATTATATCATTCGACTTCGAGCAAAATCTTCCATTGCCACACATACGAACCAGTGATGTCTTTTTTAAAAGTCAACTATGGTCAACAATTTTAAGTGTATCATACTACACCTAAAATTATTGACCTTTACCCTGACGTCATTAATATCTGATAACATAACCGACATAATCATTAAGTGGCATCTGTTTCTATTAATAGTGAAGAACAGAACAAAATAATTTGACATTTGTCGGTTATGTTATCAGATATTATTGACATCAGGGTCAAGGTCAATAATTTTAAGTGTATGTAATTTGAATAGGCTCCGCTCCTCTACGTTTGCGCATTTGCTGTAACGGTATTAGTGGGGGCCATAATGCATAGTAGACAGACATATCACGAAAACATTAATTCGTGTCGTGTTGTTCCGAATGGAAGGAATAATAACAGAAACATATATAAAAAATGTCGGGACGCGGTAAAGGCAGTAAAGTTAAGGGAAATGCAAATAATTGCTCAAATCGTGCTGAATTACAATTTCCAGTAGAACGTATACACCGTTTTGTTGAGAAAAGAAAATTATGCGAAGGAGTTGGTGCGGCATCTCCTGTAAACCTATTGGGCAGTCGAAGTAATGAAAATGGCAGGGAGTGCTGCACGTGACAAGAAGAAGACTCGTATAAAGGTCGGGACTCACTTGTCATACACAACTCCGATCCGATTTTGCTCCAAAAAACGGATCGGTGCAGGATCGGTGTGGGATCGGAAGGGGTGAGCACACATGTCCTAAACGCTTCGGAGTTCTTTCCGATTTCCAGCTCCGAATGGATACATTCGCCATTCTCGCCAGTCTCGATTTAATTAAAGGTTCTGTGCGCATACTGTTAAAAAATTTTAGCAACTGCGATTTAGAGGAAGATGAAGAAGACCGGAGAGATTTCATAGAGAACAGAGGAAAACGCAGATTTTAGGTACATTCTGCTTGGAAAAGATGATCCGTAGAAGGATAATATTGTACACTTATCTCTTCTGTTGGATGACGAGACAAAATTTTACCAATATTTTAGAATGTCGATGGCGGCGTTTAATCTGTTGGAACTCAAACTCCAAGAAACTTTGTCCAAGCAATACACACATTTTAGACAAGCAATGACTTCTAGACACCGTTTGGCAGTTTTTTGGGGTAAGATACTAACTTACTAACTCCAAGAATTTGAGGTACACTAAAAAAAATAAAAATAAAAAATTGAACGGTATATTGTATTTCAAACAGAAAACCTAATTACAAATTAAAAAACAAAAGGTCGGCGCCTTCTTCTCCAGTGATGGCTGGCGCATTTGATGTTGGTGCAACAGGGTTTGAAATATGTGGAGATGTATGTACATCTTCATATGATTCATTTTCGTATGGTGAGGTGATTGGTGCAGGTGTTGAAGCAGAGGACGTGTGTGCTGATGTTGACGGATATATATAGGTCATGAGATTTCTTTGTTGGTTATTCGCTGAAGCTGCTGCAATTCGTACTCTTGCACCACATTAAAATATTTCCTTTAGCAGCATATAGACGGACAAGATCAAGCGTTTTTAGAATTTGTGCAATTCGGGCCAAAAAATCATCAACAGGATGTGGTTCAGAATTTTGACTTTGTGAATTTGGCGTATTTGACAAATTGGCGACTCTGTTCTCGGCTTTTTTCCCAGGCAAAATGTATGCCATTAGCTGAGATGATGCAGACTCTTGAGATTTCACTTCAGTTATTAACTTCCGTTCACGTCCAGTAGATAAAGGCGTCTTTTGGGCAAAAACTCGATTGGTTGTAGTTGTGGCCGGTGGCATTGGTGAAGGTTCAGTAGTCTCCTCAGGTTCATCAGTATTACTAACATTTGGTGATTGCTGTGTATTCTGGATGGAGTCCTGCTGTTGTGATTCGGAGTTCGGATTTTGTGATTCGAAGTTCTGATTTGATTTGTATTGTAATTCATTGCCGGATTAAGGTCCAGCATCATAGTTTTCTAATCATTTTAAGTTTCTGAATGTACTTTTATTTAATATTATTTATAACCCGTTATGTATGTAGAAATTACTTCGATATGAAATATTCATTCCAGATGTAACGAAGTTTCTTTCTAGTTATTAATGATTTTAAGTTTCCGAATTTACTTTTATTTAATATTATTTATAACCCGTAATATATGTAGAAATCACTTTGATATAAAATATTCATTCCGGATTTTTATTTAAAAATTTCAAATTTTGACCGCGATACGATGGTAGAATTTATATTTACCCCGAGTTCCGACCGCCAGCATTAGAACAACGCTCCGACTGTAGGCATTCCTTCAATTTGTTAACCGTTTCTTGTAGTTGTTTTTAAGTAGTTTTTTTTGAGTTTTAACAAAAGTTGAAGCGATAACTGTGAAGGTAAGAATATTTGAAATTATAACATAAATGGTCTTTTCAATAGATATTTGAATTTCTATTTGAATTTATTCGAATATTAGATATTTCATTTTACTATAAGCATTAGTGGTTTTGTGATATAGCAGAAATCGAACTGTTATCCGTTCCTTTTGAATGTTTTGAGTAATTTATTTGAATTTCTATTTTGAATTTATTTGAATATTACATATTTCATTTTTACTGCAAGCGTTAGTGGTTTTGTGATATATCAAAAATATAACGAGAAACAGTACATTTAAAATCTCGAAAATATTTTATTGAGTGTTAACCCGATTCTCTGATTTGCGTTTAGGTTGAAATATCGAAGACTTCCAGGTGTCTAGCCAGGGCTCTTCTGATATTTTAATTAGAAGACGTATATTCCGTTCAAAATGAAATCTTGAGGACTTCCAGCCCAGCAAACATGTTACACGTGGGCCTCTAGAGGCACTTTAAAAACAACCGACGGACAACATAAGTGGGCCACAATCATGAGACGTCGCCGGCCCGGCTAGCCCGTGTCGCGATGGCCACCAGTAGGCCACCAGACCACCACCCGCTTCGTTACATAGCGGGACTTTAGCGGATTGACTAAGTTAGGGTGAACTGATATTGCATTGTACAGATTATGGCGCGATTGCGGGTATCCTACTAATCAACCGCTGGCGTCCCCCTGTTGGGGCTTAATCAATGATTTATGCAAATGTACTTATAGGTTTAACAATGGAACATGCTGACTAAAACAAAGAAATATAATGAAAAATAACAAAATATTCCATATAAATAATATATAAAAATATAAAAAAATATGTTCACCAATAGCTTTACTGGGTCCGGGCTCACTATCAACACAAATATTATTACTTCTACGAGATTAATTGTCTATTATAACCTCAGCCTCTACAGTGGAGACTATATCCTTAACAGCATTTTTCGCAAGACGTTGTTTTTGACAAGTGCTCTTTGAGATATTATGCAGGGGTTTTCTAGAGAAAACATATATTATGATGGTATATGATGCAACAAATGATGTATGTACTTACTTTTCTGTGTTTCCGGACATATCTGCTAGTGCCTTTGCTCCGAATAGATTGGATACAACACATAAATCTAATAAAATTGTCGCTACAGTGATTAATTATTAATTACCTCAACACAACTAGATTAGTATGATTTTCAACACGTGTTCAACACAACGGCTAGCAAATAAGTAGTAGTGCCAACTGCCAAGGTGATATTCAGTAATTCCAATGTTTTATTTTCATTATAGGTCGCATGCCGGCATGCATACTGTGTCAAAACGAGATCGGCGCGACTATCGCAAATTTTCAACGGGTAATTTGTGGCTAAATTACAAACACCCACCATAAATATGCGTATATTCAGCCAAGGCGGCAAAACTGATATCATTCCGATTATTTACCGACATCGCTGTGCCGCTGCCAACATCTAACCGCAGTTAACAGCTATGGCCCGTCTATCTACCGCTCATTCATATTTGCTGGGAGGTGTCTAGCCAGGGCTCCTTGATATTTTAATTCCCGGATCTCAACCGTCAGTATCCCGTCCCGATTCCCTAATTTGCGTTTCGGTTGAAATATCGAAGACTTCCAGGTGTCTAGCCAGGGCTCTTTTGATATTTTAATTAGAAGGCGTAAATTCCGCTCGAACTAAAATCTTGAGGACTTCCATGTGTCTAGCCAGGGCTCCTTAATATCTAGTCCCGATCCCCCAAAATTCCCGAAAGTGGTCCCACCACTTGGCCCGAGCTTTCGACAGTTTTATTCAAGAACCGAACCTCTTTCCGTATTTCCTTTCCCGATCTCTAGAAGCATCGTGTACTCAATACTCACATTTATTCTACATACCGGGTGTATCGAAAGTGATTGGACACTTTGCTAGCATCAATGTAGACTCCGTTTTATTAAAAAAATTTATTAACCTGTATATTGAAAAGACTCGTGAAATAGGAGCTTGGTTTCAACGCTTTTATATTAAACATTGCTTTTGCTGATAAAAACTCTCTCGCTTATGTCCTGCCCGCTTCGTCTCTAATGACCGCATGTTAAATGTATATAGTTCGCTAACACATCTCTGCTTTTCTGGGGATACCAGAGTATGGGTTACTTTTATGTATGATAAGGTTTTTTTATATAGATAACGATTTGAGTAGCTACAGAGCCTGTATTTATTGTTAAATAAAGACATTGTTGTAATATAACCTAACCGAACCTCTGTGTTTTACTGACCTACTATAGACTAAAATAATCCTATGGTGGAGTATTTGTTTTACTGCACGAATTTAAATTCTACGTAGTGTAAGCCAGGAGAATAACTTTCATTTTAGGACCAGTGAGGAAGTTTCTGAGTTTCTGGATACAATCCTGCCGGATGAGATACAATTAGACCCCTGGAATCGTCCGTACCTCCATCTGAGGCTACCTGGAACTCCTGACGAGTGAAGTCAGGGGGCCGTGGAGATAACCACGATAAAAATCTGGCGCCCGAGCACTAATTCCGAACGTGTTGCATCGAGGATGTCCAAAGTGACGTGCTGAGGTGGCAAGAGCCGCGTAAGGTGCCAAGGAAAAAGACGTCACAAATTTGGCTCCCGAGCAGGGACCCTGAATTGTTGATTTTAGCAGAAACTGTTCTATTCTGTTTCAGGTTTCCCGTAATTTTAATTGTTGATTAAATTTTTTTCCCGTATTGTTGATTTATTGATTTTAGCAGGGACCCTGAATTATTGATTTTAGCAGAAACTGTTTTATTCTGTTTCAGGTTTCCCGTATTTTTAATTGTTGATTGAATTTTTTTCCCGTATTGTTGATTTTTTGATTTAGCAGGGACCCTGAATTATTGATTTTAGTAGAAACTGTTTTATTCTGTTTCAGGTTTCCCGTATTTTTAATTGCTGATTAATTTTTTTTTCCTGTATTGTTGATTTAATGATTTAGCAGGGTCCCTGAATTATTGATTTAAGCAAAAACTGTTTTATTCTGTGTCAGGTTTTCTGTATTTTCAATTGCTGATCAAGTTTTTTTCCCGTATTGTTGATTTATTGATTTAGCAGGGACCCTGAATTGTTGATTTTAGCAGAAACTGTTTTATTCTGTTTCAGGTTTCCCGTAATTTTAATTGTTGATTAAATTTTTTCCCCGTATTGTTGATTTATTGATTTAGCAGGGACCTTGAATTATTGATTATATCAGAAACTGTTTTATTCTGTTTCAGGTTTCCCGTATTTTTTATTGTTGATTAAATTGTTTTTTCCCGTATTGTTGATTTATTGATTTAGCAGGGACCCTGAATTATTGATTTTAGCAGAAACTGTTTTATTCTGTTTAAGGTTTTCCGTATTTTTAATTGTTGATTAAATTTTTTCCCGTATTGTTGATTTATTGATTTAGCAGGGACCCCGAATTGTTGATTGAGCAGGATCTGTTTTAATTCTGTAAAGGTTTCCCGTATTTTTAGTTGTTGATTAAATTTTTTTTCCCGCATTGTTGGTTTATTTATGTTATGTATTGTTATATTGTAAACTGTTTTTATATAACTGTGAAGAGTAAGGACTATTGTAAACTGTCCTCATCAACTGTGAAGAAGTACGAAGAGTAAGGTTTGTGGCCAATTGTTTTCTTTTGCTGCGAAAACTGCGAAGATGGGAGAGGAGTTTAGGACAAACCAACGAACCCAACTACTTACCGCTGAAAACTGGAAGAGATTTTTTTATGTCTGAAAAAAACTTTGGAGATAATGACTTGACTCTTTCGTGCGATCGTGGAGGAGTGGACAGATCCGAATCCGATATTTTGGCAACGCCCACCCAACCACTGACCGTAAGTTCCGTAGAAGAGACTATAGACCATCGCGTAAATTGGGTATATTTACTGAGAAACGAGGGTCTTACTACCGAGCTACAAAAGAGGAATTTATCGATTGCTGGAACCGTTCCTGATAAACGGAAAAGGCTCGTTAACTTTTTGAGACGAAGAAATATTTCTCCGGAGCCCACTAGAGACCAAGGGGAACCTGTAGATTATCCGACCGATATGGCAACTCAACCGATAAATGTACACGATTGGAAGGTGTCTTTTGGAAACCGAGGAGATCCTGCCGCTTTCATAGAAAGAATAGACGAAATATGCACTGCAAAGAATGCCCAGAAAGACAATTTACTCCCGGTATTACCGGAATTACTATCAGGAGAACCCGCATTTTGGTACCGTAATAACCGTATGTGATATAGTCATATAAATAAATAGCTACGTAAAAATAGCCAAGAGACTAAGTGACCTGAAAGTGACAGAGAGAATTTAAAAATGGTGAGTTGGAAACGTCCGGTAAGAAAAGTGCATTAGTAGAAAGACTTAAAGTGGCTCTTGAAAATGACTTTGACTGGTAGAACATCAGCCGTGAAACACAAAATCAATACTGGTAATGCTAAGCCAATTAGGCCATCAGCTCGAAGACTACCACGAGCGAAGAGGGACGAAGCTGAAAGAATAATTCAAGAGATGACAGAAGAAAAAGTAATAGAATCAACTACTAGTCCATGGGTGTCTCCAGTAGTGCTCGTCAAGAAAAAGGATCCATACGAGATTTTGCGTGGACTATCGACAGCTAAATAACGTGACGAAGAAAGACAGCCACCCTATGCCTCAAATCGACGATACGCTAGATACTTTGGCCGGCTGCAAACTATTTTCCACCTTGGATTTGAAGTCTAGTTATTGGCAAGTATATGTGAACCCAGAAGACGAAGACAAGACTGATTTTACCACCGGATCTGGATTATGGCATTTCAACGTCATGCCATTCGGGCTCTGTAATGCGCCCGCGACATTTGAAAGACTCATGGAAAATGTCTTGAGAGGGTTGTCTTGGAAGACAAGCCTAGTCTATTTGGATGACATCGTAGTAGTGAGGAAGACATTTGACGAACACCTGAGGAGTTTGGAAGATGTATTCAGACGACTTCAAGCTGCCCAGCTCATGTTGAACCCGAAGAAATGTCAGCTATTCCAAAACCGAGTCAATTATCTAGGTCAAATAGTGAGCAATTAAGGAGTGGGGGTGGATTGCTTCCATTCAGCAATGGCCGCAACCAACCGACAAACACCAAATTAGGAGCTTCCTTGGACTTTGCACATACTATAGAAGATTTATAGGAAAGTTTGGAGATACTTCCAAGCCCCTAACTCGACTCACAGGGGAAACAACAGCTTTCCATTGCCACGGCGCCGATATTAGGATATTCATTACCAGAAGGAGACTTTATTCTTGACACTGTCGCAAGCAACGTAGGAATTGGAGGAGTGCTCTCACACATCCAAGGAGTGCAAGAAAGAGCGCTGGGATATTTCAGTAAAGTCCTCTCAAACCAGAACGGAACTACTGCGTCACAAGAAGAGAACTTTTGGCGGTTGTGAAGTCCGTGGAAAACTTTCATAGTACGCGCAAATCATACAGTGCCGAAATGTAATGGCATATGCCCTTTAAGTTATGTTGCGGAGCTGGAATCTGAAAGGTATTAATATTTTGTTTATTTTTACCAATAAAACTTACACACTACACTCTATATTGATACTAGCACACCAACAAAATAGTGAGCCGTCCTTATCGCTTATGGACCCGAGCGTGTTTGAAAAAACTGCTATCTCAAAATATGCTTATAGTTCAGTGAAAAAAATATGTTATTTGAAAATTATAAAACAAATTCTTGTTAATAAAACGAGATATAAGGTAATGTTAATTGTCTGGTGTTATGATTAAGATGTATTTAATAATTATAAAATTATTAAATACATTTGAACGATTGTTAGTTGAAGTTATAGTATTAAATGAATCTAACGTCTAATAATAATTTTAAATTATAACATTAACTGGACTATGACAGTATTCAAATCAAAGTATAAGCTCAAACTTCAAATTTCGCACTATATCTCTTATGTGAACCATACCAGTATCTCTTTGGTAGGAACTTCTTAATCCGGACTGATCATATAGCACTCAAGTGGTTGATGCAGTTCAGAATCCCGAGGGCCAAATCGCTAGATAGGTTGAACAGCTTCAAGAGTACGATTTAGACTTAAACAGTTCATTGAGAAACGGAACATTATACCCCCCGAGCAATACGGATTCAGGAGCGGACACAGCACTGTAGCACAAATTATTCGTGTAATAAACTACATTAGAGAAGGCTTTCAAAAAAAGACAAAGCTATAATGGTCACGCTTGACATACAGAAGGCTTTTGACTCCGTATGGCTCGAGGGTTTAATGAATAAATTGATAAATATAGACATACCGGAATACCTAATCAAAATATTACATTCCTATTTATCCAACAGAAAATTTTATACTAAAATTGACAATCATTCAGCTGGACAGTATTCCATAGAAGCTAGAGTCCCGCAGGGCTCTGTTTTATCACCTTTGCTATACTCCCTCTACGTTCACGATCTCCCTACATCCCCTAAGTTATTAACCGCAATGTATGCCGATGACACTTGTTTTGTGGCCACAGCACAGAATCAAGACAATGCATTGGAAACAGTACAAACAAATATTAACACAAACATATTACAATACTTTCACAAACACAAATTAGCTATTAACGCCTCCAAGACAGAGTATTTATTACTCAGGAGAATAGCTAGAAAAACACTTCATTGCAAACTCAGCTTTGTGTAGATGGGCATAATATGAAGCCTAGTAGTACCCTAAAATATTTGGGGTATACGGTTGTAACGAGTTATTTTTTTTTTGAAGCATTATATTATTTTGTTTCGATGGTATTTTAAGTTTAATAAGTGAATATAACTCGTTACTTACTTTCCAACTCTGTTTTCTGGTACCGTTTCAAGCCCTTAATATTAATATAAGTATTTATTCCATTAGTAACCCAAAAGCCGTGATTTATAATTTAAGGAAATATATAAAATGTAATAAATTCCACTTTTCAAAATTTAAATTATCAAGGACGCCCGGTATATAAACTATTTTAATTTAAATCGGAGTCGTTCTGTACAAATAGAAATATTTCTTGCTGTATTTAAATCGATTTTCCCTCACCACCGATATTGCCAAAATTTAGGTAGGAAGTAAATTATAAATTCAAAAACCGAGCGTTAAAAAGGCATTATTAAGTGATTGGCGATTAAGATTTATTATTTGATTATTGAAGTTATCATTCGGGTTTTGAGATTTAGTTGTTATTTTCGGTTAGCGAAATTAAGCTATTATATTCAGTTATTACAATCAAAATTTCTGTTCAGTTGTTGGCAAAAGTCATTATAGTGAATTATAATTTGGCCGTAAATCGAGTGTCCGACCGTCCAGTACTTTCCAAGTAAGTGGAAATTATTTTATAAACCCAATAAAGCATTTCACCAGAGTTTCAAAATTTTATATTTAATTTCAACAAACAATTTAGCAGTTTGGTTATTAAGAATATAATTCCGTATTTTGGTAAAGCCGATAGCCGGTAGTTTTTTTTCTGAAGCGATAAAAACAACCTTATTTACAGTTTTTATCATCGCGTTCTGTATATTGTTTCTCTGGAATTAGGGTCTGATTGAAATATCATTTTGATTTTAATTTTACGAATAGTTCTAATAGTTCCGTATTTAAGAATATTATTCCGTATTTTGATAAGATTGATAAGCCGGTATATTTTTTTTCGAAACGATAAAAAACCAAAGTTATTTACAGTTTTTATCACCACGTTTTGTATATTGTTTCTTTGGAATTCAGGTCTGAGCCTTCAATACATTGAAGTAGCATTTTGATTTTAATTTTTGCAAAACAGATTGTTATACCTAGTGTCCCGTTTAAAATTACCCAAGTACATATTAGATTCAAGTTGCATTCTAAGACACAATTTTATTTTGTTATCATTTGGGAAACCGCTGTCCTACTCTCCGACCAGCATTTTAGAATAGTTTTAACCGGTAATTTCGAAAATTTAAAGTGTCAATTCCCCTATAAAAAATTAGATTCTCAATCGAGTACGAGGCCGATGCCACTGATTGATTGATAATCTAGTTTAAATTATTTAGTTTCTTTTGTTATAAACTGGTCTTGTCACATTCTCCCATCTATCCCGATTGACTATCCCTACCGCGAAAATATAAAATTTAAAGTGTCAATTACCCTGTATAAAAATTAGATTCTCAATCAAGTACGAGGCCGATGCCACTGATTGCTTGGTAACCTAATTTAATTTGATTTGAAAATTCAAGTGTCAATTCCCCTGTATAAAAATTAGATTATCAATCAAGTACGAGGCCGATGCCACTGATTGCTTGGTAATCTAATTTAATTTGATTTGAAAATTTGAAGTGTCAATTCCCCTATAAATAATTAGATTCTCAATCGAGTACAAGGCCGATGCCACTTATTGCTTGGTAATCTAATTTAAATTATTTAGTTTCTTTTGTTATAAACTGGTCTTGTCACATTCTCCCATCTATCCCGATTGACTGTCCCTACCGCGAAAATATAAAATTTAAAGTGTCAATTCCCATGTATAAAATTAGATTCTCAATCAAATACGAGGCCGATGCCACTGATTGCTTGGTAACCTAATTTAATTTGATTTGAAAATTCAAGTGTCAATTCCCCTATAAAAAAAATTAGATTCTCAATCGAATACGAGGCCGATGCCACTGATTGCTTGGTAATCTAATTTAAATTCGTTAGTTTCTTTTGTTATAAACTGGTCTTGTTACATTTTTCCCATCTATCCCGATTGACTATCCCTACCGCGAAAATATAAAATTTAAAGTGTCAATTCCCCTGTATAAAAATTAGATTCTCAATCAAGTACGAGGCCGATGCCACTGATTGCTTGGTAATCTAATTTAATTTGATTTGAAAATGTAAAGTGTCAATTCCCCTGTATAAAAATTAGATTATCAATCGAGTACGAGGCCGATGCCACTGATTGCTTGGTAATCTAATTTAATTTGATTTGAAAATTTAAAGTGCCAATTCCCCTATAAAAAATTAGATTCTCAATCGAGTACGAGGCCGATGCCACTGATTGCTTGGTAATCTAATTTAAATTCGTTAGTTACTTTTGTTATAAACTAGCCTTGTCACATTTTCCCATCAATCCCGATTGACTATCCCTACCGCGAAAATATAAAATTTAAAGTGTCAATTCCCCTGTATAAAAATTAGATTCTCAATCAAGTACGAGGCCGATGCCACTGATTGCTTGGTAATCTAATTTAATTTAATTTGAAAATTTAAAGTGTCAATTCCCCTATAAAAAATTAGATTCTCAATCGAGTACGAGGCCGATGCCACTGATTGCTTGGTAATCTAATTTAAATTCGTTAGTTTCTTTTGTTATAAACTGGTCTTGTCACATTTTTCCATCTATCCCGATTGACTATCCCTACCGCGAAGATAGTTTTATTCCGTGGACTACCGTGATAGGTAATTATTGTTTTATTGCTGCTTACCGCATAACTTACAAAACTGCTTATACCGCTTCCGCTGTTATTAACAAATTGCATTTGCTTGCTTACACCTGTTTTATTGTGTCATTGCTCACATTCCTCAATACCGGCAAATTTCGCATGGTGCATAATAACATAAGGCTTGAACACTTTTGCTTACTGTTGATATATTGAATTGATTCGGTACCGCTTGATCAGAAATTGTTGAATATTAATCTGTATGCGTAAATATTAAGTAAGTTTTGTAATATACCAATAAATACGATCAGTGTTTTCTTAATATCCCGTAGCATCACCGTCTAAGGTTTATATGTTTTGTAGGTGTGATAAATTCAACGAGACCCCTGGAATTTTCCGTAACCTCCATCTGAGGCTACCTGGAACTCTTGACGCCGACGGTCAAGGGGCCGTGGAGTAAACCACGTAAAATAATCTGGCGCCCGAGTATATGTTTTGCAAAAGAACTTTGCATCGAGGGTGTCCAAAGTGACGCGTCAGTCGCTAAGATCCTGCGCGAGAGGTGAAGAAGAAGCAAGCGGCAGGGAAAGCGCGTCACACGGTTCAAGGCAGTACTAATGCGAACGCACATATTACGCAACATGTGCGCAAAGCTAAGATAGCAATGAGTAAACTACATCCACGTATTTGTACACAAAGTAACTTAACATGTCACAACAAAATACTCACATATAAATACATTATTAGACCGATACTAACTTACGCAGCGCCCGTTTATTTTAACGGGACTAAACATAATTTCAACTCCCTGCAGGTGGTGCAAAACAAGTGTTTACGCATGGCTATCAAACACAGTTGTTATCCCAGATTACCTAAAAATACTTGGCTTCATGACAAGGCCGACTTGCCCACTATTAAAGAATTCATAACAAAAATTTCGACTAATTTTTACAATAACTGTCGGCCACTAGATCTTCGTCAGAAACTCAAAGACGCAAATCGCGCAGGAGGCATCCGAGATAGTGGGTGTAGGCTTCTGCATGGAACGTTAATTACATAACTAGGTTGATTAGTTCCGAACCTACATTATCACACATAGTGTAAAACAAAATCTTAACTAATAATATAAACAAAAATCAACGTCTGTCATGTTGCTCTCTCGAAATCTATAAACCCAGTATCATTTTTGAAACCCTGTTTTTTAGCTACTTTTCAGGGAATACACAGCCGAAATATGCTAGGAGCCATAAACTCTACACGGGACAAAGTTATTGCTGACATGAAAAACTAGGGATAATGCCACGGCAAGGAGCCTTAGAAACATGAGGAAGTCATACACATTGGGAAGAAAAATTGCCTGAACATCGGCATACACTTCGTGTATTTTTCTAACTAATGTAACAGGGAACCCTATCATGAATAAAGAACCTTTTTATTATTAGTACGATTTCAACATCGAACATCGAGCGGGTGTTAGTCACAAAATGCCGACTCCCTACCCAGACGACCGTTCCCAACAGACTGTTCCCGCTGCAACAAGGCGGAATCTAGGGAAGCTGCAGTTTCAAGAACTACTATAGTCAACGAATAATGGTCACCCACCAGGATCAGAGAAGATCAGGAGAATGATCCCCACCTAAAGAAGATTCGGCAATGAAAAGAAGAAAATCGGCGACCTACCTGGCTAGACGTGTCAAGATTTTCACCGACACTCAAGGCATATTGGGCTCAGTGGGACTCCCTTGTCCTGGAAGAAGGGCTGTTGAAAAGAGTTCTTGAAAACGATGATGGTTCCGAGATGAAAAGACAGATAGTTATCCCGAGAACAAGAGTAGCAGAGGTACTGAGAAAGTTACGAGTAGGGAGTGAAAAAAACCCTTCACCGAGATTTGAAAGGTTTTATTCGATGAACAGCTCCGACGATGTGAAGGACTGGAGTAAGAAGTGTACGACTTGTGCTACGAGTAATTTCGAAAGGATTGTTTTAGACATCGCTGGACCATTTTCCGACGACAGAATATGGTGGTAAATACATCCTGGTTGTAATAGATTATTTATCAAAGTGAGTGGGAATTTATGCGATCCCGAACCAAGAGGCCACAACTGTCGCGAATGAAATGGTGAAAGAATTTATCAGCCGATATGGAGTGCCCTTGGAAGTCCACAGCGATCAAGGAAAAAATTTCGAGTGCCAGGTATTCCAGGAAATTAGTGACAAGCTGGGAATGAAGATGACCAGGACAACAGCGTTGCATCCACTATCAGTCAGATGGAATTGTTTAAAGAATGGACAGGACCATTGGAAAATGTCCAAAGTAGCTTCCAACCACCAGAGAGATTGGGACCAGTACGTTTCCCTATTTGCGTTGGCTTATCGATCTGCCATAAATGAGTCCACGTGTGAAACACCAGCGAAAATCCTGTTTGAACGCGAAATGAGGCTTCCTTGTGACCTGGAGTTTTTCTGTCGGCCTGTCGAAGATCTAGCAGGAGACGATTACGTGATCCAATTGAGAAGAAGGATGAACGATGTGCACGAATTGGTTCGAACGAATCTTCAAGTTGCCAGCGACAGAATGAAAAAACGGTACGACAAGCAGGCCACAGAAGGCAGTTTCAAAGAAGGGGACAAAGTATGGTTACACAACCCGACACAGAGAAAAGGATTTTTTCTAAAACTACAGAAATCATGGGAAGGTCCGAACTTAATAAAGAAGAGGATCAGCGACGCCATCTATCACATAAGCCAAATCCCCAATAGAATACCGAGAGTAGTTCACCAAAACCGACTAGCGCCATTCGAAGGAGACCATGACAAAGAGGAAGGAGTGCGCTATGTATAACCCAGCCTTCGAAGTATTTTTGGGCGTATACGGAGGTACCGGGAAGGCTAGATATGGAGTCACTACAGAACAAAGACAAGATTTGTTCACGCCCCTGGAAGAGTATTCACTGGCACATAACATCTCCGCCAGTAACAAACACGCACGTGGGTTGGCAACCGTCTTTCGAAAGAAGTTTGGATAGTTAGAAAAACTTGATGACCAGATGCCAGCTCCTGGCAAGACACTGATACTCAAACACAATTCGCGGTACGTCTTCTACCTGGTAACTAGAAACGAATTTCCAGATCTATCTACCTACCGGGATGCGTGAGAGGCGCTACGAAGCCTTCGAGATCATGTGCTGGAATCACACATGGAAAAACTATTAATGCCCAGGATAGAGAGCAACCAGTTGGATTGGCGAGTCATCAGGAACATGATATGATATGATGTCTTCCAAGATACCAGTGTACACATATTAATTTGCAGCTATGCCCCTCGTTATCGGTACCCGCTCCAGACGGTGCCCTGTTATTTCCATGCGACCGGAAAGTGCAGACATGGGTTCAGTTGCCGATTTATACCTCCAGCTCCGGCTACACAGAAGTTCCAGGAGAAACTTCCTATTAAGGAGGATGTGATGTTACGAAATCACACACTGGTGTAGTCCCTGAATGTGACGCTGTCTAAGCTATGTATGAAAGTTAAAATTTTGGCGAATGCGCGGGGATTTCTTCGAATTGTTTACCATTATTTTATAAAGCACCCAATACATAAAGACTATGATTCAGCGGTAGAAGTTAGTTTATAATTTGATCTCGTGAGATAAACAGTAAACAACTACATTAACAGTAGTAAAGTGTTTATATAAATTGTTGTAAGTGTATTCTTCTGTGTGATTATTATAAATTAGTGAATAGCGTTGCAGTAACATTTTTCTTAGCAACATATTCTTTCATTGCTGCCCATTCCAATTCAATTGGATTCGAATTAGGATGGTAAGGGGGCAATTTTAATATGCTGCCCTTAGAGGTAAAATGTTCATCAATTTCATAAGTCTTGTACCTAAGTTTACGTACTTTTATGAGGACGTATAATTCTGGTTTGTACATTTTTTCGTCAAATGGAATGTATCGGTACCTTAACCATTTCCGCAAAATGTTTTTTCTTGTTGCAGTGGTTGATAGTGTCTCTCTTAATTTATTGTGAAAGGGCGCATTATCAATAACAACTACAATTCCAGTTGGTAAATTAGGTATTAATCTTTCAATTACCCATTTTTTGTAATTATCAAAATTCATATTATTGTGATAATTGCCAGTGCTACAGCTAACTTCCACCTAACATATGAATTGGGTACAAAACCTGTTTTACCTCCAGCATTAACTATTATAAGATGAGCGCCTTCAGAAATAGGTTTTTTGTCCGTCACTAGTTGAATAATTCCATCCTTTGAAATGTGTATGAGAGGGAAGAATGAATGTAAGTTTTATCAATGTAAACGAAATTAACTGTCTCGACCATTACTTCGTGGAATCTACTCATATTACTGTTTTTAAATGAAACTTACAGCAGATATAGTTTTCCTGGTTTTCTATATCATAGCACAGTTATAGTTATCTTAATTGGGAAAAAGATATCCACGGTATCTCCATAGGGCTAATAATATCTAAGCTTTAATATTTGTAATACCATATCATATTAACATATATTAAGTCAATCACTAGGTAGGTCACTTCTTGGTCTAGCCAAAAATAATTATTAAACATCAGGTAGGCATCAACGGAAATGTAAGTTCTGTCATTCGGACGATGATATTTAATATCGATACAATTGCTAAATTTCTTAGAACTTTCAACTTTTTATTAACTATATTGTGGAATGATTTAGAAACAGTAAGTTTCATTTAAAAACAGTAATCAATGTAAACAATAGGACGCTTTTCTTCTCTATATAACAGCATTCGTCTTCGAAATGTCGAATGGATTGCCGTTCCATTAAGATTGGCGATTATTTTTCATTTTTCGCCAACTAAACCCTGTCTTATGGATATATTTCCTTAATGTCTCTTTACTTCCATGATAGTCCATTTCTTCGCAATATTTTTTATGGATTGACCTTAAAGTTGTTACGCACTTTTTTCTGTAACATGAAAATTTACAATTGTTCTGCGTAAAAGAGCACGATCATGTTCATTAAGCGCACCTGGTAATTTTTTGAGGTACTATTTTAAAGGTGTTGAAAATATCGGTACTTCACTACCACTACCACTATCAACATTGCTGCGTTCAATTTTAATCATTTTAAGACTCACATCAGTGGCTACAGCAACACGTTCTTGAAGCTTAAAAACATTTAAATTTTGTATTTCAAGACGAATAAAGAAATGGTGTTATTTTGAAGTTGTTACAGATTGGAATTCATTATAAACAATATTGTGTTCAAAATAAGTTAAACAACCTAACCTAATCTAATAAATTTTTCAATAGAAATTTTGAGTTACTACTTTTTGCACCAAAGGCTTCAATTGTTTAAAATATTAAGAAGAAGTGAAACCTTAATACTAATAAAAGGTTTAGAACTATATTAAAAAATTGAACATACCTTAGAGATGTTTACTATGGGAGTTCCAGCTTCTGCTTCTTGCTTAAAAAATTTTAATTGCTTATAATTTCACCATTTAACCCGTTGAAACTTTATTTTTCACGTTACTTTTAAACGGCACTTTTTTTGGCAATATCACTTTTGCATAACTAAAATATTTTCAACTTTTGTCCGATACTATACCAATGATACGAAGTGCACGAATACAATTTGAACATGGGCTCTCTCCGTTTACTAGGTAGTGGGACTAGCTTGTCTACGGCGCATCAAAATCTTAGGGGTCTTCCTACGTTTGTCAAGCTGTAGTAGTACAACAAGTATTACTATATAAAAAGTCGAATAAATTCAAATGATGATTAAATAAACCCTAATACATTTGATATATTATTTTTCGTTGTCCGTTTATTAATTTCGATATTAACGAAATACATTGTTTAAATAAAGACGTATTAATAGACGTCATTAATACACTCTTTTTCATTAAGTAATTGTTTTGTGATTTTGACGATTTTGATGATATTTTTATATAGACAACCAGCTAAACTCATAAAAATAAAACAATCACACATTTTAATTAACAATTTCAATGAATAGGTATTTTTGGGCATTTATAATAATATTCTCTTGATATTACAATTATTCAAATTTAAGAGCGAATCATATTGTGATGTGAACGTCAGGATTTATATCCAGGTTTAAATCATTTTGGATATTTTTTAAGTTGTTTGCAGTTATGTTGCTGTCAGTGGGGGGTTTGGAAGAAAAGAGGCTGTCTCGTTTGTGCCAAATAACTGTGTTTACTTTGTCATGGATTGAATCCTCAATGTATGCCTCCGCAACAACTGGTTGATTTTCAGCCCCCAATTCTCTTTATTGTTGCAAAATCTGCCACTAAATCGAACAATATGGAGGCAGAAGATTCAAGGGAGTAATGTCCTGTATATAACTGTGGCTGATCCAGTTTTAGAAATTGTGCAACTGTACATGGTATTTTGGCAAATGTGTTCATGCCCGTAGTGTTGTTTGCAGTCCATTTATTGTTACGATAGTGTACAAAGCATCGTGTGTGTTTTGTATGCTGAGGTCTTAGTGTTATATATTGTCTGATTAATGTTAAGAATATATTTCGATCATTATCCACAACCGTAAAAATTATTTTCTCGTTTGTTTTTGATCCTGGGATAGTGATTAGAAATTTAGATTTTAGGTGTTCAACATTACCGGTTTTCAATTCATGCTTTCTTAACGCTCCAGTGATTACAAAAATTAGTGCGACCTATATATATTTGTAATAACAACTTTAAATTTAAATCCTTTGGTTACATTAGTCATTAAGAATAAATTATTAGGAGCGTCAAGAATGAATGTTTGCGCCTGATCTTTTTCTAAAATTTCAGATTTTTTGGAGACGTGTTCTTCAGTTTGTCTTTTAATATACTTAATCAGTTTGTTAAATTTTCCAATATCAATATTTTTCTTCGCATAAAGAGTTGATTTCAATATTGAGAATTTCGGTCAGAGGCTCGCTATTAAGCCTATTTGATCAATGTTTACAAAGTATGCCAGGAAAATAGGCTCCGTGTAATTGGTATTAAATTCATTATAAGTTTTTTCGTAAAGATCTCTACTTTTAGATAATAACAAACTCGAACTTGCATTGTTTGCAATTGTCAACACTGCATCAGGGTTTTCTATAGCTCCATAGCTGCACAGTTACGAATTTAGAATCACTTTTTCACAATGGCAACTTTTTTTGATAATTCGCATTTCATATTTTTCAATGGCAACTGGGTTTTTTAGCAATCGTGATTTTTACATGAAATTGAAAATGTATGGCATTGACGTTATTGTCTCCTGATAGCCTTTGTGGTAAAGTGAATGGAAAGGGTTGAAACATTTTAAAATGTCCTACCTCGAAGACCTAAAAAGGTTGAAGGTATTTTATAAGGTCTCATCTTTATCGATGCGATAAAAAATATGAATTTGGTTTCAGTTTCGAATAAATTTCTAATTTAGTCACAAAAAAAGGGTTGACAGTCAACAAAAAAAAGCTTTAAACTGTTTCGATTTATTAATCGCCTTCATTACCATACTAGTTTATTAAATTACTATTAAACATCTGAATATTCATTATTTTTAATAGCAAACACCAAATAAACTAAGTCGAAAATATTGTTACTTTATCTTGCTCTCCCACCCGATTTTTACTTAGAACGTGAAATGTTGTTGGCTTCACGAATAATGTAAACAGTTATATATTTTTTATTTCTATATCTATATTCAGACTTTAATAATCCCTTCATATAATATTTATGAATCGCAGTGCAAACCATCTCTACACTCATTGATAGATGCTTGGATATACTTTGAACACCTGCTTTAAGCCACCCACTTACATCATTTCCTCTTGTTACTTTTTCAAAGTACATCGTAAATCAATGCATGAAAAAGATTCACTGTTCTATACAGTGACATGCTGAGGTGCAGGCTTTAATGCCGGCCGCATATTTACTACAGTCGTATCTGATTTTCTGAAACGATATCAAATCGCACCACTACCGCACACTGCCGACAAAATATTTACCGATTTTATTTGAATTTCTTTGTACAATACAGTATGTATGTTTTCACACACCGCATATGAAATGGATGATGAAGAGTTTTTGGCAATTGCCTTTCTACTCTCACAACGGAAAAAAATAAATAAAACGATGCTATTGGTTACATCCCATGAATACAAAAAGAATTCAAGTCAGTTTCACACTTTACATTTTAAGTTACGTGCTCATCCACATAATTTCAAATAGATTCTTTCCCATGCAAGATCTATTAAATCGCGATCATGATAAGATTTATGGCTTACATTCCACAAGCACCGCTATAATTAAATTCTCGATACCTCACATGGTTGAACACGTCTTTTCTCTACACTCACTTTACTCCGTTTTTAAACTAGGAGGACTGATTTGAATTTAAGTTGGCAATTCTGTATATTCCTCATTGGTCAGATCGCAGCCGGTTTTACTCAACACTTTTGACATATATTATGATCGATCTATTGTAAAAACAAACAATGTTCAATTTGTTATTTCTTGATTTCGTGGTTACTTGTTATTGTTTTACTAAACTATAATAACAGTTCTTGTCGGGACTAATTTGAAAATGAACTCAGATCCTATTTCAAGTACTACCAAAAATAGAATATCTAAAGCGAAGCACAACATTGTGAATCTCTATAAACAAATCTCAGATGATGAACCAGAGACAAAGGTTACTGCTATTATGTTTAAAATTGTAAAAGCATTGGCTAAGTTATCGATAATAGCACTTTTGTCTTAAATTAACGTGTACAAATTTTCCTTTTCAGGAGTTGCTAAATCGACTGTGTATCTTACTAATAAAAAAAGGCGGGTTTATACGTGCATGTATTTGCTGGCGCCAATAGCTTTACCAGCAGAAATTTCGCGCCAGTAATACAGTTTACACGTATTATATACATGTATATAATTGTAAGTATGTAGTTCTGCGAACCTCCCTTTTCAAATATGCAATCTGGCGTCAGTCTCATTATAAACGGTAGTTTTCTAGTGTTGAGTATGAGTGGGCTGAAAAAGTAAAAATGTCAGTTGAAATATCACGAAATGCTTGCCGAACAGTTGCAAAAATATTGATTAAAGATATGATTGCTGATTTAGAAAAAAGTAAAAACGATAGAAGAAAAGGTCGTATATGGGTAAGAAGGTGGATATCTCGTAGAAATACCTTGGGTGCTTCTGGGGTCTATTAAGAGAACTTGCGAGAGAAGATTCTGAGAGTTACAGAAATCATTTACGTACGATAGAAGAAAAGTTCAATGTTCTCATGAATTGTGTGAGACCATACATTCAAAGATTGTATATAAAAATGAAAGAATCTATACCCGCAATAGTAAAACTGCAAATAACGTTAAGATATTTGTCATCTTGTGATATTTTTGCATTATTTATATCGGGTCCCTAAAAGCACAATATCCAAGTTTATACCCGACGTTTGTGATGCTATCTATTTGGCACTCAAGGATCACATCAAGGTAAGTAATTGGTAATATATACTTGAATTATCATTTATTAATACAGAAAATTAGAAAACACAGTTTCACAGTAGGTAGCCTTAATTATTCAGGGTTACCAAACTCAAGTAAACTACTGCTTGTGATAAGAGATCGTTTGATTGAGTGTAAGTACTGTAAGTATTGTTTGAGGTGCTTTTAGCTGAAAGTGATCCATTTCCATCATCATCACTGTGTACCAACACCGAGTGAGATTGATTGTTGATGTCAACAGATAATGGATAATGCACTGCTTGTGGTAGTATGATCAGAATACTCGTACGTACTTGCGGCTGAATGTGCTCTACTTTATTCGCTGTGAACAATCTGTTGATTGTTGTTTATATTATTCTTTAAGCATTGTTGGACCAAATAAGACTGTATGAAGGCCATTGATTCGATTGCTAAATGATCTGGAAGCTTTTGAAGGTGGCATGCAATGGATTTTCCGAAATAGTCAAATTCATGATTATTATCAGCAGGAGTCTCAAGCTTTTCAGAAAGTTCTTGTAATTCCTGAATAGCCTTGTCAGTATGAGTTTGCTTTCCACTTGTTGGCCCAATCTTCATCCTTTTTGGAGCAATCAGAGTTGAAGGTTTTCTATTAGTTGTTGACATTTTTGGTGTGGCAGGTATGGTGGGATTCGCAGGAAGGCATAATCTAAATTTGTAGACTGTGATTCTTTTCGTTGAGTTTCCTCACTTTCCTATAAAATAAAAAAATTAACCATTCCAGGTACCAAATACTGATGAAGAACACGGTGGAATTTCCCACACTGCTGTGGTGCCATTGATAACAAGCATGTTGTAATAAGGTGTCCAACTCGCTCAGGATCTAGTTTTTATAATTTTAAAGGATCCTTTAGCATCATGCTAATAGCCGTAGTGGATGATCAGTATTGCTTTACATATCTTGATGTTGGTGCCAATGGTAGAGCATCTGATGGAGGTATTCTCTCGAGATGTGGTCTCAACCGAGAAATTGAAGATAAAGTACTGGATCTACTGGAAAATGCACTTTTTGTAGCAGATGATGCCTTCCCTCTCAAAACACATTTGATGAAGCCTTACTCACATCATGGACCTCTTACACTCGGGGAAATTATCTTCAACTGCAGATTATCTCGGGTACGCCGAATTGTAGAAAATGCGTTCGGCATTTTAGTTTCCCGATTCCGAGTAATCGAAAAACCAATTGTACTGTGCCCAGATAAAGTTGATAAAATTGTAAAGGCAACTTGTTCTTTACGTAACTGGTTACGAACGTCAAGTAAAACATACATTGTTCGCGGTAATGTAGATGAAGAAGACTTCGAAAATGGAGTCGTTATAGAGGGATCTCGGAGAAAAGAAAGTAGGTGTACATATTTAGTTGATATAACCACTACTAATGAATTACATCATTACTCCAGGAATGCAGCTGAAGTTCGCAACACATTAGCTGACTGGTTCATGGGTGATGGAGCCGTACCATAGCAAATGAAAAGTATTAATGAGAATTATAACGATAACCAAGTTGATAATTGAATGGAAGAATTTTTGAAAATAAAACACAAATAATATGTACTTACGAGTATTTCTGTATCCTGTCGGCTGTGGGAAACCATCCTACATTGGGTTTATATAATTCATCTTTTCCTTTTCCCGACGTCTTGGTTTTTGGAATTTTCAAATGTTCTAAGGCATATGCATTTCTAATCGATGGAGTTTTTGCTTTGACTACTACTGACTCAAACCCTTCCATAGCCATAGCTTTGGAAATGTTTGTATATGTTTTTTCACGCAAGTCTATTTTCTTTTAATGTGATGCAGAGACATCCCATAGGCAAGGATTTTCCTCGTACACTTCCAAGAACTGGATTGTTAACATTGTATCCCACTTTTTCCTCATTTTGCACTTTTCACAGAAAACAACTTGTAGAAAATACTGTTGTGTGCATTGGCGCTACAGTTTACACTTGCAATGTTTATGTTTAATGGCGCGCAAATAGAAACTGGCGCAAAGAAAAGTTAGAAGGCAACTAACTTTTTACATCTATGCACGCACGGAATCACTGAGGTTTGTTAACTGGAGTGCCATTAGCCACTGGTGCCAGCAAATCCATGCATGTATAAACCCACTAAGAATATAGAACACTGGAGTAATTGTCTCTCCCAACCATCATGGCCAGGAATAGTTAAAACCTATGAAACAACTTAAAGTATAATTCCACGTATCGTTCATTTTTTTTTAAAAAATGAAATACTTTGGTTAGAAGTTTGCCTGAAGTATCGAAATGCCCATATTTACCATAAATAATCATTTCTTTCTATAATAGTGACAGTGAGGCAGATTCCGAGTAAATAATTATTTATATATTATTTATCTTTCAAATGCAATACACCTTGTAGAAAATACATGTTCAAGCAAATTATTGTCTAAACTAATTCGGTAAATCTAGCCATTTTCGATACAGCGTGTCCACGAATCGAGTTCACCATGAAGAAAAATCGTTATCTTAAATTAGATGTAAAAGATATTAATAAATTAATAAAACGTGAGAATGTTTCAAAAGAGAAGTACCATTTTTACTTAATGCAAAATGATTATAAAAGGAAGTTGTCTGTAATTCAAAATAAAGTCCGAATACAAATTTTCAAATAACAATTTCAATTATCACACTCATTACTACATGAAAGAACTTCGAAATATGAAAATAGTTTAGGGTATGAGGTGTTTGAAATTGTTGCCATGTTCAATAATACACATCTTAAATCTTCTGATCAGTTCACATCTACAAACTTGTAGTAGTGTAAATTGGTTTTAATATCTGCTACACTAGCATACATTTTATTATAGAGGTCGGCTATGTCCTCGCTATTGGTTCTTGATAAAAACCATCCTTTTAAAATGGCCCCACAAATAATAACAGTCTAACGATTTAATATCGGGAGATAGAGCGGGCTACCTGAGTATTCCCTTTGTTGCCATTGTATACAACTGGATTGGTAAAATCTGTAACAATTCTGGTAAATAATTTTGCCATAAAAGGAGATAACGTGCACCAGTTAAATTTTAATGATACAAGTGTGGACCAACAATAAAGCCATTTATAATTCCGCAGCAAACATTTACGCTAAACGTAGTCTGGAATCGGGTTTGTCTCAGCCACATAGGATTCTGTTCAGACCTGTACCGACAGTTATGCCTGTTTACTCATCCGTTATTATGGAACATGGATTCATCACTCCACATAATTTGTTCTACAAATTTCGGATTTTCATCTAAAGGACTGCAAAATTGTGCTAAAAAGTCCAACCTACGTTCCTATCTCCAGGTCTCAAGTGAAGCAGTAAATGAACTTTGTATGAAAAAAATTCGTTCTTCTTTAGAATCTCCTGACAAGTAAAAAGAGAAATATTAGTTTGCTTGTTCATTTAGCGAATTGATACGCGAGTATTATTTTCTACCCTTTGTAAAACAGCAGTAATATTTTCATTCTTCGCGGCTCTTTTTTGTCGTATTAAATGTGGTTTTTTAAAAGTTCCGTAATTACCTAAATCGGCACATAAACTTACAAAAGTTTTGCGATCAGACAATGGTCTGTGGAAAACGTACTCCATATAAACGCACGGATTTGAATAATTTTTGGCAATCTCCATAAATTAAAATCATATTCAATATATCTCGATTTGTGTGTGTGAAAAACCATTGTCGATATTAAAAACTTGTATAACCTTCGAGTAACTGACAGAAGTTCATTGAGTGAAAAATTTCAACAATTTTTGTTTTGCAGCTACCTGTGATTTTATTTTTATTTAAAATATTGTTAAAACTATTTTCCTATTTCTAAGTTTAGTCATTTAAAGTGTTTTTCTTTCTTTCATAGTTTCAAAAATAATACATGTTGTCATAAGAGTCGAGGTAGATACCATTGTAAAGGCAGTATTGTTTCCAATTAAGTACAAAAATTTGTGTTATTAGTAGAATAACCATTGGATATTTGTTTATTTCCCACAACAAAATAAAATGAGACTAATAATTGAAATTTTGTAATCGGTCTTCATTTGGTATTACAAATAACTTTCTTCTCTAAATATTTTGCTTTAAATAATAAATAATGGTTCTTCTCTCTTGAAACATTTTCATGTTTTATTGATTTATTGATACCTTGTACATCTGTTCTGATATATCGATTATTAACCACAGCGCACCCACAGAGATAAGCGCATCTACATTTGACATATTTAAAGTGAATTTATATCCAAACCTGAATCTCTTTTAGCGGTCTACAAATTTATCTTATACAGAATTAAAATGCATTTATTACTTTTCCCAAAATATGCGGCCTGTGAGTTTTTATTAAAACACCATGTACACGACTATCTTTTTTTTTTATATATCAATCGCATCAACCACGTAGGGTTATTAGCGAGTTAAAATGATGGAAGTTCACTTATTGTAGCTTGGTTATAGTCACTATATTTTGCTACTTAATTTGCAGTCTTTTAGGTAGTTTAAAAGTTTTTTAGTTTCTTGCTTTTCTTGTAATAGTTTTTTTAGTGATAGTGGTAGTTGATTCTTTTTCCGTTCCTTGTCGTATTTCGCACATTCGATTACCAGGTGTTTCACGGTTAACTCACTGTTACACATTTCGCACATTGGTTTATTTTTTTCTGCTAGTAAGTAGTCGTGTGTGATGCGCGTATGACCGATTCGAATACGAGAAAGGATCACTTGTTCTCTTCTATTTATGTTTTTACAGTTCCAACCGTGAGAATTTGTAGTGACTTCATATGATTTGTGTTGTTTATGTCTTGCTTCTTCCTGCCATTTATCGCAGATTTTGCTCTTGTAGAACGCTTTCAAATCAGTATGTACGGTAAAATCGCTCCTTTCTGATTGTTGATTGGTGAATGCATTTTTTGCTATTTGATCTACTCTCTCATTCCCTTCTATTCCAGTATGGGATGGGACCCACATGAATTTAATATGTATGCTGCTGTTTCTGCAATTATGTAGCTCTTTCTTGATCAGTATGGCTATAGGGTGATTAGAGTACAGTTGACGAAGTGCTGTTAGTGAACTTTGAGAGTCAGATATTAAAAGGACATTTTTATGCTTGATTTTCTGGATTTTCTTGAGTGCTTCTAAGATGGCGAATAATTCAGCTGAATGAATAGATGTGAAGGGTGGGAGTATGTAGGATTTCGAAAAGTCCTCGGAGTAGAAGGTAGCCCCAATTTCATCTTGGTTTTTTGAAGCATCTGTGTATACCTTATAAATGCTACCGTATTTATTTAAGGCACTTAGGAATTCTTGTTTTATTCTGGCTGTTGGAGTCTCTGATTTATTAATGTAGGCGAGGCTTAGGTCTAGGATAGGGAGTGTTATTGTCCATGGAGGAGGATAATTTATTGATGGGACGTCATAGATATTTGGGAAATGCGAATTTATTTTGTTTAAATATGTTTTGACTCTGTGATAGAAAGGAGGAGTAGTTGACCTGGATAAAAATTTGGCTTTAAAACGATCAGATAAGACGTTGTGGGCTACTGGATTTCTTTTGTTTGATATTACAGAGACAGCATAAGAGATGCTTAGATATTCTCTTCGGTAAGAAAGCGGTAACTCTCCAGTCTCCCAATGTAAGCTTTGGATAGGACTTGTACGATGGGCACCCAAACAGATGCGAAGAGCTGTGTTTTGTATAACTTCCACTGACTGAAGAAGGCTTTTATTGGCAGAGTTATAGGCAATCGCTCCGTAGTCAAGTTTTGATCTGATCAATGATTTATAGATGTGCAGTAAACTTGAGTAGTCTGCGCCCCAGTTTTTGAATGCTAGTGATCTGAGTAAATTAATTCCAGGTTGGCATTTTTTCTTCAATGTCAGAATGTGTGATTTCCATGTCAGCTTTTGGTCGAGTATCATTCCTAGAAAACTTATTTCTCTCACATATTCTATTTTCTGTCCATAAAGGTACAAGTTTTCAAGTTGTGGTTGAGTCCTTTTCGAGAAACATAAAGCTTTGGTTTTTGTCGTGTTGAAACGCAGTCCACTTGTTTTTGACCAATCCTCTATTGTAGCTATTGTTTGTTCGATGGTTTTATGTATTGTAGTCATATTTTTCCCTCTGCAATAGATAACCAGGTCATCTGCATATAGTCTGCATTTCACGGGTGATTTACAGTTTGCTATAATTGAATTTATTGCTATGAGAAATAATGTCGTGCTGAGATTTGACCCTTGTGGAATGCCATTTTCTTGGGTGTTCAGCTGTGAGTATACGCCATCTACTCGTACTTGGTACTGTCGTTGATCTAGAAAGTTCGATATATATTTCAATATGTTACCCCGTATTGACCAGTCGTAAAGAGTTTTGATTATTGAGTATTTCCAGACTGTATCGTAGGCTTTACGAATATCAAAAAATACTCCGATGCAGTGCTGCTTTATTGCAAAGGCTTCATGGATCTCAGATTCTAGATCGATAAGATTGTCTAACGTGGAGCGATTTTTACGGAAACCACACTGTTCGGGTATGATTAGTTTTTCTGATTCTAGGTGCCATAAAAGTCTGTTATTAATTATCTTCTCAAGAACTTTTCCCATGCTACAGGTGAGTGAAATTGGTCTATATGTTTCTGGATCTGATTTCGCTTTACTTGGCTTAGGAATGGGAATTATAATGGAAACTGTCCATGCTCTGAGATATACTTTCTTTGTTAAGATTAGGTTATATATCTTTAGTAAATGTTCTTTGGTTTGTTTACTTAGATTTCTTAGAAAAATGAGTGGAATATTATCAGGACCTGGGCTGGAGTTTTTAGAGTTTTGGAGTGAATTTTCAAGTTCGTCAATGGTTATTGCATAGTTCAAACTGTTCGTTTGCTGGTTATTATTATTATAGTCAATTTCTTGCTGCTCTGCTTTGTTTTTATGATTCAAAAAATCTGGTGTGTAGTTTGAGTTGCTTGAGTTTTTTTGATATTCACTTGATAAGATGTTTGTTATTTCATTTCGGTTTTTATAAATAGTGTTATTTATCTCCAGAAAGTTTATTGTATTGGATTGTTTTGGTTTGGATATCCTTTTGACTTTTTCCCATATAGTGGACATTGGAGTTGAGCTGTTTATTGTTGAAACATACTCTTTCCATGATTCCCGTTTCGCTTTTTTTATTGTGTATCTTGCTTTGGCTCTCAATCGTTTGAATTCAATTGAATTTTGTTCCGTCTTGCTTCTTTTGAATCTGTTAAAAGCTTCTTTCGATTTCTTCACAGCCTCTTTGCACTCCAAGTTCCACCAGGGAACCGTTTGGTGTTTGTTATTGTGTTCGTACCGTCCAATATGTTTATCTGCTGATTGCGTTATTAATTTTGTGATAAAGTGTACTTCTTGATCAATATCCGCATCTTCCTTTAACTCGTGGAGATTTTCTTGTATAAATTCTTGGAATTCGTTCCAATTTGCTGATTTTATTTTCCATTTTGTTATTGGGTCCGGTGTATTTTCCGGTTCGCTGCTAATTATTATGGGATAGTGGTCACTATCATATAAATACGTTGATACATCCCAATTAAGTATTTGTGAGAGAGATGGGTGACATATTGTTAGGTCGATTGCTGAATCTTCACCAGTTCTTATGTCATGTCTGGTTTTTTGGCCGTCATTTAGGAGGTTAAGATTGTACTTTTCTAATAGATTTTCAATTTTTTTTCCAAAAGGTGTCTGCTTAGTAGAGCCCCAGATATAGTTGTGGGCATTAAAGTCTCCCACTATTATCTGAGGAGCTGGAATTTGGCTCAGCAGCTCAGTGAGTTCTTCTGTAGTAGGTTCCTGATTTGGGGGAATGTATATGTTACACAATGAAAAGGTCATTGTATCTTTCACTCTAACGGCGACTGTTTCAATAGTAGTTTTTAGATGAATTGATGTTGCATCTATTGTATTTCTAATATATGTTGCTACACCTCCACTGGCTATTCTTGCATTTACTCGATTTTTAGAGAAACAATTATAATTTTTTAGATTATGGATTCTATTGTTTTTGAAATTGGTTTCTTGTAGGCATATTAGCATGGGCTTGTATTTTGAAATTATTAATTGTAAGTTTTCTAGGTGGGTATAGTACCCATTTATATTCCACTGAATTAAGGAAGTGAAGGTAAACAAGATTAATAGGTTTCAATAGAGGTATCTGTGTCCAGTTCTGTTTGGTATTCAGGGTTTATCTGTTTGAGAATTTTATTTTTAATTCGAGTGCATCTCATCTACATTTTTTTATCCTCTAAATAGGGGTATATTGTGGTAAGTAGGTCTGTGACTTCCGTTATTTCTTCGGTGTACATTTTCACGATACTGAGAGGATCTGTACACCCTTCACAATTTTCAAAAAAATCTATAAGTTCTTCATAGGTTAGAGGATAATTGATATCTGTATTCTTGAAAAGCGCTTTAGTGTGACTTAACATTTCTCCTATTGATTTTTTTGGTTTTTTGTTTGTTTTATTTTCTTTTCACTATTTGTTGGTTTTACAAATGTAGGTAGGTGTTCAGTTGTTGTTGGTGATGGGGAACGTTCTGTTGATGTTCTTTTATTTTGTGGTTTGGTTGTTTCGATTTCATTTCTGTTGACAGTCGGTGTGTTGTCTTTACTATTTTCGGTGTGTTTAACTACTTGGGTATTCATTGTTTGAGGTTCGGAAATTTGTTCTGAGTTTTGGTTATTTGATTGATCCTGTTGATATTGTGAAATGTTGTTTGTTTCTTCTTCAGTTTGATTGTCGGCTGGATTTTCTGGTGATGATTCTGTTGATGGGTTAAAGTGAGTTGAAGTGATTGCTCTATTTGGGCAGTTTTTTGTTGTATGAGTAGTTTGTTCACATTGTAAGCATTCTTGATTATCAATGGACAAAGATATCCTATATGAGGTTTGTTCATATGTGATTAAAAATGAATCGGGAAGGGACTGGTTATTGAATGGAGATATAAATATTTGTCTTCTAAAACTTAGGATATGTTGAAATGCTGGGTCTGAGATTCCTATTCGCAAGAAAGATAAGGGTGAAAGAGGATTGATCCCTAGATTTTTAAGTTCATATTCAAGGACTGAGTGGGGGATAGAGGGACAAACATTGGATAATATTAATCTTTGACTAGGAGTGACTAGTCGACGTGCCTGTAGTATTTGTTGGTTTATTTGGATTTTACCGTGATTGTTGATGAATGTGTTCACTAAATTTTCATTTGCCAAATAAATACATATTCTGTTGTTTGATAGCTTTGAGCAAAAAATTATGTTATTTGGTTGGATTGTTTGGCATAGTGCCTTTAGGTAGTCTTCTAGCCTAGTGTTTTCGATTGCGTCGAATAGTATAGCTTGATTTCTGGATGGGAAATTGTTTGTTCTGGTTTGTTGGTTTGCTACTGAGGAATATGTTTTGGGTTGTTGTGTTGTGTTATTTGTGGGTGTACACCCTATTTGAGATATGTTGTCATCCATTTTTAAGTATCATTTAGGTTTTCCTTAATACGGATCTGGCGAAGTATTTTCTGTTATTTATATCTGATATTTAATTCAGATTCACTTCTAGTTAATGTGTTGTTTTACTAATGTTTTAATAAAAAGTTAACCTGATATTCTTACTTGCTTGTTTTGGTTCACTTTGAAAATATTCACTAATTACTTTTTAACTACTTAATCGTTTCGGAGCGCACAACTGTACTGTACAAAGGTTTAACACCGAATACACGATTATCTTTATTATAAAAGGTCTCTGTCTTGGAAACGTTAGTATACCCGAAAAAGTTGTGGCTTACTATATTCCAATCTATTTTAAAAACGTTATTTTACAGTGAAAATTGATACTATCTCCACAATTGGAGGAATTACCAATAAATAAATGTTCTGACTATAATTACAAAACATAAATATTTAATCGGTAATTCAAAGAATTTAGTCAGTCTAATATTATCCATATTATTTACTAAATATAAAGGTTGCTTTTTCATTTTTTTGTGATAATTTTTACGCAAGCCGAAAAAATTATCGTCGAGATAAGAAATTCGCCTTTCAAGATCACTTTAACATAATCTCATCTTTGTCTACACAATCCGACAACGTTTGTCTTCCTTGATTCGCGCGTAACGTATTTATTGTAACATATGAATTGAATTAATGAATGGGCACATCAGAACCAAAACCCCCTCTGTGAGCCAACTCCCTCAGTTACTCTTCGTTGAATAACTAGAGCGTAGCGTTATATAAATATAAAGTCATTATTTAGTTGTGGTTCATTATTTACAGACTGTATAATTTTAGTATGACTAATATTTTATGTGCTCGCTCCCAATCTAGTAACTTTTTTAGTGATTTCTAGTGGTATGATTTAGGTTTCTAAAAATGGTCCTCCTAGTTAAGAAACAGGGTATAGACGATTCGTGCTAAGCGATACGCCCTGTTACGGATAGTGTAAGATCAGATCTAAAAGCCATTGTGCGGCCATATTCTTTGTTCTTGTTTATGACAAAAAATTTAGCTGCAGTTGTGTTTGTAATTATTTTTATATTTATACTGTTTGTTGGAGGTGTTTTAAATGAACAGTATTGCGCGTTCCCCATTGTTCATCTTGGACCAAGCGAAATGTTAATTAAGTTAGCATCTTTTCCCGAAAGCAGGAAAATCGAAGGTTTTTGTGGAGACTGAGCTTGGATCCAAGGAACTAATCGATAGAAGATTGTTGTCGATAAAAACATTAAAAATCGGAAAAAGTGTGTCAAATATGATGAAAGTGTGCTTATTTCATTTACTCCAAGGTAATTTTTTACAGAAAGTTAAGTGTACTATTATTGAAATCCTTTTTATTGCATTATTTTCTTTTTAGTTAGAGTAAAACATGCAACAATAAAATCATTTAATGTGCCGTTCCAGAATCTGCCACTAGGGCCATGTGATTCATCGCCAGCAAGACCATCGTCGAAAAGAAAACGAGAAGAACAGTGCTTAACAAAAGTTGGTCCCACTTATGAACCAATGGATGTGAATATTGAGGATCAACAAGAGGACATTTTGAACATAGATTTTGAGAGTCAAGAAGCATCAGAAGCCTTATTAAATTAATTTTAATACAAATATTACTTGAAAAATAAACGGTTCTAAAGATTAAAACTAACTTTTCCGCATCTGTGAGATGCCCTGAATAATATTCTATCTATATTCTATAAAATTGTCACTTGTATACACTTCGGGGGTTGTACCGTGTTAACAAACCGAAATTTCTCCAAAAGTAACCAAAAATGCAGTATATCTGGATTTATAGGACCCGCTGTACTCGCTATAGTCAGCTGAAATTCAATATGGTACATCTATGAGACACCTTGAATGAGACACCTTGAAAAATATCCAATTATAAAATTGGCCACTTGTATACACTCCGGATGCTGTATCGTACTAACCCGAAATTCCTCCAAAAAGGACAAAAAATGTGGCACCTCAGGTACCATAGCAACCGTTGTATTAGATCTAGTGAGCTAAAAATCAATAAGATTCATCTATCAGACGCCCTGAACAATATTCAATCATAAAATGGGTCACTTGTATACACGCTGGAGGCTATATCGTGCTAGCAAACTGAAAATTCTCCAAAAATTACAAAAATTTGGTTTATACGATCGTATCACACACCTACGATCAGATACCAGATCGGATGTCCGACTCGAATTCAAGAGCAGTGCGTCCTACCTATTAAAAATGTGAACAGACTACTCGCAAGCGCCGTGCATTGTGTTTGCATAGTCTTATCATGATCGCGATTTAATAGATCTTGCATGGGAACAAATCGATTTGGAACTATCTGGACGAGCACGTAACTTGAGATGTAAAGTGTGAAACTGACTTGAATTCTTTTTGTATTCATCGGATGTATCCAATAGCGTCGTTTTATCTTTTATTTCCGTTGTGAGAGTAGAAAAACAAATGCCAATAACTCTTCATCGTCCATTTTATATGCGGTGTGTGAGAACATAACTACTGTATTGTACAATGAAATTCAAATAAAATCTGAAATGATTTATCGGCAGTGTACGGTAGTGATCCGATTTGAATCGAGTTTCAGACAATCGGATGCGACTGTAGTAAATGTGTGGCGGGCCTTATATTTATTCATGCCCGGATCGGACAATAATTTCAGTCAATCGGATCCAAAAGTAGGAAGTATGCGTCCGCCTTAATTGCTCAATTTCCTATAACTAACTGTACGTGTTACTAAAGACAATATCAAAATGCCGTCATTTTCTCGTAATATTTACAGTTTCTTCCATTTTCATATACAATAAATTATTAAATAAGTTCAGTTCACTTCAGCGCTCTCTATTATATTGACAATGTAACATACTTTTATTCTTTCCATGCATTCCTAAAATTTCTTCTTATTACTTTAGCTACTCGTCTACTTACCTACAGATGACGCCGCTAGTATTATTAGAATTTCAAGTATAGTAACGTTCAGTGACTGTTGTGCAGCTATAATTTTTTTGGTTGTGGAGTTGTCTGTATCCAAAATATTCAAATCTTGAATTATTTTCAATTATCAACTTTATAATATAATGAAACAAAAAATGCCTTATTCAAAAAAGTGTTTAGGCCATAAAGTATCTTAGCATGATAAATCTACAACTCGGGGAACAAATTAAAAACATTACGTCAATCAAATAACAACTAAGTTGGAATTTCCAAAACACATAGTGACATCTAAAGGACGGATTATTTGCGTCAAAAAAAGAAATATATGCGCATATATATGCATCGATTTTTGAGGAAATATGCAGTCAATTCGACCATGCATCTATGCACTAAAATAAGCAAAGTTTGACATAAATTGATCAAGAAGAGGAAGAAATAATTAAGTACATCTAATATTTTTATTCACATAGAATTTTCTTAATTCTACTTAACAATTATTAACTAAACCAAAATATAAGTACAATATTTCATTCAGTCTATATCTAAAACTTGACCACTGTATTGTTGTGGGTTAAAATCATACACGAGTATTAAATGGACTGCTGGTATATTTGAGTAATTAAGAGGGGCCTCCTCACAGGTATATAAACCTAAAAACCTACACAATACTAGTTACTAATTTAGTAATTAATTGGTTCAAAATATTTACGATAGATGTCGATAGTAGTACTGAATCGGCTTTTACTTATTCAACATATTTTCTACCTCTGTTTTTCTACTCTTGACGGTTCAAAGAAACGCATCTCTGTTCGAATGTTTTGATTTCAAATATTTCAACTTTTTGTGAGCACAGAAACCTTCTCTGTTTTTTATGTTGTATCCAAACCACAGAACAGCTGTGCATAGATAAGAGAATATTATATACACGAATCAAAACAAAATTTGTTGACATAATTTCCATTTGAGTGTAGATTTTTGATTATTTAAGAGTTTCATAAATGTTTTTGAAATGAATAAATTGTTAAAAAGTACGTAATCGTATCGACCCGATATCAAAAATTATAGTTATGATAATGTAAATTATCCTGCAATCCGTATTTTTTAATTTTAAAAGCTATGTTTGAGGTTATGTTTACTGGATTATTTGATTAATGTGAAAATATGAGATAAATAATAGTGATTGTTTGTTCTACTATAATCAAACAATCTTTCAACATTATCTTGAAACCCTGTTTTAATGATAATATGGGTTTGTTAGCGAAAAGCGAAAAATGCTTAATTGAAGTGAAGTGACCTTCGAAGTATCTGAATGAAGAAAAATTAAAACCGCTCTCAAAAGACAAGAATTTCATAATTCATTTTGATGAATATATAATAGTGATCATTGAAAAATATAACTATTATCACCTGATACAAGGTGCATTACATATTGCATGAAAGGACATGGGCTATTTAATAATATGGATACCAAGTGACAGCATTGTGGGCATTGCTAGAAATTAAGAATGGAAGAGAAATATACATACTTCAAAAACATTCTACCTTTCAAAATTTGTACCATTTATAATAACATAATAAAATGTTTTCATGGTTATAAATTTTTGTTTGTTTCATGCTAAGAAAATTAAAGTGCGGAAAAGTTGCAAATTTACATGATTTAAAATAGGCCATTTAGTCTGAAAACACAGAACGTCGTGTCACAACTTTGCCTCAATCCAATCATATTTGTATCAGTTTCAGAGTTTCTGTTGGTTGCTTTCAAATTTTATTTGACATGTAGGCTCTTTTTTCAACTACATGTGTAAATATACACAAGTGACCAATTTTATAATTGGATATTTTTCAGAGTGTCTCACAGTTGAACCCTATTAATTTGCACCTCACTAGAGCGAGTATAACGAGTCCTATGCTATTCAGAAGTGCTATTGCCATTTCTGCAGTAGGTAGACAAAATTAATTTTTTAGTCGTCCTTCGTTTCACAATTTTTTTTTAAATCAACAACTAATACTATTATTAAGTCATCCTTTAATAATAATTTGGTTTCTTATTTTCTTTGATTTTTTGAAATGCTTATATAATCAAACAATTTGCAAGGAAATTTCGACTATTGGCTAGACAAAGTTTTGAAATATTTATGGTTCAAAGATTTTTATAATATAATGTTACCTACTCCATCCATTAATTTTATTCAACAATTACTATCACCTATGGTGCATAGACTAAGGCAAGCTAAAAAGTGGATAACCATCCTAATTTCTTATAAAATCTTTGGACAGATTGTTAAGAGAAAAACAAATACAACTTGTTATTCTCTTGTTAAAACTGTTCTTAAAAAGACTTATTGTATGGCGGAGGTAATGGAGTATGGAATTCTTAAGGAAAAAGTGGCTAAGAGCATTTTTGAACAAGTACAAAATGTTGTGGTGGTTGATTCAGGATTGTGGGTAGATGTTCAACACGGTTTTCTAGGTGCTTCTCCTGATAGTAAATATATTTAACATAACAAATAATTACCATGTGTTATAAATTCTTTTTGCATATTAAATGACATACATTTATTGATAAAATATTTTAGGGCTTGTAGGTGATGATGCACTACTTGAAATAAAATGCCTCCACTCTGCATCCAAACTGAATTTACAAACAAATACAATAAACGGAATAATTGACCTCATCAAGAACAAAATTTGTCTAGAAAAACACAACAATAAAATTCAACTTAAGCGGAATCACAATTACTATTATCAGGTATAAACCTGATATATTTATTCCAAAGAACAAAAACTCAAAATCATTTTCACATAATATATTTAATCACTTCGATGGTTTTACCAACAATAAATAAGAATAACATTAAAAAGTAGTTATTTGTGTAATAGGTGCAAAAAGTGCATTTTTGTTGCAACGAAGCATGAAGCTTGTAGCTCGAGACAAAGTCAAGACCTACAATCATGCTGAATGCAACAAACATTCTTTTCGTCTACGATAAAAAGTAACAACTTTGCACCAGTGCAAAAAAGAGAGTTTTGACATAGTAGATTGAGCAAAAAGGCACTTTCACAGATAAAAATATTATGGGGTCTTAGTGTTTTAAATGAAACTCACGGTTTCTAGTTAATACCACAATATAATAAAAATTGTTGAAAATTCTAAAAAATTGACAATTGTTTCGATGATAGTAATTTATCGAAACAATTGTCAATTTTTTAGAATTTTCAACAATTTTTATTATATTGTGGTATTAACTAGAAACCGTGAGTTTCATTTAAAACACTAATATGAGTAGATTCCACGAAGTAAGGGTCGAGACAGTTAATTTCATTATGGGGTCTATTTAGAATGTGTGTTTTTAGATCCAGGAGCAATTGAAGATAACTATTAGGAGCAGATGTTACTGTGTTGTGTATGTCTGCGATAATATAGATCTGTATATAGAAGAAATTGAGATAGATAGAAAAATATGCGCCGAAAAAATGCTTCCGAAACTTAAGCAATTCTATACAGAATGTATAGCCCCTGAAATAATCAGAAATCAAATAGGAGAAGGGCAGAAATGTATTGCCCACCTTATATCAAGCAAGCAATATCAGAATATAATAAAAAGAAAAGTCTGGCATGACAGACTCTAGATGTGGACGCTGATACTACTCCGTAAGTAAAAAGAGTAACAAAACTTATTTACAAAAAGTCTACTTTCTTTTCATTTTCAGAACTGACAATTTCACTAATATGAAACCTGCTGCAACTGCCCCTCAGCTCCATTAATCTTTAATAAGACAGAGTTTCCTGATACTAATCCGTAACTACACTAACAAGACTTATTTACAAAAATCAAATTTCTACTCGTTTTCAGAACTGACAATTTCATTAAAACGGAACCTGATGTAACCGCACAGTTCCAAATAATTTTCATATAGCAGTTTTCGCTACAACTAGACTGTAAGTAAAAAAATGGCAAAACCTACTTAGAAGAAGCATCTAATTTTCTTATTTCATTTACAGTTCTCATTATGTAACTAAAACTAAGCCCGATGTAACTGCCCCGCAGATCCATTAATATTTCATAAAACAGAGTTTGCTTATACCATTCCGTAAGTAAAAACACTAACAAGACTTATTTACAAAAATCAAATTTCTATTCATTTTCAGAACTGACAATTTCATTAAAACGGAACCTGATGTAACCCCGCACAGGTCCAAATAATTTTCATATAGCAGTTTTCGCTACATCTATACTGTAAGTAAAAAAATGGCAAAACCTACTTAGAAGAAGCATCTAAATTTCTTATTTCATTTACAGTTCTGATTATGTAACTAAAACTTAGCCCGATGTAGCCGCCCCGCACATCCATTAATATTTCATAAAACAGAGTTTCCTTATACCATTCCGTAAGTCAAAACACTAACAAGACTTATTTACAAAAATCAAATTTCTATTCATTTTCAGAACTGACAATTTCACTAAAACGGAACCTGATGTAACTGCCCGCACAGGTCCAAATACATTCCATATAGCAGTGCTCGTTATAGCTATTCAGTAAGTAAAAACTAAAATGTAGCCTGTTGTAACTGTAAGGGATAGTTTATAAACTTTTTGTTTTTTTTGTCTGAGAGTTCAGTTGCCATGAATGCATAAAAATAAAGAAAATGTATTCAGTACTTATGCATATCAAATTTGTAATATGGATTCCAAGATAAAATGGATTACTTGTATACTTTTGCTGAATTGGGGGAAAAATAATTTTGTAAGTAAAAATATTATTTATTTAAAGAAAATATTTAAAGTATATTTTTTCAGTCTTTATAACTACGTGGATCCAGACTTCGATAATGTGGATGGGGGGTCACCACCCCTTTGTGAGTATAGAATCGTAAAAGATGGATATTTTTATAAACTTTTTATTTTCTTTTTGTTATGAGGAGAAATGGTAGAGAAGAAGATGAACTTCAGTTGCCATGTATTAATAAATATGAAGACAAATACATTAAATTTGTAATAATAATTTTATTGATATTTTTATAAAATATTTTTTATTCCTTTCTTTTCAATAAAAACATACACCAATTTTTCCTTCAATTTTTTTGAATAATTAAATAGGGTCAATGAAAAAGCCGACATGTCTGTTTATTGCTATAATAAACATTTTTATAGTTTACCTAATTAATTGGCATTTCTTTGCTACTATTCATTCGAATTATTAAGAGGGGTCAGTGGAAAAGCAGACATTCTGTATTATAATAAATATAAAAACTACCTACTTACTTTCTCTGTACTTCAAATTTGTAATACTACAATTAAACAAACATATTGCATAATTGATTTGATTTTGTTTTCAATAAAAGAAAACACTTTTGCTATAATTGACTTGAATAATTGAGAAGAGTCAATGGAAAAACAGACATGTCCGTATAACATTTCAATGCATAACCTGGAAAAATAGAAAGATAAAAAATATATAACATTTTTATTCCTGCATTTCGAAAATAAAAGATTACATATTGTGTTACTTTTTGAATAGAATAAGAAATGTCTATTTTGTTAAATTAGTAGAAAGCAATTAATACTATTACCAATGTAGTTTTTTTCACTAACTCAGAAGGCTGTTGCTGTGTACAGGTTCTTGGAGGAACCAAAAGGCCCTGATATGGGGATCAATAAATATAATGCACTTGTGGAATCACTAGCAACAGCTATAAATATTATTATTTCATGTCTAGGCTACACTAAATACAATCTTGTGGAGTAAATATAAATAGCATTTACGAAGCGCAAATTTACTTATTTAGCATGAAAATTACTTAATTATAATCACTTACAAATACAATACACACTAAACATATGACAACAGCATTTGACCCATAGAGAAAGTTATAATATTATTTGTCTATGAATTGACCGTCGTCTTCTGTCATTGAAGTTCTATACAGCGCCATGCATCAAGACGGTGGAGCGATTGAACTAAAGTAAAAAGATGTTCGTTTGCAAAAATTTGCGCACAATAAATCTCAAAAAATACAATGATTTGAGATTTCATATTTTCAGAATCGAATTCACTAGGCTTCCTTTTGGAGATCAGGTTTTGGTGTTCAGATTGGTGACCACAAATTGTCAAAACTGTCAAAATCACACCATCACTTAATGGCTTATATCTTTTTCATAACAATATAAAACTCAACCAAAATACCTAATCCCCAAGACAAATGTTCAAGTTATATTGTGTTAAAATTTCAACACTTAATTTCCCTGCGTTCATTAGATTTGTTGTGTACAAAATGACCTAAATTTTGTTGCAAATCACGGGTGCCAACTGTTTTCAGGTTCCTAGAACGTGAGGCCCCTCTTAAATATTAACAATAACTTCGTAATGATATAGCACGCCGACCAACCCGGCTTCCAAGCTCAAACTGTCACTTGCAAACCGGTGCAGTGTAGTACTGGGTAATAGCAACGTTGCCAGACATAACAATATAATGATGCTGACATAACATCCTTCCCTTCATATCAAATCATTCGTTAACTAATATGTAATGTAAAAACTTAATTTTAATAAATGATGTAATCATTCAGGTAAGAAGATTTCTTAATGTTTCTCACGGGCCGTGAAGGAGTATTACTGCACTTGGGAATCCCTTCCTCATTGGCACTATTATAACGATCACCCTTTATCTCCTCCTCACTTATTTTCGATTTTTTATAGTCATCAGATGCAATTTTTTCATCAAAGTTACAATCGGACTTATTACTAGAGGTGCTAGATTCGGTTGACAAGGTTGGAGTGACTGAGGTGATAGGAATGGGGCTGTTATCGGGAGTGCTAAATTGAAGCTGAGAGTATTTGGCTGATATCAAATGTCAGCGATTTCTCCTGTATGTTCCTCGTTGAGTATCCACTAAATAAGATCTAGGCTCTTGTAAGATTTTTATAACCTTACCATATAACTTTAGATCTGTCACCCAAACCTTGTCATTGACCGCAAGATCCGATAACGGCCTAGTTCTATGTCTTAAATTGTAATTTTGCGTAATTCTTTTCTCTATTTTAATTCTATTTTTAGGACTGTGTCTATGTTTTTGATTAAGAGTTTTGGTAAAACAGGAAATTGCGAGCATATTTTTCTGTTAAACATTAGTTCTGATGGCGTGTAGCTATTAGGAAGTGGAGTAGTTCGATAAGCTAGCAGAGCCGTGTAAATATCTTTTTCTTTTTGAATTAAATTCTTTGCTGTTTTCACACAATTTCCGTTGTTCCTAGTCTTGAAAACAATTCTTTCAGTCTGGTAATGATTTGGCTTTCGGTTAAACTTGAAAGTTTAAAAATTTCGAAATATCGAGAAAAATAATCGACTGCTATTAGGTACCAACCTCGATTTAAGTAAAACAGATCAATTGCTATTTTCTGCCAAGCGCGGTCTGGGAAGGGTTCTGTAATCAAGGGTTCTTTAATATTAACACGGTGTTCAACACATTGTGGGCAATTTTTGATCATATTTTCTATTTCTGTGGAAAGTTTGTACCACCAGATAGTAGCTTTGACACGCGCCCGACATTTTACGATTCCCTGATGGCCTTGGTGTAAAAAACGTAAACATTTACTTTGGAGGATTTTAGGAATCAATATTTTAGTCCCTCTTAAGAGATAACCCCCACAATCAGATATCTTATATCTGTATTGATAGTAAGGGGAAACCAATGGGTCTATTAGATTTGTACGTGGCCATCCGTCATGAGCATATTGCTTCAACTTAATGAAAATAGGATCCTTGGATTGTTCTAATTTGATTTCTTCTAAAAAGTAGCGCTTAACCTCGAAAGAAGTAGTGATTAGATTGACATAGGTATCCGTTTCTAGTGCTAATTCGTTGTCTTCTGGCAACCTCTCGTTACCAAAATTTCTAGACAAGACGTCCGCTATTACCATGTCCTTGCCCGGTACGTAGTATATTTCACAATCGTATCTCATAAGCTTCAACCGAAATCTTTGTAGACGTGGGGTGAGCTCGTCTATAGGTTTGCTCTGAAGCACTTGCACTAAAGGTTTATGATCAGTTGCGATTAAAACTTTGATCCCCGTTGTATATTCAGAAAATGCTTCCCACGCCCATGTCAGGGCTAAGCTCTTGCATTATATTTGCGCATAACGTTGTTCGGTACGAGATAGTAATCTGGATGCATACGAAATTACTCTTTTATCCCCATTGCCATTTTCTTGCATTAAACAAGCTCCCAACCCGAAGGAAGAGGCGTCTGCTGAAATAATAACGTTTTTAGAAGTATCAAAATAATCTAAACAAGGGCTTTTTTGTAATATTTTATTTTATTTTATTTAAACTTTCTTCTTGGGAAATGCCCCAGGTAAAGCAAATATTTTTTTTAGTAAAGAGGTCAATGGTTCTAATACTTGAGATCTACCCGGTATAAAACGGCTAGAAAAATTGACCATACCTAGAAATCGCATAAGTTCTGTTTTGTTAGAAGGAGCTGGAAAGTCCACTATGGATGAAATACGTTCAGGGTCAACCGAGGTACCATTGCCCGATATAATATGACCATGAAATTCTAGCGATTACCCCCCGCAAATACACGTTTTTTTATTCAAAGTAATGCCTTCCCCGTGAATTCGCTTTAGTACCTCCGAAAGTATTTCATTATGCTTTTCTAGGTTAGGCGCATGCACTAACATATCGTCAATATGAAAAATTACTCCCTCTAGACCACTTAAAATTTTATTTAAAGTCATTGAAAAATATTCAGGGGCGCAAGTGATGCCAAACGGTAACCTCTTGAAAATAAATCATCCAAATGGGGTTATAAAGCACGTTAAATGCTGGCATTCTTTATTCAGACGAATTTGGTAAAATCCCGAAGTTGTATCTAGGCGGCTAAAGAATTTAGAGCCTTGAACCTGTGCAAGAATTCTCTCAACCTTTTCGATGGGGAAATGCATACGAAGTACGGCTTTATTTAGTTTAGTGTAGTCCACACATATGCACAGTTTTTCCTTTTTTTGTACTAAAACTATTGGGCTTATCCAAGGGGTTGGGTAATGAACAGATTGAATAATGTCAAGCTTTTCTAAACGATCTAGTTCCTCCTTTAAAGGTTTACGTGAGGGTATAGGGACTACCCGAGATACAGATTGAACAAAGGATGGGATTTCGGTATTAACTTGAATATTCATGTCATTTTTAAAAGTGCCTATGCTATCAAATATGTTTGGAAAACTTTTTTCCATCTGCGCGAAATTTAGTTTGATTAGATTTAAATGTATGCCACTATCCTTACCAAACTGAAGAATGTTTAGCCCAATGATAGAGGAACGACCTAATATCGGTTTACACAACTCTTCGATAACGTAAATTTCAGAGTCACATTGATTATTTTTACTTTTCAAAGTGGCATGCAATATACCTAAAACATTTAAATTTTTGCCAAAAGGGCCTGTTACCTTTTTATTGGTATATATTAGAGATTGGATTATGTCCTCATTTAAAACAGTGGCTGCTATATACGTTATATCAGCCCCTGTGTCTATCATAATTTCTAGGTGTTTACTCATTTCTATAATTTCTAAGGATATATCCATTCTTTAACCATAATTTTATTTACATGAATTGTACCTTAACAATTTTCATCAGTTGAAAACCTCCTAAAATTGTTAGTGTTATACCCCGTCGAGTTTTCTACATTATCTTGAAAATGTTCACTTAATTGGACAGATCTCACCTGATTGCTACGGCACACCGTTGCCCAATATGCCCTAATTTTTGGCACAATATGCAAGTTGATTTAAATGCACTGTATCCTGGGATGTGGTCTTAATCCGCAAAACTGGCACTTTTTTCTCATATCTTCGCCGAGTTGGGATATTTCAGTCCTCTCCTCACCAGAACCATAGTATGTTGTATCAAGAGAAAAGAACTTTTGGCGGTAGTGAATTCTGTGGAATACTTTTACCAGTATCTCTATGGAAGGAAGTTCTTATTCCTGACTGATCATGCTGCACTCAAGTGGTTGATGCAGTTCAAGAATCCCGAGCGGCAGATCGCTAGATGGATTGAATGACTTAAAGAGTACGATTTCTACATCGTACATCAAGCTGTTGTGAGTCACCGTAATGCCGACTCCATATTTAGACGGCCATGCCAACCAGTCTGTTCCCACTGCAACAAGGCAGAATCTTAGGAAGATGTCGTTTCAACAACTACAGTAGCCAACGAAGAATGGTCACCCACCAGCATCAGAGAAGATTAGTAGAACGATCCTCGCCTAAATATGATTCTGGTTGTAATGGATTATTTCTCAAAGTGTGTGAAAGTTAACGTGATCCCGAATCAAGATGCCACAACTGACGCGGATGTATTGGTGAAACAATTCATCAGTCGATATGGAGTTCTCTTGGAGGTCCACGGCGATCATGGAAGAAATTTCTAGAGCCAGGTATTCCAGAAAATTTGTGTTAAGCTGGTAATGAAGAAGGCCAGGACAATAGTGTTTCATTTATGATCAGATGCAATTGCCGAGAGAATGAACAGGACAATGGGAAAATACCCGTCCAAAGTAGTTACCAGCCACCAGAAAGTTTGGGACCAGTATCTTCCCTATTTGCATTGATTTATCTATCTGTCATCAATGAGTCTATGAGGATCCACATGTCGATATATGCGCCTCCGTGTCGATGTTGGTTGTTGTCTCGAAAATTCGGAATCTTCCAATATTGATGACACAATTGTGCGTTTGGCTGTCCTGTTGAAATCCGTTGTGTGTATTTTCCCATGTTTCAGTCAACAGTTTTGCTCCCATGTTTAGTACCCTTACTTGGTTATACCGTACCAAGGACGGCTAATGAGTCACAAACATGCATGTTTACGGTTATCACTCTTTTCAGTAGCCCCTTTTTTCTTTCTGCGCGAAATACCCACGAATCTCTTTGTGGCAAACATCAACAGAGAGATTCATAGGTAATTCACGCTAAAAGAAAAAGGGCTACTGAAACAGAGTGGTAACCGCAGACATGCATATTTCTGACTCATTTGCCGTCCTCAGTGCGGTACAACCAAATAAGGGTGTAAAACTTGTGAGCAAAGCTGTTAATCGAAACATGGGAAAACACAAAACAACGGATTTCAACAGGAAAAAGAGATCACTGAAACGAGTGACAACAGAAAACTGGAACAAGTGTATTGCTCATGATCAAAACGAAGAAAAGAAAATGTAGGATGTGGATAATATGGCTGATAAAGTTATTGATGATAATATTATCAATATCGGTAACAATGATATTGCTGATGGAAAATCGGGAAATGACAAAGGGTAAGTTCTAACATTGTTTTTCGGTGTTACGAGTTTTATTTTTGTAATTCTTATTTTGGTATCTATGATTTCCATTATTGAAAAACAATCTCTTTTGTTTTCATTGAATAATTTTTTTTAAATTTATGAATCTTATATTTATATAAATTTATTTTCGTTACTTTTACTATTGTGACTTGAGGGTTTTCCGTTTATTTTTACTTACTTTAGTTTATTTAATGAATTTATTTTGTTTATAATACTTATTTTTTATTTATGCTCATTAATCTGAAATAGTTTTCCTTTGGTTTTTGCTATAGAATTTTATTTTATGAGATATTGTTAAGTTAATGTGGGAGATATGGCTACTGGCTAACCACCCACGTAAAAATGGTAAAGCGCCATAAGCAATACCTCATATGTGGCGTGGAAACTTTCTTGTATTTACAACGCTTCCCACGTCAATAAATAATTCTGGAAAATGTAACAATGCTATTTCGCAAAAAAAATGTCCACACCACTGTGCAAGACCTATATCGGTACAACGGAGGTGATTGCACTTTGCAAACTTTTTGGTTTTAGTTTAGATAGATTATTTTATTGTTTCATATATTATATGTTATAACTTCATAAGAAAAAAATGATGTAATTCAAATAGGAGTAATTTGCATGGAGCATCCTATGTTTTTGGAAGTATCAGCTGGGTGTAAAATTACGGTCACTCCATAATTTAGAATAATTTTATTTTTATTCTTCACTAGTAAGGCTTGTTTATAATGAAATACTCAATCAGTTAATACACACCTATACTTAAACCAAAAAGTTTGAAAAGAGCAATGACCTCAGTCTGTACGGATATAGGTCTTGCACAGTGGCGTGCACTTTTTTGCGGGGTTAAAAATGGCATTGTTACATTTTCCTGAACTAATTTTTGGACGTGGGAAACATTTATAGAATAAAGAAAATTCTTCAATTAAAAACAAAAGGAATTTATTTTCAATAAAGGAAATCCTAGGTACCAAAAAAAGAAGTACAAAAATAAAAGTCGTAACACCGAAAAACAATGTTAGAACTTTGTCCCTTTGTCATTTCCCTATTTTCCATCATCAATATCACTATTACCGATGTTGATAATAGTATCATCAATAACTTTATCAGCCATATTATCTACATCCCACATTTTCTTTTCTTCATTTTGATCATGAGCAATACACTTGTTCCAGTTTTCTGTTCGAATGATTTCTTAAGAAGGTTTTCCACATAGGCTAACTTCAACGTTCAATTTTCCCGTGCCACATCCCCTTTAACTTGTGCCCAAATTAATTCAATTCAACTCACAATGGTACGGGGGTAACCTTAATATAATAATTCTTTGGCTCAATGTTAATTCATCTACAGCAAGTTTCTTATATTTATAGGCATGTATCTTCACAATTTGAAGCAATTCGTTCTTTATACTGCTTTCATTGTAATGGATGCTATTGTGCCGCAACCATTCTTGAATTTGAGCTTTTTCAATGCCTGTTGTGGCGTTTTTTCGCAGTGTCGACTGTGGTAAGGAGCATTATCCATAACGACGACAGATCCTGGTTCCAAATTTTCAGTAATGCGTCCAAACCGCTTCACGTACACCTCTGCCTTTTTATCTTTATGGGAGTCTCCCGTTTTCTTGGACTTAGATATTAATTCACCATTTAACACAAATAACCCGCTATCACCACAAAGGGGAATTTTCCAAAGATAATTAAATAGTAGGAAGCAAAATTTATCAATCAGTAAAATATGCGAAATTAAACATCTGCGCAGCCGAACCTGTAAAAACTAGGGCCGTCCTAGGCCCTCTGAGTGATAAGGAATATCATCAAGAAATGGTGTGCCCAATCAGATATTCTAATTTATTTTTGTGTGATTTCAATTGGAATTTTTGTATGCCGAATCAAAACAACGGGGTGAAGTGGATCACTTGATTTCCGCTGTATTTTGTCAGATTTTGAGGTTATGTTCAAAGCAATTTGTTTTTGTTTGATTTTCTTATATAAATTTCGTGTGCTAGGGCAGTGGCGTATCGTATTATATTTTTTTTATTATTTTTTATTGATGCCACGAAAATATGTAAAAATCCTGGATACCTATGGCAAAAGGAACTTCGACCGCACATTGTTAGAGAGAGCGCTAGATGCAGTGCGCAAGGGAAGATTAAGCATGCGTAAAGCGTCAGAAATGTGTGCAGTGCCATATACGATTCTAAACAATAACTTTCAAGGGAAACATCCCTTGATATATGGTGGTCAACCTGCTCTTGAGGAACAGTCTGAAATTTTATTAGTGAATGCTTTGCAAACCTGTGCTGAGTGGGGTTTTCCATTGAAGCCTATTAATATTAGCAACATTTAATTAAACGCGGCCTTACTGAAAAGCTATTTAACACTAATATGCCAAGAGAAGGCTGGTTTAATAGCCTGATGAAGAGACATCCTCAGCTTACAATCAAGCTTGCAGAAAATACAAATCGTGTGAGAGTTGCTGTAACATATGAGATTATTGAGGATTATTTCCAAAATGTGTCGAAAATAATTGAGGATATCCCAGCACGAAACATCGTGAACTACGCTGAAACTAACTTCGTTGACGATCCCGGGGCTGTTAAAGTGGTGATGAAGAAGGGAAGCAAAAACGCCTATGGACACTTGACACGACCAAACGCAGCACAGCAGTTATGTTCGCAACAACTGTTGATGGACCTCGTCTCCCCGTATACGGTTTATAAAGCTAAACATATTCATGAAGGCTGGAATAAGGAGGGCGGATTACCAGGAGCAATGTACAACCGGTCTCCAAAGGGGTGGTTTGATTCTGAATTGTTCGACGATTGGTTCAGGAGCGTAGCTGCTTATTGGAAAAGCAATGCCATATTACTGTCAGTGTGATTGAAGAATGTGAAAATAACGACATTAGGTTTGTCTTACTCCCCCCCTTTCAACCCATATGCTTCAGCCACTAGACGTGGCTTATTTTCACCCTCTGAAAGCATCATGGAAAAGAGTCCTGGAGGAGTGGAAACTGAAGAATAGGGGGGTTTTACCAAAAACTGTCTTTCACAGAATGTTGAAAACCGGCGGTTGAGTGGCTGGGGATCGTGAAAGAACAACATCTTAGCTGGATTTAAAGCATGTGGCTTAGTTCCCTCCAATTCAGATGCTGTTCTTGCGAAGATAGCAAGAAAAGAGCCTACTACACCGGAAGAAAGCAACAGGGCAGACACTTCAATGACATAAGCGCTTGTAGATTATTTACACCAGCTCATGTCTGGGCCCCGAAGCGAGGAAAAAGATTGAATATAGCCGCTGGCAAAAGCATTGGCACAAAAGATTTACAAGAAGAAAATCCGAGGAGTTGCAAGCAATCCAAAATGCGCAAGAGACAAATAAGCGACAGCGAAGATTAAGATGACTTACAGATATTGGAGGCGGAGTGACAGAATGTCAACATTGATGATTATGAAATTGGAGAAAGTTCTGCTGAGCTAGAAGACATTCCTGACTCATCCGGTGGCTGTGATACAGGAGACTTTATAATCACCAAATATGAAAGTAATAGGAGAGATCGATTTTATATCGCTAAAATTATTGAAATGTCAGGGACTGAATTAGTTGTAAGCACACTGCGTAAGCATGTATCCAACAAATCTGCGTTCTTCAGTTTTCCGAATATTCCGGATGAGTCTGTCATAAACAGGGAACAGATTGTCCGACGTGTTATTCTCTGAAGCGCTGCAAATATTATTTCTCGCTTGGAGAAGAACTGGAAACGCTCCAGTAAGGAATTTTTTGCGTTCTATTGTTTTTTTGAATTTTGTTTTTTAGTTTAATTTTTTATGTGTTTTTTTATTTTTAAGTTTAATTTGCCCATTAAAGGTTTGTTTCATCAAGAGATCAACAGCTGTGCCAATCCTATCCAAAGAATAAACGTTTATTTTTTCTCAATATATGCATTTTATTGCAAAATTCTTCTGAAAATGTCGCTTAATATATATTTTTTTATTTTTCAATGATCGACTACATCCCCAAACGGCTCTGAAGTGGGAAATATGCATTTTAAAAGCGGTGAAATTGCTCCATCTACGACCTTTTTCTAGTAATCACTCGACAACCTAAGCATCAAGGATGTTATATTTTTAATTGCATCACAATATAATCATTAGATTTTCAGTTATCTCAAAAAAACGCGTTTTTTATCGACTTCACCCCGTTAGACGGTATGTGTAATTATCAAACGGCGGCCTTTTCCAGATGCCATTTTTAAACCGGTTGACCAGTCTTCAATAGCTGCTTGTCGTGGATTTTTACATTTCCATCTTGCCATACTTTTTTCACCGTGTGCCCATCGTTGACCCATGTTTCATCCGTATAATAAATATTTCTTCCTTACTTCCGAAACTCGTTAATTTTCCTTAGATACTCTCTTCACAATATTATTTCAGATCTTTCAATAAGAGCACTATTTCTATTTATTTTCTCATAGCTAATAGTTCTTCGTCTAGCATATTTCGCATCTTCTTCGACTTCTATTTTTGTCCGACCGCTCTTCCTTTTTGGTGCCTATATATACTTCTCCAGATCCAAAAGTGGATGAAATAACAATCCAACAGCTTGTCAGTTTAGGTAATCTTAGAAGAGTTTGTTGATAAGATCAGAAGTTACAAGTGGAGGCGTTGGTAATTGTACACTTTTGAAATTCCCATTTTAGTTGTGTCTTCTGTAGACCAGAAAAAACAGATCCCGTTTGTCTGATAAACAATAGTATTCCTCAATTTGATAAGGAAGAAGAGGCAAGGATGACCACAATTTATGACTTATTTGAAAATATCTTTAATGATCATGACTTAGGTTTGTTCCAACCGAAGTAAATACCGTTCTAGTACCGTACAATCTCAGTAACGCAGCAAATTTGATGTAAATTACACAGACTTATTATATTCACTAATCAGCAGGTCAACTGGGTTTGTATCGTAATTGTACGGTTTTTGTGTGGGTTGGAACAGACCTTTTATGAATCCATTTATGGTAGTATATATTGTTCGTAGCTGTTCCGTTAAACTGGTTGCCTATAAGTGATAATTAGCATACCTATATAAAACTTTGTAAATTCCTGTCAAATTTTTCAACAATGTGTTGTCAGGAGGAAAACAATAGCAATTTTTTTCTTCTGAATAATAGACCGAATATTAATTTAGGTAAATATTCGGTAAAAGTCAATTTATGGGCTGTTTTCCTTTTGCCGGAATTTATCTAATTCAAACAAATATTAATGTCGGTGGTCAGTTTTTAATCGACTGTATTCGATTTTCTGTGAACCTGAATTTTCACATCAAAACAACCCAGTTATGCTGGATCTGAGTGTGAATTTGATGTGTTCTTTCCAAAAATCAATTTCTTTGAATACTGTTTGTTGCAAACAATTGTTTTGAAATAAGTGTATTTCCGTAAAAAGTTGTTTCATGAAAATAGAGTGTTATCATCGATTTCTGTATATGTCATCATCGATTCTAAAGTTGACAATCGAGATGTTGATATTCTCAGTGACTGAAACTTCATTTTCATTCATAGCATGCCAGAAAATGACAACCGTATTATCGTGTAATAAAATTTCATTCAATGTTGAAGTTTGTGTAGCAATTACGTGATGTTGAGTGTAGAAGTGGACTAAAAATAATGTAAATTCCGTGAATATTAAATAGCGTTTTCTGTTCTCTATAGTTTAGACTAAAACAGTCCACAAAATGGCAGGCCGTAATCGTCCTGTTCAACACAAAAACTTTTCAAATATATTTTCAAAGCTCCAAGGGGCCTTCTCCGACGTAGTAACACATCCTAAATATGCTACAGACAAACGGACTCTCGATAAAACATGGAAACTCATGGATAAAGTAGTCAAACTGTGTCAACATCAAAAGATGAACCTCAAAAATTCACCTCCTTTTATTTTGGATATTCTTCCGGATACTTACCAAAGGCTAAGGCTTATTTATTCAAAATACGAGGATAATTTGCAAGCTTTACATTCAATTGAACATTTTAATATATTTATTATTAATCTAATGAGAAAATGTAAGCAAGCAATTAAACTTTTCAAGGAGGGTAAAGAAAAAATGTTTGATGAGAACTCTCATTACCGAAGGAATTTAACAAAACTTAGTTTAGTGTTTAGTCATATGTTGAGTGAACTCAAAGCTCTTTTCCCGAACGGTGTGTTTGCAGGTGACTTATTTAGGATTACTAAGTCTGATGCTGCTGATTTTTGGAGGACAAACTTTGGTAACAGGTAATGTTCAAGTTATAATTCATAACTAGTTAAATTATATATTAAAATAAAACAAACTCATGGTTTATGAAATTCTCTAGTTTCTTTTGATAAAGAGTCCCTACAAACAAAATTCACCTCAGTTGTAAAGATTAAAAATATTGCATTTAATAAAGTGACTACCCATAATTGACTTTTTCATATTTACTTTATATTTGAACACCTGACACCAATACTTCAAAAATATATTTATTCAGATTATAAATGATTAATTGATAAGGCATCAATATTGCTATCAACATTATTTGTGTTACCTATAAATCATATTGGTATCATGTATGTACATGTTTTCAATTAAATCTCTTACGGTAACAAACATGTTTATTTTTCACTATAATATACTTTGTAAGCCTTTTAACATATTGCAGGAGTCTATTGTCAAGAAATAGATAAAATGCTACAGATTTCCTAAATTTGAGCCTGTAAAAAGATTCACATACTGCTTGTGGAGATAATTACTTTCCATATATACAGAGTGTCCCACGACGTTTTGACAGTGCAATTTCTCGAAAACTGTTCATATGACATGTATAAAATTTGGTCGAAACTGATGCTTATATTTATTATAAAATTACTTCGGTTTTTCCTGGCATTTCGGGTCACGTGACCCAACATATTTTTTTAAATGGGACAACCGGTATATTATTACAATTTTGGATATAACATACAAAAACAAATTCAACGATACCACACTTGTCATCATTGTATTGTGCAGTAATGATAATAGGGGCAATTAAATGATCATTTGTATAAAGTATTTTATTAAAAAACGAAACATAGGGACTTAAAAAGCACAAGTAATTAAAAAAATTAAAGAGAATGTTCAAATTGATGACTATGTACATTGACACAATGTGCAAACCTTGTTAAAAGATTTCTTGTAAGTGTTGCTGTAATCATTTCGGGTGTTACAGCTCGACATGCCTGTTTTATTTTATCCTTTAAATCATTTAATCAATCGGGGGTGTGACATAAACTCGACGTTCTAAGTAACCCCAGAGAAATAAATCTGAGGGTTGTAATATCCAGTGAACGGGGTGGCCACAAAATCACACCATTTTGAAGAAAATCTAAATATCTTTATAAAAATAGGGACCAATCCACCGACCATTAAATAAACCGCACCAAATATTGATTCCCATATTGTTTGAAAATTGGTTTCGCGCATCCACTTTGGATTCTCCTGCGACTAATAATGATAATTATGGCGGTTAACAATACCATTGTTATGAAATCTACTTTCATCACTCCATAATATTTTTGCCAAAAAATAAGGGTCTTCAATACTTTGTACTAACATTTCAGCAATAAAATGTATTCTCCTTTCAGGATCTGCAGGAACTAAACCTTGTGTTAAATGCATTTTATAAGGATGGTTTTTGTGATTTTTTAATACTCTTTGTATTGAATTTCTTCTTCTTTGTTATTCTTGTTCAATAAATCGTATTGAGATGTGTTGATTAACCTGAAGATAAGCCAAAATATGTATCACATTGTCATCTGTCTGAGCGGCTTTTTGATGAGGAACTTGATGTTCACCGTTTGAAAGAGAACCAGTTCTTAGCTTTCGTTCGACGTAGACAAAAGTGTATTTGCTTGGAGATATTTTAAGAGAAAAACGATTTTCTGTACAAACCTAGAGCATGAGTTTTGTTTTTTGCACATTCTCAATAAATAAGTAGCATGTCAAAATATTCATCCTAAGTAAAACTGTATGGCCTTATTCAGTTATTATTACAGTATCTTCACAAGATTATGACTAATAATTGTTGACAGTTCTTGAATAAACTTCACCTAACAATAATGAATGACAACATATGTTGTTGCTACTATAGTTATTTGTTTCATAGCCACCTAAATTTTTGGGAGCAAAATATTGCTTTAATAAATTTAGTAAAAATAAATAGCCCAGATTATCATTATTACACAAAATATTAATGACAAGTGTGGTATCGTTGTATTTGATTTTAAATGATATATTCAAAATTGTAATAATATACTGGTTGTCCCATTTAAAAAAAGTATGTTGGGGTCATGTGACCCGAAATGACAGGAAATATGGAAGTCGTTTTATAATAAATATAATTATTAGTTTGAACTGTATATCTGCCAAATTTCATACATGTCATATGGACAGTTTTCGAGAAATTGGACTGTCAAAACGTCTTGGAACACCCTGTATATATATAAATATATATATATATATATTAATACATATCCTCGATCTAAATTCTAAAGAAAACATTGAAATAAAGAAAATATGCATATTTAGATGTAATACTAGTGATACACACTGTATTATCAATAATTTGAAAGGTTCAATATGCCAATAAAATTTGACATTTCAATTTCATATGACATTACTGCAGAATAGACTTAATGACAGATAGATTTTAAAATGATTTGAAAAACCAGAATACAGATGTCTCTATTAGCACAATGACACTTATAAAAAAAATAATGAAAATCTCTCTTGGTACTTATATAAAAACGTAAATTTGTATTTAAAAAAAAAAAAGAATTCTTGGTAACCAAAGGAGAAGAGAGTAATTTATGGAAACAGTTTAGTTAGTTGATTCATAACATCGCGAGAGACAACATCGAAATAAGAGTTGTCTCAGAATTTTTTAAATAGAGTTGAATTTTAATATCTCGAGAGACAACATCGGAATAAGAGTTGTCTCAAATTTATTTGAGAATATCAGAATAATTTGTAGCATTATTATCAAATTAACACAATTTGCCTTTGAAAGCCAGTGCATGTATTATTCGCAGAGAATTACAGCGGTAAAGTGCGAGTGTTGTTCCAGTTTCTAAATAAGTTATTTAGAAAATTGTTCCAGATATTCTAAAACGTTTTTAGAATACAAACAAGTCTATCTGTATCCAGTTTGGTGAGTCCAGTCCATATTATATATTATTTCTCGAGAATTAATAGGCCTTTAGTAAAAAATATTTCGAAAGTAGATGCATCTGATGAATTAAATATTTGATCAAATTATAGTAACATTATTGATATACTATTCTACGTAAACTCAAGACAAATTTTTAAAAAGACAATTTACAAGGAAATTGGGGAATGTTACATTGACATATAAGTCATTTTGGACTTTTAGTTACAGTATTTAGATAAGAATTTCTAATTTTAGATTGTTTATAATATTAAGGTTTTGATAGAAAATTCTATTTTTGCATATTCGTTTGAGATATTTTTTGAAAAGTTTTAATTTTTGTAAACGTTTATTTGATAATATAATATATAAATTTGAATTCTAATCACCTTTTGGCTCTCTTTTCATAATCATTCTCATTACATTTGATAATTTCATCCTATAGAAAATTTAGTACAAGAAGTGACATTTGGTTTAATTTCTGACAGTAATTCCATATGTGTCATAAGATAATTTAATTGTCTTATAGTGTATTGGACAAACAGTTACTTTCGATTTGAATAGTATAATATATGATTTGGAAAATTATTTGGAAATTTATAAATTTTGAATTATTCTTTGAAATCTTTGATCCCTCCTTGAGAAAAGAGTGAGTTGATTGATATTGTGTATTAATCTATCTTTCAGGATATAAAATTTAATATTTATTTAGCCGGGCATATTAATTTGACAACTGCTGTCATTAAAAATTTTATAGGTTATATTTAGCTAAAGGTGTTTTCATATTAGTGTAGTTACAGCTACAAATAAATTCAACGATAAAACAATATAGAATATAATATATTATAATTAAAAACATAGTCGAGATATATATATATATATATATATATATATATATATATATATATATATATATATATATACTTAATTACCTATCAAATGGTTGGAATTCGCCCTGTAAGAAAGGCCCTAATATCCTTATTCCGTATTCCCTCCTTAGGTTTACTTCCAAGTTATACTGTTCATTACAGTCGTCCTTGGTAACCAGATCAAGGACTTCTGACCCTCTAACTCCATAACTCTTTGTCCTTTTAGTTCTATTGAAACATTCTACAAAAATGTTGGTGAAAAGAAAAAAAATACCAGTGTGAAATTAACATCCAAAATTCCCAAAATTGGTGCTCTCTTTTCATAACTATCTTACATTTTTTTAACCGTCAAGGAAAAGTTGTTTCATCATCATATTTGAGGAAAATATATTAGAATTGATATGGAATAGTTGTGTGGTAGTCACATCCCCTTAAGGATTTTCTAAGAGGGTGAATGTGACTACCACACAACTACTCTATTTTGATTCTAATATATTTTCCCTCAATATGATTATGAAACAAATTCTCTTTGACTGTTAAAAAAATATATATAGTTGACGTGTCATTTGGCATCCCCCCTTGTTATTCTCCCATCTGAAGTGGCATTCGATATTCGGATGTCACTTGGCCTCTACCAAAATCTCTTGTCAGGATGGTCCTAAGGGTCGTGGCATTTGATATTCGGATGTCACTTGGCCTCTACCAAAATCTCTTGTCAGGATGGTCCTTAGGGTCTTTAGAGTCCGAGAGGTCCGACCGCCAGGCCCCTCAGTTGTCAATTTCGTGTATATTTTTTGTCAAGGTCCGCACTTTAACTGGCATCCGGCAAATATGACAACATAGCGAGGGATTGAAGCATGCAGAATACTGAGAAATAGTAGTCTAACTTATTATTTCTGTGTTACAATTGTTTTATTTTCAAGGGGAAAAGAATATTAGATTTGCCTTTCGTTTTGAAGCTGGTGCACTTGCCTCCTACGTTTGGCGTGTACTTTAAACCATAACTGATTAATCAGCAATAAACTATACTTTAATTTTATCAAGTTTAAAAAAAATTTATCAAGTTTTTTTAATCTTATAGATATAACAGAGAAATTAAAAAGACGTAAATATTTTTAACACAGTCTTTAAAAATTATGTTATGTTAATAAGGGGTTTAGTAACACCTAAAACATTCCTTACAAATCTTACTTTTCTAATTTTAGATATTTTATAATTGTTTTTATTATTTTTAATTTTACATAATTTAAATGTAAAGCTCAAATAGGTACCTAGTTATCAGAAAAAACACGCCATTGATAATTTTATTTATTCTATTAATTTGATTTAAATTCATGAAGCTCCTGATAAAATGCATCATTCATTGCTCTGGCAATTTTAAACTAATGAAAAGATTTTATATTAATATTAAAGGAATTAAAAACTTCCTATCATTCAATAGGAAGTGTGGATATGAACGTATCCCCAAAAGATAATGATTTTGAATAAATAATTGACTTAGTGCAATTTATTAGAAGACCATCTTTTAAAATGATAATTGCAGCTTATTTGTAAATTGTTTCTATATACATAATATTATTAAATACAGTGTGTCCATAAAGTATAGAAATAACTGATTATTTTTTCTTCTTTCTCAAAAAACCTTGAGCAGGTCAATTTCTAACAAAGTTGCTTCAAAATAATCCACTTATACTTTCACTTTTCCTGTCATTTTCTTTTTTTAATGCTCTCCCATTTTAAAAATCATTTTGGATGAAGAATGCGATTCTCATTTTGGTGTTATAATTAATTTTATTTTGCACAAGCTAGTTTTTTTTAAAAGTATAAAATGTCCATGGAAGCCATGAAAAGCTATAATTTTGAATTTTCATAAATCGCCTTATTTAGTGCGCTTACGAATGGTGTTGAAAGTAGCATTGGCGCTTACTGTCATACTTCTTTTTTTAAATTACAACCAATAATTTGTTAATGGTGTTTCAATAGACCATTCACTTTTCATTTCATAAAGAGGACAGAAAAAATTATAATTATTAATTCGTAAAATGTTACTTAAATCTCATTTACAGCACAGTAATTTTTGTCTTTTTACCGAGCTTTTTATTACCCATATTCAGCAAACGTCACTGTCAATATTTTCTCATGAGTATTTTAATAGCATTAAAATACCATAAGTTAGTTTAGTTTTAAATGAACAAAGTATTTACATCATTATTTTACCTAATTTCAACTTCACTATTTTAATATTAAAAAAAATGTATGCCAGGAAATTAATAACCTTAGTAAAAGTCTTTATTTTTAATGCGAATCTCATTTAGGTGGTTTAGTTATTTTTTATTTTTCATAAGCTAGTTTTCTTTTAAAAATGTGTAAAATTGCCATGGAAGTGATAAAAAACATTGAAAAACTCCAATTTTTAATTTTCTTAAATTGCCTGGAAACTACCAACTCCACTGCATCTTAAACTTTTTGCCAGTTGCAACTGAGATATCAACTGGACAAACAGTTCTGGATACTTGGTATAAATAAATAAAAATATTACGTAAATAACATACTCAAGTATATATTTGCTTTTACTTTTCCGCCCAACCTATCTAATATGCGAGAAAAGTATTGGTTTACCCCAAAAAAAGTTGGAATTTTGAAAAAAAAATTTGAGTTATTTTTACGTTTTCCATCAACACACGAAAAAACGGTTTTTAGAAAAAAAAATCCTGTGTGTACTAATGTCGTTGTCGTCGGCCACTTTTTCTTACGTCTTGTTAGCACGATACAGTCTCCAGTGTGCAATAAGTCACCAATTTTATGATTGAATATTGTTAAGGACATGTCACAGATGAACCCTATCGATTTTCAGCTCACCAGAGCCAGTACAACGGGTGCTATGGTACCGGAAGTACGACATTTTGTCATTTTTTGAGAAATTTCAGTTTGTTAGCACGATACAACCTCCGGAACTCAACAAATCACCAATTTTATAATTGAATATTATTCAGGACATCTCACAGATGAACCCTATTGATTTTCAGCTTACCAGAGCCAATACAACAGGTGTTACAGTACTTTAAGTACAATATTTTTGTTATTTTTGGAGAAGTTTCAGTTTGTTAGCATGATATAGCCTCCGGAGTATATACAAGTGACCAATTTTATGATTGGATATTATTCAGAGCGTCTCAAAGATGAACCCTATTGATATTCAGCTCACTAAAGCCAGTACAACGGGTGCTATGGTACTTGAAGTACCAAATTTTTGTCATTTTTAGAGAATTTTCAGTTTGTTAGCACGATACAGCCTCCAACGAGTATACGATTGATCAATTTTATGATTGAATATTGTTCAAGGTGTCTCCCAGATGTACCCTATTGATTTTCAGTTGACTAGAGCGAGTATAGGGGGTCCTGTAAATCCAGATATACTACATTTTTGGTTATTTTTGGAGAAATTTTGATTTTTTAGCACGATACATCCCCTGAAGTGGTATACAAGTAACAATTTTATGATAGAATATTGTTCAGGGCCACAGATGCGGAAAAGTTAGTTTTAATCTTTAAAACCGTTTATTTTTCTGTTTCTTTAATTAAATCAATATAAAATAAATTAAATAAGAATAATGAACTCTTCTATCTTTTTTAATTTGAGTATGCCGAAAGGTGTCTAAATACAAATACAATTTTTTCAAAATCTTTTGGCTATGGACAACTGAAGCTGGATGAATAAATTTGAACCACCATTTTGATTTTATTTTTAAAGAACAATTCCCTTTCCTTAATTTTCAACAGTTCTAAAATAATGTTTTTAATTTCTCCGACAATGTTAAATATGAAAATTTATGTTGCATGAATAACGTTGTCAAAGCAGATTTTTGATTGTTTGAGAGGAGTTAAAAAACTCGTGACTGATTGCAAAAACAATGACAACAATTAAAAAAATGTAATAACCATGGCCATGATGGTAAGGAAAACTATTTATAAATATTAAAACTGCAAATGATTATCACCCTTAAAACGGGAATTGGGTGGGTTCAGTCAGTTTATTTTAGTTTAAGTATTAATTTTAGTTTTTGATCATAATTTTTCATACGGTTAAAATTGGTGTTTATACATGAAAATAACACTGGGGTTAACGTACTTTTTGTGCCTCAAGTGTGCTTAATAAGGACTGGAAAAAGTAGGATATATTAAAATAAAACTAGGTTTTTTTCATATCATCCTTTACCTAAATCAATGTTTTTTTTACTTTTTAGTATATTTATAATCTATAGATAGTTACAAAATTATTGGTGGATTAACGAGTTTTCTGTTCTGGGCGTTTCATAATATATATTTTAGAATTAAAGTTATGGCTTAAGTTTAATTTTACCAACTTTCAAAGTAACCATATTAAGTTTACTACTATGTCTTAAGAATAAGGAACTGTATAAACGTTTACGTTAATTTCCTTTTCCTTCCTTTAATCTGACAGATACCATTAGTCATTTCTAATTCTTGTGTTGCTAATGAGCTGATGCGGAGTACTGCTGTTTGATTTCAGTATAAATTTTTGATAATTCTAAGATCTTTTGTGGCAAGACCAATTTGTTGTAATATTTCTGACATATGTTTTTATTTATTGCTATGAAAAGCCCTCTGACCATCAATAGACGTCTTTCCATTGATCATAGCGTTTTTGGGACAATAGTTGTATACAAAACGTAGTCTATGTGGTACCCATTGCACTTTTAAATCCAAATTGTGTGTTGCTGCTAGCTGTGCTTCAAAGAATTTTGACAATCCCTTTAAGCTCTTTTTTAATTATCATTGCGGTCATCATTGACTGTGTGCCTACCCATTATTTTCTCCCATACAACACATTCTACAATTCTGCAGAGGTCAAGTAAATGAATAAAGAATCATTCATCCATCCATATTCAGCCTCAGTGGCATTAAGCTTTCTAAAAATCATGTATGATACTTCTCACGTGACTCAAATTAACTACAAAGAAATACGTTGATAACAAAAATTCAGCCTCAAAACAAATGTGTCTGCAATGTTTTTAAAACAAATTAAACCCAAAAAAAACAAAAAGATCAAGAACTTATTGTGTTGTTTACTGCATAGAATTAAGAACATAATTGCCTTTAATTCAACTTACGAAAAAATGTCTGTCTACCAGACACTTTCCTATTAAGAGCATTAGTCACTGGCACATGTATTTGTGATTTAATTCATGTATGTGTTGTTGATTAGCCATTATTAAATTGACCTCGTGATACACGATGATACATCAATTATGTCCTTGGCTTCTTTGATAATATGCCAGGAAGTCAAATTTACATTCACCTTATGCACATATTTTAACAAACCATGTTTTGGATTTTAAAGTCAAGTGTACCTAAATAGATACTATTAATGAAACACATACCTACTTTGATAGAAATTAAAATAACAATGTCAACTCAGTTCAAGCTGAAAATTACAAAATGATTAGTACATGATCATCGCATGATTGAGGACATCTCTTCCCAATTGGTCAAATGGTTCTAAAAATATTTTCCTTTTGCATATTATTGTATTGGTTGAAAATACCTTAATACAGTTTTCACTCTTAATGATGTGTCCATGAAACAACATATTCAATGGCCTCTTCAAAAGTTTTATGTGTCTCATTATGACGAAATTATAATACCTGATTGAGATGATGATAAATTGGGCAAATATGGGCTATAAGATATTGATTCATAGCAGTATAAAGATTTACAATTGACTCTACTGTATGCAGATTGCAGTTATAATACTTCTTCTCAATTAAGGGAATGCTACATACCTATTGAGACACATTTATTATTTGGTCCAAAATATTTGTATTTATTTTTGTATAATGTAGTAACTTTATAATGTTGTTTCCCCCTTTTTCTGAAAATGTTGACATCCTTCACTCTATCTCTATCAGATTATGTTATCCTCTTTTATGTAGAATGAAAATAAATATGCCTAAAATCTTAGGATTCTATTAGATTATTTTAGATATGCAATAAAATAAACAATCTATTTCTATTTACTATTTATCTACTTCAGTTGATGAAATGCTTTATGGAGAATAAATTGCTATTAATTGTTTACACATCATTTACTAGGAATTGATTATTTGATAGTCTGCTTAAAGGGACTGTTGAAATTTTATTTGTCTTGTGGAGTTTGAGTGACAAATATAATTTTGTTTATTTACACTGCTCTGTTTTGTCAGTTGTCAGGTGTATTTTACCATTATATCAATTGATCAAACAAAGAATATGTCTCAAATTTCGCATCGCAAGTATAATTTCATGTATGGAAGCAATGAAATGTTACATAAGGCTTATGGTGACTTAACTTCATGAATAAAAAATACGTGTTATGTGTGGTCCTGTGCATTCCACAGTGGAGGAACTGTGGTTGATGATTTGCTCCGCTCTCTCCGACCATCAGTGTCTTCAACTAAAGTTCACATCTACTTTGAAGTTGATATAATAATTGAGATGAATAATACATATTTGTGATTTCATTGACGGCCTTCCAATAATTTTTGACATTGTAGTATGTGTCAGATCTAGTACATTTTTAAATAAGTAACAAATACATAAAATGATTATAATTTTTTTATTGGTTACCTAATTTGCTTATTTAAAGTACGCCACAGTGTGTGTAAATCCAACTTTCAAAAACGCGTGTGTTTTAAAGTTTCCATGGCAACATCAACAACCCGATAAACTTGAAGTCTATTCTAAATGTCAACTTTTTAATGATTGATCCTTGGATTTATCTGACCTTGTAACATCAAATAAAATTACTAATAAATGTTTCAAAAGCTTTATTCAAATATTCAACAATCTTAATTCTATAAATGAATGTGAAAGGTATAGTTGGTATTGTTTGAAATTTTTGTATTTCGGTTTTTTAAGTCAGAATAAATGCTGTTCAAATTAATGTTGCTAACATTTTTTAAAGTCTGTGAGGTTGCACTTCCACTAATGGCTCTCCCAATGATGTTTGAAACTTGAAACATTCTGCTTATTTCTTATACTCTTTCCAACGTAACCAGTCATCACAGTTACCGATTTCTATCCTACTTGTGGGCCATAATGGTATCAGACATATATCGAAATGCATGTCCGGAAATAATTTTGGTTTTTTACAGTTTCCATGACAACAAAAAGGTATATTGATGTCACATCGCTAATGCAACCATTTTACATTATTAGTTCTTATTTCCATTTTTTGTAATATTAATATAAGTACACGTTTAAAAATGTCTGTAATGCTTTATTAAGTAGGTATTCCATGTTGTTTTATGAAGATTCCAACCAGTAGGTATAACAAAATAAACCATCGCCTACTGATAATATTATGTTTTTGTTTAGGCTTGTTGTTTTGGTACCATGGATTTAATTTTCAAAAAATTCACAAGGAGCAGACTCTTTTTAATTGATTGGTCCATTTTTTCAATGTAATAGTACAATAAAAATGTTTTCCCTAAAAATTAAGAAGTAGGCGTTAACAAATATAATTATTAAATCAGTAATAAATGTGTTGTCCCTAAAGTACAGACATTGTAAATTTTTATCTTTACAGTATCACCACGTTTCCATGCTTGAAGTGCAAGGCTAAGATTTGAAAATCTAAAAATTAGCAATAATTGATAACACATTTATTTTTTTATTTTACGGGCAAGCCCAATTCCATATAAAAAATTGAACACGAAGACTTTTTTATAGTAGAACTACATGCATTCATATAAAATACAGCAGTAAAAATATAATACAATGATAAAATGAATACAATAATAAAAATACAATACAAAGATAAAAATTGATATAAAAATAAAAAGATGATTCATTAAAAATGGTAAAACAAAGAAAAAATTTTCACATGCTTAGTACAAAACTATGACAATTACATCCTTAACACCCTAATGGTTAGATATCCAATTAATATGTTATCCTGTGCTGAGAAATTGTTGGATTAGTAGTTTATTAACAGTTGTTGGAATATTTTAATAAAAAAAATATACTATTCTCCAACCAATCTGGTTTTAGATACAACCATTCATGTGAATCCGCACTTACTGTCACTGAATGGAAAGATAAAGTGAGTAAAGGCATGTACACTGTAGCAGTGTTTTTGGATCTTAAATGTGCGTTTGAAACTGTTAATCGTGAAATATTAATCAAAATGTGAAAAAAATATGAGCATAAAAGGAAAAGTACTTGATTGGATCAGTGATTACCTTACAGGTATGAAACAGGTAATCAAAATTGATGATTATGTTTCAGGAGCAATTGGTGTAGACCATGGTGTTCCACAGGTCATTGCTATTCTTAATCTACATTAATGATATCAACAAATGTAGTGAATGTAATGTGATTATGAACATTATTTTGCTGATGATGCCATAGCATCGGTAGGTGATGTAGACCTAAATAAAGATATTCAAAAAATGAATAAAGCCTTAAACAATATTGCTACATATTTAAAAACTAATAAATTAAAACTAAACGTTAACAAAACAAAGGCTTTGATACTTGCTACACCTTTTAAATACAAAGAATTGAATTTAAATCAAATTGAAATAAAAATTGATAATGAAAAAATTGAGCTTGTTACTGATTTTAAATATTTAGGATTTATGTTAGACAATGATTTATCACTAAATAGCCATTTTAATAACACAGACATTTTTTTAAGGAATTGTATTAGTTTACAAGAGTGTCTCAGCACTTAACTATGCAGTCACGAATAACAATATATAAGACTATTATACAACATTTCGAATATTGTCCTACTCTTATGTATACATCTCATTTAAATAAAATGAGAGCACTACAGAAATTACAGAATCGTGCAATGAGGATTATTTTGAGATGTGACAGGAGTACCCTGATATCTCTAATGCTAAATACCCTAGAATGGTTATCCATAGAAAGCAGGCTTACATATTTAACGATGACATATATTTATAAAATGTTACATAATCTTCTACCTTCATATTTTGAAAAGTTTGTAGTTTTTTAATAATCAAATTCACCAGGATAATACTAGAATAAAAAATAATTTGTACATAAATAATCAAACAAAAACTTTTAATACTAAAACATTAACTCTTAAAGGGTTTATTACTTATAACAGTCTACCTGAAAATGTAAAGTCTTCTAGCAGTCTAATTCTGTTTAAAAGGAATTTATTAAGCCATTTAAGAGACTATTAAGATGATACCAGATTGGTATGTGTTATTATGTATTTTTTGTATGTTAATAATATAGTTAGTATTTAAACAAATATTGCAGATAGTTTTTTTCTCCTTTTGAATTGTGTTAATATTGATGTTTATTAATATTATCTTTGCTGTATATTAGGATGTATCTGTTTTCAAATAGTTATCTTATGTAAACGAGTCAGGTGGTTCTTAAATGGAGAAACCGAAAATATGCAAATCATTAAGAGAATTTGCTAGCCCTTGGCTCTAAGCAGGAACGAGTGGAAGGCATAATTGTATCGATGGAAAGGCACATTAAATGTTCTCACCTGTCTAGTAGAGTGAGGTGGCACTGACAGGCAGATCTAATTAAGAAGCTGGGGACAGTTACAAATACCATTTAAAATGTTAAATAGCAATAAAAGGTCTTTTTGTTTTCTGCGGCTCTTGAGAGAAGAGATCCCGTGTATTGTAATCTCAATAAGCATTAAGCTTAAATGCTATATAGCGGAATTTTTTTTTAACTTGTTCAATATTCTTTATGTGAGTTAAGTACTCTCTAAAGCAAATTAAAGAAGAAATATATCGTTTAAATAACAAAAAATCGCCAGGAGCTAATCAAGTAAGTGCAAAAATGCTGAAAGAACTCCCTAAAAAAGGTATCCTAATGCTAACCTACTTATTTAATGCTATACTTAGACTTCAGTCATGGCCCAAACAACTAAAAGTAGCAGACATTATAGCAGTGCTCAAGCCAGGTAAAACACCAAATCATGTAACCTCCTACAGACCCATTAGTATTTTATCAATTATATCAAAACTTCTTGAAAAACTCCTAATACAGAGAATGAGTCCCATTCTGCCACTTACATTCTACCATCCAGCAATGCCACATAATCGTGCATACGATCAACACATCTCTTGAAGAAAAAAAGTATTGCCCCTCAATGTTCCTTGATATAAGTCAGGCTTTTGATAAGGTGTGGCATGAAGGTCTCCTTTTCAAAATAAAACATTATCTTCCATCTTACTTCAAATTATTCAAGTCTTACTTGACAAGCAGACAATTCAGAACCAGAATCAATGGAGAAATCTCAAACACTTACCCGATGAAGTCTGGGGTACCTCAGGGCAGCGTTCTGGGGCCATTATTGTATTTACTGTATACAGCAGACCTCCCTACGACAGAAAATACTGTAACAGAAACATTTGTAGATGATACAGTTATCTTATCTAGTCATGAAGATCCAGCAACCGTGATAGCTCACCTCCAACACCACTTAAATCTCTTAGAAGATTGGACGGGGAAGTGGAAAATGAGAATAAATCTGCACAAATAACATTCAGTTTGAGAAAGGACCAATGTCCATCAGTCACTATCAATAATGTAATAATACCAGAAACACATTCAGTCCGTTATCTTGGAATACACCTAGATCCAAAGCTTAACTGAAAAGAACACATGGTCAAAAAGAGGAACCAAATCGATTTGCGCTTGAAAGAGTTATATTGGTTGTTAGGAATAAAATCTAAATTGACTATGGACAACAAGATCTTAATTTATAAGACTGTGATAAAACTCATATGGACTTATAGCATAGAACTTTGGGATTATGCCATTAAATCAAGTATTCCTATTCTCCAGAGGTCCCAATCCAAAATTCTTCGTGCAATGGTGAATGCGCCATGGTGTGTATTGAATGATACTCTCCACAAAGATCTCAGCATATTGTACATCACAGAAAAAATCCAGAAGTACAGCAGTAAAGATCATGAACGACTAGAGGGACATGAGATACAACCCTTACTAAAACGACAAAGAGAAAGACTACCTATAGATCTTAAATGAAATATAGAGGTCCCTTCACTGGAAGAGCCCTTATCAGGCCATTGACGAACTCGGACACTGAGTTGTACGCAAACCAATTAGCTTATAGAATACTTATTATTCTGATTGCTGATTTATGTTAAAAAAAGTAGTGATTGGACCAAACAGATGAGCAATAATCAAGATGAGACCTAACCAATGAAAAGTAAAGAACTTTTATAGAATTTATGTTGATAAATTAACGAGTTGTTCTTTTTACAAAAACCAACATTTTCATTAATTTTTGTATGGCATTACTGATGTGACAATTGAAACTAAGAGAATTATCGAGAGTAATTGCTAAATCCCTAATCTCATTGACAGTATCGAGCAACTGACCATTAATGTGATAATTAAATACTATTGTATGATGCAAGGTATGATTTGTGTGATGAAAGCTGATTAGATCATTTACTGGTATTACGAGAATGTATTGATATCTAGTTAGCCTAGACCAGTTTGTAACGCTCTTGCGGCCTTATTTATCGGATTGGCGCCTTAACTACAGGTGACGGGCGCCAGTTTATTAAAGTGGTATGCTCCACTCGCTCCGGGCAGCGTCAGTGAAGAATTAAAATACTCCAGGGGTCACTTATGGTGGTGACAAGAGTGTTGCAGATTTTACTTGCCTCCCCGGGTTCTTAACCTGGGTATTAGCTGCTTAACGTTCTTACCTATTTGCGGAGGTTTAGTGGTAGTTGGAGTTGGAGAGAAGAGGAACCAAAAGTTACTTATTTACAAAGAGTCTTTACTACACAAAGAGCGGAAAAGTTAATCAACTAAACTAAATGGCTCGTCCTCTAATTCGCGTAGGCGGGGTAAAAGCACTAGTACTAACTAGTATACTACCGGTTCAAACGGTCTCCTACGGTAAACTACTACGGTAAGTAAAACATAGCTATATGCAAGCGTAAACAAAATGGGGGGGGGGACGGTTAGCGGAAGCGGGTGTGTGCCATGCAGAACTAATACGGATTGCAAGCGACCGTCTAGGTCAGTCAAAGCTCTACTTTCGGGGATAAGGCTCTCGGTCTCCCTTTACTTCCCCTGATCGTATTATCGTATTATACGGGCGAGAACCATATACCCTAAGGTATAAAATGAAATGAAACACCTCGGTTGTCGGTACAAATGATTGAGCGGTCTATCGGTATCGGCTTTCTGAAAGAGACCGGGTTTGTGATCACAATGATGTCTCTTAGATTTAATTCTCACCTGCGTATGCGGGCAAGCTAGCGAGTCTACGGATAGACTGCCGACTCTGAGAATCGTTCTGCTGCTATCTGGTATGGCTTGTTGGGGATAAGTTGCGGAGAAGTAAGTGTCGCCGACTGTCGGTGCAGGTTAGAGAAATTATATTATATTGTACCGATGTTATTATACGGTATAGTGTTATTTTCACGTTTGCTAGGTATCAATTTCCAAAAAAACTGCAGTATTGAATGTAATCATCATGTCTGTTGTTTACACTCTGTTCTCAGTCAACAAAATTCCACGTTACTGGAATGAGTTTTAACAGTTTTCAATTGAGAAACAAAACACACATAATGAGATATGCAATTCCAGTAGCTGAGTGCTTAATGACATGTAATTTTTAGTAATTAGAAAGTTATCCTAGTTTTGAGCCAAGGTGGCTTTGGATTTCCTGACCGTCAAATAATTGTTTTTACTTTTATGCTCAACCCTATTAAAGATGCGAGATAAGTATTGGTTTGCACCAAAAAAGTTGGAATTTTTGTTTCTTGAGTTATTTTTTCGTTTTTCAGCAAGAAAAACACGATAAACGGGTTTTTAGAGAGAGAAAAAATACGGTGTATATGTAGTCGGCCACTTTTTGTAACATGTTTTTAGCATGATATAGCCCCCGAAGTGCATATAAATCGCCAATTTTATTATTTAGTTTTGTTCAGGGCATCTCACATATGAACCCTATTGATTTTCAGCTCACCAGAGCCAGATATACAACATTTTTGGAGAAAATTCGGCTTGTTAGTACGATACAGCCACCGGAGTGTAAACACGTGACCAATTTTATAATTGGATATTCTTCAGGACGTCTCACAGATGAACCCTATAGATTTTCAGCTCATCAGTGCCAGTACAACCGTACAACGGTTGCTATAAATCCAGATATACCAAATTTTTGCAGTCAGTTTGTTAGCACGATACAGCCTCCAGAGTCTATAAGTGCGGAAATAGTAAATCAAAGAACAAGTTTCATAAGGCATCATTTTACGTTACAAAACGAGCCGAAGGCGAGTTTTCTAAGGGACAAGTGCGATAAAAGGCCTTATGAAACAAGTTTTTTATACTATTTTTTGTGTCCAAAAAGTAACAACATTTAATAAATCGATTTATGGTATTTTATATCCATGACGTAACGGTCGGTAATGGTGATATTAGCGTCAAATTGAAACATTTGAAAATTGAATAATTTTATCAATTTGCAATAAGTTTGTGCTTTTTACTTTAATGCAAGTAACTGTCTCTTAATGAAATTAACTGTCTCGACCCCTACTTGGCGGAATCTACTCATATTACTGTTTTTAAATTAAACTTACTGTTTCTAAATAATTCCACAATATATTGAATAAAAAGTTAAAAATTCTAAGAAATTTGACAATTGTGTCGATATTAAATATATATTAAATATCGCCGTTATCTAAATTGTGACTTTTATATTTAATTTCGAATGTCTAAAGACACGGTACCTCGCAACAACCCCGCAGAGATATAAATGTTGTTTGGGAAAAATAATGTTTAAACAATTTTTTTGTTATCTATGAGTTTGTTGATAAATTCAAATTGTTGCCTACTAATAACAAAGTAAAAACAGCCACACCATTGGTCCAGGCCCTATCAATTTATTCTGTCATTGCTATCAACCAAAGTTTTCTGGCGCACTCTCGTCCACTCCAGTTTCCGCTTCAAGCGTTTTTAAGCGTGACGTAATTACTTATTCGCGAAAATGAATCGCTTTAATCCGCTTAAAGACGCTAGATCGCAAAAATATCACCTTGGCCAATCTAAGACCATGCCCTGCGCAACACAAAAATGGCGGCTGGATGACAAGCAATTACAAAGTAAACATATAAAATCCCGTACAGTGAAAGCAAAATTTCTTATCTATGCTGATTTTTAGTTCCAAAGAACATTTAGTGACTCGATTCGTTTCCCTAATAATACTATCCATGGCTGGAAACACAATGTTGAACTATTATATAATATTGCTGGATGAACATCCAGTTGAAGCTACCCCATACAAAGCTAAAATATCCAAAATTAATGATGTTTATCCATTTTCATTAACAGGAAACCTGCAAATAACAATGAATATTTATGTTTGTTGTAAACAGAGTAGAAACACAGAATTTTAAAATTTATTTGCAAAACTTGTAATGAAAAATCTAGTAATCTCAGCTTGTCTAAACTTGAATCAATAGTGAATAATCTTTATGTTGAAATAAAAAATCTGAAAAGTACTGTCGAATCTCAAAATTCTGCTATGAAACAACAACAAGAAAAATTTCAGGAATGTGTAGAGGAAATAAGATCACAGAAAGTTTTAACAGAAAAACCTATGTATGCTGATAAGCTTAAGGAAGATAAAACGGAAGTATTGGTAATTAAACCAAAAGAAAAACAAGACAGTAAAAAAACAAAAAGTGATATTAAGCAAAATATTAATCCAAAAAGTTTAGCAGTAGGAGTTGAAAATGTCAAAGAAGGAAAAGAAGGCGTGGTCATTATCAACTGTGACAATAGACATTCAAAAGAAAAAATTAAAAAAACAGTAGAAAACGAACTCGGAAACCAATATAGTGTTACAGAAGGCAGACATAACAATCCTAAGATTATAATAAGAGGAGTTGAAGAAGAATTTATATTAGAGGATGAAGAAATGGTAATACAAACTATTAGAGATCAAAATGTAATTGGCACAAATGACAATAGCATACTAAAAATACATTCAAGATATAACCAAAAAGGGAAGCAGAACAAGGGAAATATTATTCTGGAAACTGACGTTACTTTACGAAACAAGTTATGTCAAGATGGAAAGGTAAACATTGGTTGGCGAAGATGTATGGTAAGCGAATTTTTTTCATTAGTAAGATGCTATAAATGCGCAAGATATTGACATATAGCGGCAAAATGCGAAAATCAAGTTACTTGTTGCAACTGTAGTAATAATAATAAGACAGCAGAGTGTAATTCAGATAGTATTAAGTGTATTAATTGTTTTGAAACTAATATAAAACTGAAAAAAACTTTAAATACTAACCATAAAGTAACAGATTCAGAATGTCCTTGTTATAAAAGAATTATTGATATTGAGTCTAAAAAGACAAAAAGTACCTAGCAATTACAGCTGGCTGATAAAGTGGAGCCTAATAATAATGAATCAATCAAGTTGTTTCATCAAAATGTACAGGGTATTTCAAACTGTGTCAACAACTTAAATGTAATACTAAGCGGTCTTAAAGTTGATTTTGTTGTATTAACAGAACATTGGCAAAGTGCAGACGGAATAAAAGCATACCAGTTGGAAAATTACACAATGGCATCATTCCACTGCCGCACTGCCAAACTTGCACATGGGGGTATGGTTCTATACTGTGCGGACTTTTTGAGACCAATTATTAGACAATATATTAACTCATTGATTGAGGATTATGTTTTTGAATGCACTGCAGCAGAGTTCAAAGTAGATAATGTTTACTACGTTATATGTGTCGTGTATAAACACCCAAATACGAAAACAGACGAATTTTTAAATAAATTAGATCAATTGTTAGATACAGCAACTGCTGATGATAAGTATGTGATAGTAGCTGGTGATTTTAATATAGACATGCTGCCTCTTCAAAAGAACGTTAGAGATATAAATCTTGTTACAAATGTCTTGAATGCCTATAATATGAAATTCACAGTGGATACACCTACTAGAGTAACTAATACATCAAAAACGTGCTTAGATAAAATTTGTGTATCAAACTTCATTCAATTTAAGGTGATTATTATTAATAATAATATATCAGATCACTTTAGTCAGTTGATCAGTATTTTTAATAAACAGGTAAAAAAAGAAAACTCTTACCAACGTAAACGTATATTCAGTTCGCAAAATTATGAATATTTCTATAATTTACTCTGCACCGAGGCGTGGTTTTCAGTTTATGAAGCATTAACAGTGGATGAAAAATATAACGCTTTTTGTGCAATAATTTGTACACACTTCAATTTGGCTTTTCCTTTTAAACAATTTCAGTCTAATAAATCTCGTAAACCTGATTGGATAACGAATACGGTTATTTGTGCTAAGGAAACTTTAAATCTCTTGTTTGAGCTGTGCATTCAAAATCAAATTCCAAAGCAAACTTACAATGAATATAGAGTATATTACTCCGATCTTATCAACCAAGAAAAAAGAAAATATTATGATAATCAAATAAGTGCCTCTAATAATAAAAGTAAGACCATTTGGAATATCATACATAAAGAAAGGGGAATAAAAAAATCAAAAGCTGAAGAATTTAATAGCATTAAAATAAATAATAAAGTAATCAGTTCTCCATCTGAGGCTTCTGCTGCCTTTAATGATTTTTTTGTAACAGCGGCAAGTAATCTTATAGGCACAACAACAATAAATGTAAATCTTAATCACATGTGTAATATTCAATCTTCTATGTACATAACAGAGGTAAGTGAGGCAGAAATCTTGGAAATTATCGCTAGTCTAAAACAAAAGAAATCTATTTGAGATGATGGTATAAGTAACAAGATGATTAAAAGAATGGCCCCCTTTATATTAAAACCTTTAACATACATTATAAATGCATCTTTGTTGAGTGGTATCTTTCCATCGAGGTTGAAAACAGCGGTTGTTAAACCATTGTTTAAAAAGGGCGATTCATTATTACTAGAGAACTATAGACCCATTAGTTTATTATCCAGTTTCTCAAAGGTTTTTGAAATTGCGATGTGTAGACGATTAATATCCTTCTTACATTCTAACGACACCATTGCACCAAATCAACATGGATATCAAAAAGGTAAATCTACTACAACAGCTGCGTTCGACTTTTTGAGAGAGATTCTTGAGGCTCTGGACAATGGAAATATCGCTCTTGGAGTATTTCTAGATTTATCAAAGGCCTTCGACTGTGTTCATCATACGACTCTACTCAATAAAATGGAAAAACTGGGGATCCGGGGATTAGCTTATAACTGGTTTAAGTCATATCTAAGTGAACGGTCCCAAAAAGTATGCATTACACTGAATTCTGTTGAGTATATCTCGGACTCTAAACCAATTGTGCTAGGAGTTCCTCAGGGCAGTGTACTAGGTCCAATTCTGTTCCTATTGTACATAAATGATCTTTCATCATATCTAAGTGATCACTCAGTCGTTATAACAAATTATGCAGATGATACAAATGTGTTAGTTACAGAAAATAATTTTGATGCTTTAGAACAGAAGGCTAGCTCGTCAATTTCAAAAGTTTCTGAATGGTTTCACAATAACTCCTTAATCATGAACAATAATAAAACACAATGTATATTGTTTACACATAATCGTAACGAAACCACATATCCAAAAGAAATAGGAATTGATAATTTTTAGAATTTTTTCATTATATTGTGGAATTATTTAGAAAAAGTTAGCTTCATTTAAAAAAGTAAGATGAGTAGATTCCATGTAGTAATGGCCGAAACTGTAAACTTCATCAAAGTGAAAACTTGCTGAAACTGATTTTGTTCGAAAAATCAGCACCCACTTCTTAATGTTGAATCGAATCTATTCAAAGAACTCTCTTTGCTGAGATGGTCATTAGGATTGTATTCATACACATTCTGCGATATAGACATTTGAACGATCAACGTGATTAGCATTACCAATTGATTTAATCTGCCAGAATTTTTCAATTATTTTCATCATAATTTGTATTTTTCAAGAAATTTTTGAACTATAGTCGCCCAACCATCATTGATTTTGAATTCAATACTTGTGTTAATTTTAGGACACTTTTTTTCAATGATTGGAATTTTCATGTCCAAACAAAAATTTTCATATGTAATATGTTTTTATTAATGATGTTTGATATTTTAAGAAATTAAAACTATAATATCGCTGACTCGTCCATAACCTTGATTTAGTAGGTTGCTCAACTAAAAATACATTTTTCCTTCCTGTCCTAATTAGTGAAACCTCATTACGAATGATAAAATATTGCTTGACATTACCACCAATTACCATTGAATGTGTCGTGAATTGCGGAGCACCACTTTTAGTCTTCCTCAATTCGTCATTCAAAAAATTATATTCAATTTCAAATTAACCATGGGCTGACACACTACCAGCGATATGACATTTGTAAGTAAATATGAAGAAAATAAGAAGCCGACGCTGTTTCTCCTAAAATTAATCTGATGGGATTTTATTATTTAAAGCCCATATTTAGCAAAAAACGCTTATTTAAGATAAAATATTAGTTAAATCATTCGAGTATATTAATACTCAATGGTTAAATAATTAATTAAATTAAAATTAAAGTAGCTAATCTTCAAATCATGCTCGCATAATGGAATATAACAAATGATTGAATCCTCCATATTCAAGAAATCGACTGGTAATTAACGGTAAAACTTGTTATAATAGAATTGAGGCAACAAACTGAAACAGTGAAATAAATCAAATTGCGACTGGCTCTAAGAGCTCTTTCACACATCGCCATTTACATATATTTATATAGAAGCTTTTTATACGTACGATTCCAAAACATGCGACTCTGCAACCGTGAGTGTCTTAAATCCCAAGGCTCGGTTTATGAGTAACACTTGTTTTTAACTTATGGTTCTTTCACATTACGATTCTAGAATCGCATTCCGGAATCTATCTATTCTAGAGTCGTAATGTGAAAGAGCCCTAAGTCAAGCAAGTGTCTAGCCATGAGCTTCTAGACGCCCACGGTTGCAGAGTCACATTCTTTGAAATCGCACGTATGAAAAGCTTATATTTGAATATACAGTGCTATTCAAAGGTCCCCTCGTATCTTTTGAACGGCTACACTTACATTAATAAAATTTGGAGGGTGAAAATAAAGTGCTGTAAACTTCTCTACGAATGGTAACAGGTGACGTAATAGTAATAGATGACGTCACAGTGCCACTCTGGCCAATAATTTTAAATAGGACCTTATGGCTAGTGATATCTCGTTTGAAAGGCATTGACATTGGCTACATATCCATATTAATTTTGTTTGGGTTTAAATTAATTTTGACGGATAAATAAAATAAATACCAAAATTATTGAAATTATTTTTTTAAATTTAATTAATCAAATATCAACAATGGATTCTTATAGCAAGTGTTCGAAATGTGCTCCGTCTACTTCCTGACAGTAATACATCGACCGGCGAGGTCCTATGGAATGGCCACCTCGGTCACCAGATCTGACACCATTAGATTTTTTTCTAGGGGGGTACTTGAAATCCTAGGTTTATACTACGGCACCAGATAGCATTGGCGTTTTGAAAGGAAGAATTACTGAAGAATGCAATGCTATTTCAGCTGACACATTCGAACGAATACGACAAGAGTTTACTAATAGGATGTATTACTGTCTGGAAGTAGACGGAGCACATTTCGAACACTTGCTATAAGAATCCATTGTTGTTATTTGATTAATTAGATTTAAAAAAATAATTTCAATAATTTTGGTATTTATTTAATTTATCCGTCAAAATTAATTTAAACCCAAACAAAATTAATATGGCTATGTAGCCAATGTCAATGTCTTTCAAACGAGATTTCACTTGCCATAAGGTCCTATTTAAAATTATTGGCCAGAGTGGCAATGTAACGTCATCTATTACTATTACGTCACCTGTTACCATTCGTAGAGAAGTTTACAACACTTTATTTTCACCCTCCAAATTTTATTAATGTAAGTGTAGCAGTTCAAAAGATACGCGGGGGAGGGGACTTTTGAATAGCACTTTATATGTAGAATGGCACAGTGATACCGAAATCGGATTCAGGAATGCAATTCTAGAATCGTAATATGATAGAACCCTAATTTAACTTGTTTGGCTGTGTCTAATTATTGGTAAAAGAGAAGGCGTATTGTACTTATCACAGTATCTCATTATCTCCAGTCCAGCTTTGATAACAGGACAGGAAAATATCTGCGTTGTACTGATTATTATTCAAGCATGTAGAATTCGATATGAACATATGAAGGAGATACAAGTATTTCCTTTTAAATGCAGACAAAATTGAATCGCTGTTGGTTTTTATATAAATAATGGCTTTGCTTATTTTTGGCTAAAATTCATTTAGATAAAATGAAATTGGAAGAAACTTGTTGTGTATTTTGTTTCAGAGTGTCTAAACAAATAGATTCCAGTGAAAAATTTTTACTCACCTTACCTTAATCAATATTAAAAAATTGTTTTGAGCGACAGAAAAATATGCAATTGCTATACTTACATGTAGTTAAGTATATAAAGTTATAAGAAATCAAAGAACATAGCTACTGCATAAAGTGTTAGAGATAGTTAAAGAGCTCCACGCCAGCATCTCATGGTGCGATTTCCTTGGTGAGATGTTTGTATCAGTATCAATACTTAATCTCAAAATACTTAGAGACTGAAGTCTTCTAACATTTACGTAATATCACGTTTATAGAAAGATTTATCACTAATTAAATTTGCCATAAACAGAATCTTAGAAAAACTCATGATTTAAGTTTTAATGTTGATTCTACCAGTTAGACATACAATGAGAGTAAATAAGTCAATAAAATATAAAGAAAATTATTTACTCACATTTATTTTTGTAGCAATAACACATTGTATTATTATTATTTTAGGGAGGTTGAAGGCAAACCAAGAAAAGACGGGTAAAACAATGTTACTCTATTTTACAAATCAGTGAAACTTATCTTTATATGTCCCAAAGTCCTAAAACAAAGAGAATCCTAAATAATAAAATCAAGTCGCCTAGATTTGGTTTTTGAAAAGCGGTCAATGATTTTCTCAATGTCCAATTCAATGTCTTTGTGAACGTGTAACAAACAAAATCCAGTCAATCGATCTTCAGTAATCCTTGAGCGCAACCATGTCTTCATTCTTCTCAAAGTGGAGAACGATCGTTCAGCAGAAGCGACACTGACTGGCAGAGCGGCAAGGATTTTCAAAAGTTCTTTGATTGTAGGATATAAATCCTCGTCACAGTAGTTTACGAGATCAATAGCATTTTCTGGGATTTGTTTGTCGTTTTCATGTCTCCATTTGTTGGCCCAAAGTTGCAGTTCACTTCTAAACTGGATTAATAACATTTTCACTTATTTATTAAAGACTGGTGAAAACTGTTCCAGGGCTTTTGTTTTGTTTGGAAACTTTCTCCGTCTTTAGATAGTAGAGCTTTTGGGAATAACTTTCTTAGCCCAAAGCATTGAAGTGTAGATTGCCCTATTCTTCCTTTGATATATTCACAGATGTTTTCAAGTAAGGGGATGTAAATGGATCGTCGAAAGTATTCTTCTGGAGTGCTGCTTGCATAATTTTCCCTATGAGTTTGCCTACCAACAATTCGTGGTAATTTCATTTCTACGCCAACTGAATCAACTATTTCTATGGCTTCCGTGAACACTTTGGCAAACACTTCATTGCAATCACGTCTTTTATTTTCCAAAGTAGAAAGAGTGTTGTGAATTGCACTGGATGCCCAATTGAGATCTAAAGAAGGCGACTGTAGCAATCTGCTGATTGGAAGAGTTACCTGGAAGATATCAACTAAACTACTGGCCGAGACGATGAATTCGGGTGAACACATCGCATGATGTAGATATGTAGCTTGAGATGATGTTTGTATGTCTTTCTAAGTGGAAATGCCGGTGAGAGCCTCAACAATTTATGTGAAGTACGTCTTGAATTGTAGTTACACCATCATGTCTCTCAGCCCATCTTGTCTCACAAAGTCCTGATAACTGTAGTTGTAGAATATTCTTGATAACGAAGTTTCTCTTTGTGGACACATTGAAAAAAAAATGTAATAATAGATTTCATTATGTCTACTGTGTTCCTAACATTCACCACTGAACTGGATTTTGACAAAGAATTGTTCAGACCATGATTGTAGCAAGCTACTCTACATGCATTAATTGCTTGATCTTGAATTTCTTTTACAGCCCCCAGTACTTCGGAAGCCATTACGCTACGGTTATCAGTCCCTATCCCTACACACAAATTGAGATCAAGGTTCAGTCCTTTCATGATGTTTAAGACAATCGTTCCCAATGCTTTTCCAGATAGCTTACGCTCAGTCAGCAGATCACCATCAGGTCCTGTCATTGATGGGTCATCGTACGCGTCGACAAACTTCAAAAAGTCTTCACGCTCCATCATGAACATACCGAATATTAAATGATAGTTGTTCCACATGGGAAATGTCAGTCGTCTCGTCGAACAAAATTGAGTAATAACCTGCTTTACGAATCCGTTTTATTATTGTACTTTTGATCTCTTCTCCACGGCAGTGGATTATCGCGTTTTGGATATTTTACACATGTAAGTAGCTCTAGCTGATGCAGTTGCCAGATGCATTTTTAGATTATTATCGCCACTAGCAACTTTAAACTTCAAAAACTCTCTAAAATTTCCGTCATTTGAAGGCCGGGCCTCATCATCTAGGAGTCCATCACCCTGTGGCCCCGCAAAGGGATATTTTGTCGTCCTAAAAATATAATTGTCTCAACAATGGGACGAAATCTTGCCCTGTTCTCCTCAACTTGTTGAAGCCTATGTTTGTTAATCTGATTTATAACCTCGTCTTCTGATGCTTCGAACGTTCTCATGAAATCTTGACTTGCTTGAACACATTCTTTATGGTAATGCGTATTTTCGTGTGTCTTCAAATAACCATCTTTTCCAAACAGTTTTGAGAAGGTTGTTACTGGTCTAGTGACAAACTTTTGTGTAGCTACACCTTTATTGTGTCCTACTTTATCTTCAACAAACAACACGCAGTATTTACAAAACAAACCCTCTTGGATATGAGAAAGAACTAACCACTTGTGATTTTCAAAATGATGCAATCCCAAGTATCATTTAATTTCTTTTCCGTTTACTTTGTGTACGGAGAAGGGGAATTTAGAGTTACTTGAAGGTTTCCAGTGGTTTTTGAGTAAATTATACTTTGTCAAATCACTGATTTTTGAATTAATGACACCCCCAATATCGTTTTCAAAAACTAAATCGTCATTTGACGTTAAAGGGGGCATTTGATTTGACAAATCATTCAGGGCCGAGTTATCAACGCCTTTCACGGCATCGTCAGCGTCAGTTCCTTGAGGTTCTGATTGTGATATTTCCATGTAATCAGCAGTATTTTTATCAACAAAACAATCCTCGATTGAACTTTCTTGAATTTGGCATATTTTACTAGTTGACGCACATTGCTCATCACTATTATTTGTAACTTTCTGTGGGTATGGTGTACACACTAGATATAAATTGAGTGAATGAAACGACGAGTACTCTGTGTGTATTTATTATTAAAATGCAGCTAAGCGCTTTCGGCCATTAGGCCATTCTCAGGGCTGTCGTCATAAAAAATATCCTATAACAGGTGTCACAAAACATCCAGTTAGTAAAAATGAAAATGAAGAAATGTGTGTGTTTACTCTTCTGAATGGAACTTTTCATGATGTAAAATACACTTGTACACCCTCTTAAAGGGGTATTTTAATGTTTTTAATCCTATTATTGTAACAATGACTTAACATCATACATTTCTTCATTTTCATTTTTACTCAATGGATGTTTTTTGACACCTCTTATAGAATCTTTTATGACGACAGCTCTGAGAATGGCCTAATGGCCTAAGGCGCTTAGCTGCATTTTAATGATAAATACACACTGAGTACTCGTCGTTTCATTCACTCAACTATTATTTGTGTCTGTTTATACTTTGAAAGACTTCGTAAAATAAGAATCAATTGATCTTGTTTGAGCTTTTCTTTTTTTTAACCGGTCCCCCTAAAAATAAATATATGAATTAGTTCAAACTAAAGTCTACCAATGCTGATGTTATGCAATCAAGTTACATTTACTTTCTCCGGTACATGGTAATAGTATGGGTGAACATATTATTTTCATCAAAATTTTCGAATTTGTGTAAGCAGTGGATATATTTTTTTACCAAATAATCATAATAATTGTTCATGCCACAAGCTAAAAAAGTGAATAATTTAATATTTTGAATCATCAGTCTGCGGTAAATGATAGTGGAGAATATTGAAATTCGATGTGCATAATCAAATGACTTTAATTTGACCTAAGTCCACAATCCAGTACAGCCGAAGATTGTAGTCTTTCACTATCCCACGCAGTCACGCAGAAAATATCTGCTGAAAGCAAAAGCAAGTGACTAGGCCGGGCGCACAGTTCCAACGATGGTTTTGGAGGTTAGGTTTTATGAGTTTAGGAGCAATAAAGCTTAGGTAGCAATTTTCCCAGAGTCTTATTCAATTCCTTACTAATAATTTAATCAGCTCAAGTTTAAATAATTAAATATCACAACAATAAATTTAAATCTATTTATATCAGCCAATATTAAACAACCGAAACGATTACGAGTTTTTAAACGTTAAATCCTTTAAAAAGAAAAATTGTAGATTTACACTTACCTCCATTTTAAAGCTTTAGCCAACACACAAGACATCAGTGAACTTGAACAGACAGCACAAGACTTAATACTATTGAAAAAGCATCTTTAACACGGAGTACTGTCACGGTTCTTTGACTAATACGGTTGACGTTTGCCCCTTCCCATGTTGGAGGGGAGAAATGAATTCTCGTTCTACGTCACAAGAGTAAGGTGCTATTTTTGCGATCTAGCGTCTTTAAGCGGATTAAAGCGATTAATTTTCACGAATAAGTACTTACATCACGCTTAAAAACGCTTGAAGCGGAAACTGGCGTGGTCGAGAGTGCGCCAGAAAACTTTAAGCGGTTGATAGCAATGACAGAATAAATTGATAGGGCCTGGACCAATGGTGTGGCTGTTATTTCTTTGTTATTAGTAGGCAACAATTTGAATTTATCAGCAAACTCATAGTTAACAAAAAAAATTGTTTAAACATTATTTTTCCCAAACAACATTTATATCTCTGCGGGGTCGTTGCGAGGTACCGTGTCTTTAGACATTCGAAATTAAATATAAGTCATAATTTTCTCATTAAAAGGACCACCGAAAAAGCTGTATCCTCACTGAGCAGCACCATTAAGTATCTCCTCCTTTTCATTCTAAGATCACACATTTTAACAAAAGCAATAATATTTTATTTAGATATATTAATTTTGCCTACTACAGACTACAGTTTCAAAAATAAACGTAAAGTATGTATGTGTAATGTCATTGTCATATGCCAGAAAATATCGCTAGATATTTCCATTTTTGCGAGGTTAAGCGTGACGTCACCGTCACCATAGACAAATAATATAAGAGACGGTTTGATGCATAGACGGCAAGTGGCACAACCTTTCTGCGCCGCCACACGCGCATGGAGTGTTTACAGTCGCGCGAACTTACATAAACAAAATAGAATAAAACAATTTAAAATATTATAAATGACAATGAATTTCAACATATTGCCTTTATTGTAAATATTATAAAATATCGTAGTATATTAACTTTTAAGTCATTAAAAATGAAAATATACAAAATCAATCTTACATTGGTTTGTGTGAATACGGCTTGTGTTTGTCAAAGTGAAGTGTCAAAACTAAAAATATGGTTATATTGGTTATGGTTACAAGTTCTAAGGATGAGTAAAATTAGTATAGTCTTGTTCAATTTATTTAAGCTTCCCGTTCTAATAAAGTAAATAAAAGTAAGTGAACAAAACATTTTTCAAATTTTCATCATAAGCTATGTTTCTAGTTTCGTACAACTTTTAATTGCGAAGAATGTAAGGCTAATTTGCAGAGAGATTTTAGTTGTTCAACACCGTGGTTTCACTTCCTTCAAAGAAAATGATGATAAAATACGTCTGATTTGTGTACAGAGAAGTTGTTAAATTTCTTTCAATACTGCATGACTTTGTTATCATATTTCACCACTTTTCGTTCATGTAGAAAATATTACTGAAAAAAATAACACTTTGCAAATATAAATTTTGATTTATTCATCTGTCTAGAACATAAATCATACGTATTTTCTCAACTCATAAAAGTTTGTGTTCCCTTATTAATTGAAAAATATAATGATGGTAAGAGGACTAACAAACAAAAATATTTTTTTGTTACTTAAAACGTACTACTTTTAATTTACTTTTTGTTTCAGACCTGTTCCTGTCTTCATGGATATGGAGAATCTAGTTTTTAACTTCTTTTCATTAAAATGTTTGTTGGTTTTGTTGTCAATAATTTTAAAATAACAATGTGCAATTTGATGTGATATTGGATTAATTGTCATAAATATAATGTAATGTAATTTTAGAAGAAATATGTAATTGTGATTAATATTTTTTTTTATATTATGTGCAGGTTGATAAAAAATTTAAATGTTTGCTGTTTTCTTATTTATCTAAATTATTTGCCTCAAACTTGTTTATTATAATTATTTCATTACAAAAAATGAAATATAATTTTTTGAAATGAAATAATTATATAATAAACAATTTTAAGACAAACTATAAAATTTACCTACCAATAATCCAAACTACCAAATTTAAATATCCCGCCTGTAAGAATTAGTTCTGCAAGGGGTGCTCTCAGATCGGCGCGATGCCAGCTGTTTGTACGAGAACGAACACTCTCTTATTACTTTCTCTATGAGTACAACGACTGAATCACAATACTCAGTCAACGTGAAACGTTAAAGTTTACGAAGTTTGTCTTTTATGGTTTGTAATATATTGGAGTTTACTCAACAATAGCGCCTATATATAATAAATTTAAATGTGGTAAATATCAATATTTATAATTTATATTACTTTTTGAGGTGTATATACTTTTTAGAAGTTAACATCATAATTTATATCTTATTATAGGCCTCTGATGATGGTCCTTGGGGAAACTATAATCATCGTTTCATAAAAAAATTTATTACACATTCATATGGGAAGATTTTGTGTTCAATTTATAGTTGTAACAGCTCACCCCATTAGAGAAAATGGGTATTTAAACTACTTCTTTACCTATTTAACAAGTAATTATTTTACGAATTGTTTTACAATGACTTTGCCTTCAAAAAAATATATCGTCAGTTTTAACTTTTTGAATTACTGATTTCAATGCAAAAATCATATTTTTACTTTATAATAATTATAGGGGCATGGGAACAAGAGAGGCATTGTTTGCCTTAACAGTCCTTTTACAGAAGTGCAGAGAATACAACAAAACCGTATACGCATGCTTTATAGATTTCCAAAAGGCCTTTGACCGAGTACAACACACAAAACTAATAGAAGAACTTAAAAACATCAATTTAGACAAAAAAGACATCGAAATAATAAAGAGCCTGTACTGGAATCAGTCAGCTACAGTGAGAATCAATAATACAGAAACTAATGATATTTCGATTGCACGAGGTGTTAGACAGGGATGTATTCTCTCACCAACATTGTTTAACGTGTACTCTCAGGTTATCTTTGAGAAAGCCTTATGGGAAAGAAGCGAAGGGGTTAAAATCGGCGGCGAAGTAATAAGCACGATAAGATACGCTGACGACACGGTGATCTTGGCAGAGAGTCTGGAGGACCTGCAGATACTTGTAAATGCTGTTAATATGGAATGTCAGCAAATGGGAATAGATATTAACACAAAAAAAACAAAACTCATGATAATCTCTAAAACACCCGCACATAATGATCAATTAATAATAAACGATCAAGCAATAGAAAGGGTAGAAAAGTTTAAATACTTGGGTGCTTTCATTAACTCAGACCTAAATCAGGACCAGGAAATCCGTGTAAGGATTGAAATGGCAAGATCGGCATTTCTAAAATTTAAATCCATTTTTTGCAATAAAAATTTGAATTTAATACTCCGGTTGAGATTTATGGAGTGCTATGTTTGGTCCCAGTTATTATATGGTGTAGAAACATGGACGTTAAAGGCACAAATAACTAAAAGAATCGAAGCCTTCGAAATGTGGATTTACAGACGTATGCTGAAAGTACCATGGACAGCCCGAATTACTAACGAGGAAATACTACATAGAATTGGTCGTGAACGAAAACTACTAAAAATAATAAAAATACGTAAGACAGCATATCTCGGTCACGTATTACGACATGATAAATACTCTCTGTTACAAGTGATTATGCAGGGCAGAGTTGAAGGAAAGAATGGAATTGGGAGAAAGAAGAAATCATGGCTGAGGAATATCCGAGAATGGACAGACATGGGCGTTGAGGATCTTTTTCATATTGCTACGGACAGAGATGCTTTTAAGAGAGTGGTCGCCAACCTCCGTTAAATGGGGACGGCATTCGAAGAAGAAGAATAATTATAAATAATTTGCTCAGTTTCTCTTTTTCTTCAGTATATTAGGATATAAATAAATAACATACCGAAGAAAAAGAGAAACTAAGTTATTAGAGAGATATAATCCCAACAAAATTATTTGCTCTACGTATTGAACGGCCAAAGATTCAAATTATGTACTCCCGTGAAGTATTCGCGGGCTAGATTCTTATTGGTTAGTCGGAGTAGGCAATCGTGGAGTACCGTATGGCAAATTCTCTTATCCACCTAACCTCCAAACCCAAACTAACTACTACAGCTGGAGTAAGCATACCACCGGTTCTGAAGGAACTACCAACATCACCGCCTGAATTTTTTTAGCAATTTACAGAAATATAAAACCAATATAAAGTTGATGTTTATAATGCATGAAATCATGCGAGATTCTGTTTGTAATTATTTTTACCTTTTTATAATTTTTTTGTTCGAAATATTCCTGTTAAAAAATATTCCCCAGATTCTCGGGGGGGGGACAAGTGCCCCTACTGCCCCCCCCCCTCCCTGGAGCCGCCCCTGATTGCTCTGGTCGTTAAGTCATGTCGTAGAGTGATTTCATCATTTGATAGAGTGTAAAGATGTGAAGGAGAATATTTTGAAAAATAATATTACGATTTACATGAAGTTGTATTTAATATTTCACGTAAATTTTAGCAGTGATCTGTGTGCAAACTTTTGAAAGTGCCTTGCCAGTTTTAATATGGTAATAAACTATAATTCTAGGAAGTCAGCCATCTGCTTAATAACGCCTATATGTATCTCAAATAACTAATAAAATAAAAGCGTTATGTAAAACTCTGTTTTACAGATTATACATCACGCCTACATCGCCTTGATGTAATTTTTTAATGTTATGTAATCAAACAGAGTGGTATATGTTCAACATTTATTGGCATTTAATAATTACTAACATCGTGTTGATGCAATTGCGTCTAACTGCGTATTATTTCGACGATTCTTGATTTGATGTTTAGGATTAATTAATAATTTATTAGCGAGATGTTTGTTGAACCTTATTGTGTATCAGCCAGAAGAAGAATGTACGTATTATATAGAAGTGGCTATTCCAAATCATTTTAGAAATTTTTATTTCTGTCCGATTTTTTTGGTTATAACATAGTCTGCTGATGTCTTGAATAAACAATATGTTGTTGCTTTCATAATCGCTTGGCCCAAAAGGGACTCATCGCTCAAATTCCTGAAAACATAAGCACCGTACTTTTTGTTTCCGTGGTTATATCTGCCTACTGCAAATTGTTTGTATATTGTTTTCATTGATAGGGTATTGCATCGAGTGTAAAGTTTGAGTTGTTGCACGAATTGTGATATATATAGAAGATGGTCGCGGTCAGCCCCAAACTGCGGGAGACTGGTGTAAGTGGCTCAAACGAGCCACGAGTGTGCTCTGCTCACTCGATGATCTGGTTCAGGATGACGAAAGCTACAGATATGCGCTTTCCCGCATCCAATGCTTTGAGAAACTGAACGGACATGGCAGTTTCCCTTCGAAATCATCTACCAGAAGTGAAAAATGTAAGCATAAGTGAATGGATAATTGGAAGGCGACTTCAATCTTATGGATTAGAACCCCCCACTAGCGGTCAAGTTGCGTGACCTGGTCGCTCCGACCAATTAGTTACAAGCTGCCAATAACATGTGTTGTTTTGTAAAGGAAATGACAGTACTGGTATAGGAGGGTTTGGAATTTTAGTTAATAGAAGATTAACAACAAACATAAAGATACTGAAAGCTCTGCCAGACCGAGTTAGCTATGCCACACTCAACATAAATAAATCAACAACCAAGAAATACATTCAATTTTATGCCCCAACCTGCTCACATGAAGACGACGAAGTGAAACTGGTATACGAGGATATAACAAGAGCACTCAATGAAAGCAAAACAACACATGTTATTATAGGAGGTGACTTCAACGCCAAAATTGGAAAAACTACAGATTCCTCACCAAGATATTGAAACGTTAACTTAGCAGTCAACATTTCGAATATTGATTTAAATAAATAATTTTGCAACGAATGTTAAATTTATTGGTGGAATAGGCCACACGTCTTCCTACTCTATATTTTAAATTCAACTAATTGAGTGTTGGTGGAATTAACGTTAAGGTTATCTCGTCCAAAAAAATCCTTAATAGGAATTCGAAATGGGGCACTTTACGATACATTTTTCGAGAGGATGGTTGATGCAGAAATTCTGATAAAAGTTTAAAAATATAGTTTGATCTAATATAAAACTTAGAACAAATTCGCTGTGATTACTGGTATGTTTCACATTTTTTTCCAGTTTAAAATTTACTAGAACTGATAAAGGTTTTTGTCCAGTACGAATCTTTAAGCTAGTATGTATACTGGTAAAAAAAATATAAGTAAAGTTTCATGTATCTATCTGGACAGATATCTAAATACGTTTTATATTGAAAAGTCTTTTTGTAACACACTTGGTGTTATTATAGCAGAAGCTCCAGGACTAAACTACTTTTGTGAGTAAATTCTACCAAAATTCCTGACTTAAGAAGTGTGCTATTGTATTATCTCCTAATAGTATGGTATTACAAGTAATGGTTGTACTGTAAGAGCTTATCGAGGACTCAGCTGTTCATCTGTATAGAGTACAGACAATTATATAACTAAAGAAGATTTTCCGGATTACAGCCTTCGAATATCAACTTTTAAGTTAAGTAATTTTATTTTATATGGCTTCATCAATATCATTTTATCTGTTCGTTAAAGGTCGAAATTTCTTTTTTCACACATACTGACATCTACTAACCACTTTTTATAAAATTTTATAACTCGTTTATTTTACATTCATTATATTTATACATATTTTGATTCAGTTGTTTTATTTATTATACAGGTATACCTGGAAAATTGCCTTCAGCTCATTTTTTTTGTGAACATTTACTAATACTAGCAGAGAACAGCAGTTAAGAGTTGGCTGATATATGTGGTTGATTTTTTCTAATTTTGTTTAGGAACAAAATTAGTGGCACCCTAAATTAAATTACATTTATCTCAATCTTATTTTTTTCTCTTCCTTTTCTTTCTTTAGTTTAACTAATTTCTTTCAGATAACAGAGCCCTGAGAACTGGCTTTGTTATCTCCAATCACATTATCAGTTTGGTAAGAACCTACTCTCTTTTTATTTCTTCTTTTCTTTCATATTTTTTTTTACCCTGAGAGTACAGTTTGTGTTTCAATATATAGGGCATTTTGGTTTAGGAGCCAGAAACGATAGAGGTACACTGTTGGCCAATTTCCTAGAAAGAGAAAAGCTCTACCTGGTGAACACCTTCTTTCAGAAGAACGAAAAGCGAAAATGGACTTGGAGAGGTCCAGATGGAAAAACCAAGAACGAGATTGATTTTATCATCTCAAAACATAAACATATAATCCAGGACGTAGACGTGATAAATCAATTTACTACTGGAAGCGGCCATAGAATCATCAGATGCAAGGTGTTCATAAATGTACAAATGGAAAGAGCCAGAAAAATTAAACAAAGAACACCTAAAATAAATATAGAATCTCTGAAGGAAGAAAATGAAGGATATAAAAGACAACTTAACGAATAATTCTCTAAAACCCAAGACAACGAAATGAAACTATAAACGAAGCTAACAAAAGCAATACTCATAGCCAAACCTTCGAAAAAACCTGATAATAAATTGACCGACAAAACTAAAAAACTATTAGAAAAAAGAAGAGAACTCATAAGAAGTGGAAAGAGAGACACAATAGAATATGTAGAAACCAATAAAACCGCAAGAAAAATGACAAAGCAGGACATCCTGAGCCACAAAACAAAACAGGTACAATCCTTGCTAGAAAATAATAAGAGTCTGAATATATTTAGAAGACAAAACACGCAGAAAAAGGAAATAACGAGAATAAAAGACAAAGCAAATAATATAATAGAAGATAGAACACAAATACTGAGAGAAGTTGAATTGTTTTACACAGAATTATATGAATCAAACATTCTAAACGAAGTAGTGACGGAAAAGAATGAGAACACAAATAATTAAATTATTAATGTTAATTCAGAGGAAATGCCAGAAATAGACATCGAAGAACTGGAAAAGGCTCTATTGCAAATGAAAAATGGACGGGCGGCAGCAGAAGATAGCATACTACCGGAAATGCTGAAGGAAAGCGATAGAAAAACTAAAGAAGAACTAGTAAAACTATTTAATACCTGCTTGACGCAAGAATACATTCCTCATGACTGGGGGAATGCAGTGGTTGTCCTTATCTATAGGAAAGGAGATCCGTCGGACCTCGAAAACTACAGACCAATCAGTCTGCTGTCTCAGGTGTACAAATTGTTTATCAGAATAATTACAAACAGGTTAGCGCGAAAACTTGAAATATACCCACCAAGAAAGCAGGCTGGATTTAGAAGTCACTACCGAACACCTCCATACGGTAAAACAACTTATAGAGAAGGCATCACAATATAATATACCTATATGGATGACCTTCGTAGACTTCAGAAAGCCCTTCGACACTATATAAACCTGGGCAATAATAAAATCTATGAGAAATGGCAGAGTGGATCAAAGATACATCAACCAAATAGAAAATATATACAAAACTTCTACAATGACTATCAAGATTCACGCACAGACAAATAAAATAGAATCCAAAAGAGGCGTCAGACAGGGAGATGTAATTTCGCCAAAATTATTTACTCTGGTTTTGGAGGATGTCTTCAAGAAAGTCAATTGGAGGGAAAAGGGAATAAACATCCATTGTGAATACCTAAGTAATTTAAGGTTTACTGATGATGTCGTCCTGTTTGGAAGAGATAAACAAGAACTAACTAAGATGTTGGAAGAACTACATGTAGAAGCTGCCAAAATTGGAATACGTATGAATAATGCAAAAACACAATTCATGACAAACATTCCCGATGCAGACCAAACCATTACGTTTCATGGGCAAACTATAAACAAAACCAAGAAATTGAGATAGATAGGAGAGTCAGATGGTAAATTAAAATACGCTTTCAACATGAAAATCCCTGTGGCATTAGAAACAAAAATCTACAACGAATACATTCTCCCAGTCACGGATCCGAGACCTGGGTCCTGACTAAAAGGATTATTAACAAACTAAGAATACATCAGAGGGCCATAGAGAGAAGAATACTGGGATTATCACTGAGAGACCACAAAACAAACCAGTGGATACGAGAAAGGACAAAGGTAACTGACATCATACAAAGAATCAGTTCCTTAAAGTGGCAATTGGCAGGACATGTTGCAAGACACAGAGAGAATTGGAGTGGACACATTATTAGATGGAGACCTTGGGGAGAACGAAGAAGTATTGGCAGACCACAACAGAGAGGTCTATATCCAATGGATAGAAGATGGCTGAAAAAAAGAAAGAAAATAATAACAGTGACGGCTAATGAGTTGGGACGGCCAGTTTGGCAGCGCGACCAACTATTTACATACACTGAAATGGATGAGCGCACACTATTGGTCGACCAGGCAGCGGCCAATACAGTTGTTCAGTAATACAAATGCCATTATTCTCACAAGACTGCAACAATACAAGTTGCATCTATCAACACTTCAATGCTAGTACTGTATCACCCATGCAGTAATACCGCCACCTAGTGGTTATAATTTTCAGCATTGGTAAAACCCAAATCCTGCATAACAGATTTCAGTACCAATAATTCAAGATCCATCACTAGCTTCAGTATGAGTGTTATCACCAAACTCCTAGCTGTCGGCATCAGAAAGGGCTGACTGCTTTTTCTATTCGGTCAATGGATTCATCATCATGTAGTACAGAAGATTATGATTTACTGGAACTCATCCCTATAGTAAAACGATTCCAATGATAATTATTATAATAACTTTTTATTAAAATATTAATACAGAAAATGTAAATAATGTTTTCTTATCTCAACATGACAAGAAGTTTTTCCTCTAGACTTATACTTCTCAGTTCTTCATAGAAAACGTTGAAAATTCCTTTTTCATGAGGAAACGTCACCCAATACTGCACTGACTATTTTTCCTTGACGGTTGCGATCGATTAACCGTTTTGATTTTTCCTGCTACAAACTGGTCGGAGTGAACAGGTTGCGCGACTTAACCGCTAGTGTGCGGGGCTCTTAGATTCTCGCCCCTTTTTTTGTTTAACGAAAACTAAACACAACTTACAAAAGATACACGCATGATCACTGCAATTCTCGACTCTCATTGATCGATGTAACAGATGCAGAGTAATAGCAATGAAAGCCAGTTGTCTGACAGGACCTCGTTGCGTCATCAACCGCCTTAGTAGTTTAGTACTGCAAATTATAGTCTCGTTATCCGATGACGTAGTAGTACCACCTTAGATATATCACTAAAAAGATACGCCTATATTAAAATCATTAGGGAAACTTCATAGATAGAAACTACTTGAAATTCCTGTAAAAAAAGGTTTATTTATTTAGGTCTACATTCTAAAGAATAATTTCTGCTCTTGGGAGCCTTTCAAACAAAATGACTGGACTAAAATTGTAGTTAGGTGCATAAAATATGCTTGGATTATAATTCGAGATATAATATACCTTGTGAATATTGAAGTTCAAATTGGTGGTTGAAGTAATGTCTTCACAAAGTGAAATATTGACATCGTCATGACCAACAAAATTGCATTTTTTATTAAATAGATATTTAATGTTTCTTTATTGCTGCAATATACCTACACGTATAACCAAATGTATATTTATAGTTATTTCTTCATTTTATTGAACCCTGTACTCCGCCACTCTTAACTGGGCCACAAGCATGTTTAAAATTACAGACACGGGTACTGCCTTATTTTGATACAAGGACAATTAATTCTAGCTTTAATTTTAAAATAGGTAAGATGAATCATTGTTTAACTAATATAACGTCTGTACGGCGAGATGACTGATGGTAAAACAGTAGATGCGTTGACTGGTTAAGTCTTGTGCTCTACATTGCTGAAAAACCATTTGGAAGATATCAGACCCATAAGCAATAAATACTTACTAACTGTACGAGTTACTTTAATCGTTGTATAAATCGAGAAAATACAATTTTCACCCATTTTTTGACATCGTTTATGTACATAGACTCTTCATGTCGACTAATCTCAAGTTTCTTTTCATTCAACTTCACTTTTTTTATGGCGAAATTTTGATTGCTTTGAAACTATAAAACAAGAGAGAAGCAAACTTGACCATTGCTGCCAGCATTACGGCTTCTAGATTTGACCTCGCTCCACGTAATCGAAATAAGATCACTGTATATTCTGTTTCACATTTAAAAAATCCCAATGGCACAGGACCAATTGGACAGGCTTATTTCAGTAACATTTTTGCATAAAACCCAAAATAAAAAATTAGATACAAAAGTAATAGAATGTTTTGAGATGTACAAAAAACCAAATTAACATTTTGGCATCAAATCAAAAACAAAAAAAATTTTGGTAAATTTGTGAGTTTTCTTAAATAAATGTTTTTTAATGTACGATTTAGAGAAAAATGGTAAATACAAAAGTTGTAGAACGTGTTAAGGTCTATGAAAAAGCCCGGTAACTTTTTTGCGTCAAATAAAAAACAAAGAAAATACGATTTTTTTTCAACTTTGACAGGCCGCCATGTTGTTTTTACTGGGCCGATTTGGCTCATTAACGAACTCGTCCAAAATTTTGGCCTAACCGATTTTTGTAGCGAGTTTGGTTTCGATCCGTCAAAAAATACGCCCTCTATCGTGCTTACAAATTCCGTTATAACCATATATAGTTGGGGTCAATTATTTACATTTGCCAGACATGTAGAATCTTTCCAAGTTAGTTGTTTTTGATTATATTTCTAATTGAACTTCGTCAACTGGCGTGGACATTCAACTAAATAAATAATCTTAATTTGACAAAGTTAATGTCGAAATTAATAATTTATTATGTACAAATTTACAAAATGGTACAAAGTTGAGTTATGAACGCTGAATTTCTGTGGTTTCAGATCGGAAGACACTTTATGTTTCGATTTGATGAATTTTAAACTAACTTTGTTATTGAGCGTTGAGCTCGATTCGATGAGTGTGTAAAACTCGCGTCGATGAATGTAAAACTCGCGTCTAGAAGTGTAGAACTGACGAGTGAAAAACTAACTTTGTTGTTGAGCCTTGCGCTCGTTTCGATGAGTTAAAAACTAACTTCGTTGCTGAGCATTGCGCTCGATGCGATGAGTGTGAAAAAACTGATTTCTTCACGTTGTGAGACGTGTTAAGTAGAAATCTGCGAGGGGCGTGTTTACACGTGGATTGGGTTGACCAACCGAAAATAAATATTTCCTATTAGCCAGTATCACTTGACTTGTCGGGTTCCCAGACAAGAATCAACTATGGGTGCCGCCAATAGTAAGTTAAGTTTCTATGGAATACTACAATAGCAATTGTAACCTTCTTAGAAAGGTAATTCAAAAATGTCTTTCATGTCTTCCGAACCTCTACCATAAAATTCATGCAGAATTGACACTAAATTTAGGGTTTTTACAATACAATATATAATAGGGTGAAACGTGCTTTTTTCTCACTTCTTAACTATAGGACAATGTCGACTTTCAAAAAAGATGTCATTCATATGCCCATACAAAAGAATTTACAATTATTGTTGGAAAACGTGATATTTACAAAGTATTTTGAAAATAAAATTAAAATATCCTTTGAATTTACTACATTAGAAAGATCTTATCAATTCTGCAACATATTTCTACAAAGCTATTAACTAAAATGAATTTACGCCTTAAATATATACAATAAAAAAAAGGACACATACAAACATCTCATATATTCTAAAGGTATCATAAACGAATACATTTCAAGAGTTTACAATCTTGAACAATAGTTTTTACACTCCCCAAACATGTTTTATATTTGCCAAGCACTCACCACTTGCCACATGCGTCACATTTACCAGACATTCGTCACATTTGCCAGGTGGTTAACCCCTCGCGCCGGTGGTAGCTTAACTTCAAATTTGTTTTTTTTTATATAGACGATTCAATAAAAAGATCATCAAATGTATTTTTTATATAAAAAATACTGGTGGAATCCTTACGTAAATGGATAAAATCAGTTTATATTCTGTGCTGAACAATTATCTACCCAGAACGTAAGTTTTGTTACTTCAGAGCATAAGCTCTTAATAACATTATAATATGCTGAAGCACATCTTCCCCTAATAGCCTAATGCCACATAACACAGATGTTTCCGTCATCCTTGAGGGAACCGAAAGTTTAAATAAAGACAACAAGCCTAAAAATTTAATTCAATGAATATTTGGGAGCATTATTAGTTTTTTTGTATTGTTTTAATAATGGCGTCTTATTCGAAATGACAACGCTCGGTTTTCTATCGGATACGTCTGGTAAAATCTGACGCGCACGTATTTGATTTGACCAACGTAAATATTTACGTTCCCCTAAGACGTTACGGAAGGGAGGAGATGTTGGTTACAAAAAAATTAGCCCTGGTTGTTCATCTTTTCAGTGATATATAATCTAATACTACCACGATTTACAGGAATATTTACCATTGATCGGTACTGTTCCTTTTATCCATTACTTGACCTTCGTGACCACCGTCCAGTCTACAAATAATTGAAAACAATGGCTTTGTCAAAAGATAATGTTTTCAAATGAATTCGTGTTGAAAGTTTTACCATTGAAGATGTATCTTGAGATTATAGACAGCTCTCTCTAGCAACTTAAACAAACAAAAAACTGAAAAATACAGAATCAATAATAACAGATGATATAAAAGTGAAAAAGGAATGGAGAATATGGGGTTGCGCACCGAGGGTGTATATAGTTGTACTTGGAGAGCCAAGTCAAGTCTCTTGAGCAAAGCTCGTGGGACGTGCACATAAAAAAGTAATCCCGTAGTTTTTATTACGAAAAAATGTTTTAAATGATTACTCATTGAACATACAATTTTTCATACCAAAATTACATTCTAAAAAAGAGGAACCTCCTCGTACTCGTGTGTTGGTAAAGTGCCTATATATTTATTCATAGGGTGTGCCAATTTAAAAACTTACAATGTGCTATATCTCACAATATCAAACAATGCCTAAAACCATTTCTAGGATAGGAAGGGGAACTAAAATGACATAAAAGAGAACTCACCCCCTAGGCCCCACCTACTCCAACTAAAAAAATTTAAATAGCAAATCCCTACTTGTGATACATCATTAAAAAGCTTAAAAAAAGCTATACAATAGTATAAATGAGAGGGTATCAATAATTATTACCAAATTAATATCTAACAATTTTAAAAACAAAAAAACCCTACTTAAAAAGCTCGAAAGGGCAAGAAAACCTTATTTTAAATTATAAGTGTCCGTAGGTACCGACTTTTTTTGTTACAGATAACTTGTTTTGGAAAAACGGCAAATTGAAGTTTTTATTTAACAAAAAAATATGTACCTTCGGACACGTATATTTTTATCAAACCTTTTTTGCTTGATCCCTGTTATTGATTGATTCCGAACAAATAATTCATTCAATACATTTTTACTATATCATTTATTTTTTATTTCACATAATTTGTAGTATATGTAATATATGTATACATATAAGTGATTTTGACGTTTGAAGATTCGAGTGGATCTACACGTTTCGATTGTTTCCGAGTCCAAAAAACCTATTGTTAAAAAATGTCGGTCAGTCTGTCAAACGATAAAGGTACGGTTTCTTAAGCAGGATCCACACTATGCCGCGGTAGGCCGGGCGGGTACGTTCGGGCCGGCACGACGTCCACACCGAAAACGAAGCCGACCGGGTTATTTCTACCTACATTATTTTAGTTTCAACACCAAGACTGGTGACTTCGTTGAAGAGTACTTTTTAAAGTGTCCTTAAAGTGTTTTCAAAATGATTACCGACTATGACGTCGCTATGTCAGCCATGGCTGTGGCGATACTCGCTTTAAATCAGCCCCCAAAAAGACTGTAATGATATAAATTCATTACTAGAAATATCGATTCAATAAACCAGTCAACACCGTGATGACGCGGTACCCCACCAGAACAGCAAAGTCCCCCACGCCAAGATGCGCACGAAGAATCGACAGTAGAAGGGAAGGAGACTTCCACCACCACCGCTAAGATGTATATAAAAATGCAAGCCGACAGACGATAGGACGACTTGGATTACGGACTCCTGTTCCTCCAAGTTCAGCCGCCTCTAGTGCGAAGCGTAGGTCGAAGGTACTGACTTTGACCTTAAACGCTTTACACTATCCACCGCCGAGTGTTGTACTAAGTCGGAGTATTGATTCGACTTTATACATCATTCACTAGAACGGCCGTTGGTTTCTGGTATTGACGGAAACGAGAACGATTGTTCAATCTGTTAGAATAATTTCGGGGTGGTATTGACACACCGAAAACTCTACAGTATCTTCGTAGGGTTGCACGCTGAGCCAGGTATTGACTGGTTGTAAACGATCGCTCTAACTGTTAGTATAATTCTGGTGTGGTATTGACGCGCCATAATAACTACAGTCCCTACAAACCGAGATATTCGTTAAGTTGGGTACTGACTAGCTACAAACGATACTCTCACATCTTGAGACTAAAACCGAAAGAGTATTGATCTGTCGGTTGCTCATACCCTTGGCTGTCTGAACATTTCATAGGACACGGAGAATCCCGTACACCGTCACCGGAGTTGAAGTACACATACATACAATTACACCTACCTACTTTCAGACCACCAGTACGTATCGATCAACGGAAGAGTACGGACCACCATCGAAGCGTGATTTCCGAAAACATTTACGCACCAGAATAATATATATATACACATATATATATATATATATATATATATATATATATATATATATATATATATATATATAGAATATTGTATTTTAGTTTATTTTTATCATTGTAAATAATATTTTTGATAGCAATAAATCAGTTAATTTAATTGAACAGTCTCCTTTGGGCTTACCTGGGCAATACGCATTACAAGACGTCAAAGAAGATTTTGGATTCGCCCGAGCCTTAGGAGAGGACGGCAGCTGTACAGGGCTAGCGAATTCATGAAAGATTTAATTTTGGATGAAGAAGACCCGTTGAATTTGGAATACCGATCGGACTTTCAAATGCTACTCAACAAGGTTAGACCCAAAATATCAAAAAAGAATACCTCTTATAGAGATGCTATTCCAGCAAGCGAACGATTAGCTGTCACTCTGCGCTTCATTGCGACTGGTGATTCGTACCACTCACTAATGTATGTTTTGAAGATCTCCAAACAATGTATCTCTAAAATCGTACCTAAAGTTTGTGACGCCATTGTAGAGGTCCTTCAAGACTACATTAAGGTAAGGAAAATTAACAAAATTAATTTAGAATAGTACTTTTATTGACATCATTAAAAATAATTGAGTACAAAAGTTAAAAACTATTGAGGGAAGGGATCCATATTGGACAGTTCTGAATTAGTGGATGCCGGGGATGCCGATTGCGAATACGATGAAATTGACGACGGTAATGAGGAATATCCAGACGTCGAAAACCATTGAGATGTTGAATTGGTCCTATTGTCAGTGAAGAATAGTGGTTGCGTTTGATTGGGCATGTTAGAAGTCTGGGGGTATGAAGGCACCATTGGATTGGCCGGTCCAGAGTTTTGCCGTATATTAACTTGTGGCACATTGTACCCATGCTGATGTTCAAGATATCCCATTTCAGCTTCAAATAATAATTGGTTGATCTTATTCTGCACAACTAACCTGGTTCGGGGCGAAGAAAGCTTTTTCAGTTTAATTGCTATCTGTTCACCGAACAACGAATATTCATCATCGATGTTCGCTCTTTTTGATTGAAGAGATCTCATGACGTTCAGAGCTTCATCCAGTGCATTGGAAGAACCGGGACTAACCACTAATCGACGTCTTGCAGATTTGCTTTTTAGTGCCTTTGGAGATTTGAATGTTTTTTTTGGTTCCAGCGGCCTCTGAAAGCGTTGATGCTTGTTTGTCTTCAGAATTTTGGGGATGAACAACTTGGCTGTCATCTTCTTGACTGTCTTGTGGTCCATCTTCCTGAAAATATAAATACTAAAATAAATAAATATACAAAGTAAAAATTCGCTAAAAAATATGACTATTTTTTCTTTAACTTTCATTTTTCAGATGCCTCAGAGTGAAGGAGAGTGGAATGAAATCGCCCAGGTATTTGAGGAAAAGTGGAACTTTCCAAACTTCATCGGTGCTATCGACGGCAAAAATATCGCTTTAGTAGCACCTTTTCATTTAGGCTCGGAATTTTTTAATTACAAGGGATTTTTTAGCATAGTTTTGATGGCTGTGGTGGACGCCAATTACAATTTTATATATGTTAACGTGGGTTGTCAAGGGAGAATCTCCGATGGAGGCGTTTTCAATAATAGATTTTTCAAGAAAGCTCTAGAAGAAAACTCTCTACATTTACCTCCCCCACGGGCATTGCCATGAAGGACAACCCTAACCCCGTTTGTGTTAGTTGCAGACGACGCGTTCCCTCTTTCACCAAATATTATGAAACTGTACTCTGGAATACATGACAAAGGATCTAAGAAAATGATGTTTGGTTATAGACTCAGCAGGGCTCGAAGAGTTTCTGAGAATGCCTTTGGAGTGCTGTCTGCTTGCTTTCGTGTATTCCGATCTCCAATGGCATTACAACCTGAAGCTGCAACGAAAGTTACTATGGCTGCTGTTTACCTACATAATGTTTTACGCAAAACCTCCTCAAAATCAGTTTATAACCCTAGAGGAATGTTCGATAGCGAATCTACGGAAGATGGGGAACTTACGTTAGGATTATGGAGGAGTGATGCTTCTTTATCTTTACGTTCCCTTTCTGGAGTCCCCAGAAGAAGTACTACTTCGGCTCAATCAGTAAGAGATGAATTTGCCGATTTTTTTATTTCTCCACAGGGTAAAGTGACATTCCAACACAAGACGTAAAACATTTTATGTTGGAAAGTGAACTTTGTTTTTAGCATAGTTGTTAAAAAAATTAAATAAATAGAAATTACAAACTTACCTCTTCTTTTGTGTGCTATCCTGAGTATTCCTCGGTTTATTTTTATCGCCCAAAAAATTCATCGGTTGGTAGGCGAACCATTTACTAACGTACGGCTCATCAGCGCAACTCCCTGTTCTTTTCGTTTCAGCTTCTTTCTTTTTTTCCCTCCAAAAATGGCTGGTTAAATTTTTCCATTTGCGCTCAATTTCATTTTTATCCACTCCAAAAGACACAGCAATCTCTGTGAGACTGTCGTGTCTTTGTTTTTTAATTTATGTTGGGAATCTGAACTATCCCATAGAAGACGACGTTCTTTATATAAGTCTATTAACACTAAAACTTGTTCGTCTTACCACTCCATCACTTAAAATGAACAATAAAAAACCCTACTTAAACAAACTGAGTCGAAAATAAAATAATTCGTCTAGTTCGGTCGGAGGTTTAATTGTAACTGAAGCCGCTCGGCACGTCCCCACTCTATATTTTTGTTCGGCTCGGCTCGGCTTCCTTTGATCTGTACCTAGTTTATGCGGGTTGGGATCGGCACGGCCCGGGCCGGCATTTTCTAACCCGGCAAAGCCGCCCGGCCTACCCCGGCATAGTGTGGACCCTGCTTTAGGACTGTCGATTGCGGAGGACGGAACCGATAGCGGAGCGGAAACCGAGTGCCGGTAGAAGAATTCGGTAGCGGAGGTGGAGCCCTAGCGTTGCAGTTTTAAAGATTCCCGTCGCAGTGTCCATGGAGGACACACTAATAAGAAAAATGTGTGTCCTACTGCTGCTTGAAGAAGAAGCAGAAGAAGAAAATTGCGCCATTTATTTACTTCAATGTCGCAATTCGCAAAAGACGAAAAATAAACAAAATGTATTTAAAAAGAAGGCACATTTAAATTGTTGATTGAACCACGGTTATCTGACTACGATAACAAATTTAAATAATATTTTATACTTGATAAGAAAGTTTTCGCAACCATTTTTTGTTAATTTTCATTAAAATTTCGTTCCGCTCTCGGTTGAATTCAAGCATCGACTGAATAGAACCAACGACCGAAACCGACAACGGTGAGCGGACCGACTCTAGGAATTCGCCTTCATTTAAAAACACACAACTAATTCCAACGAACGGCGGTCGGTTTCGGCCTTCCACCTTAAAAAAATTTTAAATTCCCACCCTGTATATTTATTTTGTTAATTGCTTTTGCATATTCTGAGAGCCCATAAATAATCCAAAATTCAGGCGTAGCTGTTGGTTCGATTGCCACGTTCTTTTCGTATGTAGGGAAGGGAGCCTCCTTCATAATTTTAAGATTTAATTCCTACTAAATAAAGAGACCCATCTTTCAAGTCAACCACATTTTCGTTTACATCACTATAGCAAGACCGATTGCGTAATGTCTTTAGGCAATTACACAAATAATGGGAGTTTAATATTAAAAATCGACGTGTTTCAGCTATTCCTAAAAGTATTTATAGTCTAGGAAATAATTTATTTCACACTTTAGTGACAACCTCTATATTTATTTTGTTTAAAAATGTTTTTGCATATTCTGAGAGCCCATAAATAGCCCAAAATTCAGGCGTTACTGTTTGTTCAATTGCGACACTCGTTCTGTGTGGGGGGGGGCTAACTTGATGTCAAGCAACTTTATAATCGATCTTTTTTCTTAAATCTGTTTGCGTATTCTGAGAGCCCAAAAAAGCCCAAAATTCAGAGGTATTTGTTTTTTCGATTGGCGTCAAGCTAGCCCCCCCATTTTAAACTGAAATTCCCGCTAAACGGTTGGAGCCCAAACATTTTAATTAGAGCAACTAATTAGCCCATAAATAGCACATAATTCTTGTACTGTCTTTTTTCAAAATTTCGGTGGTGGGGGGGCTAACTTGACATACATTTTTGGACTGACATCAGTACTTTTTGTACAACTTTTAAATTCTATTCTCATATACTTAAGAAACGTAATTTGGGTCTTTTCAAGGAACATTTTTCCTCGTAAAAAGTTTGATTTTTGGTCAAAAACTGTATAAATTTGAAAAAACATGAAAATCCGAAAAAAAATCAGAGTAGACTATAACTCCACAAGGACACACCAAATATCTACGATATTATATCGTTGGAAACGTCTTGAATACAGCAACAAAAAACATTTTGTCTTTTTTCTCGATCTGAGGTCAAAAAACGTATAAATTGGAAAAAACTTAAAATACTCATATTTCGAAATTTTTGATAGCCATTAGGATCCGTTAAGGATTTTGTCAGGGATCGTGATATGATGCGATCGTAAAAACTTTTAGAGCTCTATCATCCTGCAAAGTTTCATCGAAACCGTTAGAGCCGTTACTAAGTTGCCCCAAATTTATATACCGACAATCTACCTAAAACGAGGTACCTGTATCTCAGCTTTGAGTACAGTTAGGAGGCTGAAAATTTTACTGTAGCATCACCTCAGCGCCCCAAGTATATTCCATCGTGATCCTTGAACGCGTTCCTATTTTTTCGGCAAATTGAAAATTGACATTTTCTATGAAAAAAAATTACCGTATGTATACAGTGACTTTTCATGGTTTAATTTACATGCCATAGACAATTTGCATTGGTGGTGTTGCCTGTGATTATGCAGTTTTTCTATTCGTCTCTGATAAAATCACATCCATAATATCTTATGATTAAAAAATAACTCAGAAACTTGTTCTATCGTCGAACAGTGAGAAATCTAGCTAAACTATTTTCATTGTCAGTATCATTTACTTGAAAACGGTTATATATCACATCAGTTTCAGTCGCTAAATTAGTTTCGCCAAATCGTAAATTAATGGTGACTAAAAATCGTTGTTTAACATATGTTATTTTAATATAATTTAATTTCTCGCGTATTATTCACAGATCAGTGATCATTTTGAATACAGTATGGTATTTGTAAATATGTATTAAAATAATGTAGAATTATGTTTTAAATATAACAACAATCAGCGGATGCTTATTATTGTCCTGACGAAACTATCCGCTTGTCTAGAGTTTAGATCTTCCGTCAAATATGCAACAGTGCATTTAACGAGGGTGTGATTTTTTTGTCCTTGAAGGAAAATAAGTAATTTTCTTAAAAAAACTTTTTGGACCATTGACAATTCATAGAAGGTCTCAAAATGAAAGTTTCTACTTAAACTTGTTTTGTAAAATTTACTAATTTTCTGTTAACGAAAAAAAAACAATACGTTTTCTTATAAGGGTTTGATAAAAAGATTCATTTGTAATGTAAACGAAAAACTTGTGAAATTTTTACCATTACTTAAATTTTTTTAACTTTTCCATTTTACAATAGGTATCTTAAGCTCATAGTGTGTCATCAAAATTGGTATTTCGATGAACTAGAATTTTCATTCCAAACTTGATCATAATTGTTTTTTTAGGGGTATAACCCATTTTATGATAAAATTAGCTTATTGACAAAACTCTCATATCTAGTTACTGTCAATTTTTATAGTAGACAGAAACTACTAAAATATATTGGCTGTTTCGTTTAGCCGAAATCAACATGGAATATCGGTTTATAGGATGATTCTATACAAGAAAGCTAGCACTACATAATTTGATTTTTGCCTCGGAAATTGTTCGTTTCTGAGAAAACTCGAATTTTTAATTTTTCTACTATTAACTAAAATTCGAAACTTTACGGTGTTTTTAATAGTTTTTGTTGTCATAGAATCGCGTAAAAACATTCAATATAACGATGTGAACTAATTTTTATTCGAAAATGTATTTTTATCACAATAATTTTTATTGATTTTTCCGGGTTTAGAAGTGCCGAAATGTGATAGGAAGATGAAAACTACATATTTTTGTTTGATTAATAATTTGCTATAACTTTTTCCGCGGAAATTTATCATAAGGGCGGTGTAATAGAAAATCTTCAATATTTCCAAGTTTTCTATAGTATTCTCAACTTTTTTACATACTTTCGGGATCGTGGAGTGTTGGGTGGGGAATATTATATATGTGCGGTTTTTTTGCATTTATTGGAGATTTTGACCTTCTTACTGCGCCTTATAATTCACAGAAAATCAGATTTCGTTAGAACGACTCGTTGTGTGCAAAACCAAACAAGACTATATGCGTATATGCCCAGATCTATTTCCCCATGGTAATAATGAGAAAAAAGATCAGGTTTGTTACCATGCCCTTTACATTTGGTTTTACATAAGGGGCGTTTATGCATCAAACCATGTAAAAGACCGAATTCATAACCTTCTTGTCGCGAACGAGGAAGAGCCATTTCTACACTTGAGTCAACATTTTTGTTAATAATATGAACGTATACATACCTACCTTTTATGCTTTATCAGGATTGTCGTTTTTTGACAATGTTTTTCAAATTTTCTCATTTATTGACCGTAGCGATATTAAGTTGATAAGAATAGATATTATTCATTGATCTGTGTTAAAGGTCGGGAAGAGGATCACTGTATAGTGGTGAAACAACGCATTTCCGCGGATTTTCATTTTCGTATCGGTGCTTAAAAATAAGTCTACAATATAAAATAACACTAATTTTTTATGTATCTCATTTCGTTACTTCTAAACCGCATTCAAAAAATGGCAACAGCGCATTTTCCGCGGCAAAATTTGTTCAGTAATATACTCCCTGAGGTATCTAAATGACAAAAATAGTTTTTTTTTCTTTTTTAACAGATTTCGGCTAAACGAAACTTGCCCCAATATATTTCGAATTACTTTTGAACTCGTTTTTTTTTAAGTGTGATATTTTTATTTTACAGGTATGTACGAGTAGCCAATGAAATGATTGCGTAACATAAATTGTAAGTAAATTTCTTCATAACCTAAATATATCTCACAGCAGTACATTCTAATAGCTCAACAAATATAATGTAAATGCTGGCTTGAGATTGTTAATATACCCTAATACCACTGGAAGCAAACTATAATGTAACCGACTTGGGTGCCATTGTACGGAAAAAAACATTAATCTATTTCGTTTGCCTCTAACCTCGCTGTAGGATTAATAAAAACTCGCATAAAGCTGGAAATACGTATATGAATGAGAAACACTATTTCAGTTTCAGAAGTGATTCAGTATATAACGCAGCAGGAACTACTGTGCGAAAGCTCGATACAATATGTTGTCTGTATCCAAATAAAAAAAAATTTCGCGTAATGTCGTCGTTTTTATCATAGGAATACCAAAAAACAATAAGCCAGCTATTCAACGTTTAATAAATTAAATTTAAATATACGAGTCTTGTGGGATTGAACACCGATAAGAGTTTATGGCGTCGTCTGTTCACAAAACATCATCTAACGCTGTCAAAAGTCCTCGTTGTTTGGTTGATGTCTCTATTGGATTCTAAGTAATTGAATCGAAATTAGCTTGTATCATATTTGAAAACTAATATAAACATAATCGAGAGTGAATTTATTAAGGCAAACAGTTCGAATTTGCCGAGAATTGACCGTTTTACAGTGGAACATTTTTTTACAACAAACATTTTCCTTTTATTTTCCGAACATGGGACGTGAATAAATATCTTTTCAGATGTTTTTATTGTAGTACTCGCACATCATTTATAAAACTTATTTTACTTCTGGTATTATGAAAAAACTCCATTGACATCTCACTGGTGTTTGAAGACAAATGACATCACAGTAGTGACGTGACACGTATTGGCGTTTTCTCACGAAATTTTAATCGTTATATGAAATACGTGTTTTTTAAGGCTTAATTCATATTTAAAAATAATAATAAATACTTGCGGCTATATTAGATACTAATGCATGATTATTTAAAACACTTTCCCAAAAATAGTCAACGTCCCTATTTTGTAAAAGACTAGAACGATTTTATCTAGCTTGTTTTTTGTTTGTGTCAATTGTACTAATTGAAATTTTACCCTCTTCCTGTTGACAGATTGATCTGATATTTGGTACAACCTTTAGTTTTGATGACAATACAATGTATTATATATAAATTGTAAATCCAAGATGGCCGCCGCCACCATATGGCGCATTACATAGCGTCGGTCCAATGTCAAAACCATGAATGATTTGGACATATTTAGGTTTTAAAGTTTCAATACTCTGTGGAAAATCAGACTTTCGTAGGACTAACTTAATTGTTTGCCAAATATGGAATCTATTTTGACCGTTTATCACCTGCTTATTATTTTTTTGCTCATTAGCCCCCCTCCTTCCAAAATGTTACATTCATTGTTTTGGCATTGCTTATTTTTCTTTCAAATCACTTACAGTACAATAAGAAAATAATAAGACATAATCGTTTCCAATATTTTTTATTTGAAAAATTATGAAATAGGTAATTATTTCCATTTGAGAAACTAGGATAAACTCAGGATTTATTAAAGTAAGAAAAAAAACAATCTAGCTATCTTCTAAATTATTGACAAAATAAACTATAAAAACTAAAAAGGATTTCTCATGACAATGTTGTATTAAAAATACTAGAAAGTGAATTAATATGTTAAGTAGTATCAGGTAGTATGTGTTAATTTTCCTCCGTGTCAGTATTTTCGCTGTTACTGGTTCGGGCAATCTATCCCCAATCATATCACTATATTTCAATGAACTGTGAAATATGTAATGAATTTTTAGGATTGTGAAATCAGAACACATTTTTTGTAAGTCCTGATATTTTGTCTTCGCAATGGGTACCTCACAATCATACGATTTTTTCAACTCTACCGTTTTTAGCCGACCGCGAGTTTTATTCATGCAGTTTATCTCTTCGTTAAAATAGTCACACATATTTCTACCCCGGCTTGGGACTCTTCCTCAGGTAGTGGTATTCAACTCCAGTTAATGTATTTTCATAGCTAACACTGAGATGGGGTGAACAATCGATATTAAATTAGACGCCACCAGTTTTTTAAGCGATACTTTAAACAAAAAACTAAAAAGGTTAAAAACTGGAAAACCTTATATTCACTTTAACTCAACAAAACGAAATACTGAAAATATTTTAACGCGATGGTCCAAGTTAATATAAATTGCTGAAAATCAAATATCAAATGTTCAGCAAATTATATGTATTCATAACTAAATAGATAATTCACATTAACTGCATATCCAAAATACAAGACGAATACGAACGCCGTTGTACAATAAAAATCTCCAATTCTAGATTTCCATGAATTTTGTATAAGACAAAGGACTGAACTTGGTGAAGTTCTGGAATTATTCAGCTCTCAGCTAAGTCCTAGTGGATGGAGATAGGGTCATTAATCCATCCCGGCCGGTTTCCTGTTGTCTCTAGCGGTGTTGTCTATTCATAGGGCCTATCCAGAGGCTGCAGAGCTGAGGAAATAAAAAAAGGAGTAAAAATTACGGAAAAAATCTGGGAAGGAAGGAATAGATAGAACAGATAGGAAGTTTATGTTTCATCACATAAAAGACTGAATCTAATTTTTAGAATAAAACTAACAGAAGCCTGTTCTATCATATTCACTTTGTTCTCTAAATAAACAGAAAATGCGTAATTATGAAGATAAAAAAGAATGAAAAGAAATTATTAAAAATTTGCTTCAAAAGAATATAAAAAGTTTCTTTTTTACAATAAAAAAGAATTGAACATACAAAATTCACCAAACGCTAGCCCATATTATAATTTGAAATAAAATATAGAATACACATGGAGATAACATATTTCAAGAATCTAACTCACCAGCAAATATGTGAAACCACTACGATGTAGGTACTAACTTATAATTGTTACTAATAGGAAGAGACTTTTCTTATGTACGATATCGTTTAAATACACAAAATTTGGAAGAGAAACAAGTTTTTTAATTTCGAATCATTAGTACGATGAAGTTAAAATACTATAGTCCGATGGAAATCGTAACAGCTGATCGGCTTGTTACAAAATCTATTTTGTAAAACACTTTTGTCGTGTCAGATTTGAGATAACGTATCCAGCAAACCTTACGCCATGGTATTTTGCTGATGTCAAAGTTTTGCGCTGCAAATCCTTTGAAGTCGTCATAAATATCATCAAAATTTATGGTTTTTACTAGAAATGATCGTGGTTTCATACGAGCGTCTTGTACTACTTGCGCCCAACCTTCAGGAACGTATACAGGAACATGCTTAGCTTTCTGCCCAATTTTAGAATGCATGGAATCACATTCCATCTCGGTATGGCCGGATTCGACAAATTTGTGATCAATGATCCCCAAGTTAGGATGAACAGAAAAAAGGTGCATACACATAGTAGCAAAATTGGAATTTTTTTGTTGGCCACCACAGCCATCCGACATCATTCTAACTTCTTTTACATCTGTATTAGATAATAAGTACTCATAAATACAAGATGCAATTTCATTCGAGCCCCTCTTACCTTGGGTTTTATACCATTGGTAGCAAATCCCATCTTGATTTCCAATATTGTATACAGTCAAGTTATTAACCGCAGATCCTTTTGGAGTTGTTAGCACAGCCTCAAGATCAGAATTGAATGCTAATAAAGTAGAATTGTCTTTTGCTAGCAGCTTATCATCGTTGCGGGCCATCCGTGTCAATTTCTTTCTTCTCTAATGATGCTGAAATGTTTCTTCTTGGGCTTTGTTTTCCTCTCCAATTATATTTTTGTGTGCTAAACATAACTTGCCCTGGTCCTCCTTTGTCTTGAACAACCAGAGGTTGTATTCCTTGAAAACTTGTCTATATTTTTCAATTGAAACAGATGGAATATTTTTTCTTTGCATAGTGATTTGTACATTATGGACAAGTTAAGGGTAGGGTCTAAATATTCTTTTGACTTGAAGACCTACAGTAGTGGGATCCAACAGCAACCTCCGGAGTAAATACGAGTAACCAATTTTAAGATTGGATATTGTTCATGGCGTCTCACATATGAACCCTATTGATTTTCAGCTCACCAGAGCCAGTACAACGGGTGCTATGGTACCTGAAGTGCTACATTTTTGGTCATTTTTTGAGACATTTAGGTTTGTTAGCACGACACGGCCTCCGGAGTGTGTACAAGTGACCAATTTTATGATTGGATATTGTTCAGGACGTCTCACAGATGAATCCTATTGATTTTCAGCTCACCAGGGCCAGTACAACGGGTGTTATGGTACCTGAAGTACCACAGTTTTGATAATTTTTGGAGAAATTTCGATTTATGACCACGATACAACCTCCGAAGTTTATATAATTGACCAATTTTATGATTGGCGTCTCACAGATGAACCCTATTGATTTTCAGCTCACCAGACTCAGTTCAACTAGACTTATAAATCCAGATATAATACATTTTTGGAGAAATTTCGGTTTGTTGGCACGATATAGCCTCCGGAGTATAAGTGACCACTTTTCTGATTGGATATTGTTTAGGGCGTCTCACAGATTATTGACTTTCAGCTCACCAGAACTAGTACAATGGGTCCCATAAATCCAGATATTCTACATTTTTGGAGAAATTTCGATTTGTTAGCATGAGTGAGACTGCTCTGGAGTGTATAATTACGGAAAAGTTGGTTTGAATCTTTAAAACCGTTTTTGTCCTTATTATATCTGTTATAAACGTTTTTAAATGCGTTTATAGATTTGAGGTTAATTGTCAGTTTTTTTATTTGTTTATATTATACATTTTCGTTTGTAATAAAAACTTGTTTAAGTTAAAATTGAATACTTAGTGTTTATTATGATTTTCATATTTAATTATTAGTTAAAATTAATTTACTGGAACCAATTCAGCACCAGATATGAATGTAAACATCTAACTACAATTAATTAGTAAAGTCATTAGAATAATCAAGACTAAGTTTCATAAATAATGGGAATACATATTGTTTTATTATTTTTTACGAACACTTAGAGTACTGGGCACACGGACTAAAATTTTAAGAGTATTTTTGTTTTGTTTCTTCTAAGAAGTATAACTTCTAACGTGCGTACATAAGCACACACGGTTTTTTCTAAACGGATTTTATTTTTGAAAGTTGAGAGTGATGACTGACATTGATGATAAGTCTAAATTACGCCATTAAATAATATCGTCATTCACATTTAGGTTACTCCGACTGTACCAATACATGAACGTCTAGAAAACTTCAAACCAATATAAAATTGTGAAAAAAAAGATCAATGTTATTATTACTAACAATATAGAATAGAATAGTTTATTGTTCTTTTATACAAAGTACATGAACAAGGAGTCGGTTATATAGTAAATATAAAATACATATATACTCCTAAACTAACATGATAGATAAAAGGTATTACAAGAAACAATGACATAAAATTTACATGTTTTTAAAGACAGCGTACAGCACATAATAGTCCAGCAATAGAGAAGAGCAGAAAAAAAAATATAAGACAAACGCATAATTCCCATAACTAATCCTATACTATAAATTGTTTATGTAGAGATACTGTGGATATCTAATCGTTAATAATGAATGATCTAATTTTCATTGCTCCGCTGATAAAACCATGCAATTGCTTCAATAGTAAGAGATCGTTTGAATTAAGAAGGCAATCTAGATCGTCTGAATGCTTTCGTCTTCCTATGACTGTATTTCTTAATCCAGCATACAATGGGCAGTCAAATATGATATGTTCCAGGCATTCATTGGCCTGCTGGTTACATATTGTACACATCTGGTCGGTTTTTATTGTATGAGAGGAGTTATTCACATATAGGTATAAATACTGTGAATTTGCTGTGCGCAGTTGGGCTGTTAATCTTTTAATATAAAGCGGTGACGGTCCACTTAAATAATTGTAATTATTATTATTTTGCAGAAAGAATTTATATGTAGGGTGGTGAATACTAAGTAATATTTTATTCCAATCATTTTGCATGTTTTTAGCTAGATGTTCGGCTAATACAATATGTTTAAAATTTTCATTGATACAGTCAGTGTTAAGGCCAGCATTATATGGACAATAAATACTGACAACATTAATCAACTGAACAAACCAATTGTATTTGTGATGACCATATCCAGAGTTATATAATTTTATTAATCGAAATAATGCTCTATAGGGGTACCTTGAGTGATTTTGAGATTTTACCCTGATGAAGTATTCAATTGCTTGTTTTATTAGATAATATTCTAGCCTGCACAGATTGGCTTCGACTCTTATTATATAAGCGGCAGTAGTTCTCTGGAGGAATAGGAGGTTTTTCCAAAAAGACGTCTGTATTTTCTCAGTTTGATCCAGATAACGCAGACCCCATATATTACTGGCATATGTGAAAGTGGGTATGACGACATTGTTATACAGAGTCTTAATAAACTGAAGAGAAGATCATTTTTGCGAGTTTATAGTTGAAAGTACAGTACCTTGAGTAATTCTTGCTTTTCGTTCTCGTGATTTAAAATTATTTAGAAACAGTCCATTGAAAGTAAAGACCACTCCCAAATATTCATAAGTGTTTGAGATTTCTATTGGGTTGTTAAGGTATGAAAACGTGGGTTGTTTTCCAATATTGGGGCTCCTTCGGAATATAACTAGTTTTGTTTTTTCTGTATTTACCTGAAGCTTGAATGTGTTGCAGTATGATTCTAAAATCCTCAGGCTCTTTTCCATTTGTATTTGCGACTCTGCAAACAGTACCAGATCGTCAGCGTATAACAACATCCGTATGTTATCCCCTTCATCAAGAGTAAGTCCCTTACTGCCTTGGTTCTGAAAATAATTATCAATATCGGAAATGAATATCGCGAATAGTAGTGGGCTGAGCGGGTCCCCCTGTAAAACACCTTGGGTTATTTGTACTCTCTCTGAACTGTTACCTTCTTGTTCTATAAACAGTGCTGCTTGTTTGTATATTATTTTTAGTATTCTAGTAATTTTTGCACTTATTCCGTTTGAATATAATTTTTCCCAGAGTATATGATGGTCTAACGAATCAAAAGCTTTTCTAAAATCTACAAATAGAGTATATAATTTTCGTGAAGGGAGGCGAAGGTAATTGTTAATTATAGCGTAGAGCACAAATATGTTGTCTTCACAGTTGCGTGTTCTGCGGAAGCCGCTTTGGCACTCTGGTAATATTTCATTATTCTCAACAAAGTTAGTTAGTCTCGTATTAATTAATTGGGTAAAGAGCTTAGTTTTGTGATTTAAAAGTGCTATACTACGGTAATTATTAGGGTTTTTAATATCGCCACTTTTGTGGAAGTGGATCATTTTAACATCTGACCATGTGGGTGGTATTTGTTCTTCGTTTAAAATTTTGTTGAAGAATGTTTTCAGGTGTATTATCCAATCCAAAGGAAAGTTTTTGAAGAATTCGTTGCTAATGTTGTCTACCCCGGGTGATTTATTATTTTTAGCTGAGTTTAAGACTCTAAAAATGGAAAAGTTTATATCTAGATAAGGGTGTATAACGCCAAAATATTGTGAATCCCTATGTAAATGCGTTCCATAAAACTCTTTGTAAAACTCAATCATTGTGACGGTATCAATTGTGGGACCTCTATTTTTAATTTTTCTAGTTTTTAGAAGTTCCCAAAATTCGGAGAGGTTGCTGATATTATTAAATTTTTTTATTGTAACGTTTTCGTAAGCTAATTTTTTAATTTTAATGAGTTGTTTGTACTCTTTTTTAATTTCACTATATGATATTAGTGCATTCTGTTCAAAGTTAGAGTTTTTTAATAGTTTTTTTGACATGTTTAATTTTTTCTTTGCGTCCTTGCAAAAGTTATCAAACCATGGTTTTGAATTTGAGAACATATGATTAGTATTGTCACGGTTTTTTTCCATACCTAAAAATTTTGCTGTTAACTTGATTGCCTCATTTATTTGATTGTCCATTATATTAATAGTACTCGAGTCTGAATGTATTTCAAAGATAGATACTATATTTTTATATGGTTGTGTTTTGGCAGGATCCCACCTTATTATTGTTTCTTTATAGCTATGATATTCTGATAGTTTATTAGACCCCACAAAATATGCATTTTCTATCTTTACAGTGCAACTCAGATGATCCGAAAACAGGTTTTTATTTATACAGAAACTGGAAATTAGGCCTACACTACTAACTCTTACCCAGACCAGATCTATTGTACTTCGTCCTGACCGCCCAATGTATGTATAAGCACCTTCATAATCCTCAAACCTACCGTTTAACAAGAGAAACCCTAGATCTTCCAAAGCTTCTACAAGTAATGTTCCTCTAGTATTAACTAGGGAATCTTTTGACTTGCGTGGTTTTAACGGGGGATTGATATGTATTACGTTCTCTGAATCAAAATCATTCAGACCACCTACTCTCGCATTAAAGTCTCCGTACAGAATCATCTCGTCATTTGGGAATTTTACTGATATTTCTTTTAGAGTATCCTCAAGCATCTCTACACATACATGATCATCTAAATCAGGTTTTAAGTAGACTACACCTAAAATAATATAATTATTATTTATATTTATTCTGATAAAATTCCACATATTACATCTATCGATTACATCTAATGACTTCACACCCCCCAGGTTTTTTGATATAAGTATTAAGATACCCCCACTACCTCTACCCTTTTGCTTATCTTTTGAAGCTTGGCATATGAGTAAGTATGATAATTGTTTAAAATATTTGGTAAGCTATTTTGGGAAGAGGTAATCCAGGTCTCCACTAAGCCTATTATATCAGAGCTACACAAATTATTAATTTCATGTATTTCTAAATTATCTAAAGTATTAATACCTTGACAGTTCCAAAATGTTATCTTAAAAGGGACAATTCCGTCCACAAACCTTGATCTTTTCACCTCTGTATTAATTAGTTTTTTGATGATGTCTCAACTTCTCTGTTCATTTTTGTTATTTTTTTTGTCGTTTTTTCAGCGCCTTCGGGAGATCTCTCACTGTATTTTCTTCTTTTCGCTGGAGTTTGTTCTGGTAGTCCTGTCTCTTCTTCAGTCTCGATTTCAGTTTCATTTTGTGCTTCTAATTCTGATAAGGTGTATAGCTTATCGTTAATATATAATTTATTGTAGATGATCTTAGTTCTACATCCCTTGTCTCTTGCAACTTTTGAGTATTTTAAGAGCTGTTTTCTTTGCTCCATAATTTCTTTGGGAAAGTCTTCGTTAATATAGATATTTGTTCCCTTTAATCTATTTCTTCCTTTCAATATGTCCAGCTTTTTATCCCATGTCTTCACTTTTAGTAATATTGGTCTATTTCTAAGTTTGTTCCTGTCTCCTATTCTCCTCGACTCTATTACGTCTGACTCTACATTTATATTGGTGTTTACTCTTTTCAGTACTTCTCTAACCTTATCATTCAGTTGTTCCGCATTTTCTCGTACTTCTTCTTCGATGCCATTTATTATCAGGTTTTCCCTTCTTGAATCCTTTTCTATTTGAATTACTCTTGTTTCCAATTTCTTCGTGGCTTCTCTTAATAAATAATTTTCGTTTTTCAGAGCTTGGTTCTCTTTTTTCTCTTCTCTTTGTAATTGACTATGTTGACCAGTTTTTGCTCGATTCTGGCATTTCGTTGATCCATGTTTTCTAACTTCTGCAGTATCTCTTCCATTGAAAATTATTTTAATATTCGGAGTTTAAAATTTAATTCAATTTTAAATTGTAGAAGCCTGACCTGTGTTAATGTATTCAACTTTATATCTTAATTAGTTTATGGAAAAAGTAAGTTTTTATTCCTTGTACTTTATTAATTTCTGGCGTATTATAACCTAGCTTTTTTCAAATTAGATCTTCTTACCAGGTTTTTGGTGTTTTTATTACATGTATATATATACTGTCTTCTTTTATAACACAGTTGTGAAAGTTGTAGGATTTTAATTTTTAAATTTCTCACTCAATTCACTTATTTTACTGGAACGATTTAAAACTACACTTTCTGTAAGCAGCTTCAGAACCGGCCTCCATTACTAACAATATATAAAAGTCTCAAATATCTTTTTTTCTATTAGACATCTTGGAAACGGCAAGGGTGGGAGAATATTTTTCCAAGTTTATTAACTTCAATCTACACTATTAAACTAATACAGAACAAATCAAGCATAAACCTATTCCTGTAGTGATGAATTATGTAATTCCTATCCAGATTTTAATTCTCATGTATCGGGTGATTCATTAAGGGTGACGAGGTACGGTAATCGCAGAAACTACTAGTCGTAGAATTTTGGGAAAAAATCCTTCAAAGGAAGTCCTAGAACTATTTTTTTAATTCATATATCCACCGCTAGGGGGCGTAATTGCTTTGGTCGAATAAACAATTTTTCTCGAAAATATTCCAATATAAGTTTAGAAATAAATAATCTCACGGTAATGCCACAACAATAGTCCATCTTTTTGATCTATGACCTTTTATTGTAGCACGTAAAAAGTTTCGTAGTCAAGTATGCTGTGGACAGATAAAGAAACAGTTTTAAACTTATTTTTCATTCTATTCCAATCAAAACAATTATATAACATAAAAAACAAGTAAACAACAATTACAACATTAACGGAAGCGGAAATATTTCTGATGCGTTCCCGAATTCTATTTTCCCACGACCACATAGGAAAGTAACCCATATCGCACTCTCTACTCCCATGGAAAGTGACCTTTATTCTTACGCGTGTGGAAAGTACTTTCCGCACTAGTGCGGAAAGTAACTTTTTATGCTGCCACTTTAGAAAATTCGTTTTTCCGATCATTTTTTAACTCCGAAAGTGCATCGTTGCCGGTCTAGATCGCAAAATTGAATTAACTGCTCGGCAAAGTACCTACTTTCCCGAGCTTATGTCAAAATGTTCATTAGAGACAAAATACCAGAGGATTAACTTTTGTTAAAAGTGGCTGGGCATCGAGGATGGACTTTTATGAAGCTTGGCTAGGCATCGAGGACGGACATTGATGAAACTTGACTAGGCAATAAATATTCTGTTCCTATATTATTCTTAAATTATTGGTGTCCGCACAAAAAAGATTGTACGCGCCACACTCGGAAAGTATATTTACAGGACTCGCAAGCTCGCCCTGTAAAGTATATAATTCAATTTGTTCCCCAGTTGTATCTAATAAGTACTTACTTTTGTAATTTTTTCAAATAAACATTAATTATCGTTATTTCTTCATTTCATAATGAAAGTAATCGTAAATACATGTGCACTTTTTATAGAAACAATTCATCTTGGGATACATTCCAAAAGGGTGGAGAGAGGTCAGGGTCTGCTTTATTCCTAAGAGTGGCAAACGTCCTCCAGAGGAACCAAAGTCATATAGACCTATAAGCCTTACCTCCTTCTTACTCAAAAGTATGGAAAAAATACTCGACACATACATGAGAAGTGAATATTTATTAAATGCACCGCTTCACGAGGAACAATTTGCCTACCAACCTGGCAATAGCAGCGAAAGAAGTATCGCTATGTGTATTCGTAGATATAGAGGGAGCTTTTGATAACACCTCATATGAATCAATTAGCGCTGCTGCAACTGCAAAGGGTATCCCACCTTCCATAATCAAATGGATTCAGTCCATGCTAAATACTAGGAAAATAATCACCTACCTCGGAGACCAGTCGACTACTATAAAAGCGGTAAAAGGTTGTCCTCAAGGAGGAGTGCTATCACCTCTACTGTGGTCACTAGTGGTTGACGACCTCCTAACAAAGCTAAAAAGAGAAGGATTTCGTGCTCTTGGTTATGCCGACAATTTAGTTATAGTGGTCAGAGGTAAGCACGACGGCATCATTGCCGATCGCATGCAATGTGCCTTGAACCTCATAACTACCTGGTGTTCGAAGGAAGGGCTTTCAGTCAATCCTAATAAAACGACACTTGTTCCATTCACTAACAGGAGGAAGTTAAGTATACGGACTCCAAGCTTGAATGGTACAACCCTGTTTTTTTCGGAAGAGGTTAAGTACCTTGGAGTCATCCTTGATAGGAAACTTACGTGGAACTCACACCTCGCATACATCACCTCAAAAGCAACAAGGGTTCTTTGGACGTGTCGTAGGCTCTTTGGGAAAACTTGGGGTCTAAAACCAAAAATGATCTACTGGTCATATATAACGGTTGTCAGACGTATCATCACCTATGCTGCGCTTGTATGGTGGAAGAAAACGCAACAAAGGGCTACAATAGAGTTGCAAAAATTGCAAAGACTCGCATGTTTAGGAATAACGGGTATAATGAGAGCATGCCCTGGCGCGGTCTTGGAGTTAATGCTAGATCTCCCTCCATTACATTTACATGTAAGGAGGATTGCTCTGCAAAATGCCTATAGGTTAACACAGGCTAAATCTCGAGATACTAAGGGTTGGATCAACCCAATCTATGATGATGCCTAGGAATATAATGCCTGCTAAACAAGATTTCGAAGTTACTCTAGATGTTATTATTAACGATCGTGAGTTAACACAGAACGAAATCTCAGAAATAACTAGGGGTGCCCTCACATTTTATACTGATGGGTCAAAAACAAACGAAGGAGTAGGAATAGGGGCTACAGGACCTAATTTTAGGTTATCAGTAGCCCTAGGTAACACTCCCACAATATTCCAAGCTGAAATACTAGCGATAGACTTCTGTGCTCAAGAGTGCCTCAAAAAGCGCCTTAACGCAGCCAGAATATTTATTGCCTCCGACAGCCAGGTTGCTTTGAAAGCTCTAAGGTCTATAACTTACGAGTCCAAAACAGTCTGGAGCTGCAAACAATCTCATAAGCTACTGGCTAGACATAACAAACTATCTTTGTTATGGGTGCCCGGACACAAGGGAATTGCTGAGAATGAGACTGCCGATGGTCTTGCAAAGGAAGGAGCTAGCACTCATTTCATCGGACCCGAACCGTTTTGTGGCATTACTAAAAGCCACATTGTGGAAGAAGTCCGGAAATGGGAAAAGGAACTTAGTGCAGCCTACTGGAAAAATGTTCCAGGCCAAAGACAAGCAAAAAGGTTGCTACAACCTTCTGCTCGCTATGCTAAATCGCTCTTAGAGCTTCAGAAGTCTGATCTTAGAGCAATCACAGGACTCATTACGGGACACTGCCCACTCAGATATCACCTCTGCAAGATGGGAAAAGTGGACAGAGGAACATGTAGATTCTGCGACAGTGCAGATGAAACGGCTGAACATATATTATGCCATTGCGGTGTAATTGTTCGCCAACGCCATAGGTACCTGGAACGGTTGTTCTTGAGACCTGACCAGGTAACAAAAATAGCTCCCAATTGGATAATAGGCTTCTATAAAAGCCTTGATCTCTGGGACAAAAAATAGATGGAGGGTATACACAAAAGATCTTTTCAGGTCGCAGTGTGGAAAGGCCAGCTATAGGCCAATCGACCCCTTTGTAATCTACAATCTATAGAAACAATATTCAATCATATACAATCACAGATAAAACGTAAGATTAGTCAGGTAACTCAATATACACGATCTGATATGTACATATTGTTCAATAAAATGGGTGGTCGTAGGAAAAATATTGTACATCACTTGTGCGAAAGTGACTTTTCACTCTTGTGGGATTGTCGCACTCGGCTTACGCCTCGTGCTACAATATTTCCCACTTGTGTAAAAAGTGTCACTTTCCGCACTCGTAATGTAATATACTATTTCATATCATCAGGTGTTGTTGGACGGTCTTTATAAATTAGATCTTTGAGCTAACTCAAAAAATTATAATTCAGTACTGTAACGTCAGGAGACCTTGCCGGAAACTGCTTATTTAAAAATGTTTGGACATTTCAAGCATAATGGGCCGAGCATCCATCCTGTTGGAACCACATGCCCTCCAGAGGAATATCTTCTAACAGTATAGATAACTCATTTGACCCTATAATTATTCCACCCAAAATCCTGCACCACATATTCATACTCCATCGATTTTGAAATTGGACGTTCCTTAACCAGTGAGGATTTGTTACTGACCAAGAGTGCATGTTATGAGTATTAATTTTCCCTAAACTGGAAAAGGTGGCCTCGTTAGTCCAGAAAATTTCTGTTTTCATTCATCATCCCTAATAACCAATAACTAAAGTTCAATCGATGGTCGAAATCGGCTGGCTTCAATTGTTGCTGTAAATTTACATGGGATGGATGTAATTTAAGGTCTTTTAATATACGTTGATATGAAGAATATGTGAATCCTAGATCACTTACCAAATTTCGAATGCCTAAATTAGGCTCGGGAGTAATATAAGCTTACACCGTTATAATATTAACTTCACATCTAGCTCTCCGTACTCTATTTGAAGTTGAGACTGGCTGGACATGTCCGGTCTCCCTCAATTGCTTCGGTAATCTTTTAGAAACATTTCTTGAATTGTGATGCCGTGCAGGATACCTAAATGCGTATTCTGTTCCGGCAATAGCGGCATTTTGTAAACATTCAAAATAAACTGATAACATATCAAAAGCTTCCTCGTTTGTATACGGCATATTTGAAAAACCGCCGCTTTCATGGAAACTCTGTACCAAGTGTTTTCGTGGCCTTGTAAGAGGAAATTGGACATATTTGAACATTAATACTCACAGGCGAAACAAACGAGGATTTATTAATTGTTGTCTAAATTATGAATATGTAATTTTTGGAAATTAAATAAACACGAGATATCAAATCCTAAACTTGGAAAATGTATCTAAGGTGTAGGGAGAAACGGACAACAACAAATACTGAAATTTAAAAATTATGTTATACCACTAGCGTTTCTATTATTATAGAGATTAAAATAAAATGAAAATTAAATTAAAAACTGTTTATCTATTTTACCATGGCATCTTGAGTACGATAGTTTTGAAAACAATTTAAAACTCAATTATCTATTTTGTTTCATTCATAAATACGTTAATAAAATATTCTTTATGTGATAACTTTTAAACCAATTCAAATATCGTCATGCGGTTGTAAATTTAATATACTTTAAAAATCTTAAAAATAAAATAACAACACTGTTCTATTTAAGACTGAGCAAAATGTAAAAAACGGTCAACTTTGTAAAATACGTCCTCTAGCGAGGGCGGCAAGAACCAGAATTGCATGGTTGTTTTTTATGTTATTCAACAAACCTTTCTTTCTTAAACAAGAACTTTTAACAAAATTCCGTTGAGTCAAACTTAAGTAATTGACACTTACAGTTCAAACAGTTTAGCTTCCACTCCCTCCCTTATTTTAAGTCCCACAATAAAAAATCATAGATTAAAATTAACGTGAGACACACACACACAGGCACGCGTGAGAATACCCGTCCCATTAAACATCCACCTCCGGACTAGGTCCGCGCGTGGGTGCGAAGTAGGTCCACCCCCTGTCATTCCGACAGGACCTCATCTTAGTTCGCGTCGCGTGTTCTCCCTCATCTTTCTCTAATTCTGTGAAATATTCCGGGAGGTCTCCATATCCTTTCGAAGGGGTAGCTGTGGTGGTTATACTCCCTTGTCCTTTCGTGGTTGTTTGTATCGTCGTCGAAGTGTGTGTGTGTGTGTGTGTGTGTGTGTGATCGCTGCCTAAGCCGTAACTTTCCTTGCCTGCTTCGACGGGGAAGGCCCTAAGCTGAGTGGTCTATCGCCTTCTTTATAGCTGTCCCCGATGTGTAAATCGGCAACTACATTATGCAGTAGCGCGGAATTACGGTGTCGGGGGGACTCCCCATACTTCTTACTTCATTTCCCCGGGATTTTTTAGTTCTTTTTGGTGTACAGACGATTGCTCGTCTGTACGGTTTTTTGTTTTTTTGTGTACTGGTTTGTGCCAGTACGATTTTTTGGTTTTTTTGGGTGGGGATCTTCGTTGCCTAGTCTTCTATTTGGTTTCTTGTGCTTGCTGTAGTCTTCTGTCTTGTAGCTTGTTACGTCCCTCAGTTCTACGTTAAGATGTGTCTTCAGCTCTTCGAAGAGCTTCCTCGCTCTTTCGTCCATTATTTCAAGTACTTTCTCTACTTGTGTTTCTTCGTATATATCTACATTCCTCTTGTTCCATTGGGCGTTTGTCGCTTGTCTTATTGGTATGTTTTGTTGCACCTGTAGTTTTTGTCTGTTTGTTTCGCAGGTGTGTCCCCAGGCGACTGAGGCGTACGTGATCATTGGGATTATAATACTTCTTATAAATCTCAGCTTGGTCTTGAGGTTGAGTTTACTTTTCCTGCCTATCAATCCGACGAGTCTTGCCCTCGCTTGCCTCATTCTGTCTATTATGCTGTTCACGTGTGGGGTGAATGTTAGTCCCTGGTCTATCGTTACTCCTAGGTATTCTGCTTTTTCTGCCCATTCGATTTCTTCGCCGTCGATTTCAATTTTTTCTTTTGGTCGCCGGAGTCTTCTCTTCGTAAACAGAACCGCTTGGGTTTTTTCACTATTTATCTTTATTTTCCATGTTTTGCACCATTCGTCGACTTCGTTTGCTGCTGTCTGCAGTCTGTTTCTGGTATTTTTCACTTTCACGCATCTCGTGGCTGTGGCAGTATCATCGGCGTAGAGTGCTCTATTTTTGGGATGTCTCCAGTGTAGATGATGTTATATAGTGTGGGTGATAGTACTGCTCCTTGCGGTACTCCCGCTTCTTGATGGCCTACTTCCGATCTCTCGTTTACTACCTTTACTTGGAATTTTCTCTCTTTCATCTTGGAAAGTAGTCCTTCGTGCCATTCACGGTCGAATGCTTTACTTATATCGAGGAATATTGCCCCTGTTGATTCCTTCTGGTTGAAAACTTGAGTTGTATATTCTCAAGACGGTTCGTCTGGTATTACGTTTAATATTCTTATTTGTTCGTTTAGTATCCTCATTATAATTCCTTTGGGCTGTTTTGCTCATTAATGGTAGCAAACTGATGGGTCTGTAATTTTGCGGAAACGTTGGGTTTTTCTGGGTTTTGTCAGCATGATTATTTCTGCATGTTTCCATCTTGTCGGGAAGTGTTTCGTCCTTAACATGCCGTTGATTATATTGGTTAGGTATGTGATACTTTTGTTCAGCATGTTTATCAGCGCTCTGTTCGATATTCCGTCTTTTCCGGGTGCCTTTTTCTTAGAAGCTAACATTAGCAGTTACGAGTATTTTAGTTCTAGAGGGGTTGCAAACCCTAGGGGTTCGTGCTCCTCCTCCTGTAGGTAATGGGCGATGCTTTCTTCTACCATGTCTGAGAAATCCATGTCTTCATCTGGGTGTTCGTTCAGTGTAAACTGTGGTTCTAGCGTGCTTTTCAACGCTGTCGCTTTACATTTTTCGGTGTAGACTATCCCGTTGGCTCCGTGTATCGGCGGCATCGGTTTTTTATCCTCTCTTAGAACTTTAACGATATTCCATATCCCCAATTTTTGCGGTTCTAATTCGTTAATTATTTTGTTGCATTCTTCACTCCTGTGTTCTTTTAGTTTTCCTTGTATTTCTTCTTTGATTTCCCTGACTCTCCTTGGTTCGTCGGGATTTTGTGTCCTGCGTGCGCTTCTCGTGATTCGATTCTTTTCCCTAATCAAATTTTTTAGGTCATCATCTATGTTTTTGAACTTTCCGTATTTGTCTGCTACGGACGTTGTGGTACTTCGTTCTAACGCTTCTGTTAGTGCTTCTTCGAAAAAACAGACTTGCTCTTCCAGTGTTTCTACATTGTTGATTTCCACTATCGGTCCTATGACTTGTCCTGCGATTCTTCTCAATTTTGTCCAATTCGTTTTCTTTTTCATCCTTTCTGGTGGTCTTGGTCCTTCACCTACCGTGAGGACGATTGGCTCATGTGCGTCGCCTCCTTCCGATGTCTTGATGTCTGTCGGTACCGCTATGTCTTTCAACACAGCGATATCTAAGACGTCGGGTAGTCCTCCTTGTGGTGGGTAGTGCGTCGGTCTGTGTGGTCCTATCGCTTGACGGATATTTTTCTAATATTTTTTCCAAGTTTCTTCCTTTTCTGTTTCTTCTAGTGCTGTACCACGCAGGGGACTTGGCATTTAGGTCTCCTTTTATTATACCTTTTTTCCATCTGGAAGTACCGCTACCACGTCTTCCTCGCGTATAGTGGTTTCAGGTCTTACGTATGCGGATATTATTCTAATATCTCTGTTTATAGTTTCGATTACTACTATCGTTCGCTTCCATAGTTAGTACATCGTCCGGTGTGTTGATTTGGTATTGGCATAGCTCTTTAATCGCTAAGATCGCTGTGCCGCCGGAGTGTCCGTTTGTGTCGTTTCTATTTTTCCTATTCCTATTTTTATTTGATAGGGAAGGTTGTCAGCCATTAATTACTTCGCTGTGTAATTAATGTTATGAGTGTTTGTATGGTTTGCAACATACTCATAATGTCCGCATTTGGGGCGGAACTTTGGGTGGGTGCCTTTTTAGCTTCTTCCTGGTGCTACCGCACTTGGTTTTGGTGCTGATCTTTTCTCCTCTTTCATCGGGTTTTTGGGACCCTGTAGTTTGCGGGGTGATCTCCTTCGTAGTTTTGACACTCGGGTCCGTCTGATTGGCTAAGGGTGCAATTCGCTGCCCTATGTCCTCCGGCGCATCTTACGCAGTACAAGTCCATATTACACGTACTTTGTCCGCGGTGAAAACCTTGGCGCCTGTAGCATTGTACAGATCCGTTATTTTTTTCTTCTTCCACTACGCTTACTTTAGTGTGGCATAGATATCATAGATTTTTATATGTCTTTTCTTCCATAGGTTCAAGTATTACCATGTAAATAGGTAGTAATTACCTTGTTCCGTCGCTGTTTTTCGCAACTCTACTTTGGAGTTGCCACCCTTTTTTCGGCCTTAGACCTTCTTCTTTTAGGTCTGCTTCGATTTCCTCCACTGGAGTGTTTACTGCTAATCCTTTGATTACCAGTTTTCGCTCTTTATCTTCGGAAAGTGAGTAGGTATACGACTCAATTTCTTTCTATTCTCCTAGTAGGGTTTTCATTTTATTAAAACTTTCTACTGTTGGAGTAGAGATTTTAGAAGTGTACGTACCTACCTTGAACTGGGCTTCGATTTTTCTCTGCGCTAAGTTTCGGCGGATTGCCGTCCACATTAGAGGAGATTTTAGGATGATCGGGGTTGGCCTTCTTGGGGGGTTTTCCCGTTTTTTTCTAAGTTTGTTTTTTGATTTTTTTGGTTTTGTCGTGTGCTTCTGTGTTTACCTTTTCCACTTCTTCATTTGTTGGTTATTCTTCTAGCTCGATTTTTTTGCGCGTCTTCCTTTCTTTGTAATCGGGGGTCGTTTGTGATGTCGACCGAGTAGTCATCTGTACTCATGTCCTCTTCACGCCATTGAATTGTTTCTTTGGTTGTTTCTTGTGTCGCTTCGATTGGCCTGCTCCTGCTTCTAGCTTCTAGGGCTACAGCTTCTCCTAGAGTTTTGTATTGCTAGTAGCAACTGCTGGTTTTTTCAGCCTTCTCCGTCTGTTCTTTCAATTGTTTCGTTAAATTTTCTAGCTGTTTTCGCAGCTCTTCGTTCTCTCTTCTTAAGTTTTCCATCTCCGTCTCCTGTACTTCTTTTTTCTTCCTTTTCCTCTCTAGAGAGGTCCCCCTGTCCTTCGGGTTTTCCTCCCTGAGTTTTTTTTGGGCTTTCCAGCTGCATGGCACTTTTTTCTCACTTGTTTTCCTACACACTTTATTAATAGAAATAAAAATTACTTAATCCTTTAGTTGTGCACAACACAATTGTCTGTTTTTATCGTGTATTCCACGATAAAAACTATGTTTCTGCACTTACCGTCGGACCACTTTTACCGTTTCGGATCGCGTGGGATCACTTTACCACGTGTTCGAATACTCGAAACACTGCCCCACACTCATGTAACGATTCACTCGGAGCATTGAAATTTTCACCTCTTAACTCGAGCGCGTCGGTCACTGTACTCTATCTACTCCTCTTAACGTGAGAGTATTTATGTCTAAACTTATATAGAGATATTTTCGATAAACATGCATTTTTTACACGACTTAAACAATTACGCCCCCGAGCGGTGGATATATGAATTTAAAAAATATTTCCACCATTTTCTCTTAAAGGTCTTTTTCCCAAAATCCTACGACTATTAGTTACTGAGATACCGTACCACGTCATCTTTAATGAATCGCCCGGTACATTTTTGTGCACTGCAAGAACAACTACAGAGGTGCCAAAGGATATCAAATTACTAATTTTGTCTAAACCTTGTTTTTTGTATTGTGCATCAATTTATAGGCGAAGTATTCTAGAATGATGTTCCTTAATTGTAATCTAGAAATAAATCTAATTGACCATCTCACAATATCATGAGAAAAACATTTATAATTTGCATGGCCCAACAGCCTTCAGGAACCGCTGACTGTTACACGCAAAGAATTCGGTGTAATCCAGAAGTTGCTCTAATTAAATTCCAAAAACTGTAGATTAAAACAAAAATTACCAAAATTAGATCAGCGGCTGGAGTAAAAGTTTTGTTCAACATTACAGGTAATCTTCGGTGTGGTAGTTTTGTTATCAAATAATTCTCTATTTCAAAGAACTAAATAACTAGCCTACCATCCTTTTTCTACATTTCATACCGGTCCTGATACTATCCGCCCTTATTTCGATTAAATAACTTCCCCATCTGCACGTAACACATAACGTACGTACAAACCTTCTGGAATAAGAATGAATCTTGGAGAGACGGTATTCTCCCTTTTCGCTGTTGTTTAGTAGTAGTCACTTGAGAATTGGATATTCTTTCAGGAATAGAGATGGAAAATGTATTTAAAACTAATTGAAAACAATTATTATTTATGGATTTAAAAATAGTAATCCAAATTTTATATATTACCGTATAAATGACTATCTCAGATAACAGTTAAAAACACCTCTGTGAAGCTGGCAGAACCTTTTCGGCAGAATCAAATCAAATCCATTGCGGTTTTTAGTACTCATGTTGTACTAACTTCAACCACAATAAATGTACCTTTACCCATTAAAGAAAAAACAGAACTGCTAGCTTCAAGTTAACCTGGAAAGCCCAAATTAAAAATAATTAATACAACAAATTGAAAAACTGAATTTGTACTAATTTGCACCACAAAAAATATCAACGTAAACCCCCTCAAACAACCCCTGTTTCGATAAATTGAATAGAATGTCCATTTCAAGTAAGTATTTCTGACTTATTTTGAAAAATCGTTGTTTGCTTCCATAGTAACAATACTTCAAGACCTGCTTCCATAGTAACAATACTTCTAAACACCATTTGATTCCACAGTAATATTTTCACAAGTGGTTTGTATTTTATCGGGTAAATTTGGGTTGTTTAATGAGAAACTGTTTCCTAGCAATTTGACGAGAGTAACTGTCAACTATTAAAAACACAACACCGAAGGTGGAGTGTTTTTAGGTTGACAGTTATTCGAGTCAAATTGCTAAAGGAAACAGTTTAGAATTTAAACAACACAAATTTACCCAATATCAGTACAAACCTCGAGTGTAATTCGGCAGGACAATTTAATGAATGAGAAATTTGGAAACATATCAATGCAAACTTTATTTATGAAACATTAAAAATAAACACATTTTTATTTTATTGTACAATTATTAAAAACGCAGTTATTGAAATTCATACTAGGAACAGTGATATCGCTGCGGGTGCCATGTATATTATGCTAGCGTAGCCATTTACAGGGCACCCTTCGGACCATGCCAATAATTTGTTGCTAATTTGTAACGCTGAGCTTCATTTTGTTGCTAATGCCGTTTCCAAGAAAACGTAAACTATGCTAGCGTAGTATTAGGCTAGCGTAGCCACACGCTCTGACTATAAAAATAGGTAATATTGAAAAAAACTAAAACCACATGAATTTGTTGCTAAAAGATGACACTAACCGATACTGGAAAAAATCATCCCTTACCCCGATGTTCCCACCCCTCACTATTATTTGATATTAAGCTAGCGTAGCCACACGCTATTACTATAAAAATAAGTAATATTGTAAAAAATCTAAATGCACAGGAATTTGTTGCTAAAAGATGGCACTACCGATACTGGAAAAAATCATCCCTTACCCCGATTTTCCCACCCCTCACTATTATTTGATATTAAGCTAACGTAGCCACACGCTCTAACTATAAAAATAAGTAATATTAAAAAAAACTAAATGCACAGAAATTTGTTGCTAAAAGATGACACTAACCGATACTGGAAAAAATCATCCCTTATCACGATTTTCCCACCCCTCACTATTATTTGATATTAACCTAGCGTAGCCACAAGCTATAACTATAAAAATAAGTAATATTGACTAAAAATAAATGCACAGGAATTTGTTGTTAAAAGATGACACTAAACGATACTGCGAAAAAATCATCCATTATCTCATATTAATTGAAATTCATCGTGTTTTAGTAGCCATAGCCTAGCAACAAATTGTCCTACTGATTTTAAACCGATATAGTCGATATTTGGTCAGTAATACATCAGCAACAAATTCCTCGAGTATTTTTTTATCGAAATTAATCGTGTTTTAGTAGCCATATAGCCATAGCCTAGCAACACATTGCCCTATTGATTTTAAAGCAATATACCCCATATTTGTTCAGTAATACACCAGCAACAAATTCCCCGACTAATTTTCAATTGAAATTCGTTTTGTTTTAGCCGCAATGGCCAAGCAACAAATTGCACTATGGATTTTAAAGCGATATAGTCGATATTTGGTCTGTAATACACCAACAACAAATTCCTCGACTGATTTTTAATTGAAATTCGTTGTGTTTTAGCCGAAATAGCCTAGCAACAAATTGCCCTACTGATTTTAAAGCGATATAGTTCATATTTGGGCAGTAATACACCAGCAACAAATTCCCCGACTGATTTTTAATTGAAATTCGTTGTGTTTTAGACGCAATAGCCTAGCAACAAATTGTCCTATTGATTTTAAAGCGATATAGTCGATTTTTGGTCAGTAATACACCAGCAACAAATTCCCGACTGATTTTTAATTGAAATTCGTTGTGTTTTAGCAGCAATAGCCGAGCAACAAATTGCCCTACTGATTTTAAAGCGATATAGTCGATATTTGGTCAGTAATACACCAGCAACAAATTCCCCGACTGGTTTTTAATTGAAATTCGTTGTGTTTTAGCCGCAGTAGCCTAGCAACAAATTGCCCTATTGATTTTAAAGCGATATAGTCCATATTTGTTCAGTAATACACCAGCAACAAATTCCTCGAGTATTTTTTTATCGAAATTCATCGTGTTCTAGTAGTCATAGCCTAGCAACAAGTTGCCCTATTGATTTTAAAGCGATATAGTCCATATTTGTTCAGTACTACACCAGCAACAAATTCCTCGAGTATTTTTTTATAAGAAATTCATCGTGTTCTAGTAGTCACAGCCTAGCAACAAGTTGCCCTATTGATTTTAAAGCGATATAGTCCATATTTGTTGTCATACATCAGCAACAAATTTCTCGAGTATTTTTTAATCGACATTCATCGTGTTTTAGTAGCCATAGCCTTGCAACAAATTGACCGACTGATTTTAAAGCGATACAGTCCATATTTAGGCAGTAATACACCAGTAACAAATTCCTCGAGTACTAGTAGTCATAGCCTAGCAACAAGTTACCCTAATGATTTTAAAGGAATATAGTCCATATTTGTTCAGTAATACACCAGCAACAAATTCCCCGACTGATTTTTAATTGAAATTCGTTGTGCTTTAACCGCAATAGCCTAGCAACAAATTGCCTTATTGATTTTAAAGCGATGTAGTCGATATTTGGACAGTAATAAACCAGCAAGAAATTTCTCGAGTATTTTTTAATCGACATTCATCGTGTTTTAGTAGCCATAGCCTAGCAACAAATTGCCCGACTGATTTTAAAGCGATATAGTCCATATTTGGGCAGTAATACAACAGCAACAAATTCCTCGAGTATTTTTTGATCGAAATTCATCGTGTTCTAGTAGTCATAGCCTAGCAACAAGTTGCCCTATTGTTTTTAAAGCGATATAGTCCATATTTAGGCAGTAATACACCAGCAACAAATTCCTCGAGTATTACTTGATCGAAACAAATTGCTCGAGTATTTTTTTATCGAAATTCATCGTATTCTAGTAGTCATAGGCTAGCAAGTAAAGAAAAAAACATGGCGCTGCTAGCTTCGTGTTAACCTGGAAAGCCCAAATTAATAATAATTTAAAAAAAAAATTAAAATTAATGCAGGAAATTGAAGAACTGAATTTGTGCTAATTTGTACCACAAAAAATATTAACGTCAACCCACTTAAACAACCCCAGCTTTGATAACTTGAATAGCAAGCCCATTATCCTCAGATCTTATCAAAATTTCTTGAAAAAGGAAATATTAAGTAGATTCTATTAAAACTGAATTTGTACCACAAAAAAATATTTCAAAATATTAAATTTAAACAACCCCTGCTTCAATAAGTTGTATAGCAAGCCCATTATTCACCGATCTTTTCATAATTGCTTGAAAAATATATAAGTAGATTCCATTAAGACTGAATTTGTACCACAAAATATTTTATACACAGATTTAGACTGAAGTACCAAAAATGAAAATAAGCCCTTTTGGCGTTTTGTGCACTGTTTCATTACTCCAAAAAAATCCATGCCAAAATTTTTCCTACCGCTAGAAAAATTATTAAATAAAAGCATCAATCAACAATAGATCAATAGGAGCGTTAGATCAGACGTCAGACGCCTCTCATCTGAAAAACAAAAAAATCACCTTACTGACTCCTATCGGTTTTTGCTACAGTGCAACAAAAAAATGTTTTTCAATCTTTACTAAGCCGCCAAGTAGTCAAAAAAGTGATAACACCAGAGTATGATGCCATTCCATACAGAATAAAATAATTGAGAATGAGAAATTAGCGAAAATTTTGGTCGGTTGAATTTCAATTAAAAAACACTCCGTCAATTTGTTGCTAGGCTATGGCTACTAAAACACGATTAATTTCGCTCAAAAAATACTCGAGGAATTTGTTGCTGGTGTATTACTGTCCAAGTATCGACTATATCGCATTAAAATCAGTAGGGCAATGTGTTGCTAGGCTATGGCTACTAAAACACGTTAAATTTCTATAAAAAAATACTCGAGGAATTTGTTGCTGGTGTATTACTGAACAAATATCAACTATATCGCTTTAAAATCAGTAGGGCAATGTGTTGCTAAGCTATGGCTACTAAAACACGATGAATTTCTATAAAAAAATACTCGAGGAATTTGTTGCTGGTGTATTACTGAACAAATATCAACTATATCGCTTTAAAATCAGTAGGGCAATTTGTTGCTAGGCTATGGCTACTAAAACACGATGAATTTCAATTAATATGAGATAAGGCATGATTTTTTCGCAGTATCGGTTAGTGTAATCTTTTAGCAACAAATTCCTGTGCATTTATTTTTATTCAATGTTACTTATTTTTATAGTTATAGCGTGTGGCTACGCTAGCCTAATATCAAATAATAGTGAGGGGTGGGAAAATCGGAATAAGGAATGATTTTTTCCAGTATCGGTTAGTGTCATCTTTTAGCAACAAATTGGAAACAAATTCCTGTGCATTTAATTTTTTTCAATATTACTTATTTTTATAGTGATAGCGTGTGGCTACGCTAGCTTAATATGATATAATAATGAGGGGTGGGAAAATCGGGGTAAGGGATGATTTTTCCAGTATCGGTTACTGCCATCTTTTAGCAACAAATTCCTGTGCATTTAGTTTTTTTCAATATTACTTATTTTTATAGTGATAGCGTGTGGCTACGCTAGCTTAATATGATATAATAGTGAGGGGTGGGAAAATCGCGGTAAGGGATGATTATTTCCAGTATCGGTTACTGCCATCTTTTAGCAACAAATTCCTGTGCATTTAGTTTTTTTCAATATTACTTATTTTTATAGTTATAGCGTGTGGCTACGCTAGCTAATATCAAATGATAGTGAGGGGGGGGGGGGAAATCGGGGTAAGGGATGATATTTGGAAGTATCGGTTAGTGTCCTCTTTTAGCAACAAATTCATGTGCTTTTAGTTTTTTTCAATATTACTTATTTTTATAGTCAGAGCGTGTGGCTACGCTAGCCTAATACTACGCTAGGATAGTTTACGTTTTCTTGGAAACGGCATTAGCAACAAAATGAAGCTCAGCGTTACAAATTAGCAACAAATTATTCGCATGGTCCGAAGGGTGCCCTGTAAAATGGCTACGCTAGCATAATATACATGCGGGTGCCACAGCTAATCGTTTCTGTAGTAGATGTTGAAGTTTTTTCATATTAAATGCCCAATCTTGCAATATTACATTCAATTTCTCGATGGAAGTATCTGGCTCAAATGCATCGCAAAACGTAGAAAATTGTCACCAGATTGATGATTGCTTCGCAACTGTATTAGTAGGCACACAGGTATTAACAATTTGACTAATTTCGGCGTTCGTAGACACACCGAATCGACTCATTGTTAGTTCTTGAAAATTCAATAAGTTGTTGACAAACATGCCAAACTATTTATTCTGGTCACCAACACCGCGATAATTGATGAACAAATGAATAAGTGAAAAAACCACTAGTGTATTTGTCCCTGTAAAAGTTGCAATGACAATTGCACTGTGGCATATGCGATTTTTTATACATGAGTTAAATTGTCATTGTAATTGAAGATTCTATTAAATATTATAAAAGCGCGGAATTAGATAAAACGTTGTGCGTAAACACGTTATGAAAACGCAATATTGTTCAACTCGCGTAATTTGCAAAACTCGCTGATATTACGCTTGTTGAACAATATCGCTCTGTTCATAACTAGTTGCGTAAATAACTATTACATGCGATAATATAGATTCACTGTTTACTATTTTTTGTACTTGAGTAAAAATTTATACTGCAATTCTGATATTTCATTACTAATTTTGGAATGGGAATTCCTCAAATATTTTTTCGGATTATTCATATTTTTTGATCTCAGTTGATGAAATTATTAGTCACAGTTTTTCTAACTCCTACTGATAAGTCTCACGTTGATACATGGGTTAGAAAAATTCGCGGCAAAATTTTAAAATGCAGGATGTATGTGTCAAATAAGATACCATAAAATATCAGTGTAAGTATTTAATTAGCCACAACATTTGGATTTGATTAGGGCTAAATGTCTCCAATTCCTAATTTAAACTATTCAATAATATTGATTTATTTGTTGATTATAATTTATTTTAATTTAATTGTGATACTTAATTTCTCAGTGGAGACGTGTATTTCCTTTACATTAATTGTAATCCGTTGTGCAATAGTACACCTTGTTAATGCAGGTGTATCTTAGTGTTTCCTTGGCGCGGTCATACACCTTATAGTTTATTAAAAATTTTGAGTTGGTAAGTATAACTTCATAGAAAACATAGTAGAAACAATAAAGATCGTGGTGTAGACATTGTAGGCGAGGACGTGTTTAAGTATTCTAATAAATTACCTGAACACAATTTTATTAGTGACCGCAGTCGGTGTCAGTCATTTGGAGTTTTTTAACAATACCTATTAACAACATCGTACAATGAGATCCAATAGGAATAATTTTTTTCTTGTTCATTTGTATGGGCATTAGACTATTACTTCGAATATTATTAGGAAGTTTTCTTCAATTCGAGGATTATATTTCAAAAGCGCATCGAAGGAAAAATAAATAATCACATATCTGAGTGAATGGTAATTAATCTGCAAATAAGGTTGAACGCAGATAATATAACACAATTTAGGAGATAACATTTGGGAGACATTAACAAATCAGTTACTTATTGGAAAAAACATTAGTACTAACCGTCGCACCCAGGTATCAACAAGTTGGTGGTACTTCAAATATATACAGTTAAAAAGTACTGGGAATTGTTCATTTGAATAGCCTGCTCAGAAGAATTATTGGAAATTGTTGTCGCAAATGTTCCTCTATAACTACTTACGCGAAGCTAGAACGTTTTGTGTCATTTACCGTGTTTATATTGCTCCATTTTAACAGTTCATCTTGATTTTTACAATGGAAACAGAGATTCTGTGTTATATTGTTAATGCAATGATACTCAAACCTTAAGGTGAATATCGAGCAAGCAATGATGAATGATAAACTTAGTTCTTCATATAGCACCATCTTTCAGCACTACAAAAAACTGGTATAACGAATTCAATCATGACAAAAAATATCAACGTTGTGCGTTGATGAAGGAAAATCGTCTTGTAACAAGCCATAAAATTCAGGCAGCTTTGGGAACTTGTATTATATGACAAGCACCAATGAACGGGACACATCAGTAATTGTTCGCGTTGGATCCTACATAATATGTCATTATAAACTCTCACCAATCATCATCCTAAGCTGGTTAAAATGTAAATTATTTAACTTAAATGCTGACGACTCCTCAAAATTGTTACAATCTTAGATTTGCTTCGAAGGTTCAATGTTCGTATAATTTCAGTTATTTTGAATTAATATTCCTTACGGTATAGCTCTCTGCACGTTGTTTAATTACAGGCAACGGTAGTTTCATGGACGATATGTGGAAAATCGATTTTCTGTGAAAATATCAAAATTCCACTTATTTTTTTTTTGTTTCGGGGACAAAATGTGAGAAAAACTGAGTTTTTGGCTTGTCATAAGAAATAAAACGAAAAGGCTAAAACTTAGACAATAAATGAAATTATGTAGCCGGTACCCGGACACCTTGTATAGAATATACAAAAATAAAAGGAATTTCCTCATTTACCAACAAAGTGAAAATCACTTAATTAAGAGGACGAAAATAAGTTAACTTTTTTATTTGAAATGAAAAAATATGGTGGCTTGAATATCAATATTTTAAAAAAAATCTCCGATTATTCATTTCTACTTCGAATAGCTAAAAAATCATAAAAATACGTTATAAAAAAATAAATGCAACTTATGCGATCCATAAAAAAAGAGTAAAGTGTATATAGCGCTCAAAAATCCACGTCTAATGTCTTTGATGGGCGACCTATTTGTCAAAGTCGAGATGAAAGTATTTTCTAATGAAAATCATAAAAAACTTGTATTCGAAATTTGAATACTACTAATTCATAAAAGAAGGCAACAGCATCGCTAAAAATCAAAATTATTTTCTATTCAGAAGTATATAAACGTTGCTAATACAGAACTAGGATACGCAAAACGGTTTACATTACAATACGCGTCGAATTCTCATACGCATATACTCTACGCAGTCTTTAGATGAATAGAAAAGATGCAACACATAATACACTAGGAATAATGAAGCCAACTTAACGACGGTTTGTTATTGTTTTGATATTGATATAAAGGTCGAGACACATATTACAGCACCGTGTCAGGACATGACTACTGCAGTGTTACAGCCGTCGTACGGTTAGCGACTAGCCATGGGAAATTAAGTGTACCTGCTAAGATCCGGGAAGTGCACTGAAAGTTCTGCCGAGCAGTTACACAGGAGGAGGAGTCATGTCATGAAACGGTCCTGTAATGTATGTCTCGATCTTAAATGAGATATTCGAAAATAGTTTAGTTGAGTCAAGTATAACTTATATTTTTTTATAGACCGATAAAGTTATTCACTGTTCGGTTACATTTTACTCTCTAAACATGAATAAGTGAATTTTCATTTAGTTAAGTGAGAATTGTACCACTTCATTGAAAACGTGTTGTCCATAGCACTTAGAACTATTGAATACTTAATAATTTAAGTGAACATTCACCTATTCATTTTTAGAGAGTAAACTTATTATTCGTATAATCATTGAACTTACTAACCGATTACTAACATTGGTCACTGTTTATTATTATTAAAGCTTATTCAATGTTTATTGACAGATGAAACGTTTAATTCAATCAACAAAAGTAAATATTTCATACATTATAACGATTGATGCACGTCATACATTTCTTTTCCTTTAATTCTAATTCAAGAAAGGAGATTTCTTATATCCGCCTCCATCCGATTTATAGGAATTATCAAAACACATGACAAAGAAAGGGCCCCATCCGATGTATACTAATAAAATACATTACAAAGAAAGGGCCCCATCCGAATTATACTATCGAAACGCATTACAAAGCAAAGGACACATCTGTTTCGCTTGAGTTGTCAGAACTACAAAACAAACAAAATGCAATAACATGAACTGATGAGAACACAAACAAACAGTAACATTATTTTTTAAACAGGACTGAACGCAAGTACATCAATTATTTGAAACCTTCAAATTAATAAGGAATAAAGTGTGAATATGTAGTCATAGCTTAACCTTTATTATAAAAAAATTATAACTAGCTATAGTACTAGACATCGTATGATTTGATATCACATGTTTTATAAGGGTTCTACTTGCGTATTTTTACCTCGTCAAGAGGCTTTTGGACTGATTATATTATTAAGATTTTATCCACTCATAACTATAGGAGCAATAAGATACAACTCGTTCAAATTAACTACGTTACTTTTATGTAATATATTTTTATGAGGTTAATTTGAACAGCGAATAAATTAATGAACGAAAATTTATCCTTGAATAACAATACGGTAAAAGTTTGAGATCCATTCAAAAACGAAATACCGCATCCACCTCTATTCCTGACAATGTTATCCCACTCAAGTTAGCGTGTCTCTCCCGTTTTGTGAATCGAGCTCAGCAACCACTGAGGCCGGTCAATGAATGAAATATTGATTGAGTGAACTGAAACTCGCTACTCACTCTCCGTCTGTCTATGTTTGTGTATGCGTGCGTGAGAGATTTTGTTGAATGGCACTGGAACACGGCCAAAATGAGAAAATTTATGTCTCACATAAATTGTGTTGCGATTTTTTTTTGTTCAATTATTTATTTCACAAATCTCTGTTACCTACTTTTAGAATTTTATATTTTAGAAGTTTTCGACGTAACAGCAATTACTGCAACATTTTTTCATAATATTCCTGGTCAATCAAAGAAAAGCATGTCATTATGATGTTTTAATAATATTCACCAGTAATAGTACAGATTTTTGACTAATTGGTTAGATATAGTATTTATTGTTTCCATTACAAACTTTTCTATCCACAAGCTAAAGAAATTGTAGAGCAGATACTGTTAATAATAAGAAATAGAACTTTGTTGTTGTACTTTTTTACTTAATGAGATAATAAATCAAGAGCCTAATTACATTGTACGTTATTTATTAAACGGATTTTTACAGCTGTCGCCGCTTCTCTGTACCGTCTCTTTCAAATATTTTACCGTCATAGCATCCGTTATATCGTATCTCCTACTTCTCAGTGGTAGTCCCATTTTTTTTGATCCGGTGGTTTTCACTCTAGTATTTTTCGAGCCATCTGTCGCCTTGCATTCTCTATACCTGCTCAAACCAAATCAGTTGTCTCCTTTCAATTTCCTTAGTTATTGATCGGTTCATATCCGTTTCGTTTCTGGTTTTGAGGAAGTCCACTTCGGTTGCCATTATTTTTTTCTTATTTGTTCTTGATACATCCCAAACTTCTGCCCCATACTTTTATAAGTATGGGTAAGTAGCTTTTTAGCTTGTTTCATAATTTATAATGTTTTGCTCCATTTTTTGGTTTTAACTATAAGTGGTCTGCTTTTGTGTGTTCCAAAAGTTCCGATCCTGCCGAATTCTATCAAATGTTTTTCTGGGTCTACTTCTACCTCTATTTTCTCATTATATTTTGCACTGTTTCCTTTATGTCTTGTTGGCTTTCATTCTCCTTAACTTCAATTCCTTGAATTACTATGTTATCGCGCCTTATTTCTCTTTCTACGTAATCTAATCTTTCTTCTTGCTCGGCGATTATTTCTTTCAGCTTTTGATTTTCTTGTTTTAATTTCATTATAGTATATGCATTTCTGTCAATTTTTTCTATCATATGCCTAAGATCTGCGAGAACATTCCTTTAATTTTTTACATATCGTACTTATCGATGTTCATTTCTTAACGCACCTGACGTTTTAGGAACCTGAAAACAGTTGGCACCCGTGATTTGCTACAAAATTTAGGTCATTTTGTACACAACAAATCTAAAGAACGCAGGGAAATTAAGTGTTGAAATTTTAACACAATATAACTTGGACCTTTGTCTTGGGGATCAGGTATTTTGGTTGAGTTTTATATTGTTATAAAAAAGATATAAGCCATTAAGTGATGGTGTGATTTTGACAGTTTTGACAATTTGTGTCCACCAATCTGGACACCAAAACCTGATCCCCAAAAGGAAGCCTAGAGAATTCGATTCTGAAAATATGAAATCTCAAATCATTGTATTTTTTGAGATTTGTTGTGCCCAAATTTTTTCAAACGAACATCTTTTTACTTTAGTTCAACCGCTCGACCGTCTTGATGCATGGCGCTGTATAGAACATTGACAGAAGACGACGGTCAATTCATAGACAAATAATATTATAACTTTCTCTATGGGTCAAATGCTGTTGTCATATGTTTTGTGTTCATAAAAATATCCCAAATTTATAGTTTAGTGTGTATCGTATTTGTAAGTGATTATAATTAAGTAATTTTCATGCTAAATAAGTAAATTTGTGCTTCGTAAATGCTATTTATATTTACTCCACAAGATTGTGTTTAGTGCTTCATGCTTCGTTGCAACAAAAATGCACTTTTTGCACCTATTACACAAATAACTACTTTTTAATGTTATTCTTATTTATTGTTGGTAAACACATCAAAGTGATTAAATATATTATGTGAGAATGATTTTGAGTTTTTGTTTTTTGGTATAAATATATCATGTTTATACCTAATAATAGTAATTGTGATTCCGCTTAAATTGAATTTTATTGTTGTGGTTTTCTAGACAAATTTTGTTCTTCATGGGGTCAATTATTTCGCTTATTGTATTTGTTTGTAAATTCAGTTTTGATGCATTTTATTTCAAGTAGTGCATCATCACCTACAAAAGCCCTAAAATATTTTATCAATAAATGTGTCATTTAATATGCAAAAAGAATTTATAACACATGGTGATTATTTGTTATGTTAAATATATTAACCATCAGGAGAAGCACCTAGTAACCGGTGTTGAACATCTACCCACAATTCTGAATCAACCACCACAACATTTTGTACTTGTTCAAAAATGCTCTTAGCCACTTTTTCCTTAAGAGTTCCATACTCCATTACCACCGTCATACAATAAGTCTTTTTAAGAACAGTTTTAACAAGAGAATGACAAGGTGTATTTGTTTTTCTCTTAACAACCTGTCCAAAGATTTTATAAGAAATTAGGATGGTTATCCACTTTTTAGCTTGCCTTAGCCTATGCACCATAGATAATAGTAATTGTTGACTAAAATTAATGAATGAAGTAGGTAACATTATATTTTAAAAATCTTTGAACCATAAATATTTTAAAACTTTGTCTAGCTAATAGTCAAAATTTCCTTGCAAATTGTTTGATTATATAAGCATTTCAAAAAATCAAAGAAAATAAGAAACCAAATTATTATTAAAGGATGACTTAGTAATAGTCTTAGTTGTTGATATTAAAAAAAAATTGTAAAACAAAGGACGACTAAAAAGTTAATTTTGTCTACTTGTTGCACTTCGGGGGCTGTATCGAGTTATACAGATAGGTTTTCTTTTCTAAAAACCATTTTTTTGTGTTGGTCTTGCTGAAAAACGTAAAAACAACTCAAAAAAATACAAAATTCCAACTTTTTTTGGGTAAACCTATACTTTTCTCGCATATTAGATGGGTTGGATGGAAAAGTAATAATACCAATAATGTATTATACAAAAACAAAAAAAAATATTTACCATTCAGGTGATCACACATATGTGTATCTGTCATGGAAAAAAGAGAATGAACCAACTATTTTTTTGTATAATGAAGGAAAAATGTTTCAGTTCCAATCTCCACAACACATATGATCAATATTTGCAAACAAGGTAGAAGCAAACTTGTATATGTTGATTGTATGTTTGATTTTGTACTGTATACATAGATCTTCCCACAAAATATACATTATTATTTGTCATTACAGATCTTTCGCTTTAAATTTTTTATTAGTCGTTATAGTTGCTTTGTAAGTTTTTTAAACGTTTGCTATTTTAAATTTAAATTCTTAACTGTACCTTACTTTCCTCTTTCTATTAAATGTAAAGCATTGTATTACAAGTAAATATTTCTTTGTATAATAAATTTGGAAACTCTTTGTTTATATTATTTGTTTCTAGATAAAATTGAATATATTTACACATGTAGTTGAAAAAAGAGCCTACATGGCAAATAAAATTTGAAAGCAACCAACAGGAACTCTGAAACTGAATAAATGGTACAAATTTTGAAAGGTAGAATGTTTTTAAACTATGTATATTTTTCTTCCATTCTTAATTTCTAGCAATTTCCGCAGTGCTGTCACTTTGTATCCATATTATTAAATAACACATGTCCTTTCATGCAATATGTAATGCACCTTGTATCAGGTTATAATAGTTATATTTTTCAATTATCATTATTATATATTCATCAAAATGAATTATGCAATTCTTGTCTTTTGAGAGCGGTTTTAATTTTTCTTCATTCAGATACTTCAAAGGTCACTTCACTTCAATTAAGCATTTTTCGCTAAAAAATCCATATTATCATTAAAACAGGGTTTCAAGAGAATGTTGAAAGATGGTTTGATGATGCTAGAACAAACCATCAATATTATTTATCTCACATTTTCACATTAATCAAATAATCCAGTAAACATAACCTCAAACATAGCTTTTTAAAATTAAAAAATACGGATTGCAGGATAATTTACATTATCATAATTTTTGATATCGGGTCGATACGATTACGTATTTTTTAACAATTTATTCCTTTCCAAAACATTTATGAAACTCTTAAATAATCAAAAATCTACACTCAAATGCAAATTATGTCAACAAATTTTGTTTGGAACCGTGTATATAATATTCTCTTATCTATGCACAGTGCACAGGTGTGCTGTGGTTTGGATGCAACATAAAAAACAGAGATAAGGTTTCTGTGCTCACAAGAAGTTGAATTATTTTAAATCAAAACATTCGAACAGAGATGCGTTTCTTTGAACCGTCAAGAGTGGAAAGACAGAGAGAGAAAATATGTTGAATAAGTAAAAGCTGATTCAGTACTACTATCGACATCTATCGTAAATATTTTGAACCAAATAATTACTAAATTATTATCTAGTATTGTGTAGGTTTTTAGGTTTATATACCTGTGAGGAGGCCCCTCTTAACGAGTTCCGCGTCCCGTTCAGTTTCGTTAGACACCTACTCAGTGCAGATTCCAACACTTAACTGGACTCGTCTCGCTGAGTTATTATCTTAATTTCCTTTTTGAAGTCAGTCCGGGACTGTATTTTTAAACAAGTTCTCGTGTTTTGGTGAACGATTTTCGCTTATCGCTTTTATTTTTTGCTGGTAATTAACACAATTTAGATTTCGAGTTTAACAATGTTGGATTGTTTTGTCAGATTTTCCAATTATCTTAATATTTGGAGAATACTCACCAATTATATATAATAGTTTACACTTACACAAGGTATTTTTATACTTTTTGTTAATTATAGTTTTTAACTTTTCTCACAATTTGATTTTATCGCCCTCCCTTGATCTATTTTAATTAATAACTTATTTTTATAGAAATATTTTTTGAGGTTTTGGCTCAATTTCGGCCTATCCAAATATTTTGATAATTTTAACAGCACCTTAACTAATCAGAATATTATGCATACTTTTTTCAACTATACATGCTATTAATTGAAAATATCTAGAAAAAAGACAATTCGTTATTGAGAAATAATCGAAGAGCGGGGACTGACTAGTGAATGAGGTATTCTCTAAGCAATTTTCTTCCTCTAAATGTCAAACTCGTGTTCGTAAAGCGTGCAATAGCAAAAATGTATACCCGTTTGACCGAGTACTGCTGAAGACCGATCTAACAGATAAATATTAGGTGTTAGTGGTGTTAGTGGTGTTCGTGTGGTGGTTCGTTAGTAGTATAAATTGCTTCCTCTCTCTCTCTCTCTCTCTCTCTCTCTCTCTCTCTCTCTCTCTGTCTCTCTCTCTCTTTCTCATCGTCAACAGTCTATATTCGTGCCTCAAAACAATTTTATATTTTTCAACTCGTTGAAATATATGTTATCCAATATATGAAAATAAACAATTACATCTACCAATAACAAAAACAATTCGTTGCCAATACATTAACAAATTGATTCTCAAGATTCAACTACATAATATATTGAATAACCGATAACAAAATTATTCAGAATATTTTTAATATATTAATTTATTCCCAATCGTCAAAAAGAGCTAAAAATGTCATATATCAACTTGTAATCATATTTGAAATTATTTATAGTCATTGAAGTAATCAGTTGGTCTTAAAATAATCAGTCTTGCAATTTGGGAATCTTCGCAGGAAATTTACAATTAGCGAACTCAGATGAGTGTTAACTAAAAAATCTACAATACCTGAACTGACTATAAAACCAAGTGAAACTTTTACTATGCCGACAACGGTATAATAAATCAAAAGTAAATTTTTTTTAAAAAGAAGTTTTTATTTAAATGCACTAAAAAGAATGAAATAAACTTTTCCTTTAAAACTTTTACTATCAACGTATAACGTCATTACACAATGTATATGATATAAAAGCTTATCAAGGGATTTAAGTACTCGTATTTACTTAGATTGAAAATTTTAAAAATTTTATTCCATCAGATCAAGTGATTTAATTTACTTGTTTATCTGATCAGGCAAATCTCGCGTCAAGCTTTTATATCATATAAATAGTGTATTGACGTTATAAGTTGATAGTAAAAGTTTTAAAGGAAAAGTTTATTTAAATCTTTTTAGTGCATTTAAATAAAAGCTAGTTTAAAAAAATATTTTAATTTATTTTAATTCTTAGTTATTGCTGGACAGGTTCCTCTGTCAACGCATCATTCGAACAGTCTAGCTATTCAATAAAGAAACCTACTACTGTGCCTTACGAAACACAGTTCCGGGTTTGATTTTGGAGTAATCATTCTCCTTGATAGGTTGCAAACCGAAGCTGTTGACGCCTATCTCGCCAAATTACGCAAGCCAATGTTAACCAACCTATGCTACAGATTCGAACATTTCGACTTCAATATCATAATCGAGGACTACAAAAACCACAGTACTCCAAAATGTCAGACGGATTGGAGCAACGGGGTGTAACTCGCATTCTTATCCTCAGTAACTTCTTTTAGTTGATACCCATATTGTAGGAAAGCATAAAAAACTTTGTCCGCCATATTGGATTTAAAGTGACGCCACTTCGAGTTATTCTCAGCAATCCCTATCATTTAATACCCATATTGTAGGAAAGCATAAAAATTTAGTCCGCTATCTTTAAAAGTCCCATATATTGAATTTAGAGAAACGTCACTTAAAGCAAGCCCTGTCATTTGATACCCATATTGTAAGAGCGTATTAAAAATAACTAATCCGCCATTTTGGGTGTTCCGCCATGTTGGATTTAGATTGACGTCACACAGCTAACCATGTATTGTCATCCAAACTAAATGTGTATACAAAATTTCAGCTCAATCGGTTGAAGATATCTGCTTCAAAATTAAGTTGCAAGATTCCACCCGAACAAACATCTTTAGAAGTCCGCCATATTGGATTTAGAGAGACGTCATTTCATTTTTCGAGTTATTCTCAGCAAGCCCTCTCATTTCATACCCATATTGTAGGAGTGCAAAATAACTAGTCCGCCATGCTCGATTTAGATTGACGTCACACAGCTAGCCATGCATTGTCATCATAGCTAAACGTGTATACAAAATTTCAGACCAATCGGTTGAAGATATCTGCTTCAAAACTGAGTTGCAAGATTCCACCCGAACAAACATAGTTACATACATGTATATTATGCTAGCGTAGCCATTTTACAGGGCACCCTTCGGACCAGGCTAATAATTTGTTGCTAATTTGTAACGCTGAGCTTGATTTTGTTGCTAATGTCGTTTCCAAAATTTTAAATAAAAAACACTCTGGGAAATCGTCGCTGGTCAATTACTACCCAAAAATAGAAAATTTGGCTTTAAAATCAGTCCGGCAATTTGTTGCTAAGCAATAACCTGTGAGGTCCAAACTTGTCGTTAAAAACCAGTTAATGATATTCCGACCGGGTGAAAATATCTTGGTGGTTGTCCACTATACTAGATAAATTTAAAATAAAAAACACTCGCGGAATTTTTTGCTGGTTGATTACTGTCCAAATATTGAGTATATGGCTTTGAAATCGGCCGGGCAATTTGTTGCTACCCAATGGCTACTAAAACACGATGAATTTTAATTAAAAAACACTCGGAGAATTCGTCGCTGCTCAATTACTACCCAAAAATAGAAAATATGGTTTTAAAATCAGTTCTGCAATTTGTTGCTAAGCAATAACCTCGGCAATGACTATTAAAACACGATGAATTTCAATGAATATGAGATAAGAGATGATTTTTGCAGGATCGGTTAGTGTCATTTTTTAGCAACCAACAAACTCCTGTGCATTTAGCTTTTTTCAATATTACTTATTTTTATAGTTATAGCGTGTGGCTATCAAATAATAGTCAGGGGTGGGGCAATCGGGGTTAGGGATGATTTTTGGCAGTATCGGTTAGTGTCATCTTTTAGGAACAAATTCGTGTGCATTTTTTTTTAATATTACTTATTTTTATAGTTATAGCGTGTGGCTAGGCTAGCTTAATATTACGCTAACATAGTTTGCGTTTTCTTGGTAACGGTATTAGCAACAAATTATTAGCCTGGTCCGAAGGGTGCCGTGTAAAATGGCTACGCTAGCATAATATACATGTTTCATACATACATACATACATTGGGAGTTAAATAAAAGCTTTTAAAAATGATCTTTTTCTGGCACACTAAGATGGGTGCTTCTTGCTGTCGTCGAAGTTTCCGTAGAATTTATACAATATGGCTTAATTTTTTAAATTGTACATATTATTTCGATTTCTAACTATAACGTTTTTGGTTGATTCAACGAATTCTATCTACCTGTTACCAAATTTACTTTGTGTTTAATGTATTTGGTGTATAAAGACTGATTTGTATATAATTTCGTACAGTTGATTCATCAGAATAATTTAAGTTAGTGCTTACATTGTTCCCGAATATATAATTTTTATCAAGGTAACAATAATTTAAAAAACATTTTCTCTTAACAAGAAATTCTATGTAGGCAGTAAATATCCAACTAGACGTTGGGTATTATAATATTCGATGGAGATAGCATAGAAAGAAATATTTTAACCATTTTATTATTATTTCAAAAATATATGGTTGATGTGGATAAAATCCTTCATATTGACTGTTTGATTTTATGTAACTGGGTAAGAAGATAACCATTATGTATTTCTTAACAATCCGAAAGTAGAAAATGTGTGGGACTTACCTCACTAATAGTGAAAGAAGAAAGAGAAAGTAAGAATTGTTGAATTTATTAAATTGTCCTATTCTCCTATTCAATTATCTTTTCCTGTTTTTTTAGTCTATTACTCTTAGTGTACATTGTACACAGATACTGAACCTAAAACGAAGCAACGTGAATAAAAGCCACTGTTTGTTTACTATCTCCTTTTATAACATTCCAAGTTCATAATTTCAGATAATCTACAAACTACGGGTTTTCCAAGTGTAATTAGTGGTAAGAACTAGAGAAAAGTATTGATAATAGAATGCGAGGTGAAGTGATGAGTAGATTATATGAAAATATTTTCAAATTGATGTCAAATGTATCTTTACGTCCTTGCTGCTGTACTTTATTTGAATGTGAAAGAAAATACAAATAACGTGGTAAAATTTGTTTATTGAATATTTAAAAAAAAATAATATTTCGGAGAAATAGTATATTAAAGTATAAGTGGATAAAGAGGTCTTTCAAACACGCGCTATTTTTCGATCACGACGGCGCAGCCGGAGTGCTCGAAATAGAGCAAGTGTTTGAAAGACCAGTTATCCACGAATATTTTACGCTATTTTTTTTATTGGTGCACTTTGAAATCATAAAATATTATTATTATATTATTACTACAAAAAAATGGAAGTCCGTCCTCGATGCCCAGCCAAGTTTCATTTCATAAAAGTCCGCCCTCGACGCCCAGCCAAGTTTCGTGAAAGTCTATCCTAAATAGTATTTATTTTTATTTGACGTTACGAGGTACTGCTGTCAGATCCATAATCAAAAATTTGTCATTGATACTTACGTTTCTCGAGTTATTGTTGTTACCATGGTAACTTTAAAAAACGCGCATGTTTAAAAGTTCGATTTAAACACGCTGAGGTGTGCTTTAAATATATAATATGAGGCACCAATAAAAAAAACCAAATCAACCAATTATTTGTCATAAGCACAAATTATACATAACTTTTATCACTCAAAATTATTACAAACGTTCCAATATACTTTATGCTCCCTGTTTCCTTGCAAGTTACAAGAAATGTGGAAAATCGTATTTTTATTACTTACCATATAAATGACAGGTTCCAATTCTCCTTGTAGGCGAACGAATTCCCTGCCGTACCGTTAGGTGCAGGGCTTACATATAAACATATATGAATAATATAAAGTCTATTTGAAATAGACAGATACTAGTAAAACCTAATTTTACATGCATAACCGTTACCGGGTGGGCAACTAAAACTCCAAAATTTTAAAACGATTTACATTATAATTAACAACTAATTTACTCTTTTATTTGCCTATCCAGCTCTGTACAATGTCGGTATAAAATAGAAATCTCATCTTCGGGTCGCTTGTAATTGCAGGCATAGCCGTATCTTTAGGTAGGGCTCTCAGTAGGTAAGATATTAAAGGAAAAACATGATTGCGGCAAAGACTAGCCATATAATACAATATCAATTAATAATAATACGTTCATTACAGAGTCAATTATAATAATATGTATAATAATCAATTATTATTATATTATGATTCACCAGGGTTGGGCTGATTAAAATCACGATAAAAGTCATGATGTGAATCGCTTGATTTTTAAAATTAAAATCATGAGTTAAAATCAATTTTTTTCTTTTTTATTCAGAACTTGATAACAACATAATATAAAAGTTTTCTCAAGAATCAAAAGAAGTATCTGCTTTTAGCAAAAACAACAAAAAAGAAGTACATAATTCCAAATTCTTAAACTAAACGTAACACCTAAATTTTATTACTGTATATTTTCTGTCTATTCATTTTCGTTATACAATTTAAACAAAAACACGAGTTTTCATCCTTTTTCTATGCCTAATCTGTTTCTAATATCCGAGTGAACAAGACCAAAAGAGCTAAATACGCGTTCTACTGAAGCCGAAGAAGCAGTTGCACACAGGAACTGTTTCATTATTGGCTGTTTCAAGATTTCCGGCTCATCATTTTGAGATAACCACCATTGTAGTCCGTTTACATTTTTTATTACTTCGTCCGAAAACATAACTTGCTTAAATGGAGCACTGCGGGCATATAACTTTATTATTAAAGGTAACAGTCCAGTGTTTTCATATAACTCGTTAATTGTTTCTAAAGCTATATTCGTTTCTTCTGGTGTTAACTGGTATTTTGTTTTTTGTGGATTCAACATATACGCTATAAAATGATATGGCGTTAGTGCTTGCTTATATCGATTATTAAATTGTGTTTTTTGTAATGGTAATTCCACAGATTCATCAAAGATATATTGTAAATGTTTCCACTGCTCTACAGCATCTGCGATAGTAGCATTTTTTCTCTGCACACTATCAAGAGCAACTGATATAGGTTTTAAAATGTTGAAATAGTCTTGCGCTGCATGTTTAATCGCAATATTTGAAACTTTTTGGTAAATAGTGAAATCAATCTCCTTTTTATTTTCTTCGCAGATTTTTAATATGATGTCCCACTGAGTGACATACATCTCTAAGCAGTCGCCAAGGCTATTCCATCGCACATCGCTTGGAAGGACTAAAGCGCTGCCTCCTGCTTGACTGAATTTAGCTCTAGCCAAATGGTTATTTTGAAAATACTTAACAATTTGGACCACATGTTCTTTAACGTCTTTAACTTGAAAGTCCTTGCACAGTAAATTAAAAATATGTGCAGAGCAGCCATAAGTTATAACTTTTGCGTTCGTTTTTTCTTCTAATGTTTTTCTCATAAGTGTCATATTTGCGGCATTGTCTGTCACAAAAGATTTTACGGTACACTTGTATTTTAATTCACATGAAGAAATCAGGTCACTAACTATTTGAGTTAAATATTCCGAAGTATGTGGATTTCCTGATGTGTCTATAGTTTCATATAGGAGGGCTTGTCCATCTTCAGTGGTTATCGTTGCACATATCACTGGTTCGTTGTGCACGTTTGACTACCCATCAATTGACATATTTACGGACTGTCCTGACAGGGTGGAGAAACATTTTTCTGTTTCCTCTTCATAGATTTCGTCCAAAAGATTTGTTGCTACCGATTTTCTCGAGGGCGGTGTATAACCAGGCCTTAATAACTGAATGGCTTTTTTTCACCTCTAAATTTTCAATACATCTGAAGCTCGAATTAGTAGCAAAAATAGCCTTTGCTATTTGTTTGTCAATTTTATGTTTTTCAGCAGTTGAAGTCCGCATTACAAAACCACTCATGGTAGGCTGATTTTCGATTGCTTTCTTTTTTTGGACTGGTTCAAAAGTTGTTGGACTTGTTGGTACTTTCGGTGGAGTTTTTCTAACATATGAACTATCCGTCATGAGTGAACTACAACTTGAGGCAGATGATGTGCTAGCAAAACTGTCAAGCGAAATTCGACCCTCTGGAAAGAGAAAAAACATAATTGAAAATTGATTAATTGATGATATATTGATATAGTATTGAATTATTGATTTTAAAATAAAGTTTAAATGTTCAATAGAGATGTAAAAGCAAATTCATTTTTAAGTTGGAAAAAATTCAAAATTAAGTAAGTATAGAAGAGTAAAGATAACCTTTAATTAACCTGGGAAAGGTCACGTTAAAAAAGTTACATTAAAGGCCACGTGTTAGATTTCACCTAACATTTAAAAACCATCCTATATGCCTAAAATCTATATCCTAAAATATCTATAAATGAATACTTAAAAATTATATTATCTTTGTTAAAAAATAATATCTATCAAAAAAATTTTAAAATTATCTCAAAAATGTATCTTCTTCTTCTCATTGACTTTCAGACCTTAAGGTCCATAGTCTCTCTATTGGGATTCCTAGCCTCATTTTTCCGGCAGCGGTGGCCAGCCGCTTGGCCAACCCTACTGCTTTAAATCAGTAGGGAGTTTGTGAATTCGGTGATTTAGTTTCTGCTCTGAAGTCTGTCCTTTGCTTCCTCTACTATTCTTTTCCATTCTTTCTGGTCTTTTGCTTTGTTCTTCCACCGGAAAGTAGGGGAAGAAAGAAAATTGTTTTGGACGACCAAACACGGAATGCTATACGTAGGGAAATACATTCTTTTTATTTTAGGAATCAAATCCCCTCGGTAGCTAAATTGAGCAAGGTAATAGAAGCTGATGATACTTTACCAAACATCAGTGATAAAGTTTTGAGACGAACTTTAAAATTAATGAATTTCCGTTACCAAACAAGAAGTAGAAACAGTGCCTTAATTGAATGAAATGACATTGTGGAATGGAGGAGAAATTATTTAAAACAGATACGACAGTTTCGTAACGAAGGACGGCACATATATTATCTTGACGAAACATGGTTAAATGAAGGCCACACTGTGTCAAAAGTGTGGCAAGACATGAATATACGAAGCAATCGACAAGCCTTTATGGAGGGTTTCTCTTCCGGTTTAAAAGCTCCCTCTGGGAAAGGACGTCGACTGATTATCACTCACATTGGCAGCGAGGAAGGATTTGTAGAAGGTGGATTACTAAGTTTTCAGTCCAAAAAAACTGTCGATTACCATGAAGAGATGGATGGTAACCGGTTTGAAACATGGTTTAGATCAATTTTAACAAAGGTAACTCCTGGTTCAGTGATAGTTATGGATAATGCTTCATACCACTCTCGTCGACTGGAGCAAAAAACCTACTTCAGCTAGCCGCAAGAGGGTTATAATTGATTGGTTAGAGAGTAAAAGCATTCCGCACAACGAGGCAATGCTAAAAGTTGAATTATTATCTCTCGTACGGAAACATAAGAGCAGTTATATTAAGTACGTTGTCGATGAAATGGCGAAAGATTTCAACGTCTCAGTTGTTAGACTTCCTCCCTACCACTGTGAGTTAAACCCCATCGAGCTGGTTTGGGCCCAAGTGAAAAATTATGTTGCGAGAAAAAACAGTACATTCAAAATGGCTGACGTTGAGAAACTGTTTGACGAGGCGCTGCATACCGTTACTTCTGAGAGTTGGCGTAAATGTATTCAACACGTATTAAAAGAAGAAATAAAGTTTTGGGATTTAGACATACGTGTAGAAGTAATGACGGAACCACTCATTATCGATATAGGAGGAGAAAGCGATGATTCTGAGGAGTCGTCAGGGAGTGATACCGCTTCCAGTTAGTCAGACATTTTACAAGTGACCTCGCAACATACCTATACTTATTGGTAATTTATTTTGGTCTTTTTTTTAGTTTTAGTAGTAGTAAGTTGGAATTGACTTTTAAACATTTTTTTATTTTGTTTTAACTTACTTATGAACAACTTGTGATAAGTTATTATTTCAAATGTTAAAAACTGAAATTCCAGATATTTCAGTATTCGCACCCTTAAACTATGATACGCTCATGGAGTTCACTTTAAATCGGTAGATAACCGATGACGTCACTTTACAGAATTTCGACTATCGACTTTTTTATATACATCTTATTATAGCTCATCCTTAAAAATGTGTATTATTCTTGGTAACACCCTGTATATACATAATGATACCTACCATAATAATTTCGTATTTCTGTTCTCTCAAATTTAAACGCCAGAGCGTACAAGAACATTTTCAATTTATTTTTTATTTAGGACTATTAAGAACCCTTCAAAAATGATGCGCTCATGAAGTTCGCTTCTGCAACTGATTTTATGGACAGTAAGAGCGATGAGTCACTTTACAGAATTTCGACTATCGAGTATACCGAAATACTAAAGATCTTGACCTTGATGACAAATTTTCGAAGCATTAACAACATTTTTTATATCATTGAGAGGCACTGTTAGCATTAACGCCTAAGAAAAAATGTTCTACATTAAAATGTGAATGAAAAGTTGATTAAAAGTAATGAAAAACTAGTGTTTGTGAATATAAAGTGATCCTAGCCTTTTGAGGGAAACGATTAAAGGAACCACATGGTAAACATAAATTGTGAATTATTTAAGTTCATTACGACTGAATCTTTTGGCGGAGGTTAATTTATACTGTGAAGCATTATATTGGGTAAATGTTTATTCTCGGAGTCGATTTCATTCTAATGCATAGTAATCCACGCCCACATAATGTCAATCGACTTTTTAATCCAAGAAGAAATTACAATAAATTAGCTAGCGGATTTTTCGGACCAATCATGTAGTAATGTACGAGTAACAGTAAATGGGCTCATCAGATATACGCAAAGAAGAATGTGTAGCCGTAGGGAATTGTGAAAAAAAACTTGATATCCAAACAAGGAACAATACTAACCAAATGATAGGATCCATTACGTTATTGTTTTTAAAAGCATTGTTTCAATTGAATCTGATATTTTTCAGTTTTTTCGTCAACATGATACAACATTTATAAAACAAACTCCAATTATATCCAGTTAAGGGTTTTATTTTCTGAGGAAAAATACATTCAAAAATTATTAGATTTTATAATAAGTCCTTGACACTTGGCCTGTATTTATTAATTATTAATTTTTCCAAAAAAGTTTGCGAAAAGAAAGAAACAAATTACGATATTCTGAAAAACAGTAATTTATTTTAGATTAGTAAAGGGGATGATCATTCAGACCGGGCTTCCTCAATAATGCCGTCTCGTAACATCTTATCAACCGAGTGTGAATTTGCTTCTTTTGTGCACGAGGTAATCTGTTAAGGTTTAACAAACACTGGATCGGCTACTTCCTTTCACCTTTTTTGAAGGTATAGGTTAGTGACCATATTTTGCACAAATCTTATCAATCGCAGTTTTTTTCTTTATTTAACGATTGTGCATTAATTAACACCTTATTAAACCAACAGGCTTGAAACTCCGACAACCTTTGGCTCAACATTTCTAATTTAGTTTTCCGTCGCATTTAAAATTCTTAGTGGAATGTCATTTGCTCTTATTTTAACAATCATTCCTGCCACAAATACCCCCTCACACAACTCTTCTTTAGCTATAACACAATCATCCGTTTTATTCACCTGTCAATGTACAATAACTTCGCATCTCTTCGGAATTGGGAGATAGCTCTCTTCCCGCGAGTGCAATGGGTAAGTAACTTTCTCGCTTGCATTTTTAAGAGATCTAGAGAATATTTCATAATTAGTAACTGCCCCATATGCTGATAAAAAATTCGACCCTTAAATACCTTGACCTTGCACATCGCAATCATTTTTTTTAATTATCGAAAGGGTTTGAGAGATAGAGAGAGAATTAATACTGAACCAGATGTTCGCTAAGCCTAGAGTTAATGTGTTACCTAAATGCCCTTAACATTTATTTTTCTGGTGGTATCAATAACTTCACTGCTCTCCAAATATTCGGCAAACATACAAGATAAACTCACTGTATCAATTAAAAATTCTAAGACCTCTCTCCCATACAACACACACATAATTTAGAGCATTCATATTCAAATTCACAAACTTTTGCTGCCATTCAGATTAGTTTCAGTGGTCACGAAAAAATCGTCGAGAATATGAATCACTGCCGCTTTGGATTTTCGGTGTCAATGGCCTCGCCGTTACCTGCATAATACGATCTACGTATTGGCCAACTTGTCTGCCCTTAAAAAAGTCGCGTATTGTTATTGCTTCTGCCCGAGCCCCGCTGATTGACCCAGGTTTTGTTATTGTTGATAATTTTGTCGGCTAATAAAATTTTAGTTGTTAAATCCCTTCGAAAATTTCTTATGATAGCCTTGCCTATAATTTTTATTATTCGCGTTTTTCCTTTTTATAAAGAACATATTCGAGAAAGAAGAGGAATCTGTGCATTTTACGGCCTTTTCAACTTTCGCACCTACAATAGCATCCTTTAAATTGTTATAATTTCGTACCTTTATTACTGTTCTTAGTTTTAAGACGCAATTTGGAATTTATGTTAAATTTAGCTTTAAGTATTGTTATAATCTCGTAACTTTATTATTGTTCATAGTTTTAAGACGCAATTTGGAATTTTGATTTAATTTAGCTTTAAGTACATAGTTAATCAAAAGCGGTTTGCTTACATCTTCCAAAAGTTCGCTGTATAATTCGATGGCATCAACTGCTTTGTGACGTCTTCGGACCCATCCATAGTTCGATATATAAAGTTAAAATTTTGGTGAGAGCGTACTGATTTCTGGGAAAGACTATTTTTTTGTGATTGTCTTTATAGAAGCGTTTCTAAGAAGGTCGATTGTTTATTGGGAGTCGTAATCTAGAAATTTCAGGAATCCAAATGATCCAGAAAAACGTTTTCAATATACAACGTGTCAACGGATGGGGTATCCTATAGGTGAAAAATGTTTAAATATTAGTTTTAGTGAAAAATGCCATTCTTGATAAAAAGTTTTGCTTGTTCTGAAACCCCATAAAGTTAAATAAAATTCAAGTTTTTCAAAACCCGTCTCATTTTATAGCCAGTTTTATGAAAACCGTATGAATTTTTGCACCAAGTTCGAAAATATTGTATTAATCTAGTGAGTGACGTTTACGATGTACCAAGTAACTGTCAACTTTTATAAATAATTATCAAATTTCTTTAAGAAATATTTGGCAACAATGTTAACTATTCAAGAATTATAATCACTATCAAAAATAACAATACAGAATAATGATGTAAGAAACACTAAGTAAACAAAAAACATCTAATCAATATATCCTCCTCCAGCTCCAAAACATCTCTCAATTATCTTTCTAAAGTCTTTTTAAGTATTTCGCAGCATTTCTGGGGTAATTTCGTTAACGGCATCAATGATAGCTCGTATCAAGTTTTCAATATTATGGTTTAAATTATTTGCTTTTTGTTTTAAGTAGCACCATAAAAAAATCTAAAATTGTTAAATCGGGGGATAGGGGTGAAAAAATATTGGTTCATAACATCCCATCCATCGCCCAGGAAAATACTCATCCAGCCATCCTCTAACTATAGTCTATTTCTTAATGTCTGACAGCACAGTAGTCTCATTAAATATTCAAATAGAAAATTATCTCTTACAGAGTGATCCTAAGAATTTTACAAGTAAATACTAAAATTTTAATGCAAAACAAGTAGGTGTCTGTATTGGTTATCTGTACATCCCTGTTTCAGCTCAAAATACAATATGGTAATAAAACTGAACAATGCCAGCAAAAGGATAAACAGTGCGGCAGTGGTGGAGATTACAATATTAGTTCATTTTGCTTATTTAATTAGATTCGGTCAACATCACAGTTGAAATAAAATTCATTCGTTTAGGCCTATTAACAAGTTACATTTATATTAAATTAAATTAATATAAGAAAATATAGTTTAATTCTCATAATTCAAATTTATTGACAATGAATTAATGTATATTAAGTAAAGTAAACATACCATTTATAGGAAATATAAAATTCAATCTATAGTATCATCTTCTTCGCTGGCCATACAAGAATCATCCGAAGACTCGTCGAGAGAGATCACTATCGGTTCTATAGTTTGTTATATGAGGTTATCTAAAACCCACATTTTCTCTTCCTCTTTAATTACATGATTCACAGCATCTCTCCAGTTCTCTTCAGTTATTGTTGTCAATGAGTACTTCGTGAGCTCACGAACATCTTTCATTTTAAATGTTTTATTATGTCTAGCTACATAACCTTTCATTTGGGCCCATATTAACTCTATCGCATTTAATTCACAATGGTATGGCGGCAAATGAAGCACTGTTATCCCACGATTCTTGGCTATTTCATCAATAACAAACGTTTTAAATTGTAGCTTGTGATATGAAGCAACCTTTAAAAGTTCTTTTTTCAACATATCATCTCCAAATGGTATATCTTTTACGATTAACCAGTTTTTAATATCAGCTTTTCTCCAAGAGGTAGATGGAAGGTTTTCTGTTAATCGCGAATGATAAGTAGCATTGTCCATAACGATTACAGCATTATTTGTAATTAATTCGACCATTTGTGTAAAATACATCTGCAGTCATTTCTTCATGATAGTCTTTGGTTGATGTTGACTGAAACTCCAGTAAACCACCTTCAACGAACCCTTGATTGCATCCAATATGCGTTATTATTAGTCGGCGACCTTTACCGATAGGAGTTTTCAGTCCAGTAGATAAACCTATGAAAGCTTGACGGTTTGAAGCTGATTTGAATACTTTTGTCCTGCCATATTTTTTTCACTGAATGTCCTTCATTGAGCCATGTCTCATCTAAATAATAGATTTGTCTTCCCTCCTGTCTGTATTTTCGGGTATCTCGTAAATACTGGCGTCTCCAACATATTATTTCTTCATTGTCGATTAGCACTGATTTGCGACTTTGCTTCTCCCAAGTAAAATTTAATTTGTGTAATATTTTCCACAAAGTTTTTCGCCCTATGTCAGGCAAATTCTCGTCCTCCTTCACCATTCTTAGAATTCTGTCAAGGGTTGGGATCTCTTTTTTTAAAATATAATTCATGTACTTTTCGTCTTATTGTATTTTGCATATGTTCATCAAGGTCAAATGGTTTTCTTCCAGTTGTCTTTTTAGGTGGAGATATATTTCCATTTTTCCTCTCTCTTAGAAGCCTGTAAATAGTAGATTCACTAACTCCTGTCATATTGGAACATGTCGAAACTATATTTCTAACAGTAGCAGCCGGCATTTGATGTACAACAGCATCATGCACATTTAACACTACAGTCCTCGTTTGTAAGCTAAGCACGCTCTTACACTTTACTGGGGTAAAACTTGAAGACATTTTTCACAACACAGTTAACGCTTATGGAACATAAGCGACACTAAGGAAAACAAATTATACAAATTTGGGCGAGACCAAGTTTCACCGTATATACCTGCAAAATTTCTAAGTAGTCATTGGGACAATCCCTAGTAGGACCCAATTGTAATGTTCTTGGAAATGTTATTATCAACATTTCGAAAATCAGAAAGTAATTAACTGGAGAATGAATTGATAAATGGTTTTTTAATATGTCTCCCAAGAATTGACCTGCTTGAAATTCTCAAGATAATTAATGAAATATTCAGTCAGAATAGTTGCGTTACAAGATTATTTTAAAAATAATTTATTGTTTTAACTGTATGTACACAAATGTATGAAGGTCAGTTAGTTGTTTTAACTACCCGAATTTACATTTATATTACCTTTATACATCAGATCGGGTATAAAATTAAATAGTAAATAAATTCCTTAGATGAACTGTGACGCTTATGGTTGACTACCTGACTAGCATCTGTGACCTTTTCGCGTGCTGTCAGACAATAAGAAACAGACTATAGCAAAGTCGAATGTGACGAACATCCATCATGTTGAAAGTACATTTTACACCTTTGCTACAAGGGAAGATTTTCTAATTCAGGTATTAAGAAGTTGTCCAGCAAATACAAATATACCTCCCGAGTTAATGTATCTTCGAGAAAATACGGTCCGATTATTCGATCCGCTAAAACCGCACACCAAACATTAACTTTTTTAGAAAATTGACTATTACAGTTAATCCTGTAGCTCGGGTTTTCACTAGCCCAATATCGACAATTTTGGGAAGAAACGACCCCGTTTGTTCTAAACGTTGCTTCATCAGAAAACAAAATATTATTGTGAAAGAATCGGTCATGCATAAGTTTTTCACCAATCATCGCACAAATGTCTAACCTGGTGTCATAATCATAATCTTGTAAGTTATGAATAAATGTCGGTTTAAATGGATGAATTTTGTTTTGCTTAAATATTTTCTGCGACTCTTGCAAAAACTTACCTGCACTGTCCTTTTTCGTAGACTCAACAACTTGGGATTTTCCCTTAACGAATGCATAGCTAGTGCACTAGCTGCATCATCCTCCTCAACGAACGTCTTTTTCAATTTCTTTTTGTCCTGAACAGATCCTGTCTTATCAAACTTCTTTATTAATTTTTTTATTCCACGCCGTGTAATTGGGGTACATCTGGATATTTTTCGTGAAATTTTGCAATTGCATACTGGTACGAAACTACCATAACACTTAATAATATATATTCTTTGTTGAATAGTTAACATTGTTGTCAAATTTTTATTAAGGAATTTCAATTTGAAAATTATTTATAACAGTTGACAGTTACTTGGTACATCGTAAACGTCGCTAGATTAATACATTATTTTCGAACTTCATACGGTTTTCAAAAAACTGGCTATAAAATGAGAGGTGTTTTAAAAAACTTGAATTTTATTTCATTTTATGGGGTTTCAGAACAAGCAAAACTTTTTATCGAGAATGGCATTTTTCACTAAAACTAACATTTAAATATTTTTCACCTATAGGATACAAATGCGTATAACATTATTTGAAGGATACGTTAATCCTCTTTTACTTTTATGGCCAATCAAAGAATTAACATATCAAGGTGTTTGTCAATTATTGTAAAACAACAGATCCAGCAATATACGTGATCATTTGTTCACCACATGTTGAGAAAATAAATGGATTCATAATATAGTCATGATCGTTAAAGATATTTTCAAATGAGTCATAAACTGTGGTCATCCTTGCTTCTTCACCTTTATGAAATTGAGGAATACTATTGTTTATCGGACAAATGGGATCTGTTTTTGCTGGTCTACAGGACACAACTAAAATGGGAATTTATTCCAAAGGTGTACAATTTACCAATGCCTCCACTTCTAGCTTCTGGTTTGATTAACAAACTCTTGTAAGATGACCTAAACTGACAAGCTGTTGGATTTCATCTACCTTTGGATCTGATGGAAAGTACATGGAGAAGTACAGGCACCAAAAAGGAAGACCGGTCGGACAAAAATAGAAGTCGCCGAAGTTGCGAAATAATAATAATGTCTTTATCATTTTTAAAATATAAATGTTTACAATAGAATAAATGTAAAAACAGATTCATTAATGAAAATAAAAGGCGAAGTTCAGCTTTTATGAGGCATTAAGCACCATAAAAGCTGCTCTACCACTTGTACATGCTTAAATAAAGTTGGTATCCAGACTTAGATTAGGACTTACATTAGGACATTAGATTGAGACATTTTTAATTTTTTTAAATAAGGTAATTAACAGAGTGTTCAGGTTTGAGTACTGAAAAGATATTTAGCAACACTTACTTTAAACTTACTAATTTTATAACTTTTCAGAACTGTAGAAAGTCCGTTATAGACATGGCCAACTTGATATCTGAAAGACGATCTAAAAATTTCTAATTTAAAGAATGGAACTGTAGTTAAACCTCTATTTCTAATGTTAAGATTGTGAATAACTATCCTATGTGTTATTTTACGATGTAAGTAATATTTTATGATAGAGACACGCCGAATGTAAATACCCTTCTATTATTCATGTTTAACCACCCAATTTCTTTAAGTTTATTTGAAATGCTACGACGTCTTCGAATACCAAATATTAATCTAAGACAACAATTCTGAATTTTCTTTTTATATTCAACAGTTAAACATGGACCATATAGAGCGTCAGCATAATTAAACACCGATAAAATCAAAGTCTCACATAGTGTTTTTTACGCCATATGGCAAAAAATTTCTGATGCCATAAACTGTTTTCAAAGACATGTACGCTTTTTGAAGTACCGCGTTAATATGTTTTTCAAACCTCAAATCAGTATACAAGATCACACCTAAATTTCTAACTTCCGAGACCGTAGCCTAGTATTTCATTATTTATCTTAACATCAATCTCATTGGAAATCTTTTGACGATTTAGTTTGGAGCCAAATAGGAGAGTTTTTGATTTATTAGGGTTGATCAAAAGGCAATGATTTTTAGCGGCCTCTACAAATGCATTAATAGCATTACAAGCACGTTCTATTGCCTGCGGGATAAGCTATTGTGGAGTTGGATGTCATCTGCGCATAAATGTGTACTACAATTAGATATGTGTTGTAATAGTTGAGACGTATAAATTGAGAAAAATAACGGACCCAATATTGAGCCCTGCGGTACACCCGACGAAAATGAAAGTAGCTCTGAGTTTTTACCATTTAGTGAGACACGTTGCTGTCTATTTCTTAAATAATTACTAACTAATAAGCGAGTATTTTCTGAAAAACCTATATACTGCAGTATATTGATTAATAAGTCATTATTTATAGTGTCGAATGCTCTGCTAAAATCGAACAGTATAAGTAGTGTACACTTACCACCATCAGAAGCCTTAATATCATCTGCTATATGAAGAAGAGCAGTTGTACAACTATATCCCTTACGAAAACCCGACTGAACTTATGGTAATATTGAAAACGAAACTAGGTGCTTTTTTAATTGAGTCTCCATGGCTCTCTTTCTCTATAATTTTTGACAATATGGGTAATATGCTGATTGGGCGAAGATCTTTGAACTCTTTGGGGGTACCACATGAGGACAACATAATTTTAACAAAGTGATATTTAACTCATCACAGCCAGTGGCATTTGTTTTAATTCCACAAATTATTTGATATACAAAAAAATCACTAACTTCCTTAAAAACAAAATCTGATTGAACTAATCTATTGCTCCTATAATACTGAGCGACATTTTCACCTGGGGTAGCATTAGGAACAGACTCAATAAACATTTTATTAATACCATCAACATTGTTAAAGTTATCCGATAAACTCGATTTTTTTTTCTATTAGTAATTTATTTGACCTTAGTGTTCTTCATATTTCTTTTGAGCTATTGGTACCTAGCTGGTATGTGAAGTAAGCCTTTTTTTCACGAAAAACGGCTTTATTTACGTAATTACGCAAATCCTGGTAATATCGAAAGTGCGCCCCAGATTTTGTTTTTTTAAATTTCCTTAGAGCTTTGCCCCTCTCATTAATCATTTGTTTTATAGGATAAGTTAACCAAGGGGCTTTAGGTTTAGAGATTCTTATTGCAACCACAGCGTGTCTATCAAATAACTGATATAAACAGTTTACAAAATATGAAACCTTTTCATCAACGGTTTCTTGATCGTAAATTCTAAAATGTGCTAAATAAGTCTCGTTGAAAATAATCATCGTTAAAATTTTTGAAGTTTCTATAAGTGTACATTTTATTAACTTGTTTATATGTATTGATTGGCAATATACAGAAAACAATAGCGTGGTCTGCAATATCAATGTGTATTATACCCTTCTCAACTAAAGCTTCATCCCGCACTATAACATGATACAACAGAGTTGATGAAGTTGCTGTTACCCTTGTAGGTACATCTATTAGCTGTTTTAAATTTGAAGAATCTAATAAAGAGCAAAATTTTTTAACAGTATTACTGTCTAATTCGAATAAATGTAAATTAAAGTCTCCCATACAAACAAGTTCATCAACAGTAACAGATATTGATCCTAAACTGCCCTCAAATTCGTCCAAAAAAATACTAGTATTTTGTTCATGAGGTTTGTATATGAGACCTACAGCAATAGTTTTTTATTTATTGTAACTTTAATCCCACACTGTTCCCATATCAAATTATTAACATCAATTATTTCCCATTCAATATTATTACTAATATACATGTATAAGCCTTTACCGTTCATATTACGATCCATCCTATATATCAAAACCATCTATATGTATCTTATCACTGTTAATTGAATTTTTTAACCAGCTTTCACAAATTAAAAGTATATCGATGTTATTATATGTGATAACTCTTTTAACCTTATATAATGAAGGAACTAATGACCTCGCATTCAAACATGCAATATTTAAGGAGTTCATAATACCTAACCCATCCAAACACCAACTATTCAAAACCAAATAAAAATTATAATAATAAAACCAATAAGTAATAAATGGTTGTTAACAAAAAAAACACCACAGGTAGATCCAATTGCACGTCGTGCTACAGATAATCTTATAAAATTAAAAAAAAATGATAAACGAAAAAAATTGTTAAAAAAATTGAATAGAGATAACAGATAATTTAATTTCATTGACAATTTAACTCATGTATAAAAAATCGCATATGCCACAGTGCAATTGTCACTTTGACAGCGGCAAAAGTTAGCTGTAACTTTTACAGCGACAAATATACTAGTGGTTTTTTCACTTATTCATTTGTTCATCAATTATCGCGGTGTTGGCTACCAGAATAAATAGTTTGGCATGTTTGTCAACAACTTATTGAATTTTCTCATTCATTAAATTGTCCTGTCGAATTACACCCGAGGTTTGTATTGATATTGGGTAAATTTGTGTTGTTCAAATTTTAAACTGTTTCCTTTAGCAATTTGACTCGAATAACTGTCAACCTAAAAACACTCCACATTCGGTGTCGTGTTTTTAATAGTTGACAGTTATTCTCGTCAAATTGCTAGGAAACAGTTTCTCATTAAACAACCCAAATTTACCCGATAAAATACAAACCACTTGTGCAATTATAAGTGAAAATACCACAAATTAAAAAAAAATAATAAAAAATAATAATAGAATCTATATTGCAGAATATAATTAAGGAAAGACGAAGAACCTAATAATTATACTATAATACTGACAAAAATAAGATTGGAATTGGAGAAATGATACTTTCATTTCTATCGGCCATTTTCAAAAATATGCTTCCACCTTTTGTCCATATTGTTCGATTATTGCCGGTTTTTTAGCGGACTGATTTTAGAAGCTTCATTTGTCCAGATGTTAAATCTTCTCTTATTATAGTATTTGAGGTTTTAAATAGCTTCTTATTTTTATAAACCATATTTTTATAGAACATACACGTAAAAGTAACTAAAATTGGTCTAATTTTGTGTCTTTGAAACTTTCCAATTCTATAACAAAAATCTATGCACTTTCATCTATTTCTAGGTTCATTTTAGTATTACAGATATCCAGCACTGTTTCCATACACTTTTACCCAACATTCTCATCTACTCCATAAAACCTAATATTTTTACGCTTATATAAACGTTCTTGTATGTTCTGCCGCTTTCAAGACAATCTACAGTAACTCTCTGATTTCTTAGCTCATTTTCCAACTCTTTAGTTTTGGCTTTCAGGTCTTCAATTTTTATGTCCATCTGCTTCATAATACTATCTGCTATAGTTTTTGAAAGTTGATTCATAAAATCATCAGAAGTACAAAGCTTTGCGACTAATGGTTTCACAGTTGAGTGCAGTTCATCGTCACCTTTGTTTTCTGTTTTGTTTCCTCGGTTTCGGGACATAGTGAAAAAATAATTTCACTTTACAGGATACTGATTAACAATTTTGCGTGAAATAGAGTAAAAGTACTTAGTATGTACTTACTTCTTACAGTAATGACTTTTACTTTTACACGATTTAAATCGATTTATTAGCTGCACCACGTATATACTATACGAAGAACTGTCTATACGTTTCTTTCTATGTACGAACATTAAAGAAACTGCTGGAAGCTGTTAGTGAGAACCAGATCATCCCGAAAATGGATAAGAAGACATTGACGAAAATCATACATGGTTTGAATTTTAGTTATGAGAAAATATATAGAAACAGTGTTCTTATCGAAATATCTGAAATAGTATTGTAGAGAAGAGAGTATCTAAGGAAAATTAACGAGTTTCGGAAGCAAGGAAGAAAGATTTATTATACAGATAATGTAACCACCCAAATTGGTCACTACTTCGCTAGTATGGACCCTATGGGCTACAGGTAAGTCCAGCTGTCCTCGGTGACAACCTTTCGGGCCTTCAGCTCACTTAGTCGGTGATTGGGAGTGAGTTATGTCAGTTATCCGGGATGTTCTAAAAATAAAAGGGCGCCAGCCAGGTTTCTGCTCGGCCAAAATGTTCGTCCTATCCTAAACCTAGCAAATGAATAAAGAAAACAGGTATCTAAACTTTCCAACGTGTTTATTAACAAACCAAAAGTTTTTTTTAAAAGACAGACATTGAAACTTTCTTGTCAATTTCTAAAGATGCGCAAAAAAAGGATGAAAAGGACTGGACTATAACGTCTGTCAAGTCATTGAGTTAGCTAATAAGTGAAAAAAACAAGTTGAGAAATAACTGGGCTATACAAAACACCAGTTATCAGTTATACATGTGCTTACACTTAGCTAGGATATAACATACGTCATCAACGCAAAAAAAAATAATAATACAGACCTAAATTCAGGGGATAGCTTTGCTACCAAGGCGATCTACTGTAACTCAGGTTGGATGTGATTCAACACGATAAGTTTTAAAAAATATGTGTTACATAAAAGAAAAATATATATAAATAAACAATTAAATCCACCCCATGTTATCCCCTCATCATCTTCTCATCCGGAAGAACGGTGATCGGCTCTTAACCCCGGTCCAGGCGGAACCAAATTGTAAAGTACCCCAGGAAAGTACTCCTCCAGAAAAGGTATCTCTCCAGGAAAAAGGTAAGTATCCGAAAAAAGATGATATCCCTCCAGGAAAAGGTAAGAATCCAAATAGGAAGGTATCCCTCCAGGAAAACCCTTAAATGTACAGATAACATCGAATTACTAAAATGTTATCATCAACGATGAAACTATTAATTGACTGAACCAGCTTAAGGCTATGTGTCCAGACTATATTATTATCAACACCAGATGTGTTGTTAAAATAAGATGAAAATAATAGCTAAAGTGAAATTGAAGATTTTCCCCAAAGAGTTATTATCTAATATACTAAAGTATTGCCCCTGCGGCATAGAAAAACTTTTTTTACATATGGAACCAGAAAATGCTTCTTCCCTAGTGTTCTACTAATCGAGACAAAGTTTTACTTGAAAAACCTGAATGACTACTATGTCAATAAAATATATACAAAATCTAAGCGATGACTAAGAAATTAATCTTATGCATAGCAACTGATTGACAAACTGAAAAAGTACATTAATTAGCCAAGAATGATCTATTATGTGATCACACCTTACTGCAGTTTGTAGAGATATGAAACAATGATACATTTCAACTATTCAAATAAGAATATTGCAAGTACATGTGCCGATATCCTATAAGTAATATGCTGATCACTCTATGAAACAATATAAAAAATACTTAACATATATACCTATACTTTGAGAATTAAACTCATGTGACGAATATCAAATATACAATCATAAGTAGAACAGTTAGAAAAAGTAGCTATAAAAAATACATAGATATTTTTTTGTGGTTCAAAACGACAAAACACCCCTGAACTGTGCAAAAATATATACTACTTTACAACGAATTGAAATATATTAATAGTTACAAATTTAAATTCTTTTCATTAATAGAAAATGAGCGAAAAATGTCTAGACATACTTTGCAAAAAATATATATATATAATATATATAAGATCTCTTTTACATACCCCTAATTGAGGGCCTAAACTTCCTCGACACTCCTACAATAGTCTCATCAAAAACGAGGATGGAAATAAGCTATCCAAATCCTGACTACGTTATGATTTCAGTCAAAAATCCTTTCAAAAAAGGTCAGGCAGCGTGGTTTCCAAAACGGCCAATAGCCATCAAATCTTCAAAAAATACAACAACAGCTTCCCGAATTTTACAACGTCTGGATTATTATCCCCAACTGGGATGGTTTCAAATACAATAAATAAATCAAGATCTTACTGAAAACTGAAAATCATGCAGCCATCTCGAAGTTTGGATTAGAAAAGAAAGTCATCGATGCTCGATGCACCAATAACACAAGTAAATTAACTTCTTCCTACAACGCAATTCGCGTAAGTTTTCAAACCAATAGCAATCCAGCAGACAGAAATTCGTCTTAACCACAGAACATAGAACCACAATCCGCTTAAGACATCGAACAAAAAGTCGAGTAAACCCAAAAGTATTAATAATAACAGTTCGCATAGTATCTACGAGCACATCGGAGAGGAAATCTGTAAGCATAATGAGTTATCTATAACTCGTAAAGTCAAACCACAAATGCTAGACAGATATCTCGACTACTCCCAGTGCGAACGACAAACGAACGCAGCTATCTACGACGTATCTGTCATCGAGCAAATTGTCAATTCAACATATACAAACTTTTCAATAACAACATTACAACGATTCTTATAAGTATTAGAAATTATTTAAATTATTTTAAACAATAATAGTACCATAGTACCCCCGCATATGTTGATGTACAAAGCCAAAATAACCGGAATTATCATACAAATCAGATGTAATTAAACAGTTAACGTCTTATGGGTAAATGTTTACAATATATTCTAATGACAACAAAGTCTTAAACAGAAGTTTCTGAACGATATGGAAATACCTACTGAAGCCATGACATGGTATATAAATGAGCATCAAATATACAACTATCTCGAGAGACAAGTATGTATAAACTAAACGGCAAATATGTTTCAATCTAACACTAGTAAAATGTTTTAGACAAAGTCAAGGAGTCGAATACAATCGAACCCTGATAAGTTATAGCACTTATCAGCTAACGCGGGCAGTTTTTTGGACTACTGAGGCTAACACCTCAATATGATGTAACCAAGCAAAAATCAGTAGTCCCACGGTCACTTATATCTACAATAAAAACCACAAGAGAAAGAAAATAAACCCTTAACACCCATGAAATATACAGCAACAAAACTGACAAGAAAACTAATTACCGGACTTTTTAAAAGGTAGGCGCTCATTTTGTTTCATATGATAACAAAACTTTACACTCTTCACACTTACCTAGCGACAAATATAAAATTGTAGTCATGATGTGAAGACAGGGTTGGTTACAGCCCGCATCACTTCGCCGGAAGGATGATGGCAGAGTTGTCCCTAAAACTCTGGGCTGACAGAAACGATTTCAAATATGATATAAAGCAGGGTCGAACTCTGACTGTTGAACGTTGAACATGGTTCAACGAGGGGCACACGGTGAAAATAGTATGGCAACATGGAAATGTGAAAAATGCACGGCAAGGCTGATCAACTGGTTTAAAAATTCCAACTGGAATAGGCTGTCGTTGGATAATTACACATATAGGAATTAAAAGCGGATTTGTGTTAAATTGTGAATTAATATTTAAGTCAAAGAAAACGGGAGACTATCATGAAGAGATGAACGCAGAGTTGTACGAGAAGTGGTTTGGACTGGTGGTTACTGAAGATTTGGAACCAGGATATGTCGTTGTTAACGCTCCTTACCACAGTCGACACTGCGAAAAAACTCCACAACAGGTAAGGAGAAAAGCTCAAATTCAAGAACGGTTACGATATAAAAGCATCCCTTACGATGAAAGCAGTATAAAGAACGAATTGCTTCAAATTGTGAAGATACATGCCTATAAATATAAGAAACTTGCTGTTGATGAATTAGCACTGAGCCATGGAATTGTATTATGGTTACCCCCGTATCATTGTGAGTTGAATCCAGTTGAATTAATTTGGGCACAAGTTAAGGGGGATGTGACACGGAAAAATCGAACATTTAAGTTAGCCGATGTGGAACGCCTTCTTAAGAAATCATTGTAACGAGTGACAACAGAAACTGGAGCAAATTCGAATGTTCAAAACGAAGGAAAGAAAATGTGATATGTTGATAATACGGTTGATAAAGTTATCGATGATATTATTATCAATGTAGGTACTAGTGATAGTTCTAACATTGTTTTTCAGTGTTACAAGTTTTATTTTTGTAATTCTTATTTTGTACCTATGATTTATTTTATTAAAAAAATCCTTTTGTTTTCATTGAAGAATTTTCTTTATTTAAAAATGATTCCCACATCCAAAAAACAGTTTAGGAAAATGTAACAATGCTATTTTTGACCCTGCAAAAAAAACGTTCACGCCACTGTGCAAGACGTATATCCGTACAGACGGAGGTCATGCACTTTCCAAACCTTATGGTTCGACAATATAGATAGTGCAAAAATTGTGGTATATTGTTCACACTATAAAATGCAGAACTCATTTATACTTTACCGTTCATTTTTACATTGTTATGAGTCGAACGTTTGAGCTATAATAACGTGGGTAATAAAATAAAAATGCTATAAATAATTTCAGTTGATGCTTAGAAATCAACAACCGAAATATTATAAGAAGTCGTGAATCCATTTATTTCGCGTTAAATTGTATAAAGGCGCCCGCTAAAAGTTAAAATTTCTGAATGGATAAACTCGACACGAAATACAACTGCTCGTGAAATTGAAGAATGTTTTTATTCGGCATACTTTGATAAATACTTCTCGTAGATTTGAGTTGGTTGGGTATATAAGCGCAATAAAGCAGTAATACTAAAGTTTGCCTATCAAACAATAAACCTCGTATGTGTTCTAGATAAAGTTATGGGTATTTCTTCTATATTATTTTCAGACAAATATTACTTGCCCGTATTCCGAAATATACATCAGTATCTTGGCCAGTGGTAATGACGTTATGAATTGACGCCGCTCTGGTTATTTGTTCCGAAATATATTGACCAGCGAATTGGCGTCTTGTATCGACGCCATATTGAAAAGAGTGCTCGTGTAACACGAGTCGTGTTTGTTTACAACGCTTATGTTCCCAAAGTTATTATAAATGGTACTATAATATATTCCAAAATGGAGATGTTAGCTATTACAACAATAAGTAGTGTCAATAATGAAACACAATGACTCATCTGGTGATTCTGATGATGAGATGCTGCTTGTTTGTTGTGAACATGACAGAGAAGACGACTTCTGATATCCTTATCAATTAAAATTAATTGTTCAATTTCTTGAAATGCCTTTATCTTAAATAATTGACACTCCCCGTGAAATAATAACCACGTCACACTTTTCTCATTAGTACAATATGGCGTCGGGTTCATGACGTCATTATAACTTGCCAGGATACTGATATATAATAATAATAACTTTATTCAAAAAGATGGTTTTACAAGAACACTACATGAAGTGAATAAAGCAGGTTGGCGATAAGTGTTATTACACTTGTTTCGCAAAAAATACAATTCAATCATATACAATGGTCACATGTAACAAACTTAGTTATAGTCTATTTGAATTCAATATAAATAAAAACACTATAAATTATATTTATAAAATTGAATCAACGACACAGGGAATTTTAAATTATAATTAGGCCTAAATACAGTAAAAACTAAGCATATAATCCATTGGAGTGAAGTCAATACAATAGTTATAAACTACAAACAACATGAACGAACTACGGTACTAAGTATCATTAAATAAAATGTTATAAAAATAATAATTATTTACCATTTTAGGACATATAATACTACAGATAAATTGGAATGTTAGTCGGTTACAACAATTTTGATATGGATAAAAGTGTGAAAGATAAAATATATATAAAATGAAATAAAATAACAACATTTCTTGAGGGGTATTCATATTTAACACACACGGAAATGGGATAGAGATAAAAAATGTATACGAAATATAACTAGGAAGTATCTTGATTGATTGCAATAATCATTCTCAAAAGACTCGAACTGTTCATGAATATTTTCAGCTGTTTTTTGAACTGGAATGAGTATAGTGCGAATTGTTTCAAGTAAAGAATTGAACATTTTTGGAGCGTTCTAAAAAAACTAGTTTTCAGCAGTGATTTTGTTATTTGTGGTATTACGTAGTTATTTCTTTGTCTAGTGTTATAGGTATGTTTTGGTAAGTTTGACGAGTGTTTTGTTGTATAGTACTTCATGTTGACATTGTAGTAATAGAGTTGTTTAAGGTCGAGTACCTCTGATTCTTGAAATAGTAGATCACTTGGATATCTTGAGTTTTTACTTAGAATAATTTTCAGGAATCATCGTTGTAGAACGTCAAGGGGTCGGATCTGGGATTTTAGTGCACCTCCCCATGCTAATAAACCGTATCGAAAGTGACTTTCAACGAGTGCATGATATAGTGTGAGCAAATGATGAACAGTTAGAATTTCTTCATGTATCTGAATTTATAAAGGATACATTGTAGTTTTTTGATTACGTAGTTGATGTGTATGTCCCATTTCATGTGCCAGTCTATTACGACTCCTAAGTACTTATTGTTACTTTCGGCTGTAATTGTAAGATTCTTTTTACCATCGAGGATGTTGAGCTGAGTAAACTGAGGAAGATTTGTTTTATTACAACTGAAAGGTAGGAAGTTCGTTTTTTGAAAGTTTATAGTTAGCAACCTACTTGCAAGCCATTTTTTAATGATAATAAAGTCTGTTTCTACTATTTCTTGTACTTCTGTACAGGTATCCGCCTCGTAGTAAATCACGGTATCGTCTGCGAAACCGATAATGTTGCCCCTGCTTTTCACAGAAAACAATCTATTCATGTAGATGTTGGAAAGTAAGGGTCCGAGGACCGTACCTTGAGGCACTCCACATTGTACGACTAACGATTTACTGTCGACACCGTTTATTCGGACTGTCTGACACCTATTCGTAACATAACTTTTGAATAAATCTAAGCAATTATTTCTGATACCGATGTCCTCCAGCGACTGAAAGAGCAACTCGTGGATAACAGTATCAAATGCTTTCGATAAATCAATGAAAACACATAGACAGGGTTTGTTGTTGTTTAACGAGATATTTTTTCAGTAAGGGTCAGAATAGCATCTTGAGTGGACGTTTTTCTCGAAAACCATATTGTCTTTCGGAAAGTATGTTATATTTATTTATAAAATTTTGTAGTCTGTTTTTCAGAAGTTTCTCAAATATTTTTGATAAGTGGGTGATTAATGAAATGGGTCTATAATTTTCTGTCAGTTTTTTGTTACCTTTTTTATATATTGGAATGATAACTGAATGGTCTAGGCCATATACCAATTTCTATGCATTTGTTGAAGATGTAAGTTAATGGTTCAGTTATTAATGATGCGATAACTTTGAGCGTTTCCGTTTTGATTTCGTCTGATCCCACGGCTTTGTGGTTTTTCAACTCTTGAATAATGCTGTTTACTTCAAGTGTGTTTGTGGGTAGGAGTGTAATTGAGTTTGGAAGGGAGGGTCTATTGATTTTGTAGTTCGGATCTGGGTTTATATTTTGAGCAAGTCTTTTCCCAGTGCCATTGAATGATGTATTGAATTCGTTTGCGATGTCCTGTTAATAACTCCTAGTTCATTTTCAATATTATCAATAGAGATCTTCGATTTTTTGGTGTTACTTACTTCTTGAACCACATTCCATAAAGCTTTTGTGTTTGCTTTTTTCAGTTCGATTTTGTTTTTATAGTATTTGAATTTAGTTTTTTCAATTAGAGTCGACAATTTGTTTCCATATTTTTTGTATTGGAGTTTTAGTTCGTTGTCATTTGGGTTTCTTCTCAAAAGTTGAGCCATTTTATTTTTTGTGGTAGTTGAGGTAAGTAAAGCATTTGTCATCCAAGGGGCGATTTTCGTGTTTTTCCTTTTAATTTTTTTTGTATATGTACAGCCGTCTATATATTTTTGAAGTGTTTCAATGAAAGTATTTGTTGCATAGTTAGGATCTGGATTCAAGTATAAGAAATCCCAAGATTTTTGTCTGATTGTATTTTTAAGTTTTGTTTCATCTATGTATTTCACTATTTCTCGTTCCTTGGGACATTTGGTCTTTTCCAGTACTATCTGTAGTATTGTTAAGAAATGATCTGCAATGTCGGTTTGCAATACTATGGGCAGTATTTGATCGAGTACGTTGAATTTGGATTTTAAAAATATGTGGTCTATTCATGAACTACGTTCACCCTGTATTCTTGTTGGATTATTAATCGGGGAAATGTAACCGAATTCTTTAAGTGTGTTGTTATAGTCTGTATTATATTCATTATCTTCTAGTAGGTCGATATTCAAATCACCAATGAAAATGTTATAACTTTCTGGTTGGAATGCAAACGTTATGTTTGCACTTATATCAAAAAATTATTGTGGTATTTTCGTCGCCTTAACCGTGAGCGAGGGTACGATTCACCCCAAAATATTTTATTGGCATAAGGGGTCTGAAAAAATGTTATTTCCCCAAGAAATATAATCATTGTTATATGTCCCTTCCTTGTTGGGATAAGTCCAATAATAATCTAATGAAACATAATTTTCGCCATATCAACATTAAATCGTCATATGTATTGAAAACTTGAGACGATCAGGTTTGACAGGATGTTAATAATAATATGTCGGATGATAATCAAATGAAAATTCAATCAATAAACTTTAAACACTTCGTTCTTCAAACTATGAAAACACCAGGTGTAAACTCGCTAAAAGTTTGATAAAAGTACTATCATAATAAATATTTTCGTTTTAAATATGAATCAAAAGGGGAAAAATTCCCAGAAGTTATTCTTGTTTTTTGTCATCAAGATCTAGGAATTTAGTTATTGCGTTTGTAGCTAGAGAACACCTACACATTATTGACAAGTAATAAGAACTCGATTTTATCGAAGGCCTACATTAAGAGTTATCTCGGTGAATCAATAATAATTATATATAAAGTGTACAGATAAACTAAACTTATGAGAACTGAATATCAAATTATTTAGTTTTTTAAGGTATGCGAAACCACGTGGTGAACAATTATAATACCGACTAATAACACATTCTAATTTTCTCTTTTGTTTTCATTTCAATGCTGATTTATGGGGTTTAGGACCACCGAATGACGAATCTGATGTTGATTCATGATATTTTCCCACGTTTTTAAAAAGCAAAAAAAAATTGGGAATAATGAATGAAATATTCAGAAATTTTGATTAGCCGAATCATTATTGTCACGATGAGTATTTTAAAATACTACTGAGAATAGTGAAACACAGAAGCGATAACTTGCTCTGTAAGGCATTGGGTAAATGGGTTTCGAAATCGTTACGTCATTTGATGTAAAGTACCACGAGAGAACAAGCAGAAATCGCTACACTTAGAAAAATAAATATATTTTTTTTGAAAAAAGTATGATAATGAACTTTTTCGACATTCTATCTATAATTTAAAATTAGATAAAAAATATTTCGTCAATAAAATATATGAAATTAACTGCCTGGAATCTACTCATATTAGTGTTTTAAATGAAACTCACTGTTTCTAGCTAATTCCACAATATAATGTAAATTGTTGAAAATTCTAAAAAAATGACATAAGCATCAAATGAAATGTAATTTCTGTCATTCTGACGATGATATTGATTTATCGAAACAATTCTAAATTTTTTAGAATTTTCAACAATTTTCATTATATTGTGGAATTAGCTAGAAACAGTGAGTTTCATTTAAAACACTAATAAAATATATTTCAAATAATTACTTTCACAACTGCAGTTGTGATTTAAAAGAAATTTTGAAGAAATTATCTCCAAATCTCTATTTATTTATGATATCATTACATTTCTAATAGAGGAAAGGAGGCAAATATGGGCTACCCATTTTATTTTTGTTTGTAAAAAAACAAAAAAAAATTCTATTTCAATTCCAAAGCTACCTAACGATAACTACATTAGTTAGTATCAACCTGTTTAAAGTCCACATTGATTAAAAAAATATGTAAATGTAAATAATGAAAATGTGCATTTTTGCGCATTTTGAATATAGACACTAAATATGGGCTACCCCCAAAAATGTGTGATAAATGTATGAGAAATGAGATAGATGCGTGAGAAATATATTTTAATATTTTAAATTAAACAATACATGAAATAAATCAAAACTAATGTCTACTACTACTTGCAAAAATCACAAACATATTGTTCATTTTCGGCCCCAGCGCACTCGTTATGGGCCCATAAATTGCACATGAAGCACTTTATCCAGATTTCACCGTGGTTATCCTCTGCAAAAGGTGCTTCGCAAAATATACAAGTCACGTCAGCTGCGTCCTTTGGAGACTGGGCATTTGGAAATTCATTGTAGTCGCTATCCTCATCTGCGGGCACATATTCCTCCTCATCCTCGGTGCTCGAATCAGATTCCTTTTTCTGGTTCTTTGTAACCTGCTTGCGTTTCCCCTTTTTTTTATTCCTTTCTTTAATTTGTTTTTCTTTGCCTTCTCCTGTCCCTTTTTTCTTTTCTTTAACCTTGTCAAGAGACTGGAGCAAGTCATTTTTATAAGGTGAAGAGGTTATCACCGAACACTTACTTGGCTTACGCCCACGATTTGAGGTTTTTTTCTTCAAAGAAGGCACAGGAGAAAGATCATATGGTGTTACCAGAGATGTTCGAGAAGACCCGGACCCAGATGTGGAAGGAGTTGATGGAGTTAAGTTCTGAAATAACTTTCTTTTTACGCCATGTTCTGGACAAGGTCCTCTGAAAGGCGTGGCAGACTTTTTATAAAAGCTTGTTGTAGGAATAGCGACTAGCTGTGTATTACCTGCAGAAATAGGAACAAGCTGTGTATTAGTTGTAGGAATATCAACAAGCTGTTTGTTAGGCCCAGAGGGAGAAGTGGGAGAATTAGACGATGAATTGCTCTGGTTTGAGCGACGATCAGGTGTTATCTCAGAGTTGGTAGATTTATCGTATGTTGGAATGTCAGAATTTGTAGGTTCATTCGAATTGACACCAGAGGTTGAAGCCACCATCATCTCATCCTCTTCATCACTAGCGTCATCAGGTGCGACTGACGTAGTCTTTTCTGCTTCAATATCAGCTGCAATGAAATCAGCATCTGAAAATATGTTTTTATTCAATGGATAAATGCCTGTAGCTCGGAAACCATTAACAGCAATCTCTCCAGTTTGGCATTTCAAATAGGCTCTCCCAAAGAGCTCTGACACATCAAATGGACTTAGTGGGCGATTATTGTGGCGTAACCAGACCCTGATCTCTTCGCTGTAGTAAGACTTAAGAACTCCCATGAATGTTTTGTCCAACGGCTGGAGTTTGTGGGTACAATGGGGAGGTAAGACAATTATAGTCACATGATTATCTCTAGCTAAATCTATGATTTGAATATTGCGTGTATGGCTGTAATGGCCATCCAAAATAAGCAGGACTGGTGATTTCTCTGTGGGTTTCACTGTGTCAATAAAATGTTGAAACCATCTTGTAAAAATATTACTTTGTATCCATCCACTGGGGTGCACCTCCATAATGGCACCTGGAGGAGCTCCTCTCATCAGTTGCTGGTTAATATTTTTTCGTGGGAATATCATCATTGGTGGGATGAATTGTCCAGCAGCGCTCATCGCTGCCACGAGGGTTATTAATGAACCCCTTTCAGCAGAAGTTAATGATGCAATTTGTCGTTTCCCCTTTCGGCCTACAACCTGTGCAATCTTGTTTTGTACAACCGTAAGACCTGTCTCATCAACATTGAAGATACGTTCAGGGGGGTATAAATGTTTGTCATATTCTTTTTCCAGAACATTAAAGAAGGATGCAACATTTTCTTTGCTAAAGCCTCTTGCTCGAGAATACGATGTTCCCGTTGGTCGTCGTACTGATAGCTCTTTATGGCGTTGCAGGAAAAGTCCTAGCCAGGCTCTGCCCGCCATGTTACCTCCAAACGGATGTTTGATGTTGTTCCTGGTAGCTAAAGTGTACGCCATCCTCCTAACGTCTTTTGTGGTTAATCCATGAAATTTAGCTTCCATCTCTAAAATATAACGAACTAACTCGTCTTCTAGATCGTTCCCCAATATAGCTTTACGCCCTAGCTTTATTTGGGCTGCTTCAATTGGCTGTAGTTCTAGCTTTTTTGCAGAACGTTGCAACGTAGAACGTGGGACCTTAAACATTTTTGAAGCTTTTAGCGTACCCATTGCATGCTGCCTGACAGCTATTATTGCACGTTCCATATCTCCCACATTCCATTTTTTTCTTTTTTTACCATCTTTCTGCTGTTTGGTTGACATCCTGAAACAATTTTGTAATATATTTTACATAGTTCTAAATATGGGCCACTAGCCCATAATAACAACAAAGGCATAGCCCATATTGCAAACATGCTGGCTTCACACAACAAAAGAGGTTATGTCCAAAAGTAATCAATTTGAAGAAAACTAATTAGCATACATTAAAGGCTAATTATAGGGCTTCAACGTGAAACAGGCGAATTTTTAAAAATATTGTTCATTTTTAAGTAATTGAATTTATAAACTTACCCGAAAAAGTTTTGACACTCACAGTAACTGACAAACACGTATTATAAATTTAAACTATTTTCTACTGTGGCGCCATCTCCACGGTAAACATTTAACTTCCCCAATTACCGTTTGCGATAGTCAGATGTAGAGATCTGCATCGAATAGCTGAGAAACCTACCTAGCCCATATTAAGAGATATTTGCATCTTTTCCTCTACTAATTAAACATAATGTTACATGCATAATTTATATTAAACACAAATTTTTGTATAACTAATTAAAAATCATTCATAATATATACTTAAAACACGTCTATTATATAATTTAAATGTTTGATAATATCTTTCTTTCTTTTTGTATTTTTGTGTACATCTCGAATAGCGATTGGTATATTTGAGGCCGTAGAATTTTTTAAGCGTAATAAATAATTTTTGAATAGAATTTTTTGGATAATCGGAACAAGGATGAACGTACTCTATTTCGCTTAAATTGTCAGGTTTAGTGCACATATCTTCAAATTTTTGAATCAAAATAATTTCCAAGACATAAATATATTTTATAAAACTGTCAGGGCGATACTGCAAGCCGCCGTAAATATTTTCGGATGTATTATAAGCTTTGAAATGAATTAGTAAATAGGATAAATCCATAAATCACACTAGTGCAGGTGTGGAGCTTCATTTAAAAGATATCCGCAAACATAACTAAATGTGTTTTGTGTGGAAATATTTTCTCGTCAATAGCTCTTCTCAGGCAATATTTGTTTTAATTTAATATTTTCTCGCGCCTAAGCTACACATTTTATTAGTATACATATATAGAAAACTTTCCTCAGTGTATTCTGCTCTGCCATCCCCACCTACCAATTTTGTGAGTCAGTTTAGCTGATAAAAAGGATGTAAACAAAGCTTTATGTGCGAATAATGATAACAGTAAAAATGAAATACAAGGAGCGGTTAATAAAGAGTCAACTGAAAAGGAAAACCCTTTTAAACCAAAATTGCAGTTCTCCGTACTCCTCTCCATTAGAACAAAAAAGAGAAATCAATCAAACGGAAGCAGGGAATAAAAGAACTAGATCCGGATATGACACGCCAGAGGAAGAAAAGGTAAAAAAGAAACAATGCGACAGAATTGATAATTGAAATACAAATAGATACCAACACTGATACTGTTTTTAACTTAGAGAACCATCTAGAACCAGGTAGCTCACAAGAGAAGCACGAAACTCTGTCAACAGAAAAGATAATATTTAATGTTTTCGCATCCATAGATGAAATACAAAAAACAGCAAACCTTCAAATTGGACACAGTTTCTTAAAAGAAGATCAGGAATGGCTAAGAATCGTAAGTAATACAATTCACAAGTGTTTAACTTCATTAGTATTTAAAATTGGAATTTTAGAAACAGAAAATGTTCTGAAAAACATAAGTACGGCAAAGAAAAAGAAAAAAATGGAACCGGTAGATGCGGCAGTCCTCAAGACCTATGCAACTGTAGCCACCCTAACACCTACAAAAAGTAATCAGGCAGAGAAACCTGCGGATGATATCGCAGAATCGTGGGTCACCCCAAAAGTAGTACCAAAGCTTGAAACAGTAATTACCGTCGAAAACGTTACTAATTCTAAAGAAGCAAGTATGAAAATTAGAAAAGAAGTAGCTCTCTGTTTGACAGATGGTGGTTTCAAAAGCATTAGGTACTTAAAAAGTGGAGCTATTGTCCTTGAAAGCCACAACAAGGAACAACAAGAAAAACTCAAATTAGCACTAAATAACAAGGAGAATATAAAATTTAAGGAATCTCAAAGCACGGATCCAATGTTTATGATAACAGGAATCGAACATGAATATGTTTTACAAGAACTAGTTCGATTAAACAGCGAAATCGAGGATGAGCTGGGATACGTTGTAGCAGATAAAATAAAAGTAATTGCCAAAAAACAATGCCGAAATCAATATAAAGAAAACTGAATTCTTCAGGCCCCACCAGAAATATCAAAATGGTGTCTTGAAAAAGAGAAAGTTAACTTTGATCTTATCAAAGTGTACGTTAAGGAACACTTTAACCTTGCAATATGTTTTAGATGCTCCGGATTTGGACATATTGCGAAGTACTGTAAAGAAGAAAAATCCTGCCATAGATGTGGTGGAGAACACTTTGGCAAGGACTGCGAAGCTGATATAACAATATGCCAAATTGCACGAGGATGAAATGTGATCCTCTGCTCAACCAACATAGTGCGCGAGATATACAATGTCCAGTGCACCAAAGGAGACTCAAGCAACATCAAAGCCATATTAATTATTCCCCGTCTTTTTTAGTGAAAACGTAAGAAAAAAGAATCACAATATGACTGTAAAAGGGAGTAAAAGCATTATACATCAAAATGCGCAGTCTATAGGAAATGCTATTGGCAGGATCAGTAATAGATTAAACAATAATGCAGAATGTGAAATTTTTTGTGTCACCCAACATTGGAAATCTGAAAAACAGCTGAAAAATATAGCTATACCAAATTTAAAATTGATATCTATGTTTTGCAGGGAAGAAGGAAAACATGGTGGTTCGGTAGTGTTCGTTAAAAAACAAGTTAATTGTAAATCACGACCGAATCTGAATACCTAAACTCTCAGTTATCGGAGAATATGAATGTGCAGCAGTGGAATGCAGTTTAAAGATACACATGATTATTATATCTGTTTACAGACCATATTCTGGGGACATAAATAATTTCTTGAGAAAAATTGAAGAACTACTTGTAAATATATTTAGTGAAAACAAATTAATTTTTATGGTGGGAAACTATAATATCGAAATGATAAAACCACATAAGGCATGGTCAGATTTGTTTTCCATAATGAATTTATTTGCAACCATAGAGTATAACTAATAATAAAGCTAGTTGTATAGATAACATTTTCAGGAATTCTGTTTTTCTTGAATCGTATACGTTTGAACACCATATATCTGATAATACAGCACAGAAAATTGTTTTCATAATGGAACCAGACAAAAAAAAAGAATTAAATTATAAAAGCATATTTTCAGATGAGAATAAAAATACTTTTCTGGCCTGTCTGCGGAATTGGTTAGAGATATATGATGTTGAAAGATCTAATGTAAATAGGCAGTGGGATGTTTTTATGAATTGTTTTATGTTATTATTTAATAAAACTTTTCCTTTGAAACTAATAGGAAAAATAACTAAAACTATTCTACCAGAAAATCCAGATCTCATAGCACGTAAAAATAGGCTAAATATACTCTTATCTCTTTCAAGCCATAATGGAAGGCTCAAGCAACAGTACAATAATGAGAAAAAAATATATGATCAGATTTTAATTGAATCACGCGCCAAAATCTATGAGGATAGGGTAAGAAAATCTGACAATAAAACAAAATGCGTGTGGGCGATTTGTAAAGAAATTAACGGAAAGGATGATTTTTCAGACATTAAACTAGTGGGAGATCTTGAAGAAATTGTTAAAAACTACATACCGTTTACCTGTAATGTAAATAGAAATGAAAGGTCCATGTTTTTACCACCCGTAACACCACAAGAGATCTGTGAAATAGCACAAAAAATCAAAAATAAGCATAGCTCTGGGGTAGATGCGATACCTACAAGCGTTGTAAAGTTATCCGTTTCTGAGCTGCAGTATGTCCTGTGTTATCTAATAACTAATTCTTTTGAATATGGCACATAGCATATAGTCTTAAAATAACATTGATTAAACCTTTGTACAAAAAGGAAGATCCTGAAAAGCTGGACAACTATAGGCCTATAAGTCTACTACCGGGATTTTCTAAAATCTTTGAATTAGCCATGTGCTCAAGATTACTGAATTTTATGAAAGAATGTTGTTTACTTACAAAACATCAGCATTGTTTCATTAAAGGAAAAAGTACACAAACGGCCAAATTTCAATTTATTATGGAATATCATGAATGTTAGAAGTTGGTAATTAGCATATATAAATGATAGAGGACAAGCTGAAGCGATAAGGAAAGGTGACAAAGCTTACAAATCAGATTTGTTGGTCAATAACACAGGTATAGCACGGGGCAGTATATTGGGCCCAATTCTGTATATATTGTTTATTAACGACCTAGCATTAAGAACGGAAATACCCAACCATCATATTGTTAATTATGCCGACGACACTAATTTAATAGTTGGCAGTAAAAGTTTACATGATCTCGTTATAAAAGCGAATAATTTTTTTCTGTTGGTCAATGACTGGTTTATGAAAAATAGACTTATCTTAAATGAAGATAAAACTAACGTAATGATCTTAAAACCAAACAATCAACAATAGAAAAACCTGAAAATGTAAAAATAAATAATAAAGAAATATTATTCTCAGAAAGTACTAAGTTTTTAGGAATCCATATTAACGAACATTTAGATTGGTCATGTCATGTAGGTACGTTAGTACAAAAATTAAACTCTATATGTTATGGAATCAGGGTCGTTGGTAGATACATGGGGGAGACAACACTCAGAACGCCATACTTCGCAAATTTTGAGTTATTATTACGGTATGGAATTATTTTTTGGTGGAGAGATAGCGCGACACAGGACGTCTTTGTGGCTCAAAAGCGGATGATTAGAATATTAACAAAAATGGAATACAGGGCCAGTTGTAGAGGCGTATTTAAATCCCAAGGAATAATGACGATTTATGCAAACTATGTATTTGAAAGTCTAATGTTCTTTTTTAAACACAGAGACATATTTAGCACTAAAATAAATCATGAATATAGAACGAGAACAATGAACATTTCGTATCCGATACACAGATTAGCACTCACTGAAAAATGCCCACACTACATGTGTTTAACACTGTTCACCGCTTTACCACGTAAAATTAAAGAAATATGTTCACAAAAGCAATTTAAACTAGAGGTTAAAAAATTGTTAATTAGCTCAGATCCATACAATCTAAACGATTTTCTTAATATGTAAGTATTTTTCTATTTGTAGAATTAAGGATTGTTTCTCTTTTGTAGAATTGACGTCATTTCATGTTGTGTTTGTAACTATTTATGTTTGAGGGCGCCAGTTTGTAAAGCTTATTCGTTCACTTGAACAAAATCCCGGCATGAGACTTCTCAAGGGTGGTCCAACTCCAAGTTAATGACACACTTTGTATAACAGAGGATGATCAGACTATGAAAGTTCAGGGCGCCACCACCTTTTCAAACGTTACGAAAGAACAAGAACAAAACTATGGTGATAAAGGTGGAAACACCGTGTAAAATAATTTACTCTAAATTAAAATATTATAAAAAATTAATATTAGAAACGTTAAAAATAAAATGTGCTCAAACTTAATCAACCCGAACACGATACCCTGTGGCTCTCACAGCCGGGTGGATTAGAAATAAAAGAGAATATATATAAGAAAAATTAATTTAATTCTGCCTTAGAACGGGACGGAAAAAATACAGGATGTACTTAACTGACGGTACTCTGGTGATTTAGATGTTTTGAAGGAATGGAAACGGTGTTTTCTATGGTGAAAGATGTCTCGGACCAATGGAAGCTGTCTTCAACGGTAAAGGTGTCGTAGATAGATGGAAGCTGTCATCAACGGAAAAGGTGTCTTACATAAATGGAAGCTGTCTTCAACGGTACAGGTGTCTTACATAAATGGAAGCTGTCTTAAACGGTAAAGGTGTCTTACATAAATGGAAGCTGTCTTCAAAGGTAAAGTTGTCTTAGATAGATGGAAGCTGTCTTCAACGGTAAAGTTGTCTTCAACGGTAAAGGTGTCTTACATAATGGAAGCTGTCTTCAAAGGTAAAGTTGTCTTAGATAAATGAAAGCTGTTACGTAGCTCTCACGTAGCTCTGACGTAGCTGCTGTGCTTACCACAGCAAATTAAGAAAACTTTCAGAACAAGAGAAAACGTGAGTACGTGTTTTCTCTTCAACGTCGGTATCGGAAAAGGGAGGATTTTCAGCTTGTAGCGAACAGGGGGATATTGATAAATGTCAATTGTCTCAACGTTCAGTTTTAATTCTATGGTTGGGAGTGGCTAATGAGACGGCAAGCGGAAATTACACGGAATTTATTATATTACATCGAAACAGGTCGATGGACATGTTACACCCCCTCTCCTCCGGGAAAAAAATGATTCAAAGAATTATTTTTTTTTGTGAAACACGGGCTTAATAAGGTAGAAAGATGAGGTATTATTGCAAAATCTATGTATTTTAGAGAAGGTAAGATGACTGCCAAAGGTAAAGGAAATGTAGTTTTGTCGTCTTGTGACAATTGTGCTGTTATGTCATCGTATAAGGCAAAACGTATACTGAGAACGAAAGGTAACGGTAGAGTGCGATAACTTCTCAGTATAGGTAAAACGATAAGGTAAGGTACGGTAGGGTATGTTTCGTTAAAACACTGTGTTCGAACAATACTTTTTATTCAGAATGACAGACCGCCAAGTGTTTTCTTTTTGAAAGTTAATTTTTTAATTTTGACGTTTTAATGTCAACTGAATGAAATTCGTTAATGTCATGTTGTACCACTAAAATAGTTTTTGTAATTCAATTAATGAGTAAAACTATATTTTCATGTTGATGTGAATACTTATTTCATCGTGGATGTTACGATGTACATAATTTTGGTCCTTCGAGCCGGATATGAACTGGTAAAGTGTAAAAGTGTCTACACTTAAATATATGCAGCTAGCACCTGGCCGGTTCCGAAAGAATTTCTTTGTAGACGATAACTACAACGAAGTAAGACTGCGAACGACATAGGAGATAATTGGGTGAGCGGACTCCATTTTATATCCTATCATTTATTCATATTTTCGTGTTATTGAGAATACTTTGTACTTGGCATTGACATTATTTGGCTGATGAAACAGCTTGAATACCTGCTGTCCAAATATAATATTCTGAATAGTTATACTGTTCTGTAGATTTTTATAGGTACCGTCGCGATTTTTTATATTATCTAAACAGTCACCTTGATTCTGTAATTTGTTCTCAGATTCAAAAAACGTCTTAATACTATTAATTGTCACAATGAAGGCACAGTTAAACATTTTGACCAAAAAAAGAGGCCAAATTAAAGCATCACTAACTAGATTTGAGACTTTTCTAAACAGTATAGATGTAAATAATTTAAATGAAGATATAGTCAAGGAATTAAGTAACAGACTAGACATAATAAAAGGGTGTTTCGATACGTTCAATGAAATTCAAAACGAAATGGACATACTTAATCCTGATTGCGACACAAGTGAAAATGAAAGATCATTTTTTGAAAATTTGTTCTTTTCCACAACTTCAAAAGCGGATGTTGTAATTGATAATTTTCATAAAAAATTATGTGAAAGAAAAAATAATAACCCTTCTGAAAATGGCTCTGTGATCAGCTCAGGGAGTGTTCACCGTAATATCAAACTTCCAACTATTAAACTGCCAATTTTCAACGGAAAATATGACAGATGGTTGGAATTTAGAGATTTGTTCCACGCACTTGTAGACGGCAATCACTCATTGAGTAATATTGAGAAATTCTATCATTTAAAAACATCTCTAGGGGACGAACCGCGCAAAATTATTGCTAAATTAGACATGACTTCCGAAAACTACCAAGTGGCGTGGCAGTTATTAAAGGGTCGATATGAAAATAAAAACCTCATGATACATAACCATATTAAAAGTATTTTTGAAAGACCTAAAATACAAATAGAGTCACATAGCGAACTTCGCAACCTAACAGACACGATTAATGATCATTTACTCTCATTAAAATCACTAGGCGAAAATATAGAAGCGTGGGATCGTTTAATCATTTATATCATTACTCAAAAAATCGATGCAATTACACGACGTGAATGGGAATCCTACAAAATACAAAATGAATTACCAACGATGGTAGACATGCAAAATTTTCTGAATGAACGCTGTCAAATACTAGAAAAATTAAGTTCCGACAATCCAAATAAAAACAAAAATACCGGGATCATGAAATACGATAAATTCAAAAAACAAAATGCAAGTTACTCTTTGTACAGCGATGAGGTTAAATGTTATTTTTGTAATAATAATCATACGATGTATGTATGCGAAGCATTTTTAAAATACTCAATACCTAATAGAATCGCTGAAGCTAAAAAACGAAACCTGTGTTTGAATTGTTTTAGCCCAAAACATAAGACAGAAAAATGTCAATTTAGAAAGTGCATTAAATGTCGGCAAAAACATAATGTACTCATACATTTGGATAATAATAATCAAGCATCCAGTCAGACAAACGCCATAACAGAAGAGTCGCACGTCAGTGATTCAAATTCAGAGTCTGCAACTCACTATACATCCTACGACGCCTGCTTTATTGTTCGACCAGTGGCGTTCCAAGTACTTTTATCAACGGCTATAGTTAATGTAAAAGCTAATAACAATACATTTAAAGCTCGAGTTCTCTTAGATAGCGGATCCCAGAGTAACTTTGTGACTGAATCCTTTTGTAATAAAGCGGGAGTGGCTATGCAACCTGTTATACATACTGTGAAAGGAGTGGGTGAAGGTTTGATTAACATCAAAAATCAAACACAGTTCGAAATTATGTCTTTGCATAACAGTTTTAATGTAGATATAAATTGTTTAGTTATTAACCAGATAACAGGTAAATTGCCAAAAGCATCGTTTGATAATAAATGTTTAAATATTCCCAATAATCTAAATTTAGCTGATCCAACATTTAATGAAACCAGTGAGATTGATATACTTATAGGTGCACATATATTTTGGCAAGTTCTAACTGTAGGTCAAAGAACTTTAGGAACAAATCTGCCTATGCTACACAATTCTAAGTTTGGATGGATAATAGCTGGGAATATTGGATGTAAGTCTGACACTTCTGTAACATATTTAGCCACTGACAGTGATAAGGAAATAAATAACTTGGTATCAAAATTCTGGACTTTAGAAAACGTAAATAATAACCATAATAAATCAATAACGTCGAAAGATAATAGATACTGTGAAGAATATTTTGAAAGAACAACAACCAAAGATGAAACAGGTAGATTCGTTGTAAGAATTCCCTTCAAAGATAACCTCTCAGAACTAGGCAGGTCAAAAGATATTGCAAAGAGTAGATTTTTTAATTTAGAAAAACGATTAATAAAAAACCGTGAGTTACGCGAACATTATATCCACTTCATGGAAGAATATAAAAATCTAGGGCATATGTCGGAACTCTCAGAAGACGAATCTGAGAAAGATGACGGGTATTTCATACCACATCATGCCGTTCTAAAATCTTCGAGTCTTACAACAAAATGTCGTGTTGTTTTTAACGCGAGTTGTCCTACTGACAGTGGACTGTCACTTAACGATGTCCAATACGTAGGACCAGCACTGCAAAATGACATTTTTGACATCCTTGCGAGATTTAGAACTCATAAATTTGTAATAGCCGGTGATATATCTAAAATGTATCGTCAGATTTTGGTAAATCCTTCAGATCAGTGTTATCAAAAAGTATTTTGGAGATCAGATATAAACAAACCACTAAAAACTTATTTACTCAGAACAGTCAGCTACGGTACAGCTGCTGCTCCTTATCTAGCTGTAAGAACGCTATTACAGATAGCTAATGAAAACGAGAAAAATGCTCCTGTAGTGAGTTCTATTATAAAAAACGACTTTTATATAGATGATCTTTTAACTGGAGCTAACACCCAAAACGAAATAGTACAAATTCAAAAAGACATTTCAGAATTACTTAAGAAGTCAGGTTTCGAACTCAGAAAATGGTTGTGTAACGACAATTCAATCTTACATAAATTTTCTGTTAATACTACTTTAGAAACAAAGTTTATTACTATCGGAGACAACGAAAATAATAAAACCCTTGGCATATACTGGAATGCCAGCAACGATTTTTTACAATACTCAGTTTCCACGGCCCATGATCATACTGTTACCAAGCGGAATATATTGTCCGTAATCTGTCAGATATATGATCCATTAGGACTGATAAACCCTATTATCGTTTTCGGAAAACTGTTTATCCAAGAGCTCTGGAAGTTGAAACAATCTTGGGACGCAGAAGTTCCTGAGCCATTGAAACAAAATTGGTTAAAATTCCAAGAAAATCTAATTCAAATAAACAATTTCAAAATTCCTCGAAATTGTGTCTGCTCTGAATACTCCGTTATAGAAATCCATGGGTTTTCCGATGCGAGTGAGAAAGCCTATGGAGGAGTTCTTTATATAAGATGTTTAATAGCCAATCGTGGATATTTTGTTAGTCTACTATGTTCAAAGTCGCGAGTAGCTCCTCTAAAGCAAATAAGCCTTCCCCGGTTGGAATTATGTGGTGCTGTCCTATTAGCTAATTTAATGGATAAAGCTTGTAATACACTGAAAATTGATTTTCATAATACGTTTTATTGGACAGACTCAACAATCACTCTATCATGGATCAAAGCCGAACCCACCGTATGGAAAACATTCGTTGCTAATAGAGTCAGCGAAATTCAAAACTTGTCTGATGTTAACAATTGGTATCATGTCAGAGGGACAGAGAACCCCGCAGATCTTCTATCCAGAGGTGTTCTTCCTCAAAATCTAGAGTTTTGCACACTATGGTGGCATGGCCCACCATTCTTATTAACCGACAACACTTCTTGGAATGGTACCAGCAAAATCAATTACGATATAGATATTCCTGAAAGAAAAACAGTATCTTCAGCCCTGATAACAGTTTCTAATTTCGATTGCATTCTAGCTTTAATTAACCATATCTCAAATTTCTCCAAATTACTGCGAATAACTGCATTTGTTCAAAGATTTATCTATAACATTAAATCACAAAATGTCGCACGGCATCTAGGCTCGTTAAAAATTTCTGAGCTAGACAATGCACTTCTTCTTCTAATCAAAACTGTTCAGCTGAACTGCTTTCGTAAAGAATATCTATGCTTACGCAACGGAAAAGATCTTCCCAAAGATAGTAAAATCTTGAACTTAAAACCATTTCTTTGTAATGAAATTATTCGAGTCGGCGGGAGACTTGTTAATTCTGAAGGTTCGTTTGATAAGAAACATCAAATCCTTCTACCAAAAAATAATCATTTAACGGAAATTCTAATAAGAAATTACCATATAAACTTGTTGCATTGCGGTTCGCAAATGTTATTATGTTCAGTTCGCGACAGGTTCTGGCCCATTGACGGCAGAAATATTTGCAAAAAAATCATACGCACTTGTGTGAAATGTTTTCGCGTAAAACCCATTCCAACTAATTATATAATGGGTAATCTACCTCCTAATCGTGTTAATCCATCCTTCCCGTTTCTCAATGTCGGCATAGACTATGGAGGTCCGTTTCTAATTAAAGACCGAAGAGGCCGCGGATGCAAAACTTCGAAATGCTACATTTCCTTGTTTGTATGCATGTCTAGTAAAGCAATCCACCTTGAGTTGGTTACAGGCCTTACTACCGAAGCCTTCATAGCTTGCTTCAAACGTTTTATGTCACGAAGAGGTAAACCACAGAATATATATTCAGACAATGGTTCGAACTTTGTTGGAGCCAAAAACACAATAAATGACTTGTATACCTTTTTAAGCCAGGAATCTGAAACAATTAGTAGTATATTATCTACAGATCGAGTAAAATGGCATTTTATCCCAGCCAACTCACCCTCTTTCGGTGGACTGTGGGAAGCAGGTATCAAAAGCTGTAAGTTTCATCTTAAAAGAGTAATTGGTGACTCCACCTTTACTTATGAGGATTTTTCTACTGTTCTTTGCCAAGTGGAAAGCATTCTCAATTCTCGTCCATTATGCCCGCTTTCCAATGATCCTCAAGACTTAGTCCCACTTACTCCCGCTCATCTCCTGATTGGTCGCTCACTAATCGCTATCCCCGAGGAAGATCTAACGTCAGTCCCGTCAAACCGATTAAATCAGTACCAACACATACAAGTCGCAGTGCAGTCTTTCTGGAAACGATGGAGTAAAGAATATCTATCCGAACTCCAAGTGAGAACGAAGTGGAAATCTTCCACCAACGTCCAGATAAAACCTGATCTGCTAGTGCTGCTTAAAGACGACAAGCTACCACCCCTCAGATGGTCTCTGGGGCGGATCGTCAACACATACCCTGGAGACGATGGAGTTGTTCGAGTTGTAGACGTCCAAACTGCTAATGGACTTTATCGTCGTGCCGTAAATCGGCTGTGTATTCTTCCTCATGAACTTTAGTTGAAAACAGTGTTTCAAGGTGGCCGGGATGTTCGAACAATACTTTTTATTCAGAATGACAGACCGCCAAGTGTTTTCTTTTTGAAAGTTAATTTTTTAATTTTGACGTTTTAATGTCAACTGAATGAAATTCGTTAATGTCATGTTGTACCACTAAAATAGTTTTTGTAATTCAATTAATGAGTAAAACTATATTTTCATGTTGATGTGAATACTTATTTCATCGTGGATGTTACGATGTACACACTGGAATTCTAGATTCGCGGGGCACGAGATTCCGTGAAATACGAAACGAAGTGTTCCAGGGGGACACAAAAAAGAAATGGTGAGTGATGCCAACCTAGAATTGATTTTGAATATAATTCCGTCGGAATTCTAATTATTTCATAAATCAGCCTAATGTTCACCCAATAAAGCAATAAGATATGTCATAGTGACGTCACCAAAGGTGAAATACCACTTTACTAGCGAACGATTATTTGGCAGGGCAACAACAATTATGATGTTCCACAAGGAACGGTTCTCAAAAAAAGGTACGATAACGGTAGGTAGTGCACGAATATTACAATGCGGCAACGCAAAAGATATGTTAAGGGAGTCAAAAAAAATACATGGATATTGAAATGTTCTGAAAGGTAAATCAATGTTGAAATGAGCTTGTGTGGGCAGGAATAGTTTGTAGCGACATAATGAAAAGAACAAGGGTATTGTTACTAAAATTATACCCATGACCTGTCAGGGAATACGGTACATCGGTCCAGAACTCTATAAGAGTGTGGCCAACCTGGTGAAACAAAAAACGACTAAAAATTAAGGAAGTACTGCTATTGAAGGCAAGGAAAGGTAAGAGGTTGCTATAGAAGCCAGAGTGAAGAAAAACGAAAATGAAGAAAAACGAAAAGAAATAAAAACTATAGTGTATCGTTTTTTTAGGAGAACGTTAGCGAAACTCCAAGTAAATAAAAACGGTTCCCTAAGGTAAGGGAGAAAACGAAAACGGAAATAATAATAATAATCAACCAAAACTCAATTGTACCGTAGGTAAATAAAAACGGTTCCCTAAAGTAAGGAAGAAAACGAAAACGGAAATAATAATAACGGCCGCGGGAGTGGCTAATGAGACGGCATGTGGAAATTACACGGAATTTATTATATTACATCGAAACAGGTCGATGGACATGTTACATGTTCCATAAGTACATGATTTGAAATAAAGATTATTATTATTATTATTATTATTTGATGTTACGTAATTGTTGAAAGTGCGTTCGGTTTAAACGGGATGCCAGACGTGAACTGAGCACTTTTTGTATCCCATTCGATTTTTTATGGAAAACGAAATTTCAAAGCAAAAACCATAAACAAAACTAAATTCAATGAAAAAATAACAAAAAAAGAAATTTTATAACAATGAGTAAAACAATTCTTTAAAAATAAAAAGTATGTCTAACTGCTATTTGTTACTACTATATAAGTAACATGAAAAATATATTAAACTTAATTAATTTTCTTCATCCAAAAATTAATTATTAATCCTTCTCCCCTATCCTCTACTTCACTATCGTCTTGTAAATCAATAATAAATTTATGTCCCCCATTAATATTCTTATACTCATTTTCAGTTTTGATTACTTTTTTAATCCTTTTCTGCCAGTCTTCTTTGGAAATATTAGCTTCTTCTCTTTTAATCAGGTCGACGACTTTCGAATCAAATTTAGGAAATGTATTGTTACGCCGAATACTCTGTTTTAATTGTGCCCAAATTAACTCGATGGGATTGAAAATGCAAAAATAAGGTGGAACTCTCAAATATAGAGTGTCCATTATCCATGTTTTTCAGCAATAATCTCTAGGGCGTATAATTTATTAAATTTCTTTGTCTGTAAAACATCAATCAGTGGTTGTTTTGTATACGTATCTTCAAAGTACAAATTATTATCTATTAAAAAATTTTGTAGTTCGGTCTTATTTAGTACGTTATTGAGGTGTCGTGAATGATAAGAACTACAACTCTATTTGTCTCTAAGTTTGGGATCAATGTGAATTCAAACCATTCTTTAAAAATATTAGCGTCCATGTTCTTATGATAGTTAACGTTGCAATCTTCCATTTTTTTCCCACATATTTTTAAGGCGTTTGGAACCCATACTTCATTTCCACCGCAATGCACAATAATAAATATGGAACCTTTGTTTGCAGGCATTGTTGGCATACAAATTTTTGACCCATCAGTCCATCTTTCTGAACCGTGTCGTCCAAATAGACAATTCGCCAGTTTTCTTCTCTATGCTTAGTTACTTGTACCAAGTATATATATCACATGTCCACTATTCTACTGCTTTGACGTTTATTAATCATTTTGAATTTGAATCCCAATTTTTAATCCATTTTTCAATAGTTTTCTTACAGCCGGCATTTGTCAATTTATTTCTTGTTATTTCAATCGTTGGTAAATAATTATTTGTATAAGTCATATATGGTGGTTTTTAATAATTTTAGTACAGACACATCTAAAGGTTTGATCAATCCCTTATCACATCGTTTGTTGCGTTCGTAAGGCCCATTCTTGGCTATTTTACTTATAGTTGACAGGGGAACTTCTGTTGAATCAGATACTGTTTGCATTAATTCTGTTTCTTTATTGAAACCAAACTTTTCCCGTAGATTCTTATACACATTGAAACATATTTTCTGTGTTTCCAAATTTAGATGACGTCGAATCCTGTTTTCACTTTGATCACAATTATTTAAATTTTCGTTGTTGTTACACACAATATTTTGGACCGAACTCGATATTTCTCAGAAAAACACTACACTCTTTCTTGATGTCAGCCTACCAACTAAAGATTGAACATCTGTTGGGTTCGAAAAAATTGCCTTCTCAAAATATAGTTATAGTTCAGTAAAATATGGGAAAAATAAGTTATTTCAAATTTATATTCCTAATTCTTCGTAATAAAACAAGGTATAAGGTAGTGTTAATTGTCAGGTGTTAAGTTTAAGATGTTTTTAAATATAAATAGGTTAATATTGTTTAAAGGATGTATTTTGTTCTATACATTAACGCTAAGTATCTTAAAAAGTAGGATGGCGCTGGTTAAAAATAATCGTTAGACAATCGATAAATGTATTTAAAAATTATCAAATTATTAAATACATTTTAACGATTATTAGTTGGAATTATAATAAAAAACGAATATATCGCCAAATAAGCATTTTAAATTATAATATTGACTAGACTGTGAGTGTATTCAAGTCAACCGAAAACTTAAAGTTCGCACTATATCTCTTACGCCGACTATACCTTTACACCATTTTTTTCATATCTTGCTGAAATCTGTCTACTTGTTCTTTATTTACTACTTCAATGAGACTTTTGGCTGATAAATGACATATTATATGATTGACATAGTAACAAAAATATGTAGAATATCCTCATTATCTTATTGTGCTTAATGCATTTTATTGAAGTGTTTCTATGAAAACAAAGTAATTTAGGTATTATATATTAAATTAATTGGTAATTCATCCATTAGGATAAGACTAACCTCATTTTATATCAAAATTATGTCATATCAAGAGAATAAGTTGGTTGTTCAATAGTTCATGATGTAACTACAAAAAATACACGGTTTTAAAGATTAAAACAAACTTTTCCGCATATGTGAGATGCCCTCGACAATATCCTATCATCATTGTCACTTTTGTACACTTCGGAAGCTGTATCGTGCTAACAAACAGAAATTTCTCCAAAAATGTGGTATATCTGGATTTATAGGACCCGTTGTACTTGCTCTGGTGAGCTGAAAATCAATGGGGTTCATCTGTGATACACCCTGAAAAACATCCAATCATAAAATTGGTCAATTGTATACACTCCGGACGCTGTATCTTACTAAAAACCCAAAATTTCTCTAAAAATGACCAAAAATGTGGTGCTTCAAGGACCATAGCACCCGTTGTACTGGCTCTAGTGAGCTAAAAATCAATAAGGTTCATCTATAAGACGCCCTGAACGATATCCAATCATAAAATTATCCACTTGTATATACTCCGGACGCTGTATCGTGCTAACAAACTGACATTTCTCAAAAAATTACAAAAATGTGGTATTTCAAGTACCATAGCACCCGTTATAGTGGCTCCAGTGAGCTGAAAATCCATAGGATTTATCTATGAGATCTCCTGAATAATATTCAATCATAAAATTGGTGACTTGTTGCATTCCGGCGGCTGTATCGTGCTAACAAGACATGTCACGAGAAGTGGCCGACGACGACAAACACTCGAGATTTTTTTTGTAAAAACCGCTTTTTCGTGTTGTTCTTGCTCAAAAACGAAAAAATAACTCAAAAAATCCAAAATTCCAACTTTTTTGGGATAAACCCTTAGAGTAATAATATACGATAGAGATGGCTATTCGATAAAAAAATATGTGGCTGAGGGATGTATTTCCAAGCCACTTCCCACCCTCCCCCCTCCACACATACTCAGGGCTATTCGTTCATAAACACCTTTATTTTTGCGGCCAACAATCCTAAACGCCAGTAGTAAAATAATGAATGAATTACCAAAAGTGGGGATGGTATTGTGGATACACGGCCTTGGTAATGTCGGCAAACTTGGCACTGAGGAACCATGATAATCCAAAAACATTACACTGGCGAGCAAAAAATTGAGGTCACTTCAGAAATTGCGAATAATTTTAGCGTCAATATTGATAAGGACATAATAGTATTAGTAGGCGTTAAAGCAATTTTTTCCGAGACTTGATCATTCACATTTCGCTTGCTTGTTCTCCAGTTTACTGTTGATTCTTTGTGTAAAACCTAACGATTGCAAAGTGTAGTGATTTAACAGGCCCATAATGCCTTTAGATCCGATTGTTGTGGCAAGAATTGTTGCGCTGTAAAAGGTGGTCGGGGGCAACGTGAAACTGCAGGAATTGTTGGTGCTAGTCTTTGTGGTGTGCAAAGAGTATACCAGCGCTTTCTGAAGACTGGCCTGATCACCAGAAGGCCAGGGTCTGGGCGAAAAAGAGCTACCACTCAACGAGATGACCGTTTTTTGGTGTCCACAAGTTTGCGGAATAGGACAGCTACTGCGAAATCAGTTGGAAGAAGTGAGAAATATCAACGTTAGTGAATGGACCGTTAGATGAAGACTTCATGCTGCTGGACTGTCATGCAGAAGAATGGCTACAGGTCTCCCGTTGCAACGCCAGCATCGGACTGCAAGATTGACATTTACCAGAGATCACGTTCGTTGGAATTATGATGACTGGAGCTGAGTATTGATCTCAGATGAGTCGCGTTTTTGCCTCACTGGGTCAGATGGACGTCGACGAGTGTGGAGAAGACCTGGGGAAAGATATGATGAAGTTTGCATTGACGAGCGTCTTCCATTTGGCGGTGGGTGAGTTATGGTTTGGGCAGGAATCACTGCACAAGCTCGTACAGAGTTGGTCTTCATAGAAAATGGCTCCCTAACCTCTCACAGGTATTTTACGGAGGTGCTAGAAGACCATGTTATGTCTTTCATGGTGACTATGGGAGAACGTGTCATTTTTATGCAAGATAGTGCGAGACCATATACAGCCAGAATTGTCAGTGAGTATCTGGATGAGGTAGAAATTAGGCGGTTTGACTGGCCAGCTCGCAGCCCAGACATGAATCCCGTAGAACATGTCTGGGACGACTAATCGGCAGACACACACCAGCACCAAGAACTGCCCAGGAGCCGAGAAGATTGCTGTTGCAGGAATGGGATAACATCGACCAGAATGTGATCCGCAACTTAATTCAAAGTATGCCGCGTCGACATCTAGCAGTCATCAATGCGAGAGGAGGGAATACACATTATTAGTGTCAAGTTTTTTCATTTTGTTCGTTCCATATTTTCCCTAACAACAAAAGGTTGAATTTGGCCCAAAATGTTAATTTGTTGCTTTTTCAGAATAAATCATGAAATACAAGAAAAAAATGCATTTTTCTTTAGTATAGAATATCACATTCAGCTTACAAAAGCACATGCAATACGATATAGTTTGCGAATAGGATCTGAAAACGTAAACTTTAAAAGAACATGCAAATTTTAAGGTGATCTCAATTTTTGGCGCGCCAGTGTATGTTAATTAACATAAACGTTACTAAAAGTCTTAAAAAGCACATAGCATCGAAAGAACTAAAATTTTTACTACCTGCTGATAATTGACAAAACATGTTTGACATTACATATTTACAACAAATACTACAGTGCAATCGTGGGGCACACTCTGACGATATTTGCATCTCTCTTTATATGGTAATTAAACAAGGACAAAACTACTGAATAGGTTAAACCCTGACACATAAAGCAGGTACTGAAATTTAGAGCAATGTTGTCAAATTTAGTTACAACAAATACTTGTTTAAAATTTATATAAGAATATGCCTTCATTTAACGAAATTCAAGTATTATAATTATTTTTAAAAGCAGCGACTCAAATGCAAAATTTAGTTTCACTTTTTTCTATTTGCATAACTTTTTAATTTTTAATTAAATTTATAATTTGTAAATTGTATTTGTAAACCAATACCTTTCTCGCATATTAGATTGAGTTGGGCGGAAAAGTAATATTCTTTAATGTCTCAACTTCGGGTAAGAATTCCATGAGCATAAAACTTGTAAGTTCAGTTGAAGTTGTTGATAGTCGGTCAGAGCGAGGCAAATGTTCCACATCATCTCGGCCACTTTATCATTCACCCGCACATGAATTATTTTCAGCGCTTCCCCATACAAAATTTCATTGGCCCTGCAAAATTTAAGTCAGCTTCTTAGTTCGATATATAGTTAAAATCGCAGAACCTTAACAAAATGGAGCAATGTACATACACTGAAGTGGGATTTCTGAATCATAATTTCCTGATACTTTCTTGACTATATGTATGTATAAAATTTACTAAAACCACCCATATATAAAGCAAAATCAAACAACTTGGTAAGTAGTCTTGTGAAAAATATTTACGGATCGTTTTTTGTAAAAATTTCCCATCATTTATCTTTAAAACGTATTTCATTGGATGATGCTTAAAAAAAGCAAAAAACGAATTTATCACCGGTAGAATGTATTTTTGATAATAATTTACCAGCGGACTAAGTTACGTAAACACACATCTAAATCATTTATTTTCATTAGGTAATTCATGTATTTAGTCCAGGTAAAACGCTGTGTAACAGAAGCATCGTTATCTGGAAAAACGGAAACAAATCGGCGTAGGTGCATCGAGAAGGCGTTGAGTGACTAAAAGCAATCCCAATATTGATTGTTTATCTGATATTAAAACGGTCGGTCAGTCAGTATAAACTTGAATTCTTTTAATGTTGTATGAATGGAACGGAATGTCCTGACATTAAAGTTTTTTCAAGTTCTCATAGCATTAATTGAAAAAACTTAATGGTTAGTAGTTAGATGTATGGAGACAAAGGACCAATTCCTTATAGTCCACTTTATAGTTTCTAAGGTAGAAATTAAATGTGAAATTTTTCCCACAAGAAGAGTTGTATTGGCGCCTAAAATTCCGTATATACGAGTATGTAGGACAGAACTAGATAAGTTTCAGTTTATCTTCGGTCTCTGAAGACGATAACTTGGTTATATATATAGCAAATATCACTTCGATGCGCGCATCTTTTTACCGAAGAACAGAAAACAAAAAGGAAACTGATTTCATGGATTCATAATCCTTTTTTACCCAACTTGCAAAAGCCCGAAAGTGTCAAACGAGATATATGAATCTCTTTTAGAAATGTCGTCAGATACAAGTATGGAGTCACTGTTCAAAACGACGCCTCAACGATTTTTGGTGCAGAATTCGTGATGAATATCCAATGCTTGCCAAAATGGCTCTGAATATTCTTCTCCCGTTCCCAACAAGATATTTGTGCGACACAGGATTCTCAACCTATGCAGCCACGAAAACAAAATACCGCAATAGAATGGACGCCGAACTTGATATGAGACTTCAACTGTCTTCTATCAAACCTGACATCAACCAGTTGATGAAAAATAAAAAACCGTTTCATACCTCCCATTAGTAAGATTTTTTTTTTAATAACTTCTATTATTATACTTGTTATACAAGGTGTTCCATCTCAGACGAGCCGAGAGTATATTTCTTATACCATAGTGATTGGAAAAATTTCCCTAAACACGTCGGATGATTTTCTGTGGTGGACATCTTTTGACGTATATTTGAGGCTTGAACAAGCAACCCCCTAAGAGGGGGCGCTTCAACCCTTCAAAATTGAATAGGGAAGAGGGGTTGAGTGATACTTCATTTGTAAGGTCTTGGAAGCCTCTTTACAACGGTGCATGAAAAAAATCACATTCTTGAAAAAAATTAATTGTTTTATCATGCTTACAATCAAAAAAATCAAAACTGCGTTTTCAAATCAAGTGTCCAAAATGTCCTCCATTGTCTTCCATACAATAATAAGTTCTCTCGAACTGATAAATAAAAAAAAATAAAAATATTTTCTTATCTTGCCTTCATTTTTTATTCGTAAAAGGTGTTTATCACGTTTCTTCCATCATTTCATGTATTAAAAATCAATCTGTTGAGTTACTGCTTTACAATTTTAAAAATAATTATGTTGTAGACATTGCAAGAACGTGTTGAGCTGGTTAGCCTGTATTACCAAAATCAAAATGGTGTTCGAGCGGCTGCAAGGATATTTAGCCGAAACCATTCTGAACGTAGCGTTCGCCATAAGTACGTAATGGAATTAACTTCAAAATTTGTCAAACTTATGCCAAACACGCAATCTGTCCGACAACTTTCTGGGGTTTCCGGTATTAGCCAATCTAACGTTTTCAGAATTTTACATAAACAAAAGTTCCATCCGAACAAAATTAAATTAATTCATGAATTAAATGATGATGATTTGTATCGAAGGCAGGAGTTTTGCGAAATTATGGCCAAGCGCATCAACAATAACCCAAATTTCTTGTACAACGTTTGCTTTTCTGACGAATGCTCTTTTTCACTTAATGGAGAGGTTAACAGGCATAACTGTAGACTTTGGAGCGATACAAATCCTCATGTATTCCGAGAAACTCACACTCAATATCCGAAAAAGCTAAACGTTTGGGTAGGAATTTTGGGAGACCACCTAATTGGACCTCTGTTTATTCCTGGTAATTTAAATGGAGAAATTTATCTTGAAATGCTGGAAAATTTGATTGATCTGTTAATAACAGAAAAATTAGAAAACGATCCTCTACTAATTGAACAACAATTGCATTTCCAACAAGACGGAGCTCCTCCTCACTACGCCGCACCAGTTCGCCAATACCTCAATTTACAATACACTGGTCGTTGGATTGGAAGAAGAGGTCCTGTGGAGTGGCCTGCCCGATCTCCTGACCTGAACTCTCTGGACTTCTTCTTGTGGGGACATCTTAAGTCCAAAATTTTTGTGACTCAGCCGATGAACTACGTCAACGAATTGTAAACGAGTGTCGTCAAGATTGTATTATTGGACGGAAGTCAATGGAAACAAATTTGAACATTTGATTTAAAAACGCAGTATTGATATTTTTGATTGTAAGCATGATAAAACAATTATTTTTTTTTAAGAATGTGATTTTTTTCATACACCGTTTTAAAGAGGCTTCCATGACCTTACAAATGAAGTATCACTCAACCCCTCTTCCCTATTCAATTTTGAGTGGTTGAAGCGCCCCCTCTTAGGGGGTTGCTTGTTCAAGCCTCAAATATACGTCAAAAGATGTGCCCCAAAGAAAATCATCTGACGTGTTTCGGGAAATTTTTCCAATCACTATGGGATATGAAATATACGGGGTGGCTCGTCTGAGATGGAACACCCTGTATAGTAATTTAGTAAGTAATAAGTAGTAACTGTTACATTGTATTTTTGTTATGCTTATTAATGAAGAACGCATTTTTAAAAACAATAATTGTTTTATTGTAGGGTTCCGTCAAGAATTTCGCTTTCCAAAAGTGTTCCGTCACCAAAAAAGTTTGAGAACCTATACTTACCTATAAAATTAATGCTAGGTATTTAATATTCGGTTAATTACTGTTGTATGCTTAGAAAGAACGCGGTTTAACTGAAAATTAGTGCAGTAAATAGCCAAATTATAGAAGGTTTTCCATTCAAGTGTTACAGACAAAATATAATTTTAGAAATTAAAAAATTAATAAGCGAATTAAAAACCTTGAACAAAATTATTGTATTCATTTGGGTGAAAGGGCACTGCGGTTTAGAAGGAAATGAGTACGTGGACTTGGAAGCCAAGAGAGCCTGCAAAATGACTTCTTATACCAATCTTTATGTCTTCTCAGACCTTTTAAATTATTACAAGAAACATATTAGAACTAATTGGGAGCGGTCTTACGCCGACTTCGCTAAAACATTTAATAGTCAATATTTCCTTTTGCATCCTACTTTACCAACTAAGATTCCTCACATTTCTAATTTTGATTATAGAAAACAATATACTTCCATCATATCACGTTTAAGAATAAATCACGGTCGTTTCCCAGCTCATCTTTTTAAAATAGGTATTGTCAATTCTCCAGCTTGCTCCTGTAACAAGGCGTCAGTAAGAGATCTAAATCATATTTTCTTTGAATGCACTGAAAACAAAATAGCAACTACTGAACTTTTCAATCTTCTGATCAATTTCAACGTTCCTCTTCCCACAAATATAACCACTCTTTTGGCAAATACTGAGAAGTCTGTACTAGATTCCATAGTGGACTTCATAAATAAGTCTAAATTATCTATTTAGATATACGCTACATCAGTAATCAGCAATTTTATATCTCTATTCCGTTACAGTCATTTTAATATTTCAACTGTTTACTCACTTTTAATTTTCTGTGGCTAATAAGCTATGCCTGAGGCCATTCTTTCTCTCACACACACACACACAAATAGCCAAATTAATGTTTTAATTCGGTATTTTCCTAAACATCATAGTAATTGCACGTTCTTACGAGTAAGAACGCGAAATTACTGCTACTTCTAGTTATTTCGGGTTCTTACTAGTTATTATGCATTATAACGGATTTCGGGTATTTACTGTAATATCTATATCCGAGGCTGGCTGTATGGCTAATCAGCCAAAGCCAAAAAATCAGAGTAAGTAGCATACAGACTAATATTAACAAAAAGAAAAGTCTGTCAAATGGTCAAATCGAATTGATTTGTCTCTAAGAATGTTTGTTCGATTATTTTTTGTTAATTCTATTAATTCGGAAATTTAACTGAAATAACTAACTTCTCAATATTTATCATATACGTTTGTATCTTCTATATGTCTATTTTATCTGTTGAATCAGACACCCGGTAAATAAATAATACATAATATATCCATTTAGCAGATTAACAACTTTGCAGGTATATTATTCGTAACGCTACAAATTCAGTTCAAGTTTCTGTAACTTATCTATATTTAGACAACCTCGTTCATTACTTTTTGTTAGTAAACAATGGAGGTCACAGGAATAAATGAATGAAAACACGTCATCACAAAATAAATCCACCGTTATGATAAACAGTTCACCTAGTCTGGCGTTAAATTCAGTATGCACAGGGTTGTGTTAAAACCATCTGACAGTGTTACATAAATAACACAGTCATTTCAAGTATGTAATTATGAAACCAATTTATTTTCTGCACTAAACCTCGCTCTGAGGTGATTTTTTACTCCACAAAGTGAACTAGGAAGACGCGATGAATAACGTAACCGCTAACGGGTCTATTTGAAATAATAATATGAAGGTAAAATAAATTTGGAAGGGACACTAAAGATCAAAGAAGTTGTCAAGAACAGGTGATACTTAATAGCCCAAGCTACTTCATTATTGAGATTAGGGATGTATTTAAAAGTAATGAAAGGTAAATAAGGAAACAAAAATTTAAAACAATGGAAATGGCTCGTGCGCATGGAGCTGCGGTTGCTAGAAGAATTTCACAAAGATTTTCAATTCTTCCAAAAATATTTAGAAAAACAGTAACGTAAGAAGATTCAAAATTTTAGATGTTTCAATTACACTAGTATGCAAAAAAAGAGTCTTAGTTATCCATCACAAACTGAAAATCATTTTTGAATCAATTTTCTGCGCAGAATACGAATCCAGCTTCTGAATTTTAATGCATTCATCTTTGGCTAAACATGGAGTTACCTACAAAAGGCATACCTTTTTTAGGCTTTTCTACTTAGTTGGATCGTTGAGATACTCGTATTCAAATCATTTTGATGAACGAAAAATTGGGCCGAGACGCCAAAACGACCAACCGTATGATCACCTAGTATGCCACAAAATACGATTTGCCACTTCACAACTGACTTTTAAAAAACACTTTTTATTTACAACTGTTACAAAACTACACAATAAAACTGGTAAAAATAATATAAGTAAAATCAGACTGAATATAATAAAAATCTATCGTTTAATTCATACAAAAAATATTGCTTCGTCGGCATCGGATGTTTCATCGAATGTTCTTTGGATTTTAGCAAAGTCAGCGTCCAGGTGTAATGGCTTCATATACAGAAAGTTGGTGTAACGAAGTTCAATGTACTGTAACTTCTCCATCCCTAGGGGAAGTTTTGTAAGGGACGAACAAAACGTTGGTGTTCTCTTCGCCTTCCGTTGGTTTGGATTTTCTTTGGTCCTTTCTCTTGCATCGGTTGTTCTTTAGCCTATAACAAAGATAAATTAGGAGAATTGTAACGCCTATGTAGATGGGGGTCATCCATAAATAATTGTGGATGTGGTTCCATTTTTTGGCCTCATTTGGTTTGCTTGCTTAATGAGTTCATGGAGGTCGTCTAAGGGCACTTGGTTTATCTTCAGTGGTTTAAATTTTGTTGGTTTTGTATGTTGCTTGCTTTGTGGTAACATTAACGGTTCGCCCTCAATAGTGGTTTTGGAATTAATAAACCTTTGTTCTAGTGTTCTGAACTCACAGTTTGGTGAAAGTTAGATCAGGTACACTCCTTGCAGAACCATTGGTTTCGTTGTGGAACATTTAATTGTTATTTTTGTGGATCCAGTAAATATTGCTACGCAGTGAGAGTTTGATAGACTTTGGATGATTGTGTTCTGTATTTGCGCTGGAATATAGTTGCAAGAGGCTTTTGTATTTTTCAGTTGAAGAATCTGGTTGATGCAGTCTTCGGTTTTCGTTGTTGTTTGCAGCGCTTTTTTGTTACATAAGTATTCGGCACTGGTTCTTTTGCATCTGTTGTTCTTTAGCCTATAACAAAGATAAATTAGGAGAATTGTAACGCCTATGTAGATGGGGGTCATCCATAAATAATTGTGGATGTGGTTCCATTTTTTGGCCTCATTTGGTTTGCTTGCTTAATGAGTTCATGGAGGTCGTCTAAGGGCACTTGGTTTATCTTCAGTGGTTTAAATTTTGTTGGTTTTGTATGTTGCTTGCTTTAATTTGTGGTAACATTAACGGTTCACCCTCAATAGTGGTTTTGGAATTAATAAACCTTTGTTCTAGTGTTCTGAACTCACAGTTTGGTGAAAGTTAGATCAGGTACACTCCTTGCAGAACCATTGGTTTCGTTGTGGAACATTTAATTGTTATTTTTGTGGGTCCAGTAAATATTGCTACGCAGTGAGCGTTTGATAGACTTTGGATGATTGTGTTCTGTATTTGCGCTGGAATATAGTTGCAAGAGGCTTTTGTATTTTTCAGTTGAAGAATCTGGTTGATGCAGTCTTCGGTTTTCGTTGTTGTTTGCAGCGCTTTTTCGTTACATAAGTATTCGGCACTGGTTCTTTTGCATTGTATTTCGGAGTATTGGAAGGTACGGTTCTGGAGGAATAATTATAGTAGAATTTTGTGTAGGTATTGGGAATATGTGGTAGTTGAGGCCGTCTTCTATGGCTTTAGTCACTGCTTGGTATTGATTATCGATAGTTTTGATTTCTTCCATTATAGGTTGTAGTTCGAAAAAGTGTATAAAGTCGTACGTACGTATTAGAACGTATCTTTGCTTGTCCCAGGTTGAGGGGAAGCACTCCTGGATTTTCTTTCAAATCTCTCATTTTGATTTCCTCTCCCATTAGGCATGCGAATCTGTGAGGAAGATTTAGAATTATTTTTTCTTTTTGGATTTGTGTTTTATATTTTTCTTATGTACAGTGGCTGTCGGAGTGTTTATCGTTCTTTGGTAGAAATCCTGGCAATAGTTTATCTCTTTTCAAAGGGTTTCTAGTGTAAATTTTAGTAGAGGGTTTGTATGAGATAGGGGTTTGTCTCGTTTTATTTCTGTTTTCTATAAAGGCCTTTTTATTTTCGGAAAGGTGTTCGTTGATCTCCCTATAAATTTCTTTCGTTTTCTTACGGTGTTCTATCTAATCGTTTAGTAAGGTTCTTTTTATATCTATGTCAAGAGGATCTCTTGCATTTAGGTGTCCGTTTAGTACTTCGATGAGTTTTAGTTTCGTTGAGGAGTGGACAGAGTTGATGTACGGGAGTTCCTTTTTTTCGGAATATTTTTTTGCTTCTGTCATTGGTTCTATGGGAAAATTTTCATATTCTTCATACGGAAAGTCTTGTACTGCGGCGAGTGATAACTCTTCTAGTGGTTGTTCTATTTCGAAAAAGCCTTCTTCGTTATCGTTTTGTTCGATGTTATACAATTCTTCGACAGTAAACTTCGGCTGAGGTTGTTGAGGTTCTTGGTATTGATTGGACGGTCTGTTCCTATTTGTGGCCGCTGTCGATATACTCATGGGGGTTGGTTTTGGTTGTTGTGATGTCCCTGGTCGGTTGGACCAGAAGTTCGGTTGATTCGGTGCCCTAAATGGTTGTCTTGTTTCGGGTCTTGGTGTATTGAACGTGGGCCTTTGGAAGTTTTGGAATGGTTGTCTAGGCGGAAATATTGTTGACCAACAATACGTTCATATTCTCAGTTTTCCACTCTATCAAAATCCCCGATACAGTTTTCCTCAACTGTGGCGAAACACTGTAGGTAGATACCTATCTACATTTTATGATGAGTTAACATGTTTCAACTTTAAACAATAAAATAATTTGGTATCTCAATGCAAACTCCCAAAATCTGATCAAGTTGGTACACCGCAATATAAATCTGTTGTTCAGAGGATGACGAAAGAAACAAATCCAACCAGAATATAAAACTCCAAATGAAAATAAATCAGTAGAAAGTGGAAAAGCATTTAATACCGAAATTATGTACAGGGTGTTTCCAAAGTAATCTGAAAAATTGCTGTGGGCGAGTCACCATTAAAATTTAAGACGAGAAGTTCTGATAAAAGCATCTGTGATTAGTGTTGTCGTTAATGAGTTACGGGGCGTTGAATCAGACAAGAATTTCCACACCCGTGGCCTCAGGATCACCGGGACACACCTGGATTCTTGTACGACAGGATATTTAAAATCACTCATTTACACAGCCCCCATCTTAAACAGTATATCTTCAAAATCGTATCATACGTAGCTGTAATGTTATTCGCAACAACCTAGACGTATTCAGCGGATGCTTGTATTTTAGCTGGAGGTGCACATTTTAAACATCTGCTCTGAAATCGACTATTTTTTGTTTACGTTCAACGAAATGTGATTGCTTCTATTAAAATGAATTTCACCTCCATTCGAAGTACGTTTATTAAAAACAATTCAACGCCCTGTAACTCATTAACGCCAAAACTTATCACACATGTTTATAGGAACTTTTCGACTTAAAATTAAATAGCGAATCGCCCACAGCAATCTTTCAAATTACTTAGTAAACACCCTGTATATCTTATAAAAAGGTATTTCTTTAAGAGCACAAATTAAATCAAATCCATCCAATATTCGATTAAATAGAGGACCTATAATATACAGCAGCTTCATCTACAGCACAAAATTATTAGTTATTGCTCACCAAGATAAGTGTTCACACATCTCAGACACGGGACAGTAGTATGTCATCTCTAAAAAAACAATGCATACGTCAACATTCGAACTCCAGTGGAATTTATTATATGCGCTTAGACCATAAACCTAAGTGTTACAGCTCGTATTCCCAAACACAAACCAATGAGAGTTATTTACAAGAAACCAACTTTACAGAACACACACATAGCAAAAGACTACATCCATCCATAAGATTAAAACAACAGTAAAAGAGCAAGCGGCGGAAGCAGCACATTTATCCATTAATTACTGGATGCCCTAGAAATAATAGTAGCATCTAATTTTGAAATGAATACTTTTTACTGCTTAACGATAGTAGTCAAACACATAAATATCGGATAGGTAGTAGTGCTATAGACCTAAGGGTACAAACATAGTGGAACGACGAGGCTAGAGGCACAGCGACGAGGTAAGCGACGTGGCAGGAGACATGCACATAGTAAGGAGACAGAAGTTGCGATTTATTGCTTTGACTTTCCAAACTCAATTCTGTATTAGCAATGTTCTCAGACAGTGAAGATGAAATTTTATTCGATAATGCCGCGCTTCGCGGGCTTATTGCAATGGGAAGTGTGGACAGAATTTATTCTGTACATCCCATTAACAAAGCACGCAAACGGTTTGGACAGTACCATACATTATTTTTTGAACTCGAGCAGCACCCAGACCGATTTTTTGAATATTTCAGAATGGTGATTGCCACGTTTAACTATATTTTGGAGAAAGTATCTCCATGCCTACAAAAGAACTAAACCAACTACAATAAACAACCTATTGGACCAGAAGAGAGATTGGTTATTACTTTAAGGTAAGTTGAATGATTTAGTATTGTAGAAAAATACATAATATTTGTTATCAAACTCAAACAGCTCTTCTAACAGAAACAATCTTAAACACTGGAAGAAATGAACTAAAAATGTAGGTAACCTATTTTAATAAAAATAAACTAATAAAAATATTCATGTAATAAAATGAAGCAGATTGTGAGGAAACCAAAATTCAGTAGGAGTTGGCGTTCTGATTGATCTGATAATCGAAAGTTTGCGTCCCTTGATTAATTGTATTAGTATAGCCATAATCATATCTCTGAACTAGATCATGAACGCTATTCCTAAATTGCAAAATGTTGTTCTCCGCAATTTTTCTTACGTGTGGCAATAAACTCTTAAAAAATGCCAGATGATCATCTTCTTTGGTTTCCTCTACGTTTACTCTCTTTGTTCTGATGAACTCCAATTTCTGTTCTTCGATGGCCACTCAAGCATTAATGTGACTTTTTCTTTTATGGAGTCGGCTCTTCAAAACTGTTCGGGGTTCTGCAAAATGACTTGATGTGCCTGTGGACGAGTCCTCAACATTTTCTGAAGAAACAGTGTATGCCACACTTCTTTTAGTACAGACCTCTCTTTCGAAACTGAAGCGGATCTTGTCGAATTTAATTACAACTACTACTAACATCACGGTTAGAAAAACGGCCCCATTTAATAAATTGAATATGGTGCAATAGAGAATGTACCGATACGATAAAAGATTCCAAACAAGAATTTGATTCCATAAATAACTATGGGACATCAATCTCCAAAGTATTGATTCTAATTAAGTATAATTTTCTTACTCGGTGATATTCGTTTCCAAAAAGGTAATGTTTTTAATTTGCCCCTTTATGGAATATTTATACATATATTGAAAAATTCTTAGCCTACTATAGAACCAAACAAAATTTCAATGTCAAAATATTTTATTACTCAACATATTCTCCTCTTAATTGGATACATTTGTTACAGAGAACCTGCAACGTCTCTAGACCTTTCAAAAAAAATGTTTCTTGTTGATCTGCAAACCAGACCTCCACAGCTTTTATTACCCCTCGTTGGAAGAAAATTTACGACCTTTTAAACTTTTTTTCAGTTGAGGAAAGAGATGATAGTCGGACGGAGCCAAATCTGGTGGGGTGTTCTAGTATTTCAAACCCTAAATCACGAATTTTTTGCATGGTAACATGAGATTTGTGTGCAGGGGCGTTGTCCTGCAACACCTTTGGATAGCTTTCCGCGTCTTTTCTCTTTAATTTTTTTCCGTAGTGTGGTCAGTAATGTCGAATAGTCATCTCCAGTTATTGTTCTACCCTTATCCAAAAAATCAATCATGATTACTCCATGGCAATCCCAAAAAACTGAAGCAAGAACTTTTCCAGCAGATTTTTGGACACGAAACTTCTTAGGTCTTGGAGAACCAGAGTGTCGCCATTCCATCGATTGTTGCCTTGTTTCTGGATCGTAGAAATGTAAGTCTCATCCATAGTAACAATTCGGTTTAAGAAGTCTACATCGTTTTCAAAACGAGCACAGATCGAACGCGATGCTTCTACCCTTGCACGCTTTTGGTCAACATTCAAACATTTGGGGATCCATTTTGCAGCATGATGAACGCGTTCGTATGAAATATTCAGTGATTCAGATATCCGTTTTAGCCCAATTCTACGGTCTGATAAAGTCATGTCATGAACTGCATCGATATTTTCGGGGACTGACACTGAAACTGGCCTTCCCGATCGGTCATCATCTTCAATGGAAAATTTACCTCTTTTGAAGCTTGTAGTCTAATTTTTCACGGTAGCATACGAAGGACATTGATCACCAAGGGTATTAAGCATATCTTCGTAAATCTGCTTACCTCTTAACCTTTTTAAATACAGGTACTTGATGATGGCTCGATACTCCAATTTTTCGATTTTCACAATTTCGGTGGACATCTTTTAATTTATTGCGTAACTCTGGTTTACTTTTACTGACACTTCTAATAAGTTATTGTTCGTTGCTATGGTAACGTAATATTTTGTTCATGCATGAAACTGGTCAAGGCTAACTAGATATCAATACATCCTCGAACTTCTAAAAAATCTTGTAATTCTCCTTGTACAAAAAGTATTTTATCCAAAACGCTCCTACTCTAAATCCACTCACATACTTCATTCATAACTTTGTAAAGGTATGTGCGCTCTCTATACACTCTCATGTATTCTTAGAATCCAAACAAAACTCCCTTGTGCCTTTCGAGTCAAAATGTTATATTAATCCAAGAATTTCAACACATATTTGACGAACATAGAGATATTCTTTGTAATTGTTTTCTTCAGGAAATAAAATATTTGAAAATTTTAGTTGAGAAAGTGAATTAAAACAATATTATCATACCATTTCTAACAAGAAATTTTTATTTTACTGTTACCTCTTAAGTATTTATAAATCGGTTTCGGTATTCACTATGATGCTGTTTTAATGATTAATGAGATCGGGAAATTCCAGAATTGAAATAGCCGGAAACACATTATACTGAATATTTCTAAGATGTCATACCGGGCAAGTTGAATTATCACGCATACAGGTAGATACTAAAAATGGTTTCTTTTGGAAGATCACTTATATTTAAGAGTATCACAATGGAAATAAAGATTGGCTATACACCCGTCAAAAATTGAAACTACATATTATAATTAAAAAAAACAACAACTGAGGAAAGTGTATAATTAAAATTTGTGGATGAGGAAATACTAACAGTTGAGCGGTTTTGAAAACTAAAAATCAATGCCGGGACTTAAGGTTCGGTAGAGATTGGTGCAATCGGGTTCGGTAGATTTTCTGTGTTTAATCCGTTTACTAATAAGTAAACAAAATAATGTTTAATTCGAGATGCTAGTAAAACATGTATAGAGATGGAAATTTCTACTTTCCGATAAAAACACTACTACTTTCCTTGCTAAATGCAACGGCGAATATTGAATTATATTTTTCTGGAGAATATTACAGTGGTCGACTTAGACTGTCCCAATTGAGCTTGCAGTTAAAAGAAGGATTGCGTAAGCTATAGACTGGTTTCGGCATTGTTTCTCAGGCCTCGTCAGTATAACATAAATGATTACTCCTTCAGGGATACAGCAAACCCAAAAGGTCTATTATTCTGCCGTATCACAGGAAACTGTAAAATAATATTCACTTTAGAGTGTGATTAGAAACTATCCATTTTTTTCAATTAAAAATATTGTTCTCTTTGTATTTAGTTACAATTAGTGTAATTTATTTTCTGACTACGTTCTGTAAAAAAATACAATGCTTCTGTTTTGCAAGTAATTAAAATAATTGACTTTACGTATCCATCTTGCTTTATTTTAAACACTAAAGTACCTGCTGGGCCCATAGTTCGGTAATTTGCTGTTGCTGATTTTCAAACTGCTATTGAGACGCAGTTATACTTCTACTAAAAATTATCAATCCAAGTTCCCGGTTTATTTCTACATCACTCACATTATTTAATGTGATCCTTCTTCTTCCTTGATATGTCTTAAGTATTATTGTTTACTAGTTTTTAAGTTTTCAGTTACTTTCCATTATTTCCATTAATTCCATGACTTCTTTGTTTTGTATAGTCTTCAAAACATTTTCTGCTATTGTTAACACCAAATTGGAATTTATCCAAGTCATTCAGAAATTATATAGCATCTAAGTGCCCTAAATTGTAATTATAGTTTCAATTCTTCTTACTTAAATTCTATGGCCTTTATTGTAGTTGTCGATTTTTCTGGAGAAATTAGAACCATTTTTCTGATAACAATATATATATATATATATATATATATATATATATATATATATATATATATATATATATATATATATATATATATATATATATTGAACTAATCCTCTAATATATTAAAATAATTTAACAGCTGTTACCAGATACAAAGATGATATATCAATACGTGTGTTGTATCAGTAGACACAACCAAGTTGAAAACTAAGAGCTTATCTAAACGAATTGAATGAAATGAGCAGCTATATCATCACATGCTAAGAAAAGCATTTACCAAATGAATTAAAGGATAATGAATACAAATTTTAATAATAGTATTGTTTGAATAATTACAAAATTTTACCTAATAAACAATCCAAGATCAAGTCAATGTCAACATCTATCAAAATATTCTGAACACTGCCATATGAATATCCTGGTAATTATAATGTAGCATCACTTGAGACCTGAAATAAAATAAATTAGTATTCGAGTCAATAATTGATTATCAATATTTACAGACGATGATAAAAAAGAGGTTATAATTGTAAAAGAGTTTGAAATAATTAATAGTTGGTTGACATACGGAACACAGCCAAACTATATGTCAATGAAATATTGTAATCATGAAGTTTAACAAACAGGAAGTAATAAAAAATTAGTGAATTTATTGCCAACTTAAATTTGTTAGTTACTAATAGAATATTTAATATTAAAAGCAAATTTGGAAACAACTTATAGTTTATATATAATTAAAATAGTAAAAATTAGAAAATTTAAAACCATACGATTGCATATATAATAATAGATATTTTAGGTTGTAAGTTTTATGTAATTTGATGTAGATAAGAATACCCTAAAAAGGAAAAAACTAACAAAATAATACATTGTCATATTTATGAAAATTTTAAGACTATACACATATGTATAAATAATTGCCGGATCCTCCAGGACTTTTAAAAGAACTATTTCTACATTTATAACCAAAAACTCTCAAACAAACAATTATTTTGTGACAGAATGTAAAAAGAAGGCTTTGACTTTTACTGTGGAAAAAGTTTGTTGATTTATAAAAAAAAGAAGGTCGAGCGTGGGTAGCTGAAGCGATAACATCTTAGTGAAAGTCTTCAACAAAAATTTTATAATTAAATGGAATAAAATTAGATTTTGAATTTAAAAGTTATGAAATAATAAAATTATACGTCTTTAGAACTGTCTGAGAATGGGAGAGTGACCAGAAGTGGCATTTCTTTCGCATAAGAAATCATCAAAAATTGGGGAGACGCCTGCAGCAGAAACGTATAGCTATACTGAAGAAAGAATTAAGGTCTGTGTTATTTAAATATTAATTTTAGAATTCCAAAACATAAATAGTGAACAATAAAATATATTTTCAACATATAACTAAAATTTTCCATAAAAGGCCTAAGCATTTTAAGATGCAATATATCAAATCACAGACATGGATATCCATGAATTATAACCAATAGATATAAAATTGTACTTACCTAGAATAATTAATTTGTTTCGTTGTCGTTCACACCGTATATAAAATATCATTTATTTTCCATTTCTTTTTTCTAATGCATGCTTAATTATTTGCTTTCCATCACTATTCTATTTTCACATCACTCATATTTCCTTTTATATATATATGCAATTGTATTGTTGATTTTTGAATAGTATATTGATAATTTCAACGTATATCTAAACGTTAAATCTTGTAAATATCTCGTGCATGTATCATGAACTGTGAATACCACATTTAACTTCGCTTTGGACTAGATGAAAGCGTACGCTTCTCCTATGCCAATTTTTCACGGTAGCATACGAAGGACATTGATCACCAAGGGTATTAAGCATATCTTCGTAAATCTGCTTACCTCTTAACCCTTTTAAATAGAGGTACTTGATGATGGCTCGATCTCCAATTTTTCGATTTTGACAATTTCGGTGGACATCTTTTTTCTTTTAATTTATTGCGTAACTCTGGTTTACTTTTTTGGCGTCAATCTTTACACTGACACTTTTAATAAGTTATTGTTCGTTGCTATGGTAACGCAATATTTTGTTTATGCATGGAACTGGTCTAGGCTAACTAGATATCAATACATCCTCGTAGTTAAACCTCATTTTACAAAGTCATGTTGCCCCTCCCCAACGATAATTTCCGAAAAAAGTATAGGGCACTGGAGTATACTCCTAATGCACTCATATGCACCTCCTACAAAAACAAAATTCCCCCTTCCCTAAGTTAGTTAAACCTTATTATTTTAAGTAAAGTTGCCCCTCCCCAATGACAATTTCCGGAAAAAATATATATCAGCGGTATCCACTTTTTAAGCACTATTATACACTACCAACAAAAACAATATTCTCTTCCCCTAAATCATCAGCCATCAGCTGCACGCGTGCACTGCTGGACATAAGCCTCCTCCAGTGCCAGCCATTTACTTCGATCTTGGGCTGCATTTATCCAGTTTCCCACAATTCTTTTCACGTCATCACTCCATCTTGTTGGTGGTCTACCTCTGCTTATTTTGACCGTTCTAGGTCGCCATTCCATCAGTCTCTTTATCCATCTGTTATATTTCATTCGGGCTATATGTCCTGCTCAGTTAGGCTGGGTCATAATCTGAATAATGTCCTTGACTCTTCTTTTGTTCCTTATTGTTGCGTTAGGAATTTTTATCCCTTCTCCTGATCTCAGCATTGCCCTTTCCATCTCTCTCCATCTCCCCCAAATATACAAAATATATTCCATCCCCTAAGCCAAAAAAATTGCCAAAATTATGGCAAACCTTAGTGAAAAAGCCCGGAAAGTTATCTACAGGTCAGAAAGTGTCTGTTCATCGGTCGTTTGAAAAAAATCCTTTTTTTTTTAAGTGAGTAGCTTTCGTATGTTAGCAGGAGAAATGTTGTAAACCTAATATGCGCGTAACGGGACCTTTCACACTGCTTCGGTGAAGTGCTTGAAGTTAGAATTTCGACTGATAAACAACGCCTAAGTATATTTTGCAAACCATGGTGGTACCTAGAGGTTTCATCTCTCTTAAAGTTATTCAATTGAACTTCTTACCAATATCCAAAAACCAAATTAAATCGTCCGGTGGAGAGGATCTTGTATGTGCTTGTATATATTTATCGTTCTCGCACTTCCCAATGACGCGCTTGTATATGTTTATCGTTCTCGCAGTTCCCAATGAAGCCGTACCTGAAGTTTCCAATGAGAGGAATAAACAAACAACTTAGTATATAATAGAAATAGTTATAAACTTTTTATTGAAATAATAAAAAATAAGTAACATTTTGAGAAAATATCATGTATTTACGCTTGAAGTATTTACTACATGTTATCTATATCAGTCGGAGGGTAAATCGCTAATCCGATATTTCAAAACTAATTTAGCGAACAGATTAAATTTTGGGGTCCGTGAAGTCAGCTGTTGGTAAGTAAAATTTCTTGATTTTAGAGAGCTTCATGTTCAGTTAATGAGCTTGAAAAAAGGGCGATAATTTAAAAAAAACCAATAAAGTATACACAATGTGAAGCAGTAAATAGAACTACCGAAATACTAAAGATCTTAATCTTGATGATAAGTTGTTTTGAAGCTTTAAAAGCATTAACAAAATTTTTTATATCATTGAGATGCACTAGCAAAGCATTAACGCCTAAGAAAACATGTTCTACGATTAAGTGTGGCTGCTGATCATGAAAGAAGAAGAAATTGAATATTTCTAAAACTAAGAAAGTATTAACGAAATTATTAGAAACAGTAAAAATATTAACAAGACAATAACCCGGTGTAATTTTGGGCTTTAGGGCAACTTTACTATATATAATGAGGTGTAACTAATTAGGGGAAGGGGATTTTTGTTTTTCTTGGTGGTGCATTAGAAGTGGATTCAGCTGCAGTATATCTTTTTTGCAAATTGTCCTTGGGGGCCAACTTTACTCTGAATAATGCGATACTACTAAGTGAAGGGTGCAAAGGATTTTTTTGATGAAGAATTATGGTGCATTACAAGCGTTTAATGGTGGAAAGTGCAACATTTGAAAATTCCGATTGGGGGCTAGCAAGTCGAGTCGAAAGCATCGGGCACTGCCTGCTTTTTGCACATATACAGTTTACGTTAACAACTAATACTGGCCGGAGTATCTTCGCTACATCTCAAGAAATAACCGAGTTAGGATTTTTTGGAAAACTGCACTTTGGCCGATTTTTGCAGATTTTCTCCTAAACGGTCCGATCGAGTTGTCCGACCTCTCATTTTCATCACGTTTTTATTCTCTACAATTTCTCTCTGGAAGCCATCACGATTACCCTGACAGTTTTAATTCTATTAGCAAAAAACTAAAAAAAAAAGCGATTTTTAGGATAAAATTGTTAACAACAAAGTTATGAATAATAAAGTCGAGTTCATATCACTATATGACATGAAACTATGCTGCAAACAATGGCGCAACTGGTTTTCTTTCACACCGAATTCTCACTCCAGATCTCTGTAGCTGGGCCTAAAAACAAAATACTGATTAGCTGAAGAGATAGTCAAATATTAAAATGTGAGTGAGATCCATGGGCCTGTTCTTTGAAACGTCATTCAAAGGTGATTTCTTAATTCGATGATGCCTAAGTGAGCACTGTGCTAACGCAAGCTTTAACATTGCTTCACATGGAACATTATTCTAGTTGTAATTTTTTGTTTGTTATTTCTACTTTAATGTGCTTAAAGCAATCGATGCGATGTTCTCCTGGTGCTGTAGTATTTTTTTAAATCTCAGGGTAAAGTGTTTTTTTAATTAAGCAAAGCAAGCCTCCAAACACGTATTGAACATACCAGCCACTGATTGTACTTCGCGATTTCTAATGAACCCAAACTGAGCCAAAAAGTTCCTCTCCTAGGGAGATGCAATGAGAACTACTTCTGGGATAGATAGAACAAAAATTATTGTATTCATTCTTTCTTATTTTTTAAATTTGTAGCAATCAGTTATTAGAAATGAATAATTAAGCACAATTCAACTTTTCTTGAGCTATGCGTTGGAGAATAAGAGATTGCGGATAAAAAACAAGCGTTTGTGTAAAACAGATTTAGATTGTAGCTCGACGATGTACGTCATTCCAGTTTTTCAGAATTTTAGTGTGATTCATTTATATTGTATCTAGATTCAAATATTTTGGTTTCAATGTTAGTAGAATAAACCATTATCTAGTAAATTCTGTTTCTCAGGACTTTTAAATATTCAACTTTCCTTGAACATAATATTTTAATAGTTATTCACATGATGATTATTATTAAATTTATACAATCGACTGACATTAATTACCATTGAAACTAAGTAATTAATTATTTTCCCATCCTGACTACTATCGTCTAATCTATCGTCGAAATTATATAACTGGTTTTATTAATGTTTAACCTCCTGTTTGAGAAATTCTGCTGTTTGGTTCATAACATTTTCAACTGTTACACGAGTCGTTGACGAACGTAAAATAAAACCCTCTAAATACTACATATTTCGTTAACATTTTGGTCTTAAATATTTTTTATTACCGTGCCCTATGTATTATAAGATATTTATATAGTAATTCACAAAAAGTATTCTGTTGTGGCTGCAACACCGCATTACTCCTGTATATTTCATTTTCAATTCCGGAAGATTAAATATTTGGTTTCACCATTGTACGCATTTACATAATTAATTTTCAATTTATAAAAATTTTCTTTTCTGAATATGTAATTAAAATACATTTTTAATATAGATATGTTTTATGATATTAAAATGAAATTAAGATTTAAGAAAAATAGGATATACATATAAGTTGGAACCATATGGAATTTTTTTTATTCATTTTATGAAAAAAGTTATTCTTGATAAAAACTTCTGCATGGTCCAAAACTTAAAATGTAACCATCAGATATCAATTTTTTTAAGCTGTATACGAGGTTTGTCAAAAAATATGAATTTTGTTCAAGAGTAAAGTACCTTTATTTTTTACAGTACAGAAGAATGTTATAAAGTAAAATCATTTTTCATTTAATGTTGTATCCAAATATGCAATTACAGCCATTTAGCATGAAAATTGAGGTTTTGTGATTATTTAAGTACTAATCATTCCGTATTTATTATTCAGGCTTGATATAATAACGTAATCTAGGATGCACTGACATGAAATATTGCCACTGAATGTCTTAACGAGTTGGTATGGTATATAAATCGTGATGAAAAAATAGAAATTATGTTAATTGTTGGAGAAAATTACAAAACAATTCAACAGTTACAAAAATATTTAAAACTTTCAAAACCAGTGGAAATATTGAAAATAAATTTTAGAATAAACGCAAAAAACGGAAGGTGGATATGTCTAAGCTTTAGTAGAATAAATTAATTATGTTTGTTTCTGTATAAATATGTGATGTTTGTTTACTAAATATCCTTTCTATGGATTTTCCTATTTCTAAAATAAATAATTATTATGTATTCGTTGCCTATTTAAATTGCAAGGTTGTTCAAAAACATTAACAAATGGAAAGGTTATAATATTTTTAACATATAAGAGATATACATTGAGAATTAAAATTTATAACAAAAAAAATATTTAAAGTAAAATGTAAATAATCAAAAAACCTGAATTTTCATGCTAATGCTGTAATTGCATATTTGAACATAACAAAACAAGTTTACTTTGTAACATTCTTCTGTATTATGAAAAATAAAGGTACTTTATTCTAGAGCAAAAATCATATTTTTTGACAAACCTCGTATACAGCTTGATGGTTGCATTTTAAGTTTTGGACCATGCAGAACTTTTTATCAAGAATAACTTTTTTTAATAAAGCCAATAAAAAAAGTTTTCCATATAGTTCCAACTTAGGTTGAGTATGAATTTTTTTATTTGCAGAATTTTGAAATGTCGAAAAATTACAGTAACATTAACATATTAACTAAACTATGAACCACCCATATTTGTGTCGCTAATTACCCCAGTGGTAGATGCGACTTGCTTGTAAATAAAAAAGCTATCGTTACTTAGTTTCGAGACAAATGTGTCCTCACAAGTCGAAACACATCGTTTCAAATATACGCAAGTTCAAGCATACCATAATATTCGGGTCCAGTGTGTACTCAAAGCCGAACAAATCGTTCTTAATCAGTATTCGCCAAAATAGAGATATACAGTCGCTACTATTGGTCACCTCATCAAATTGAAACACAAACGTTTTTCCGAATCATTAAATTCTTGTTTACTTTCCGATCTGAAAACCATCGAAGTTCAAACATTCAATCATTTGTACAATTAATTGTAATTAACTATTAATTTCGACATCAACGTTTTCAGATTAAGATTACTAATATAGTTGAATGTCCACGACAGTCAACGAAGTTCAATTAAATTATAATCAAAAACACTTACGTTTGTTCATTTTTGTAGAATTCCAGGTGTAAATGTCTGATCTCAATCACGTTCCACTAATACTTTCCGATAATTTTTCATTTTCCTCCATCTAAAACCTATCAGGTGCATTTCTTTTCGAAGCGATTCGTTACACCCATCACAATCGAATTCTTCGCAATGAATTTTCTTTAGCGTAGGTATACCATGTATGATAATTTAAAATGCTGCTTCTTAACTGGGTATTCCCACCGTCATCTAGCATTGTTTTTGTCTTTTTGCCAGGTCGTTTCTTTTGCGGAGTAGAAAACGAGGCTACTTCGTGTTTTTCCATTGACTTGGATTCACTGGAAATTCGACGAACACGTTCACTACTGATCTAAAATAAATATTCAACGTTTATTTAAAAATAGGCACACCGTCCTTTAAACAATTGACTTTACTTTGAACTTGAGTAATAAATAAATAAACGGTTTTAAAGATTAAAACTAACTTTTGCGCATCTGTGGCTCTGAACAATATTCTATCATAAAATTATTGTCACTTGTATTCACTTCGGGGGATGTATCGTGCTAACAAACCGAAATTTCTCCAAAAATAACCAAAAATGTAGTATATCTGGATTTATAGGACCCGCTTTAGTCAGATGAAAATCAATATTGTACATCTGTGAGACACCTTGAGCAATATTCAATCATAAAAGTGGTCACTTGTATACACTATGTGCACTCTATGCACTGTATCGTGCTAACAAACTGAAAATTCTCCAAAAATGACAAAAATTTGGTACTTCAAGTACCATAGCACCCGTTGTACTGGCTTTAGTAAGTTGAACATTGATAGGGTTCATCTTTGAGACGCTCAAAGGAATATCCAATCATAAAATTGATCACTTGTATATACTCCGCAGGCTGTATCGTGTTAACAAATTAATTTCTCAAAAAATGACAAAAATGTCGTACATAAAGTACTATAGCACCTGTTGTACTGGCTCTGGTGAGCTGAAAATGAATAGGGTTCATCTGTGAGATGTTCTAAATAATATTCAATCATAAAATTGGCGACTTTTTGTACTCTGGAGGTTGTATCGTGCTAACAAACTGAAATTTCTAAAGAAATGACAAATATTTCGTACTTCAATTACCATAGCACCCGTTGTGCTGGCTCTGGTGAGCTGAAAATCAATAGGGTTCATCTGTGACATGTCCTTCACAATATTCAATCATAAAACTGGTGACTTGTTGCACTCCGGAGGCTGTATCGTGCTAACAAACTGAAATTTCTCAAAAAATTACAAATATTTCGTACTTCAATTACCATAGCACCCGTTGTACTGGCTCTGGTGAACTGAAAATCAATAGGGTCCATCTGTGACATGTCCTTCGCAATATTCAATAATAAAATTGGTGACTTGTTGCACTCCGGAGGGTGTATCGTGCTAACAAGACATGTAACGAAAAGTGGCCGACGACAACGACGACGACTACATACACACAGGATTTTTTTTTCTAAAAACCATTTTTTCGTGTTGTTGTTGATGATGGAAATCGTGAAAATAACTCAAAATTTTTTTTCTAACTTCCAACTTTTTTAGGGGTAAATCAATACTTTTCTCGCATATTAGATAGGTTGGCGGAAAAGTAAAAAAGGTCAAAATTATAGCATTTACAAAAATCTAATTCTGCTAATTAATAATAAAATTAATTGAAAAGTGAAGACATACATGCTACTCTTGTATAAGATGCATTGTGGTAAATAAATTCAAACACTTTGTTAAATAGTTTTATTGGTTTCATTTGTGCTGCTTATTCCTTCATAAATTTCATTAAATTACTGACTAGCTCTCTTCTTCGCCCACTTAAAATTTTATTATGAATTTTGCTATCAATGTCCATCTTAACACTTTAAAGTAAAATCAAATCAACACAAAACTGATAATAAAGAATTTACTACGCCTCTGGAATTTTTACGATCTTAAAACAGTAAGAGAGAGTAATATTTAAAAAGAGAGAAATAGTCAGCTGAAGTCATATTAGGGGCATAGAATTGGGCGATAATAAATGTGGAATGTTTGGCCAGAAATTGGTTTATAACGCGTTATCATGGTGCCCAAATAATCGTTTTAAATGATGCGAATGTATATATGAAACACCAAATTTCAGAAGCTATTCCTCTCAGGCTTGAGCGGAGATTTCTAGTCACTATTTTCACAGTTTTTTCACTTCTAATAGATATTCAGCATTTTTGATCTTTTCACTCTAGGAATGCCCACAAAAATATCCAATTGGGATAGATCAGGGGTCTAGCTGGCCACTATAAAAATTCTCGACTGTCAATCCATTTAATGCGAAAAATATAATTTAGGTATTCACGTACATATCGTGCGTAATGAGGTGACGATCCATCTTCTGGTACTATAGTGATTTGTCCGGTAGCATAGAAGAATTAGCAGACGAGGATTTTTAGAGTGGCCAGGTAGATCTTGATCCATCCATATTTGATTTTTTTGTGGCGATACCTAAGTCAAAAATTAACGGTGATACCCTTAATAATATTGCAATATTTTCAACATCGCCTTGCATATTGGCAAGAGGCCAATGGTTTGCCATTTGAGCATTTAATTTAATATTTACGTGGGTACATCTAGTCCTGATTACATTTTTTATTTCTCTTTACTTCTTATATTTCTCTAACGTACGGTTATGTAACTAAAACATATGACAACCGTACACTGAAAAATGCGTTCTTTTTGATGGTACTATCCAAGTAGGATATTCCCATAAAATTAAATGACAATGACGTCATAACAGTGATGACGTCATCAAAAATATGTGTACACCAAAAAATGCGCGACTGAAAAATGAAATCATCGTAATGACAATGCCCAAATCAAGCTTTTAACGAATTTGTTCCAACCTTTGCGTGATCACTGTATATGCCGAAATGTTCGCGAGATCTCTTAGTACAATTTATTTATCTTTATTATGTCTTCAATATTAGTTAATTAACTATTTGATATATTATAATTGCAAATAAAAATTGTCAATTAATATTACTTACTTTTCTCATGTAAATGATAAAGTTGTTAGTTGAATTATTTCAAATATAATTTTAATTATATCCTAATCAAGAATAATTTAATTTTGAGTAGGAAAGAAATTTAGGAAGTATTTTTTAATAATATTTTTATTTAATAATTATACATAAGCTTTTCTTCTTCATCATTGTCTTCTTCTAGCCGCTTGATAATTGCAAAATTAACATCTTCATTCTCCTCGTATCATCCTTGTTGATGTTTAGTTCCAAATCTGCTATTATTTCAGGGTCGCCATCTTAATACTTAATAAGTGTTGCAGGTCCTCTACATTGGCCGCAAGCAGTTGAACACAATTTTTACTTCATCTTATGTATAATATATGTAATATACAGGGTGTTTCTAAATTCATGCGACAAAATTCATGAAGTGATTGCTCGTATGAAATTAAGATGGGTCTTTCCTATAACAAAATTTTTTCAGCTCATCCGTTTCCGAGATATCACCCTTAAAAGTGGTGACTAAAATTGAGTTTTTATTTTTTTTTCTAAAATTTCAGTAAAGCTAGAAACTTGAAATTCTGTACATTTCGAGCACTAAGGACTAACCTCGGGTATTTTCTCAATATTCCTGTTACATTATACGGGGGTGAAATTAGTAACCCTCACTTTATTTCATATCAAAATTTTTTTTGAGATTAAATTTTTTGAAATAAAGTTATAACTTAAAATCCTTGTTTTATTTAAAAACATTTTTTTTTCTTAAATATTTTTCCCAAAACCAATAGCTGCAGAGAAAAAAATAAACACCATAATTTATAATTTTTTTTAATAAATTGAGTGGAAAACAGTAAAGATGTAAAATTTAATACGATTCATAATAAATGCTGGAAATGATCACCTCTAGCCAAAATACACGAACGTAGCCTACGTGTCGTGAATTGCCGTACACGTTCAAAGATTTGCGGTGTATTTCTTATGGTGTCACATGCTATATATTTGAATACGATTCTTAAAATCGTTGATATCAACTATGTGTGTCGTGCAGACTAATAATTTAAGGTAACCCCATAAACAGAAATCACAGGGATTTAACTCTGGAGATCGAGGAGGCCAGTGCTGGAGCCCTCATCGACCAGTCCAACGGTTGGAATATGTCGCATCTAAATGTTGCCTATCAGTCCGACTGAAGTGTACTGGAGCACCATCGTGCATGAACCACATGTTTTGTCTGATATTGAGTGCGATGTCTTCAAGTAGTTCATGGAGATCATTTTCGAGAAAACTGGTGTAAGAAATTCCATTTAATGGCTGAGGCAGAAAACGTGGCCCAATTAAGTTATCCCCTACAATACCAATCCATACGTTCACTGAGAAAACATTTTGAAAATGGTGCTCTATAGTCTCAAGGGGATTACATCTGCCCATACGTGTATTGTGAAAATTTATGATAGATACTCTTGAAAAATGTGCCTCGTCCGTAAACAATACCTTATTTAAAAATTGATGATTTTGTCGAATTTCGTGTGTTAACCACTCGCAAAATCTAACTCGTTGAGGAAAATCTCTAGGTAAACGATCTTGAACCCGTTGGATGTGGTAAGGACCACACAGATGAATGGCTGATATTTAGGGTGTTGGCAGTTTTTCTAGTGCTTGTTTCCGGGTGTACATCAATTTCACCTAAAATTGCTTGTTCTACCCATTACAATTCTAACTATCCGGAAATGACCAGGGTTGTTTGAATTTCTTTTTAACATTCCAGTTTCGGATAAGCGGTTGTGATTACGTGCAAATACGGAATGATGAGGCGTTATTCGTTGCGGATATGTTTCAGCATAAAGACGTCTGGCTTGTCGAGAATTACCATTTGCCATACCATACACAAAATGCATGTCGGCCTTTTCAGCATTTGTATACATGTTATAAAATAAACAAAACACTGATAACGCAAAAATAACAACCTACAAACTTACAAGTAAACTTCGATTGGTAACTATCAACAACAGTGTTTGACATCAGCGTACTACATACACTTTGAATAAACATTAAGTAGACACTGTAAATGAATTGTCGAACTGACAGCAGGCTACTATTCTAAAACTTTGTAATTAAAAACAAGGCAGAAGAGGTCATTTCCAGCATTTATTATGAATCGTATTACATTTTACATATTTACTGTTGTCCACTCAATTTATTAAAAAATATTTAAATTTTGGTGTTTATTTTTTTTCTCTGCAGTATTGTAATGGAGTGATTTTGACGTTTCGAGGGAATCTACACGTTTCATATCTTTCTGTCAGTCAGTCAGTTCAAAAAAACCTTTATTTAAAAATGTCGGTCGGTCGAACTGTCAACACGATAACTAAAAAACGCGACCGAATTTTCAAATAGAATTTTATATGTAGGTTAAAAACGTAAAAACTGGGGCTAATGTTGCAAATTAGCACAATCTGATGTACAGTTTACCGGAAAATCCCATATTCATAATTTTTTCTCAATTTTCCTCCCGAAATAATTTTTTTGTCGAACTAATGACACCTTTTTTGGAATCCTCGTATCAAAAACCCTCCGTATGCAAAATTTCATCGAAATCAGAATCAAATTTTTTTTTGGGATTTTCAATCCATAGGAATCGGAATTTTTTAAGAAAAGTTCAACTTTGATGTTTTATAACTCGATTTATATTATCGATGGAAAGTTACTAGATTTTTTTATAATAGTATAAACACTCCTATTTCGATTTTCACCAATTTTAATCTTTCTATTGCACAGACGTAGTTACTACAAATTTTTAAGGTAATATTTTACAAAAATTTCTACTCCAGATTTAATCCCGTATATTGTCTACAAATATAAAGTGGAATAATTCAAATATGGTAAGTAATTGAGACGCATCTATTCTCTATCGAGTGGCGTAAAAAAGGAAACGATATATAACATAGTTTCATAATTATAGAATTTTTATGGAAGCATGTTAAAATAAACGGTTTTAAAGATTAAACCTAACTTTTCCGCATCTGAGAGATGCCCTGAACAATATTCTATCATAAAATTGGTCACTTGTATACACTTCGAGGGATATATCGTGCTAACAAACCGGAATTTCTCCAAAAATAACCAAAAATGTAGTATATCTGGATTTATAGGTATCTGGATTTATAGGACACGCTGTACTTGTTCTAGTCAACTGAAAATCGATAGAATACATCTGTGAGACACGTTGAACAATATTCAATCACAAAAGTGGTCACTTGTATACACTTTGGAGGCTGTATCGCGCTAACAAACTGAAAATTCTCCAAAAATGACAAAAATTTGGTACTTCAAGTACCATAGCACCCGTTTTACTGGTTTTAGTGAGCTGAATATCAAAAGGGTTTATCTTTGAGACGCCCTGAATAATATCCAATCATAAAATTGGTCACTTGTATATACTCCGGAGGCTGTATCGTGCTAACAAACTGAAATTTATCCTAAAATGACAAAAATGTCGTACTTAAAATGCCATAGCACCTGTTGTATTGGCTCTGGTGAGCTGAAAATCGATAGAGTTCATCTGTGAGATATCTCGAATAATATTAAATCATAAAATTGGTAACTTGTTGCACTTCGGCGGCTGTATCGTGCTAACAAACTGACTAAAAATGACAAAAATGTCGTACTTAAAGTACTATAGCACCCGTTGTACTGGCTCTGGTGCGCTAAAAATCAATACGGTTCATCCTGAATAATATTCCATCATAAAATTTGTGATTTGTTGCACTGCTCTGTATCGTGCTAACAAGACATGTAACGAAAAGTGGCCGACGACGACATACACACAGGATTTTTTTTGTAAAAACCATTTTTTCGTCTTGTTCTTGATAGAAAACGTAAAAATAACTCAAATTTTTTTTTCAAAATTTCTTCTTTTTTGTGGGTTATCCAATACTTTTCTCGCATATTAGATAGGTTGGACGGAAAAGTAAAAATTTAAAAATTTTGCGGTCCTCACCAAAAAATTGTAAATTTTGGTTTACAGTGAATATATGAAAAAAAGTATGCAGTACGATCTATTTTAATATGAGGAATCCATTTTTTGTTTAGTTTTATAACTTTTTTTTTATTAAAGTAATTAAAAACTACTTTCTAATTTTTTTTTGAAATACAGTATTACAAAAAAAAAGTTGAGTGAAAACGAATAGCCTTGTTACATAAGGTGAAGTCATGTGCTGGGCACATAAACTGGTTAGAGAATGTCATGCTCTACAATTTTTATGATATAACTATTTGAGGCACAGATAAATTTAAAAAAAAAACTTATTTTGTGACCTTTGACCTAGTATATCTCAGGCTCCTTACACGTCACCTTGTGTGACTGTTGAGAGAAAATTTAAAATGCAAAAATTCAGCTTTTCCGTTTAATTCCGAGTTGAAGCCCCTAACGTGATTGGACTAATATCTTTGTCGTAGAAACTGATTCCTCTTCAAATGAAAATTATATTGAATTATTTTCATTAATATGGTTTCACTTGAAGCATTATTCGATAACTTATGCGCACAAAAGTATAAACGTTTATTGTACTTTTACGCTTTCCTGCACATTCCATTATTATGATATAATTTGCGAACTCTAATTAGTTAAAATGTTTCTGGTCTAAATAAAGAATAATGTTATCAAGCACAGCTTTGGTGTATTAACGTTGTTTCGTTTCATGTTGCAAAATTTCATTAAAAATTTGTGATTGGATTTTCCACTACAAAGGAAGCGAAAGGGCATATTCATGATGTTGTCAAATTCACATATGGAATTACTTTTTGAAATTCATACATTCGGAATATCCATCGTGTCAAGTATTATTTGAAAACAATACATGCCAGTGAGTATGATATATACTCAGTGACATAGAAACCCGAACACCCAGTAAATATTATTTAATGAAAGTCTTAATATAAGATTAAAATTTAGTGCTATCAGTTGATGATTCCTATTATTATTCAATTATTTTTTTGCTGTTAGTACTGGGCGAACCGACCCATTCTGATATAAGAATACAGAATTTGACTGACTGAGTTCGAGAGAGGTCAAATTGTTGGTCTTCTGGAAGCTGGGCTGTCGTTCCGAGAAATTGCTGGTAGAATAAACTGGAGCATGGGCACTGTTAGATGTTATCAAGCATGGCACCAAGAAGGCCGAATACGAAGATCTAGAGGCACATGACGAATGAGCAGGATAACAGAGGGCCAAGATCTGCGCCTAAGGCTATTAGCTCTAAGAGATCGTTTCTCATCGACAAGGACAATAGCAACTCAGTGGATTAGTAGGTTTGGACTTTTTTCATATCGTTCCCAGTTGTTGTTAACTTTAACTCTGGAACATCGAAGAAATCGACTTCAGTGTGGAATCAGGAATGGAACACTATCGTATTCAATGATGAATCCCGGTTCTGCCTAGGCATGGTCGAGCGAGGGTGAGAGGAAGACGAGGCGAACGCCGTAACCCTCCATTTTTCTTTTAGGAGTTATGATATGGGGTGCCATTGCTTTTGGCTCAAGGTCACCTTTAGTCTTCATCAGGGGCAATATGAATGCATATCGATACATTCAAGAAATATTCTAACCTCATCTGATTCCTTACGTCAGGATACTTCAAAATCCAAATTTACAGCAAGTTATCGCTCGGCGACATATAGCCAGACAAACATTGAAATACTTCCGCCAGGCACAAATTCTTATCCTACCTTAGCCCCTAATATCCACGGCTTTGTCCCCAATTGAACATGTGTGGGACGTAATCGGTAGGTTAAAAAATGTACAGTACACTTTAATGGTTCTTCGACATGAGATAGAAGTAGCATGGTATGAGATACCCCAGGAGGATATGGATCACCTGATTCATTATTAAATGTGTGGTGAGCAGAAACTCATATTATCCTCACCCGATTGAAGTGAAATTTTAATCATTTGCGTATTACGAACTCTCTGATATTACCGAAATAAAATAATTTTGCTGGGGATTAGGGCTTCACTGTGTATATTATTGTGGTATATTTGTTAAACATTTATAAAATTATAACGTGTAACGTGTTAACCTGTAAATAAGAAGATAACTCAGTATCGCCGACAAATAATATCAGAATGAGAAATGTGTAGAAGAATGAACAAACGATTAAACAAATACAAACATAAATAATATTTCTCCTGATCACCTAGGATACATTTTTAGTATTATCAAAGCGAACTAAAATCCCAGTGAAATGTAAATAATCGTTAAAACTGCGAAACTCCTAACTTTAGAATGGTACTCATCTATATCCAATGGCTACAAAACCTCCCGAAAGAGGAATAGAAATTTCCTAAATTTGTTGCTGTTTTTGGTGACAAAGACTCAACAGTTTCCAGGTTCAACAGAACTGTTTCATCTCATGGTAGCATATTAATTTTATCGACGAATTGTTTCACCAATGTATCAAAATTTAATCACATGTTCTCTGAGCTCTGAGGGCATCTTTGAGGTTTCGCTAGTTCACAGCATTTCCTTAGACCTGTTCATTATGTGTATGTATAAAACACTAAACTCTAGTTGTATTCTTTTTGCGTACCGAATAAATTTATTTAATTCGCTTCTGGTAAGAATTAGGAAAATATAGAAAAAGGAAGACTTCCGCAACCAGATAATATGAGAAGAGAAACTTCCACCTTGAGGCCGCTTCGAGTTTCAAACTCGAATTTACGCCGGCTATTATAAGCAGCTTTTCCAAGAGAAGAAATGGAAATTTTCTATGTTGTGACAAACCGTAGTCTGGGCACCAATCTCTCAGCTCAGGCACCAAGTTTGAACTGTTGAACGGTGACCCAAAATGACGCGACCTAAATCCGGAAGATTCTCTTCTCAAAATTTTGTCTAAATTGAACCAAATGTAACTCATTATCTTTGGTGTTTGACGCACCAAAATACACGATCATTTTGCAAATAGAATCACACGCACCTCAGCAACTACTTTTTATTGTGTACTATCTGACTATCCAAGTTACTGAACACACTTTACACTAGCATTAAACTAACACTAACAATTCTTCACTATCAAGCAGCAATCTATGTACATCTCCATATATTCCCAACATTCCGCGAAGCAAGTAAACTAGGGAGGATTCACTCAAACAACTTCAAAAAGTTCAGCTTCTCTTCTTGCCTTCTTATTGGTTTCTGATAATGACACTAAATTCGCTTCCATAGAGAAATTAATACAATTTAACAAATAGCAACATCCAACGGTTATCCATTACATATGATAAATAGATTAATTAATAAAAAAGTGGAGAAAGTGGCATTACAACTAATATTTCCTAAGCAAACTAAAGAAATAAAAAGTTATAAAACCATCACATATGCAGGAAATATTTCTTATAATATTTCAAAGATGATATCTTTAGTAACAACTACAACAATTTCTCTTATTTACAGCCATATATGCAATGCTGTCATTACTAACGTTATTGAAGGTTAGAAAGTGTCATATTACACACCTCTACTTCCCGCCCTCTAAAATATTGTGATCGTTAAAATTTTTCTCATCTATTCTAGATGAATATTTTTTTACATTCAAAAATATAACACATTGACAAATATTATAATGCCTATTCAATAGCAAACAATAAAAACCAACAATGAACTAAAATACAACAAACTACTTATTGAAATGATTGGTTAAATTTGAATTATTATTATAAGCGTTTATAGAAATATTTAGGCCAGTACCAGCGCTGGCGTCTCCAACAGTTATCTCTTTGGTCGACAATTTACTATGCTGTTGAATGACTAAGGTTTGTGTACTACTTACAATAGCTTCAGAAGACATGGCACGTTGGGACAGCATATTGGCAGTTTTGGTTTCATTCTCCATTGGGCTATCCAGATAACCTGCTGCGACAGTACTAGATTTCCATCCTTCCAGCCTTTTTAATTGGAGTACATTTGCACCACTGTTGGCAAGTAACGTAGCGGCGGTTCTTCTTAGAGCGTGGCCTATAAAGCCGTTGGAGTCCTCTAAATAAAAAAAGTAGCAATTTTTTGGGAAAAATTAGCTATTGTATTGTGCCCAATTGGTTGATTTCTTACTATTCCTCCTCTAAGCTGAACAAAAAATCTATCGATTTCTATGTTTTTTTCTCAAATTCATGTTGTCTCGAATGACCAATACAGGATCAGTAATGAGAAATTATCTACTTGTATCTATTTTGGAATCTGAAATTCCAACCGAAATTTTTTTTTCAAAGAAAGCAACATCGAAAATTTTCATTTTCACTAATTCGTCCGTCCGACAAGCTCCAGATACACCTATTACTTAAAACAATAAGAAAAATATAATACCATATTAACTGCGCACTTGTATAAGCTCAAACACGATTTTTTTTAACTACTTATTTAAAGATCACAAATATATTACCTTTATTGGTAGAAATTCATTTGGAGCCTTGTTTAAAAAATCCTCTATATTTTCCTGGAAAATACGTTCGATTTTTTCTGCCGGAAGCCCACATTTTGTCGTTTTAGGAAGTACAACAGTTTCCCATGTTTCGAAATATCAGTTTTTTCTTCAATTTGTAGCATCGTTCGTATCATACTGTACATTGCCGCATTGCCCACAATGTGGACGGCTTCTTTTATCTGGTTTGTTTTCCAAAATATGCTAAGAATACACTTTCGAAACTGGTAGTCTTCACATTTTTTTCTTTGCACCACTTCCTATATAATTCAATAGCTTTTAGGTAGCGATGCTTACATTTTTCTGGCACCAACCCGTGTGCTGCTGCGTCAGCAGCCTGTCGTATTTCTGGAGGAGTACAATCCATCAATTCTTAATCGTAGGATATTTTTCTCAGTTTATTATTCGCGAACTTAATATCCATCTGACTTTATCTAACATTTATTTATATTGGTGGCAGTTGTTTACCACATAGCAACAGTAACAATATAGGTACCTGCTTGATTATTCTGAGAAAAATGCCAGGTAATTTTTTGTTAAATGTAATATTTTAGGTATGTTCAGAACGAAACAAAGATTTATTAATTTTGATCGAAATATGCTGGTTGTAAATAAAATAGTATACAAACCTCGGTAGGAAGTTTCATTCCTGTCTCGAGATCATAGCTAACCGCGCGTCTCGGTTAACTATAACTAATATCTCGACAGTAATGAAATTCTTCCCACCTCGGTGTGTAATATACTATTAAAACAGAAAGTAACGCGAGTACAAAATTGTTGAATGTAAAAACAAAAATATCCCCATTAAAGAAGTCTGGTATATATAAACTTAAATGGCCGGAATGTCATGTTGTATATTTGGGTCAAACCCTTAGAGATTTTGAAATCCGATACAGTGAACACGCATGAGCATACAGATTAAAACAACCAGATAAATCCCAACGCAAAACGTTGGCACCAATCATTCATTGACACCTGACACATAACTAGAAGTACTACATATTTGTGATAAGAAACAAGAACTGGATTTCCTTGAAGAATTGGAAATTAGAAGATACTTTAAGAAACCCACAATATTGAAGTCGTCAATGAACAGATAAATCTAGGGAGTTCTCCACTTTTAAACTGTCTTCTTAAGTGATAATTGTATAGATCAGCAGATATAGTTTTCTATATAATTGCACAGTTATACTGATCTTAATTGGAAAAAAGATATCCAGGATATCCCCATAGGGCTAATAATACCTAAGCTTTAATATTTGTAATATCATATTTTCTTATTTCTTCTATTAACATATATTAAGTCAATCACAAGGTAGGTCACTTCTTGGTCTAGCCAAAAATAATTATTAAACATCAGGTAGGCATCAATTGAAATGTAACTTCTGTCATTCTGACGATGATATTTGATATCGAAACAATTGTCAAGTTTATTAGAATTTTTTTCAATATATTGTGGAATTATCTAGAAACAGTAAGTTTCATTTGAAATAGTAATATGAGTAGATACCATGAAGTTAGGGTCGAGACAGTTAATTGCATCCAATGTAGTATTTCCTCTGCACCATCATAATTTATGAACTACAAATGTCTTATACACTGCCTCCTAAAACATGCTACCCCTTAGATACATAAGAAATACATGAATAATCTTATCACCGAAATATTGAAGTTGTATGAATATTATTAAAAAACATGTTTTCAATAAAATGAAAATAATGTAATAAATGTTATAAGCCATAAATTATGCTTCTTTACTCGATTATCGCCCAAAAAATTATACTCGTATATTATCATTATTTTTTGTCTGCTAAATACTCAAATCATATGCACTTTCCTTTTTGAAAGTATTCCAGGAAAATAAAATATTTTATTTGGCACTAATCTGCTTACTTTTATAGATTTCCACTTCATTCTACAATTTTCCCAAGCGTATTTTCTTAGTTCGTTGCGTGTGAAAATGTTTCATATATTCTATCATTCGTCTATCTCTACAATTTTCACCTTGGATTGTGGTTTTCTAATTCACTTGTTGCAAATATGCAATGAGTATGTACTCCACGCGTATTAAGGGTATTCCACACGTATTAAGACTATTCTACACGTATTAAGGAGACACATTCTTTTATCTTCGTAGAAAACTTTTATGTCTCTGAAGACTTTCTTTCTTAATACTAACAAAAATTTTGTTTGTTGTAAGGTAAGAACTATATCTCCAAAATTAAGTTCGTATGGTATGGTTATACACGAAGAATAAGCTGTTAACTACTATATTTGAGCAAATGAAATCAAAAACATGTAATTTTAACTAAATATCTTGGATGCCTTTGAAGGATCAGTGCTAAAATGAAGACCAAAAAAGAATACCAAAAGCAGATTTCAATTACGTTTAATGAAATGTCCCTTTTTTCGTTGTTTCTGTTTGCTATTGTCGTTGTCCCTTCTGCACTTCACTACTTCAGTCTAATAGTCGTTTTTAAATAGACAAACAGTAATAACACCTAATTTTACATCCAAAACCCTTACCGGGTGGGCAACTAAAGCTCCAGAATTTTAAAACGATTTACTTTATAGTTCACATCTTTATACTTTTATTTGCCTACCCGACCCTGTACAACGCCGGTATACAATAGAAATCCCATCTTCGGGTCGCTTTCAATTGCAGGCATAGCCGTATCTTTAGGTATTATATAAAATGAAAAACATTATTGCGACACAGACTAACCTTATAATACCATATCAATTAATATTAATACGTTCATTACAGAGTCAAATATAATAATATTTATAATAATCAATTATTTTTGTATTGTTATTTACTAGAATCATTGAACGTATTTACAACAAGTGGTTATTGATATTATTCGAACACGAAATATTAGTTATCGGAAAATGAAAATCTGATCTGGTTCGAACTTTACAACTATTTGCTCTATGGTTTGTTCCATTAAATTTTCTAATTTCCACATTTGCTGCTCTTCTTAGATCACATGTTCTATGCATTTTCACCATCTCTCTGCATTAACTTGTTCCAGAGTTTCTTCAAAATGTGTACGGACATATTTCATTTTATGTGGTATTTTTCCTTGCCACCAATCCTTTCACCTGAGCCCTTATAAACTCTCAAAGCTGTGGTAGGAAATTTTTCCCATCTGCTTGAATGATAAGGAGTGTTGTGCAAAACATTTACCGAGTTGGGCGGAATTAGAATATCTTTTGTGAAAAATAGTCCTCAAAAATATCAGTGTTCATATCTTCGTAATAGTCTCTGCAAATTGGCTCAAATGCTAACAAACCATCTTTCACAAACCCATCTGTACTTCCAATATGCGTAATTATCAGTAGTTTTCGTTTTCCGCAAGGTGCTTTTATTCCTACAGATAAACCATCCAAAAACAATTATTTACAAATAACAATTTTATATTTTTATTAATTTGTAATAACTACGAACTGAATAAAATCAGATATTGTTTACAACAATATACCAAATGATATATTTACAGTTACAGTTACAGAGTACTACGCGCTTCCACAGAGTATTTATTAAAATCCTTCTATACCAGTAAATGAACAGTTATCCGGTTGGGCTAACACGTTTTGTGGTTTTCGTGAGTTTTTTTGTAGCTGGGCTTAATTAATTACTAATGTTTTGTAATCAAATACGGAAACGTGTAAATTAAAATGGGAATAATTATTGTATGTTCACCAATCTGTATTATCAATAAAATATTAGACGACTCTAATACGCTGAACTGAAGGTTGGTTATTTATTACAGAAAATTAAAGAATGAAATCATCGTTGATAGATATCATGCACTAATCCTTTCTGATAAAATCTAGGTAAGTTAGGACCCGCAGAATATTTTAGCACTTTAGACATAGCGAGTGGCTTCAATGGAATTGAAACGAGCAAATGTTCTGTAGAAAAAGATGCACTCAAGCCAATCGCGGGCATTTCTTAGAAAATGATTCAAATAATATTAATCAAGTTATACAAAACAATGATGAGAATCTATCAACCTCTACCAAATTTCAACAAATTGAACACAATAAACATCACTTCTGACATATCTGACACAAATAACTAATAAAGACAATACTAATCAGACTATAGATATAGATACTATACACACAGCATTAGAGATTGCAATAAGAAATATTCATGTTTCAGATTTGAATATATACAAAAATCAAATTTACCCCACACTACGAGAAATAATGAATCCCCAAATAATCCGTGAGAATACCCGAAGATTATATGTAACAATACCTAAATTTGATGGCGAGCAAAATATATTCAGATCATTAAATATATTGAATCCAAACAAAAATACACCTTATAATTCTAAAATGACTCTTTCATGCGAATTTTTGTGTTAATGACATGAAACATATTTGAAAACTCGGCATTCGAGTTAATTAATTGTACAAAAGTCTTAACAGATTAAAGAACAAAAATTGGATAAAGTCACATTTATGAAGGTCATAGTCATAAGTGGTATAAATAAATCCCTGAAGTTATTATATTATTGGCCCAAAACTGGTGTCGATTCTGAAAATATACTGACAACTATGAAACTTACTTATAAAACAAATACGACAGGAATCATCATGGAAACAAACTCAATTTAAGGCTCACATCTTTAAAACCACTTAAAATATTCATTAAGATGCATTTTATATATCCAATAAATTGTATTATATATAGGGGGTCGGTGATAAGATTATTCATGTATTTCTTATTTATCTAAGGGATAGCATGTTTTAGGAGGCCAGTGTATAAGACATTTGTAGTTCATAAATTATGATGGTTAGCTTTAATCCGGTGCAGAGGAAATACTACATTGGATGAAATTAACTGTTTCGACTCTAACTTCATGGTATCTACTCATATTACTATTTCAAATGAAACTTACTGTTTCTAGGTAATTCCACAATATATTGAAAAAAATGTTAAAAATTCTAAGAAATTTGACAATTGTTTCGATATTAAATATCATCATCAGAATGACAGAAGTTACATTTCATGCCGTGATGCCTACCTGATGTTTAATAATAATTTTTTGGTTAGACCAAGAAGTGACTTACCTTGTGATTGACTTAATATATGTTAATAGAAAAAAGAAGAAGATATGATATTACAAATATTAAAGCTTAGATATTATTAGCCCTATGGGGATATCCTGGATATCTTTTTTCCAATTAAGATCAGTATAACTGTGCAATTATATAGAAAACCAGGAAAATTATATCTGCTGATCTATACAATTATCACTTAAGAAGACAGTTTAAAAGTGGAGAACTCCCTAGATTTATCTGTTCATTGACTTCTAGGTCTGTGTTAGGTGTCAATGAATGATTGGTGTCAAGTAGATGTTTTGCATAGTGGGATTTATCTGGTTGTTTTAATCTGTATGCCCGTAAGTGTTCACTGTATCGGATTTCAAAATCTCTAAGGGTTTGACCCAAATATACAGCATTACATTCTGGCCATTTAAGTTTATATATACCAGACTTCTTTAATGTGGATATTTTTGTTTTTACATTTAACAATTTTGTACTCGCGTTACTTTCTGTTTTAATAGTATATTACACACCGAGGTGGGAAGAATTTCATTACTGTCGAGAGATTAGTTATAGTTAACCGAGACGCGCGGTTAGCTATGATCTCGAGACAGGAATGAAACTTCCTACCGAGGTTTGTATACTATTTTATATACAACCATCATATTTCGATCAAAATTAATAAATCTTTGTTTAGTTCTGAACATACCTAAAATATTACATTTAATAAAAATTTACCAGGCATTTTTCTCAGAATAATCAATTGTGTGGTATGTGGAAAACAACTGTCACCAATATAAATAAATGTTAGATAAAGTCGGATGGACATTAGGTTCGCGAATAATAAATTGAGAAAAATATCCTCTGATTAAGAATTGATGGATTGTACTCCTCCAGAAATACGACAGCCTGCTGACGCAGCAGCACACGGGTTGGTGCCAGAAAAAGTAAGCATCGCTACCTAAAAGCTATTGAATTATATAGGAAGTGGTGCGGAGAAAAAAATGTGAAGAATACCAGTTTCGAAGTGTATTCTTAGCATATTTTGGAGAACAAACCAGGCAAAAGAAGCCGTCCACTTTGTGGGTAATGTACAGTATGATACGAACAATGGTACAAATTGAAGAAAAAACTGATATTTCGAAACATGGGAAATTGTTGTCCTTCCTAAAACTACAAAATGTAGTAGATTTTTTAAACAAAGCTCCAAATGAATTTCTACCAATAAAGGTAATATATTTGTGATCTTTAAATAGGTATTTAAAAAAAATCGTGTTTGAGCTTATACAAGTGCACAGTTATTTAGGTATTATATTTGTCTTATTGTTTTAAGTCGCATTAATAATAGGCGTATCTGAAGCTTGTTGGACGGACCAATTAGTGAAAATGAAATTTTTCGATGTTGCTTTTTTTGAAGAAAAAATTTCGGTTGAAATTCCAGATTCCAAAACATACAAGTAGATAATTTCTCATTACTGATCATGTATGGGTGAAGATCATTTCAGACTATATGAATTTGAGAAAAAACATAGAAATCGATAGATGTTTTGTTCAGCTTAGAGGAGGAATAGTAAGAAATCAACCAATTGGGCACAATACAATAGCTAATTTTTCCCAAAAAATTGCTACTTTTTTTTATTTAGAGGACTCGAAAGGCTTTACAGGCCACGCTCTAAGAAGAACCGCCGCTACATTACTTGCCAACAGTGGTGCAAATGTACTCAAATTAAAAAGGCTGGAAATCTAGTACTGTGGCAGAAGGTTATGTGGATAGCCCAATGGAGAATAAAACCAAAACTGTCAATATGCTGTCCCAACGTGCCATGTATTCTGAAGCTGTTGCAAGTACACAAACCTTAGTCATTCAACAGCATAGTAATTTGTCAACCAAAGAGATAACTGTTGGAGACGCCAGCGCTGGTACTGGACTAAATATTTCTATAAACGCTTATAATAATTAAAATTTAACCATTAGTTTCAATAAGTAGTTTGTTGTATTTTGGTTCATTGTTGGTTTTTATTTGCTATTAAATAGGTATTATAATATTTGTCAATCTGTTATATTTTTAAATATAAAAAATATTCATCTAGAATAGATGAGAAAAATTTTAACGTTCACAATATTTTAGAGGGCGGAAAGTAGAGGTGTGTAGTATGACACTTTCTAACTTTCAATGACGTTAGTAATGACAGCATTGCATATATGGTTGTAAATAATTGAAATTGTTGTATTTGTTGCTAATGATATTATCTTTGAAATATTATAAGAAATATTTCCTGCATATGTGATGGTTTTATAACGTTTTATTTCTTTAGTTTGCTTATGAAATATTAGTTGCAATGCCACTTTTTCCTCTTTATTATTAATTAGTTTATTTATCATATGTAATGGATAACAGTTGGATGTTGCTATTTGTTTAATTGCATTAATTTCTCTATCAAAATTACATTTGTTCATAGGAACTGAAAATGCTCTACGTATCATTGAATTATATGCTGCTAATTTATGTGATAGAGAAATTAATACAATTAGACAAATAGCAACACCCAACGGTTATCCATTACATACGACAAATAAACAAATTAATAAAAAAGAGCAAAAAGTGGCATTACAACTAATATTTCCTAAGCAAACTAAACAAATAAAAAGTTATAAAACCATCACATAGGCAGGAAATATTTCTAATAATACGATTTACCAACAAATACAACAATTTCTTTTAAAACAGAAAGTAACGTGAGTACAAAATTGTTAAACGTAAAAACAAAAATATCCCCATTAAAGAAGTCTGTTATACATAAACTTAAGTGTCCAGAATGTAATGCTGTCTATTTGGGTTAAACCCTTAGAAATTTTGAAATCAGATACAGTGAACACTCACGGGCACACATATTAAAACAAACAGATAAATCCCACTACGCAAAACATCTACTTGACACTTAACACAGAACTAGAAGTACTACATATTTGTGATAGGGTTGTTATCTTATTATCGATTTTCTCGTCCATCGTTGTCATCTTATTTTTGATTTTATCGTCCATCGTTGTCATCTTATTCTTGATATCTGATTTTAGAGACGAAGTTTTTTTTCGACATCAGCAGCAATGTCATTTTTCAATTATAAGATATTAGCAGAAATGTCGTTCTTCATATCAGAAATTGACGAGATTAAGGTGGAAGTATCTTCTTTGAATAAAAATGTTTCTGGATCCAAGCCATCACTTACCAGGGCCATTTGGAGTCTTTCTACTAATTCATTCTTCATTACGTGCGTTTTCATCTCGCGATTTTCCAATTCTGCTTTCAATTCCGTTACTCTCAGGTCGCTTAGTCTCTTGGTCATGTTTACGTAAATATTTATATATATATATATATATATATATATATATATATATATATATATATATATATATATATATATATATATATATATATATATATATATATATGTATATATATATATATATATATATATATATTACCCCATACCTGACAACAATGTAAAGTTTTTCTTATTTAAATACACAACGGGTGGAATACATTTATACATACGGCGTTTTCTGATACAAGTGTTTTATAATCTACGTAAACAATCCCAAATCACAAAATCTTCAAAACAAGCGTTGTCTGAAGTGTTTTTTGGTCTACTTCAAACAATCCCAAATCTAGAATGCGTGTTTGATGACACGTATTTACTTACCCGTAAGTTAATACGAAGGTTGCTATTTTTGCAGTGAGAATAGAAAGTACAAACGAAGGAATTTTATCAAAACTATATTGCTTTTCAAAATATTCGCCTTTAAGATTTATATTTTGCTTGCGATTAAACCAACCTTTAAACCACTTTGTCCAGTCAGTAGATGATAACTCTGAAACATGCTTTTTGAAGCCCTCAACCGCTTCTTCGGGCAATGAAAATAGTTCACGCCGCAACAACACTGTTGGCAGTTGTCAATACATAAATAGTGAGCCTCGTAATTGGTATTGATGGTAAACTGGTAAATTAAGATTAAAATTTCTCATCAATCAGAAAAAATCTGGCAACTGTTTGTGTACAAAATAAAATAAGAATATGAATAGATTGGTTGCAAACCTACTATAAACTTGAAAATGTTTAAATATATATGAATTACTCGTACATCCATGGCATTTTACCTTGAAAAATATGGTAAATGGCCATTTCCAGTGAAATTCAGAAAAAATAGATTTCAAAATTTTGGATGCTCAATTAACTCAGTGATTTTTAGAGTTTTTTCCCATTAATTTACCGAAATAATAATTATTGAAAACGCCAAAAATTCAAACGACCAGAAACGCGCGGGTCATAACACGTCAGTGCGGGCGTTTGAATTTACAGGTATTGAAATCACGTTTTCAACATTGAATAGTTTTTCAAAATTTGGAATGAACAAATGGTTACTAGTAAGTTATAAACTGCCCTTCATAACGTCATGTGAAAAATAATGAATTTTTTAAGATACTGGAAATGCCCATTATAAAACAGTGTTGAATGGTTCAATATTCAATTTTGTTGTAAATAGTCTATAATGAAATATTCAGAGGTAATATCCCGAGACTATGACAAAATAGTTATTTTCGTCATAATTCTATCGAGAGTACCTTGTATTTCGAGACAATTTGATGTCTCTGTTTGTTATAGTCGAGTGATATTCAGGAAGATTATTTCATGAACACTGCAAAATATTTTCCTAAGGTTCCGCTCATATTTGTCACTTTCGGTAAATTGAAAGCAAGGCAAATAATTATAAACGCTTATCAATATTTAATTCCATTTAGTTTCTACAACTATGAAATTGCTCATAAACGACTAGAACTCAAATATTATATAATAATTGATTATGTGAAATTGAAAGCGCAATTATTGTAAGTGATATTTGCACCAGCACCATAAATAAGTCCTGTTGGTGTCGCCTTATCTATATTTTCTTGTATGACCTGTGCTGCTGAAGTTGAAGCCTCTGTTTCTTCTAACTGTGGCATCTTATTCATGATTTTGTTGTGGTGCTCCCCGTCGAGCTGGAGGTAAGGTTTTATAGATGATTACTGTGACCCGTTATTTTCATTAGTTCCTTTTCCTGCACGCCAGCTTTTGCTAGTTGTGAAACGGCTGTACAGCGACTGGAATGATTAGTGATTTTTCTTCTCTTTACGTCCAAACCAATACGTTCTGCGCCAGTTTTCATTCATTTCGAATATTCATTTTTTCCGATAGGACAATTTTTGTACCATGCAGATGATCCCTGGTTTTTCCAGTACGGATTTGGAGTCAAGCAAAACGGTCGGTGGTTATGTTTGCAGCTCGATGGCTAAGAAGTTTCAGGAAAATACGTACAGGACAACGATTTATATTTTGAATGCTAGCTGTGAGACATTTACTATCTGCGCACTTTTGGTTTCCACCTTGGCAACTTTTTGTGATGTAACTATTTATGTTTGAGGGCGCCAGTTTGTAAAGCTTATTCGTTCACTTGAACAAAATCCTGGCATGAGACTTCTCAAGGGTGGTTCAACTCCAAGTTAATGACACACTTTGTATAACAGAGGATGATCAGACTATGAAAGTTCAGGGCGCCACCACCTTTTCAAACGTTACGAAAGAACAAGAACAAACTACGGTGATAAAGGTGGAAACACCGTGTAAAATAATTTACTCTAAATTAAAATATTATAAAAAATTAATATTAAAAACGTTAAAAATAAAATGTGCTCAAACTTAATCAACCCGAACACGATACCCTGTGGCTCTCACAGCCGGGTGGATTAGAAATAAAAGAGAATATATCTAAGAAAAATTAATTTAATTCTGCCTTAGAACGGGACGGAAAAAATACAGGATGTACTTAACTGACGGTACTCTGGTGATTTAGGATGTTTTGAAGAAATGGAAACGGTGTTTTCTATGGTGAAAGATGTCTGGGACCAATGGAAGCTGTCTTCAACGGTAAAGGTGTCGTAGATAGATGGAAGCTGTCATCAACGGAAAAGGTGTCTTACATAAATGGAAGCTGTCTTCAGCGGTAAAGGTGTCTTACATAAATGGAAGCTGTCTTCAAAGGTAAAGTTGTCTTAGATAAATGAAAGCTGTTACGTAGCTCTCACGTAGCTCTGACGTAGCTGCTGTGCTTACCTAAGAGTACACAAGAATCAGGGATATGTAGGAACTTGATCGTAATGGGGCACATTGTGTTGGTTCAGCTTTTCAGGTTTAAAAAGGAAGACAGTTATTTCAATTTACAAAAATAAAATTTACTGAAAGCTTCCCAACATATATGTCTCCCATATTGAAACAATAAAAAAACAATTTAACTAAATTAGTAGTGTACTAATGTTCTGAAAAACTTATGAGAGCCAACAAGTTGTTATCTGAATAAATAAGGTGCTTAAAAAATATATCTGAAACCTGTAGTGTCAGTATCCTTCATACGAATGAATATTCTATGGGTTTTTAAAATGTAATTAAAATGTTCTTTATATTGAAAACAGATATTTTGCAACATAAAAAGCTCTCAAGTATTTGCACAAAATTAAGCAATGATTTGTATTTATTTTAAAATGAATATGTAGGTATAAAATAATGATTCCGTGACCACGTGCAACTGTAATTTTTCTCTGAATATGTAAAAGAATAGAAATGAAAGAAATGCAATAAACTTACCACAGCAAATTAAGAAAACTTTCAGAACAAGAGAAAACGTGAGTACGTGTTTTCTCTTCAACGTCGGTATCGGAAAAGGGAGGATTTGAGGATTTTCAGCTTGTAGCGTACAGGGGGCAATTGATAAACGTCAATTGTCTCAACGTTCAGTTTTAATTCTATGGTTGGGAGTGGCTAATGAGACGGCAAGCGGAAATTACACGGAATTTATTATATTACATCGAAACAGGTCGATGGACATGTTACAGTGAATATAGGATTATATTCGATCCTGCCAGAATAGGTTCCGTCGTTTTTCATTTCTCTCTTAAAATAATCGATTTTGCAATAGATACCCTTCTCCTCCCCGCCAGGCCAACTCTACAGATACGATTGGAAAAATTTTCTTCTGAAGACCATCTGGTGTATTCTCATCATAGCTATCTATAATAGCATTCAATTCATCTAATGTAAATGCTTCTGAACTTTCCTTTTGTCTTTTGAGGACAACTTTGCTGATTTCGCCTTTTTGCATTTCGCGCATGCCTGGCACTTTGGAATTCGATATCTTCAAATGTATTTACCTTTCGATTATATTCAGTGAAGTATAATTTTGGAGACTTTTCGCTGTTGAATTCCACTTCAATTTGATTGTATACTCTTTATAATCCTCGCCATTTTCTTTACGCATATTCCATGCCCAATTTTTGAGTATTTAGGCTATCACGAAAGTTGGGGTAGTCACACAAAATTCATAATTTTTCTGCCGACAAAAAGACATACATTGTCTCCAAACAGACTCCTTAGTCTTTTTGGTATTTTCTGGGATGGATTTGCTTATATTTTCACTGATTTCCGAAGCGGAACATGAACCAAAACGAGACGTTTTCAAATTCGACTGAATGTTACGTAAAATTTTGACATTTGTCATAGCACTCTTATACAATCAAATTAAAGAGTCGCTCATATTTCTTTATTTACCTGAATAGTCGATGATATTACGTATCATGTGACTAAATTCATTACTTATTATTGTGGAGCCATGTGTGAATGAAATAATCATATCAAATTAATAGAAATAATACACGCAAAGATTTCTTGGGTATTTTAACTTAAATTTATATTTTGTTTCAGCACGTTGGTACCATGGAAATTATTTAGACAGGAACTGAATAATGTACATCCAATCAGCTCCGGCTTAGAAGCAATGGCCCTAAAATCAACAATAGATCTTACTTGTAATGATTACATATCAAATTTTGAATTTGACGTATTTACAAGGTAAGTCCTGTCCCGTTCATAGATATTACGTTTTGGCCAAGCTACAGAGATTTGGAGTGAGCATTTTGTGTTAAAAGTGTTAGTAGAAAACCAGCTGCACCGTTGTTTGGAGAATAGTTTCATATGATATAGTGAGATGTTTTCCACTCTACTTTATTATTCAATTTTGTTATTAACATTTTTATGAAAAAATCCGCTTTTTTTAGTTTTTTGCTTATATAACTAATCGCGATGGCTCCAATAGAGAAATTTTTGAGAATAACAACATGAAGATAATGAGAGGTCGAACAGCTCGATCGGACCGTTAGTTTAGGAGAAAACTGGCCAAATTAGTTTTTTCAAAAATCATAATCATAATTTTTTTAGTTATAGCGTAGATACTCCGCCAAATATTAGTTATAAATGTAAGCTTTATATATGCAAAAAAAAGAAGAAGTCCAATGCATAGTTTTCGATCTGTGGCTATTTTAATTTTTTACTATGAAATTTTCCAGCAAGTCTGAATGCGACAGGTATATTCCGATTTCAATTTACAAAAACGATTTCGAAAGTAAATTTTCATTCTTCAAAACGCTCATCTTGGTATTGCGATATTCAAATGAAAAGATCATGAAATACGCGCCAGCCACTATACAGTACTAGGAATATGCTTTATTCACATGCAAATTAACACGGTCCACAAGCGACAATGTGTTAGAAAGAAAGAAGTATATTCAGTGCATAAATCTTTTCTTTAACAGGATATCATAACATGGCTAAGAAGTATCATATTTATAGAACTTATAGTTTAACTGAAGAGATGGAACACTTACTGTTATACTTGTAGTCCAGTCAAAATGTGAAATGAAAAAACTTTAAATTATGTATTATTTGCGATCATTTAAAGTATACATGTAGAGATGGCAACGATTATGGAAATAGAAGAATAATCGATTATTTTATAACAATTCAACGATTAATCAAATGAATCCAAACTATACTTTTAGGTGGTGACACAGATCGAAAACTATGCATGGGACTGTGCCTGCTTCTTGCACATATAAAGTTTATATTAAGAACCAATTCTGGCCGGAGGATCTACACTACAACTCAAAAAATAAAAGAGATGAATTTTTGAAAAAAATGCACTTTTGCCGGTTTTTCCGATTTTATCCTAAACTAATGGTCCGATCGAGTTGTTCGACCTCTCATTTTCTTCGTGTTTTTATTCTTTACAATTTGACGCCAATTTGACCTTAACAGTTTTAATTTTACAAGAAAAAACACTAAAAAAAAGTGATTTTTTGCATAAAACAAAGTCATGAATAATAAAGTAGAGTCAAAAACATCTCACTATATCATATGAAACTATTCTTCAAACAATGGCGCAACTGGTTTTTTACATGAAAAATTCTCTGTAGCTTGGCCTAGTTGTAAAATAGAATACTCTGTGAATAATAATAATTATTCATCTTATAGTCTTTACAGAAGTATTTCAATTTTCGATGATTTAAACTTCAACGAAAACAAAGGAAAGCTCGACAAACTATCATTTTTCGGGAACTAATAGCGGGTTCTATTTAATTCACCCAGTCTCAATTCAAGTACTCGATTTCTGGTTTAATATTTCAAAAAATATATTTGCAGCTACTTCTCTATTCTAATAATAAAATCCACCTTTTTTCATTAGAATATTTCGTTTGAAGTAGTAATAATTGCAATCCTATCTACCAATTAACGTTATTCTCGCATTTTATATACTTATTGTTACGAAATCACAAACTGGTGCCGACCGTGTCTAAAAGTTAAAATTTTGGCAGGAGCGCAATAATTTCTGGGAAGGGCTATTTTTTGTGATTGTTTTTATAGAGGTATTTCTGAGAATTTCGATTATATGTTGGGAGCCGTAATCTAGAAATTTCAGGAATCCAAATGTTCTAATATATAAGCGACTACCTATGAACCGCAGTGTAGTCTACAGTTTGTTTTCATAGCAGAACAGTGAACAAGTAAACTTAGATAAATAGTGAACAGTGTATTTTATATAAATTAGAAGTTAAGTATGTACATAAATTAAGTATAAGTGAATAATTAAGTAAGTAAACATACAGTGTGTATAAATTAATCCCACCCGTTGTGTTAAAAACCTTTAACCTTTAAATAAATTGGTACGTAAAAATAGTTAAGATTCTAAGTGACCCGAAAGTAACAGAACTAAAAGCATAACTGGAAAATCGCGAGTTAGGAACGTCCATAAAGAAGAATGAATTAGTAGAAAGACTCAAAATGCAGTGGTAAGTGACGGCTTGGATCCAGAAACATTTTTATTCAAAGACGAGGCTTCCACCTTAATCTCATAATTTTCTACTAATATGGACGAGAAGATTTCAAGTATAAAGAACGATATTTCTGCAGTGAAGAGACGGATATTTCTGCTAACATAGACAAGATTTCTGCCGATATTTTATTAATAAAAAATGACATTGCTGCTGGCGTTGAAAATAAAATGTCGTCTATAAAATCAGTTATTGAGAATAAGATGACAACAATGGAGGATAAAATGGAGAATAAGATCACAACGATAGACGAGAAAATGGAGAATAAGATGACAACGATGGACGAGAAAATCAAGGAGCTCAAGAGAAAGATGACATATTTAAGAACACAAGACATGCGAGCGGAAGAAAAGAAGATCGAACATATGAAAACCTGCAAGCCAAAAACAATATCCAAGATAATAGATATTGGCAGTATTGTCCGGGACAAGGCCCCAACGTTCAACGGAAAGACATCGTGGACCAATTATGTTTCGATAAATTGAATATCAAGCCCATTCTTCTTCGATCTTTCCAATATTTCCTGAAAAACGAAATATTAAAGTCGTTTCTGGTATTAGATAGATAGATAGATAGATAGATAATTTATTAGTCTTTACCATCATACATATGACATAAGACAAGTCAGATACAGTATAAAACTATAGTTAAAACAATTAAAATTAGAATTTAAATGTATACAGGCAACAGCGTATAACAATCATTTGGTATAAACAAGAATATAAAGAAAATAAAATAAATAAAAGGTAACGTTTTTAAAAGTTTAAATATTAAAAGATCGAAAAAATTAGGTAAGTAATTAGGATTGAGAGATGCTACGCCACCCACTAAATTCATCGAGCGAGTAAAAACAATATTGTATTAGAAACCTTTTAAGACTATTCTTAAATGTTTTGAGATGGTTTATTTGCTTAATATCATCTGGTAACCGATTAAAAAATTCACCCCCGGCATGTGTTGGCGACTTCTTCAATCGGGAACGATTAAATTTGTTCAAGTTAATATCACTCTTAGATCTCGTATCGTGATCATGTATGTCACTATTTTTCTGAAGGTTGTTTTTGTTGATAAAGGTGTAGATCAGAAGTTTGTAGAGATATATACCTGTGAATGTCAGGATGTTATTGCTCTTAAAGGTGCTCCTACAGGACTCCTTGTAGCCTAAACCAAAGATCAAACGAATAAATCTCTTTTGGAGAATAAATGCTCGCCCAACTTCGCTTGCTCTGCCCCACACAATTACATTGCAGCCGATTGCAGAATATATTAGTGCGCAATACAAATTTAGTAAATAATCTTGATATAAATATGATTTTAAACTATTAAAAGCAAAATATAATCTGATCAACCTTTTACATACATAGTCAACGTGATTTTTAAAATTCAATGTACTGTTACGAAACAGCACACTGGTATAGACCTTAAATCCGACTCTGTCTAAGCCAGGTATGAAAATTAAAATTATGGCGGATACGCAGTGTTTTTATAACTGTTTGGGACTATCTTATTTAAGCATTGTTTTTGTGACTAGACTTATCTAGAAAAGGCCAGAATCAATTATTTGTGTGTGTAAGCCGCAGCCCGGAATTTTCTAGTAAGAAAGGCATTAATATAAATAAGGACCGATCAGCGGAGGAGTTAGTTGATAAAGTGATCTCTAGAAATAAACAAAAATACACCGAACAGTAAAGTGCTAATTAATAATCAAGTTTGTGTGCATAGAAATTAAATTTAAGTGGTTAGTTAAGTATATATAAATTAAGTGTTAGTGATCATTGACTCTGTGCCTTAACCAGTTCAGATTTTTGACTTGTTCAAGTTCTGAGAGAAGTTGTGGTGAAAATGGAACTTTTTTGGTTTTTTGAACATGCTTAAATAATTTTTGTTTTGGAAATGCTACATCAAAACACCATTGGAAATTTGACATAAATGTGTTAAAGGCAGTGTCAATATCTGACTCCTGACTCTGTTCAAAATCATACCTCTCATAAATATTTTTAAATTCGTGTAGGGTGCTGGTGTTAAACTTTCGCGCTAATATGTAGGTATTTACCTCATTGTTGATCAAGTTTTGCATCGTCCACGTAATAATTTGTGCATAATGATCTGAGACAACTAGACTGGTGACTTCACCAATAACATTTCCAATATTACAGACAATGTAGTCCAGTCCACTTGATGTTATTGTATTCCCATACTTTGCAACACGTGTTGGTTCATTGTACGACAAAGTAAGATTGAACATTTCAAAAATATCAAACAGTTGTTGTTTATGATGATTTGTTCCAATAAAATTAATATTGAAGTCTCCACATACAATGACGTATAGATATTTAGTTGTTACACAATTCAAAGTACTTACGAGTTTATCCAGGAAAATTTGTATATTAGAGTTAGCAGAGGAGCTACGATATATGGTAAGGATACATAGATGCTTCTTTACCTCGATTGCAGAACACTCAAAGTGAATCTCCAAGGAAGAATTAACCAGATGGGAAATGTTGTTACACTCGTGATGAATCTCTGACTTAACAAAGATGGCAGTACCCTCGTGGGCTTTGTTTTATCGTATATAACCGGAAACAAGTTTATAACCTTCAATCAAATTTTCTATTAATTAATCTGAACACAACCAGTGCTCAAATATGCAAACAAATGTTGGATTATTACTACTGCAAAATAATTCCAACAAATTGATCTTATTCGCCAGACTTTGGGAATTGAAATGGATTAGTTGGTATTTTGATGCTGCTACATTGGTAGTTCTACCGGAGAGGCATCTCGTCGAAAATTTGTAGATCTTGGGCTAGTTGATGTTATGGTGCCTTGCCTTAGGTTTACAACTGCTAAGTTTCGGGGATGATCTAAAAATATTTGCCCCTGCTTAAAATTAAAACGACTAAAATAAATATTCTTTGGCCAAAAGATGGTTTGATAAACGGAATCTTGCAGGTTTATGTCCACACCTATCATGAAAGCTTGATTATTAGGTTTGGTAAAGTAGGTTGGAAATTAGCCAGATTTTTCTATTACTGTTTTCAATGCCTTTGAAGTTAACATCACCATTCCCACTACCCATTTTGCGATCTTTTTTCTTCTTTTTCCTTGTTACAGTCGTACATTGATCCCTTTCATTGTCACTTGATGTACTCAATGCTGGTATTAATGGAGTTCTTTCAATATGATCATCGGTTGCAAGATTTATTATTTCATTGGTTCTCCGTTCAGTTTGTATTTTCATAATTTCTGCTGATACTGGGTTAATCTGCACTCTAGAATTACCCTGTATATTGGGAATTCCCGTATTTAAATTTAATGTTGGTCTGTTTTGATAATTTTGTATTGATTGTTCACTTTCTTGCGGAGTTACTTTTTTTGTGTCATTTGTTTTATCTGCTAATGACTTTGGCTTTTTTGCTACAATATTGGACTGATTTGCGTTTGAAATATGATTGTTATTGGAAGTTAATTTATTTTCCAGATATGTGATTTTCTCTTCAAGCAGGTTGATTAGCCGGATTTTGTCGGAATTTATAACGTCTTTGTCAGCTATTGTTAGTTTCAGTAACTTAATTTCTGTTAATTCAGTGTTGATTATCTGTTGATTGGGTTCATGTCTGCAATCAGCCTTTTTCAACTCACTTGCCTGTTTCAAACAGGCTGGATGATAAATGTCACTACATTTTATGCACGTCACTTTACTTTTCACTTTTTTTGAACAGTACTTGCACAGTACATTAACAGTTTCATCGGGAGCAAGTGAGAGCGAACTTGCTTCACCCGCCGTCTTGGATTATTATTTTAAATGTTTCATTAACCAGTTTTTCCTTTTTTCGAGATCGTTATATCCAATCCAAACACTGGCTCTTGAACACATTGCCGTATAATGTCCTATTGATTGTGTAGTCCTTGTCAATTCCAAGTAACTTATATATGTTATTATTAATAGCACCCCCCCTATTTCAAATTAAAAATAAATTGATGTATATTTTAGGACTAATTTGAACCCCAAAAATTAGAATTTGTACCTCCTCAGTTTTTCTGAAAAACCGCTATTTAATGTGGGGGTGCTAGTTTGAGCTCAAGCTAGAACCCCACCTTTACAAAATCAAATTTTAATAGCAAACATTCAAACTTTGAATTTAGGACTAATTTGTACCTAAAAAATAGAATTTTTACCCACCCAGTTTTCCCTCTTTTATAAAAACAAATAACAGCATGGCTTTAAACTTTGAATTTGGGACTAATTAGTACCCAAAAACATTTTTTTATTATTATATTATTTTGGTTATAAAATATAATAAATTAGACCACGTGTTTTGTTAATTTCCAAGTAAATCGTTAAAAAATTTGAATGTATCAAAAGTAAGTAAGTAATGTTAATTTTAGAATATAAGACTAATTTGTACCCACACAGTTTTCCCCGAAAAAGGCTTTTTAATGTAGTGTCTTCACCTCACAGCAGTCGTCCTGATATAAGTTCAAAATGGGCCAAAATCTAGATAAAATGTTAAATGAAGTGTTTTATGAAACCTTGTCACCTACTTACTTCCCAGTCATTTTTGTTTTGATATTATATATTGTTTTGTCTCTAATAATAAATAATATATAGTTATAATTACAATTGGAAATTCATATTTTTTGTCATAGATACATACTCTTATTTTCAATGAGGTCTTTTGGTGAAATCGCGGCCAGTGGCGTAATTAGGATGAAGCTCGGGGGGGGAGATCCGGGTAATGGAATTTTTTTCAAATTTTGGACCCCTAAAACTGCATTTTAGCTTTGTGTTTCTTATAAAATTATAGCCTACAGTTCCTAGCTTTTAGTACATTTCAATAAAGTATAGGTTTGCTGTGATTATGTATTAGATTTTTTCATTTTTAGTGTTCTGGGGGATTCTATCCCCCTCATCCCACCCCGTAGTTACGCCACTCATCGCGGCAATTCATTGACGAGACAAAAAAAAATTTCTTTCCCTTCTACAGGTGCGTAATAAGGCACAAATAATTCTAGGCAGATAAGAATGGCATCATACTCTGGTGTCTTAGTAAAGATGATTGGATGAAAAATTGAAAAACATTTTTTTGTTACACTGTAGCAAATACCGATAGGAGTCAGTGTGGCGATTTGTTGTTCTTCAGATGAGAGGCGTCTGACGTCTGATCTACCGCTTCTGCTGATTGATGCCTTTATTTAATAATTCTTAAGAATTTTTCTAGTGGCTGGAAAAATTTTAGTATGGATTTTTTGAGGTAATTAAGCAGTGCACAAAACGCCAAAAGGGCTTATTTTAATTTTAGGTACTTCAGTCTAAATCTGTGTATAAAATATTTTGTGGTACAAATTCAGTTTTAATGGAATCTACTTTTATATTTCATTTTTCAAGAAATTATGAAAAGATCGGTAGATAATGGGCTTGCTATACAACTTATTGAAGCATGGGTTGTTTAAATTGTTTGACTTTAATATTTTTTGTGGTACAAATTCAGTTTTAATAGAATCTACTTTAATATCTCCTTTTTCAAGAAATTCTGAATATATCGGAGGATAATGGGCTTGCTATTCAATTTATCAAAGCAGGGGTCGTTTAAGTAGGTTGACGTTAATATTTTTTGTGGTACAAATTAGTACAAATTCAGTTTTAATGGAGTCGACTTTTATATTTCGTTTTTTAAGAAATTTTGAAAAGTTCGGAGAATAATGGGCTTGCTATTCAGTTTATCTAAGCAGGGGTTGCTTGAGTGGGTTGACTTTAATATTTTGGAATATTCTTCGTGGTACAAATTAGTACTAATAGAATCGACTTAAATTTCGTTTTTCAAGAAATCTTGAAAAGATCCGAGAAGTATGGCCTTGCTATTCAATTTATCACAACAAGGGTTGTTTGAGGGGGTTGACGTTAATATTTTTTGTGGTACAAATTTAGTTTTAATGGTGTCGACTTTTATATTTCGTTTTTTAAGAAATTTTGAGAAGTTCGGATGATAATGGGCTTGCTATTCAATGTATCAAAGCAGGGGTTGTTTAAGTGAGTTTACTTTAATGTTTTGGAATATTTTTCTTGGTACAAAATAATACACATTTAGAACTAATAGAATCGACTTTCATATTTCGTTTTTCAGAAAATATTGTAAAGATCGGAGAAGAATGGGCTTGCTATTCAATTTATCGATCAGGGGTTGTTTGAGGGGGTTGACGATAATTTTTTTGTGGTACAAATTCAGTTCTTCAATTTCCTGTATTAATTTTCATTTTTTCAAATTATTGTTAATATAGGCTTTCTAGGTTAACATGAAGTGCCATGTTTTTTTTAATGGGTAAAGGTACAAAATTACTTTTTGTGGTAGAAACTAGTACAAAATGAGTACTAAAAATCGTAATAGGTTTTATTTGATTCTGCCGAAATGGTTCTGCCAGCTTCACAGACATGTTTACTACCACTATACGAACACTCACTATTACACCAAACAGTTAATGGTAGTAAACAGCCACTCACACAACTTGCCACTCTATTCCAGCACATTCTCTTCGAATTCTTATTTAAGTCTAAACTAATTTTTTTATTACTTTCAGAGTCAAATGTAGTTTTTCGAATTAGTTTCTTAAAAATTTTGTTCATTTCACAGCAAAAGGTTTTCCCTCCACAAGATTAAATCACTTTGAAGTCTTTAAACTCGTTTTATTGTTAAAAGTCGATTCCCAGCAGTATTACATTAATAATTCATTAAACCGCCAGTAGAAAAAGTATCTTTTTCCTTTCATAAACATTATAAAACAATACACCTGGCGATAAAACTCTCTTATTATTGTTCGTGCTATTCTTTAAGATTCCCAAAGATGCGTGTGTCTGTAAATTATATCCATATACCTGACAAGCATATATATTTACTTATATTTGCTCTAGTTTATTTTTAAAGACAATCTTGTTCGTATTTTTAACAGCTCTGTATGTCTTAGTATCCTCTTAAATAAATATTGTTCCTGGGAGTTTTTTACTGATTGCTTTATACTCTCGCTAATGAAAATGAACGATGGTAATTTGATAAGCGAAATTCATAATGAAACTGAACAATTCTACTTGATGTTTCAGTTACAATCAGATTTACTGCTTAAGGCTCATTTATTTAGAATAGTTTGTTGGCACTTCCGCTATTGCTAACTCGTCTATGTATTATATGCAGTTTTCTTCGTTCTCTTATTTTATATCACTACCATACCACGAAGGTATTATCCTATTATAAATCTAATGGGTATGCCATGCTTAAGGCATGAAATGAGTCTGCGGCACTTACAAAAAGCTCACAGCTTCCGAAAAAACTTCACTTTACGTTACGTCGACGGAGAATGTCATTGTAATAATTACTTGGACTACTATGGCTCTTGGGCTAACATAAATAAATTGAATGATAGTATATTCCGTATCAAGAGTTGTAAATAGTATGTTACGTACGAGTGCGTAATTCCACGAGTACGTAATATACTTACAACTTGTGTTATGCCGTGGGTAGTCAGAGGGTAAGTAGAACAAAAAGCCTTTTAAACGTTGCCGCTTCTGATTGTAGGTCAAAATCGAAAAGGCCTTTGCCTGAGGTCCGTCAAGCAACCCCCCCCCCGGTTAGATTTTTTATACCAAAATGCACACATAAAGGGCACCTAGCACAACAATTTTTATAGCTAGCACACCAGCTGCTCACAATAAAAATGGTTTTGAATTCGGGTGGGGCCAGGTTAACGCTACCCCCCCCCGGTTGGAATTTTGTCGCCAAAATGCTACCACAGATAAAGGACAGCTAGCACAACCTAGCACACCATTTTTTATAGCTAGCACACCAACAGCTTACAATAAAAATGCTTTTGAATTCGGGTAGGGTCAGGTTAACGCTAGCCACCCCCGGTTGGAATTTTTCCGCCAAAATGCTAGCACAGATAAAGGACACCTAGCACACCATTTTTTATAGCTAGCACACGAACAGCTTACAATAAAAATGCTTTGAAATTCGGGGGGGGGGCAGGTTAACGCTAGCCTACCTCCGGTCGGAATTTTTTCGCCAAAATGCTACCACAAACGAAGGACCCCTATCACAATCTAGCACACCATTTTTTATAGCTAGCACAGCAACTACACTTTTAATTCTGGGGAGTGGGACGGAGGTCAGTGAAATAACGCTATACTTACTCGATGAATAAATAAAATGTAAAACGGCTGGTTTAATTGTTTCTTACTGTAGTTACGAAAATTCTTCGTAATATTCCACTCATATGGTAAAAATTCCAAATGAAGCAGGATCTTTTCGGAGATGACTCTCCGGCAGGGCCGATAATTTCCCTTTTAAGTCCGTATCTAAGTAACGTCTAAGTAACAATTGTTGTTATTATCATAATTTTAATTTAAAATATCATATAAATGTCACGGTTTGAAAACGATTCTTCAAGTTTAATCTAAAAATAAGTGATTGAAAATGAACCAAAAAGGGTGATTAAATACTATGTAATGTTGTTTAAATAATATAAATTTCGCATTAATACAGTTTTTTGTCGTCTAATCGAGAAATATTCTATCGAATTACACTCATGAAAATAGTTAGATCATTAATTTTACTTATATAGTCCATGTTACTTGTAATATTATTAGAAAGAATACATATTATTACAACCATCAGCCCTTCGGGGAAACCCTTTCTTAACCCAAACATCTGATTAGGCCAGTTTGGATGTACCTACAAGAATTTGATTTACTCTTAAGACCCATAAAAACGGCATTATAGAAATGATTCAAATTTTAATAATAGACTTGGTTCAACGACCCTTTTAAAAAGTCCGATGAGAACTTCAGATTGATTATACCTAGTTTTTAGAAAAATAAGAATACCTATGTCATCAATTTTGCTGCCCTCCATTTAATACCCATATTGTAAGAAAGCAAAAAAATTATTCCACTTTCTTTAGTCCGCCAACTTTGGTGATCCGCCATGTTGAATTTAGAATGACGTCACATACCTAATTATGGATTGGCATGCAAACTAGACGTATATACAGAATTTCAAATCAATCGGTTGAAGATATCTGCTTCAAAACTGAGTTGCAAGATTGCAACCAAACATACATTGCCAGTTACATACTAAAAACTTTGAAAAATACATAGTAGTGTTGGTGTCTTATGATATGCCACAGAAATATTCGAAGCTCTGATTAACTGGCTCTAAGAATTAAAAGCTGCACGTTCTAAGTTAACTTGGGAATTTAAAAAAAAATCTGATAGTGAAATGCAAAATTTATGTTATCATTACAATGGTTAATTAACCATCAACTTCGGCAATAAATATTCTGGCAAATTTAAATATAAAGTTTGAGTGTTTCTTTTAAATAAGGACTACAGTGAACCACTATCAGTCTAAAACATGTATTCTCAATATATTGGAACATTTTTAGGGATCTCAGCCGCCCCTTCCCAGATTGCACAACTTTGTCCAAAGTACATATCCAACACGGCTTCGCTTTTTTGGACATTTATTTATCCAATATGTCTGTACGCAAACGTTTGTCGTTGCCTTTTTTATATTGTGACGTAATTTGAATGGTTGAATTTAATTATTTTGTTTTATTAAAATTACTATTATTTTAACAAAATTATTTTTAAAAGTGAAGGTTTTTTGTATTCTTTCGTTTTTTAGCATTAATTGAAAATAAATAGATAATTATTAATTAAATAATAGTTAATTATTAATTAATCAAATACCCTGCTAGATGGGAAAGTATAGATATCACGCACAATCTGGCAACATCTGTTTAGGGGCCATTTTTTATAGGAAAATGATATTTAGGGACAAATACATCCAACATTTTCATTCATTCGTGTAACCATAGCATTATTTTGCAGACGCCCCCTACCCCCTGAATTCAAAAGCATTGTTGATGTACTAGCTATTAAAAATTTTGTGCTGGGTTGTGCTAGATGTCTTTTCTTTGTGCTAGCATTTTGGCGAAAAAATTCCAACCGGAGTGGGCTAGCGTTAACCTGGCCCTACCCGAATTCCAAAGCATTTTTATTGTAAGCTGTTGGTGTGCTAGCTATAAAAAATGGTGTGCTAGGTTGTGTTAGGTGTCCTTTATCTGTCCTAGCATTTTGGCGAAAAAATTCCAACCGGGGGGGGGCTAGCGTTAACCTGGCCCCACCCGAATTCAAGAGCATTTTTATTGTAAGCTGTTGGTGTGCTAGCTATAAAAAAATGTGTGCTAGATTGTGCTAGGTTGTGCTAGGTGTTCTTTATCTGTGCTAGCATTTTGGCGACAAAATTCCAACCGGGGGGGGGGGGGGGGGGCTAGCGTTAACCTGGCCCCACCCGAATTCAAAAGCATTTTTATTGTGAGCTGTTGGTGTGCTAGCTATGAAAATTGTTGTACTAGGTGCCCTTTATGTGTGCTAGAATTTTGGTAACAAAAATCTAACCGGGGGGGGGCAGCTTGACGAAGCTCTTTGCCTGGAGCTGTGAAAGCTGTTATCGGTTTGCTTTGTTTCGCTAGTGGTATACTTCACGTAAGAAATATAGTGCGAACTTTAAAGTTCCGGCTTATCCTTTGATTTGAATACTGTCATAGTCCAGACAATATTATAATTTAAAATGCTTATTATTCGATATATTCATTTAATATTATATCTTCAACTAACAATCGTTAAAATGTATTTAATAATTTCATAATTATTAAATACATTTAGTTAAACATAACACCAAACAATTAACACTACCTTATATCTCGTTTTATTAACAAGAAATAGTAATATAATTTTTAAATAACTTATTATTTTTCTCATATGTTACTGAACTATAATTATATTTTGAGATAGCAATTTTTTCGTACACGCACGTGTCCACCAGCGATAAGCAACGCTCACTATTTAGTTGGTATGCTGGCATCAAGATTGGTAAAAGAAAACAAAATATTAATACCTTTCAGAGTCTTGCTCCGAACATAAGTTTAAGGGGATATACCATTACATTTCAGCACTATATATTTTGCGCGTACTATACTTGCCAATATCCATTTTTAAGGTCTAACTTTTATATGTACTTGACTGCTTTCAATTTTTCTAAAATATTATTTATAAACGGTAGTGGATATGCGTCCTTTTCTGAGATTTGTTTTACCGTATTGTTCAGCTATTGTGCATTCAAGCTTTCTATAATTTTTACTTTATTGCCGTTTGCCAATGTTACCGATGTGTTTTCTCTGTTAGTTTCATTTACAGAATGTGTAATTTTGTTAAGTCCTGGCTGATTAAATAATTCTATTCATATACTTTCTCCTATATATGATTTTTGAATATATATTGAACCATATATCTTATATATTAAAGAGTATCAGCTGTTTGAGAATATTTTGCTTAGTATTTAAAATGGATTGAAACTATGTAGTTAAAACACATTAAGAAAACCACAATCATAAGTAAAAATGCATATAAAATCTGAATATATGAAATCATTTGTTTACAATAATTAAAAGAGCAACAATAAATATAAAGAAATTACCTTAATAATTGTCTAAAGTTTGAAAATGCTTAACAAGTATAGTGGAGAACAATAAATCTGCCCAATATGGATGTTTAGTTGTCATGAATGAATCAGCTGTTTCATCTCAAATTAAACGAGTTTTAGTTATCTAATTTAATATAAGTATTAGTTGAAACAATAATAATATAAATCAATTTCATATTTAGTATAAAGAATTAGATAAGTTTAAAAGATAAAAATATCAATGACATAAAGATAATTTATATGTAACAATGTATATCAAATTTATGGAATCAATGAATAAAAAATGATGATGGATTTAAAGAAATATTTGCTACTAGAGAATTTAAATAGTATAAATAATCAAAGCAAAAGATATTATAAAAGAATTTATGTTCACAAATATAAATATTATTTTCAAATTGTCATATATATGTCAAAACAAAACCAGACATTGCCATATCGACATATAATAAGGAATTTCACTATCTGTAAAACACTTGTTCTATTGAAATTCGTTGAATAGTAAAAGAAAACAGATACTTTTCAAGTGAAATTTACATTTATATATGTTTCCAAAAACTTCATAAAGTGTAGCAATTGTGAATATAGTTCGACAGCTCCAGAAAGAATCTGATTGGTGGAAAAATGACAGGACAAATGTTGATCAACTAAAATTAACAAAAACTTTATTGATAATTAGTGAGCTTAGAAACAATATATTCGTTGTTGATAAAAAAATTGACGATCAAATAGAAGCGTGATAGTTGGTTCTTTGGCGTCGAAATAGCGAGGAGATGATGAAGAATTTTTCCAGAAATATCAAGTAAATCACAAATTTTCATGATCAAAGCTATAGATTCTTAACAAATATAAAACTTAGAACACTCACATGTATTTTTATCCAGTTTTCCCGTGAGAATATCCAAATTTCTCAACAAATTACGCAGCTAGAACTTCGGAAGGCGTAGTCCTGTTTCCAGACGGGATAGATCCAAAATCCAGACATCAGGTCAGTGCTTCTTTAAATATTATTGGCCAATAATAAGAATAATAACTCTTGAGTATAAATTCAGTGACTATTTCCATGTATATATAAGAATTCTTGCGTCTATATGATCGATCTATAAAAAAGAAAAAGGACTTTATGTAGTTTATTCACTAGACAAAATCTAAATATTATTTAAAAAGGCCTATTCTGTAATATAATAATGCTTGTACTTACGTATTTTGAAATCATATAAGAAAAATGCATCTTAATCCATTCATATAATATTTCCATTTGTATATATAATTTTGTAACCTATTTCTTCCGAACAATTTATTTAGTGTATGTATATAATTTCTAACGTAAATTCTTTTATGCAAATCCATCAACATTATTGTAACGACAACGATGCTATGTATCTAATATTCACGCAGATGCAGAGCGTCGATAAGAAACGTTCGTTCCGTCTCGAATACATTCGTTTTTAGTTGGGCATGCGCATAAGATGGTGTATATCCTTTATGATTCTGTGTTGGTAATTTCCATAGGCGTAACTATTTTATAAATATTTAAATAAAAATTAAATTATTGAAAGTATTGTGTTTCTTTTTATTTTAAATGAGCAAAGTATATCCAAACAAAGCCTGAACTCAAAGAGTAGAAAAAGTCATGCTCCCGAACGAATATAATAAAATAATACAATTATAATTATAATATAAAAATTAATAACTGAGCTAGCCACACAACGAAAAATAAATTATAAATCAAATATCACATATATATATATATATATATATATATATATATATACTAATTAAAATAATATAATAAAATATAAATAAAAACATAGTATAATATATATATACATATAAAGAAGATGTAGGAATATCACGTGATATGTAAACAACAACAACAAAGATATTCATGGACAACTCACGCAAAAAAAATAAAGGGCTACTGAAACAGAGTGGTAATCGCGAACATACATGTTTCTGGCTCATTTGCCGTCCTCAGCACGATATAACCAAATAAGGATGTGAAACTTGGGAGCAAAGATGTTAATCGAAACATGAGGAAACACAAAACAACGGATTTCAACAGAGAAACTAAACACTCATTTGTGCCTTCAATTGGAAGATCCCGACAACAACGAAGGTCGACACGGAGGCGCATATAGCCCGCCTGCCTGAACACTCCGACCCATAGTTAACAACAAAGAAGATGTACGAATATCTTTTCTGCAAATTGTAATGGGGGGGGAACTTTAGTCTGAATAATGCGATAATACTAACTGAGGGTAGTAGTGCAAAGTACAAAATTTGAAGATTCCGCTTTTGGGGGTCTAGTGTTTATTTGCCCCCCCCCCCTAGACAAATAGCTGTAGTCTCTCGGGGAATGTGCTGCAAAGAAAATCATTCATGGAGCATATTGGTGCATTAGGAGTGCATTGCGACCATATATGTTTTTGTTGAAAATATCTATTGGGGAGAGGGGGGGCAACTTAACTGAGCTTTGTTCTTGCTTGTTCTATTCTGCATCTGATCTCTTGTTCTGGACTCCAATCTTGGTTTAACTTACATCCAAGATATTTAAATTGCGACACTGGCTCAATAATCTCCCCTGTGGTTCGGGGAATATCTGTTCTACTCACAATATTCTCCCCATTTAACTGTATTGTGGTTCGTGGAACATCTGTTCTACTAACGACCATAAACTTCGTCGTATTCAGAAGTGTCTATAGAATAGGCTCAAATCGAATTGAATCGTATTCAGAGTTGCTTACTATTACAACGAAGTGCAACATGCGATTATTACAGTATCATCTGCATATCTAATATTGTTAATGGTTATCCCGTTAATTTTAATGCCTATAGGGTTACCTGAGATCGACTCATAAAACACTTTTTCGGAGTAGAGATTAAATAACATCGGTGATAATGCAGCCCTCTCTAATTCCTTTTTTATATCAAATTGCTCGTTTGATGACAAGTTGCTCAGTCGAATATCAGTTTTCTGGTTCCAGTACAAATTGCTAATTAATAGTATGTCTTTGCCATCTAGTCCCTAGTCTTCTAGGTACGATATTAAAACATTATGTTTAACATTATCGAAAGCTTTTTCATATTCAATAACACGCTTGAAAACATCTATACAGTATGCTAAGGAATATTTCAATAATGTGGATACCTGAGCATACCGATGTTAGTGGTAATAACCTTAGAGTAATAATAAACATAGAGAGGGCTATTCATTCATAAACACGTTTATTTTTGCGGCCAACTATTCTAAACGCCAGTAGTGAAATAATGAATGAATTGCAAAAAGTGGGGATGGTATTGTAGCTACATGGCCTTGGTAATTTCGGCTGTTTTTCTGACAAACTTGGCACCAACGAACCATGATAATCCAAAAACATTTAATTAATTAACTTAAAAATTTATTTTGTCAGTAAAATTCTTGAAAAACACATCAAAACGAAAGAGCTAAATGTTTACTCTCTAGTCGTAATGGCGCTCGTATAAACAAACCACGTTTGACATTATTTACTACAATACTACGGCGTATTTAAAATGATCGTCAATCACACTCTGACGATATTTGCATCTCTCTTTATATGGTAATTAAACAAGAACAAAACTACTAAATAGATTACTATTGACACATTAAACGGGTACTGAAATTTTGAGCAGTGTTGCCACTTTTAGTTATAACCATAAAGGTATCTAAGGATACAACAAATACTTGTTTAAAATTTATATAAGAATATGCCTTTATTAAATAAAATTCAAGTATTATTAATTAATTTTAAAATCAGCGACTCAAATGCATAAATGAGTATGACTTTTTTTATTTGCATAACTTTTTAACAAATTTTCAATAAAACTTCTAATTTTTTTTCCCGCAACTAAAGAGACTTTGTAAATATGGCAAAGCAGTGGAAGTGGAACACCAATTTGGAATTAATCCTAAACACTTTGGCGGTTGACCTTGAAATAAATTAACATTCAATATCTACCAAACCACGGAAGCACCAACGAAATTTATAGAAGCACTAACGAGTGACACTAACTTTAACTAAATCGTGAACATTTTGGGGGCAAACTTCACGGAAGTGTCAATAAATTAATATCAAATATCTCGAAAATAAAGATTGCACTAAAGAAAATTATTGAAGCATTAAAGAGCACTATTGAATGACACTAAATTCAATCGAATCGTGAATACGTTGGTGGCTGATCTCAAAAAATGAACCTGAAATATCTCGAAAACCAATAAAGCACTAGCGAAAATTATTGAAGCACCAAAATGCACTAACGAATTGTACTAATTTGGAATTAATCTTAAACACTTTGGGGGCTGACCTTGAAAATATGAAGTCAAATATCTCGAAAACCAATAAAGCACCAGCGAAAATAATTGTAGCACTAACGAATGACACCAATTTGGAATTCATCCTAAACACTTTGGCGGTTGACCCTGAAATAAATTAATATTCAATATCTACCAAACCACGGAAGCAACAACGAAATTTATGGAAGCACTAACGAATGACACTAAACTAAATCGTGAACATTTTGGGGACTAACTTCACGGAAGTGTCAATAAATTAATATCAAATATCTCGAAAATAAAGATAGCACTAAAGAAAATTATTGAAGCATTAACGTGCACTATCGAATGACACTAAATTCAATCGAATCGTGATTACTTTGGTAGCTGATCTCAAAAAAAGAACCTGTAATATCTCGAAAACCAATAAAGCACTAGCGAAAATTATTGAAGCACCAAAGTGCACTAACGAATTGTACTAATTTGAAATTAAACATAAACACTTTGGGGACTGACCTTGAAAATATGAAGTTAAATATCTCGAAAACCAATAAAGCACCAACGAAAATAATTGTAGCACTAACGAATGACACCAATTTGGAATTAATCCTAAACACTTTGGCGGTTGACCCTGAAATAAATTAATTTTCAATATCTACCAAACCACGGAAGCAACAACGAAATTTATGGAAGCACTAACGAATGACACTAAACTAAATCGTGAACATTTTGGGGGCTAACTTCACGAAAGTTTTAATAAATTAATATCAAATATCTCGAAAATCAAGATAGCACTAAAGGAAATTATTGAAGCATTAAAGAGCACTATCGAATGCCATTAAATTCAATCGAATCGTGAATACTTTGGTGGCTGACCTCAAAAAAAGAACCTGAAATATCTCGAAAACCAATAAAGCACTAGCGACAAGTATTGAAGCACCATAGTGCACTAACGAATGACACTACATTGGAATTAATCGTAAACACTTTGGGGGCTGACCTTGAAAATATGAAGTCAAATATCTCGGAAGCACCAACGAAATTTATGGAAGCACTAACGAATGACACTAAACTAAATCGTGAACATTTTGGGGGCTAACTTCACAGAAGTGTCAATAAATTAATATCAAATATCTCGACAATCAAGATAGCACTAATGAAAATTATTGAACTAACGAATGACACTAAATTTAATCGAATCGTGAATCCTTCGGTGGCTGACTTCAAAAAAAGAACCTGAAATAAAGTGCACTAACGGAAATAATTGTAGCACTAACGAATGACACCAATTTGGAATTAATCCTAAACACTTTGGGGGCTGACCTTGAAATAAATTAATATTCAATATCTACCAAACCACAGAAGCACCAACGAAATTTATAGAAGCACTAACGATCCACTAACCGATTACACTAAATTTAATGAAATTAACTGTCTCGACCCTTACTTCGTGTAATATGCTCATAGTAGTGTTTTTAAATGAAACTCACGGTCTCTAGTTAATTCCACAATATAATAAAAGTTATTGAAAATTCTAAAAAATTGACAATTGTTTCGATAAATCAATATCATCGTCAGAATGACAGAAGTTACATTTCATTTTATGCCTACCTGATGTTTAGTAGCTATTTTTGGCTAGACCAAGAAGTAACCTAACTTGTGATTGGCTTAATATATGTTTATAGAAAAAAGAAGAAGATGTGATATTACAAATATTGAAGCTTAGATATTATTAGCCCTATGGTGATATCCTGGATATCATTTTTCCAATTAAGATCAGTATAACTGTGCAATGATATAGAAAACCAGGAAAACTATATCTGCTGATCTTTACAATTATCACTTAAGAAGACAGTTTATTAGTGAAGAACTCCCTAGATTTAACTGTTCATTGACAACTCCATATTGTGGGTTTCTTAAATGTCTTCTAATTTCCAGTTCTTCAAAGAAATCCAGTTCTTGTTTCTTTTCACAAATATGCAGCACTTCTAGTTCTGTGTTAGGTGTCAATGAATGATTGGTGTCAAGTAGATGTTTTGCGTAGTGGGATTTATCTGGTTGTTTTAATCTGTATACTCGTAAGTGCTCACTGTATCGTATTTCAAAATTCCTAAGGGTCTGACCCAAATAGACAGCATTACATTCTGGACATTTGAGTTTATATATACCTGACTTCTTTAATAGTGGTATTTTTGTTTTTACATTTAACAATTTTGTACTAACGTTACTTTCTGTTTTAAAAGAAATTGTTGTATTCGTTGCTGAAGATATTATCTTTGAAATATTATTAGAAATAATTCCTGCATATGTGAAAACCAACACAGACTGATGTGACAATTCCATTCAATTCTAACCACCCTATGTCACACAGACTAGCAGCATATAATGCAATGATACATAGAGCATAGAGTAGAAAAAAATGGGTACCAATCAGGATGTACATCTCATGTTTATTGACCTCCAAAAAGCATATGATACGGTTCCTGTAAATAAGTTATGGAAAGTCCTACAAGAAACTAATATTAGTCATACCCTAATAAAAGCCTTGAAAAATCTCTACGACCAAACGATATCACAAGTAAAAGTAGGCAATAAATTGTCACCAGAATTTATAGTAAATAAAGGACTACGCCAGGGATGCTGTGTCTCACCCACACTATTTAAAATCTACGTAGCCCGAGCACTAAACCTGTGGAAGAGAAAGTGTAAGGGAATGGGTGTTGACCTTGGCGGTGTCTGTCTATATACCTTACAGTTTGCGGATGATCAAGTCTTAATAGCAAATGACAAAGATGATTTAGAATATATGACACGTAAACTGCAGGAAGAATACGAAAAATGGGGTTTGCAACTTAATACCCAAAAAACTAAATATTTACCTATAGCACAAGAGAAGATGAACATAGAACTGGAAAAGGAGGAAATTGAGGCTTGCGATGAATATACATATTTAGGTGTAACTTTCGACATAACAGGGAAGGACGACAAAGAAATAAATAAACGTATCACACAAGCTAGACGGATAATTGGGTGTTTGAATGGGATATTTTGGAGTAAGGAAATCGGAAAACATAGAAAATATAATATCTACGAAACCCTCATAAAGAGCAGCCTATTATATGGGTCAGAAACGTGGCGAATAACAGAAAACAACAAAAGACGATTAGAAGCTGTAGAAATGGATGTATTCAGAAGATCGTTAGGAATCAGCAGAAGACAAAGAATACGAAATGAGGACGTACGTCTCCAAATGGGGATAGAAGGCTCCTTAATAACGGACATCGAGAGAAAACAATTAGTGTGGTACGGGCATGTTCAGAGGATGGAAGAGAAAAGACTTCCCAAGAAAGTAATGAACTGGATGCCGCCTAATCGTCGAAAACGCGGAAGACCTAGGAAAACATGGAAAGAAGGAATAGCGAAGGCGATGAGCTCACGAGACCTGAGAGAGGGCCAATGGGACGATAGGAAGAGATGGAAGTTAGACATCGGACAACGTCGAAAGACGTTTTAAAACCGATATATATATATATATATATATATATATATATATATATATATATACATATATATACATAGAGCTTTTTCAGTTCCTATGAACAAATGTAATTTTGATAGAGAGATTAATACAATTAGACAAATAGCAACATCTAACGGTTATCCATTAGATATGATAAATAAGCTAATTAGTAAAAAAGAAGAAAAAGTGGCATTACAACTAATATATTCTAAACAAGCTGATGAAATTAAAACTTATAAAACCATCACATATGCAGGAAATATTTCTAATAATATTTCAAAGATAATATCTTCAGCAACGAATACAACAATTTCTTTTAAAACAGAAAGTAACGATAGTACAAAATTGTTAAATGTAAAAACAAAAATACCACTATTAAAGAAGTCTGGTATATATAAACTCAAATGTCCAGAATGTAATGATGTCTATTTGGGTCAGACCCTTAGGAATTTTGAAATACGATACAGTGAGCACTTACGAGCATACAGATTAAAACAACCAGATAAATCCCACTACGCAAAACATCTACTTGACACCATTCATTCATTGACATCTAACACAGAACTAGAAGTGCTGCATATTTGTGAAAAGAAACAACAACTGGATTTCCTTGAAGAACTGGAAATTAGAAGACATTTAAGAAACCCACAATATGAAGTTGTCAATGAACAGTTAAATCTAGGGAGTTCTCCACTAATAAACTGTCTTCTTAAGTGATAATTGTAAATATCAGCAGATATAGTTTTCCTGGTTTTCTATATCATTGCACAGTTATACTGATCTTAATTGGAAAAATGATATCCAGGATATCACCATAGGGCTAATAATACCTAAGCTTTAATATTTGTAATATCATATCTTCTTAGTTCTTCTATTAACATATATTAAGTCAATCACAAGGTAGGTCACTTCTTGGTCTAGCCAAAAATAATTATTAAACATCAGGTAGGCATCAATTGAAATGTAACTTCTGTCATTCTGACGATGATATTGATTTATCGAAACAATTGTCAATTTTTTATAATTTTCAATAACTTTTATTATATTGTGGAATTAACTAGAGACCGTGAGTTTCATTTAAAAACACTAATACACTAAATTTAGTTAAATCGTGATGACTTTGGGGGCTAACTTCACGGAACTGTTGCTTACTGGTGTTTTTACAGTGCAAGGCGTAGATTAACACAAATGCAATATTGAAATACCATGAAATCGAGAATGTGTCTTCAGTGTCACAAAAAAGTTGACACTGTTTAGAAGTTTGACATTTATTTTGAGCTGCAATGAACACTCGTGAAGCAGTTTCAAATAGTGTGCCACAATTAAAAATGGTAATGGTTCCTCAACGCACTCTTAAATTATTTTCTCGTACTTTATATTGACTAAAAAAATTTCTTTTAGATTTACGTTTAACACATTTTTTCGATTAGATAATATAATTCAAAAGCCAATAAAATTGCATATAAATTTTGTGGCTTAAGCTTTTTTGCTACAACGAAACATCGATATATTCTCCATCGAATGTATTTATATTACATTGTCGCTTTGTCTAAGTTAACCTTGTGCTCCTATGAAGATATATATCGCAATAACTGCTTCTAAGATATATAATTTCAAATTGTATCGTTTTACCATTTCATTATTCATATAAAAATATACACAATAGCCATACATTTGTGGAATTCATTGTCCGTTATTAATTATTCATAGTTTTATAAAAAGATGCGGCACGGGCAAACGCATTAACATATATATGCACATGGCACAATACGAATTGTTGCATGTCTCGTCTTGGCAGCTTCCTTTTATTTTATTATGTTATTTGGTATTGACGTAAATGGGCATGTGAACGAACTGAAAATGAGTCATATCAAGTACTATTGATTTTGTGTATTCACTCATCTGCGCCAAGCATGATATGAGCGGATTTATTTAACTTCAATACAAAACTAAAAATGGGTTTCGGGATTAAAATACTGAAAGGGGTGAATGCGTTCATAGCCATAAGTAGAAATCCTTCACGGTTTTATGCTTTGAATGCAAATCTTATTATTTGTACTATCTTTTTAGATTTTATTATGTTTGTCATATTTTATTACACAGGATATTTCTATGTAGAAAAGCAAATTCATATTATTAAGCCGAACACAGATATTTGACAGTGTACCATGAGGGTTTCATACATGAACTAGGGAAAATGCTGCCAAAACGGTTTTAAAGATTAAAACTAACTTGTCTGCATCTACGAATGCCCTGAAAAATAGTATATCACAAAATTGTCACTTGTTTACACTTCCGAGGCTGTATCGTGCTAACAAACCGAAATTTCTCCAAAAATAATGAAAAATGTAGTATATCTGGATTTATAGGACTCGTTGTACTCGCTCTAGTGAGCTGAAAATCAACAGGATTCATCTGTGAGTCACCCTGAAAAATATCCAATTATAAAATTGGTCACTTGTTTACACTCCGGTGGCTGTATCGTGATAACAACCCGATATTTCTCCAAAAATCACCAAAAATGTGGCACTTCGTGCCGTAACACCCGTTGTGCTAGTTAGCCTCTAGTGAGCTGAAAATCAATAAAGTTCATCTATAAGACACTCTCAATAATATCCAATCATAAAATTAGTCACTTATATACACTCCGGATGCTGTATCGTGCTAACAAACTGAAAATTCTGCAAAAATTTGGTACTTCTTGTACCATAGCACCCGTTGTACCGACTCCAGTGAGCTGAAAATCAATATGGTTAATCTGTGAGATGTCCTAAACAATATTCAATCTTAAAATTGTTCACTTGTTGCACTCTGGAGGCTGTATATTGCTAACAACACATGTTGCGGAAAGTGGCAGACGACGACATACACAGGATTTTTTTCTAAAATCATTTTTTCGTGCTGTTTTTGCTGAAAAACGTAAAAATAACTCAAAAACATATCCAAAATTCCAACTTTTTTTGGGGTATACCAATACTTTCCTCGCATATTAGATGGAAAAGTAATATAAAAATCCTATATTCCAGGTCGAATATTCCGTGTTCAACTGTCACTATGAACTTTCTCCGGCTGTGAATTCGGCCGCAGTTACACTATTTTTTATTACGACAATTGGGATAAGGTGAATCAATAACATAAATTTCGGGAAAAATGGATTTGTTTTAATACAAAAACAAATTCACATCAATTATGTATTCACAATACAACACGAATAAAAATCAGCTTAGCAATAAAAATATCTAACTCAAGATTTTATATCTACCGAAAATAAGTTTGAGGACTTATCTTGGAGAAAACCGGGATATACAGGTTTCAGCGATATCCACAATATCTTGAATAGCCTGGCCTGGTCTATGGATGTTCTGGATGGCTTCAGATGTCATGTAATGGCTTCAGATGTCACGTACGGCTTCAGGTGTAGGTAAAAAAAAACAAAAAAGGAAAAACAGTAGGGAAAATTGAAAAGGCGGAATAAAATGAACAGATTGGGAGCTTATACTCCAATACATACAAAAATTGAATTTAACTTTTATAATAAAACCACAGAAATCTGTTATAAATTTGCTTCACAAAATAAAGTTGGAAACCACCTAGTTCTTTAAGAAAAATAATAACGATGAAAAACTGGAAACACCAAAAATAACGTTTGTAAATGATCGAAATATTTTAGCACAATAAAAATCGTAATAGATTGATTTGTAAGCACACAACTACAATTTGAAAAGAAATAGAAAATCTTGACAAGTGGTTTTAAATATATAAACCAAATAGCACATAGAGTTGTTAACGTTGGATAGCTGTTACTTGTCTGCCCAACCTTATCTAATATGCGAGAAAAGTATTGGTTTACTCCAAAAATAAACGGTTGTAAAGATTAAAACAAACTTGTCCGCATCTGTGAGATGCCCTGAACAATATTCTATCATAAAATTGTCACTTGTATACACTACGGGGGATGTATCGTGCTACCAAACCGAAATATTTCTAAAAATAACCAAAAATGTAGTATATCTGGATTTATATTACCCGCTGTACTTGTTCAAGTCAACTGAAAATCAATAGGGTACATCTGCGAGACATCTTGAAAAATATCCAATTTAAAATTGGTCACTTGTATACACTCCGCAGGCTGTATCGTGCTAACATCCCGAAATTTTTCTAAAAAGGACCAAAAATGTGGCACTTCAGGTACCATAGCACCCGTTGTACTGGCTTTAGTGAGCTGAATATCAGTAGGGTTTATCTTTGAGATGCTCTGAAAATATCCAATCATAATATTGGTCACTTGTATATACTCCGGAGGCTGTATCGTGCTAACAAACTGAAATTTCTCCAAAAATTACAAAAATGTCGTACTTAAAGTACTATAGCACCTGTTTTACTGACTCTGGTGAGCTGAAAATCAATAAGATTCATCTGTGAGAGGTCCTGAATAATATTCAATCATAAAATTGGTGACTTGTTGCACTCCGGAGTCTGTATCGTGCTAACAAGGCATGTAACGAAAAGTGGCCGACGACATACACAGTATTTTTTTCTAAACACCGTTTTTTTGGCGTTGTTCTTGATGGAAAACGTAAAAATATTTCAAAAATGTTTTTCTTTTAAACTCGCATATTAGGGACGGGAAAGTTGGAATTTTCGATTTATTCTGAGTTACTTTTTTGCAACAAGTCACCAATTTCATGATAGAATATTGTTTAGAACAACTCACAGATGAACCCTATTGATTTTCAGCTCGCCTGAGCCAGTACAACGGGTGCTATGGTACTGGAAGTACCACATTTTTGGTAATTTTGGGAGAAATTTCGAGTTGTTAGCATGATACAGCTTCCGGAGTGTATACAAGTGACCGATTTTATGATTGGATATTGTTCAGGGCGTCTCACATATTAACCCTATTGATTTTCAGCTCAGTAGAGCCAGTATAATGGGTCCTACCTACTCGGGGTCCGATAAACCCAGATATACCACATTAGTTTTAATCTTTAAAACCATTTATTTTTATTTGTTTTATAGCTGATATAAGTTGAATAATCGTTTATAATTAAGCGTAAAGTACAATTCACCCGTACTGTTATATTAATTCTTATTCTGTAGATATTCACTTCGAAAGTGAGTCAGTTGGCTGAATTATAAGGACTTTTAAGTGTTTGAAAGGGGAGGCGTTACGCTGTTTGTGATAATATCTGGGAGGTCATATTTATTTATTTATTCATTTATACTCAAATAGGTTTACAACCTTATCACATGGATATTTGAAATTGAATAAACAAAAATTTATAAATTTAATATTAAAATAATATAATAACATGATCTACTATATAAAGACAAGGATTCCAGAACCAAGACGACAGAACTCACACCTCTCAATTTCTACATTTGATTGAAATAATTTGAAAATTAAGTTAACAATTAAAAATTAAGAATTAAGTATTGAGCATTAAGTGGCGAAAAGAGCAAGATGCCCACACACCCTCCCACGATACTCAACAATGGGTACTGTCCAGTCAATGTCAATAAATGTATTCAGATTATTGGCCAATGTCAATATGGCTTCTAATGGAGAATGTACACAAGTTCGTATTCTTTCGAATAATAATGGACAGCGGGTTGGTCTCGCTTTTAATAACCGTTTGATTTGTGGGGTGAACCATTTTGCAAATTTATTGTAATTGTTGTAAGTTTTATATTTCGGAACAGTGACTTGTAAAAAATGTGCTGAATCTACATTGTCATTGTTTGTAACGTCTATCCAACATGTATCTCTCAACATTTCGTTCATCAATTCAAAATTAACCTTTTTAAACTTAAATTTGTATTCAGTTGCCTTCTTTTGTTCTTGTGTATTTTGCTTGACCAACGTTATATTAATATATAGAGATGGATGCAATATATCTTCAGTAACTAAAGGTAATTGTTCCTTCATCACCGTGCATGTATCTACATTATCATTTGACGCAATAACTAGGTCTAACGTTTTATCTTGACTATTTTTTATATTATTGTACAAAATAAATGAGTTAAATTTAAAAATTCAATTAAACCCTCCAGTTTAGGACTAGTATTAAAATCCGCATTGTCTGTACCTTTTATTTCTGGTATATTAAAATCGCCTAGAATAAATATGTTATCTTTGTTGAGGACATGTTGCAAAATCTCAAAACATTCCATATAGTCGTTTACCTTACAATCGGGTGGTATGTATACTCTCCCCACATGAATTTTAACTTTATTATTTATTTTTATTTCTGCAAATAAAATTTCAAATAATGAACGGTACTGAAAGAAAGTTAAAATTTTATATCTTTTCTTTGTAACTATTAATACACCACCTCCGCGTGATTTATTAGTAAATTCCCGGTCCCTATCTGATCTTATCACATTGTAATGAGATATTTGAAGAATTCCTAATTTCCTAGTTGCATCAACAAAATTTTTGTAACCCAAACATCAGGCAGGTTTTTATTTTAAATCACACATAGTCCAAACTAGCTAAGATTCAAATGATGTTGATCTTCACATAGCAGACAAAACAATGTAAATAAATGAATGTGCGACTGATTCGACTATAATATGTATTGTAGGTATACAACAATATATATTATAACAATATTATGACAATTATAAATTGTCATAAATAAACTACTTTAGTGTAAAGTACAAAAGCTGATTAAAATTTTCAAATTGAACGTTCTGTATTTTTTTTTCTATTCACTTTTGTTCCCAGGTAGATGTTGATGTTTTTGCCATCATCTAATGTTTTATTATGGCGTTAGCTCAGTGCATTTTGGCAAATGTAAAGTTCTTACGTAACTGTGTTATAATCTAAATTATAACACACCTTATATGGAATAAACACAAAGAGGTACATGTTCAATTAGCTCAAACAATCAAAATATATTAGTTAGCTGGTTAATTGTTGATGTAGAACGGAATATCTTCTTCATACCTCTTAAGTAATACATTTATAAAAGGATTTATAATAATATACGGTTTAAAGTATTTAAACGCAAGGCGTGTAAAACATTACAACAAATTACAACATAGGCCGTGTAGTTTCTCGCTAACGCCTTTCCTAATAAGGAAACAATAATAATTTATCGTTTTTAAGATGAACAGTTAAAGAAATTGAATAAATCAAAATAACATAAATGGTAAAAAGCACAAGGCTGGTGAGTGTTTGTTTTTCATTCAGAATTGTGAATAGGTCATTGCAAAATAATAAATTATTTAGTTGTCTGAGAAAAGTGGGTACAAAAAGACTGTGTTTGTGGAACATTTCATAAAATGAAGTTTGAAAATTTGAAGAAGTTAAATATGGGCGTTTCAAAAAAGGTGGCCTCTTTATAGTTTTGGAAAAACACTGAAAAAGATATGGAGTTTGCTTGTTAAATAACTTATGTAACGGCATCCGTATTAACCTTCATAGAACTAGCCGGGGTCCGCTTGTACCCCATGACGTATGTTTTTGCTGTATCTTTGCAAACGCAAATTTTTAAACATTGATCTTTCATCTAGCTGCAGTTTATGAATTATTTTGATAAAATATGATGTATTTAGTAGTTTTTATTGGCTGGTATAAACAAAAAATAGTTTTATATTCCAGGGGTCTCTTCAGACCCCGGTCAGCCTTTTACGTCCGATAAAATAATCCCGGTAACTGTTAGTAAAATCGGGGAATCCCATACATTTAACGTTTGTTTACTCACAGGGAATTTACCCATATAATTGTAAAATGTAAATTACCAGTTCAAATGGGGAATTCCCCGCACTGCCATATAATTTTTAGACTTGAATATTCGGGTTAGTCTCTTGTGATATTGCGAGTAGGGTACATCGTTTTGAAAATGAGTCAGTTTTTATTTAGAAACAATCGCAAGGGGCTTCTTACTGACGATGAGATGTTACGTATACTTGAAAGTGATGATCCAGAGTTTGATAGTGTTATCAATGAGGAAACATCGAGTGACTTAGAAGATGAAGACATGTCACAGAAGTAGAGGAAGAAAATGATGTAATAGTTGTTGATCAAAGTATAGAGAAAACGAACCCAGAGGAACCAACAGTTAGTAACAGCCAGGGCATTCCAGTATATAAATCTAAAGATGGAACTGAGTGGTCAAAAATTCCAGGAAACACAAAAGTTAGACGTTCAAAAGCTAATATTCGGAGACATGCTCTAGGCCTTACAAATTACAGTTCTGATATCTCAAGTATAAAAGACGCTTTTCTTCTTTTCCTATCTCCGGATATTCTGAACATAATAGTAACCGAAACAAACAGAAAGGCACAAACATATTATGATAAATGGAATATAGAAAATCCGAATAAAATAAAGTTTTTGTACCTGTTGATTCTACAGAGATTGAAGCTTATATTGGACTGTTGCTTATTTTTGGCGCACTTCACGGATCGAAAGAGGCTATCGATATGCTCTGGTGTCAAGATATTTCTTACTGTCGTCCTATAATTCCTGCTGCAATGTCAAGAGACAGATTCAAACAAATTACTTCATTTTTACGCTTTGATAATTTTCAAACAAGACAAGAACGAAAATTAGTATAAGCTAGCTCCGATAAGAGATATGTTCGATATTTTCACTTCAAATTGTAAAAAATCGATTAATCCTGGCGACCATCTATGTGTAGATGAGCAGCTTGTACCATTTAGGGGTAAGGCACTATTCCGAGTCTATATGAAGAGTAAACCTGATAAGTATGGAATCAAAATATGGGATATTGTGGACTGCACCACTTCTTATATTGCAAACATGCAAGTTTATTTGGGTAAGTTATTTGAAAAGCAATATAGGCAAACTTTATATTCCTATGTATCTATTAATTTTAGGAAAACAAGGTAACAAAGCGGAAAAGGGTCAAGGTCAAAGGGTTGTCCTAGATTTGACAGACCATTTGGAAGGCGTATTTGGAATAACGACCGATAACTTTTTTACAAGTTTAGAACTTGCTGACAAGTTGTGGAAAAAAATATTACTTTATGTGGAACCCTCCGGAAAAATAAAACTTTTATTCCCAGGGAACTTCTACCGACATCGTACAAGAAAGAGTTTTCAAGTATGTTTGCTTTTAGAAATCAAAGAACGCTAGTATCCTATATTCCAAAACAAAAACATGCTGTCATCTTACTTTCAAGTGAGCATACTGATAGTAAAGTAGCTGGAGAAGAACACCACTATAATCCAGAAATTATTCTTCATTACAACAAAACAAAAGGTGCTGTCGACACTTCAGATAAGTTGGCCAAAGAATATACAGTGCAGAGAAAGTCAAACCGCTGGCCAATGGCAATATTTTCGCATCTTATAGATATCGCAGGAATAAATGCTTATAAATTGTGGTTACTGCAGAACCCGGATTGGCGAAAAAACAGTTTGGATAAACGTAAAATGTATATTTTGGGACTAGGGAAAGGACTCATAAAGGAAAACGTTTTCCGGCGATATAATAATAACTACATTCAGACGAATAGAAAACGGCATATAACAGACGTTTTTCCCGAACTACTGGATGCAACAGAACATAGAGTTGAGCAACAAAACATAACCAGGGGGCGCTGCGTTATGTGTCAAAGATGAAAAAACAGAAAATCCAGAAAAATATGTATTAGGTGTAATAACTTTGTGTGTCTAGAACATTCAAAATCGGAGATAGTTTGTAAAAAATGTTAAAATGATATGTAGCTAGTAGTATTAGTGATTAGGGTATTTTGTATTTTTTCGTGATGATTTTTGACTAATAAATGGTTAATAGTAAAACTTCAATAAAACTTCTTTTCTATATATTTAATTTAAAGAAAAATACAGCATTTCTGCAATTTTACGCATGGGGTCTTCTCGGACCCCAGTTAGTCCTTTTCGTAAAATTTTGATGTCCGTCCCATGAAGGTTAAAGATACACGGTGTTGGAAGAAATATTTTTACACATCTATCACGATTATCTTCAAACTTCTGGCAATATTTAATAAAATTTTGTATGAATATTTTCTGGGATTTAATATATCTCATGAATTTGTTTTTATATTATATCTTTCATGGAGAGCGCTAGTTACTCATTTTAAACATAACATTTTTAGGTTATATTTTGCGTGAACTAAAAGATTCAATTTTATACCAAAAAAGTACTCTTGGTAAAACTCGATAGTGTGTACCTAACTTTTTCAATATATATTGAATTAAAACTATGATGTAATACCTGATGCCAGTAAGGTAAAACACCCAATGGTTGCAATAAATTATTGGAATTATATGTTATATACTCCAATTTTAAGTAAAATAAAAAAGTGATACATTGTAGGGGTGTTTTATAACTATTATATTTTTATATCCCGGTCCCGGTATAATAGTAGAATATATGAATACCACTTAATTTTAAAGATTTTTTGCATTATATGTTCGGTAGAAAAAAATTCAATAATTGACACAAGATGCGATAAGAGTTCTTTAGTCCTCTATTATGTTATAAAATATATTTTAATAGGGCGGTATGACTTTTCAGCAACCAGTGATCAATTATATACCATTATATTAATATTTTTTTGTAAAAAAACAAAAATTGTAAATCCTTTGCAAAACACTAATGTTTGACATTTTGTGAACCAATAATTGACACCATAAAATAAACTTTTTATTTAAATAAAAACATAATAGAAGGAAACGTTTTTTATTGAATTTGTTCATCTACAATCAGATCTTCATTAAATATATACTTAATACGACCCCAGTTAGAACCATTTGTGGAAAATTTATTTTTTGTAAAATTTGGTTTGAAGAAATCACGCTTACGTCGTTTTCATTTAATTTGAAAGATCTTTTGTCGCCTTCACATTGCTTCAGACCCACAACTTCCATTTCACTGTTTGGGTATAATGTAATGTTTTTCTTATTTATTCAAACACACAACGGGTGGGATAAATTTATAGACTCGGTATATCCACTTACGTAATTTATTCATACACTTAACTATTCACTCACTATACACTTAACTATTCACTAACTCTCGCCGTTGGTAGGTAGTCTCTTATATATTAAACGTTTTTGTAGTGCCTTCTATTCCGGAAATTTCTCGATTGTGGCTCGTAACAAACAATCGACCTTCCTGAAATTCTCTATAAAAACAATCGCAAAAAATTATAAATAGACCTTCCAAGAAATCGGTGCGAATTCGCCAAAATTCTAACTTTTATATATATGATTAGAAAGAATCGGATTCAGGTAATACACCAGTATGCGGTTTCGAAACATTACCCCCACCCTAAAAGGAAGTTTCTCCTGGAACTTCTGTGTAGCCGGGACTGGATGTTTAAATCGGCAACTGGACCCATGTCTGCACTTTTCGGTCATATGAAAATAACAGGGCACCGTCTTCAACAGTATATTGGAAAATCACCTCTATCATGTTCCCGCTGACTCGCCAATCCAACTGGTTGGTCTCTATCCTGGGCATTGCTAGTTTGTCCACTTGGGATTCCAGCACATGATCTCGAAGACTTCGTAGCGCTTTCAACACATCGCTGTAGTGACTCCGTATCTAGCTTTCCTAATACCTCCATATGCGCCTATAACTTCTTCGAAGGCTGGGTCAGACTCTTGTTGTATATGGCGCACTTCTTCATATTTGTCATGGTATCCATCGAATGGCGCTAGTCGGTTTTGGTGGACTACTCTCGGTTTTCCATTGGGGATCTCGCGTATACGATAGATGACGTCGTTGATCCTCTTATTGATTAAGTATGGACGTTCCCATGATTTCTGTAATTTTGGAGAAAATTCTTTTCTTGTTGTCGGGTTGTGTAGCCATACGTTGTCCCCTTCTTTGAAACTGCCTTCTGTGGCCTGCGTATCGTACCGTTTTTTATTCTGCCAACTCGAAGGTTCGTTCGAGCCTATTCGTGCACAGCTTCCATCCTTCTTCTTAATTGGATCACGTAATCTTCTCCTGCTAGATCTTCGCCAGGCCGACAGCCAACCTCCAGGTCACAAGAAAGCCTCATTTTACGTCCAAACAGGATTTTCGCAGGTATTTCAGGCGTGGATTCATTTATGGCAGATCGATAAGCCAACGCAAATAGGGAAATTTACTGGTCCCAATGTCTCTGGTGGCTGGAAACTACTTTGGACAGGTATTTTCCAATGGTCCTGTTCATTATTTTGACCATTCCATCTGACTGGATACAACGCTGTTGTCCTGGTCTTCTTCATTCTCAGCTTGTCACAAATTTCCTGGAATACCTGACTGTCGAAATTTCTTCTTTGATCGCTGTGGACTTCCAAGGGCACTCCATATCGGCTGATGAATTATTTCACCAATACATCCCCAGCCTCTTGATTTACGATCGCGGAAATTTCCACCCACTTTTTGAAAAAATCCATTACTACCAGGATGTATTTACCACCATATTCTGTCGTCGTAAATATTCCAGCGATGTCTAAAGCAATCCTTTCGAAAGGGCTTCCAACATTATATTGTTTCATGGGTGCCTTTCTCTTGCGTTGTGGTCCATTACTCATAGCATAAGTCGTACATTTCTTACACCAGTCCTTTACATCGTCGGGCTGTTCATCCAATAAAACTTTTGACGGACACGATGAAGGGTTTTCTTCACTCCCAGATAACCTCCCGATGGATTGTCGTGTAACTTTCTCAGTACCTCGGCTACTCTCGTTCTCGGGATAACTATCTGTCTTCTCATCTCGGAACCATCTTCGTTTTCAAGAACTCTTTTCAACAGCCCTTCTTCCATGACAAGGGAGTCCCACTGAGCCCAATATGCCTTGAGTGTCGGTGACAATCTTGACACTGCTTGCCAGGTAGGTCGCCGATTTTCTTCCTTCCATTACCGAATCATCTTTAGGTGAGGATCATTCTCCTGATCTTGTTTGATTCTGGTGAGTAACCATTCTTCGTTGACTACTGTAGTTCTTGAAACTGTGCTTCCCTAGATTCCACCTTGATTGCAGTGGGAACAGTCTGTTGGACACGGCCGTCTGGACAGGGAGTCGGCATTTCGATGTTCGATGTTGAAATCGTACTCTTGAAGTCCTTCAATCCATCTAGCCACCATCCCTGCAAATTTTCCTCCGAAAACAATTGCTGTCGTCTGCGTATCGTAGGCAGTAAAAGTTCGCCGTGGATAATTCTATGAGAAGGTTCCCCAAAGTAACGGTGATAAAACTCATCCCTGTGGGTATCATCCGCCGGCTCTTGCTTTGATGGTGGCTAGACCCAGAGTGGATTCTACTATCTTATTTTCCAGGTTAGCTTCTATCCATCTACATATTACAGTAGGTGTGCCCCGTTTACTCATTGCGCTGATCAATGTGCTGTTAATCCCATTATTGAATTCTCCCTCGATATCCAGGAAAGTGGCAATTGCCATCTCCTTGTCTTCTATTGGCCTTGAGACCAGCCTGTTTAGATCGTCCAGCGCGAAATCTGTAGATCTACTACCGGGTTGGTAAGCATACCTACTGACGGTTACTTAGGAGGTTAGCTTTTAGTTCTTCGTCCCTAATATACCTACTCAGAAACATTTCTAGTATTCTGAGTAGAACGGATGATGGGCTTAATGGTCTGTATGACTTAGATGTTAGGTCTGACACTTTGCTTACCTTGGGCAATTATAAGACCTTGACCTTTTGCCATATTCTTGGTGTGAACCCCATCCCAAACAGGCTTTAAGGGTCTTACATAGGTGTGGTGGTAACACCTCAATCACTATCTGCATTAATATGGGGTAGATACTATATGTCCCAGTGCACTTGTATGGCTTAAATTTATTTATAGCCCATCTAATCCTGCTTGGTCTGGTCACCTTAGTGGCTATCATCCAATCCAGAACGCTTGGTCTATTCAGCCTTCGGTCTCGATGGGTCATCCAGAATTGATGAGGCCGGAAAGTAAGTGTTTAATAGTTTTCTCAGACTCTCATCTTCAGTTTGCGTATAAATGCCATCTGCTTTCTTAACGAATCCTACATCTTTTTTGGTTGTACCATCCTTTGATAGGACTTTGTGGATACGAGAACATGCTGAGATATCTGAAATCTCTTCTATAAATTCCTTTTGGCTTTGCGTGTTTCTTTTTTTGTATTACATGAGCTTACACCTGTAGGTACCCCAGTCTAGAGTGGTTTTGGCTTTGTTCATCAAGTTTCGGACTTCTGGCCTTCACGTAATTCCACCAGACTGTGTTTGTTACTCGTATTCTTTCTTGTTTATTTCTGAGTCGTTATCTTTGTATGCAGCCATAATAACTTTTCCAACCACTTCAACTGCCGCATTTACAGCGTCTACGCCTTTAATTATTTCCGTATTTTCCTCGAGATTTCTGTTTGTATCTCTTGGGTTGCGATATTTAGTCTCCTATGGAAATATATTCAATAAGAGGTAGACAAACAGAAGAAATCCTAGTCGAGCGAAGAAGAAGAAGGATAAAATAATATTATCACTCAATGATTGGTTGTTCTTCGTCCCATACGTTTAAGTGCCACAATGGTTCAAAATCACGTAAATCTCCAAAATAGAAACACTTTTGTTTAACATATATATTTTTAAAGACCGTAATTTCTCAATTTCTTATATTTTCATGGGCTCTGACCGAAACCCGTGAAAATATATGAAATTAAAAAAAAAACACTTTGTTTCTCGTAAAGCTCGGTACTTGGGATGTTTTTTCAGGTCCCTCAGTCTAATGTTAATTTAGGTAAGAAAGGTTTGCATAACCATACATTTCCTTCCACAAAATACTATGTCAGCCAGAATTTTTGAAAAAAATTGGATTCCAAATCGTGGGCTATTTATCATTTTCATTCTTCTTAGTTGCAATTATGCAACAGTTCAGAAAGTTCCAGGAATTGATTAATTAAAATACCCGCTTAGAAATGTTGTCGAAACTGTTTGAGTGTCGTCTGTCATTAAGTTGGTTTACAGTGGTCAGTTTTGTCTGTTCATCCCATTTGCGATTTTCACAATATAAAACAACAAATCTTGTATTTGGCGTTGCTAATAGAATTCCGCTAAAAATGTTTATTGTATCAAAAATATGTGCGTATAAGTGGCCGGCAAACATAGTCTTCAACTGAACTAAACAAAGACGAAAGGAAATGGTAACTGAAAATTGTCGCTTAAATATGATAGAGATATCTGCGTGAACTTCTGTGTTTTACAAAACAATTCATACATTTTTTAAACGATTGTTTGGACATAAAACGATTTGCCAACTAGTCCCGAAAGACCTGGATTTTTTTGCAAAAATATAGTTTTGCTAAATTCAAGAAATCAATTAACATATATTTTATTAATAAATAAATTAAATTGTTGTATACTGTGCCTACGTTTATATTCCGTTTTTGCTATTCTTATGTTGCCCAATGCTCTGTTACAGTCACGTAGCTATGGCTTTTGCATGGGGGGGGGTTTGGGCTTTTTTTATCTGATAGGTTTAGAAGGGGAAAGCTTTATTGAAGGCGCCGCCGAAGGTAAAAAAATCGAGTGCCACTCCGAAAAGCATTCTTTCAAGTTCAAGAAATAATGTATTGTTTTTATTTAATTCTTCTAAAAGTATTTTTAAACATAGTTTTACCCCCTTCTGCTTAAATGGTTATAATCAACTACGTTGATTTTGGAACACCTATTTTAAAAAATGTCAGATGATTGAAGCTTGAAGCATTTATTAAAACAGAAAATTATTCTTACAGAAGTAAATTTAACCTCTTTCTTCTTTCATCTAAGTTATTCACAATTGTTGAGGAATCTATTTCTATTGCCACATCCCGATGAACACTCATAAGCGCTAATCCAGTTCTCAATCGTTGGGAAAAGAGTTCATCACATCGATCCACGGTTTCTACGGTAGTAGAGGGCTTTTCTTGATTGCACCAGTCGTTGGCCAAAGCTCATACTCGCTTGCCACACCTTTCTTTTCAGCTTCACTAAGAAATATTTCACATATTCTTGCAATACATCTCTTTGCTTTATCAGTGTTTTGGGTCCGGTCATGTAAAATCAACTGAATTTCTGAAATTGTTTCTTCGTTTTACCCATTTATCGAACATGTAGCCCCATGTTCGATAAATGGGTAAAATATATTCCGCCGATAGTAAACTTCAGCTGTGTCCCCTGGTACATTACTGCGATTGATTTGTCTTCCAGTTACTCTTGGAATACATATATCAACTGAACTTAACTTTTTTGCTTCCTCAAAAAGATTTGAGAAATCCCGTTCATTACGTAGGTTTTGTAAGGTGGTTTTTATTGTTTTTACATGACTGCAGGTGTAGTTTAGATCTACATTGACCTTTTGCAGGCTTTGGCTTAAGTTTGAAGTTTGACGGAAAAATTTTACTCAAAACTATCATTGAAACGATGAATTGACTACTTTTCATCGCAACTTGTAACTGGTAAGCTTGGGTTGCAACTTCCCTTCCAGGCTATTGAAGAGCCTGAAGTGCTGCAAGTACCACAGAATACATCTCAGCAAACCTGTCGACGGCTGTGTGTTTTTCCGTCCGGCGTGTCTCACAAAGCGAGATAAGCGTTGAATCAGGCGCACCAATCTCGTCCGTAGTCTCTTTTAGAAGATCATCTCGTAGTGCAGATTGTCGAAAAAAGTCAATCATACTTTTAATATTTTCGATGCAGTTTCGAATTGCAGGAATCTCGCATGAATGAGACAAAACTAAATTAAAGGTATGAGCTACACAATGTACGAACTGTGCTCGGGGATATTTGTCCATAATCAATGTTTAAATCGTCCGCTCATTACGGCTGCCCCATCATAGCCCTGATCAACTAAATTCTCCAAATCTAATCCAAAGGACATAAGTGCTTCCATGATGGTCGAAGCTAAAACTGATGCTGTAACATCATGTACGTGGAAAAATGCAACGAAGTCCTCTCGAATGAGAGCGTTTCCAGAAGAGCAGTCGACATAGCGAAGGCAAAGTCATAGCTGTTCATAACGCGATACCTCTTGCGTTTTCTCGGCAAGTACATCAAAGAAGCCTGACTGTCTAACTCTATTAATTATTTGATTTTGAATGGCATTTCTACACAATTCAATAATTTCATTTTGGATTACAGGCGATGTGTACATAGTCCGAGTATGGGTATTTTGCAAAAGTAAGTGATTTTTTAGTACTTCATCACCAGATCACGCACGGAAATGAAGTACGAGTAGTGCACGAAAATTTCTATCATTATGAGGAGGATCTATAATGCCGATTCCACCAGAGTCTTCATTTCCCCTCAAAGGCAACTCCTGTCGTCCGCAAAATAAGATTGTGTCTACTATAGCACTCAGCCGCTGTCTATTTTCTTCGGCAATTTTTATTTCACATCAAATGATTCTACAACATCACGGGATTGGCTTTCTATAACACTCACAAAAGTTCTTGTCCGTTCAACAGCACTTTTATGTTAATTAGTGTTTCGATGTTGTTCGATCTTTTCCAAACCAATTTTCCAGTTATTAAATGGCTTTGTGACAAAACTTCCAAGTTTTTGATCACCGCGACCACCTCCAGTCTATCCAAATAAAACACACATTTTGCATAGTGATCCTTGCGATATATTTGAATAAACTAACCATGGGTTGTTTTGGGTCCAATGACGATGGAAAGAAAGATTTCTTTTACCAGTGATGGGAAACTTAAAAGTATCTGGGGGGTCCAAGTTTATTTCAAAGCTTCCAGTTTCTCTTGAGCATTTTATGGAGGTTTTAACAAATATTTGCCGATATCATATTCATCTTCCTTTATGAGTGAATCCAGGGTAGCTAAAACAAAAAACAGTGATGTGAATTTGCAGCGGCGCAGCGTTTTGTTAAATAAGTTTTAAAATTTTAAATGTATACATCCAAAACCCTCTAAAAGGATGTACAACTCGACTTTTACGAAAATGAGTGATTTGGAATGATTCAATTTTCGATCATCTATGTGATGTGGAATTTGGAAGTAGTATATGTAGTACGTTAAAGTGGTGGTAAATTAAAATTAAAGTAAGTTACTAGTCTTGCTACTGCCTGTTTCAATGCTGCTATTTGAGCAGGAGAGACCTTGATCATCTGTATTAATATCCATACACGGACCGAGTATGCTTTTATCGACTTGAAGGTTATCTTCATCATTGGTTTTCCCCTTCTTTGGAAAAAATCCCAAAATTGACTGCTGTGTCTGCTGTAAAGTACGCTTCATATTTGCTTCACTAAAATAATATTTCTCGACACGCAAAATAAGGAAATTTGCACAATAAAAACAACACACATAAATATGGACGACAAACCGTCATAGGCGTAATAGCAAATTCAACGATATCTGATAATGATTGACATGAAAGTGGCGTGCGCCGGCGACGCGTGCGAGGGCGGAGCCGAGGAGGGGATATGGAATCCATTTCAATTATCGGCGAAGTTGCAAGCGCTGCGCCGATTCACAAATTCTCTAAACAATGTTGCCGGACTGTCGGTATTGATCTGAGATTTGATTCCTTAGATCATATATACTACCGTGGATCAGGCAACAGCCGTAAACTCTGTTTCCAACATATTCACGACGTACTTCTACGAGCCATCCTTGTTTGACACTCACAAGTTTCTAACGTTGCATCTTTGTTTTGAAGCCTTTGACTATTTTGACGTACACAGTCAGCGCTAAATTTAAATAATCATTTATCAAATCTAGATTTTGAAATGACTTCTAAGAAGAATTTTTGTGATCCTTCTTCACTTAGAACTTTGTTTTGGAAAGTTCTTTCTTTCATTTGAAAGGGAATATTTCAAAATATTGGTTGAGTAGTTTTGGTTTTTTAAATAAAAATAAACACAATAAGCAATATCATCTAGCTAAATAAAATTGCGTATTTTTGCTTTCACGTCTCATTTGATTAATTTTGGTTTATTACTTTAGTACATTTAACTATTATAAACTGAACTATGGACCAAAACTTACAAACGATTTAAAGTTTTAAAATATTTTGAATTCGATTAATTTTTTTAAAGCTTTTAAGTATATTTAATATAGGGTACCTATTTTAAACCGGTGTGAAGTTAGTGGCGTCGTTAATATTATTTTGACTACATAGAGAATGGTGAAGTAGCTGAAAACAACAGCGCGAGTATCTTGAGGATTCACAAAATATTCAGCCGGAAGAAAAATCATTTAAAAATGGTCAAAGGTGAAGATTCATTCATTTATAGTGAATACATGAAATTTTCTCAGACAAAAAATTATCTCGCAATTTAAAATTTGTAGTGAAATGAAAATTCCAGACGAAAGAAAGATCATGGAGTCAATCTCTAAGGGGTAGTTTTGGTTCTTTATTTTAGAAATATGTGACGGTGAATAAAATACCGGAGCAGCTCTAAATTTATAAACAAGTATCCTAATGATACATCAAATACTCCACTGATAGGAAAATGACTTAGCTAATTTCCAAGGGGTTGTTTTTGTTATTTATTTCAGAAATATGTCATTTTGACGGTGAAGAAAATAACGGAGCAACTTTAAATTTATAGAGAAGTATCCTAATGATAAATCGAATACTCCAATGATAGGAAAATGACTTAGCTAATCTCCAAGGGGTAGTTTTTGTTATTTATTTCAGAAATATGTAATTTTGACGGTGAAGAAAATAACGGAGCAACTTTAAATTTATGAACAGGTATCCTAATGATAAATCATATACACGATTGACAGGAAAATTACTTAGCAAATCTCCAAGGGGTAGTTTTTGTTATTTATTTCAGAAATATGTCATTTTCACGGTGAAGAAAATAACGGAGCAACTTTAAATTCATAAACAGGTATCCTAATGATAAATCAAATCCTCCACTGATAGGAAAATGACTTAGCTTATCTCCAAGGGGTAGTTTTTGTTATTTATTCCAGAAATATGTCATTTTCACGGTGAAGAAAGTAACGGAGCAACTTTAAATTTATAGAGAGGTATCCTAATAATAAATCGAATACTCGATTGACAGGAAAATGACTTAGCTGATCTTCAAGGGGTAGTTTTTGTTATTTATTTCTGGAATATGTCATTTAGACGGTGAAGAAAATAACGGAGCAATTTTATATTTCTAAACAAGTATCCTAATGATAAATCGAATACTCCACTGATGGGAAAATTATTTAGCAAATCTCCAAGGGGTAGTTTTTGGTTCTTTATTTCAGAAATATGTCATTTTGACGGTGAAGAAAATAACGGAGCAACTTTAAATTTATAGAGAGGTATCCTAATGATAAACCGAATACTACACTGATAGGAAAATGACTTAGCTAATCTCCAAGGGGTAGTTTTTGTTATTTATTCCAGAAATATGTAATTTTCACGGTGAAGAAAATAACGGAGCAACTTTAAATTTATAAACAGGTATCCTAATGATAAATCAAATCCTCCACTGGTAGGAACATGACTTAGCTTATCTCCAAGGGGTAGTTTTTGTTATTTATTCCAGAAATATGTCATTTTGACGGTGAAAAAATAACGGAGCAACTTTAAATTTATAGAGAGGTATCCTAATAATAAATTGAATACTCGATTGGCAGGAAAATGACTTAGCTAATCTTCGAGGGGTAGTTTTTGTTATTTATTTCTGGAATATGTCATTTTGACGGTGAAGAAAATAACGGAGCAATTTTATATTTCTAAACAAGTATCCTAATGATAAATCGAATACTCCACTGATGGGAAAATTATTTAGCAAATCTCCAAGGGGTAGTTTTTGGTTCTTTATTTCAGAAATATGTCATTTTGACGGTGAAGAAAATAACGGAGCAACTTTAAATTTATAGAGAGGTATCCTAATGATAAACCGAATACTACACTGATAGGAAAATGACTTAGCTAATCTCCAAGGGGTAGTTTTTGTTATTTATTTCAGAAATATGTCATTTTGAAGGTGAAGAAAATAACGGAGCAGCTTTAAATTTATAAAGAGGTATCCTAATAATAAATCGAATACTCGATTGACAGGAAAATCACTTAGCTGATCTTCAAGGGGTAGTTTTCGTTATTTATTTCTAAAATATGTCATTTGGACGGTGAAGAAAATAACGGAGCAATTTTATATTTCTAAACAAGTATCCCAATGATAAATCTAATACTCGATTGACAGGAAAATGACTTAGCTGATCTTCAAGGGGTAGTTTTCGTTATTTATTTCTAAAATATGTCATTTTGACGGTGAAGAAAATAACGGAGCAACTTTAAATTTATAAACAGGTACCCTAATGATAAATCGAATACTCCACTGATAGGAAAATGACTTAGCTAATCTCCAAGTGGTGATTTTTATTTATTTCAGAAATATGTCATTTTGACGGCGAAGAAAATAACGGAACAACTTAAAATTTATAGAGAGGTATCCTACCCCTTGGACATTAACTAAGTAATTTTCCTGTGGAGTATCCGATTCTATGAATTTAAAGCTGCTCCGTTATTAAGTGTCACTGGAGGGCACTGTTCTTTTCTCAACGTGAAGGTCACTTGGACTGACTTTGTTTCATTCCTTTTGATCCGCCACTTATGTAACCAAGTTTGAATGTTATTTAGTTGTGCCTGAAGAATCGAAGACGCTGTAGCTGGGTTTTCGTGGGCTGCAAGGACGGCGGTATCGTCTGCAAAAGTTCCAGTGAATGTTTCATTGTTGGTTGGTAGATCTGCTGTATGTAGTACATACAACAGCGGTCCAAGAACACTGCCCTGCGGTACCCCGGATTTAATTAGAAAATTATTGGAAAGACTTTCATTCATTCTCGTTCGAAATTCTCTGTCGCTTAGGTAGGATCTCAATAATTTCAGGTAGGTGATGGGAAGATATTTCTTTATTTTGAATACCAGACCTGTGTGCCAAACCTTGTCAAAGGCTTGACTAATATCCAAGAAGGCAGCTGTACAATACTGCTTGTTTTCCATTGCTGTATTTATGTTATGAACTATTATATGAACCTGCTGGACCGTGGAGTGCTCTTTCCTAAAACCAAATTGGTGGTGAGGAATCCATTCTTCTGTTTCCGGATCTGAATTGATTCTTTGTAGCAGCAGTCTTTCAAGTATTTTTGATACCATTGGTAGCAAGCTTATTGGCCTGTATGAGGTTACTTCGTTTGGATTTTTGCCCTCTTTTGGGATTAAGATTATTTCAGCTGTTTTAAATAGCTTGGGCCAGTAGTTTAAGCGTAAGATGGCATTGAAGATAAGAGTAACGAGTATGATTCCTTTCTCTGGTAGTTCCTTTATCATCCTAGGAGTTATTTTGTCGAGTCCAGAGGCTTTTCAATTGTTTAAGTATTGGATTTCTTGTTGGACTTCGTCTTTGGTTAGTGGTTTAATTGGTGGGATGTTTTCTGGAATGTTGATTAGGTTGCTTTCAATTTCAATATCTGGTGCGTCACTGTAGGGTGAAAATACTTGAGCTAGATGCTCAGCAAATAGCGCCGTTTTTTCATCGTCATTTCTGGCCCACTGTAGATTAGTTCCCTGCTCGTTTCTAATTCGGGGTACTTGGGTTTTAGGTTTTTTGGAATTTTTTATTGGTTCCCATATTGAGTTGTCTTGCCGATTTAGATTCGTTATATAATATGTAAATGATCTTTCTTGTTCCTCTTTGAGTTTAGATTTTAATTGGTTACTTAGTCTATTCAGTGTGGTCTTGTCCGATGGGGCATGGCTACGATGCCATTTTGCTTTTGCCTTCCTTTTTTGGGCTACTAGCTTTTTAATTTCCGCTGGGATGTAGTGAACTTTATTACCTGTATTAGTTGCAGGGGTGGCATTTTGTGCGGCCTCTTTGAGCATATAGTTTAAAGATGTTAGTGTTCCATCTATTTCGTCTGATGTTTTGAGACTTACTTGGAGGCTGATATCCTCTTCTAGTTTGGCTCGGTATTTTTCCCAGTTAGTTCTACTGTTATGTAACCTTGGTGTTATCGTTTTGTAAACTATGAAACTACTGATTGTTGCTATAATCGGAGAGTGGTCTGATGAGAGGTCATAGTTTGGCATGACGTCCATGTAAGCAGGGGAAATACCCTTGGTAATAAATAGGTCCAGCAGGTCAGGTGTCTTATTTGGATCTGTTGGCCAATAAGTAGGGGTGCCAGTTGCCAGGGGGTGGTAGTTGTTTTCATGTATTAAGTTTACTAATTCTCTGCCTTTAGTAGTTGTGATACGAGATCCAAATAAGATATGTTTGTTGTTGAAGTCTCCCCCCGCAACGAATTTGTGGCCTAGAGTATCAAAGAAATTCCTGTAGTCTTCCTTCTTCAAGTTGTAACGAGGAGGACAGTAGACTGCTGCAACTGTTAGCTCATATGACCTCATACTAACTTTTATAACTGTGGCTAGTAAACTATTTTGGGCGTATTTTGGTAGTTCAACATGTTTTATGGTGTTTTTTATCAAGATGGCCGATCCAGCAGGGGTTGTATTGTCTGGGTGGTTTGATGAATAAGTTGTGTATTGAGGTATCCTGAAGTGAGTTCGACTTGTGAAGTGGCTTTCACTTATTAATAGAATGTCTATTTCATTGTGATGAAGAAATAACTCTACCTCGTTCTTATGTTGTGGAAGCCCATTGGCATTCCACTCTGCGATTTTAATGAAACTATTGAATTTTGGATACAAGCGTTGATAGCATGTTTAGAACCATGCTGTTTTGTTGTAGTAGTTGTTGAAACATGTTTTTAAATTCCACAAGAAATTTGTTCATTATATCATTAATATTAAAATTTGTCTGTTGTTCACTATCATTTCTTACTACGTTGGCATAGCTATTCTGTGGATGTATAGGATAGTGGTTTTGGGGCACTGGTTTCGTTGTATGCAGAATAGGTCTAGTTGTAGTGTTATTTGCATTTTTTTGTATATTCATACGATTGTTGTCATTGTTTGGTTTAAATAGACTATGGTAGAATTCACATCCCTTATAGTTGGCTGGGTGGGCACCATCACATAGAGCACATCTAGCAGGGGTATCTTTACTTTTTTTGCAGGCTGTCGTATTATGTGCTCCACCACATTTGACACACGCAAATGGTCTGTTGCAGTATGACCTTGAGTGTCCGTACTGCTGGCATCTCATGCATTGTGTAATACCCTTTGTTGTTTTGGGCGGTTCTATTTGAATAGCTCTGTTTTGTAGATTTGACAGCTTGTAGATATCTCTGTTGTTGTCTGCTGGTTCTAGATCGACGAAAAAGATATTCAGCGGTTCTTTTGTTATTCGGCTCTTACAATTCATTACATTTCTGACCTTGTGTCCATTTTTGGTTAGTTCTTATTTTATTTCTTCTATGTCCGTAGTATGATGTAATTGTTTAATGACAATTCTATAGGCACGCTCTTCTTTAGGTTGATAAGTATGGTGTATTACGTCGTTGTCCCTCATGTGTTTTATTACCTTCCTATATGTATCTGGTGTGTCACAACATATCTTTACAGTATTGTCGGCTAGGGATTTTGTGGTGTATTGTGTGCTTTCTGCTATTGTGCCCAGTTATTCTATCATCTCCCCGTAGTTAATTACTCCGTATACGTATATTGGAGGTGGTTTTGGTGTTTTATTTTCATTTTCGTTGATTTTTGTGGCGTCTACTATCTCTTCCTGTGTTAAGGGGCTAAACTTGTTATTTGTTACTGTCTCTTGTGGTCTATTTGTTGCACTAATTTTTCTTCTCTTTGTGATTTTAACTACTTGCCAATTATTTTTGTTGGAGCTATTATTTTGCTCGTACTCGTCGTAACCTGCGAATTCTTCTTCGCTAGTTGATGACATTCTACAGTAGTTTTGGCTATGTGATGCTTGCTGTGGAGGGGATGGTTGGCTGACAGTATACTGGGGTTGTTGAATATGTCCATGCAATATTGGTTGAGGGTGAGTTTGAATTTGATGATATTGCGGTATTTGTGTATTGAAAGGTGGGACACCCTGTACAGTACTTCCATTATTTTGAGGCATCATTTGTTGGCTATAATTAAATCCCGGCCCATTGAAAGCTGGTAATGTGTTCATTTTTTTTTGTCTCTTTTATTTACTAATGAGTTGTCCAGTTTTTATCATTAGCTGATAAGAAATTAATTTTGTTTGGTGATTCACTTTTTTTTTTTTGTCGAAGCACTATTGATAACCGGAGCGATACACGTCTTTATGCTACGAAATTCAAATGAATACTCGCCAAATATCTAAACTATTTCTTATTTCTACTTATCCCGTACTACAAAAATAAATAATCAAGCAACAATTTTGTACAATAATTAGTTGGATAAAATGTATATACATTAAAATAACATTATTGAATTTAAACATAACTATCTTAGATAATGATCAAAAAAAATATTTTTATTGAAGGTATTAAAAATGTGGAGAATAACAATAAATGTGTATGAATCTGGCAACAAGGACACAAGCTCTCAAATTGAACATAGTCATACGTTGAGATTTTTAAAGGGTATGCTTAAATGGCAGACCGAAATAAAGACAAAGCTATGATGAATTTCATACAGCAGAAGAAGATAGTGTAATTTCGTCATGTCGTACATGGTGGAAATAGGGACGTGTATGTAGTTCTTATGTTTTGTAGAACTGCAAATCAACGATCTGTCTTAAATAGGCTAATAGATTCAAGAATTTCAATATGTACATTTACTTCGTTCATAAAGCGTATGTTATTACAATCGTTTTACATGGTATTTACTAAGCATTCGAATATGAAACAGCAAGAAGATCTTTCTTTTTTTGTCTTATTAACAATTAAGTTTAATCAAGGCGTATGTAATTATCAATTTGTAGTCAACCCACATGATGTAAATGAAGTAGAATTTTACTTTGTGGTAATACCACATGCAGTCATGATAACGAATTAAATGTTTAATATAAAAGACATTCTATGGAATACAAATATTCAGAGAATTCTATAGTTAATGCTTGTTTCCTACATTCTTATTCTTGTGAAGTCGTGCGTCGCCTCGGTTTATCATGGTTAAGACTATATATTATTTTAGAACTAGTGTCTTCATACCGCTGCGAATCGTCGAAAAAACTACAGTTGTTAAATCAAAGTAATTAACAGGAAACGATAAAAATATTTTACTCTGTCCAACAATTTTTTATGCTACATTAATATTAAAACTCGTCTTCTGTATCAACCATTCATTTAATCTTAATACACGTAAAGTATAAAAACTTGTTATTTTCCATAAAAAGCCATCCAATTTAGTACACACATATATTTACTATGAGGGATCCAACATCTTAGTTCTCCTTAGTTGTGGAATATGATGAAGATTATTGAAAGTCATAATGTATTCATGATTAGGTCTTTTTCATCAGTGTAGCGTTTTCTATTTAGATCAATAACCATGAAATATTAGGTAATTCAAAACTAATGTTTTTATATTATAATCTGATCAGAAGTTCTATAAATAAATAATTTTTTATCCTACAATACTCGAAAATTCAATTTTCGTGACTTTATTGGAATGGGAAAGTAAGTATTTGCACGGCTAGGCGAGAAAAATGGCAAATGATGGTTAGGCAGGCAAAAAAACTTCACAAAAATAACACTACATGGAACCCGATTATAAATGACGACGCGGCTGTCACTTTTAAATTTCAAATTGTGGTTTAAAGCTTCATTCACAATGCAATTACAATTAGTGCTTAAAAAAATTAAACTCAGAACGTCATTGAAATCTTGCATTCACAAACTAAGATACTATAATCTATTACTTTAAACACTTTACAAAAACTAACGTGCCACAAAGGGATCACAACAGCAACTCGAAAGGTTTGATCCTTGGGTTATTGTTACTTGTTGTTTGCCTCGACGTCCACGCGCTGGAGAAATCTTTGATAATCACTTATGGTGAATTCAGAGATAGTATTAATTGTGTCTACTTCAAGATGATAAGATACTAAATATTTCTCAGCACTTAATTGTAGAATCTTTGAATGGTTATGCTAGCATTTGTGACCCAAAAGCTCCAAAATTGTATGCCGTATGTCCAAACTGGTTATAAAACTTGCTTATACTAATTACAATGATTGCTCATTGCATGTCTGTCCAGTAACAAATACGTAGTATGTATAGGTTGGTTCTCATATAGACTTTGTATCGTAGTCCTGTTAAAGATGTTGTTTATGCTTGTTAGTGCATTTTCCACATACATAGTTGTTCTCATTCAACTTAATACGGCAAAAGTCCAGTTGGATATACTATCTAACGAGATTGGGAGCTATTCAGTAGCGTTGCTTCATTTCAGAGTATGAATTTTGTTGCTCAATTCGTAACATTAGAATAAAAAATTTATTTATTTTATTAAAATTTAAAATCTTGGTGAACACATTCTAATAATTGCCCTTCCTTTTTTTACATTTCCAACGAGAAGTGGAATCACAATTATTGAAACCTAGCTAAAGTACTTTTTTATTAAATTATTTTCAGGTTATTTCAACCCTGGGGAACGTTGTTGAGGAACTGGCAAATCCTAGCTGTAACTCATCCTGGTTACGTGGCGTTTCTAACCTACGATGAAGTGAAAGCCCGATTGCAGAGGTACATCAACAAGGCGGGTAGCTATGTATTTAGATTGTCGTGTACTAGATTAGGACAATGGGCAATTGGTTATGTCACACTAGACGGAGAAATCTTACAAACAATACCTCAAAATAAAAGCCTGATACAGGCTCTGTTGGATGGCTATCGGGAAGGATTGTAAGTATTACATTTAATTGCATTTTTTATTTTTCAAACTGCATGGTTTTTCTTTTCCCAAATATCAACATAGGACGTTTGGCTTTAAAATAAAGAAATTAATTATTTTTCTTAATAACGAGGCATGCACAAATTATTTCAATAGGGAAGGGTTTGCCAAAAAAAATTGAAAAAAACATTGTACCTACTTAAAATAAGGTTTATCTCTTATTTTTTTATTGATTTGACATTAAACCTTGGAAGATAATATTTACTCTGCTAGATCTTCAACGCAAATATTGATATTTTAGAAATAGCTATTTGTATAACAAGGGAGGAAAGTGCTACTTTTCCTCTCGAGGATGGGATTCAGGGGAGGAAAGGGCACTTTACCCCCATGTTATACATATGATTTTTCGGCCTCCCTCAAATATCAAGATATTTTTAAATAATTTATTTCTGAAACTAACAAACAAAATTTATTAAAGAACTAAGAAGTAGGTAGAGTATAACTTATAGGCTCGTTATTTTCATCAAATTCGCTTGAATCACTCATTTTTTAAGTATTATTTTATATTTTGTAGATAGATTATAGCATAACACACTTTGAAACTGTTAATCTGTCAATCGACCATAGCATGCTATAATATTTCTGTCCTAAATTCGAAAACCGGTTGAATCTATGATTTGAAGTCAAATTATTAATGTAAAAATCGTTAAATTAGAATAACAATTTACTGATTTCTACCAATTTGCAAAATACAGGGTGTTCTATAAATAAACGGTAAAATTTATACTTATATAATAGAATATAGTTTAGGTCGCCAATGCCGTATAATAGAATATATTATACACCAAGCGACTAAAGTGACCCATTTAATCTTGCGGGTGGTGTTTGATTAGTGTCATTTTAGTCGAGAGGTGTATACGCTATTTTTTGCAATTCCGGTAATTCTACATACATTTTTAATAAAAATAAATACTACTAGGGTGGATTTTCACGAAACTTGGCTGGGCATCGAGGACGGACTTCTAAAATGCTTGGTTAGGCATCGAGGATGTACGTTTTTATTTGTACTTTAAATTCCTTTGGGATTTTAACTGCCACTTTATATCCCTTGGTTCTGCAAGTGACACTTTAGTTTCTAACATGTGAGACTAAAGTGACCACTTTAGTCTCGGAATTGCAAAAATCATTTCATTGATAACGTACCATGACGTCACTTTTACTTTTTCTCCCTAGGGAGGAAAAGAACGACTTTGCTCCCTACAATGAGGCCAGGAAATGTATACTTTGGATAGAGGTAGGCGGAACTAGTATAACAAATGATGAAAATGTAAGATTTCACACGAGTTTGCAGAATTGAGCCACGAGCCGTAGGCGAGTGGCTTAAGCAAAGGAGTGTGAAATGGAATTTTCAACACATATTGTACACGATATTTTTCCGACGACCACAAATAACGCAGAGTATTTATTTTTTTAATTAAAGTTTATGGTATTACAATTTCAAAAATGAACTGGTGTTTGAAGACGGTTGCCGACCATTTTATGTTCTTTAGTTGATACGAAGTTTTGAATTTTATGCGTATCAGACTGATAATTACAGAAAATTCAATAATTCTATCCAATTCGCTCTTTCACTTGCTAACAGTTCAAAAGTCAAACTTAAAATTTCGTTCGGCAAAGCACTCTAACTGCGGACAAAATAATTATGTCGCTGTTCGGCAAGGTAGACATCGATGATCATCGACCTGTGTGCAAAATAAAAACACACAGCGGTCGGCTAATCAGATTTCTCAATTTTTTCATTTCACAAGGGATGCCCTTCGTTCGCCTTTGTATTCAAATTGTTTGTAATTTTAAATTTTCACTTAGAGAAAACTATAGGATATGTGCCATATTTTATAATGGTCGTCGGAAAAAATATATAATCAAATAATCAGCTCACATTATGAAAGTGTAGATATTTAAAAGTTTAATAACTGAATATGTATAAGTTGGAAATTATTATACATATTTGTGTCTCCTCGGGATGTGGATATTTTTTAATATGTTGAATCAGAAATCACATCAGTTCTTTTCAGTAATATTTATGGAATTTCATTAATGGTATAATGATACTCTCGAGAAACATTATTTTGAATGAATTTTTTCAAATGACTGTGCGGATTATCCTACAATTTTACCATTGGCCTAATTGAAGCTGAACCGAAAACAAGGAAAACTGAATTGTAAGGATTTGATATTTGTTTTCCTCCTGGCTCTTATCAATTTGATCACATATACTCAGTGACATAGAAATCCGAACACTCAGTAAAAATTCTTTTATTTCGGTAATATTTGGCATACATATCAGAGAGTTCGTTATATGAAAATGAATAAAATATCGGGTGAGGTTAATCTAAGTTTCTGCTCACCAACTTTAATAATGGTTTGAAGCTCCAAGTTTTCTTACACATTCCCTAATGCGTCTATGCATACTCATAATCAATCAGGTTATCAATATCCTCTTGGGGTATCTCATTCCATGCCACCTCTATCTCATGTCGAAGAACCATTAGAGTAACAGGAGGACACTGTAATTTTTTTTACCTTCTACCGATTACATCCCACACATGTTCAATTGAGGATAAATCATGGTTTCTTGGGGGCCATGATAAAAGATGAATTTGAGCGTGGTGGAAGTAGTTCAAGGTTTGTTTGGCTATATGTGGCCGAGTGTTATATTGCTAAAAAGTTGGATTATGAAGTTCCAATATTTCTTGAATGTATCCATGTGCATTCATAATGCCCCTAATGAAGACTAAAGCTATAAGCAGTGGCACCCCACATCATAACTTCAACTGTACGATCTACATGCCGCTCAACAAAAAATTGAGAGTTACGACATTCTCCTCGTCTCCTTCTCACCCTCGCTCGACCATCTAGAGTTAAAGGTAACACCAACTGAGGTCGGTATGAAAAAAGTCCAAACCTTCTTATCCGTCTATACACACTTCGCATTTCAAGCACCCTCCCACGTTCTGCAATCCACTGAGTTGCTATTGCGCTTGTCGACGAGAAACGATATATTAGAGCTAATAACCTTAGGCGACGATCTTGGCCCTCTGTTATTCTGCTCACTCGTCCTGTGCCTCGGGCTCTTCGTGTTCGGACTCCTTGGTACCTTGCCTGCTAGCATCTGACAACACCCAAGTAGCTCTATACATTTAAAGTAATAGAACTTTTTTGCTCTGTTAATGTTTTATAGTTGTATCTAGTACACTAAATTGTTGCATTAAAGTGGCACATGAGCCTATTTTGGCTTCAGAATCTAAATGGTTCTTTAAATTTATTACAAGAACGGTTTTAGAGCATGATTATAGAGCATTTATAAGATAAGTTGTAATGTTGTCCTATAATTGTTCAGTGACACATTCTACAGCAACTGTGCTTATTGAATACAATTTCTGTTAAACCGGTGCGAGATAAGGCTTTAATAGAAGTATATCATCTCTTGAGAAACACTTATACAAATATTCCGTTGTGTATGTGATGTATAGTATCTTTATAGAACTATTGTATAAAATGTTGCTTGCTACAATTCTGCTACAGACAACAAATTACTAATATGAAAGATGCTACCAAAGAAAAGAAAAAGCATCTCTTTAAAGCAGTAACAGAGAATAATAATACAGATGGTATAAAATCATTATAGAATAAATAAATAAAAAGCTCTATAGAACTACCACATATTATAATTATATTACTGACGCCATATTATATTTTAACAGTGATTGCATATATTGTTTGCATTGTGAAACACGTTGTATTTAATGAAATAAATATAATAATGTCAATAATAAATAAATTAAAACAAGTAAAAAAAGTGGGGCAATTGGGAGGACAATGGAAAAAATATATTAGAATTTATTACGCGATAATATTTCCGTAAATAACGCTAAGAATGAGGGTAGAAATGATTGCCAGGAGGTGACAGCATTACAAACAACTGATGATGCCATAGTAAGCGAGCAAGGAAAACATAAATTGGTTTCCACACAGAAAAACACGAAGTTGTAATAAAAAGAAATGACTGGCTAGTAGAGTTCGTCTCGATCTGCAAATTTCATGCGTCGTGCAACAAATTACACTAGTTACACAAATAACTATTGTCACTGCAGTGGCACAAAGTAGCACTTTTTGATTGACCACAGAACACATAATTTTCTTGTTAAGTAAAAATCTAACTCTGATTACTTTTTGGACGAAATCGGGACATACGGTGCTTTTAAGCGGGTTTAAAATTTTTTTAAAATCGTAATAAAAGAAAGAAGAGGTCGATTGGATTTTTTTTATTTACCAAAATATCAAACTAATTGGCGTACTTTAAATGGTGTTTTAAGACAGTTGAAAATTTATAAAAATCTTAAAAAATAAAAGAATAAAAAGATAAAAATAAAATTTTGAATATGAATAAAGCGAAAGCACCTCCTATATCACAAACGCTAATAAACTCATTGGTGCACTTTAAAAGGGAGTTGTAAGAGGGATGAAAATTAAAAGAAAATCGTATAAAATAAACGAATATCAGATTTTGATAACATTTTGAATATAAATAAAGCACCTCATATATCACACATTTTATTAAACTCATTGGCTTTTAATGAAATTTAAAGAAATGATCGAATATACACATATTGAAATAAAATTGTGCGTAAAAATGAAATAAATGGTCCTTTTTTGTCACACACCATTGGTGTACGTTAAGGTTTTCCAGACGGAGATTATACATTTTTCTAGGATTCATAAAAAAACTGATTAGTGAATTTACATAAAATTTTGCACAGAACAGCTATAAGTTTTCTTCAAGAAAAAGTGGTGTGTTGAAAGTCACTATTACACGGAATAAAAACCACACACAATTACCTCAATAATAACACAAAATATAGAGATTGCCTAACCAATGTAATGATGTAAATAAAGTTGCCTAAGACGAAGAATATTTTCCATACCATAACCAGCTGTTCACCTAAAAAGAAATAATTATATAGTCAAGTCAAGAAATTTTTAGATATAAGTAGTTACATGAGAATACAAATATTATTATAGATAATTCATTATAATCATTAATTTAAGAATAAAAACAAATACAAATATTGAATAGAATAGAATTCAATAGATTTTCATAGATAAACAAATAATGACATATAGACAAATGATATATGGTAAATAAAATACACATTGAATCAATATATAGTAATTTGTTAAAGTTTATTATAAATAATATAATGCAAAGAGTTTAGACAAATAACATAAGAGAATTTATATTTATAATTAATATGAGTGTAACAAGGATATACTATCAATAACAATATTGAATGTTGTACCATGTAAATGTATCTATGTATAACCAATTTTAATTTATTTGTATGATGAAAAAACTCATAGGAACTCTATAAATGAACTAATAATGTAAAAGAGTGTATGTATGAAATATTTTAATAAGTGAAAGAAGTTTCAATTAATCTGATTGCAAAAGACAATATTTTATTGGTTATAAAATATGACAGAACAAATTGTGAATCAACAAATAAACTTTGAAATAATGACCTGAAAAAGAACAAAAGACTGTTTGTTGAAAAAAGTAGAGAATCGAGGGGACGCTTAAAAAAGAAGGGAAGCTGGTGTCAAGAAGCGAGGAGTGTGTGTGATGGTGTTCCTGAAATTTCAAGAAATTCCCGGTTTAACACATTTAAACCTATAAAGTACTATTAAATATAATCTTAGTAATACTCACAGTCAATTGTATCAAGTTTTTCGGCAAGAATTTACGAAATTTTCATCAATTTTGGTTTTTTGGAGCTTCAGAGGAGTGTTCCTGGGATCCAGAGACTTTCATCCCAATTCAAGAGCAACAGGTCAGTGTTTTTAAATCATTATTGGCCAATAATCAGTGTAACAACTCAAAATACTCAATTAAGTACTTAATTTCATAAATTGATAAACTTTTGCAAATATGATCGATCTGAAAAAGAAAGAAACAGACTTTGTATAGTGAATTCATTGCATAAATCGTTAAATTTAATAAAAGGCCGAATTTTCAATAAATTAAAATATTTACTTACGCCATTTTGTAATCGCATAAATCTGGTGATTGGAATTTCATAATGTAATAACTATTTCCATCTGTATATAATTTCTATTTTTCTATCTATGTATATAACAATTTTCTTTCCACAGCAATTTGTATCATATATAACTATGATATATATATAAATTCTTTTATGTTTTTTATGAACCATTTACTTATCTGCATCGTCAAACAAACTATGTTTGTATAAATATAGATGCTTCTTTAATGTAAGAATTGTTCGTTTTATGCTAAAGCGCATGACTAGTTTTTCACGCATGCGCATTGATGAAATGATTAAAATAAATAAGTACATACAATATAACCATTGGCGTCGCACATTATTTTTATCAAATATAAAATATTGCATTGAAAATTAAATCTATTTCAAATAATGTGTTTTCTTTTTATTTAAACAATTACAACAATATAATAAGCCAGGACTCAAAGAGAAAAAGGATTTCATGCTCCCGAATTAATAAATATAACAACTATATAAAAAACAATAACTGAGCTAGCCAAACTAAATAAAAATTCTAAATAATAAACATCTACATTTAAATTATTCACAATAAAAGTAAGTAAATAAGTAATTATTATCATATACTTAGTTTAATATATATATATATATATATATATATATATATATATATATATATTGTTATATATTCAGTCTTATAATTGTAATTGCCCTGCGTTAGGTGACAATTGTTATATTTTCAAACCTTTGAATATAATTTCCCACGAATATTTCAATTCTTTAGATATAATTGCCCTACGATATGTAAATAAATTATACTATCTTGTCGCAGCGACAATTATTGTGCATACCACTTAAGTACGTATTGAATTTCAAATTTGACAGTAATTGTCAAATTAAATGTGCCCGGCGCCAATAAATATTAATATAAAGATGAATTTATCTACAATCAACTTATTACTCCTATCTCAGGGTGAGATCATAAATGTTCAAAATTAATTCTTCAAATTTATTTGTTTTTTTTAAGATATTTCCAAATTAAATGTTTCACTATTATCAAACTCTCAAATAACTGTTAATTCAGTATAATAACAGGCCATTTCATTATTTTATGACATTTACTAATTTACTGTCACTAAAAATGTCAACCAAATGTCACTGATTAAATTGAAAATTTTATGAATGTAAAAAATGATAAGTTCAATGAAATTGGATACTGAATGAATAATACAGGTAGTTAGAATCAAAATTATATATTATACTATCAGATACGCAAAATTAACAAAATTGTTATTCCAAGAAATTATGATAAGAGAACAACAGTCGTAACCTCTACAAAACTTAAAATTAGAATACAACTATGCTAAAATTTAACCTAATGAATTATTATCAAACGTTCAAATAATAATTTACACTTGACGTGTATCAATGTCAAATACCGAAACTTCGGCTCAAAATGGTCTATTCACTTGATGTTGTAAATGATAGGTATCAATAAATTTGGTATATTTCAAATTTTCTTATATATAGATGCATCTTTAAACTGTATTGAATTTAAGGCCTGATATTTCTCGAGAAATAAATTTAAAACAGGAGAGGACTCACCCAATGGATCAGGAAATCTCGTACTTATTCTAACGTATTTAGAATACTGCAACTTTCTAAATATATACGATTTAGAAAAAACTGGAAACACATACACTTTTATGATACAATTCTTTTCCGAATTATGTACGCACTGAATTTATTATATAGGTTATTTATCTGATTGTATCATATGCAATTTATGCAATCTACCAAAAACATTCGAGAACAACTCTTATTTTGATGTTGTCTCTTCAAAGGATAAAAAACTACTGACTAAATTTTTACAAAATAAATAATTCTCCTTTCTGTTGGTTACCGATTTTTCTTGTTTTTGAAAAAGTTTCTAATCTATAATTTTCAATAACCAAATGAGATTTTGAAATTCTTTTATTACATTTGCAATCTTGCTAGCAGAGACCTCTATATTTTACAATTTCAAATATTTTCTCCAAATCCTATTATGTTCTATTTATCATTAGATATATTCTACTCAAATGTCATGTTTGATATTTCTACAGAATCTTTCAAAATTTAGGAATTTACGTAGAGTACAGTGTGTATCGAGAGTATGACAACTAAATTAAATAAATTTCCTTATGTTTTACTTGTTCTTTAGATTTCAAATAGAGGATGTGTATTAATATATATATATATATATATATATATATATATATATATATATATATATATATATATATATATATATATATATATATATAGTTATTTTATATTCTTGGGATTGAGGACCATTTTTAAAGACATTTAACTAGTAGTTAATACATTTTTATTTTACGTTTCGGTCTTCCATGACCTTCATCAGAAATAAAATTTTTTTTGTTTAAACTTCGACAGAACGTTCATTTGATTATTTAATATATTTTATAGATGTTTTAGGATGCATCACATAATAGAATACAACTCACACCACAAAACAAAACGAACATTTTAAAAATATGACATTCATTGATTAAAATTTGTATTGGAATATATTCCAATACAAATTTTAATCAATGAATGTCATATTTTTAAAATGTTCGTTTTGTTTTGTGGTGTGAGTTGTATTCTATTATGTGGAATATATTCCAATACAAATTTTAATCAATGAATGTCATATTTTTAAAATGTTCGTTTTGTTTTGTGGTGTGAGTTGTATTCTATTATGTGATGCATCCTAAAACATCTATAAAATATATTAAATAATCAAATGAACGTTCTGTCGAAGTTTTAACAAAAAATTTTATTTCTGATGAAGGTCATGGAAGACCGAAACGTAAAATAAAAATGTATTAACTACTAGTTAAATGTCTTTAAAAATGGTCCTCAATCCCAAGAATATAAAATAACAATATATAAGTAAATAAAAAAGACCAAGAACCAAAAAAAAAAAAAAAAGAAAAACTATATATATATATATATATATATATACATATACAGGGTGTCCCGGGACTAATGGGAAAAAAGTCAGGAGAGTATAATATGAGCCAAAATAATGTTAGTACTTCATATAAACTTTTACTATGCAGGCCCTCGTTTTCGAGTTATAGGCCTCCAAAGTTTTAATTTTGAATTTGGTTTTTATTTTTATTTTTTGTACTAGTTATTTGATCTTTATAAAATTTACGGCAAATCTATAATGTAAGTGTATGTTTATTTTGGTAAGGTAAACAGATTTACAGTAGTGCATTGAAGCCAGGGACGGACTACTCGCAATGGTTAGTGATGCAAAAAATTTGCAGGTATGGCACACCCTGTATGAAATTATCGAAATTCACTTCCCCACACATTAAGCTAACGAAAAGGTACTTTTGTTGGAATTCGATAAAATAAGCCGTTTGACTAATATTTACAGTTTTATTAATGCACTACGTACAAATCTACCTAACTAACTTATTAATACGATGTCCAGAATTTACTTGCTTTTAATCAAAATTACGAACACAACATTATTAAACCATTAAGAAAACCTCAAAAAACACAAGTTATAAAACATTAGACTAAAACTAATTCCTAAACAACAACAAAAACTAACGTTATTCTAATAAATGTTCAATATGAGCTCCTCCCACTTCCACGCACATTCTAAGTCTACGAAGGTTGTTTCTTTGCACTTGAAAGAGCAATCCCACACTATTTCTAATAACATTGCAGTGTAACACAATTCTGTCTATTAAATCTTGCACAGGTGTTGCGTATACCTTAGTTTTGAGATAACCCTAGAGAAAGAAATCCATAGGATTAACGTCTCCTGATCGCGGTGGCCATTGAAAAGTGCCTCCACGACCAATCCATCTATTAGGAAGCCTTGTGTGTAAATGATGTCGTACATCTGAACTGAAATGAGGAGGGGCCCCATCATGCATGAACCATAAATTCCTACGAGTTTGTAGTAGCACATCATCAAACAGGTTCCATAACTCATTTTGCAAAAACTCCAAATATCTCTGAACGGTCAAAGTACCGTCAATAAAGTATGGCTGTATCAAATGATTGCCAACTATTCCTGCCATGAATCTATGCTGGATCCTAGTTTGAATAATGCCATGTGGATTCACATCATCCCATAAATGCATATTATGAGAATTTATGATTCCATCTCTGGTGAAACCGGATTCGTTCGTAAAGAGTTGTTGTCGCAGAAACCACTGGCTATACTCAAGTCGTGCAGGATAATCAGCCACTGTCATACGGTTTACTTTTTTCGTGTGAAAAGGATATAACAGCTGTTCTTTTAGGACGCGATGAACAACTGATTTCGAGACGTTATGTTCTCTTGATAATTTTCTAAAACTCGATGGTTCATTATCAACTGCATTTAACAAGTCTTGTTCAACTGCCACAGTACGTATGCTTCTCCCTGGACCTTCTCCAGCTTTTTCTGGCGAAAATATTCCTAAAATTTAAAATTTTGTTTTGTATACATGGAAAATTACATTTACTTATTCATACCTGTTTCTCGTAACCTGAGATCAATACGCCCAAACATTCGTCTGTCTGGCAATGCTCTGTTTGCAAAATGTTCTTCATAAAGCCTTTTGGCCTCTGAACAGTTTCGAGAAGCCAGTCCATACATTAGATGTTTATCTGCGTACTCAATAAAAGCGAATTCTGCTATTGTAACTGTTAAATTAAGGACTTATGAATTATTGACAAGTACTGACTACGAACTATTCTACACAACGTTTGACAACTAATCCTATGGTAACTTGATAAACGGTTAAAACGCTTATAAAAAGTGTTTACCAACTTTCCAATTAATAAGTCGTTAATGTTTTTCATCTTCTGCTATCGTTAAATTATTTTTTTGTAGTACTCTAGGTAAATATTAAAAGTTAGTTTTACCTCGCTGTGTAAATATAAAAATGGTGAATGCGCAAACTGGTACGTAGTGCATTAATAAAACTGTAAATATTAGCCAAACGGCTTATTTTATAGAATTCCAACAAGAGTTCCTTTTCGTTAGCTTAATGTGTGGGGAAGTGAATTTCGATAATTTCATACAGGGTGTGCCATACCTGCAAAATTTTTGGATCACTAACCATAGCGAGTAGTCCGTCCCTGGCTTCAATGCACTACTGTAAATCTGTTTACCTTACCAAAATAAACATACACATACATTATAGCTTTGCCGTAAATTTTATAAAGATCAAATAACTAGTACAAAAAATACAAATAAAAACCAAATTCAAAATTAAAACTTTGGAGGCCTATAACTCGAAATCGAGGGCCTGCATAGTAAAAGTTTATATGAAGTACTAACATTATTTTAGCTCAGATTATACGCTCCTGACTTTTTTCCCATTAGTCCCGGGACACCCTGTACTATATACATATATATATATATATATATATATATATATATATATATATATATATATATATATATATATATATATATATATATGTATGTGTTATAACGGAATTTGTAAGCACGATAGAGGGCGTATTTTTTGACGGATTGAAACCAAACTCGCTACAAAAATCGTTTAGGCCAAAATCTTGGACGAGTTCGTTAATGAGCCAAATCGGCCCAATAAAAACAAAATGGCGGCCTGTCAAAGTTGAAAAAAAATCGTATTTCTTTTGTTTTTCATTTGACGCAAAAAAGTTACTGAGCTTTTTCATAGACCTTAACACGTTCTACAACTTTTGCATTCAACATTTTTCTCTAAATAGTACATTAAAACATTTATTTAAGAAAATTCACAAATTTGCCAGAATTTTTTTTTATTTTTTTGTTTTTGATTTTATGCCAGAATGTTACTTTGGTTTTTTTGTACATCTCAAAACATTCTATTACTTTTGTATCTAATTTTTTATTTTGGGTTTTATGCAAACATGTTACTGAAATAAGCCTGTCCAATTGGTCCTGTGCCATTGGGATTTTTTTTATATACAGTTGGATGTTAAAATTCATCAATTTGGAGAAAAATATATTAAATTATTATAGCTTCATCGGAAATCTAAAGCAAATTGAGGGCGCTTCAAAAAATTACCATATATTTCACAATTGAGCTTTTTCCGCATTAGAATTTATTGCAACTTAAACCAATTAAACAATTTGATTTGATACGATACAGAAACAATTTGTTTTTAAAATATACAATTAAACGATTTTAAGTTCTCTAATTAGAACACCATGCAATAAACAAATGGTATAACGAAACAAATATGTGCTGCTAAAGAATAAATGTATAAGAGTTATGTATCTGTTCTATACAAAACTTCGAGAGCAGCATTTTAGAACTGCTATAGAATTTTTTTGTAATTGCTATGTAACTGTGCTATAAACATTATTTAAGACCTGTAAGAACGTTTATTCAACAATTCTGTAAAAGTTTCCTGCAGACCTTACAGAAAAATCAAAGAACTAAAACTATAGGACGATGCCCATTTTTATTGTATAAGTGTTGTAAAAAAATTTTAAGTATGTTGCTCGCTAAAATTTGCTCTGTAAACTTTCTTACGATATTTATAGAACATAAAATTGCTACCTGGGCAGGATTTACACTCCTGTTTATTCTACCAGCAATTTCTCGAAACTTCAGCCCTTCTTCCCGCAGAAATTTTTTCTCTAGCAGGCAAATGACTGTTATCGCTTACAAGACAGAAGCAACATGGTACTATGTTGGGTCCAGAGCTGGACAAATTACTTTTAAAAAGGAATCATTACTTTTACGGGAAATGTCATGGAATTACATCAAATTACATTACTTTTAAAAAACAAGTTATTCAATTATCCGTTACTTAGTAAAAGGAATTCAGTTACTTCTACATAAGCCCAATATTTTTAAATTAAATGAGAAACGGTGAGTAATACGAAAACAAATTCAGTTCTCTAGAATAAAGCACCACATAATTGAAAATATTTGGTCAAATAATTCGTCCATATTAAGATTTTAACAAAATGAACATTTGCCCGATACTGTATAATATTAACTTAGTAAATTTATTAAAATGGATTTAGTCCCGATCCATAAAAAGATATCCTTTGAGAAACAGTAATTGTTCAAAGTTTCTATCGCTTAAATCATTACTTCTGGGAGGACTGTTCATAAAGGTGTCAACGGAGAACCCTTTCAAGAACCGCAGGAGGCAAGCAATTATTTAATTCGTTTATAATCCTTTATCATATCCTAATTTTCTCTTTCATCTTTCAGTTACCTCATTAATTCCAGTTCTATTTTAACCTTCACATGAGCGACATCATTCATTTCTCTGCCAGTTTACGCGTTTATCGACGAGTTTATTTCTGTCTGAATAAGAAAGGAATGGCATGTTTGGGAATAAATGACTTTAATAGTTCTTTTAAAAGAAAATCAATTTCATTTTTGGTTTGCGATTTCTTCTTGGAATTTAATTCCGTAATTAAGTAGTAATTATGTAAATATGTAATGAATAGCTGTAATTAATTCCTTTTGCAAACGTATTTTCAATTAAATTTACAAATGTTTCAGCCAGTTTGAAATAAATTGATCAACGGTAGATCAACCGCGGCGTTTATAACATTGCATGACGTGTGCCACTACTTGCATTAATGTTGCAGACAATTGCCATGGGCGTTTGCTTAATGAACACTCACGAAATTTCACCGGTAGTTTATTTTTACGCTCCACATTTACGCCATGCTAATAGGATTGTTGTTTATGTTTTGAGGATAGAATGAAGAAAGATATGCATTTTACATATTATTTTCAAAATATTCACCTTTAAGATCTATTCATTTTTGCATGCAATTGAACCACCCCTCAAATCACTCCAGTCAGATGATGATAATAATTTATTCTGAACATGCTTTTGAATGTCTCAACCACTTCTTCGGGCGATGAAAATTGGTGTTCGCGAATTTTATCTGTAAGTAAAAACAAGAAATCATTATATGCCATATGGGGGCTATGAGGCGGATGGCTCATCAATTAGATCTTTTGTTGTAGGGTTTTATTCAGGTTAGACTATTTTCAAATTAGAATCCAAAAAGAAAATTCTTTGTATAAAATGTCCAAAGTTTAATAATAATTAGCAGAGTGCTTTCGACTATAAGTCATCATCAGTCCTTTTCTAGAAAAGAATGAAGAATAAATTTATTTAAATGTCAAAATATCAAAGAAAATACATTATTGTTCAGGGTCACAAAAAACCAAACCCATTATAGATGGCATAAGAAGTTGGCTATCACATACATCTTGTACACAAATTCATTAAACATTTGGATCCATGAGAAATCTTAAGATTTTAGGTACATGTGCATAACACACTATCAGCCGCATTTTAACATATGAAGTGGCAAGACATAGAAAACGACAAAAATAAATAAAGATCGAACTGCAACATCAATATTCTTTGGTTTTCAAATAAAAGTCTTAAAATGATCAGGACACTGCCATTATGATAACAAGTCGAGACAAAAGCATGTGTAAAGGCATGAAGTCTGTGTCTAAGTCGACCTGGGTATTAAAGCAATTATTACTAATACTTGTTCCAAACTTCCTCTATCCTCTAAGAAGTCTAATAAAGTCAAAGTTGTATGTGTGTCAGGTTTTAAGGGAACGAAATTCAGACCGAAAGTGGACTTGTCAGGACGTTTGAGATACTCGTTTATACGAGTTGCCAGAGCACTACAAGTTCTGCCAATATATGTAGCATCGCAATCATTATAACTCAGATTGTACACTCCACTTTTTGCTAGTTAACTCTAAGAATAAAATTGATAAACTAGCAAAAAGTGGCAGAACTTTTAGAGCTCTGGGAACTCGTATAAATCATCTCAAACATCCTGACAAGTCCACTTTTGGACACCATTTAAAATTCAATGAACATAGTTTTCACCCAGGTCTGAATTCCGTTCTCTTAAACCCTGTCACACATAAATATTTCACTTTATTAGACTTCTTAGAGGATATCGAAATTAAGTTTGAACTATGTAGCAATAATAATTGCCTTAATACCTAGGTGGACTTAGACAGAAACTTCATCCCTTTACAGATGCTTTTGTCGTAACTTGTTGTCACAATGGCAGAGCCCTAATCATTGTTATACTTTTCTTTTAAAACCAGAGAATATTGTTGTTTGTAGTTCGCTCTCTATTTATTTTTGTCGTTTTCTGTCTTACCACTTCATGCGTCAGAATGTGGCTGATAGTGCTATGCACATGTACCTAAAATTTTAAGATTTCTCATGGATCCAAACGTTTTAATGAATTTGTATACAAGATGTATGTGATAGGCAACATGCTATGGCATTTTATTTTAATAATTTAATGTGAATTTTACTTCCTCATCGATATGATCTATCATGGATTTGGTTTTTTGTGACCCTGGACAAGAATGAATTTTCTTTAATATTTAGACATTTTAAAAATTTATTTCTTCATACGTTTCTAGAGAAGCACTGATGATGGCTTATAGTCGAAAGCGCTCTGCTAAGGTAACGGCACCTATTATCGGCACTGACCCCTTTATCGGCATAGTAGCCACATTTTCATTAATAACATTACATATTAGACCCATTGTAAACACGTCTTAAGGTTCTTTGTTCCTTCCCTTAAAATTATACAAATGCGCATGATAAAGACAGTGTAAACAGAAATTGGAGGGAAAAAATGTTTTAGGCAGTACAGACGTGTCATCTAACTAGTGTAGATCGTTTCCTCGCAAGAACAAGAAACATGTAAGTTGTAATACTAAGAAACTAATTTTTTAAAGTGATTTATTAAAAAACAAGAGTGTCGCTAATATGTACAGGGGCCAGAGATATTGACTATATTTCCGGCAGGGGGGCCTAAGATATGTTAAGTGCTGCATTGAATATTTTAGTCAGGTTTATACAATTTCTTAGCCTTTAATATAATTTTTATCATTTCAATCAGTAAACATTTTAATAATGTTTAGACCTATTTTCGGCACCCTATTATGTTAGTATTAAGAATTTTATTTAAACTAGATTATGAGTGCCGATAATAGGATCAATTATGTGCTGTTATGCCGATGATAGGTTAAATGTAACATCGAATGTTTTATCGATTTTAAATCATTTTTAAAATGCAATTATAAATTTGTAGTCATCAATAGTAGAAAAATATTTCAATATTACGTAAACCTATTTCCGGCACCACTTTTTGTTAATAATAAGAACTTTATTTTATTGTAATAATAAGTGCCGATAATACAGCACATGCATGCCGGTGATGGGTTACTTTTATTGCAGACACTGAAATGGAAGTGAAGAAACTTAGGCTTCAGTACACTCCAGAAAATCTCAAAGTCGTTGTTGAGACAATCGAGGGAGAGATGCCTTTTAAAAATGCCAGTAAGACATATGGTATTCCCCGATCCACTTGACAAGACAAAGTAAAAGGCAAAACTCCAATGGATAAAAAGAGTGGCCCAGAGACAGTTCTGACCAAAGAGGAAGAATCCCATCTCGCAAACTGGTTGCTCCACATAGCTAGCCGCGGATTTCCAGGAACCAAGGATCAGTTGTAAGATAGTGTACAAATTTTAGTTAAAAACCTTCAAAGACTCAATAATTTTACTGATGGAAGACCTGGTAGAAGGTGGTGTGAAGGCTTCATGGCTCGACATCCTGAGCTATCGACAAGAGTTTCCCAAAATTTGAGTAGTTCTCGGGCAAACCTAACTGAAACACGTATAAGATAATGGTTTTCTGAAGTAGAGACTTATTTAAAAAGTACTAATAACTTTGAAATATTGTTAAGTTCAGACAGACCTTTTAACTGTGACGAAACGGCTTTCTATTTGAGACCAAATGGCGATAAAGTGTTGGTGAAACGAGGAGATAAAACCGTGTACTCATTTATAAATAATGATAAGGAGTGCCTAACAACTTTAATAACTTGTAGTGCCTCTGGGAAATTACCCCCTCCCATGATTGTTTACAGTTATAAACAAATTCCAAAATCTGTAGTGGACAAGGTTCCAAAAAACTGGGTCATTGGACGTATTGAAAATGGCTGGATGACAGGGAAAACTTTTTTTGAATACATTGCAAATATATTTTATCCTTGGCTAGTTGAGCAAAAAGTAATGTTTCCAGTAGTTTTATTCTTGGACGGCTACACGTCCCATCTTACAATGGCTTTGAGTGCCTCAAGAAAAATATTATTTTGATACCTCTCTGTCCCAATGCTACTCACGTGTTGCAGCCTTTAGATGTTGCAGTTTTTAGGCCACTAAAAATGTAGTGGAAAAAAAAGTGCATTCCTGGCGTATGAAAAATGATGGACAAAAAATGAGCCCCAATACTGGAAACAACGCATAAGAAAATGGAAAAATTTCCCGATGTGGTTGCAAACGGCTTTCGATCATGTGGAAAACATAAAATTTTCAAAGTACTTTAAGAGTATGCCGAGTATGGCAACTACCGAAAATGAACCTAGCCAAAGTCATCCCCAAGAAGAAGACAAATACCTGAAAGAATCCTTTAAGTTAATAGAATCTGAAATAATGCAGATACTTTAGAGCTATTTAAATCTTCCGAAGTTGTCTGGAATGGTCCAATTGAAGACACAACTCTCTTTTCCGATGGAGAAAACTTAAATCTAAAATTGAAAATAAACCTATTGCGATCAACGATGGTGAACAGGTAGATAATAGAAACGGCCTCTCATTTCCCGTGATCATAGATGATCATGAAAACATACCAATTGATTTCATAGATATGCTAGAAGCCCCGGATTTTATTGCTACTGAAAACTCAGCTGTGGCTGAAGAATTGATGTATTTGAGAGATATTGATTGTCATGAAACAATACCTACTGAACGCTCAAAATCGCCTGAAAAGGTTCCAAATTTCACAGATGCACATATGGATGCTCTTGAAATCGAGCCTTATGATTTAACCAAAGAAGTCCCGGATTTGACAGAAGACTAGCCAGAATTGAACAGTTTAACTTCTATTCCCGTACAAGAAGATTTTCTATTAACAGAAAAGGACATAAACACTAATCAACATTTTTTAGAGCCAGTTTCCATCACACCAAAAACTCCACCTGAAAATATTCTAGCTGACAAAAAAAACTTTCCAAATCAAACAACACCTTCTCCAGGTCTATTGGAGCCAGTTTTCATGATACCAAAAATCCCACCTGAAAATATTCTAGCTGACTAAGAAAATTTTCCAGATCAAACAACACCTTCTCCAGGTCTTTCATCGGGAATTAAAGTTCCAACACCGTTTAAAATGTCTCTGTTTTGGCCAGGACCAAAGAAGACTGAAGTTAAGAGAAAAGTAAAAGAGAAGGTGCCAGCAGTTGCAACATCTTCTCAGTGGCAAGAGTATTATCGACCAAAAGAAGAAAAAAAAATTGAAGAAGAAAAGAAACTGGAGAGGCAGGAAGCTAGAAAGAAAAAAGCAACAGAAGCGGGAAAAAAGAATAAAAATAACGATGTACCAGAGACAACAACCTTATGTGAGGACTTCCAAAGAAATGATTTAGTAATAGTGATGTATAATGAACAGTATTACCCCGGTAAAATAATTGATATTAAAACTGAAAATGAGTGTCCTCGTTATGAGGTTACACATATGGAGAAGAAGGGAATTAATTGGTATTGTCCAGAGAAGATAGATGTTCTTCTGTATGAAAAAGATGAAATTGTAAGAAAGATTTCGGAACCAGTTCCAATAAATAAAAGAAGATTATATGTAATAAATGAAATTTCGGAGTTTGCTGTATATGTATTATCTATTCATTTTTTTACGTTAGGTACGGTTATTAAGAAAATGTATTTTTTATTAAGTACCTAATAAAATATATGTGCTTTTTTATTCACTCTTTCCTTTTTAATATTTTCCGTGTGTCGATAATTGGGTCTCATATATGTCGTTAATTGAAGCATGTCTCATTTTTGAAGTACCGATGATGGGTACACCAGGTATTTTTAGAGGTTTATATTTTTTCATTTTTTTATTAAGTACACCATAATAAAAACAGTTATTTATTTTGAAAAACAAATAGGTAATCATAACCCTGAAATTTTAAAAAAATAGGTCTACTACAATGTTGGTTTCTTGGACGTTCAAAATGAACTACAGCCTTAAGGTGCCGATAATAGGGGCGTTTACCTTCATTATTATTAAACTTCGCACATTTTATACATAGCATTTTCTTTTTGGATTCTAACCTCAAATTGTGCACACAACTGATCAAAATTAATTGTTATTTTCAAATTGTTTTGAAATTTCCTTCAAGTTACTTTTCTTTTGTTATAAAAATGTTAATTGGCACGATACCTTCATCAAGTATCCACGCTAACTAATTATTACACCACATTCATAATAATAAATTGAGATGGCGTGAGTGTAGGAGAAAACTAGCAATGAACCACAGATTAAATCTACGATTTAAACTACAGTAATAGAACAAACGATTTCAATTGTACATGACACTATATCAGTTATAACTAGTGTTTCAATAATTTTATTTGCGTGGGTTTGAAAACGGAATCACAACAGTACATTTGATCTTCAGTCACATCGACTCAGTGTCTAATTTCAATTTATTAATAATTAACTACCCAACTTTACATTATTTCACTTTCAACAATAGATAATAAATTTACAGACGGTCATTGATGCTGAGTAACGCTAAAAGAAACTGTTTTTAAATTAAGTAGAAGAGAATAAAAAAAGACTGTCTAGTTATACATAAAAGTAACACACAAATAATTCGTAGGTATTAGAAATAATTACGTTTACACTTTTTGAATACGTAGAAGAACATGGTACAGAAACATTTCTTACAGCTGAAGTCATACGGACTAATTAATAAGAATGCAATTCGGACATGCAACTTACCCCGCTCATCTTTTTTTTTATTTAGAAAATAATAGTTGCATCCACCACTAGGGTTATTAGCAACATAACATAACAGTACCATGAAATAACATTTAGGCTGGTAACGTCACTATAACATACAATAATATTTGAATAGCATCATATCAAAGATAGGAATCAGTAATAAGCAACATGGTAACGAGCTTAGTAATTTACATTTTGTTGACTAAACCTATTTCAGAGAGGAATCCGATTGTGTTTTCAAAATTACAGTACACACCAAGAGTTGATTTTAAATCTGCACTTATACTGTACGTCCGGCGTTGTTCCGCGAACCTCGGACACTCGACCATGAAATGTTTAACTGACATTGGCACCTGACACATATCACAGATTTTGTCTTCTTCTCCTTTCAGCAAGTGTTCATGGGTATACTTTGTATGTCCAGTGCGCAAACGGGTGATTATTATTTGGTGTCTTCTTTGGCTAGGGATGTTTCTCCATGGTTTGATATCATCTTTAATTTCTTTAAGTTTCATTCCAGATTCTGCCCAGACAGATGACCAGTAGTTAGAGACCACATATTTTATATATTTTTTCAGATCAGTATACGGTACTCCCTCTTGCTTTTGAAAGATTGGTTCATTCATGGTTTCACGTGCAATTTTATCAACCCGCTCATTGCCAGAGATCCCAACATGTGACGGGACCCACATGAAGACCAATCGTCTGGATTTTTCCCTAATTGTGTGAACATACTCTTTGATGAGCCTTGTCAGGGGATGATCTGAATAAATGAGTTGTATACCTTGTAACGAGCTTAACGAATCTGTAAGAATTAAAGTATTGTGGATATCTTCATGAGCGGCGTATTTGATTGCTTGAAGGATTGCAAAAAGTTCACCACTATAAATGCTGCATTGTGGAGGTAGTTTGAATCCACTGGATGTATTCGGGCTTAAAAAAGCTGATGCTACTCCTTGGTTTGACTTGGACGCGTCTGTGTAGATATGAGTATAATCACAATATTCATTTATTGATGAGAGGAAATGATTGTGAAGCAGACTAGGAATAATTTCAGATTTGTTGAATTTGGAGAGGTATAGGTTGCATGGTGGCAAGACAATAAGCCAAGGTGGCGTGTCTGAGTTGTTGTTGGGAAGAGTAACTGGGAAAGTCACATTCAATTCGGAACTGAACTTGTTGATCCTCTGATAGAAAGGGTATGTTAGTCTTCTTCGGTTTTCATACAGATTGCGAAAACGGTTTGAAAAGGTGTTATGATATACTGGATGCTGACTATCAGTAGAGACTAAAGCTGCATACGCTAAGCTCAGCTGCTGTCGTCGCAGCTGCAATGATGGCTCCCCAGCTTCACTGTAGAGACTCTCAGCGGGCGTTGTCCTGTATGCTCCAAGGGCCAGCCGTATTGCTGTATTGTGTACCGTGTTAACAATTTTCAGAACTGATTTACTTGCTGAGGCATATATTATAGAGCCATAATCGATTTTGGATCTTACTAGAGCTCGATAGAGAAGTAAGAGCGTTTGGCTGTCGGAACCCCAATTTTGGTTTGACAGAATTCTCAGTAGATTGATGCCGCTCTGACATGATGTTCTGAGATGGTTAAGATGGGCATTCCAGTTTAACTTTCTGTCGAAAATCATTCCTAGGTAACGCATCTGTTCCACCACTTGGATATTCCGGCCACATAGTTTCAGATTAGGCAGTGCTAGATCTCTTTTTTTAGTAAAAAACATGCACTTAGTTTTTTCTGGGCACATTTTGAAACCAGTGCATTTTAGCAAACTCTCAATTGAAATCACTGCCTCCTGCAAGTTATTTTGGATTGTGGAAAGATTTTTTCCTCGCGAGTATACCACAAGATCGTCAGCATAAAGGCTAGCTTCTACAGGTTGTTTGATATTCTTCACAGCTTCATTTATCGCAATTAGAAAGAGGGTGACGCTCAAAACCGAACCTTGAGGGGTACCATTCTGTTGCATTCTTTTCCCGGAAAGTGTTCCATTAACTTTAACTCTGAAGAATCTTTCTCCCACGAAGTTTTCAGCAAATTTTAGAAGATTGCCATTTATACCCCAGGAACTCAGCTTTCTAAGAATGTTATATCTCCAGGTCATGTCATAAGTCATAAGCTTTACTTATATCGAAGAAGATTGCTATGGTGTTTTGTTTGTTAGCATACCCTTCGTGAATATATGATTCTAAGTTAATTAGATGTCTGATGTTGATCTACCCTTCCTAAAACCACTTTGTTTTGGTGTGAGCAGGTGGTTTTTCTCCAGGAACCAAGTGAGTCGATTGTTAACAGTTTTTTCCATCAGCTTGCACATTGTACAAGTTAAGGATATTGGTCTGTATGATTGAGGATCTGTCTTTGGTTTACCATGTTTTATTAACGGAACTATGGTTGCCTCTGACCACTTCTCAGGAAAGACCTCTTCTGTCCATATCTTATTAAATATTTTCAGGAGAATATGCTTAGCTGTATCTGGCATGTTTTGTAGGAAAATGAACGGGATATCATCAGGTCCTGGGCTGGAGTTTTTGAAAGAAACAAGAGCTTCGAGGAATTCTTCATAGGATATAGGTACATTCAAAGGGTTCATTTCATCTTGGAAAACATCAATACCTTCAGATTCTTCCTTATTTTTGTAGTTCAGAAATTCGGGTGTGTAGTTTGCACTGTTAGAATTCTTTTCATAGATGTCTGAGAAAATTTGGGAAATTTCGGTACAACTGGAAGTTGATTTTCCCTGATATTCAATCCGTGAGATTCCATGGTCTGTTTTATTACATTTAATACGTTTCACTTTGTCCCAGATCGTACTTAGTGGTGTTGAACTGCTAATGGATGATACATATCTTGCCCATGATTCTTTTCTACTTTTTTTCATGATCCATCGAGCTTTTGCCCTCAGACTCTTAAAAGTTATCAGGTTTCCTGGTGTGTGGTGCCTTTTTAGTCTGTTAAAAGCGTGTTTAGAGGATTTTATTGCCTGGTCGCATTCTTGATTCCACCAAGGAACGGGAGTGTGGTTGTTCAGTTGCTTTGTCTTTCCTATTGCTAGTTGGGCTGCATCCGTTATGATTATGGTAATATCATCAACACATTCATCGATACTATCTCGCATGTGGAAGTGACTAACCTTGGTTTCTATAATATTTGCAAAAAGATTCCAGTCAGCTCTTTTTAGTTTCCATTTTTTTGTCACAATAGGTTCTTCTACACCATGCTGTGAACTTGTGAGTAAGATGGGAAAGTGGTCACTGCCATATAGATAGGGAAAGATGGTAAAATTGAATTGAGTGTGGAGTGAGAGGTCGCTAATGCTGAGATCTATAACACTGGAGTTTCCTGAAAACGAGTTGAAACGAGTTTTTTCTCCGTTGTTAAGTAACGTCATATTGTTATCATCGATAACATGTTCTAATATACGACCTCTTGTATGTGTGGAGTCGCATCCCCATAGGGTGTTATGGCAATTGAAGTCTCCTAATAATAATCTCGGTTTGGGTATTTGCTGAAAGAGATCATTCAGCTCCTCGTATGTCACGTCACGATTTGGTGGAATGTAGATATTACAAATATTTATCTCTTTAGGGTCCAAAATTTTAATGGCAACTGCTTCAAGGTGGGTTGTTATAGGGATTTCGATTGCACCCTAAGTTTGGTGTATGTAAGTAGCGACGCCACCGCTTGCTGTGTTTTGATCTGGTCTGTTTTTATGGAAACAAAGATAGTTCCTCAGATTTTGTGAGTAGTCTTGTTTAAAATGGGTCTCCTGTAAACATATGATCGAGGGTTTGTTTTCGGAGATAATTAGTTTTAGCATTTCTTGTTGTGTGAAGAACCCATTAAGGTTCCATTGAATGATGGATAGTTCGAAAATTGATATTATTAATGTGTTTCTTGTCACGATGCGTCGCTTTCAGAATCTGAAGTTAGCGATACTTCTGCTAGCAACTGTTTCGATAATTTTTTCTTAATTTTGGTACACCTACTTTTGATACATCTGTCTTTAAAATATGGGTACACACTACTCAGCATATGAATTAGACCATGCACATCGATTGTGTACTGTTTCGCCACACTCAGAGGGTCATTAGAGCCGTATACGTTTTCAAAAAAGTCTTTGAGTTGATTGTAGTTGATTACAAAATTTTCTGAATCAATGTATGCTTTAGTTGGTTGCATGTGTTCTTCGAAACTTGTGGTTTCAGGGCGACTTTTCTTACTTATACTCGACGATGGTTTTCGGAATGGGTCAGATGATGTATCTTCCGTAGGAGTTAATATTTCTGAGAGGTTCCTCTTATTAGATGAATTAGTTTGGTTGTCTTGGTCCGGCGTGATGGGGGAATCTTCTGGAATTAGGGAGGTTGTAGTATCCTCTGGTGGTTCTTCTGGATTTTCGGGAGGGGGCATTGCAGGGGGTTCATTTAGATGTTCAGGTGTCTCAGTTGTACATTGAGAAGATATATGACCATTTTGTTTGCATTTGAAGCAGGTTAGATTATCTAATGATAAGAATATTCGATAAGAGGTATTTTCATGGTTGACCAACATAGACTCCGGGATAACAATATTTTCGGGAGGATTAATGTAGACTTGCCTTCTGAAACTCATTATATGTGCAAAATTTGGATTGGTCATGTTGACTCTGAGAAAGGATGTAGGGGATAATAGGCTGAGGCCAAGTTGTTGTAGGGCTTGCTCTAAATGTGAATGTGGGATTGTTGGGCTCACGTTAGATAGGATCAAACGTTCAGATGGGGTTATCAATCTTCTGGCTCGTATAATTTGGTTGTTGACACCAATTGCACCGTGGTCATTCATAAAAGTAGTTACTAACTCTGGGCTGGCGAGGTATATACAAATTCTATTATTCGAAATTCTAGATGCGAACAGAATGTGTTTAGGGTTGACGAGTATTCCTAAGGCTAGGAGATATTCTTGAATTTTGGTTCCTCCAATCGCAGGAAATATTATAGCTTGGTTCTTCTCTGGAAATTGTGTTGGCTGTTGTTTACTAAGTACTGAAGAATATGACATGTTTCTTTCGGTTTGTTGGTTAGATGTCTCTATTCTGGTATCCATCGTTGTGGTTTGGGGATTCCTGTAGTCAGAAATCCCCGATTTTGGTGGACTCAATTCAATATTTGAAACTTTTGGCACGGGTCATGTGTACCTGAGTACGGTCCTGGCCCGTGCGATTTATCGAGACTTACGAGTCTCAAATACACACAATGGTGCACTATGATGTTAGGTAGTACACTTTCTCGAATTTATATTCACTTTTATTCAAGAACTTTAAATAAAAATTTTGCCGTGGTGGAATAAATTCGGTATTTCAGTAAAAAAACTGGTCAGCAAATCTGTTGTTATTAAATTATTTAAATGGTTTCCCACAAAAAATGTCAATGGAACAGCTCAAATCTTAGATTTTATTACTTGCCTTTAGCAACAGGAGCATACAGAGGTTCACTGAATACAATGATGCACTTATTAGAATTTTAAAACTGAAAATTCACTGATTTAGATAGACTTTAATCCAGAGCAAATTTAACACTCCACCAAGTAGCAATTCCACCACTAATCTCCCCCCGTTGTTGTCATATTAAATTCTAAAATTTCATTATCTTTTTGAATAATCGGAAATACTTTTAAAAACTCTTAAACTAATAATTTTGTATGTATTCTTGAATTTTTCAAAATTCACTTATAATAATACTACGATTTATGAGTCACATAGAAAAAAGTTATTTTTATGAAATAAACGTTGAATGTTTGAGAACTTTCTTCAAATAGTGGCAACGTTAGACAAGGAAAGACGAATGGACGAGTAACAAAGTTCGGACAAACCGAGTCACACCAGTGGCGGGACAATAATGTGAACAGAACCTAAATTAGGATGGAAATAAAACTATTAGGAACTTTCAAACATTTTATTTGTTGGAGTTCGATTGTATTAACTAAAATCTATTAAATATTGTTATATATCTAAAGGAATCAAAAACTTCTGATTAGATACAGACTTGAAATGTTAAGTTAGAACTATCAAGAAATAAATTTATATTTTTTTAAAACCAAAACAAATATGTACATTACAAATAAAAATTAAACAATCAATAGAAAAAGATGAATACATGGTATTCTTATATCCTATTGTCCGGAGGACAAAATAATTTTAGTTAAATGGTTTCTAATTGGCGTCTTAGTTTTACTTTTCTTCTTAACGATAAAGTGTATTCGGATTTTTAGGTATTTTGTGCATGTGGCTATTAAAAAGTAAATGTGATTAACATAATTCTCCAACACATGCTTATTCAAATCTTCAGACAAATCTATTGTTAGAGCATTGTTCATAACTATGTTAGTTTTAACAATTCAATGGACTTTTTCCTATGCAGATTTTGTTCAAGAATTCTTAAAACAGCCTGTTTTTTAGCTACTTTTCAGGGGTACCTCAGCCGAAAGATGCTAGGAGCCATAAATATATGTTAGGGACAAAGTTATATAAACAGCGAAAACACATGGATAATGCTCTTGGAGCAAGGAGCCGTAATAGACGAGACGACAGACGCAATCATACTAAAAATCGCCAGACCATCGGCACTTTGTATTTTTGTATATTTTTAGTATATTGTAAAAGAGAACGAAAAACTTTCAATAAAGACCATTTTTAATCAAATCAATTCTTATAACACTTCCAAAAATTTTACAAATGCTTATAACATCATTTGAAGGATTTATTAATCCTCCTCTACTTTTATGGGCAATCAAAGAATTAAGCAAATTTGCTTAAAAGTCCAGTTAATGCCCCAACACATGTTTCACATATCAAGTTGTTTTTCAATTGTGAAACAACAAATCCAGCTATATATTTGTTCACTACATGTTGTCAAAATAAATGGATTCTTAATATAGTCATGATCGTTAAAGAAATTTTCAAATGGGTCTTAAATTGTGGTCATCCTTTCCTCTTCATCTTTATCAAATTGAGGAATACTATTGTTTATCAGTCAAACGGAATATGTTTTTGCTGGTTTACAGGACACAATTAAAATGGGAATTTAATCCAAAGGTGTACAAATACCAATGGCTCCACTTCTAATTTCTGATCTGATTAACAAACTCTTGTAAGATGACCTAAATTGACAAGCTGTTCGATTGTTATTCAATCCACCTTTAGATCTGATAGGAAGTACACGGAGAAGTACAGGCACCAAAACGGAAGAGCGGTCGGACAAAAATAGAATTCGACGAAGGTGCGATATATGCTATACGAAGAACTGTTCATACGTTTTATATGAAAAATGAAGTACCAACATTAAAGAAAGTGCTGGAAGCTGTTAGTGAAAACGAGATTATCCTTAAAATGGGTTAGGAGACGTTGAGCAAAATCTTACATGGTTTGAATTTTACTTATGAGAAAATAAATAGAAATAATGTTCTTTTTGAATGATCTGAAATAGTATTGTGGAGAAGAGAGTATCTAAGGACAATTAACGAGTTTCGGAAGCAAGGAAGAAAGATTTATTATACAGATAATGTAACCACCCAAATTTGTCACTAGCTTCGCTAGTATGGACCCTATGGGCTACAGGTAAGTCCAGCTGTCCCCGGTGACAACCTTTCGGGCCTTCAGATCACTTAGTCGGTGAGTGGGAGTGAGTTATGTCAGTTATCCGGGATGTTCTAAAAATAAAAGGGCGCCAGCCAGGTTTCTGCTCGGCCAAAATGTTCGTCCTATCGTAAACCTAGCAAATGAATAGGAAAGAATAAAGAAAACAGGTATGTAAACTTACCAACGTGTTTATTAACAAACCAAAAGTTTTTTTTTAAAGACAGATACTGAAGCAAGGAAGAAAGATTCATTATACGGATGAAACAAAGGTCAACGAGGGGCACACAGTGGAATAAGTATGGCAACATGGAAATGTGAAAAATGCACGGGAAGCAGCTATTGAAGGCTGATCAACCAGTTTAAAAATTCCATCTGGAAAATGCTGTCGATTTTTAATTACACATATCGGAAGTGATAGCGGATTTGTGTTAAATGGTGGTTTAAGTCCAAGAAAATAGGAGACTACCATGAAGATGAACGCAGAGGTGTACGAGAAGTGATTTGGATGGATGCATTACTGAAAATTTTGAACCAGGATCTGTCGTCGTCATGGATAATGCTTCTTACCATAGTCGACACTGCGAAAAGACGCCACAACAGGCAAGGAGAAAAGCTGAAATTCAAGAATGGTTACCGGATAAAAGCATCCCTTACGATGATAGCAGTGTAAAGAACGAATTACTTCAAATTGTTAAGATACATGCCTATAAATATAAGAAACTTACTGTAAATGAATTAGCATTGAGCCATGTATTAAGGTTACCCCCGTATCATTGCGAGTTGAATCAAATTGGAATAATTTGGGCACGAGTTAAAGGGAATATGCCACGGAAAAATCGAACGCTTAAGTTAGCCGATGTGGAACGCCTTCTTAAGAAATCATTGGAACGAGTGACACGAGAAACTGGAGCAAGTTTATTGCTCATGTTCAAAACGAAGGAAAGAAAATGTGGGATGTATATAATATGGCTAATAAAGTTATCGATGATATTATCAACGTCGAGAATAGTGATATTGATGATGAAATATCGGGATATGACAAAGTGTACGTTCTAACATTGTTTTTCGGTGTTCGTCGTCGTACTGTTGTTCTAATTTTGTCCATTCGTTATTCAGGTACATTAGTACAATCAATTTCACGAAAAATCAAGAGTCGTACAGATCAGACACGATTAGTTCACGGCCTCCCGTACTAAAAGGGCCGAACTAGATCACATATTTTTGAAATGTAGAAAATTCGAAAAATCACAATAATATCCTATTCAAAAACCTTAGGGATTGAATTCGATGTCTACATGCTACTCCTCTTGGGCACTAATAATAAAAAGGATTACTGTTTCAACCTTTACTGTGCGGAATCTACTCATATTACTTTTTATATGAAACTAACTGTTTCTAAATAATTCCACAGCATAATGAAAAAATGATAAAAATTTTAAAACATTGACAATTGTTCTAGTTTTGAGTTTGAAAGCTGTTAGAACCTTTACTTTTTTCAGATTTGTCACGTGAAATATATCGCTGAACACTTGGTTTGGTTTTTGTATGTATTAATAAAAAAGGTTTTACTGTTTTTACGTTTGTTTCCAATTGAGAAACAAACTCTTTGTGTACACACAGTACAAATTAAAAAATGCTTTCGATAATAAACATAAAAATAGAATTCTAATCTAATCAAAATACCTATTATTTTTAAACAAAAGTAATATTCTGATAGATAATAAATTAAAAATAAAACTTCTTAATTCTTCAATGAATTTAAATCGAATAAACCCCCTTTTGAGCTAAACAGTGACGGAGCCGGTTATAAAATTCTTGACGGACATGTGTAAGCATTTGGGGTGTTATTTCCATAGGCTTGTAGAATTGGTTCCCTAAGCTCATTCAGAGAACCCTGCTCTCCTGGAATCCAAAAATTCTCGATTTCACATAAACCTAGAAAAAGAAATCGTTGGGCGCCAAATCTGGAGATCTAGCATACCATCTAATATTACCATTCGTGGAGATTATCCGATTGGAAAACTGTGTATTTAAAAAATGTATTGCTAATCGATAATTATGTGATGCACAACCGTCATGTTGGTACCAAATATCATTGAAGTTGACACCTAATTGTATAAGGGCAGGAGTAATTTGATTTTGCAGCATATTCAAATATTTGTGTCCGGTTAAATTGCCGTCAATAAAAAATGGTCCAATTAAATGTTCACCTAATATTCCAGCCCAAACATTTAACTTTTGGGGAAATTGAGTTCTACTATTGTAGTGTTTTTGTAGGTTTGTCCTGGACCAATATCGCATAACGGATGAATTATGTGCACCGTGTATGGGAAAAGTCGATTCTTCTGTAACAAAATATTTTTTGAAAAGTTTGCGTCCAATTATATTTTTTCCATAACTACTTTTCAAAATTCCATTCTACGAAATTTATCGTCTGGAAATATTATTTGGCTCTTTTTCAGTTTAAAACTACGTTTTCGGATCAACATCAAAAGTCTTGGCTAAATTAGTGAACGACTGTAGAGGACTATTTTCCACACTTGCACAGATTAAAATATCTCTTCTTTGTCGGGTTGGGTTTAACGATTTCATGTATTTCATGTTTTGTAGGAGTAACACATCCATGCTTTTCAAAAAATTTTATAACTGTTCTCAGTGGTTTCTTGCTAATTGGTTGGGTATTTTCGAATGCCACAATAAACAAATGTTCCGCTATTTCTCGATATGAATTACCCTGGTGCTACTATTTGACAATTTGCACATTTTGGTGTATCTACATACTCATTTTATAAGATTTACAAAGATCGTTCCTAATTATCAAACAAACAAGTAGTAACGAACCCAGACGTACAGTTGAACATCCTCGAGAGACGCCCGCGCGATTTAATGTCGGTACTTAATTTTTCATAAAAAAACGTATGTACAGTTCTTCGTATAGCATATTTCGCATCTTCGTCGACTTCTATTTTTGTCCGACCGCTCTTCCTTTTTGGTGCCTGTACTTTGCCGTGTACTTTTTGTTTCCTCAAAATTTTGTAGATGCTGGATTTGGAAGCTCCTGTTGAATCTGAACAGATATCTATTAATTCGTCTTTTAGACGCGGTTGATCTGTTTTCAGACGATAAAATACACCTAGTATGATTTTTTCCTTTTCAGTTCGAGAAACAGATCTTTTTCCACTTGAAGATGACTATTCTGGCACAACTTCCATCGTTCAATGAAAGGAATTCATTAATAGATTCTTGAATATTTTATTTACTACCTTCGCACAACACTTTATACAGCCGCTAATATCATCACAAATATCACTAGAGTATTTTAATTGCACTAAATTACCAATTACTTGTTTACACGAACTCACAATTTCTTAATAAAAGTAAACAAGGCTCGCTACCCTAACCGACGTTCTTGCCACATATAGTATATTCGACTCCGTTATCTGATAAAGATATGTATAATAGTATTTGAATGAGTCGAAGCGAGACAGGCGTCTTTCGACTCACAGTTCGGGCAGACGTTGCCACTATTTGAAGAAAGTTCTTAAACATAAGAATTAGAAGTACAAAGTTTATTCCATAAAAATAACCTTTTTCTATGAGACTCATAAATCGTAGTATTACAAACTTAACTGAATTTTGAAAAATTTAAGAATACATGTAAAAATGATTGGTTCTAGAGTTTTTAAAGTATTTCCGAATTATTCACAAAGATAAAGAAATTTTAGATTTAAATATGACAACGCTTTCATCTTTATGTGTCATTGCACTTTTCGAACTTTTTGGTTTTAGTATAGTGATATTTATGTACAAATTTTGTCAGTGTCAAACCTTCAAATTAAATTAAGAAAAAGAGAAGTAGCTATGAAAAGTTGTTATAGAATGGAGCATCACTAGCACCCCTTCCAAAACACATAATAGAAACTCATTGAAAATTCGAAAAATTTGCATACCTACTATTTTTGTGTCATGTTCTAATCAAACATGATTACCTTGCCTAGTATTTGACAAACATTTGTATTATTCTATCAATGTCGTTATTATTTCACAAAACAATAACAATGATATACTTATCATTCAAAAATATTTAATAGGACAGGAATTGAATGATATGAATCATATATAAAAGGAAGTTTTTTATTGTTATCTACTCAACTGATAAATTAAATGTGTCTGAACGTATCTGCCGCTTATCTTAAGCGTTTATTGTAACTGTTATCCAACATTTTAATATCATTTTAGATTAGGAAAAACTAATGAATTCATTTTATAAACAATATTTTTATCGCTTTTTAAAATATTCGCCTTTAAGATCTATACACTTTTGCACGCGATTGAACCACCATTCAAAGCACTCTGTCCAGTCAGAAGATGCTTTTTCTCGTCTCGCATACCTGATAATGAATTATAGCAACCCTAAAAAAACAACCGAAAGCTCAATTTTCTGTCCTTAAGCTTCTAAATTCCGAACCGTCTCTACTTTATAGTTTTTGATCACAATCTGGAAACCACTGACTGTCATTTGCGCACCTTGTTGAAGTTTCTCATAATTTTTTATTAAATGTCAGTTTAAAACAAAATAGACATTAATACAAGTTATCAACAGTTTCAGTTATTTATCTAATTTGTCGAAAACTAGTGGCGTAGCCAGACAGGGGCAGCCGCCCCCCGCGCCCTCCTAACTTGGCACCCCTCACCGCTTAGTGAGTGCATTCACAATAAACATTTTTTGTCATACCCTTAACATACGTATTTTCAAAAACAAACACCGTACCTATATGTTTGAAGTGTCTGAAAGAAAAAAATATTGATTCACATTTCTGAGGCTCCATTATACAGTTCTACGAAATATATTTTTTGTAACGTTTCAAACACAGGCGTCAATTCTTAGAATGCTATACGTAGTCATATAAAGTTCTCAAAAATCAGTGCACGACGCAGCGGCAGTCTTTGTCATGTTTTTTTAAAATACATTTTATGATATGAAATACCGTATTTTCATTATAATAAGAATACTTCCGAGTTGGTATGTTGTGAAATAGTATATTAAAGTATAAGTGGATAAAAAGGTCTTTTAAACACGAGCGATTTTTCGAGCACGACGGCGCAAACCCTTGAAAAACCTTCCAAAAAGAAAACCAAATCTGATGTACCTGAGAAACAACTCGTTCCACTATTCACAAAATATGCTCTGATTTGCCTAGTCGTCTCTCTCTTACTGAAACCCAACTGACTGCTTTTCTTGAAAATACTATTGGGATGTCTAATCCACTTACTGAAGCCAATATATTCACTTCTGATATTCCCTCCTTACTCCAAGACCTGAAAACTCTCTACACTGCTTCTAGTGAAGGCTCCTTAAAAAATCACTTAACACGTCTACATAACAAAATTAAATCCAAACTAGATCCTGATTCTTACACTTATTCCAGTGACCCGACAACTGACGACTATAACTCATCTGACTCCTCGATAATATCCCACTAAACCTTTTACCTTCCCTTATCCTCTTTAAGTATTCACTGTCTTACAATGGGATTACGATGGATTTTATCCTCGCATAGAATGAATTCAAAAGGTCACTTCCCTCCACAAATCCGATTTTCTTTGTCTTCAAGAAACTAATTTCAAAATCAATCACAATCCTCTACTAAAACACTTTGAAGGGTATCACTACATTAGAACCAACTGCATTAGAGCCAGCGCTGGTGTATCAATATTTGTCTCAAGCGATATTTATTCCGCCCCTCTTACCCTAACCACAAGCCTTGAAGATATTGCCATTACCGCCTGGTGCCCAAATAAAATTTCAATATGTAGCTTATATGTTCCTCCTGACTACCAACTAGAAGAAGGGGAGCTTGTCGATTTCGTATATCAGCTTCCCCAACCTTTCATACTTGTTAGTGACTTCGATGATCACAATACTATGTGGGGATCTAAACGTACATTTGAAAAAGGCAAAGTTGTTGAAATTTTTTTTAACATATCTGGTGCTTGCCTTTTAAATACTGCCTTGAACACACATTTCAATATCTTCTCCAATACCTTCTCAGCTATAGACTTGAGCATCTGCCACCCTAAATCCGCTCCTTCTCTGACTTGGAATACACTGGACGATCTGCATGACAGCAACCACTTTCCCATTCGCATCTCCAGCCCATCTAACCAAGAACCAATTACCCGCAGATATTGGAATTTAAAAACTGCCAATTGGCCAGATTACACACTAGCCACTCAAAATACACTCCTCTCATTACCTCCTTCAACGAATGCCAACAGTAACCTTAAACTATTTATTGGCTTATTTGATGCAGAAATCAAATGTTGTAAAAAGTATTCATCCTAAATAATATAAGTACTTGTGTATTTGTTGGTATTCAATAAAAAATAATCCTTGTCTTTGTAGTATTTTCGAAATGTCAAATTTGGAAGTGATATTCAAATTTGGAAGTGACGTTTGGTTTCGCGGCCGTTGCTATGGGTAACGGCTGCGAAATTAAATTTCGCGGACTGTGCTGAGAACGCGAAATACTGACTTCGCGTGCAATTGCACGAAAAAGATATTTATGGTTCCTTGAAAAATACCAAATTATTCCACCCTTCCAATCTGGTTTTCGACGTAATCGGTCAACCCGAGATAATCTTGCTCTCCTCCAAGCTAACATTTCTTCAGCACTTAACAGTCAACAGGAAGTTGTTGCCGCTATCTTCGACATCGAAGGTGCTTTTGATACCATCCCTAGGAAAGCGGTTTTAAATAAACTTTCCCTCCTTAACCTCAATGGAAATATCTACCACTTCATCGAACATTTCTTACTCTCCAGGCGCTTCAGAGCCTCTGTTAATGGTAAACTTTCCGTCTCTCGTCTACAAACTGATGGTATTCCCCAAGGTTCAGTCTTAAGTCCCACATTGTTTATACTTTCTATAAACGACATATACACCAATTTTCCAGCCCCTGTTCAAGACGCACTGTATGCTGACGATTTAATTATTTATTGCCATGGAAAATCCACCTTCACTTCCTGCCAACTCCTACAAAATGCTGTAGATCTATTACAAAACAAAATTGATAACTTGGGCTTATCCTTATCTCTAAATAAGTCTAAAATATTAAAATTGAGTAGAAAAGCTACATCTCCTGCTCCACTTATCACTCTAAATAATTCCACCATAGCTGTTGTTAATTCCTACAAAATCCTTGGAATCATTTTTGATTCACGGCTTAACTGGAAACAACATATAAACGATATCAAAGGCGTTTGTCGGAAACGCTTAAATATTATCAATACTCTCTCGCACTTCGTCTGGGGCGCTGACGAGAACCTCCTTCTTAGAGTCTATAGAGCACTAATTCGTTCCAAAATGGACTATCGCTGCTTCATTTACATGACAGCATCCACATCTTATTTAAACCTACGTAATTCAGTCCACAATACTGCTCTTCGACTTGGTCTCGGCGCTTTTCGCACCAACCCTGTAGACAGCCTGTACTGTGAGGCCGATGAACCTCCTCTCTTCCTTAGACGACAATTCATACTCCTGGCATATGCCGCTTCTGTATCTTGCAACCCGTCTAATCCTGTTTTTGACATTTGTACCTCTGTAGCTAATCTATCTCCCAATGACTCTCCTCGCTCCATAAAATATTTTCCCCGGCTTATAGCGCCTCTACTAAACGGCATATACTTACGTTCAACTTTACCATTTCCATCCCCACTTAACGCTCCTTGAACAAGTACCTGCCCATATTTAACACCTCTCTCACATTTTATAATAAACACGAATCCCCCTGCGCTTATAAAAGAAGCATTCCTTGAAATTCTACACACAAATGCTTTTGATTTAGTCCTTTACACAGACGCTTCCAAAACTCTCACCGGTGTCGGATGCGCCACCACTACTACAAACGATATTTTAAGCACCACTCGGTTACCCACTTCATGCAGCATACATACTGGAGAGATGTTTAGTATCCTTCAGGCTTTCAAATATATTCCCTCTTCATCTAAACATGTCGCTATCTAGACTGACTCCCTATCCTCTATAAATTCTTTAGAATCTAAATTCACCGACCATCCACTAGCTCAAAACGTACATGATTGATACCAATAGCTTCATGCTCGACATTCTAAAGTTTCACTTATCTGGCTTCCATCTCACATCGGCCTTCATGGTAATGAAACTGCTGACCAACACGCCAAAGAAGCTGCCTCCCTCGTTACCACTGCTACTACAATTCAACTAAGCCAAGATCTGAAATCCTTATTCAAGGGCTTAATCCACAAATCTTGGCAAGTTCATTGGACCAACAAGAATACAACTCTTCATGAAATTCAACCCATCCTTGGCCGCCTTTTACTTACCGATTTTTCAAAACATGATGCAAGGATTGTGGGAAGACTGCGAATTGGCGACACACGTTTGACTCATGGCCACTTAATGACCACCGATAATAGCCCAACATGCCACTCCTGCAACTGTCCTGTTACTGTTAAACATATATTGATAGACTGTCAACTCTACAACGACGTCAAAAAAATGTTAAGTTCTCCCAGTGAACTATCCAAAACTATACAGTTTCTTAAAGACATTCATACTTTTTATAAACTCTGATATTATGTAATGTACCGTGCCAATGGCCATAGCTGTCGAGGCACTTAAACTTGAATAAAAAAAAATAAATAGGTAAAATGAGGCACCAATAAAAAAATATCAGTCTTTAAGTATTACAATGACAGTTCTCACCCCTGTACTTTAAAAAATTATTTTATTTTTAATAGGGTAAAATATAAGCCTCTACTATGTGATTTATACATTATTATTTGTATTTTGGAATAATTAATCTTCTTCTTGGAAATGTATTAAATTGGATTTTTTAAGCCACATCAGTTATTTATAAGTGTGTCACATGGGCTGAATTAATTTCGGTTTATTTACGAAAACTGTAGTTTACAGAATATGACATTTATGGTCCTGATGCCACAGCCTGTTATTCATCATCAGCACATATCATAGCATGTTTTATTTACATTTTTGAACTCAATTCATTTTTACTGTTCTTAGATAATTTATACACTGTTTCCATGTAACTATGTCATTTAAACACACTAATGAACACTAATTATTTTCTTGTAAAGTAGTAATTGATGGAACTTTTTTCTCCCGCAAATGACCAAACTGTTCGGTTCAATAAAACATTATTTTGTTCATTTTGTCGATTGAAATTTGAAGATTTGTGCAATACTAAGAATGTCCATCGTACATACTTTTCATCATTTGGGGCATTTCTTTTGGGCCAGTTGTGTCCACTCCAGTCTTGGTTCACGATCTGTGATACTAGCGTATTATTTTATTTATGATAGATCGATAAGCCACAAAAAGCGTCAGCTACTGATTAGTGTAACAAACCAGATATTCTCTCTGGTCTAGTCTAATGTTGTAGCATGCTTAACTGTTCGCCTGTTACGAACGGTACAAAGGCGTTCATAGAGCATGAAAAAAGATTTGTCCAAAACTGGATTGAAATTCTGAATTAGACTGCTGAACACTGTGTATGAATGCGAAAATTAATTTCCTTATTAAATGGTTAAAAAAGTCAATGTTCATACTTTTCTATCCTTTTTTCAGTTATCTTTACCCTGACGGTAGATCTGTGAATCCTGATTTATCCTGGGCTGTACAACCGAGTCAAGAAGACCACATTGCTGTAACACAAGAGCAATATGAACTTTACTGTGAGATGGGCAGTACATTCCAATTATGTAAAATATGCGCAGAAAATGATAAAGATGTACGCATCGAACCTTGTGGTCATCTGTTGTGTACACCTTGTTTGACAGCATGGCAGGCAGTGAGTATTTGAAGCAATTCTTTATATATTTAACTAATCTGTAACTTAATTACGATAAATACTTCTGAATGCAGGTAAGCATCATTGCTATCGATGCAATAGGTTTAGAAATCTGAATTATTTATGTATTTATTGATGATGCTTTGACAAAATAAGAAGATATTTTATATGTCACAAGCATTACAAAATTTTCTTCTTGAGAAACAAGGAACACACAATTTGATCCTTAAAAATATCTCATTGAGATGTGTTAATTCTCAAGGCAATCATCAATATTATCCATAGCATACATTAATTCTATGGTTTGTTTTCGAAATATAGAGCGTAACTGTCCCTGAGTGCTATTTCTAATAAAATATCTTCACAATATACTCATATACACAAAATTATTTATACTAGGGACTCGTGGTATAAAATCCAATAGACTTCTTTACTTCTGTCCTTGATCATGATCATATTTTTGTGAAATAAAACCGATAAAAAATAGGATCTCCTTGCAATAATCTACATCTGAGTCATGGCCGACATAACCATAAGCATTAGTCTTCTTAGATTAGTTACAGTGCTTAGTTTTGTATACATTTTTCACACATCCTGTAAATCACATAGTACTTTTAAATAACTATTTCATTCATTTACTGAACTGACTATATTAAAAATATATCATTAATTTATTTGAAACATTAAACTATTTATTTTAATCTTCATAGTGATGCATAACTGACTGCATAATCTATTAAACACACTTTTCACTACCACTACACTCACATTTTCACTATCTGAAGCACATTTGATAACCAAGTTATCCTCTTGGGAGACCAGGTAAAGAGTTTACTAAAGATCAGATAGTGTAAGCATGAGTGTGGGTGTAGTGATAGTGAGATGTGTGCTAAGTATAAATATCACCAACTGTTTCAAAAATTTCATCTTCAATTTTATTCAACAATCCAAAGCTTCTTCTCATTTGGGGGTATACATATCTATAGTTTGGTAAACTCTGAACAATGTATTCTAAACTTGACTTATTTCTTAGTTAATGGTTTTTGAGTAATACTTCTCATATTCTTCAAAAGTTTCCACAATATCAAATAAGGGCTTTGTCATATCATTTACTATTAAATTTAAAGAATGACCACTACAAAGAACAATATATGCTCATGGTTTGATGTTTATTATCCTGTCCTAACCACTTTGAATATCTCACAAATTAGATCCACTATTGCTCTCTTGTGTTTTCTTTTTCGTTTTTTTGGCTTTGGGAGGTGGATTCCATTCAGCCACGAATAAACAAGTAATATGACATTAAAAAGAGAAACAAAGGACATGTGGCAGCAAACATATTTATTCATATCCAAGTCACACATCATTAATTGCCCTATACAACAGAATTCGTAGAAAACGAAGAAGAAAGGATAATAGACATGACACTCGTTTCACGCTAAGGTGCCCGTCATAGCGACTTTATTTACAACACACAATAAAGGCAACGGTAAGGGGGTATATCAATGTTACAAAGGAAAGACAATAGGTATACTACAACTAACCACTACCATTCTACATCTAAAATACAGTTGTACTGATTTCTATATTTTTCTTTTGGCACGTTTAAGAAGTTCCCATAATATAGTGCGAACCATAGTATGTCGCCGACTGAGAAATAACAGAGAAACTTGACTTTGTGGGAGATGAACATTTTCTTTAGAAAGAGTTTTCATCAGATATCTTGTAGCTTGACTATTATGTTGACAGCTAAACATCCAATGATTAATATCATCATAACATTTATTACAATCACACAGTTCGGAGTCGCTCATTTTAATTTTATAAAGGTATACGCATACTGTTGCATGGCTAACGAGACATCTGAAGTACATAGCGTTAATCTTTCTCATAGGATGACTATGCTCCTCAAGTCTTGTGGATGGAAGAGTGGGGTGTATTTTGCAATACGAGTTATTGCTTCTGTTGCAGAATTGCGACCATTCTATTTCTCAATTGTGTCTTATACTCTACTTTCTTGAGCAAATGACGTCACTCCATGGTAAACAAAGATCTTCCGATCCGGAAAGAACTGCGGCATTCGCTAGTTGATCAACTTTTTCGTTTCCAGAGATTTGAAAGTGGCCTTTGACCCACATAAATGTTACAGACTTATTAAGTTGTCTTAATTCAACTAATATGCATAATATTTTTACAATAATACTATTGCGATATATACTTCTTGCAGAGTTTCTAATGGCTGTTAAAGCTGACTGGGAATCCGAAGAATCGGAGATTACTGTATAAAGCCCAATATAGTGCATAATATATGGCCAATAGCTCTGCAGTGAAGATTGAGCAATGGCAGTTTAATTTATATTGTAGTATCGTTTCCTCGTTAGATATGTATAAAGCACATCCCACACCTAGAGAAGATTTGGACCCGTCTGTAAATATTTTGCAGAGATTACCCAGCTTTCCAAAGTATTCTTCCATAGTTGTGCAATAGCTACTTGGTACGTCGTAATTAGGTATAACTACTGTACACGAGTAAAAAGATATGTCATACTGCGCTGAAAAAGCACTTTGTTCATCTCTATTAATTGACAAGTGTGATGTGTTGGGATATGCAATAGCTAAAATTGGAGAATTTTTATTTAGCTACCATTTTTCTGTTAGGTTGCTGACTGATAATTGACCTATCTTCTGTAGAAGTACTTTTTGGTTATTGGATGTACATTTAAGAATACATTTTTCTGCAAGAAATAAGCGCCTTAGATGTAAACTAAGTTCACCACATTCAGCCAACAGTGTGTTAGTAGGTGTGGATTTGAGAGCACCTAAAACCAATCGTAAAGCCTTGAATTGTATTCTATCTAATTTTATTAAGCCAGATTTTGCACCGAATAAATATTTGTCTATTCATAAATAGTTCAACCAAGACATATGCACATCTGGATGGAATACCAATTTGAATTAATTTATTAAAAAGAGAATGCAGTTGAACATTCTCGTAAGCACCGGTATTGTCCAAAAATAATGCAGCAAGGTAATTGTTTTTGGTAAATGTTAATTGAATATCTGTGACTAGATGTGCAATGCAGTCTACTGTGCCTCTTTTCCTTCGAAACCCAAACTGTGTGTCTGGAAAAACATTATTGCTTTCACACCACCACTCCAGTCTAATTTTCATAATTCTTTCAAAGGTTTTTAATAAACAAGACATAAGGGCAATGGGTCTGAGGGCAGTTGAATCATTCAACTTCTGAATTGGAACGATAAGACATTGTTTTAAAGTCGCAATTGTCTCCTTTATCAAGATATTATTATAGATTTTGCATAAGAACTGTAACACTACATCCGGCATGTTTCCTAGCATAAGGTAATTAATTCCGTCAATTCCTGGACTAGACTTTTTAGCAGTTTTAATACTTGTTTTTATTTCATTGATGTTTATCGGTGCTAGTAAACAATGTTGTTCTGGAGAATGAATAGGCCAGTGTATTGGATAATGGACGTGGTCGGGTGCAATCTTTAGAAGCAAGTTTTCAACTAAGGTTTCGTTGACTATACAAGATTTTTTAATGCTTTGAACGTTATTAACCCTTCTCCAAATGTCGCTTGGATGAGTTTGTCTGTTAAGTGAGGAGCGAAACTTCGCCCAATTTGTTCTTGATTTGGTTTTGAATAACCGTTTACACATAGCATCTAATCTTTTATATTCAATGAAGTTAAAAGAGATTAAGTTTGTTCTGTAAGCTTTTAACGCATTTTTCGTAGAATTTGTCGCTGCGAGGCATTCTTTATCCTACCAGGGAATGTATTTAGTCGGATTATGAGTTGTTGATTTTATTACCTTACAAGACTTGTTTGCAGCTGCCGTTATTGTATCAGTGAGAAAAGATATCACGGCGTTAGAATCGTTGCAAATAGGGACGGATTGGAATGATTCAATGATAGAGGTTTGATATAACTTCCAATTAGCGTTGGACATTGGCCATTTAGAAGTACGCTTAACCGAAAAAAATCCTTTTTGGATATCGTTGATCACAATCCTAATAGGGAAATGATCAGAACCATATGTGTCCGATAAAATGGACCACGTAAATGAAGAACACAATTTTGAGGATAAAATAGTCAGATCTACAGCAGATTTAGCTTGTCCTGGAGAAGAAATTCTTGTGGCACAACCGTCATTAGGTACAGCTAGAGCAGGAAACTAATCTAACGCTTCAACTAGTATATTATCATCTGTCGAGCAGGTCTCCGAACCCCTGATTCCGTGATGAGCGTTAAAATCACCACCAATGATACACTCGTGCTTAATCTGGTTAAATAAATTGATATAATCTTGTACAGTTGCTTTAGTTGTCGAAGGTTTGTACAAACTTATAATTGTCAATTTTTCATCACCACTAGTAATGTTAATACCACATACTTCTATTTTGGGATCGAAGTTATTAACAAATTCAATAATTTCATATTTAATTTAGTTTGATATGAATATAGCCACGCCACCATGTCCTTTGTTTCTATTTTTCGTTATTATATTAAAATTTTGAAACCTTTTGACATCCGCTGGTTTATACCAGGTTTCGGATATCAGAGCAATATCAAAATTGTCTTCAACATTGAGTTGAATTAACGAAAATTTATTGGAGTTTAAAGATCTGGCATTCCACTGAACTATTTTCAAGCTAGTATTTACTATTGTTAGTTGAATAAACTATCGACAATATTTTTAATTTTACTATCAATATCATTTTCGTTAAATACTAACTTATTATTGATTGCACATGAAGAAGATTGAGGCATATCTCGTATAAAATTTTCAAGCATGGTTTTTATTTTAGAACTAAGTTGCTAGGCAAATTTATCAAAATTACTTTCAGTATTCTTTTGACTAAACTGGAATACAGGACCTGCACAAAAGCCGGTATTGTATTCTCTACGAATGGGAGGGATGTCAGATAGAATATTATTACTTTTTCTCTTTTTACGAGGATTTGAGATAATTTCTGGAGTAGGTGAGGTTGGACTATTTCCTTTTAAAGGATTGCTAGAGGAACGATTTTGATAAATGGAAGGTTTTAGAGTGGGAAAATCAGCTTCTGAATTAGCTAGTGGAGCAAACCTAGTTTTTTGGATAATGAAGGTGTAGCTGGGGTTATCGACTACTTTTGCAGCCTCTTTAAATGATATGTTCAAATTAGCCATAGCTTCCTTGGTTTTCATTTGTTTTATATATACTGGGCATTCCTTGAATGAAGAAGAATGGTTACTAGTTTGACAGTGAACACAGCTATTCGGACAATTATCAGTTTGTTCATCTGATCTGCAATTTTTGCACCTTTTCTTACCTTTGCATTGAGAAGATGTATGACCGTACCTAAGACAATGATAATATTGCATGACCGGACTAACATAGGTATCGACAGAGCACCTAACTTTATTAATGTAAATAAATTGTGGGATAAATTTGCCATCAAAAGTTACAATTATCATCTGCCTAGGAACCCGCTGTATAACGCCATCTTTCTCCACTGTTCTATTCAAGCGTTGTACCTTTTTAATTGAAACATTCAATTTTATAATATTTAGAATGTGTCAACACCTCTTACTATGCCACGTTTTTCGGTTAAATAATTTGGAATATATGCAATCAGGTTATTTTTCTCGAAAAATGGTTCTTCTACTACTTTATTAGCATAGTTACTCGAATTTACTTCAATTTTTACGCGTTTTTTTCCTACACTAGTTATTTCAGTAATATTATTTTCATAATTTGATAGCGCTAACAACTTTTCACCTAATTTCATCGGATGTAAACGACCAATATTTAGTTCTAAATGTTCTACAAAAATAAAATATGGACCTAAATTGGTTGGTAGAAATCTATTGTCTGTATTAACTGGCCTACGACCACTGTTTACATTACTTGATATATTAGAACCTATTAGTAAGTTTTTCACTGATTCCGTATCATCGTTGTTTTTGTTCACCGTTTCATTTGAAATATTGTTAAATCCATCGTATTTTGGTTATTTTGATGATTCATATCAATATCTCCAGAAAATGTAATTTCTTCCACATGCACATTAGGACAATTTCTTCTCGTTGATCGCAGAGGTGGGTCTTTGCCCCCTTTTTCATATTGGCCACCGGACATCTGGGCTTCAGAGCCGGGGCAAAACAAATAAATAGATAAAAACTACTTACAGTATCGCTGCTACACTAATTATATACAACACAGAAAAAATAATAATAGGAAACTGCTAGGTAAGCAAATCACCTATCACAAGAGAACTCAAATCGATACGTCCGCACTGTAGGATAGTTCGACTGAGAATGCAATAAAAATTATAATTGTTTTAAGATCATTTTTGTTAGATTCTTTTATTCGTATGAATCCTACAAAAATTAATTTATTACAATTTCTGACGTTGTTGGATGCTGTTTAATTTGATTAATATAAATATACCTAATAAGCATGATTATCTACTAATTTTTAGTTCCGTCCGGAATACAAACTAAAATAAACGGTTTTAAAGATTAAATCTAACTTTTCCGCATCTGTGAGATGCCCTGAACCATATCCTATCATAAGATTGTCACTTGTATACACTCCGGACGCTATATCCTGCTAACAACCCGAAATTTCTCCAAAATTACCAAAAATGTGGCACTTCAGGTACCGTAGCATCCGTGGTACTAGCTCTAGTGAGCTAAAAATCAATAAGGTTCATTTATAAGACGTCCTGAAAAATATCCAATCATAAAATTGGTCACATGTATATACTCTGAAGGCTGTATCGTGCTAACAATCTGAATTCTTCAAAAGTGACAAAAATGTCGTACACAAGTACAATAGCACCCGTTGTACTGGTTCAGGTGAGCTGAAAATCAATAGGGTTCATCTGTGAGATGTCCTAAACAATATTCAATCATAAAATTGGTGACTTGTTGCACTCCGGAGGCTGGATCGTGCTAACAAAACATGTTACGAAAAATGGCCGACGATAACGACGACGGCGACATACAGGATTTATTTTTCTAAAAACCGTTTTTTCGTGTTGTTCTTGCTGAAAAACGTAAAAATAACTAAAAAAAAATCCAAAATTCCTACTTTTTTTGGGGTAAACCAATACTTTTCTCGCATATTAGATAGGTTGGGCGGAAAAGTAATAATGGAATAATATTTTGATAGAATATGTTTTTAATGTTGGCTGAAACGAACTCATTTTGAATAATTTCACTTGAGCTTGTTCTTCCTTTTTTTTCAAAAGTCTGCATGCAAGTTCCTGCATAACAGAGCAAATTCGTCCAACCTTACTAGTTTTATAAAATTTCCACTTAAAAAATATGAAATCTGTAAAAAATCCGGGAGAAACTCTTTGTATTCTAGAAAAATGATTATAAGAGTTGTTTCCTTCTTTCCTATTTAGGTATTTCTTCTTCCTTTCAGCTCGACTTTCTAGTGTTGTCTTATAATTTTCTTATGAGACAGCATTGAGCAAATTATAAGACATAGTAGCAGTAAAATATGTTGGCCCTTCTAGGATTTAATACTTTGTCGCGCTGCAAAAGCATATTAGATTTTTCGCTTCTAGACAGAAAATTGATGACTCTGTAAAGGTTCGGTGAACCATGTAATCTATAAAATATTGCACATTTTTGTTCTAAATTCAGGATGTTTTTTTTTGTTTTTAGTTCAATTTTGTATTTTGAAATTGCTAAACATTTATTTTGATAATAATGGTGAGCTCATTACATTTAAGCACATTTATAATAAGTATTTTCATTTTAAAGGGTTCCGAAGGGCAAGGAAGTCAGGGATGTCCATTCTGCAGGGCTGAAATCAAAGGAACGGAACAAATAGTTGTCGATCCTTTTGATCCAAAGAAGTCCCATCAGAGACCTAAAACGACTGTGACCAATGCAACAGGCAATCATTTTGTGAACGCTCTCGATGATGATGATCTGGAGTTAGAGGTAGCGATTGACAAGTCTAGCACAAATGATTATACTGAATAGATAGCATTTTAACACATTTAAATCATGAAATTGTCTAAGATTTAGGGACAGATCAATATTTAACAATTTTTTCCACAACACGGCTTTGAATGAATTTGACAGTGAAATAAATAACCAAGTTTTAGTCACATGGCAAACATTCAAAAAAAAGCAATCAAACTAGTAAAAACATTTATATAACGAATTTTAATACATAAGGAACAAAAGTAGACCTTAAATAACTATTTTATAAAAAAAATTCAAACATTTACATTAATTTTCTTCTTTAACAAAATTTTTTATTTGGTATCATATTATTACAATCATAAATCTAATAATTATTTTACAAAACTTAAATATTTAATGTTCTCCAAATCTTAACATTTTCCAAACTTAACAGTATATGTCTGTGTCTCCTGCCCGTTTGGCTGTGCTTATCACATTCTTTTTTTTATTGTATTTGTTAAAATGTGCTTGACCCTCTGTGGCTTCTGTTTGTTTGTTTAGTTTGAAAGGGATTTGGATTTTTGTCATTGTTTTATTGCCTGCAGTTAGGATGCTTGTTTTTTAAATGTTAACACTGAAAGCTGGACTCACTAATAAAGTTTCAAATTATGAAATATAGTAAAACAATAAAACTAAACTGTTATTGCTATTATTGTTTAGGATTTGAAGGTTTCATTACTAATGAATTCAATTTTCGCATATAAATTCATTATTAAGGCAGGGACCGTATGTTGTAGTTATAGTAAGTTGAAAGTGATGTAAAAAGTCAATTCATATCTGTATCTGTTCAGTGTTAACTAACGTGGCTGCAGCCAATTTCAAAAGTTTTCACATAATATGTACATTTCCTAATTAACAAAAGATGTCACATAATTTGGGAAATATCATCAATAGTATTTTCCAATATTTGGTCTAATCTATTTTCCAAATATATTATTCTTTGCCTCGTGATATAATTTTAGAAGAGAGATCAATCTTCCAAATCCTAAACCGTAATATTAATAATGTAAAAATTAATATTTGCTCCATATTTTTTCTAGAATACAGAATGAATATTTATTATGGAATATTTCTTTATAATATTAGAGCTCCTTTGTGTTATATTTTATCTGCCAAATAAATGTACTTGTCTTATGTTCATAATCTAATAATTAATTTCAGTTAAAATAGAAATGTTACTTTTTCTATAAAACGTTATATTATGTATGATTTTCCACTTTACATATCAATAGAATTATGATTAATTATGAAAATTTAAGGAAATTACTCTTCTGTATTAGTTGCAAAGATTCATTCTCGCATTCCTTATAGAAGTTTTGAATCCATTCATGAACCAGATTATCCATTGCATCTTGAGGTAGACAACACATAAACTTTGTCTATTAATAATATAAGTTACTTCATTTAAAATCTAATTTATTATATATCCGCTAATCTGTATTTGGATGGCACAATTTACTTAAAATATACTGTGACTACCTTAGCATCATTGTGATAGTGAATTGAGAATATATTGTTGCCATAAATGTTTTCAGAGAACCTCAATCCACTAATTTCACACTATTCATATAGACTATATATTTGGTATAAAACTAGGGATGGGTAGAGAAACTAAATAATATTTGCATTGTCTTCTTGTCAGTGCACTCGATTATTATTAAGTCTAAATGGTCGTTCAATAATGTTAATTGTAGAGGCTATATTTATTACTACCTTGAGGATTTAATTGGAAAGCTTACAGGCGAGGTATCATAGAGGGTACCTTAAGAACCGAATGACATTTTAGCGACTTCCAAGCACGGTTTTGTCCAGTTGCTGCATGGTTCAATGGGAAAGTGACAGTTACACTACAGTGTTTCAATTAATAGCAATACATTTAAATGAACAAACATCTTCATTAATTGGATTAGAATAAAGTTAACAATTGTCAAACCAGGCCCAATTAAATTAAAAATAAGTATTATTATATTAAATACTGCAAAAGAGATTAGTTTTGTTCTGATATTAAGAAATGCATCAACATTCCAAAATAATCCTGCTGATGCAGTAATGTGAAAAAAAATCAAATTTATTTTGAATTATATTTGTAATCTTAATAAGATACCCCATACTGTACATATTTTTCATTATTTACTCAATATAAGCATGTACACAGATTTATTTATGCAAACAACGCACATTTTCATAGCACAAATTTTTAAGTAGGAACGTTATTTTGATTTATCAATTTTATTAAGACTGGTGATGAATTATTTTTAATTTATAAGTATCTATGGTTTATCACTATAATCAACAATATTCCTGTTTACAACATATTGTGATTTTTATAATATAGAATCACATCAGCATACAAGCCAAATATAACATTTTATGTAGGTTTTAAACCTTGTTGGTAGCAATATTGGAAATAAATTTTAGTTTGTGAAAAAATAACAAAAACTGAAATGTCAAACATACTTTCAATTAATCAGTTTGCAAACAGAGGAATAATGACCACGGTCAATAAACTAGCAAATTAAAGAAAATAACATCTTCCTGGCTACTCTGGCTTTGATCTTTTTACTTGGCGGCATGTCAATTCCTTGAACTGTTAATTATGAATGTAACTGTGTTTTTTTCTGATCCTATCTTTTAATACTATATGCAGTATGAGGAAGATTATTTGGTGACATGGAAGTTTAATACGGATCATAAGTGACGTGTTAGAAAGAAACAAGTATAAATTCAGCTTATCACCTCTTTTCTTTAACAGGATATCATAAACATGTGAAAGAAATCAAATAAAGCCTTTATTTGTTATTGAATTTTAAGTATAGATGGAATAGTTATAAGAAACTTTTAGTTATGATAATTCGAGAGGTTGTCCATATCAAAATAGTTAATCTGATGTAGTTGTTGAAAAAATTATGCTGGTAATTGTTTTAGTCTTTCAGCATGAATGTGATTAAAAACATTACTTTTTTTGAGATTCGGCAACGTGAAAGAGATCAGAAAAGTTAGATGCTTGGGTTTTTTGTCAATGTTTCAATTACCTTTTACGTTTGTTATCAAATCAGAAACGAATTCTTTGTATAAACACACACACAGTACAAATTAAAAAAGATAAGTAAATCGAATTTTAATAAAAAAATAATAATTTTAAAATAAAAGGAATATTCTGATGATAAAATGGTAAATGAATTTAAATCAAATGTTTGAATAACCCACCTTATCTATGAAACCATCGTTTTGAGTGAGCCCCAAAAAAAGTAATCGTTGGGGGCCAAATCTGGAGATCTAGCAGGCTATCGAATGTTACTATTCGTTGAGATTATCTGATTGGGAAATAATGCATTTAAATAATTAATTGCTAATCGATAATTATGCGATACACAACCGTCATGTTGGTACCAAATATCATTGAAGTTGACGCCTAATTGTACGAGGGCAGGAGTAATTTGATTTTGCAGTATATTCAAATATTTTTGTCCTGTTAAATTTCCGTCAATAAAAATTGATCCAATCTTCACCTAATGTTCCAGCCCAAACATCTAACTTTTGGGTATACTGAATTCTCCATTTATGGTGTTTGTATAGGTTTGTCCTGGATCAATATCGCATAACGGATGAATTATGTGGACCGTGTATAGGAAAAGTCGATCCGTCTGTGAACAAAATATTTTTTGAAAAATTTGCATCGAATTGTATTTTTTCCATAACTATTTAACAAAATTCCATTCTGCGAAATTGATAATCTGGAAATATTTCATGACTCTTTCAGTTTGAAACTATAATAGCAATTTTTTTAATACAGTCCCTACTGTTTTCGAATCAACATCAAAATATTTTTTGAAAAATTTGCATCGAATTGTATTTTTTCCATAACTATTTAAAAAAATTCCATTATGCGAAATTGATCATCTGGAAATATTTCATGACTCTTTCAGTTTGAAACTATAATAGCAATTTTTTTGATACAGTCCCTACTGTTTTCGAATCAACATCAAAATATTTTTTGAAAAATTTGCATCGAATTGTATTTTTTCCATAACTATTTAACAAAATTCCATTCTGCGAAATTGATCATCTGGAAATATTTCATGACTCTTTCAGTTTGAAACTATAATAGCAATTTTTTTAATACAGTCCCTACTGTTTTCGAATCAACATCAAAATATTTTTTGAAAAATTTGCATCGAATTGTATTTTTTCCATAACTATTTAACAAAATTCCATTTTGCGAAATTGATCATCTGGAAATATTTCATGACTCTTTCAGTTTGAAACTATAATAGCAATTTTTTTAATACAGTCCCTACTGTTTTCGAATCAACATCAAAATATTTTTTAAAAAATTTGCACCGAATTGTATTTTTTCCATAACTATTTAACAAAATTCCATTCTGCGAAATTGATCATCTGGAAATATTTCATGACTCTTTCAGTTTGAAACTATAATAGCAATTTTTTTAATACAGTCCCTACTGTTTTCGAATCAACATCAAAATATTTTTTGAAAAATTTGCATCGAATTGTATTTTATCCATAACTATTTAACAAAATTTCATTCTGCGAAATTGATCATCTGGAAATATTTCATGACTCTTTCAGTTTGAAACTATAATAGCAATTTTTTTAATACAGTCCCTACTGTTTTCGAATCAACATCAAAATATTTTTTAAAAAAGTTGCATCGAATTGTATTTTTTCCATAACTATTTAACAAAATTCCATTCTGCGAAATTGATCATCTGGAAATATTTCATGACTTTCAGTTTGAAACTATAATAGCAATTTTTTTAATACAGTCCCTACTGTTTTCGAATCAACATCAAAATATTTTTTGAAAAATTTGCATCGAATTGTATTTTTTCCATAACTATTTAACAAAATTCCATTCTGCGAAATTGATCATCTGGAAATATTTCATGACTCTTTCAGTTTGAAACTATAATAGCAATTTTTTTAATACAGTCCCTACTGTTTTCGAATCAACATCAAAATATTTTTTAAAAAATTTGCACCGAATTGTATTTTTTCCATAACTATTTAACAAAATTCCATTCTGCGAAATTGATAATCTGGAAATATTTCATGACTCTTTCAGTTTGAAACTATAATAGCAATTTTTTTAATACAGTCCCTACTGTTTTCGAATCAACATCAAAATATTTTTTGAAAAATTTGCATCGAATTGTATTTTTTCCATGACTCTTTCAGTTTGAAACTATAATAGCAATTTTTTTAATACAGTCCCTACTGTTTTCGAATGAACATCAAAATCCTTGGCTAAATGAGTGGACAACTGAAAAGGATTATTGCACTTGCACAGATTAAAATATGCTTTTCTCCTTGTTCGGGTTAGGTTTGATGATTTTGTGTATGCGCTCCATACTTTATAGGAGTGACTCTTCCATGTTACACAAAAATTTTTGTAACCATTCCTACCTGATCCTTGGTAATTGGTTGGGTATTTTCGAAGGCTACAATAAAGAAACTTTCTGCCATTTCTCGATATGAATTACCCTGGTGATACCATTTTACAATTTGCAGTTTGTGGTGTATCTGCAGACTACTCATTTTAAGATTTACAAGGAACATTCGTCAATCAAAAATAAACTTTCTGTCTGTAATGTAAAGTGTCATTCATACACTCCTAATAAAACGATTTCCTAGACAAACGTAATTCTTCTATTTTTATTTATCCCCTCTCTTCATTTTCAATCTACATATTAATAAGCCTAGTGCCCACTATTTATTCATTCAAGGCACCACATTTTTATCCTCATTTAATTCTAACGTAAAACGATAATCGCCTCATTGTCAACGGGAAAATGCATAAGGCACATGATGTTATCAGTGTGTTAGAGAGAGGCATGGATATATAGGCAATCTAAGGTCTAAGCGTAGATTATTACAGTTCAAATACAAATACTAGAATATGATACTTCTTTTGCATGTTATGATATCCTGTTAAAGAAAGAGGGATACACTGAATATACTTGTTTTTTGTAACACATTGTTGTTTATGGACCGTGTTAAACTTCCACGTGACCAAAAAATCTTCTTCGTACTGTATACTGTTTTTGGATGGGTTAATAATCGGTTCGTTACTGGCTTATGTAGCATTCATATGCTGGTTTTGGTATATACCTAGTGGACCACAGAAAACAGTCCACTCTAATATTTGGCAGTATTAGTTAAATTTTAAGGAAATGCTGAAACATGTCTATCTTTGTTCTAAGGTGAACATATTTTTACGATACAGACATCTGTCATTTGTCAACTTCCTTCCCTCCACCCCTTATTTTTAAATAGAGAATATACCATGTGTAGGACATAATTATAAAGGGATTTATTCAGCCATAATGATCGTCAACGAGTTTTTTCGATATTTAGACCGTTATTGCAAAAATGTCTTATTTGAAGTGCAGCACCTCTTAAAAAGGAAACGAAATGTCTTTGGTTTCCTAATGTGTCATTATTTCTGTCACGTAAATTAAATTAAAACGAATTTTGCAAAAAATTAGTAATTTGATATTAAGACAGTCTGTTTAACATTGTTGTTAGTTAAAAAATTCAGGTATTTTTGAATACTTCATAAATTGTATATTCTAAATATCGAAAAGATCGTTGACGATCATTATGCTGAATACTCCATCCAAATACCTTTCCAATAATGTGCTACACATGGTATGTTCCCTATTTAAAAATAATGGGTTGGGGAAGTGGAAGGGAGGGGATTGACAAATGACAGATGTCTGTTTCGTAAGAATGTGTCCCCCTTAGAACAAAAATCGACGTGTTTGAGCATTTCCTTAAGATCTAATGAATACTGCCAAATATCCAGGTGGGGCTGTTTTCTATTGCCCACTGTGTATAAGGGGTCAATTTGAAAGTATCTTAATATCCTCCTTCCAGTAAATTATATGAGACATTGAATAAACAAATTAATTTTATTTTCAAGAGTTTATTTATTTGTAGCCCTCATGGGTCAGTCCTCTAGGAGGAGTAGATATCCTTAGAATCTTAAATAGCAAGGGTGTCAAGTGGCACATCATTTCGTTAGGCATTTAAATATATATCTATTAGTATCCTGAACTTGAAGAAGTAATTAGAATTTGCCTGCACTGAGATCCATTATTGTATTGGGTTTCCTTTTAATATAAATAGTAAGAAGAGTAAGTTCCAACATTGGCTAACAGGAGTAAATTATTATACTTGTGATATTTGTTGGGTATTGTCCTTTTACAAAAAAACTGTATTGTGTGTGTGTGTGTGCGTGTGTATGTAAATTACTGAACGAATTTTTGAAACAGTAAGGATGTACATACTCTTCTTCCATTCAATACGTGATTGTATTGTAGAGTATATCTGTAATAATTTGAACAAACCAATAACCAAAATCTCAAAAATATTGAATTGCTTGTCAATGTTTTCACCACTTTTATTTGCTGGGTATCAACATCTTGGTCCACTCCCACACAAAACTTTGACCTACCTATAGCCATATAATAGAGCCAATTCCTTCAGCTCAATGTATGGATACATTTTTCAAGTTAATAATAATAAAATATAGATTATAATAAAATTTGATTGTTCTACATAAGATATAGCAATTCTTTTTTGCAAATATTCATAATGACAGTAGTAGAGCTTGAACTATTTTATTTCTGTTAAATTTATATTATGCAAAAAACTTCATTAATATAGTATAAGATGCCTTCCAAACAGAGTAAATCAGAATACATTGACTCCATCATCTACACACAACCTTTAAAAAATCTGATATATAATATTTTTAACAATATGTCCTTTAAAAAAATTACTCCTAGGTAAAAATGATAGGCTACTTACACTTATTTCATTATGAAATCCACAAACATTTAATTCAAAATTGATGATATGTCGGTAGCACTGAGTGTGTTGCTATGAAATGATAATTTGAGATCAATATGATAATAACTTCTCTTTGGTCGTTTTATAATTTGCTTTCTAATTTTGGGATATAACTAGGGTGACCATATTTTCCTTAGGAAAAAAAGTACAACAATTGTAATTGATAAAAAAGGTGAGAAATTCATGTCATTTAAGCTCAAATAGAGGGTAAAAAGAAATATGAATGAAATAAACGTAATCATTTTATTACATTTTAATCAAGGAACAAAATACAAAAATTAATTATTATAAAATATAAGAAAATAAATTAACATATAATTTCTTCTAATGAAAAAAAAGATTATGTATGTAGTAAGTGTATGTAGTTAATCTTCCCTGGATGGGCATGCAACTGCATCATCACGCCTCGCATCATGTTTGTGCCAGTGCTACTTTTGGGAACCCAAAATCGCCTTTAGAATTTGCGGACTGGCCTGCAGAAACTGGAACATTTCGTTACAGGTTTCGTTAAAGTTTGTCATCACAGCTTCGAGAGTAGGTATTAACATTTGTGATTTTTCTGAGCTCCAATAATTATTAATGTTGGAGAATAGTCTCTCAATCGATGCACTTGTGCCAGGAAAACAAAAAATGAACTCACATAAGATCTGCAAATTTTTAAAATTATTTTGACTTGACCCAGTTTCTTGTATAAATTTGAATGTTTCAAGCCACTGCTCTTCGGTGCGAATGTTTTTTGAATTCCAATAGGAAATTTTATCTTCTGTGGGGTAGTTTTGTATGAGACTCGCTTCATCAAACAGTTCATCTTCATTCAATACTGGACCAATATGATCTTTAAAAGCCTCACATGAACACAAAATATCGTTCCATAAAACTTTTCTTCTCAAATGTCCCCATTCAAAAAGCTTTAATTCATTCAGATTTGTACTCCAGTTCGGCAAATATGTCACACAATTTGAATAAAATAACTTGGCATGTTCGATGAAGTCTTCTCGATAATTTACACTGCCTTCCATGTTTTCAGGTTTTGAAAGATATTCTCTCTCTTTCATTGGTAAAAATGACTCTTTCAAACTGCAATACTCCATTGCAGCTTCCGTTGCACATATTTTGTCACCCTCGATGTTTAGAATGGCAGTGTGGAACAAAGACGCATTGTTGTGTACAAACCACATCCAAATTTCGCAAGTCGGATTCTCAAAAAATTGTTTTAGAATAGTTGGGCAATTTTCTATAGACAAAAAATAAGATTTCAATGATTCGTACATTTGTAAAATGCGTTCTATTGCAGGCATTAGACTTAAGAATCTTGTTTTCGAAAATGACAACATTTTTTTGTACTCGACATTAACAAATTCGCAAAATTGTTCTAGTTTGTCCACTCTGACTGTGTAAATATAAAAATATTTAAATATTTTGACAACAATAACTTCTATGTCGAATGGTAGGATATCCGTCGCATTTTGTACGCAATTATTGAGAATGTGAGCAATACCCAATACCAACCAGGGGTTTGCCACAAGCAGCATTTAGTTTAGCAAATAGATTATTTACTCCCTTTCGTCTCATTTCCCCAAAATTCGTATTTATGTTGTCAGCAACTAATCCGATATATTTCTCAACCAAATCGTTGTTTATTAACGTATTAAATACATAATTACTTAACTGTTCTGATGTTTCTCCAGATAAGTTACGTAATTCAAGCAGTTTTACTTGCACACCCTTTTCAGAATCAAAGTATCTCACCAGTAACGGTGCAATTTTAATATCTTTATGGTTTGAAGAATCTATAATGATGGCAACAAAATGTGTTTCGTGTAAATCACTCTTTAATTGCCTCTGAGATTCTTCAGCAAGGATGTTTTTTACGATGGCTTCCGATTTGGTTCGAGCTGATGCATATTTAGGTTCAAACATATTAACTATAAGTTTTGAAGTACAATCCAAAGATCTAAAACTCTGTAGGTGCTTAACTGTGTGATAGGCGAAGGTTCCTTCCTTGGCGGCAATCAACATATTTTCTGAACTGAAGTTTTAATTTTTAAAGAATGTTTCCAATTTATTACATTTTGATTTTGAATTTGCAGCCAATATATGCTTTTTCTTGGCCAGATGAGCTTTAATATTACTGCGACCACTGTTGGAAATATCAACATCACTTCTACAAATTTTGCAATATACAATATGTTGCGAAGAACTTTTTATTTTCATAAATGGATACTCTTTCTGCAAATCCAGATTAAAATTACATTTTCGTCGAGGCGGTGACATGTTGAAACGAAATTAACTTCTTTTGTCACTTTACACAAGCCAGAAATTAACAAAATTCAATGGAGTAACCGTTATTTGGCGAGAACCGGGATGAACAGAAACGTGACATAAACTACGCACCACACCATGCCATTTTATATCGTCGTAATACAAAGTTCGCCTCCGACTCTACTCGACTGACGCCGAACCTGACCGACGCGACGAATTTACAAATAGATAAGAACTACGTTACATTCCACTCGAGTCGATTTTAAATTACTGTCCTAAAAAGTAGTACATTTAGGTGTACTTGATGAACCTTTTAAGTACAATAGGACAGCATGCAAAAAGTAAGTACTGTCCTATTAAAATGAGTACATATGGCCACCCTAGATATAACGGATGTCTTGTACTTTAATTTTGACAAGATAGATTGTTGTGAATAGGAATAAACTGTCAATGCAAAAATCGTTTCCTTATTTTATTTACATTTGATTTTCAAATATAATATATATGCTTAACATAACAACATTAACAATGGAGTACAACTAGTGAAGCAGTGAGGGTGGTGGAACTAAGCCAACACCAAGTTTATATCACACATGAAGAATTAACTCAATTCTAACAAGTTGTAATAGTTACTTTCAAATCATCTTCATACTATACGTAGAATTTATCTGCGAATTCTTCATAAGCTATATCTTCACATAAAATTTGTTTATTATTCATTTATTTGGCATAGGTTATTTGTATTGATAGTTTGTAATATTGCTTTGTAGTGTTTGTCATATTAAATGACTGTAGTGACTGGGATCAACTGATAACAATAAACTAGATCACTGATTTTAAAAAATGATAGATACATTTTACAACTTTTTCAGCTAATTTATTTATATTCACATAATATATGCGTTTTTCCTAACGCATACTATTTTTTTGGTAAGGTTTCAAATATGTATTAGTTAGAAGTTGAAAAACAAATAAGTATACACATATTTTATTTTGTTGAAAATTATTCAAAGAAAACTGACAATTTTTGTCGGTAATTGATTTGTAGATATAAACCCTTTAACGGGCAAAATTTTTCCAAAACTATTTTACATCAAAAATGGTAGTTATGTAGAATTTTGGAGACTATAAAACATAATATATGATTAGCAATCGACATTTATTTTTATTTTATCAGGTATGAGGCATTAAACCATTTTACCAGATAACATTTAGGAGTAAATATGTAAGAAACGTTCTCTGGTACAAACCTTATATCACTTCCTTTAACATTGGAGTAATTTGCAATAAATTTCTACTTTCGGTAAACAATAATAACAATATCTACAAGATAAAATAAAATGAAATTACTGCAAAATCACAATAAGAGAACTCTTAAGAACTTTTGAATATATTTATAACAAAAACAAAACACACAATAAGCAAAGAGAAAAATAAAACTAAACTCTATAATGAATAAACAAACATAATATTACAAAACTAAACATTTGTATGGTAGAGACCAAAGAATTCTACATATGAAGTTACTTGGCACTCATTGCACATATAATTGCTCCTTCTCTGGAAACCTCATTTACTGCACTTCTGTCATCTTCGTTTTGTGAAATATTTTCAAAATTATTTTTTTTGTTAGTGGCTCAAGTCTTTTTCTATTCGAATGATTTCCGATCAATTGATCTGCTAGAAGACTTCTAAATTCGAGATGATTTAACGGTTTTTATTTTTAGTGTTTCTTTGTGTAATATATATATATATATATATATATATATATGCATTGACAATGCTGGAATTAACAAAATAATATAGGAGTTTTATCCACCACCTTCTACTTTTAAAACTTATGTTGTATGCTCAAAATGATCAACAATAGATTTAGGACATGTCACAACGTCTCTTCTACCCGATTTATTTGTACGGAGGACTTGGCCAGTTTCTGCAGCATTATGGATATTATTGCACACTGTTACAGACTTAGTTCCCCTATCCTTCCACTTAACAATAGATATTTCGTCACAAACTGCAAAATCTGACTGTAGCATTGCAATTTATCTTCAAGTAAAGTATTAATTGGAAAATGCTTCCTAGTTATAGTAATAGTTCCACATCCAAATAGAAATCTCTGATACTTTTTTCGTAAGTGGAATGGTCGTGAAGAAATTATCAAAATAGTCCAGAATCCCTTGTTTTGTAAATTAGAAAGAAATTTCAAAACAACTCGTTCTCAGATCTAGCATTCTGCTATTTCCCTTGTAATTTATCGAACACATACAAGTAACCTGTATCAGAGCAAGCCTGAGCCCACACCTTGATACCGCTTTTTGTCGGCTTCATTGGCATGTATTGCTTTAGGCCAGTATGGCCCTTGAAACCAACCATACTCCCATCTATCACTACGTTTCTACTAGGTGTGACTGAATTTGAATAAACTTCAGATAAGTGTGTGATCAGTGGAGGAATTTTGTAGAGTTCGCCAATGTGGGGTGTTCCCCAAACAGGCAATCTCTGGTTATCATTTACATGTGATCAACGTAGTATTTTTAAAAAACGTTTTATAGGAAAAACGTCTGTTATCCTTAGTCTCAATGAAGACAACAGCCTTCAGTTCTTCCACAGTAAGTTGTAAATTTGTTTTTTTTTGAAAAAATCGCAGGGTTGTTCAGAATCGACCTTCAAAAAATTACATATTGTCAAATGTACTCGGAGGAGCTAATGGTGAACTGACAAAAGACTTGAGGTGGGCGTATCTGCTGATCTTGTTGTTTGCAAGTCATCAGTATCCACCATTCCCCTCTAAGTCTAGGCTTTATATAAAATATATCAATAGTAGTATAAACTGCTGTGTGGCCTTGTTATTAGAATTGCGATCACTGTCGAAAACAAAGTAATATTTTATTCGTAGTTCAACTGCCTTATTTTCTAACTAATTTGATGAACTCAAATATTATAGTGTAGAACTTAGAAATTTATGAAGATGATAAAAATGTTCTTGTTTTTAATTTAGATGACCATAAGTCATTTTTCGGAGATTGGATAGCTGATAATTCTAAGATTGTTGGAACTGGAAAATATATTACAATTTCCAAAACTCTTTAGATGACCTCCTGTTCAATTATCTGTTTGAAAAAAAATTGAATAAGATAACAATTAACAATGTTCGTTCAGTGTTCCATACTTTTTTTCATCTAAAATTATCCATATCAAAGTTATCAGCAATGAAAATAGAAATTTCACTATTCAGAAACAAGATTTTGCTCTTATCAAACAACAAAATTATTTGCTTGATTCACCTTTGTTGACGTAAAGGGGCTCAACTATTTTGTATTCCCGCAAGTTGTGGTCTTGATATTTTATATAAATTTATGTAATGTTAGTCAACTCAACAATTAGGATAGATATGAAATTGACCTATTACAAATTTCGTCTAGTTTCAAGAATTATTATGTAGTTATTCTGCACACTTTCACATCTATTAGTAGTGTCAAATTTGTTATTTCAATTTTTATGACTTAGGAAAAGTCTACTTCAGAAATATTATAACATATTACATCTACCTTATAACTAAAATAGTCAGTTTACAAAACCAGAAGCCAAAACAGCATATTCTTTTGGAAGTAGTAGTGAATATTTATTCACAATAGTAAGTTTTGAAACAGAAACCTCTCAAAATACAAAAGAAAAGTCTATGTCAGTATGTGAATTTTGTCTATTAGTTATAAAGGTTCTGATTTGAAAAAGCCATTTTTTCAGTTTTTTTTTCATAAAAAAGTTGAAAATGTTCAATTTAATGTATAATTCGGAATTATATTAACCAACTAAATAGGTTTAAGGGTAGGAATGGTAAATACAACTTTGGTACTATGGAATACCCAAACGGTATGCTTACTATCTATGCTCGTACTTCTGCCATCGCTGCTTCACTACATTTATAAATATTATTTTTATGTTGCAATTTAATGAGTATTTTTTTATTTATTTATTAGGCTATAAAAATTAGTTCATAGAATATCAAATATACCTACTTAATTTTATCCTGTAAAATAACTAAGTTTTAATATTATGACTATTAAGTTTTTATTTGTATATAATTAATGTATATTTTCATTGTTTATTTTCATAATAGAATAATGTAATATTGCAATAGATTTTTAGATATTTATAATACATTATTATTTATGATTTCATTGTTTTATTTTTGTTTTGCAACTAATGTTTCTGGCTTGATATAAGTGTTTGTTCAGTTTTGTGTTAAAATTTTGCACATGTCGGTGTTTGTTTTACCATTTGCATTGCTTATTGCTTTGCATGACTACAGGATATACATTTTTTAATACCTGATGGTTGTTTTAATCGTATTTTTATATTTGTGGTACATAATAAAATATACAAACCACTTCCAAATTGTAGTGTAGCGTAGCAGTTGAAAAAATTCTGTACTAAGTCTACCAACAAACAGATTCTCTGGTATACTCGGAATTATATTATTCAACATTATAATATAAGAATAAAAGTCTTTAATGAAGAAGACGTGAAGAAATTAATGGAAAGGATTTGTGAATTTCTAGTTTTATTACTTCTCAAATGTCCTATCATATGATATATATCTCTATTGCTCCCACATCTTCGCTTATTTGACTTGTCAGCCAAGAGCAATCCTATTCACTCGACTCGCCCTTTACGACTTTTTCCAATTCCCAAAACTAAAAAGAACGTGAAGAGACAGTACACCTCTTAATTCGAATAATATAGTAGAACATGTTCTGGAAATATGTACAAACCGAAGACTACGACCTTAAGTATTATTAAGGAAACAATCATATTCTGAGACCTTGTTTTTGAACCCATTAGTCCCCAAGGTCAGAAAAAAACTATATTAATGCTTTCACTGTATTTTATTACTAAACATACATCAAAATAACGGTTTATCACGTTAAAAAAGTTTGAAGTCGTTTAGTTTTTTTACAACAAAATGTTGCGTATACGTTGGGATTTTCGCATAACAAAATAGTTTTATTGAGTGTGGAATAACTCTAAACAGTTTGTGTGAAGATGCTTTATTTTCCTCTTCTACTATCACGTGACCGACATTATCGAACCGAATGTCAATGGGTAATGCACTTCTAGATGGTCGTCCATAATTTGGTCTTGAAGGAAAGTCTCCTTGGTTACTTAGTCCCGCCCTATCTGCGCCTTGAATATCATCTTTGATAACTGGTTCATCCATTTTCATTAGAGTGACTGCTATGTAAGACTTAAATTCTAACTGTGACATTTTTGATTGGTTTTCAAAATTGTATATTCTCCATGAATTTAGAATAACATTGTCAATCGAATTTACAAAGAGAGGCCACCACCATTTTTTCCCTCTTACCTTGATTCTGTAGTTGGAAATTCCGTTATCATGTAAGTCAACACCTCCCATATGCTGATTATACTCAGCTATAACCTTTGGCTGAGGAATTGAATCCATCTTCAAGTTCTTTCCTGTTCTACCCTTTGGCGCATATTATTGGTTCAATGGTGCAGTTGTTGGTTGCAACTGTCACCACAGAATTGTTGTTCCATCTAACTAACAACATTTTTTCTTCGTTGTCAAAGGAAGAATCGAAAGTACCGCGTTCGTCTTTCTTCGTTTTTTTTCACAGTTTTCATTGTACTATTACATGTACGGTTTTCCCGAATTGTCCCAGTCGCATAAAACTCTTTTTCTTTCAGCAAAGTAAATAACTTGTAAGAAGAGAAAATGTTGTCAAACAAACGCGATGACTAGATGGTTGCTGAACAACTGATAATAGTTCCAGTACAACATTTCCTCCCAGTCCTAATCTATTTTCATAAGTGCTTGTTTTTCCACCGTAAGGTATAAATTTGTACAAGTAACCATTGGAACTACATAGACACTAGAGTTTGAAGCCAAACCTAATTGGTTTTCTCTTGATGTACATCTTGCAACTATTCCGTCCAAAATATGGAACCGTTTCCTCATCGATAGACAGATTATGAGAGAATACTCCAAATTGCATGTTCTTCTCGTTTATCAAATCAAAAGGAGTCGTAGTTTTGAAAATCTTTCGTTCTTATCAAGTTGATCGTTATGGGATAAATGTATGTTTGGCTTTATAGAATCAAATCTGTTCCTACTCATACACTTTCTAACAAACATTATTTCTTTGTCCTCATCCTTCGACCAGAAATAATTACTATGTCAAAAAATCGTTTTATGCTAGTTCGGTAAGTTCAAATGAATGGCGATTTTTATCAGCAGCATCTTTTTAGGAATAAAAAATTATTTTTTCCCAAACGTCGTCAATGAAGTACAATGAAAAAACTTCAAAGGGCGTTTTACCGCCAATTTCATTTTCAATTCGTTCCAAATTATTTTTCTCTTTATTCTCTGGTTCTTTTGTATATATCGCGTTCTCTTTTCTCCACTTCGGAAGAGTTTTCTTGATCTTACTTTTTATAGTTATTTTAGGTACCTTTGCTGTTTTCAAACTTGATTGTAAACATTGATCATCTAAATCCTCTGTAGTATCCAGTAAACTGACATGTATTTCATAAGTTCCCGCAACATCTGGTAAATCTCGCTCTTTCACACATACATCGTCATCAATCTCTTCTTCCTCTGTTAGTTCATCTACAGGCGGCGGTATATACACTGCATCAACGGTATCAGCCTTAAGTAAATCTTCATCCTCCTCCAAGATAGCCATAAGCTCAGCAGTTGACAGAGGTCTTTTGTCATTCCAAGACATTACTATAACTAAAGAAGTTATTTTAGAAATAAATTTACCAAATATAATACACTATTTATAAATAAATTGTGTTATTTACTTACTTCAGCTCAATATTATCCAAAACTTCGCTTCACTAATCAACACCGATCTATTATAACTAACCGATGTGTTTATTAATACTATTCACCCTGAATTATCACATAAAGGTGACTACTCTAAACGTGTCCCATACCTTTCTATTGGAAGCGCGACATATTGGCGCCGTGCCGCATCGAATTACTGATAATCCCAATGTGTAAACGCAACAATAATAATAATAAAAATAGGTAAAAAAACTTTTTAAGTTAAACGGTTTTATGTTAAACATACATTGCAATGTTTAAGATAAATGTACTAAAAACCAAAAAATAATAAAATAGATACAGTCGTAGGAATTATAAACATATGGGGCACGTCAATTGTCTACAATCGTTGATTAAATTTTTTTTTTTAATGTTACACTATAATTAGGCAGTTGTTCAACCGACAATTGACGTGCCCCACGGTTTTATTTTAGTGTAGTCTATGCATATGTTTATAATTCCCACGACTGTATCTATTTTATTATTTTTTGGTTTTTAGTACATTTATCTTAAACATTGCAATGTATGTTTAACATAAAACCGTTTAACTTAAAAAGTTTTTTTACCTATTTTTATTTTTTGGTTTTTAGTTTTTATTTCGCATTCTGTTTAATTCATTTAGTGCTTCATTATTGCAAGGTTTCTTGCCCGTTAGTTTATTGCAGTCCAACTCTTTGGTAGCGGCGGCCATCTTAGATTTCAATTTTGCATAGTAAATTGTATTCTACTTGTTGAGACCTTTCATTTGATACCCTTGTTGATGGGATTGATAAAACCTACGTTATCCGCCATTTTGTAGAGGCCGTTATCTTGGATTTTAATTTTATATAGTATATTGTATTCTACTGGTTGAGCACTTTCATTTGATACCCATATTGATGGGATTGATAAAACCTACGTTATCCGCCATTTAGTAGCGGCCGCCATCTTGGATTTAAATTTTTTATAGTATATTGTATTCTGCTTGTTGAGCCCTTTCATTTGATACCCATATTGATGGGATTAATAAAACATAAATTATCCGCCATTTTGTAGCGGCGGCCATATTGAATTTATAATGATAATGAATAAACATAATTGTATTGTCACCAAAATCCAAAGTGTATACAAAATTTCAGATTAATCGGTTGACAGGAAGAGGGTGAAATTTGAATTACTAAATTTGACCCAAGAATAAATAATAAAACAAACGGGGTGAGCTAAATAAAACCGTTTAAAAAAGTTCAGGTATGCAAAAAATATAAAAGCTTTGTCAAATATGATGTTCTGTCCCTTTTACTAAATGTTGGGTCAGTGCGAATTAGTAATTTGGAAAATCCAATTTTATTCTTTATAAGATGAAAATATGGTAAATGAAATCCCCAATTTCCGCATATTTCGTAAGTTTGCATAAAAATGAACTTTTTGATTATATCATAGTATATCATAGAAATATAATTGTTATTATATTTGGATCAAATTGTAGCAACAAAAAAATCAATGACATTCAATGATATATTTAAAAAAATTCCAAAATGTTTTGTTTACACAACGTTGGGGATTAATGGGTTAACCATATTTAATAGTGTGGGTTATATGTGTAGCCACATCATGTCGATTCAAACATATTTTAGTTTATGGATTTTAATGGAAAATATATATCAATATCATTTTTTTTAATGTGTCATATTAACTGTATTACTATAATAAAAATAATACATCTTAAATGTAGAGATTCAACATAAGCCCTACATCACTGAAGAAATGAAAATATGTGTATGTATGATAAGCACCTGGAGCAGTAAAAGGAATTTCTCGGTTAAATATACTAAAAACAACAGTTATACATAATAGTCCAGTCAAAATAGATTTGAATTCGAAATATTCCGCATAAGGTTGCTTTTTTGCTTATAGATGTTTTTGACATTCAGGAACTCAAATCTGAAGGCATTCTTGAACTGTATGGCCGGGATTTCGAGAAAACATCCAACTTTGACGTTTTTGTGTCCTTCTCAAACACCGCTATTGGTAGACGAAAAATGACTTGACCATCGTGTAGAATGAAAATTCTAGATCGATTTATATTCCGTCGATAAGTAGAGAGAGGGCACAGCCAACCTATCGATGGCACAGTTACCTGCCTGCCTGCTTTTTCTACTTATCAACGGTATCTGGTGAATTTAGGTAAAATATTTTGTTTTCCGACTCGGTTTGCGGCATATGAGGACATAATTCGATGTAGAATTTTCCAACATGTTGATCAAGTCATTTTTCCATCTACCAATAATAGTTTTTGAGGGAATCGTAAAAAACATAAAATTTGGCTGTTTCTCAAGGTATATAGATCTCTGAATTAAATTGAATAAACGCAGCGATCCGTACTTCATACCTGGTTTTAGCTCAATAGAAAACCAGATTGGTATATACACTTTTGATATATAGGTTGTTAAAATGTTCAATTCTTCAGATGGATTTATAGTTCCAACATATAAGTGCAGAATACTGTTGACAGTTATCAGGCATCTTTAGTGTACCAACTTTCCCGGTTGATTCTGAGCCAAACTTCCTGAAATAAGGCCATTTGATATTGCAACACATATCTCTAAAATATATTTCTGGTCAGTGCTTAAAATCCTAGATTTACTTCTGGAACTATTACATTAATCTTTTTAAACGAAACAATTCGATGGTCTGTTTCCATATGTGGCTATCTACAAAATCCTAATTGTTCAGAAAACGCGAAAGAATAACGTGTTTTTAAGCTTATTTAGAACTTTGTTAAAAGTGAATAAAAAGAAAATTAAACAATAAACTGTAGATAGCCATTTTTGGCACTAATACGAGGGCGGTTTGACGGAAGAGTAACTTTTCAGAGGTTGGCAACACTTTCGCTACGGTGATTATATTGTTAGTTTCCGCTATGTTTCTGATGTCATCTGTCAAAATTGTACATAAATCTGACAGATTAGTTTTAATACTCATTTAAAGAAAACTGTTTTCGTTGTTGGGTAAATATGGAGAAAAAAGATTTTCGAGTGTTGATTAAACATTATTTTTTACGTGGAAAAACAATTAAAGAAACAGAGGAAAAGTTACGTAAATATTATCCTGAAAGTGCTCCGTCCCATGGAATGATTTGTAAGTGGTTCTCTTCTTTTAAAAGTCGCCATATGAACACAGATGATGCTGAACGTCCAGGACCGTCATTTACTGTATCTACTCTAGAAATAGTTAATAAAATCCGTGCCCTTGTACTTCGCGATCGTCGAATAAAAGTACGTGAGATAGCTAATGAAATAAGTATTTCAACCAAACGAGTATGCAATATTTTGCATGAGAGGTTACATATGAAAAAGGTATCTGCAAGGTGGGTGCCGTGATTGCTTAATGCTGATCAAAAGCTCGCTCGCATTAACAATTCAAACGAATGTTTGGATATCTTCAAACGTAATCTAAGTGAATTTTTCCGTCGATATGTCACAGTAGATGAAACTTTGTACCCCAGAAACAAAAATACAGCTGAAATAATGGACTTGATCCGAGGAACATGCTCCCAAGAAAGCAAAAACTGTTTTTTCGGCCAATAAGGTGATGGCCACATTGTTTTGGGATTCCAAAGATGTAATCTTTATTGATTATTTAGAAAAAGGGAAAAGGATGACTGGCCAATATTATGCTGATTTGCTGACACATTATGATGCCGAACTTAAGAAAAAACGGCTGCATTTGTTGAATAAAAGAGTTTTGTTCCATCACGGCAATGCTCCTGCCCATTCGTCCACTATTGTTGCAGAAAAATTAGCCGAAGTGCGCTACGATTTATTACCTCATCCGCCATATTCACTTGATCAGGCTCACTTCGATTACTTGTTGTTTCCAAATTAAAAAACTGGATTGGTGGAAAGCGATTTCGGACAAATGAAGAGGTGATTGCAGAGACAAACGCGTATTTTGCGGAAGGATTATTTTTTGGATGATTTGAAAAAATTGGAAACTCGCTGGACTAAGTGTGTAGAGTTAAAAGGAGGCTATATTGAAAAATAAAATAGCAAAGTAACTGTTTCGTTGAAAAGTCACTCTTCCGTCAAACTGCCCTCGTATATTTTGTTAAAATGAGGTGATACAAGAAAGTTAAAAACTAAAAACAAAAATCAAATTAAATAAAAGATCAAAATTATTGTGAAAAAAGTTTTCTTCTTCAGGGTCATTAATGTCTGATAGCACAGTTTCATACTCAATGCTTTCATCATTTAGCAAACTTGTAAAACAATCGTCTGGTGCACTTCCAGAATTGCTGTCTTAAATATTTCAACTTTAATGCAGGGATTTTCTTATTTTCTTGATATAAAGGTTCCTTCCATAGAAGCAACTGTAACTCGGCGTCCTCTACGTGGAAGAATCATAATACTGCGAAAATCTTCATCAAAGTCAGTTTTATTCTTTATTAAAAAGCCCTCTCATACCTTATCCACTTAATGTGGTGCAAATGTACCACATTGCTATCTTGATCCTTATTTCGGTTCACCAAAGTTATTAGCTTTTCCAGTCAAAAAAGCCAATGTCCTCTTCTTGAAAAGTTTGGTACATAGTTTCATTTTGTTATATATTTTTAGCAATAGTTATATAAATAAACTGGTACATTTTTGGCTGCGTTTTCGATTCTAGCATGCATAGAATCGCATTCCATTTGACCATGGCCAGAAACTAAAAACTTTTGATCGATGACCTATATGGGTAAAACTTGTCCGGCATAAAGAAACATATCATCCACAAATTGGTTTTTGTTTTGGCCTCCACGCTAAAACCAAACATTTTGAATAGTTATAGGAAGGGTTTTTAGGTGGTGAAATTAACGTGAAGCTATTTCGCTTGTGCCACGTGAACTTTCTACTTCAGACCACATGTAACATTTGACAGTATTATCTATCTCCACAGTTAAAAATAGTCAAATTGTATGTGGCTAACTTGGTCTTATAAAAAATAATGGGATTTGAGGGATCTGTTGGGACATACAATACTTGCTGAAAATCAAATTTAGCTGAATGTATCTTTCCAGGGATTTCTTTGGTTGCATGCTTGTCCAAACTTTTTCCTATCTGTCACTTCTTGTTCTTTATGTGAACGTCATATTTTTCTAGCATATTAGCTTTGGTTTCCGCGTTAGCAGCTTCATACAAACTGCATGTGGGACATTGATCCTTTCTGGGCTTATGAAATGATAAGTCAAAATGTGTCCTAAAAATATGGCGATAGTATGACTCCTTCAAGCATTCCATGGTTTTCTGCACACTCGTTTTTGTATAACCTATGCATCTGATTTATATTTAATTTCTGATCCAAGTACATTTTTTTGGTATCCTTATAATAACGTGAAGCAACTGTAGGATATTTTTTAATATATTTTTTTAAGAAATCTACTGATTCTTCTGATATTTTTGAGGTGCCAAACTACCTCTCTTATCTTTTTCTGTAGTGTTACTATTTAGAACACGTTTTTTATGGTAATATTGAAATCCCTTTTTATCACCAAGGGTGTTCAGCAGCGTTGTTTTACATACATTGATTCTAGAATCTTTGATTCTTTGGTAGAATTTCATGGATTTGAATATTCTTGACTTATTTTGCTTTACAATAGATTTTCTTTTAGAATCGGTAACATCTACCAAATTATTAAGGAAATCTCGTTGCCTATCAATATTTGAAATATGCCAGAATGATGTAAACATGTTAGTCCGTTCTTCCTGACTAATTCGAGTTCTGCATTTAATACTAAAATAAAAATCTAAGGTCTAAGTTAACAAAAGCATTAATCTTATTTTTACCTACAAGAATTATTGCATGGTTCACTTAAGAACCTGCCTGGAACGTGATTTCCTTTTGTGTTAATATACTGATTTCCAAAATTTATAATCAAAACATAAAATTATCTAGTACATTTTTATATATCAGATTGGGTTAGTTATGTACACATCATTTAGGGAGAATATGGAGCTAGGTACCTTCCATTAATCTGTTGCAAATTGTTTTTGGCCGCAGGAAAACCTGTACTTTCTAAAGATATTTCATTGGAGTAGCAAGGCACCATACTTAATATTTGATTGCCTCTGGAATTCATTTTGTAAGAAAAACGAATTTTTACTTTTTAATAACCGAACTGATACACACACAACTCTAGTCAAACTACTACTACTATTTTTTTTATTTATTTATTTAGTGTCTCGACATCTGATGGTCATTGTCACTTTTACTTTACAACCGTAATACATCAATATAAATTTACATTAAATGAAACAATTGAATGTCTTTTAAGAAATCAATCACTGAGGTGTTATTGTCTGGACACAGAATATTCTTAAGATCGCCATTCAGATGATGGCATTGTCTTGCTGTGACATGGTGAGGGCAGTCTATCAAGATGTGTTTCACCATAAGAAAGGTATTATGACAGTGGGCACAGTATGGTCGTTGCTTATCAGATTCCATTAAGTATCCATGCGTTGTGCGAGTATGTCCAATTCTCAATCTTCTAAAAACGAGTTTTTCTTCCCTCTTGACTAATGGCAATATGCTGGAATTAGGTGTTCATTGAACTTCTGACAATTTGCTAGTGGATGTGCTTAACATATTTGCCCATTTATTCCTGATGGTGTTTTCAAAGAAAGTTTTAAGATTACTGTAGAGCTAAATACGTTGTTTGGGTAACTCTGACGATGCCGCAGCTTTAGAGGACTTATCAGCAGTTTTATTTCCGGTAATACCAACATGCGAGGGGACCCAGATAAGGAAGACTCCTTTCAAGTGAAGCATTGAATGCTTTCTTGAATTTGTTGGGCTAAATAATTTTTGGAAAATATGTCCCTTATTGAGAGGATGGATGACAGAGAATCGGTGCATATTGCAACTTTTTATGGGTGTCCTCAATACATGTGACAGCTGAGAGTATACTGAAAAGTTCGCCTGTATGTACACTACAATATGGAGGGAGTTGATGTGCGATGAATGAAAAATTTGTTGTAGTAGCGGAGCAGCCTACTCCATTCTCCAGCTTTGATGCGTCGGTGTATAAAATTAAAGTTGTGTTCGCATATGGAGGCTATTCTAATCCAGGGTGGTGAGTCCTAGAGAAAAATGTTGGCCGTTTTTTTGAGGTCTATATTTTCGAGTAAAGTTTGTAAAAGGTTTGGTTTGAGTTTATGATATGATATACTGGATTTGTAGGGTTAGATGATACCCGTGCTGAGTATGACAGTAGAAGCTCTTGTCTACGGAGATATAGGGGTATTTCATTCGCTTCGCAGCAGAGTGATTCCGCAGGATTGGGTCTGAAGGCTCCTAAACAGATGCGGAGTGAAGTATTCTGTATTGAGTTTAACTTATTTAGAGTAGATCTGCTTGCATTACCATACACAATACTGCCATATTCTAGTTTTGATCCGATTAATGCTCTATAGATTTTTAGTAGTTGTTGTTCATCAGCTCCCCATGTGCGATGTGATAGTGTCTTGATCAGATTTATGCGTTTTAAACAATTACCCTTGACATCGTCTATGTGGTGCTTCCACGTGAGTTTACTATCGAAGGTTATTCCCAGGAATTTATAGTGGTCTACTACATTTAAACTTCTCTCGTTCAGTTTAATATCAGGCGGCATTTGTTCGTTCCGTTTCCTGCTGAATTTGATTACTTTCGATTTTGTTGGAGAGAAATTGAATTCTACTGTAACAGCCCAGTCGGAGATTTTGTCTACGGCATTTTGGAGTAATGTTGATGGGGTTAATGAGGATTTACCGGTACAGTACAAGAAAACATCGTCGGCATAAATATAATATTTTATTGGGGGTCTAACAGAGGAGCATACGTCATTTAAGACTAAAATGAATAGGGTTGGGCTTAATACCGAGCCTTGGTGACCCCATTTTCAAGGTTAAATGGTTTGGAAAAATGACCGTTGACGGATACTTTGGAAGATCGATTACTCAGAAAATTTGTTAAAAAGTTTAGGATATTACCTTCTAGATTTATTTCTTTTAATTTATTGGTAATAGCGGGTCTCCATACTTTATCAAACGCACTTTGTATATCAATAGTCACTGCTACCACTTCTTGTTTCTTTGCAAAAGCATTGGAAATCTCTGCATACATAGATACCAAACTATCAGTCGTACATCGTTGGGACCGGAAACCAGATTGGGCTGGATTCAGCAGTTTATTAGTTTCGAGGTACCAGAGTAGCCGTTTGTTCACCATTTTTTCTAGGAGCTTACACATTGTGCAGGTTAATGAAATGGGTCTAAAGGATTCTGGTTTTTGGGAAACGGCATAATTTTTCATAAATGGTAGTATAACAGACTCTCTCCATATTTTCGGGAATTTATGGTTGATCCAAATTTTATTATACAGTTCCAGTAGTTTGTTTAGACTGGATGTAGAAAGGTGTTTTAGGAAGATGAAAGGGACGCCATCTGGTCCGGCAGCGCTGTTTTTGGAAAGAGAAATTGCTTGTGTGAGTTCTTGGAATATGAAAGGAGCATTGAGTGAGTTGGAATGTAAAGTATCTAGGGGACATTTGACTAGGGGAGTTTGAGGTGTGCTCATATTCTTCGATTTTTCTTGAAGGGAGTCTGCTAGGATATAGGCAATGTCTTTGCTGTTGGTAAAAAGTTGGTCGTCTTTAATTATTGCTGGTATAGTGTTTAAAGTACTATGACCTTGCATTTGTCTTACTTTTTTCCAAACTTCCCCAGGAGTAGTTGCTGGTGTTATGCTGCTCACATAGTTCTTGCAGGATGCCGTTTTGCTTTCTTTAATGATACGTTTTCCCTTGGCTTTTAATTTCTTGAGGTGTATAAGATCCACTTGAGAACGGGTTTTCCTATATCTATTTAAAGTCTTGTTACATCCTTTTACAGCTGTTTTGCAGGACTCATTCCATCATGATACGATATTTCTGAAGGCATCTATCACGTACTTTCCAATATACTTTTCTGCAGAGGTGATTATACATTTTACGAATTGTACAGTTGTTTCATCTATGTTTTCGTCAATCTCGAGTGTGTCAGTTAATTATTCAGTAAATAACTTGAACATATTCCAATCTGCGTATTTTGTTTTCCATTTCGTCAAGGTATTTGGTGGTTTGTTAGTGTTGTCGGTGATTGGTATTGGGAAGTGGTCACTATCGTATAGGCTCTCTAGTGCTCGCCAGTTCGTTAAGGATGCTAATCTGGGGTCGCTGAAACTGAGATCTATAGCTGACAAAATTCCTGATGCTATGCTGAAGTGGGTGTTGCTACCCGTATTTAGTAGATGTAAACTAGTATTATTGTTCAATATGTTTTCTATTGTTTTACCTCTACTGAAGGTGAGTTCTGAGCCCCACATTACGTTGTGGGCATTGAAGTCGCCAGCAACAATGAACGGCTTGGGTAATTGTGAAGTGAGATCTGCAATATCGGATTCTCGTAAATCACAATTTGGAGGTATGTAAATGCTGCATGTTGTAATCTTGTGTGAGCACCAGACATTTACAGCAACAGCTTCAAGGTTGATGGTAAGTGGTAGTTTGGAAGAGAAAAGATCATTAGAAATAAATATTGAAGCCCCTCCACTGGCCCTTATGAATGTTGTTCTGATAAAGTGGTAGCTGACAAAGTTTTTCAGATATGGTTTATGGGAATTTTTGAAGTTTGTTTCTTGGAGACACAGTATATTAGGCTGATATTCAGAAATAAGTTGTTGTATTCGTTCAATGCGAGGATTAAACCCATCGCAATACCATTGGATTAAATGAAACATGATTAAAGTAGTAAAAAAAGTGATTGGATGCTATTAAGAGGATTTCTGTGATAATTGGGCTAAGTCAAGTCCTTCATTATCACTTTACCCTACTGATGATTGCGTTGTTGCGATAGAGATGCTCTCCGTGTCGGTTTCTTCGAGGGCTATGCTACCTTTGATTTTTTTCCGCAGGCGAGAAAATCTATTTTTTATTGATCGATCTTTTAGATGGGGATATATATCTTGAATATTAGTTAGGACGCCTTCAATATCGGCCGTGAATTTTATAGCTTCTGCATATGGGTTAGGATTATTGTATGTGTTTTCGATGAAAGCGATGAAATTTTCCACGTTCATGACGTAGTTTTCAGGGTTGTCTTAAAGGTACGCTTCTTTGATGATGGCTATTGTTTCCTCAGTTAGATATGATTGGGATCTGATTTTTGAGTAGTTTCTTTCTTTAGCTTTTTCCTTGCAGATCTACTGGGTTTGATGGCGTCGGTGATATTATTAGGAGGTGGCATAATAGATGATTCACTTGAAATTACTGGAGATACATCTCCAAAAACATCGTTATCAGTGGGTGTTGTATCTGAATGAACTCTCTTCAATGCTGTTTAGTTTATTTTCTTGGTCATTCACTTTGGTGCTTGTGTCTATTTGGTAAGGGGGTAGCTGTTGATTTTCGTTATCAGTAATAGTTTGGTAAGAACTATGTGTGGGCGGGTTTGGACAGTTTGTTGCAATTTGACCTGTTTCTTTGTATATTCGCTCAGTGGAAAGAATATTCGGTGAGCGTTGTTGTCGAAGTGGATTGTTGTAGATGTTTGCAGTTCAAAATTGTCATATGGTAGGAAAACAAAAACTTGTCGTCTGAAGCTGAGGATATGACTATACTCATCCCCAGGGATTCCGGCCTTTAGAAAAGAGATGGGAGAGGCTAGGTTCAGTCCTAGATTTTTAAGAGCGATTTCAGCTAGATCATGTGGAATGCATGGACTAATATTAGAAATTAATATTCGTTTGGTCGGTGAAATGAGTCTGCAGATGTTGAAGGTTTTGTTTCCTATGGATATGATAGAGTGGGAGTTAACAATAAGATCAACTAATTCTGTTTTAGAAAGGTATATGCATATTCTATTATTAGAAGTTCGGGAAGCAAATATAATGTTCTTGGCACCAATGATGTCACCTATGGCTTTAACGTAGTCAAACAATTTTAGGTTTTCTTCCGCATGTAAGACAATTGCTTGATCCTTCTTGGGAAATGCAGGTTTGGGAACCGATTTAGCTACTGATGAATACGAAGTGCTAGGAGAAGGATTTTGAGTACCACTGTTTTCTTGAGACATTATGTTTTTAGATGCGGTTTGAGTTTTATCTTGATTGGTGCTGCTCTCGTAGTCAAAAGCGGCACCCTGTATATTATCATTATTATTTGCCATTAATTTGACGAAGGTATACCAGCAAACCAGTTTCCATTATTTGAAAAACTGGTTGCTTATCAGTTCCGATACTGAATATAATAAATGCGTCTCTTGTCGACAAGAAACAGCTATTTTGGTACTATTAACAAGTATCGCAAAAAGTGTTATTATTTATAGTTGAAAGTCTAATTACCTCGATGTTATTATACACAACGGGAACCACACGTTAATCACTTTTAAGTTTTACTTATTTACACATATTCGGCAGCCTACGTACAGCGATGTTAACTCGTTGAGTTCACAAGCTCGAATCACTACTGCTATTAAAATCAAACTAAACAAGTATCTTAATTAGCTAACTGTAAAACGTGAGAAAATTTCACTTACATTATTTAGCTCCAGAAAAGGCTATGTGATTTGGGTCCCTTATGGAAGTAGCAAAAGTGTGTTTTTACAGTTCCAAAACTAGCCATATGATTTTGAGCATATATGGAACTAATGAAAATATTTTAAAAGTAGATAGATACTGTGTGATATACAGAGTTTGGCGCCAATTTTGAATTTATCAATAAGATTACTTTTGGAATTATCAGAAACCCTTATTTTATAAGCGAACTGTGTAGATAGCTTAAAAATCGGATATATGTAGTTAGCCACATTTAGAACCAAACCATCGAATTGGTAGTTATTCACAAGATTGCAATTGCTGGCCTATTATTCCATTATATCCAGTTGGCCCAGTTGTTTCTCAATCCAAATTTTTGATTAAGTAAAGAAGCGGTAATTCATTACCACGCAGCAAGCAAATTATTCACTGTAAGGATTTTCCGGTTTCCACTTCTAAATTGAGAATAATGTCGTTGTGAATTCCCGAATTGATAGTTCCAATTGTGACTAGGTCAGGTGAGTCCATTTGATAAATTGAAACATATTTCTTGTAATGTTTGAAGCTGTACTTGAGGAAACTTCAAAGTGTCCAAAATATTTTGAACCTGGTTTTGAAAAGAATGCGATGTCCTCTTTGACAATTGTTTATGGATGTAAAGTCTCTCCTTGTTTTGTTTGAACTAGAATCTTATCCTTCCTTCCGTTGAAATATATGGGTTATCAACATTGTTTTTCATGCTCGCTTACGTTTTCGTCTAATTTTACTTCAATCGATTATTTTACTCTTCTTTTGAAATTAGTCCAACATCTCTTAGGACGGCGTTTGCTATTATAGCAGCTGACCTGTCTGAAACCCCTGTACAATCACAGGCTTGGGCTAAACTCGGTAGAGTTAATCTGCGAAGTGCCTGGGACCTGACAGGTTCTGACAACAACTTTATTCATCTGTCGTTTCATTTAGATCGTCTCGGTTGTAAAAAAAGGTTATTTGGTACAAAAATCGTAGTTTCTCATAATACCAGGTTTCGTTTCAGTTCGCTTTCTTTGTAGAGAACGCTCAATTTTTGTTGACGTAATATCATCCGAACCAATAACCATTATTCTGCCGATTATTTGATCTGTTAGAAACTCTCTTTCCCTGGGGGTACTTTTGTTTTGCACTTACATAACAAAAAATCAACACATTTACAAGATGAAATGTCAAAGAGCCCACCTTCCGCAGCTTGTCTAAACTCTGCAAATTTGGTTAATAACACTTCAATATTCCTTGAGTTTATAGGCTTTTTTTATCTTTCGGACTTTCTCATGATAGTTTCTAATTAAATGTATAAGTCGTTGATCCGAAATGATTGATATGCAGTATTACTTTAATTTCAGCTAGTAAAATTGTTGAAATATTTGTCAATGTAGGCTCTGCTTTATTTTGCGAGGCCTTCAGTAAAGACTGCCATATAAACCGATAGTTTTTCATAACGTCCGCGTATGTGAGTAGCACATTGTCTTTAAATTTGGATGGAGCTTCAAAGACAGGATAGTTCTTAACGCCTTTTCTCGTTTTTGGCATGTTATTACCACTTACACAATACACAACTTATAACATATTATTTTTGATATTGTCAAATATGGTTCTAAACGACTGATAGTAATCAAACTAACAGAATATGTACGTACAAGCCAAAACCTGCCATAGTACTGACAAAATTATTCCCAAACGAGCCTTTATGAGTGTAATTGACGATGATATTGATTTATCGAAACAATTGTCAATTTTTTAGAATTTTCAATAACTTGTATTAATTGGAATTAACTAGAGACCTTGAGTTTCATTTAAAAACACTTTATGAGTGTGTCCGAGAGCTCCGATTTTAAAATGGTGGGAGCAACAAGCAATCGCGTTCTAATTTTAAAGGGGTTATTAAACCGTTACTACGCCACTTTTCCGCATACAGGACTTTAAGATTTTAAAAGTAGATATTTCGCTCCATCCTACTGTATATATTGTAGTTATTTTATTCCATGCCTCGTAAGTCTAATCTAAATCTGAATTTCAATACAATATTATGGAAATATACAGAATGGAAAAGCCAAATGGAATAAATTCATTGTTTCGGTTCATATACATAATTACAAAAAATACCGAAACATGTCGAATTTAAACTATAAATTGACATTCTTCAATGTGATCCCCCGTCAACCCCCAATTTTTTAAATGGGATGTATGTATGAGCTTGTGATATATCGTTTGACAGGTCCCTTCATTATCTATTTAAAAATGAAATCGTTTTCAAGTTTATTGCAAAAATTAACATAAAAAAATAATAATATCATCAGATTACCAAAATTCGGTACAATATCCTCAAAACTTGGAATCCATTAAAAATATATTTAATAGTTTCCAATGCAATTTTAGTTTGAAACGCCTTAGAAAATTGTTTTGTAATTATAAGTTTTCAGTTTTATAACTTTCGTTTCAATTTCGTTTACTTAAATTTTTTTGACGGACACCTGGATGGAAGAATATTTTTGAGTTTTTTGGATCCTTCTCGAAAACCTATAACTTAGCATCCGAAGGAAAATGTGGCTACAATTACACAGAGCTCCTGCTCACTTTTTATGTGCTGTTAGGAACTACCTCAATAGAAAATTTAGTAATAAATGGATAGGTAGAGGCGGTTCTTATAATTGGTAATTGGTCAGCTAGATTACCAGAATTGACCAAGATGGATTTCTTCATATGGGGTTATATTATTAAAAAGATTGTGAATGCTACACCCACTACTACTCCAGACGATATGAAATTAAGAATTTCGAACGATTTCGCGTCTATAACACCCGATATGTTGAATAATGTAAGTAAATTGTAGGAAGCTAGAATCGGTATGGCAAGCATTTTGGGCATCTATTATAGTAATTTTTCATTTTTTGCTTTCAATAATTTGTTGTTCGTTTTGTAGTATTTATGTATTGCTTTATTAAAAATATGTTTTTATTTTTATTATGTACTCAACTACTTATCGGTAAAAAAAGAGATAGAGTACCTCAGCAACTACAAGTACGAATATTTATTAGCAACTCCACTGTTTTTTTAAGAACAGCTCTGCCAAGATCATTAGTTTAAAATTTAGAGAGAATTGCAGATGTTTTAAAATCGATTTACCATACAATTTAAGAAAATTGTAAATTACACGAAAAGTATAATACCTAAGTATAGGACACCCTTATACCATTCGAAAGAGGACATTTTTTTAACACGATGAATTATTAAAATTCTGGGTGTTCCATTTAAAATAAGCCCGATATTACACATTGAATGATGTAATAATGGAACTGAAAATTCTGAACACCCTGTAAAGAGATATTTAGTACTCAATCGTGGAATACATTCAACGAATGTCCAACTATTTAGATGTAAGAGAAGATTTGCTAGCATTTGTTATATCAATTAGTTATTAACTTTTTTCGAAATGTTCACATTTTAAAATAAACGGTTTTAAAGATTAAAACTAACTTTTCCGCATCTATGAGATACCCTGAACAATATTCTATCATAAAATTGTCACTTGTATACACTTCGGGGGATGTATCGTAATAACAAACTGAAATTTCTCAATAAATAACCAAATATGTAGTATATCTGGATTTATAGGACCCGCTGTACTCGTTCTAGTCAGCTGAAAATCAGTAGGGTACATATGTGAGACATCTTGAACAATATTCAATCATAAATTTGGTCACTTTTATACACTCTGGAGACTGTATCTTGCTAACAAACGGAAAATTCTCCACAAATGACAAAAAGTTGGTACTTCAAGTACTATAGCAACCGTTGTACTGGCGTTAGTGAGCTGAATATCAATAGAATTAATCTTTGTGATGCTCTGAATAATATCCAATCATAAAATTGGTCACTTGTATATACTCCGGAGGCTGTATCGTGCTAACAAATTTCCCCAAAAATGACAAAAATATCGTACTTAAAGTACTATAGCACCTGTTGTACTAGCTCTGGTGAGCTGAATATCAACATGGTTCATCTGTGTGATGTCCTGAATAATATTCAATCATAAAATTGGTGACTTGTTGAACTCCAGAGGCTGTATCGTGCTAACAAACTGAAATTACTCAAAAAATGACAAAAAAGTCGTACTTCAAGCACCCGTTGTACTGGCTCTGGTGAGCTGAAAATCAATAAGGTTCATCTGTGACATGTCCTTAACAATATGCAATCATAAAATTGGTGACTTATTGCACTCCAGAGGCTGTATCGTGCTAACAAGACATGTAACGAAAAGTGGCCGACGACGACGACATACACACAGGATTTTTATCTAAAAACCTTTTTTTCGTGTTGTTGTTGATGGAAAAAGTAAAATTAACTAAAAAAATTTAAAAAATCCAACTTTTTTTGGAGTAAACCAATACTTTTTTCGCATATTAGATAGGTTGGGTGGAAAAGTAAAAAGTCAGCATAACTCGGAACCCTCTGTATTTAGGTATAGGGACCCATTATGAAGGAGTATTTTATTTTTTAGGAGCAATCAGAAAACGCAATAAAATATAGGGTGTCCCATGAGAAAAAATATAACTTTGATACGCCACACATTACTGGAACATCCTGTATATTTCAAAATAATTTTAAAATGTAGCCTATATGAACGTACAAACTACTAAAGTGACAAACATTCTAAAACTTCTACCGTTTCGCTATAAACCTCCATCCCGTTGGTCGTGATTCACCCTGTATATGTTACGGAGAGAATTAAAAATAAAACATACGGAAAAAATAACGCGGCGTTAAATAGAATGAAAAAATAATCACAATCACTTCATATTATCGAAGTACATTTAACAATTACAGTTTTACAAACGATTCGTTTTGGAAAAATAAAACCCAAACACAACAGGAATTAGCTCGCCTATTTCATGAGAAATGTCCAGAAAAAGGCAGAGAGCAATAAACCCTTGTACAATGACCATTCCAAGGGCGTACCTGCTTGTGATTCTAAAAATCTCAATTGTGAATTTATATTTCAGCAATATCTTAAAATCATGAGTGAAGTTCTTTTCACGAAAAATGGTTCTGACTCAATAATAACTTCTTGGGGTTTCTCCATTAGAGAGCCGTTGCTTATTATCTTTTTAGATCTATTTAAACCTAGAAAAAATGGTGCAAATGCGGCCTGCAATGGACATAAACTTTTATTGTAGTCAACCATTTATCTTGACAAGCACTTTACCTGATAAGATAATGGTCTCAATGATAGTTAACAGTCAATGCTTGTATTTGTGACGTGAGACATCGTTCAATATATCAAACAGATTATATTATTTTAGAAACCCCATTCTTCGATAAAAAAAATGGAAAATATTAAACGTATTTAATTCGGTTAAACATAAAAAAATTTAAATAAGTGTCGATGGTGTAGTGGAAGCGTGCTCAATAATGACCGGGATTGGAAAGTCAACCAACTACAGATACTCATACGCGAGGATAAGTGTGGTACCGTCAAACCTCCAAAGCAATCTCCTGAAAGGCATAAGATAACTATCGGCGAGGAAGAAAAACTTGTTATAAGAAGGAAGGTACATTCATTCTACTTTAATAATGAAATTCCGACCTTAGATAAACTTTTATGTACATTGAGAGAAGATAAAATTACTTCTGAAACAGAGATAAATTATGGAAAATTCTGCGAAAGATGAATTCAGATGGAAAAAAGTAAACGAAGTCGCTTTTAATCGAAAAAGATGAAAATGTACGTTGGAGACGGAATTATTTGCGATCAATAAGGGATTTTTTCGTAATCAAAATAGAAACATCTACTATTTGGACGAGACATGGCTAAACGAAGGTTACACCAACGGAAAAATATGGCAAGAAAAAAATGTAACCTCTTCCCGTCAAGCGTTTTTGGATGGTTTATCTGTAGGAATAAAAGCACCTTCTGGAAAAGGAATACGACTGATACTTATGCATACTGGAAGTACTGATGGATTTTTGAAAGATAGTCGATTCACACCGTATACTATCAATACAGATGTTTTTGAGGACTATTTTTCTTAAATGATAACTCCAATTCCACCCTACTTGGTAATTGTTTTAGACAACGCTCCTTATCATTCAAGGGATGTGAGAAATTGCCTACCACCACTTGGAAAAAAGAGGAAATTATTCGGTACCGTTTAGATAAAGAAATTACATTTAAAGAGGATATGTTAAAAAATAACTGCTGGCAATTGTAAATATACATAAACATCGTTTCCTAAGATATACTATTGACGAAATGGCAAAAAAATGGAATATTATAAAAGTTCGACTTCCTCCTTACCATTACGAGCTAAACCCTATAGAGTTAATATGGGCTCAGGTGAAAGGAATGGTGGGAAGGAAAAAAAACCACATATAAAATTAAAGATGTCTGTGCACATTTTGAAGAACCTCTGGAACAAAATAATGCTGAGAGATGGCGAAAATGCATAGAACATGTAATCAATGAAAAACCGAAAATTTGGAAATTAGACAATTTAATGGAACAGACCATAGAGCTATAAGTTCAACCAGATGAAAATTCATTAGATTTTTCATTTTCCGATAACTAATATTTCGTGTTCGAATAATATTGATAACCCCGTGTTGTAAATAAGTTCTATAGTTCTAGTAAATCATAATATAATTGACTATGTAATGAACGTATTATTATTGATTGATATTGAATTATATGGCTGTATGTATTCAAAATGAGACCCTTCTATGTTGAGACATTTGTTGAAGCAAGAGGTCATTTTTAACACCTCTTACAAAATTTTCACAATTTCAATGTTTTTGTGGAAAATAAATATTAAATGTCACATAAATATCCACATCAATACCATTGTGCTACTCCGTTGAATTTGGAATAAAAAACCATTTCGTTTGGACTAACTTTCATCCCCTATTCATTTAGATTTTTAGTTCGATTACGTCACAGCTCAATAATCACGTCGCTGATTTAAAATATATCTTAAATGATCGTATTCAAGACCCAAGTTGACATTTTCCAATTTTCAAATAAAAATAAATATTCAGGTTTTCATGTTACACCCCCTTAAAATTTTGGAACACCCTGTATACCAATTCTGTAAATAAAAACTGTTTAATTTAAAGTATATATTTCAGTTTTTTGTATTGATTACAAATATAAACTGTGATTGAATCCCATTTTCTTTCGCCAAAGAGAGTGGGATATCTTCTTTCATCTTTCGGTGCCGTACCTGTCTTCAAGCGTGGGCTATCTCCATGACAATTTGGTTGAACTGTTATCTATCTGTCGCTACTCGGAATAGTTGTTCTACCCCCAGTCCGGTCCAGTTTCTAATATTTCGTAGCCACGACAGCTTTATACGACCTATCCATCTTCTGCCCTCAACTTTTCCCTGAATGATCAGCCGAGGGATGTGATATTTGTTTCCTCGCATTATATGACCGAAATAACTGACCTTTCTTATTTTTATGGTGTTCAGGAGTTCTCGATCCTTATACATCTGTCTGAGTACCTCTTCATTACTGGTATGTGCAGTCCACGGGATCTTAAGGATTCTCCGATAGCACCACATCTCAAACGGATATAGCTTCATTAAATCTAATACTTGATTTATCTTTGGAGGGATGCGTTTCTTGATATGTGACTTGAAAAGGAATTCTGCAGCTTCCATTTTTTCTAAGGTCCATTTTTGTACTGTTTTTTTTTTATCTTCTATTTGCTATTTTCAGTTTCAATTTTACTTGTTTGATAAGTTGTTGCTTCTATCATTTCATGATTTTCGGATTCACTATTTTCCTCTTCGCTTGTTTCAAAAGTATCTAAATCGACGTTTATCTCATCAAGTCCTCTACCTTTATAAACTTCAATTGAGGTTTTTTGTGACATTTAAGGTACTTTGGCAACTTTTGCAGTTTGTTACAAGTCTTGAGATAATCTGTACCATTCTTGGTGCGTTTTAGTTGTGTATCCCATAAAAGACGCCAACTGTTCTGTCTTCATTATTAATTTTGAGAAATGGTTGCTAAATGTTTCCGTAATCGAGTTGAAGTTAATGAACATGTTTTCTTGGGATCGTCTAAGGCTTTTATTACATGTTTCTGAAATACATGATATCCGCTTATGGGACTTTCTGTATTTGGTGTTTGAGATTAGTTATTACCAGTCGTACAAAAATTGTCACGAAACTTTATGGTTAAGTCTATGGCTTTTTTGTATTTTCGTCAAACATGGCTGGTACGCCACGTCCCCTTTTCCTCGGATTATAATTCGTTTTAATTTTTTTATTAAGATTTGCTCACATGTGATAATTATTTGTCAAAATCACCACATTGGGCCTCCTCATTAACATATGTTTCATAGGTATGTAGTAGTATTCGTTGTAACTCTCCTACTCTTCTATTAAAAAGTAAAAGATTGCAGTATGCTCCTTCAACTATTGTTTTGTAAGCCTTTTCATTATAATGTTTTGCATTTAAAGCATTCTGTGCTTCAGATACCATGTTATTCAGGTAAGTTTTTAATTTCTGAAAGATATTACACCATTACTTCATACTGTCAGTAATATTAAAAAAGTATATGAACTAGAACCTCACTTAAAAAATGGTGTAAAATCAAAAATAAGAATACTTGATTTAAACTGTTTGTTGTAGTAACAATTTTGTTTCTAGTCTTCTTAATATAAAAAACAAAGTTTTGCAGCTTCTCATTTTTATTTTCGAGTGATTAGCTACATTTATTTGAAGTTGAAATCATCAAAAATTATATTTGGTTAAATTTAGAATGTTCAAAATTTGCCGCTAATTAAGTTTTCGCTAATTAGTTACACAAAGAATTTTTAGCTCTTGTGAAATTCACGTGAATTTAGTAACCACTAGAAAAGAAAAAAAATTAAGAGCTTCGGTAAAAACGTAAAATGCTCGGATATTAAAAATGTTGATACTATCTGCACAATTTTTAATTTATGTACACGATTATTTCTTAGTAGAAATATAGTACATTTGACTATGTTTCTGCACTATAAACTCATTAAAAAAATGTTACCTGAATGAAGAAAAAATTGAAAGTAGCCGTTAAAAATAATTTTTATTTTAAATATTACAATTTTGCCTTATATCCAATTTTAATTTTTTCTTTTTTCAATTTACACTATTGTACAGGGTGTCCCAAATTGGTGTGTTTTGCAGGGTATCTCGTAAACTAAAAGAGATAGAAGAAAAGCAGTTAAGATGTTATGACTTCTTTTTTTGTTAAAGTAACGATAGCCTAATTAAATCTTTAGTAACTCCCTGCAGTTGGAAGATACAGGGCGATTATTGAAAACTGTCGAAAACTACAAAGTACTATAACTTCTTAATTAAGAACAATATAAAAAAACGTTATAAAAACTTTCGATAGATATGATATTAAAGAGTTCAGTAGCGCACAGAATTTTTTGTTAGGGTGCTCACTAAGGAAATATAATGCAAACTTATGATTTTTTAAATGGGACACCCTGTATATTTTGACGTTTTTCGTTTTCTTTTTTAATTCTCATTCACCTGATATGACATATTATATATCCATTTTCAATGGTTGGAGCTACAGTGCAAATAAACCATTTATGGATGTTATCAGGTGAAACACACTTAAAAAATTGAACACTCAGTAATGAAATTTAACATTTGATTATAAGGATACTGATGGGTGACAATTTTATTTATCAAAATTATAATTAATAAAAAATAAAACCAGATAAAAAAAATAAAAACAATAAACTTATGAAACAACAAGAAATATTGTAACAACTAATCTACCTATAACTAATTTTATTAGAATGTAAAAATTACATTAAATGTTCAAAATGTCCTCCGTTTTGTTGTAATAATAATTGACACATTTTTCTTACTGATCTTACACAATTGAGAATGTGCACTGGCTTTATTTTTCTAAATGCGGCATGAATATTTTGTATTAAATCTTCCCTACTCTCGAAGTTAGTCTTGTAAATATTATTTTTTGAAAATCCCCAAATAAATAAATCGATGAAAACGGAGGACAGTTTGAACATTTAATGTAATTTTTACATTCTAATAAAATTAGTTATAGGTAGATTAGTTGTTACAATATTTCTTGTTGTTTCATAAGTTTATTGTTTTTATTTTTTTAATCTGGTTTTATTTTTTATTAATTATAATTTTGATAAATAAAATTGTCACCCATCAGTATCCTTATAATAAAATGTTAAGTTTCGTTACTGAGTGTGTTTTAAGGGTGTTTCACCTGATAACAACCATAAATGGTTTATTTGCACTGTAGCTCCAACCATTGAAAATGGATGTATAATATGTCATATCAGGTGAATGAGAATTAAAAAAGAAAACGAAAAACGTCAAAATATACAGGGTGTCCCATTTAAAAAAACATAAGTTTGCATTATATTTCCATAGTGAGCCCCCTAACAAAAAAATTCTGTGCGCCACTGAACTCTTTAATATTATATCTATCGAAAGTTTCTATAACGTTTTTTTATATTTTTCTTAATTAAGAAGTTATTGTACTTTGTAGTTTTCGACAGTTTTCAATAATCGCTCTGTATCTTCCAACCGCAGGGAGTTACTAAAGATTTAATTAGGCTATCGTTAATTTAAGAAAAAAAGAAGTCATAACATCTTAACTGCTTTTCTTCTATCTCTTTTAGTTTACGAGATACCCTGCAAAACACATCAATTTGGGACACCCTGTACAATCGTTTGATGTAAAAATCTGCCGGACGTTGTCTGACACCCTACAGTGATTCGCGTATTAATTCGCAGTTCAAGCTTTGACCGTGTGTAGCGCTATCGGGCACATAACTAATTAATTAAATAAAAGAAGAATGATCCCAAAAATGTGTGCCCATGGAAAGATGAAAATAAATACTTGAAAGGTATGGATCGAAAAACAGAAATAAGTTAAGCAAGAGTAATTGAAGTACAGTGAGCTGCACAACCGTCCATCAAGAGGACATAATTGGAAGTAGAGAAAATTTTTCTGAAGATTTATTGGAGGAACAGTTCTGATGATGTGAGAAGCTAATGTATGAAATGGAGAGTAGGTGTCCCAAATAAGGTGTGTATTTCGCAGTCCCATGGTTTGGTGCGATTGTTAAATCAATTTAGATATGTGTTTAGTTTGGAATAAAGATTATTTAACAGCTATCTTCATAATTCTATGTTACAGGCACATGATAAAAATTAAACAAATCATATATATTCAAAATTTAATTAGCTGGGTTGCTTATTTTCAAATATCCTTAGGATTAGTTTACATTGGAATACTCACCACCTTCTTTTTGTAGTTGAATAGTAGATAAAGTGCCGAGAAAAGATTTGAAAGCTAAATACAAGTGGACTCACTGAACATATCATGTCAAAATGAAGGAAATCTGAATGAAACTAACATATAGTGTTACCAATTTTTTGAATTAATATATTTGTAATTAAAGCCATTGGAATAGACAACTCATCGTTCTTCTCATTCAAAATTCCGTTGTTACAATGGCAGTGTAATTAATGAAAATGCCATCAAATAATGTTTAAGAAAATAATTCCAAGAATACAATGGGCAACCAATGCAGTTACGAGTTAAAAGTCATATTTGAATTAATTCGCTGCGCAGAATCTAAATTCGTTCTATGAATTGCTGCTTCATCATGTCAAGTTTTTAAGTAATACTAACCGAAAAATACAACAAATATAATTTTTTGCCATATTGGGATAATATTATAAAGAAAATAATAAATAGATATCGTTCATTGAACTTTAGTATTTCAAGTGGTTGCAGCTTTGATTGATCTTTCCTTTAGGTTTGGAGTTGGAATCCGCCATATTCGAAATTCAAATTTGCAATTTTATATTCGTACTCGGCGACCCCAAAAACCTCAGAGTACATAATTTCGAGATAAAATTTTTCCCCTATAGGATTTACTACAAATGGCTATGGCATTAATGGGACATAACTTCAAATTAGAGTAACTTTGAGAAGAAAAATCGTAATTGAAGTAACTCTAATTAAAGAGTAAGAGTAGTTTAATGACGATTATGATGATAATTAATTAAAGAGGAACTCGCAAAAAATGTGCTTTCTATACATAACCTAAAAAATAGCCAAAAATGCTGTTTCTCGAATGTATAACATACGTATGACTAATAAACTACAACGTTTTTATTGCAGGATACGGGAGAAATATGGAATTTCGTAGGAAGCAGCCTTCACGCTTTATCTATAACACCAAGAAGCGATTTTTCAGTAAGTCAATGTAGAATATTGTTTTCTGTAGTAACTCATAGTTTGAAAGCATTTTTTTTACTTTTTGTTTAGCATTAAGGCTTGGCAGTAAATGTTACTGGATTTAAACACGTATTTGTGTGCTGGCCAATGATCTCAAAACGATGTACACACGCAAAATGTACTGTGCTGAAACAGACAATAATTTGCAATAGAAATCGAAAAAATGCGTCAAACCATAATGTCTTCAAGAAGTAGGTAATCCGCGAACACATCGAATTTAAGACATCATTTATTGAGATGCTACCGAAAAAAACTATTTTCATTCCATTTAGATAATGGTTTCAATGTAAAACGGATTAAAATTGAAACGGTTTTTTATGTTTACAAATAAATACAATGGTTAATCTTTAGTTGTCGATATATGATATGCATTAGGTTTGTTCCAACATCTACGTCAGAAGCAGTTTCTTACAGTCAGGATTCTGCGCACGAACTCAAATTTGTTCCAACCATAGTTTCTGACAGTTAGTAAACGTAGACATATACGAATAAACCACACTTGACAGGTGACTGTGACTACTCCGCCTATTCAGCCCTCTTCTTATTTTCAGTCCAAGCTGTCATTCTGACATTCATAGAACAGGTGTAACATTGCTTCCCCTCTTAAAGTTATTCGCCTCGAATAACATGGACTTCGACGTCTTCTGGAAACCAATTGGGTGGGTCATCACCGTAATAGCGAGCCAATCTTTCGATATGAACGACCTTAGATTTACTTTTTGGTGTCAGACGAATGCGATAAATTCGGTCGTTGATTTTCTTGACCCAATTTCGTTGACGTTTCGGAGTTGAGACTTTCTTTCTTCTGGGCTGATACAACCAAACTGCATCACCGGGCTTAAATATCTCTTCTTTAAGGTTTTTATCCAACCGTCTCTTCATCTTTTCGCTGGTTAGTTTCAGTCGCGTCCTTGCAAACTCGTGAATCTTCACTAACTTTTGTTGAAGATCTTCAACATATTGAGGCAGGCTTTGGACTTCTTCTCGGGGCGAAGGAGGAGGTTTTCCAAAGAGGATATCACTAGGAAGCTTCATTTCTCGACCAGAGACCAACATTGAAGGTGTATCTGTATAGCCAGTGGATTCATGCTGTGCACACCGATAAGATAAGAGGAACAATGGAATCAGTTCATCCCAATCTTGCTGGTTTTGGGAGACAAATAACGATAGATATTGGCAAATTGTCCTGTTATGACGTTCCACTAAACCATCAGACTGTGGATGCATTGGTGTAGTTCGAGTTTTCTTAATCCCGAGGATTTTGATTAATTCTGTCCACAATTCTGATTCAAAATTTATTTATTTATTCATAAATGCTTCAGCGACGGTGGCAGCCTCTTGGTTAGGAATTGGTACTACTTCTGGCCACTTGGAAAAGTAATCCATAGTTACCATTAAGTACTTGTTACCTTTTTCTGTTGTTGGTAGTGGCCCGAGTATGTGTACACCTACTCTCTGAAATTGTTCACCGGACAGATATTGAGCCATTTTTCCACGATTTCTAGTTTTTGGTCCTTTCTTTTTGCTCCATAAGTCACATTTCTTACACCATTCTGTAACGTCTTGGCGACAGTTGACCCAGTAAAATCGTTCACGAACTCTGGCTAAGGTTTTCCCAGCTCCGTAATGTCCTCCTGAACGACTGATATGAAGTTCTTCCATCACTTTACGAACAAGTGATTTAGGCAAGACAAGTTGGTGGATCGTAGGTATACTGTCAGAGCTCTCCCATGTCCGATGGAGTAAGGGAATCCCATTGAGCCCAGTATCTTTTGATCGTTGAATCATACTTGGTCACTTCTTGCCAATCGGGCCTAACTCCATTTTCTAGCCAGGTCCGGACAACTTGTAAGTCTTCATCATTCTTTTGAAACTTCCTTGGGTTTTCTACTGACCACATGTTTTCGTCCGAGTCGCTTCTTATTGTTGTTGCATGCAGCAATTCTATCTTTTCATCTTTGTTTATTTGGTTATTACTACTTTCCTTTTCCTCAATTTTTTGGCAATATCAGCATTGTTGTTAAATACATGGCCTTCTGGATAGGGTATCCTATTTCCGTGATAGCGACCTTTTCTATAAACTATTTCAAAATTGTACTCCTTAAGTCTTTCTAACCATCTTGCAATTTGTTCTTCCGCATTTTTAAAATTCATCAGCCACTGTAGTGCTTTATGGTCGCTTCTGATGATGAAGGTTCTGCCATAAACGTATGTGTGAAAGTGTTCAATAACAGTTCTTTTCTTGTAACGCAGTAATTTTTCTCCGCCCTTCCCAGGGTCTTACTGAAATAAGCAATTACTTTTTATTCGCCATCTTGTTGCTGTGAAAGGATAGCTCCTATGCCATGTTGTGAAGCGTCGCAGTCGAGAATAAATTGACCTTCTTCTTTAGGGTACGCTAAAACCGGTGCAGTGGACAACCTCTTTTTCAATTCAGTAAAGGCATTTTGGCAATCAAATAATGTTTTGTTTTCAGTAAATCTGTGTAAAGGTTTGGCCATCTTTCCAAAATTTTGAACAAATTCCCGGTAATACGTACAAAGACCCAAAAATTGACGAACCTCATGATTATTTCTTGGTTTTGGCCAGTCTTGAATCGCAGAAATTTTTGTCGGATCAGTTTTTATTTCGTCTGCTGACACAACGTGACCCAAATATAAAACTTCACGTTGAAATAAGGAGCATTTCTTGGAATTCAATTTTAAGTTTACATTTTTCAGAAGGATGTTTTATCTCTATCATCGGGATGAACTTCAACTTGCCAGTATCCGCTCTTTAAGTCTAATGGGGTAAACCACTGAGAGCCGGATAGGGTGTCCAGTGAATCGTCTATACGTGGCAGGGGATGGCTGTTTTTTACAGTAACTTGATTTAATTTGCGATAGTCAACGCAGAATCATGTACTTCCATCTTTCTTAGTTACTAAAACAACTGGAGAACACCACGGTCCAGATGAATCTTCAATAATGTTCTCATCCAACATGGAATGGAAGTCTTCTTGGGTTTTGACGTATCGGTGGTGCATCTCTTGTATTAATTCTATGGTGGACCAAGTTGGTTCGCCCTGTAGATTTTCCGGTTTCGAAAAGGCTAAAGTGATTCGAAACAAATTTCTTTGCCTTGTTCGCTTCTTCGGGTGTAAGTTTGTCAAAGTATTTGATGAGTGTCTGTATAAGTTGATCGTCGACTTTATTTTGTGGCTCTTTTTCGGGCTTGGGATTATCTCGTAAATTCACTATGCTCTTCACTGGATCACAATATCCCAACTCGTGATTTTTCTTTAGTTCAACTGGTCTCCTAGATGTATTGGCAACGCGAACGAGAATTTGCTGTTCTATTTTTACCAGACATTTGACTACCATTACTCCATCTTCTGTCGGTTCACGTGGTTCAATAAACCCAATTGTCAGATCTTTAGATTTTCTGAATTTGCCGGAATTTTTATATCTTCATCAACTATAACTTTCATTTTGTGCAATTGATCATTTTCACCACTGAGGATTACTTCTTCGTTGTCGATGGATAAAATTTTGTTTTTCAAATCTATTACAAATTTGTCTTGCATAATTTCTAAACCCAAAACCCATTCATCCATAATGTTTGCTACCAAAAATGAGTGAACTATGGCCGTGTTTCCAATTCGAATGGATGCTGTTACTTGTCCCAAAATCGGAGTAGTATGACCAGTTGCGGTTTCCAGCACAAGGCCTTTAGGTGTTCTTGCGTATTTCTGTGTCAACATATCTGGGCATACAAATGATCTAGTTGCCCCAGTGTCGACAATAAATTTGCAATCGTGACGTGATTTTCTAGTTGGCCTCTAACAGTTAAATTTCGGCCATTTTTAAACAAAGAATATGTGCAAATCGTGGGGCTTTCAATGGTTTTATTCGACGACCGCCTCGAATAGTCGACTTTTAGTAGGTTTCCTGGCTGCTGGTATTAGAGCGCCGATTAGGTGTTGGTGATCGACTTTGGTATGGACATGATCTTCTAGGGTTCTTTCTTGTGGGGCTCTGTTTCTAACTGGGCTCTGCGATGATGTACGTTATCTTCATGTTGTCTGGTTATCCAAGTTCTTAACTTGGCTTCGAGATCTTGATGGAACTCTACATGTTCTCTGCAGATGTCCAATTCTTCCGCAGTTGAAACATTACCGGGATTCTTGAATTGGTGTACGACTTTGTAGCGTGTCTTTCAGTAGGTTTTTGATTCTAGCCATAACTTCGGTTAATTTCTCCTCCTCGAAGTGTATTACTCGTAATTTTTGACGTCCGGTTTTGGAAATGGTTTTAGCAACTTCGAATTCTTGAGCAAAGGTTAATACTTCTTGTAGTGTCAGATGGTGGCCTAATCGAAGGGTTTGTTGCGTTTCTGTATCTCTTAAAACATCAATGAATGCTTGAACGCCGAATTGTTCTAAAAATTCTTTAGGTGCCTGTGGATAGGCTAAACTCAATAGTCTTTCTATGTCACTTCCATATTATTGGAGGCTCTCGTCTAATTTTTGCACCTTCAATTGACTTTGGAAAACTTGTTTTAAATGTTGCTGTCCATACCTGTTCTCCAAAGCTTGGATAATGACGTCATAGTTAGGGGTGCCTTGGGGTAATAATTGCAGAATGCATACGGCTTGTCCACGAAGAGCAATCATAAGGGGGCGTCGATATGTCTCCCAAGATGGTTGGCCATCATATGTAGGTGGCTTTATAACCTGGTTGTGTCTCAAATTTACTATTTCAGTTCTGGCACTATCACTAATGAAACTACTATCATTGGGATTAGCTTCTATTTTCTTTACTAATGCATTTAATTTTTGTCTTAGAGGTCAAGCTGGTCTGTTTTTAAATCTTCCATATCTGTTTTATGTCTGTTTTTAGACCTTCTTCCATTGTATCTATTTTGTTACCTAGGGCCGCTATTTATTTCAACCTCTGCTAAATACTCGCAACATGAACGGTGGAAAAGGAAAAAAACTTCTCTTATGTACTTATCGGCTGTCATTGTTCCACTGTTCATTATAACCAAGTCCATCCGACCTTCAAAACTTACGCCACCCCACACCATTACCGAACCGCCTCCATAACTCCTAACTCTAGGAGAAAAATGGTTTTGGATAAAACGTTCGCCAGTTCTCCGGTAAATTCTTTTACGTCCATCCGGTCTTCTAAGACAAAACACATCCGCGAATACAACATTTCTCCATTCTTCGTTACCCCAATTCTCATGTTCCCTAGCAAATCTAAATCGATAGTGTCTCAATAACTTTAGACCAGTTGCATGTCTCCTGGCACACAGTCCAATATCAAAAAGCCGCCTTCTTATTGTTCTATCACTTGAACTTGCCTTACGTTCCCTAATCTGTATTTCATTTGCACATAAATAAATTTTCTGTCCCTGAAAACATTTAGCGTTATAAAGCAATTATCACGCTCACTAGTAGATTTTTTTGGCCACAATGATTTCTTTTTGTGAATACACTAAGTTCACGAAACTGTTTCACAGCTCTTTGAACTTTAGATCTTGAAACCCCCAACACCCTGGCCACATACTGTGACACTTTGTGCAGCTTCTGAATATTTCGAATATCATTATTTCCACATAAAATATATCAAGTGATATTGACAGTTTCAATAAAGAGCCCATTTTTGAACATCAATATCAATATCTATGTATCTTAAAATCAAATTTGTTACATTCTGAAATATAATTTCGTAATTTAATTTACAAAGTCATTCTAATGTTGCCATCTCCGTATCCACACATTTCAATTCCCTCTCAACTTCATCAGAAAGGTAATACTCGTATTTAAAAAAACCTTTAATGTTCAACGTTACTTGTCTAAACCAAAAGAACAGATACCAAAAAAACAAAACCACAATACAACCAACTACCTTTATTGAATATAAAAAATAAGTTTCACATACAACTTTGAGCTATAGGCTATATAGGTTTTTTGAATACTTTATTGGTAAATAATCAAAGAACAAAAATAAAATATGCTGCTAAATCTAAAAAGCATGTCTGAAAAAAATTGCCGGTGTTATTATTATTTTTAATTGTAGCACACTTTTATATTTCAGAATATTGAATTTTGCAAGCCTTTGCTGCACACCAAAAATTGTCTAGAAACATTGATTTACAAAGACTTGTTCGTTATCACTTTCTTTTTAACATGAAAAACATCATATCTGCTACGATTATTAAAGACTTCTCTCTCTCTCTGCAGGCTTCAGCAAGCCCGATGATTTCACCGGGAAGTAGTCCAAGGTGTTTGCGACGAAATACACCTGTAGTAGTACCACCTACAGCACCTCCTCCTTTGCCGCCGCGAAAGAGTTCACCAACTCATGAACAAACCATACTTCCTTCAGTCGTTCCTACCGTTTCTAGCATCCGAAACGGTGTGGGACTTAGCGAAGCGCAATCAGTCACTAATTTGACACACATCAATATAGAAGTACCTCAATTACCAAAAAGCAGTTCTATGTTAAATATTGAATTACATAGAGCTGGTAGCAATGAGAACGAAGTGAGTTTCTATGAATTTGTGACTCATAAGTTGATAACCGATTCAATTACCCACTTATGTTGCATTATATTTTTCAGGTAGTTGAATTAAGCTCTCCTGAGACCATCTACGGAGTCGTAATCCAAAGTAGCGATTACTTTGATCGTAGTAGTGTGGTAACTACAACAGCAACAGAATCCAAATTACCTAATAGACATTTGAGCTGCCCATCAAATCGGAGCCAACCGCGACCGATGAAACCACCGAAATCCAACACTATCCCTAACATCAGCCAAGATAATTCTTTGCAATATGAAAACGTTGAAATTGAGGTGCCTCCAAAAATCCATCAACGAATCAATCCTTTAGAAAGAGAAACTAATGTTTCATATGAAAATTTAAATATGGATTATATTAAAAAATTAGTAAGTGAAGGGTATTCTCGCGATTCTGTTATAAAGGCTTTAGGGATTACAAGGAATAATGTTGATATGGCTTGTGATATTTTGCACGAGTTTGGGACGAAATTGGGATAGCAAATGTAAATATATTATTTAGTTTAATTGTTTTTGGTGTAGAAGAGCAAATAATGAGATGTAGCTAATGTAACTTTTTATAATTTAATTGTTTAACAGAAAAAACTGTAGTATTCTACTTTTATTTTTAATAAGACTTGAGATTGAGAGTAGATATTCAGAATAAGATTTAGGTTATTATTATCATTATAACTTATTTTCCCATCTGTCGATAGAACGCGGCATGATATAATTTTCAAGAAAAAATAAAAGAAATAATATTTATGTGAAAACCAAATATAAAATTAACTTCACAGTGCGTTCATGAAATGGGCCTCTTTTCCACATAATTCATGAAAGATACGAGATAAAAACATGAAATAAAAACGAAGCGAACTTAGAGAAATCATGTTATTACTAGAATAACTTGAGAATTTCAACAGGGTGCGTTACTAAACATAACATTTGTAATGAAAACTAGAGTAACATATACTTCATTCGGAAGATTTTAAGATTATTTCAACTTTGATACAAAAGAATTAACATTTTTTTCAGTTGTTTACTGACAGTAAACATGTAAATAAAGTCTCACTGTCTGAATTTTTGTCAATATTGTATGTGCATGGCAGTTGAATGAGGTTCATCATATACACTAACCAGTTATTTAGAATGTGCATTCGTTAGTAAAATGAAATTGACAGTTGAAGAAACTACATCAATGAATTTACAGATTATCTCATATATTATCAACAAATTGGTTAATCTTTCAGCTTCATGATAATGTTCCTCATCTCTATAAAACAATGTTGTAATGTTACTTTGAATGTAAAACAACCATTAAATATTAGTAAAATTAGTTGATGTCATTTGACATAAAACTGGTATTTCTACCATTTTTAAAACGGTTAATTGAAAGGAAATTAAATGTTATAGCAGTAATGTAATAATTTTTCTCCAATTTCAACTTGTTTTTGTTTTATGTTTCTATCCCCTTTCAGAAGTTATCAAAAGAACACAATTTTTAATCTCACTGTATGTGTCTAAGAAAAGTTTTATAAAGCAATTACTATCTATACAATACTCATATTACATTGGAAACAACAAATTGCTACTGGTTAAATAAGACTTTTTTGTCAACCGCAAAACAGCTAACAGCCAGTACCTTGTTGTGCATACAAACATGTTCGTATTTGTAATTCACTACCGGCTAAAAGTAGAGATTACTTAATTTCACCGACAATTTCTTGCTGTTTTCATAAACTGTTAGCAAAAATCTGATAGTTGGAAAAACACTAAACCTCTATTTCGGGCAACATTTCACGACGTGGCAGTGTTTTGTTCAACAAGAGTAGATTGTAGGTCACCAAATCTTAATAAAATTGTGGTTTACGTTTAAGTAACTACTTTACATACTGTTTACTTGAAAAAGATTTAGTGCGTTTTATAAAACGTTTCTCAGATTCCAAAACACTTTAGAAAAAGTTATTATAATAAGCATATAAATGGGTCGATCCATTTGTTATATGTTATATTTGAAATTTTTTCGAATATACAATTGAATATCGTTTTTGGTTTATAAATATGGAATTGAAAGTACAAAGAATAAATCAGAAGTATTGGACTCAAAAGTGACTTTTATCAATCTCACATTATATGGCACACGGATATTCAAAATAATATGCTGGTGCCATTATGTATTTTAATACTGTTAAACATTTAAATACAATTTCATTGACAATATTATCAAATTATACCACATGGTCTTCAGAGTAATAAAAAGGTCGCATGATATGATATTTAATTTATTTTTAATATTGGTTACCAAATATCACAATATCATAATAATCACAATAATTTTCCAACATTTTTATAATATTCTGAACTACATCAAGTCAGAAAATTATTTGCTGTTCTGTAACTGAATTGAATATTGAAATACGGTTTTAAAAGAAATAATTATAATTAAAATGATAGAAAAAGGTGTGTAAGGCTGAACGAAAACTAGTTTCAATAGGGTATTCAATTCATCTAATTTTTATAGTGTTTTATCCAAACAAAAAATATTTTTGCATTGAAATTTAATTAATTAAACTTATATTGATTGTATTCAAAGTTGTGTAACACTACGAAATTCCCTATTTTGGTAAGTTTTGGAAAGTATTTTAACATATCTTATTGGGTGTTGTGGTCATGAAAATAAGACGGATCATGGTGTCAACCCTTCAAACCAAATACGCTTTATTTTAATTTTTCTATAACAAAAAAAAAACAATTTGATCATCTACCTCAAGAGTTGCTCAATATTCAAATAAATGATTAGTTTCATCAGATATAAAACTATTGAGGTTAGAATCATTGAAACAATTTAAACGTTTTCCTAAGGTATTAAGTACGCAAAAGTACGAAATTGATATAAAATAATATTTTCTCTTAGTTCAGATTGATTGACTAAATTCATTGGTAGAAATAAAAATATTCCACAGGTTCAGATATAAGTTTTTCTCAAATTGTACTTAGTTTCCAAATTTTTATTTCATTCTCTTAAATTTGTGTAACTTTATGCCCACCTCAAGACATTTTTGTGTCAATTTTCATTATCCAATTGGTACGGGCCTGAATCGTAAATATTCTATTTACTTTGTTGATGTTCATTTTATTTTATATGACTTAATTGTCCTTCTGACTTCAACTTCTTTATTCACTTTATATCCGATAGAATGTTTTTTAAGATTACTAATTGTTAAACTGCTTTAATTTCTAATCAAATTATATTATTTGCGTCTTCTTTAAAATGTAACGGATGGTTCTTATCTTGATGATGATTTTTACAGAATTTATCAAAACAAGATGCCCCCATGAGAACTTAGAGATATACCAAAAATCATTTGATATCAATTATTAACTGAGAGTGGCTATATTTTTTCTGTTACTATTCAGTTAAACTCATTAATTTATTTAAATAACCTTAATCTACAATATTTGGACACATAATCAATTTTTTCTTCATTTCCAAAGTAGCTCCAATGACAAGAACTGATAGCGATAAATACTATATTTTTTGGGGGAATCCCTTTTACAAAGCTATATCCTATGACATGGAGTTTATATTTTGGAGGCAGTTGCTGTCACAGACTTTAATTAATAATACAAAAATACTATCATTAACTCACTCTTTAAAGTATATAGCGGGTAGATAGCAATATATCTTGTCGATTCGTGATTTATTTGGGTTTAACAATCCAGGTTTGTTACTTTTGAGGTAGATTATCAAAGTGAACTATAACTACAAAATAATATAAGTCTGATATGATACAATTATTGTTGGCTAATTGACTTGTACAATGTATGGGTGATTATTTGTGTACCGGCTAATTATATCAAAGAAAAACATTTGGTGTCCTCCATAAATAAGAATTTTGAGAATATTTTACACTTTATTTTTTTTTGTATTAATTATATTACATACTAAACATACCTGCTGTAAAGTGAGGCCTTATTACAAATAATCAATATCACATATTTAATATCCCTATAATTTCAAATTTGTAGGAAATAGAACATTTTTCTTAGGTAACTTGTTTGTGGAAAAACTCCTCCATTTGCCAATAAAATATATGAAGTATAAAATACATACTATTTCCTTTTTGTCGTCCAGACCAAATCAATTTGTATGAAATATAACATTTTACTTAGGTAACGTTTGTTTGTGGAGAAACTCCTCCATTTTCCAATAAAATAGATGCAGTAGAAAATGCATACTATGTCCTTTTTGTCGACCAGACCAAATCCGTTAACACAGGAAAACGTATTTCTGGATATCATATAACTTTGCAACCTAAGAAAAATGGATAAATTGGTGAGGAGCAGTCTATAGATATTGTAGAAACTCTTTTATTTCTTGAATAATTACAAGAACAATGAATCATTTGTGAATAGTACAATGCGAGCCAGAAGCTCTTAGCTATTGTATATGTGATAAGGTTTAATCTGTTTCTTAAAATATGGCTTAGCTTGAGAAATGGAGGTTTTTGAAAAATTATTTTTAAATTCATACATTCAAACTTTTACATTAAGTTTATGACATATTTTATATGCTAAAGGATTTTACTGTAGCATTTACTATTGCCCATCTATCACGGGCGCAACTAGTTCTAAAAAAGTATTGGTACCAGTTTGATCAACAATTTGTCACTTTATTGCAAAATGCCAAAGCAAAAACTCCGCACACTGGATTACTAGATTAGATAATTGTCTATTCAATAACTGATTTTGTTGAATATTATTTGTTTTTATTTATGGAATAGAAGAAATACATATTGAAATCAATAATGAAATAATAGGTTTAAAAATTGCCCTTGTCCGTTTGTTTAAATGAGGTATCTATAATTTTTTTTGCAGTAGAGCTTAGCTTGATCTTAAAAAAGTAGTAATTTTGATTGTACCAGTTTACCAATGTGAAAATCAATCATATAGCAGTGAAATCATTAGAAAATGCTGCAATAAGTTTAATGAACAATAAGTAATATTGCAATTAGGTTATGAGAAAGCTAATTACAGTAATGTGCCTGATGAGTTACTGCCAATTTTCTTTCAAATAATTACCTTCGTAGTATAAGTAATAAACCCAAGCAATTTTATTTTCAAATCTCTTGATGAATCAATACCTTAGAAAAGTTATTGGAGGTACTCTTTTCATATTAAAAATTACACAACAGTAAACGAACAAAGTATTTAAAATACGATACATATATTATAGTTTTTCTGATATATACGTCTGCTTAATTCAAAATATTAATAATTTCGAAATAAAAGTCTAACAGTTCTTCGAAGGAGAAAACAACTACTTTCCTGGCTAATGTCACGCCGAATATTGAGTTGCATCCCCTTCGAAAAACGTGATGTTGATCGATGTTTTTGTCGATACGGATATCTCTAAGGATTAGAAGTATCAGTGTAAAGTTTGACGTCAAAAAAGTAAACCAGAGTTACGCAATAAATTAAAAGAAAAAGATGTCCACCGAAATTGTGAAAATCGAAAAATTGGAGTATCGAGCCATCATCAAGTACCTGTATTTAAGAGAGTTAAGAGGTAAGAAGATTTACGAAGATATGCTTAATACCCTAGGTGATCAATGTCCTTCGTATGCGACTGAGAAAAATTGGACTGCAAGCTTCAAAAGAGGTAAATTTTCCATTGAAGATGATGACCAATCGGGAAGGTCAGTTTCTGTGTCAGTCCCCGAAAATATCGATGCAGTTCATGACATAATTTTATCAAGCCGTAGAATTGGGCTAAAACGGATATCTGAAGCACTGAATATTTCATACGAACGCGTTCATCATATAGTTAACGTCAATTTGGACATGAGAAAAATTGCTGCAAAATGGATCCCCAAATGTTTTAATGTTGACCAAAAGCGTGAAAGGGTAGAAGCATCGCGTTCGATCTGTGCTCGATTTGAAAACGATGTAGACTTCTTAAACCGAATTGTTACTCTGAATGAGACTTGGGTACATTTCTACGATCCAGAAAGAAAGCAACAATCGATGGAATGGCGACACTCTGATTCTCCAAGACCTAAGAAGTTTCGTGTCCAAAAATCTGCTGGAAAAGTTCTTGCTTCAGTTTTTTGGGATTGCAATGGAGTAATCATGATTGATTTTTTGGATCAGGGTAGAACAATAACTGGAGATTACTATTCGACATGACTGACCACTCTACGGTAAAAAATTGAAGAGAAAAGACGCGGAAAGCTATCCAAAGGTGTTTTGTTTTTGCAGGACAACGCCCCTGCACACAAATCTCATGTTGTCATGCAAAAAATTCATGATTTAGGGTTTGAATTACTAGAACACCCCCCTTATTCACCAGATTTTCTTCCACAGGCGATGAGTTTCAAAAATATGTATTCGTGTAAATCCGTTCGGTAGTACCAATAACATGTTTGTGTGTTGAGGAACCAAAAGTATGTTGTTCTTTTCTATGCTCAAAGGACCTGAGATGCGACTGGATGATACTGAAAGGTTTATTGTAAGAGAATGACCAAAATGTGTGATTCTGTGAAGGACCGTGAATAATAACCGAGATACTGAAATTTTTCCTTAATTATTATATAATTATAGATTATAGTTTTTATCAAAAATACTTCTTCAAAGTAATATAATTTAGCTGACAATATTGATGTTATATGAAGTACCATATGGACAAAAAAGATATACTAACTCCAGACCAACAATTTTAAGGTTGCTACCCTAATTTTTTTGTCTTGTGAAGTTGTTTGAACTAGAATATTTAGTTTGATAACTACTTAAAATCATCAATAATCATAAACAGCTGTAAAATTTAACTATAACAACTACTTTTCCACACTATGTACACATTTTAAGGTTAATGAATGGTTAGTATTTATTCCACAAAATTGAAGTATTATAATAGCAATTTTTTGCGACAGTTAAGGTAAGTTGACACGGTTAGTGAATTACGATTTTGTCTCATGCTTTCGTTAGAAACGGAAGTGCGAATGAAACCTTCTTGAAATACGAAAATAGTCTAAACGATCGTATGGTGTCTTCACGGCAAATGTCTTCATCAATAGTAGAGGGCTGTGCGTTGGTGGCTGTAATAATAGGATAACTATATTATATCACAACAGGAATCGATCCGGAGAAACGCATTTTCCTGAGCAGTAATTGCAGTGCAAATACTCAGACGATTTTAAAAATTTACTAAGGATGTGTGAAGATGACTGCCTTTTTATTGGAACGGGTTATCAACATCGATACTAAAAAAAGGAGACACATATGATAACGATACTGTATTTAGCCCCAGGCGATAGCTTTAAAAATGTGGAATTCTCCTTCTCCTTGCGGCTATTTCTTTCAGTTCCCGGGCATACGAGCGTCGCAAATTCTTAAATTCAGTAAGTGGCTGTAAAATCTGAAATTCGTTGGTCACCTGCAGCGCGCGATTCCCTTTTTTATATCCCTCATTGGTAGGGTTACACAGTGCAGGCTCATTTCTGCAGTAATCCAAAAATTTGAACGTCTCTGTGACGCTCATGCGTAGATTCCCACTAGCCATTTTGTAAGACATTTCAAATCGCTTGCCTATTCACGACTGATCACGACCGTGAAATATCAAACAGGTTTGATTTGCACGTTCACGATCGTGACGCTTTTCGTATCGATTCGTTTCCATACTTCTTTCGCGACTTTGCTGTTGGCATTAAGAGTGGTTCACGAAAGCGTGAGACACGATCGTAATTCGCTACCCATGTCAACTTACCTTATAAACGGAGATTGAAAATTTCCTCACAATACTATATCTGACTACCACGCCAGGGCGAATTCAGGTGTATTTTGCTCTAAATACACCACTGGATATTAAAAATAGTGTGACGTGTCTAAATTTATATAATAGTGTTAATGTTGTTAATACAGCGTTGTCAAGTCACATACTTTTACCACAGAAGTACTAAAAGAACGAATACTTTATTAGAAATGCCTGTGGATATGGTGTACATACTAGATGTAAATTGAGTGAATGAAAACGACGAATACTCAGTGTGTATTAGTTTATTACTTTCCGGCTAAGCGCTTTCGGCTATTAAGCCATTATCAAAGCCGTCGTCATTTAAAAAAGTAGTTGTCAAAGCCATCAAGTTGATTAAAAACAATACTCAAGATAGAATCATCGTTATGATTGAGTCATTGGAATAAAAATATTAAAATACCCTATTGGAAGGGTGTAAAATTATAATTCACATGATGTAAATTCACTCAAAATTAAAAAAAAAAACTAAAAATGATATTTTTATTCCAATGACTCAATCATAACGATGATTCTATCTTGAGTATTGTTTTTAATCAACTTGATGGCTTTGACAACTACTTTTTTAAATGACGACGGCTTTGATAATGGCTTAATAGCCGAAAGCGCTTAGCCGGAAAGTAATAAACTAATACACACTGAGTATTCGTCGTTTTCATTCACTCAAGAATACTTTATTGAACTTGAGGTATTTATTTAACTTCTGTAGATACACAAAACTGGATAAAATAACGCTTTTAATTTTGTTCCAAATACATAAATAAAAGCAAATAACCTTCACCTTTTTCATTTTCGCTTCTAGTTGCACTTCATATTTTCTCTCGCATATTACTTTTTTCCATTTCAAAATTGGTATATGTGAGATGATTATATTAATTTGACACAATAAATAAATTCAAAACTTTGAAAAACAAATTTTCTCACTGTGATAATCAAAAAATTCTTATTGAGGAACTAGTATAGGTGACCTGCAAGAAAAACAATTATTTTACACTATTTTTTGTACTAATCTATTACTTTCGAGCCAGAAAAATAATACTGTGCATACTTCAACGATTCTTTGATTTTTGGCTGTTGCAGGAGAAATATATTGTATCTGCAAAAGTAAATCATTTAGATCTAGAATCTAGATCTCGATTCTAAGCCAAATATTAAAAACACCAAATTTTTATAGAAAAATATGTGTTTCTTTGTTAAAATTATCCGGTGTATTCCATATGGCTGCTTTTTGGCAGCCGCCTCGACATTTTGTAGTACTAACTCTGTTTTCATACTACTTGATAGTATTTGTGTATATATATTTTGATTTTTCTCAGGAAAGTGGTTACCAAAGTCTGTACATATACTAATTAAAGTTATATGTTTTTTATTCATGTAAATATTGCCAATGCAACGGTTCTTATGTATGATTCAAATAAAACCTAGTTCATGATTGATTGTATTTTTTATTATACATTTCCTGTAATCATATGGTACACTGGACAAAAAAAACAGATGGACCCTGTTAATTAAAAAAGGCTCGGGTTCGATCAACAACAAGTGTCGTTTTAGATTAAATCTATCACCGACTTGTGTACATAATATTTGTCTCCTCAATCCTACACCAAGATTTGTGATTATACAGCCAAAAAATTTGTAGGATTTTGATAAAGTCAGCTACGTTCTTGATGGTTGTTGCATTTAGTTAGCATAATTATACAATTTGCTTATTTTTCATTAGTGCTGTGTCCAGTGATAAAATCAGTGTGAAGTCATAGTTCACCTTAGCGTTATTTGGAATAAAATTTTCAACCTTCCTTGCTCTTGGAGTTCTGCGTTTTAATTATATATTTTTCGCTTTGCTTATTGTTAATCCAAATTAAAATTTTGGGTTTCTAGTGCAGCTGCTTATTTATTTCTAACAATATCGGTGTTATCCTGTCATTTTTTGCTAGCCCTAGCTGAAGTTTTGTTAGGCTTTTAGTGCCGCTGTTCCGATAGAATTTGGTATTAACATATGTGCTTGGAAATTTTTTCTTAATTCAACACCATATTTTTAAATCTTGACGCCTAATTTAATCCGATGATTTATTCGTTGCCTCTGGTTAAATGATTTCCATTAAATCTACCTGACAGTTCAATGTTCACTGGGCTGGTTCGTGCAGTACTTACAACAAAAAATATTTCAATAAAAACAGGAATGTTTAACTGAAAGCCCTCAAATTCTAATCGTGTATTAAGAGTTTTATGATAAACATATACATGAAATATTTTTGAAGTAAAATAATATTTAGTGTGTGCTCGGATTTATATGTCACTGAGTGATGTCCAATGTCATTGGAATTTAATCCGATGGTTCATTCATTGTCTCTGGTGAAATGATTTCCATGAAATCTACCTGACAGTTCAATGGGCCGGTTTGTGCAATAATTACAACAAAATAATTTAATAAAAATAGGAATGTTCAACTGAAAGCCCTTAAATTCGAATTGTGTATTAAGACATTAATGATAATCACGTAAGTGAAATATTTTTGAAATAAAATAATATTTACTGCGTGTTAGGGTTTGCATGTCACTGAGTAAGTATAACATTCCTTTAATTTTATCAATGACGTATTTGACAATTAATTATGCGAGCAGGAAAATTTGAAGATTTCATCCTAATATATTTTGTCATTGCGAAATAACCAGTCTAACATATTGCAAAACTTCGTAAGTAGATAACCAACAATAAAACGTAGGTGCTTCGTAATTTTGGAGCAAAGTATAATTCAATTCAACATTTTTTTATCCCGTATACGTTTAACCTTTTCGTAACCTTTATATAGGATGTAGGGTGGCATCAAATCATAATATACTTTAACATCAAACAAAAAGGTGTATATAAAAATGCAATATGTATTTCCTAATTATTTTACTGCAAAATAATCACGGACATAATGACATAATATGTTCTAAACATTATTACAAGTCCTGTACTAGTTAATTTGTAAAACCGATTTTATTTTCGCCTATGGTTTTTTGAATTAACACTTTATAAACAATTTAAAACATATGTTGTACAACATCCAACACAATGTATAAAATAATATTTTTTTAAAATATATTCTAAATATTGGTAATTTTCAATTAAAAGTATCTCCGATACTTGAAGTTTCATAAATTATCTGGGTAAGAAACAGTGAAATAATATATATATCTTAACCTAAACAATGTATACAATATTCCCAACTCTGTAGTATATTAAATTATTAGGTAAACTAAATTAGTCAAAGATTTTCCATTTTGCATTAAAGAGCCCAAGTCTATTAAACAATAAACTAAAGAAATGAGGCTAAAGTTGATACAATTATAAATCTAAGGTTTCCCTCACGAAAAGTGCGAGAGGTGAATAATTAATGTGAGGAGTAGAAAGAACATATGGCACTCTAGGGAAAACTTGATGTCGTGAACGGGTTGGGCGATAAAAGAAAAGTAAACTTTGCCGATAGACGCTCGGCATAATTGATCAACTCAGTTCTAATTCAAACTAAATATTTCAACACATCACTAAATTAATTATTGCGAGCATCTTATTATGCAGATTCTCTCAAATGGGCAAGAATTTTCGTAATATTTTGCTTTCTACTAACAAGAATAAATCAGTTGATGTACCCAGCACATGACATCACCTTATGTAACGAGGCCACAGATTAGAGAAAGAACAGATACGAAAGCTTGACAGAGAACAGTAAAAAGAGAGAGAGATGGGTAGACATACCCATTTAAATGTCCATCGTCGTATGTCGACTCCGTTCGGGCCGCTGCACGAAATTTTTCAACAGGGTTGTCAATTTGCATAATATTTCCTTCAATTTACGATCATTGGTCAAATATTTTATAAGCATTATTGTTAAGTGTGATAGTTATACAGATACAAATATTCGACAATCACTTGTTTTAAATCAATTTTATTAACATCAAAAGAATTATACAATTTAAAAAATTATAATGTATAAAAATCATACCATAAATATATACTTTTTTTCACAAATCATATCTTTGGCAACCATGCACAATAACGGTGACGGCTTCAGATACAGTCACACTTATTTCACATGCTGACAAATTGTTTGATATTTTCAATTCTTCTTCATTGAACAATGTCAAACTATATAACAGAAAGTTTTCCGGGGAAATACACCAAATTGATTTTTTAAATGATTCAATTAAAATATTAAATAACATGAGTGTTATGACCATTGCAGGGAGAAATATTACAAACCATTGCAAATTTATTAAAGGGTGGAAAATTACAATTAATTCCTTGTTAGAAATATGGGCATATTTAAAATCAAAAAATTTTAAATTTATTTTAACAAGACGTCTAAATCAAGACTGTCTTGAAAACTTTTTTGGTAGTATTAGACAACAAAGTGGAAATGCTACCAACCCTACCCCCATTCAGTTTTCAAGTGCATTTAAAAAATTATTTTTTATCAACTTTTTCAATTCATCTTTCATGAATTGTGAAGATCAGTTTGAAAATTTATTATGTTGTTTGGCGCAGACCAACACTAATACATCTATGATTATTAAAACTCCTATTGCCATTAACCAATTTTCCGCAAATTTCAGAGTCACTAATTGTGATTATCATCGAAATCCATTGCCAGAACAAAACGCATTTAAATATGTGGTTGGATATCTTATTGATAAGTGTCTAAAAATTCATTCATGTGATGTTTGTCAACAATTTTCTACAAATACGCAAGTTTTGGACTTCACCAATATGTTTATTCATTATAAAGCATATGACAAGAACTTAGTATTTGGAAAGCTCAAAACACCCGAGGACTCGTTTTGTCAATATATTTATAATTTAGAATGCCTTTTTTTCACAAACATAGAGAAATATTTGCCGAACCCTTCAGTTGGAAATAATTTATATAGGATATCAACAGCTACAGAATTTACACATCCTTGTGAACGCTTCCCTCACGAATATTTAAAAAAATTGTTCATCCGATTAAGGATTTTTTATTTGCTGAAATTTAGCAATAGAGATTTTAAGTTCCAGCCAAAGAAAAATAGAAAACTGTCCATTTTTTACTCAATTTATAATCAATAAATCAATTTTTATGTGAAATTGTTAATAATCTTGTTGATTCCAACGAGATTGCCTGCCTCGTTAAATTTAATATTTTTAAAGTTTTTGATATTAACTTTAGTGCTACAAATTATTATCAAAATTCTCCCTTGCGTAGGTGTTGTAAATCCTTCTACTCAGTCTATAACCATGTTGATATTGATATATTCCATGACAAATTCTTTACATTTTGTAATAAGCTAAAAAAGCTGTATCTTAATAACAAAATTATGTTTTAATTTCGTACTATTTAGTTTCAATAATTACAATTACCAATTTATACTGTATAATTGATATGTTATTGAATACCGTATTTGGCTCATCTCGTTTGTATTTCCTTTGATAAATGATAAATTGAGAATTATTTGGAATTTGATGAATTTTTGTAGTGATTTGTGTTATCTAAAAATGTATTTATTAATTAATCTCCCAAGAGTAATGACTATTTATAACAAATCATAAGAATGTACACATAGGTATTAAATAAATACATGAATATATATTCGGTTATGGTTATTGTTTTAATTCATGGCCCAATTTTAAAGATTTAGTGGAAATTTCCAAAAAAAACTAGATCCGGCAGTGGAAATTGTTATTGTCCCCGAGCCAACATTGCAATTTGGTTAGAAATTCAGAAAATATTTTAAACTGGCAACATCGCGGCCATACCGAGTTAAAGGTCCGAGGTCATTGAAGACGGAGTTGAAAATCGTTTGATGTTTTACCGGGATTCGTATCTGTTCTTTCTCTAATCTATGACGAGGCTAATAGTTTTCACCCAATATTTTTTTTTCAATACTTTACATGAAAAAACACATAAAACTTTACAAAGAAAATGCATTAATCGTATTAAAATACATGGCACTGCATACTTTTTTCCATACATACACTGTAAACTAAAATTTACAATTTTTTTAGCATGCTTACATAAAATTTTTGATAATTACGAAACTATGTTATATATCGATTCCTTTCTTACGCCATTCCATAGAGGAAAGTTGCATCTCAATTACTTACCATATTTGAATTCTCCCATTTTATATTTGTACACAATATATGGGATTAAAATTGGACTAAAATTTTTTGTAAAAAATGACCTTAAAAAATGTTGTAGTAACTACGTCTATACAATGGAAAGACTGAAATTGGTGAAAATCGAAATAGGAGTGTTCATACTATCATAAAAAAAATACAGCAACTACCCATCGATAATGCAAACTGAGTTATAGACCAAGATCCAGTGACAAATTTGAGCTGGTCATTTCAAAAGTCACGAAACTTTCTACAGTAAATCCTCTATACATACTAGAAATGAAACCCCACTTCTGGCAGTCCTGTGTGGCCGGGGTAGACTACCCTAAAATTTTAAGGAGGGTAAGAAATAAGATTTATTTTAGTTAAAGTATCAGTCATAAAATTTTAGGATATTACTTTCGACAGTATTTTGTCTTCATGGAATTTTTGCCAGAGCATTTACATCTCTCCTAATTGTTGACAGAACGCTATAAATATTTATAAAAAAAATATCCATTTTTGTCATATCATCAGACTTCAAATTTTAACAGAATAAATAAACTAAATAAACAATTAACAATATACAAAGCCAGAACGAAATTCCATCACCAACAGTCAGCCAGAGCGAAAAACGTGTCCGTGCGAGTGCAAGTAAGATAGTCTGCCAGAGCGAAAAACGTGTCCGTTCGAGTGCAAGTAAGATAGTAATATGGAAACCTGCGGGTTAGAGTGAGAGCGCTTATTGGAGAGTAAAATATATAGAAGTTGAATATATACAATTTAAGAAATTTTTTGTTATATTAATTAAAAAATATAAAATTTGTTAGTGGAATTATTAAATTGTTTAATAGTATTCATCCTCGTGTGCACTATCATATTGGTCGCCGTGATCATCAATGAATTCAGAATCATTTGAATCTTCTATTAATTGAATTTGAGACTCAAATCCCATCGTCTATGAACAAGATTAATACTAATTTATATTTTACGTATGTATATAATATGTATGCAATTTATACAAAAAATACACTTACCATCAATATTGGCATCATTTATTTCGATATCAATGTTGTTGTTAGCGATAGCGTCACTTACTGTAGGTGGTAGCTGATCTCCCTCGAACTAGTGAAACTTGTACTGAACATCATTTAACACCCATCCATTATCTTTTGGACTCAATGTTGTAGGCAAATCCATATGTGTATTTCTCCAAATTGAAGCGATGTATTTCGTTCTTAATACGTGTTGGTGGAGTTCAGCTTGACATGGAGGCAAATGACATGCATCAAATTTAATCACTTTATTTTAAAATGGTTCACCAAATTTTTCGTGAATAGTTCGAATCTTACGCTATTTGGGTCGTCACAATTCTTTATTTTATAGATTTGGCATACACATTTTTCTAATGTTGCAAGAATGTCAGTATCCATTATATCTTCTGTTACATTAGCAAGATTGATGAAAGCTTCTTGATAAATTTTGGATTTCATCAGTAGCTTAAACTGATTAATTTTTCCTTTTTTTATAAAATGCTGGTTTATAATCACATCCAGTGAAGGCGTGATATGCAGGTAAACTCTTGCAAATAACTGGACCAATTTTTTGGTATATATTCGATACGTTAATATCACGTTGGTTATTTCCTGTGCTAATATTCATCCAAATTTTTAGATTTATATTTTTTAGGTGATCCATATTTCCAAGCATAATAATAACATCTATATCAGAACATTGAATAAGTATATTTTCTTCATTTTTTATTTTACATATATGATGAACAATTTTCTTGTCAGCTTCCTCGTGATCTGGACAAGATAATTGTGGGAAAACTGTGGAGATGACTTTATCACCGATAGATTCATAACGATGGGATTCTTTGAAGTTAAGATAAATGATTTTATTACCAATAAATGGAGCCAGTGTTGGGTGAAAAAATTTACTATTGCTTCTTTAAATTTCTTAATTCTTTTGTAAAATCAATTGATCATTTGAAAATAAAATGATTAAATTTGATGCATGTCATTTGCCTCCATGCCAAGCTGAACTCCACCAACATGTATTAAGAACGAAATACATCGCTTCCATTTGGAGAAATGCACATCTGGATTTGCCTACAATGTTGAGTCCAAAAGACAATGGATGGGTGTTAAATGATGGTCAGTACGAGTTTCACTGGTTCGAGGGAGATCAGCTACCACCTACAGTAAGTGATGCTATCGCTAACAACAACATTGATATTGAAGTAAATGATGCCAATATTGATGGTTAATGTATTTTTTGTATAAATTGCATACATATTATATACATATGTATATCTATCAAGTCGTAAAATATAAATTATTATTAATCTTGTTCACAGATGATGGAATATTAGAGTCTCAAATTCAGTTAATACAAGATTCAAATGATTCTGTATTCATTGACGATCACGGCGACCAATATGATAGTGCACATGAGGATGAAGACTATTAAACAATTTAATAATTCCACAAACATAAATTTTGTATTTTTTAATTCGTATAATGAAAATTTTCTTAAATTGTATATATTCAACTTCTATATATTTTACTCTCCAATAAGCGCTCTCACTCTAACCCGCAGGTTTCCATATTAATATCTTACTTGCACTCGCACGGACACGTTTTTCGTTCTGGCAGACTATCTTACTTGCACTCGCACGGACACGTTTTTCGCTCTGGCAGACTGTTGGTGATGGAATTTCGTTCTGGCTTTGTATATTGTTAATTGTTTATCTAGTTTATTTATTCTGTTAAAATTTGAAGTCTGATGATATGACAAAAATGGATATTTTTTTTATAAATATTTATAGCGTTCTGTCAACAATTAGGAGAGATGTAAATGCTCTGGCAAAAATTCCATGAAGACAAAATACTGTCAAAAGTAATTTCCTAAAATTTTATGACTGATACTTTAACTAAAGTAAATCTTATTTCTTAACCTCTTTAAAATTTTAGGGTAGTCTACCCCGGTCACACAGGGCTGCCAGAAGTGGGGTTTAATTTCTAGTAGGTATAGAGGATTTACTGTAGAAAGTTTCGTGACTTTTGAAATGACCACCTAAAATTTGTCACTTGCTCTTCCTCTATTATAAAACATCAAAGTTGAACATTTTAAAAAAATAATCCGATTGACAATCCCAAAAACATTTTTGATTCCGATATCGATGAAATTTTGCATAGGGGGTTTTCGATATGAGGATTCCAAAAAATTTGTTAGTCGTTCCAAAAAAAATATTTCGGGTGGAAAATTGAGAAAAATTTATGAAAATGGGATTTACCGGAAAACTGTACATCATGTTTTGCTCATTTATGAACTTAGCCTCAATTTTTACGTTTTGAACCAACATATGAAATTTCATTAAAAAATTCGGTTCCGTTTTTGAGTTATCGTGTTGACAGACCGACCAACATGTTTTGAAAATAGGTTTTTTGGAAACAGAAACATTTGAAATTGTAGATCCACTCGAATCTGGAAACTTTAAAATCACTCCATTACAATACTTCCCTTATATGTATACATAAGATGAAGTAAAAACGTGAGACTATTACTAAAAAATACTTTACTCTTCAAATGCAAATTGGTAAACCAGCAAGAAAACAATTTTATCACAAATATATCTGAAACATTTTAAAATTACAATCTCAGGATTTGTATTAGACTCAGTCTAAAATAACTATGAAAAAATTATATTTTCAATCATCTAAAACGATAATTTCATATTTTTTTTCTTCTATAAATACGATGTCGTCATCATCTTCTTTATCTTCTGTTTTTATAGTGGTTTCCGCTGGAACTTCTATGTGTTGGACACTCCCATTGATTTGTACATCTCCAGTAATGCAGGCCTCGTTAACTTTTATAACCGATTCATGGGAAGTCGATGACACCTAGATACGAGAAAAATATATTTTGTTAGTTCCTCATATAAAGTGCAAACCACAACAAATATTCCAACTATTTTCAAACATAAATGTAGTTGGAATTACTGGAATCGTTGGTGATATTCTTACTGAACATACTGCTATTTATTACCACTACACCAACACTCACAATTACACGATAATTTGATAATCGAAACGCTCGTCAGTGTTGGTGTAGTGGTAGTAAATAGTGTGTTCAGTATAACATTGAAATCCTGTATTTTTCGATTTCTCAATTGATACAAACTGTAAAATAGCCAATAGTAATAATTTTTCAGTAGGTAATACAAAAACAAAACTATACATTCAATTTAAATAATACTGGTAAACACAGTTTGGTTTGCTTATACACCAATACATGTAATTAATGTTTTTTGTCATGCTGATTTCAAATTTGCTCCATAACGTCAGGATTTTGAGAAATTAAAATAGGTTTTTAAAAAAACGCATTAAATTTTACATAATTTCAAAGCTACTTTTATATAAGAAAGATACTGCAACAACTGTTGTTCAGCCAAACATTGAGTGGACATGTCTGAACATGTTTGTGATAGCTGAACGTCCTTTTATTTCATAATGTCCCGTACGTGTGTAAATAATCCAAACAGCTTCTGTTATATATGTAGAGAATTCACTACCCACCGGCATAAGCGGAATATTACACCTTTAATAGAAAACTTATATTTTCACTATTTTGGCTTCACCACTAAACACCAAGACACCATATGGGCTCCCAGCATCTGCTGTGCATGCTGGGCTGTTACTCTGAGGGGTTGGTCAAAAGGTAAGAGCACCGCTATGCCATTTGCAAGACCTATGATTTGGTGTGAACAAACTGACCATTCGACCGATTGCTACTTTTGTTGCACGAAAACTTTTGGGTTTTCCAACAAAAATAAGAAAAGTATTAGTTATGCTAGTCTTCCCTCTGCTGCTCGTCCAGTACCTCATTCGGAAGCCTTACCAGTACCAAGTCGCGTTATCGACCAGCGAAGATGAATATTTGCCATCTCAAGAGGACGGACCACACCTAATAAATCAGTTAGAATTAAATGATCTTATTCGAGATCTGAATTTGTCATAACTAAAGCAGAAATACTAGGATCTAGACTCCAAGGATAGAAACTGTTAGTTCGAGGCACACAAATTTCTGTATATCGTAATCGTCAGAGTACTTTTCAAACGACGAGGGTCTTTCATACTGCAATAATGTCGACGATTTGATGATGGCCTTAGGTCACCAACACCATCCAGAAGAATGGCGTATTTTTATCGATGTTTCGAAATTGAGTTTGAAAGCTGTGCTACTTCACATAGGAAACTTTATCCATCCATCCCCGTTGGCCATGCAATCCACATGAAAGAAACGTATGAAAATATGAGTCGTTTTCTCGACAGAATTAATTATAAATTGTACAAATGGTATATCAGCGCAGACCTCAAAGTTGTAGCAATTCTACTCGGTTTACAACTAGGGTATACAAAGCACTGCTGTTTTCTTTGTGAGTGGGACAGTCGAGCAAGAAATTCCCACTACATTGTTAAAAACTGGCCAGTCAGGGTTCAATATATTCCTGGACAAAAGAATATACTTCATAAGTCACTAGTGGAACCTGATAAAATATGTTTACCGCCATTGCACATAAAATTAGGTTTGATGAATAATTTCGTCAAAGCAATGGATAAAGATGGCCGTGGATTCCAATACCTAAAACAAAAATTTCCCAATATCTCAGAAGCAAAACTCAAAGAGGGAATTTTTGTAGGCCCCCAAATTAAACTTCTACAACAAGATACAATATTTGAAGAAACCTTAAGTGACTTGGAGCGTGTTGCTTGGAATGCTTTTAAAAGTGTGATCCAAAATTTTCTAGGAAACACAAAATATAGCGATTATATAGCACTTGTTGATGAATTTCTTAGAAGTTACCATAAATTGGGCTGTAACATGAGCCTTAAAATAAATTGTTTGCACTCTCACCTAGATTTATTTCTACCGAACCTCGGCGACGTCAGTGAGGAACATGGCGAAAGGTTTCATCAAGACATTTCTGTTATTGAAAAACGTTACCAGAGCAAGTGGAACAGTGAAATGCTTGCTGATTATTGTTGGACATTGATATCAGAAAGTGCCGCAGAACAGTATAAAAGAAAAGTAAAAAGAAAAACATTTTAAACAGGACGATAGCATACAGCTTTATCTAATGTACATACCTAAAATAATTAATAATATTTCATTTATTTTCAATAATTTTTTCTCCAAAACCTGATGTCAGAATAAATTTGGTCTTATTACTATTTTATTAGAACTATAAAAGAAACGAAAATTGTATATAGTTGCTAAAGAAAAATTATAAAAAATTGCTGCCTAGTGTAATCATTATATGGCACATAGTGCTTGTATAAAAAAGTTATTATATCTTGGGTATTGTGTTTTAATGATAGCGCAAAGGATGGCCTGCTTAAATGTAGATATAGCGTTAGACTTTCTACACGAATAGCTCGAAGAGGAGATACGCTCGACGTCAGTACGCCGAGACAGGTTAACACAACACTTCAGTATCGTACAAGCAGTGGGCAGGATGTGTTTGCGGTTGTTAATAAGAAATATTCACGATACTTTCAAATCGGATATTTGAACTAATTAAACTGAATCATTTATTCAATTTAATCTGTCGGACGGCCGGCAAATAATGGCTCATTGTCAGACACTGTCTATACCGTTTTTGAGCTAGGAGCTGTGATTTGATTTTAAGTTGGCAATTCTGTAGATTCCTGATTGGTGAGATCACAGACAGTTTTACACAGCACTTTTGACATGTATTATGATCGAACAATTGTGTACATTGTAAATAAACGTCAATTTTGTAATTTCATGCGTTCGTGGTTTCTTGTTATTGTTTTATTATAATAGGTAAACAGTGTTTGGAGGAATTTGAAAATGGACTGAAATTCTATTCCAAGTCCTAGCAAAAGCAAAACATTGTGAATTCATATAATCAAATCTCAAACGAAAAACCAGAGGCAAGCTGACTGCCATTATGTTAAAAATTGTAAAAAGTGATTGAAAATAGCACTTTTGTGTGAAATTAACATGTACAAATTTTACTTTTTAGGGGTTGCTAATTCGACTGTGTAACGTACTATCAAAGAATATAGAAACACTAGAATATTGTCTGTTCCAACAATCGTGGAGGTCGTCCTGGAATTGTTAAAACCGTCGACGACACAACTATAAATATAATTCGTCCTATCTTTCAGTTTCTTTTTTGAAAATGATCCCAACTTTGAATAAAATTTTTAAAGGAAATAAAAAATACCCAGATTTACCACAAACGTCTCGATCATCAGTAGGTATTGGGCACTTGGCGGTGGGAAAATTTTAAGGATCTTGGCAGGTGTTTAAAGGTCGAATGATGGTAATTATACGAGGGTGACATAATTAGACAGGGTATCATCGTAATGAAGATCAAAAAGGCATTTGCACGTTATTATTGAAGTGAGACAAACAGCATTATGTCACGTGACGTGTTCGCTAATTATACAGGGCGTAGTCTTAATAGAGATGTTCATTATCAAAGAAGGCATTATCTGTTATTATTGTATTGGATGAGCGGCATAACGGCAGTGTGGAATTGATGGGGTTATTATTGGTCAAGAATCTCTTTGATTATATGGTGATGACGTAATTAAACAGGGTGTAGTCGTAGACGTTCATTACCAAATAAGGCATTATCTGTTCTGCCCTGCTAAGAGAGGAGGTCGTATCTGCAAAAATGTAATTGGCGGGAAATAGCAAATTTGTGAATCGTTTTCTGCCATGGAAACACAAAATTGTAGGGACCCTATTTTGCTCCCACTTATAAAAGGAAGTGTGTGTGATCTCGATCAAGAACCTCAGTTTCGTGAGTTATGATCTGATTGAGATATTTGAATATATATGTAGATACGACTGGCTGACTTAGTACTCAATAAGTATGATCCGCGGATTTTGATGAAGTTGACCAAATTGAATCTTGTATCCAGAAACAGTTTAACACAGTAATATTACAGAACACATCCAGTTCACTCACACATAAGACAGAAATATAAATAATCTCCCACTCTTGCGCTCACTACATTGTTAGACATGATTTTGGCATTACTAAGACCAATTGTCGTAACTGAAGCTAGAATTGCAAGATACGACAAAAGGTCATAGGCATATTCAGATACGTCAATTGACTTGGCAAACTCTCTGTATTTGTAGTTACGACAACCCTACAACACTGGATTTGACGGATTTATGGTACAAATACCACTTTTAGACTTTGTTGGATGATAGAATAAATTGCTAGCGTGGTTGATATGCAAAAAACCGAAAATCGAGATTGTTGCATATACGACGTCCTGTCTTATTATTATATTGTATACACGGCATATCGGCGTAGTGGAAGAGGCGGTGCGGAGGTGGAACAAAAGGTATAACGGCGATGAGGATGTGGCGTAGGCGGAATGTAAAATAATGTTATTATCGGTCAAATATCTCTTTGATTATATGGGGATGACGTAATTATACAGGGTGCAGTCGTAATGAAGATCATACCAAAGAAAGCATTATCTGTCATTGTTGCATTTGATAAACGACATAATGGCGGTGTGAAAGTGTCGATGCGTGACAGTGCGGAGTTGGTGGGATGTGGAGTAATATTAAATTAAAAGAGACAATGAAATTGAACAACTTAGAATAATCTCACAATAAAGCGGGTACCTGAAGAATTTAAGCATGAGCAACAACAGGAGGTTTCAAGTGCAGCAGATTATATCAACCAGTTCCTTTCACTTTCGTAATAAAGAAGGCATATAATTTTTAATATTTATCTTTGCAACTGACTTCACTTAGTATTACTAAAATAGAACGAAAGTAAGATTTCATGGAATAGCGAAGTCCATAGCTATTTAATAAAATAAAAAACAACAGGTTCCTTTCACTTTAGTAATAAAGAAGGCATTCAGTTTTTGAATTCAAATATTTATTTTTGCAACCCAATTCACTTAGGATTACTAAAATAAAATAGAAGGAAAGTAAGTTTTTTGTAGAAAAGCGATGTCTATGGCAATATATCAATGATTCTTAAAGAATCATAACTGCAATCAAGTAGGCTTAGGCTTGTGATGTCAAAATCGCCTTCGCTATACGTCACGTTGACAGTCATTTACTCTAACTTCTAATTGTTTACAATTAAATCATGGCAGTGAACAACCGAAAAACTACTTTAAAACCTTATAGTATATGTAATTCTTGGACCAAAATACGGTACATTCTTATGTCTCACAAAAATTGAAAGTATTTGCTATATTTACTGAAAAAAACTGGAATCAGTCTGCATCAAGAAAAACTTTTCGCAGCTATTCAAAAGATTTTGGAGGAAGATATCCCATCTTTTTCACGTAAAATCGGGGCTCAGCAGAATAAAATTTCATCAAAATATTACATATATACCTATATATATTATGAAATACGGAAATCTGATGGAAATGAAAAATAAAGGTAATAATTATGCTCCTCGTTACTCTCCGTTGCAAAGAGAAGAGGTCCAGCCAGAATTTCAAAAACATTTAGCGTTAATAGAAGAAATTTCGGAACAAATATTTGATAAAAATTGATAAAAATAATTGTTTGTATCTATTTAATATTTTAGAATAATTAAAAACATTAGAAAGCAAAATTCTGGATAGGCACTGATTTTTGAACCATATGATAGTTCTCAAAAAACATTCCACTTATTAATTTTGTTTGCCTAGTTTGGCAGGAGGGAAAAAATTCCTAAAAAGTTGAAGGTTGTCATGAGCAACTGTCGAAATTACAGTATGTAATTGGCTTAAAATGACAGGTGTAAAATTTTCATAGTTGAACAGCATTTCAAAAATGGTAATACTTACAAAATTTGAATTAATGGTGACTTGAGTTCATCGTCAACTGTTGAGAGAGTAATTGAAAAATTCAGGCAGTTCAAATGTATATGTATAGAAGCAGTGTATGAAGGTTGGTGTAAGTCTAGGAACATCAAATCGACGTAACGTCTCGGATGAAAATTGCTAATTTCAAATCGCCTTCTACAGCGTATAGTCATTGAAGATTTGCGTCTTTACGCTAATAAAATTCAATTGATAGATGAACTGAAGCCAATTCACCATGCACAGCGAAGATAGTCAGGTGAATGGATTGTTGAATATTGACAAGTCCATTCTCGAACAAAATAATTTACAGCTATGAAGCATATTTTCAAATGGTTGTGTTAATCGTCAAAATTGCGTCATTTAAGATTCAAAGAACCCATATGCATATTCAACTTGTACCATACCATACTTCTTAGAAAATAAAGGTTGTCTAGCAGTTATTATTACTCTACCTCAATATCGTGACATGATGCAAAAGTATTTTGTCTCCAAATATTATGATATCGATATGGTGCCACATACCGCATACAACGCGCGAAACAATCGCAGTTCCTGACCTGCTTGTATTCTCTCGTTTCGGTGATAAAAATTGGCGCCCTAAATCAGGTTATTTAACGTCATTGGATTTCTTTTTATGAGGTTATTTGAAGGAAAGGACTATATGCCAACAAACCCACAAGGACAGTATATTCTGTACGATTCAAAAAAAAAATAAACGGTTTTAAAGATTAAAACTAACTTTTCCGCATCTGTGAGATGCCCTGAACAATATTCATAAAATCATAAAATTGGTGTTCCAAAAACAACCAAAAATGTAGTATATCTGGATTTATAGGACCCGCTGTACTCACTCTAGTGAGCTGAAAATCAATAAGGTTCATCTGTGAGAGTCAGTGAGACAACTTGAAAAATATCCAATTATAAAATGGGTCACTTGTATACACTCCGGAGGATGTAACCCAAAATTTCTTCAAAAATGACCAAAAATGTGGCACTTCAGGTACCATAGCACCATTTGCACTAGCTCTAGTTAGTTAAAAATCAATAAGGTTCATCTATAAGACGCCCTGAACAATATTCAATTATAAAATTGGTCACTTGTGCTAAGAAACTGAAAATTCTCCAAAAATTACAAAAATTTGTTACTTCAAGTACCATAGCACCCGTTGTACTGCCTTTAGTGAGCTGAAAATCAATAGGGATCATCTTTAAGACGCCCCGAATAATATCCAATCATAGGATTGCTTACTTGTATATACTCCGAAGGCTGTTTAGTTCTAACACACTAAAATTTCTCAAAAAATTACTAAAATGTCGTACTTAAAGTATCATAGCACCCTTTGTACTGGTTCTGGTGAGCTGAAAATCCATAAGATTCATCTGTGATAGTACGAGATCCCACTGCAGAGTTAGTGTACTTATCGAGTATATGCTAAAAACCTAATTTTTACGCATATTTATCATCTGCTAGGGTGCCTATTAAAATGTGGCCGCTAGTATTTTTAATTAAATTGTTTTTAATTAATTTTTCGCAAAAAATTTCATTGATTTGTTTTTAAAATAAAATATCGCCCACTTCACGGCAATATATATAAAGACTTTGAAAATTCACGGTTGCCGTTGCGCACTTGGCCGCAACCTCTTCACAGCCAGGTGTAAACAGGTATGATTTTGATATCTTTTTACGTTTATACCGTACATTTATGATTTATATATCAAATTATAGCTAATTTTTTTCTCATTATTATAATATATGGGTGCCTAATTAAATCTGGCCGCAAATAAGGGTTGCTGGCTGCTAAAGATGGTAAGTATTAAAAGTAGAGTGAAAGAGAGCTAGCGCATAACGTCACCAGTCAGACGAAGACAGCGATTGCCAGCTGTACGACATTTTAAAGCCATTGCGCATGCGGCAGGTGCTAGTGTTCTCAAGTGACCAGCTGCCGCATATTTATTCTAACTTAGTGTAATGTTTTTCTTATTTATCAAAAGTTTTTATTACGGGTGGGATAAATTTCAAACACTCGGTATGGCTACTTACTAATTTATTTAAAACACTAAACTAATCACTAACACTTAATTTATATATACTCAGTATATTCACTTAAACTAATTTATATGAACACTTAACTAATTTATATTTACTGTTTGCTATGTCGGTGTATTTATTTCACGAGATCACTTTTATCAACTAACTCTTCCGCTGATCGGTCCTTATTTATATTAAAGCCATTTTTACTAGTAAATTCCAGGCTGCGGCTTATACACACAAATAATTTTTCTGCCCTTTTCTAGATAACTCTGGTCACAAAAACCAGTTCTAGATTTAATAAATGCGTATCCGCCATAATTTCAACTATTATACCTGGCTTAGACAGGGTCGGTTTTAGGGACTATACCAGTGTGCTGTTTCGTAACATTACCCCCTCCTTAAATGGAAGTTCCTCCTGGAACTTTTGTGTAGCCGAGACTGGATGTTTGAATCGGCAACTGGTCCCATTTCTACACTTTCCGATCTTATGGAAATAGCAGGGCACCGTCTTCATCGGATACTGATAATGGGGGTTGTAGCTGCAAATTAATTTCTGGACACCGGTATCTTGAAAGATAATCTCTACCATGTTCCTGATGATTCGCCAATCCAACTGGTTACTCGCTATCTTAGGCATAGCCAGTTTCTTCACGTTGGATTCCAACACATTGTCTCGGAAGTTTCGAAGTGCTTCCCACACATCGCGGTAGGTAGATCGATCTTGGAATTCATTTTTAGTTACCACGTAGAAGACGTACCGCGAATTATGTTTCAGTTTCAGTGTCTTGCCAGGGGCTGGAATCTGGTCTTCAAGTTTTTCTAATTGCCCGAACTTCGTTCGAAAGACGGTTGCCAACCCTCGTGCGTTCTTGATACGGGCGGGGATGTTGTATGCCAGTGAACAATCTTCCGGGAGAGTGAACAAATCTTGTTGTTGTTCCGAAGTGACTCCATATCTAGCTTTCCCGGTACCTCCATACGCGCCCATAAATTCATCGAAGGTGGGGTCAGACAAATCTCGAATAAGGTTTACTCCTTCCTCTATGCCATGGTCTCCTTCGAATGGCGCTAGTCGGTTTCGGTGAACTACTTTTGGTTTTCCGCTGGGGATCTTGCTTATGCGATATAAAACATCATTGATCCTTTTCTTGATTAAGTATGGACCTTCCCAGGATTTTTGTAATTTTGGAGAAAATCCTTTTCTCCTCGCCGGGTTGTGTAACCATACTTTGTCCCCTTCTTTAAAACCGCCTTCTGTGGCCTGCGTGTCGTACCGACTTTTCATTCTGTCGCTGGCAACTTGAAGATTTGTTCGAACTAATTCGTGAATATCATCCAGCCTTCTTCTCAATTGGATTGCGTAGTCTTCGCCTGCTAGATCTTCTCCAGGCCGGCAGCCAAATTCCAGGTCACAAGGAAGCCTCATTTCACGTCCAAACAGGATTTTCGCCGGTGTTTCACCCGTGGACTCATTGACAGCAGATCGATAAGCCAATGCGAATAGGGAAAGATATTGGTCCCAATGTCTCTGGGCTGGATACTACTTTGGACAGGTATTTTCCAATAGTCCTGTTCATTCTCTCGACCATTCCATCTGACTGTGGATCTAAAGCTATTGTCCTGGTCTTCTTCATTCCCAGCTTGTCGCAAATCTCCTGGAATAGATGGCTTTCAAAATTTCTCCCCTGGTCACTGTGCACTTCCAAGGGTACTCCATATCGGCTGATAAATTCTTTCACCAATACATCTGCGACAGTTGTGGCCTCTTGATTCGGGATAGCGTAAATTTCTACCCACTTTGTGAAATAATCCATCACAACCAGTATGTATTTGCCACCATTTTCTGTCATTGGAAATGGCCCAGCGATATCTAAAGCAATCCGTTCGAAAGGGCTTCCAACATTGTATTGTTTCATGGGTGCCTTTCTCTTGCGATGTGGTCCATTACTCGTAGCACAAGTCGTACATTTCTTACACCAGTCCTTCACATCGTCGGAGCTGTTCATCCAATAAAACCTTTCACGGACTCGCTGAAGGGTTTTCTTCACTCCCAGATGACCTCCCGATGAACTGTCGTGTAACTTCTTCAGTACCTCAGCTACTCTTGTTCTCGGGATAACTAACTGCCTCCTCATCTCGGAACCATCATCGTTCTCAAGGACCCTTTTCAACAGCCCTTCTTCCAGGACAAGAGAGTCCCACTGAGCCCAATACGCCTTGAGTTTCGGTGAAAACTTTGACACTTCTTGCCAGGTAGGTCGCCGATTTTCTTTCTTCCATTGCCGGATCATCTTCAGGTGAGGATCATTCTCCTGATCTTCTCTGATCCTGGTGGGTGACCATTCCTCGTTGACTACAGTAGTTCTTGAAACTGCAGCTTCCCTAGATTCCATCTTGTTGCAGTGGGAGCAGTCTGCTGGGCACGGCCGTCTGGACAGGGAGTCGGCATTTCGGTGACTCACACCGGCTCGATGTTCGATGTTGAAATCATATTCTTGAAGTCGTTCAATACATCTAGCGATCTGGCCCTCGGGATTCTTGAACTACATCAACCACTTGAGTGCTGCATGATCAGTCCGGATTAAAAACTTCATACCATAGAGATACTGGTAAAAGTGTTCCACGGACTTCACTACTGCCAAAAGTTCTCTTCTTGTGACGCAGTAGTTTCGTTCTGGTTTGGAGAGGACTTTACTGAAATATCCCAGCACTCTTTCTTGCCCTCCTTGGATCTGTGAGAGCACTCCACCAGTTCCTACGTTGCTTGCGTCAGTGTCAAGAATAAAGTCTCCCTCTGGTAAAGGGTATCCTAATATCGGCGCCGTGGTTAAATGCCCCTTCAAGGTATCAAAAGCCGTTTGACAATCTTCGTCCCATTGGAAAGCTCTTGCTTCTTCTGTAAGTCGAGTTAGAGGCTTAGCAATATCTCCAAACTTCCTGATAAATCTTCTATAATATGTGCAAAGTCCAAGGAAACTCCTAATTTAATGTTTGTCGGTTGGTTGCGGCCATTGTTGAATGGAAGCAATTTTCTCTGGATCCACCGCCACTCCTTCATTGCTCACTATATGACCTAGATAGTTGACTCAGTTTTGGAACAGCTGACATTTCTTCGGGTTTAACATAAGCTGGACAGCTTGGAGTCGTTTGAATACGTCTTCCAAATTCTTCAGATGTTCGTCAAATGTCTTCCCCAGTACTACGATGTCATCGAAACAGACCAGGCATGTCTTCCAAGACAACCCTCTCAAGACATTTTCCATGAGTCTTTCAAATGTCGCAGGCGCATTACAGAGCCCGAATGGCATGACGTTGAATTGCCATAATCCAGATCCGGTGATAAAAGCAGTCTTCTCTTTGTCTTCTGGGTCCATTTCCACTTGCCAATAACCAGACTTCAGGTCCAAGGTGGAAAACAGTTTGCTGCCGGCCAAAGTGTCTAGCGTATCGTCAATTCGGGGCAGAGGATAGCTGTCTTTCTTCGTCACGTTGTTAAGCTGGCGATAATCCACGCAGAATCTCGTAGTTCCATCCTTTTTCTTGACGATCTCTACTGGAGACACCCATGGACTAGTAGATTGTTCTATCACTTTTTCTCCTGCCATCTCTCGAATTATTCTTTCAGCTTCCTCTCTCTTCGCTCGTGGAAGTCTTCGAGCTGATTGTCTAATTGGCTTAGCATTACCAGTATCGATTTTGTGTTTGACGGCTTATGTTCTACCAGTCTTTCCTCCTTTTGGTACGAATAAGTCTCGATACTGCAAGAGAAATTCCCCCATTCTCTTTTTTTCAGCTCGATTCAAAGATTGACCAGCTACTGATAACATTTGTTCGAATCTGGCATTGGAATTGTCAGTGGTCGTTGTTTGACGAACTATAGACGTCAATGGTACGCAGGATCCAATATTAGTTTCCTTCTTGATGGTAATTGGGTAATCATTCACGTTTATCACACGTACTGGGATCTCTTTCGCCGATGTAACCAATCCTTTTCCAATTAGTACTCCTTTGCCAACTTCTTCGTCGTGGTTCCTTGGCTCCATCATAACCGGTGTACCTTCCTCCATGATTCCCTGTAGCTGTGCTACTATCATGGTTTCGCTTCGTGCAGGTAGAACGGTATCTTCCTGTACAGCTGCCAACACCGCGCTGCCTTCATATGGATGCAGGAATACCTCCTCGGAACTCACTTTAATGGTTCTGTTTCTGAAGTCTAATTGGAAACCATGTACATTCATTACGTCCATTCCCAGAATCACGTCTTCTTCAATGTCAGCTACGATTACCGTATGCGTGAACTTTTCGGCGCCAATTCCCAATTGGATTTGTGTCTCACCGTAAACGTTGGCACTCTCACCTGTGGCGGTCCGCAGTCGCAGTCTCGTTGGTAAAAGCTTCTTCGTGGAGTTTATTAGTTCTGGTCGTATAATGGTTCTAGTTGCTCCAGTGTCAACCAGCAGAGCATATTTCTTGCCATTTACTTCGCCATCCACATATACACTGTCGTTGCGACATCTGAGAGAAGCTATCAGTATGAGAGGGTCTTTGGAACGATCATGGGTCGGTGCTGCCCCCTCGTAGCCGACCCGTTCTAGTTTTCCTGTGTCTGAGGTTTTTGGTTTGCAGGAGTCTTGGGGCGCTTACACGAACTACGTACATGCCCTAGCTCGCCACAATTCCAGCATCTGAGCTTCCTCGGCTTATTGTCAATCATACTTTTTATTAAGCTGACGAACTGGTCAAATCTGTCTTCGTCACCTTCTTCTTGGATGGTCCGAATTTTGTTATATCCTGAAGCCTTCGTTGCTGCTTCATATTCAAGGGCAGCTGTCAATGCGTCGACTAATGTTTTCGGATGGGCTAAACGAAGCGTCCTCTGCATATCGGGGTCACGTAAGCCATCAATAAAGACCTGGATGCCCAGACATTCCATCATGTTGTCTGGTGCTGACGGATAAGCAAACCGAACTAGTCGAGCAATGTCCACTTCATATTCTTGAAGGGATTCATCCCGTTTCTGCCTTCGGTTCTTCAGTTACGATTGGTACAAATGTTCTAGATGTTCATGACCATATCGCATGTCCAACCTCTTCTTCAGCTGCTCGAAGTCATCCGTTTCTTCCAATTCCATCATGTTCTCTGGTGCTGATGGATAAGCAAATCGAACTAGTCGGGCAATATTCATTTCATACTCTTGAAGGGGTTCGTCACGTTTCCGCCTTCGGTTCTTCAGCTGGAACCTGTACAACTGTTCCAAATGTTCGTGACCATATCGCATGTCCAACCTCTTCTTCAGCAGCTCGAAGTCATCCATTTCTTCCAAAGGTATGGAGTACATCTAAGGCATCTCCGCGAAGCGCGATGGTTAAGTTCACTGCCTTCTCTCTATCGGACCAATTATTCACTCTAGCGGCTGCTTCAAATTGTTTCACATAATTGGTCCACGACATTTTTCCATCGAACATTGAGGCCTTGACTCGGTTAAAACTGCCAATGTCTTCAAACTTAGGTAGTGTTTCTGGCTTGCAAAGTTTCGTTTGCTCGGTCTTCTTTTCTTCCTCTGGCGTGCCTCGCGTTCTTGAATCGGCAATCTTTTCCTCTAACTCCTTGATTTTCTCGTCTATCGTTGTAATCTTATTCTTGATTTTCTCGTCCATCGTTGACATTTTATTCTCGATTTTCTCGTCCATCGATAACATTTTATTCTCGATTTTCTCGTCGATTGTTGACATTTTATCCTCGATTTCAGATTTTAGTGACGAAATTTCATTTTCAATATCAGCGGCAATGTCGTTTTTCATCAATAAGATATCGGCAGATATATCGTTCTTTAAAGTAGAAATCTTCTCGTCCATGTTCTCTTCCTTGGCAGAAATCTTCTCGTCCATGTTAGCCGAAATATCATTCTTCATAGTAGAAATCTTCTCGTCCATGTTAGCAGAAATGGACGAGATGAAGGTGGAAGCCTCGTCATTAAATAAAACTGTTTCTGGATCAAAGCCGTCATTTTCCAGTGCCACTTTAAGTATTTCTACTAATTCACTTTTCTTACCGGAGGTTTCCAATTCACGATCTTCCAATTCAGCTCTTAATTCCGCCACCTTCAGATCCCTTAATCTCTTGGCCATTTTTACGTAGCAATTTATTTATATTACCCCACACCTGACACCAATGTAATGTTTTTCTTATTTATTAATATAATAATAATAATAATATCTTTATTGCTTCAAATTGATACAAATCAATATAGCAAGAAATCCGGTACAGTGTCTATAAATAAATACATAGTTCATGCAGCAAAATCACAATGAAAATTAACAATAAAAGAGCGAGGAAAAAAAATAAAAATTTTGTGTAAAACCCAAGCTATTCGTTTATAATAAATGAGCGAATTTTGAGTACGCCAATGAAATAATTCGAAATTTGCTTGATATCCGCCAAAGAAGCAGTATTTAATAAGGCAATGAAATCATCAAAATTATGCAGATTTTTAATAATTTGCACTCTAATACAATCATACATCCTGCATTGAAGCACAATATGTTCAAGCGTTTCATTTTGACGCGAGTTGCACAGAGTACAAATTTCTTCTTGATTAATGGTATAAATACTTCCCTTATACGTTATTCTAACCAAAATTTTCGAACATAAACGGATCTGACAAAATATTCGAACTAATTTAAACGGCAGTTTACTAGTTAGATAATCTGCAGGACCTGAAGTGACTGTTAAATGTTTATATATTACACAGTAATTACTATTAGCAAGGCGTTGTAAGTCGGAACTATACAATTTTTGTTTAAAATTCTCAAGAATTGCATCGTAATGGCTTTTTAGTGAACCAAAAGAGAGGTTATTCCACATGTCGTTCAACCCGAGATCTATAAAAATCAGTTTCATTTGTAGGGCCCAGTTATAGCAGGGGTTGTCAAAGTCCTCTAACTCTAAGAGCCTGAGAAAGACAATCTTTGGCAATCTAGTATTTGCAAAAGAAAACATTTTTAATAACCAATTGAGGCACAACTTAAATACCGTATAATCAAGCCTAACAACACCCACCTCAAGGCGTACTAAATAATCAGGAGTGTTTAGCGGTAATAGGAGCAATCTTTTGAAAAAACTAACTTGGGTTTTTTCAACAATGTTAAGATAACGCAGACCCCAGACAGGGACCGAATTGGCAAGTGTATTAATTACTATGGAATGATACAGGGTTATGCGCGATTGCCAGGAAGTTGTTTTTGAACGTGAGAGCATATTCATGACAGCACCTATGGCTTGTTTGCATTTGGAAGAGGTATTCATTGCGTGTTCGCGAAATAATGAAGAATAAGTGAGAGTAACCCCTAAGTATGTATAGTGGTTAGTCATCTCAATTTCTACTTTGTTGAACAGAAATTTGTAATTTCTTGTTATTTTGTGGCCGCCTCTCGAGAAACACATAATTTTAGATTTAGAATTGTTAACAGTAAGTTTGTTAAGGCAAGTATATTGTTCAAGGGTGCGTAGCTTTCTAGCCAGATCTATTTCAGAGTCAGCAAGGATAACCAAATCGTCCGCATACAACAGAAGTAACAAATCATTCCTGTTATCAATATTAATTCCAACCATACCAGATTTTCTGAAGAAGTCGTCAATATCAGCAATGAATAGTGAGAAAAGCAAGGGACTTAATGCTTCACCCTGCAGAACGCCCTCATTTATTTCAAAGAATTTAGAGTATTCATTGTTAACTTTTACACAAAAAGAGGATTTGTCATACAGAGCTCTGACTAGGCGAATAAATTTAGAACTGATACCCAGCTTAAATAATTTTTGCCATAAGAGGGGATGATTAATAGTCAAATGCGCGCTTCAAGTCAATAAAAGCGGCAAAGACTCTTCTGCCTTTGCGATGTAGGTGAGTTTGAATGGTGCTATTCAAGACAAAGATGTTGTCCATACAACTTCTGTTCTTCCTGAAACCCGCCTGAATTTCTGGGAGAATATTATTACTTTCAACCCAAGAGTTTAATCTGTTCAACATGATCATATTGAAAAGTTTAATAATAGTGTTAATGCAGGCGATGCCCCAATAATTACTGGGGTTATCGATGGGGCCCTTCTTGTGTACCATTGAGAGCGATACTGTAGACCATTCAGTAGGGAAAGCTTCGTTTTCGAAAACTTTATTAAACAAACTACACAAAAAAAGACACCAGTTTTGAGGGAAATATTTGAAAAACTCGAAAGGAATTTCATCTAATCCCGGGGCTTTGTTCCTTTTGCAACTGTTAAGCACCGCAAAAACTTCAGATTGGGAGATTTCCGTGTCTAGAAACGGATGCCTAGCGTCCATCTGTAAATATTGAAAATCACATTTCACTGTGGTAAGGGTATCAAAATAAGTTTCCCAGGTTTCAAGCGATACACTTGAGATAATCTTATTGGGACGGAATTTTTTATAGTCCTCCAAAATGTGAGACAGTCATTAGAGTTACTGAGCAATTGAACCATATTCTTTTCAAATGCATTTTTTTTGCTGTACATGTGCTTTTAAAATATTTTTTCGCCAATAGGTAGTCATTTTTGACTTCATCAGCAAAATTATGAGTTTTACAGATTTTAAGTTTTGACTTAACTGACTTTTTTAAGTTAATGCACTCTAAGTCAAACCAAGGTTTGTTATTATAAGTGAATGGCTTGTTTAAAGTTACACATTTTTTCTTCATACCACAACTATCGGCGGCAAGGTAGATTGAATCACGCATAGCGTGGTAACTTTCTGTATTACCATTGGACAACATTGCTAAGGAAGAGTTGCACAAAATATGCTGATACCTATCTAGCTGCAAATCATCCCAAATTAATTTAGTTGTTGTGGACTGTTTATTGCTTATGAATGTGTCAGGTATGATAAAGTTTCGTGTTATTTCAACCATTATAGGGAAGTGATATGATGTTACCGGTTCATTATTTAGCACTGCAAAATTTTCAATTAGTGAAAGAGAGGCATTAGAGCACCAAATTTGATCAACAGTAGATTTACCGTTGGAATTACAAAATGTGAATTGACCCGGCCGATCTTTAACTGATCTGCCATTAAGTATGGTGAATGAGTTATCATTCATAAACTCAGAGAGTAAGACACCTCTATTATTAATAATTGAATCAAGACTAATTCTTTTGACAAAAAGGCTTGTATTTTCAAAAATCTCCTCAGGAGTTTCACACTTAGCACCAAGACGGCAGTTGAAATCTCCTTCAGCTACATACATGAAATCAGGATATGCCGAGTGCAGCTCGGTCAATGTTATTTGAAGGCTTTCTAAGATATACTTAAGCTCAAAACTAGGTTTAAAGTACACAGCACACAATATAAAAGAGAAACTTTCCAGAGAAATCAAGCAGAACAGCCAATGAGAACTGTGAAGTAACCGAACATTGTAGTGTTTTTTTATTAATATAAAGATCCCCCCATTGGCCCTACCCATCGATTTCTCCTTAATAGCGTGAACAGAGTAAATGTTGAGATCAAAGAAATTTAGGATAGAGTAATCACTATCATGGGTAGCCCATGTTTCGCATAAACAAAATATATCAACATCTTGTGAGAAAACGTCATCGAAATTCCCGATGCCCTCTGAGTTCCAAAACACAATTTTAATTGTTGGATTTTTTTATATTCCTGGTTGCTATGACCTTTGTTTTTAATTTTATTAATGCCCTGACTTTGAATATCGCTCTTAGGACCAGACTTAGAACTAAAATTTACATTACAACTACAACTTACTCTAATACAATTATTGTGACTACATTTATCATTATATTCAGCTGCTTGGCCGAACCGATGCATTTCCGCAAATTCAAGATACGCATTAGATGTGTGGCTATCTAGTTTTTTGGCAGTCTTTGGTCTATTTTAGAAGTTTTCATTACTTCTTTATTTTCGTCATCTTCGGTAGGTGATCTCTCACTTGTGGTTCTTGTGCCTATTTTTCTATGTGGTGTCACGCCGAGGTGTCTCTTCCCGTCTTCAATTTCCTGGCTCCTCATCAATTCCTCTACTGTGTATACAGTTCCATTCACTATGAGTTTGTTGTACCGCATTGTTGCACGCTTTCCTAGTTCTCTTGCCGAGATCAAATGTTTTCTAAGCACTTTACGTTGTTCCTGTACATCCCTCGGGAAGTCTTCATTGATGCTAAATTTAGTTCTTTTAAGTTGTTTACTGGCTTTCAGGATGTCAATTCTTTTATTACCATTTCGAAGTTCTACCATTATCGGTCTGATTTTGTTTTCTTCTTTTTTGCCTATTCTTTTAATCTCAACTACATCTTTTTCTGCATCAAACTCTACACCAGTTATTTTCACCACTTCAGCTACTTTATGTTCTTGCATTTTTTAATCCTCGTTATTAGCTTCATCGATTCCAAAGATAATAATATTTTTTCTCTTAGATTCTCTCTGTAATTGTTCGATCTGGTCATTTTGTATTCTTAACAAACCCATGAGTCGTTCATTCTCCTGTTTTCTTGCTTGATTTTCAGCTTCTAACTTTGACAATTTAGTTTGTATATCATCAATTTTACCTTCAATTCTTATGTTTCTTTCTTCCGCGATCTTAAGTTTATCTAAAATATCTTTAGCATAATTTTCCATATTCAGTAATCTTTGCACTTCTAAAAATAATCTGAAGCCAACCCTGTTGGCACTCTTGAAAAAGTTCTAATATATCTGCCTACTAATTTACTTGTATCTCAATTTAAAAAACTGGTTTTTTGTCTACCGGCTGATTACTGTTTAATAATGGATACTAATTTAATGTGGCATAAAACTAACAATATATAAGTAATCTTACTTGGCTGGTAGTTAATCTTGTTGCAATTTACAACAGGCACTTATTACACTAAGGTGAATGATTACGTTTAGTTTATAAATTAAAAATATTGCATTAATCCACAAATATCAGAGTATTTTAAGGAGCAGAGCTCAAGCACGCTTACTGAAAATAATGCCAGGACCAGTTTTTATTATAAATTTCAAACACTCGGTATGGCTACTTACTAATTTATTTAAAACACTAAACTAATCACTAACACTTAATTTATATATACTCAGTATATTCACTTAAACTAATTTATATAAACACTTAACTAATTTATATTTACTGTTTGCTATGTCGGTGTATTTATTTCACGAGATCACTTTTATCAACTAACTCTTCCGCTGATCGGTCCTTATTTATATTAAAGCCATTTTTACTAGTAAATTCCAGGCTGCGGCTTATACACACAAATAATTTTTCTGCCCTTTTCTAGATAACTCTGGTCACAAAAACCAGTTCTAGATAAGATAGTCTCAATCGTAAACAGTTTTTTATAACTGCGTATCCGCCATAATTTTAACTATTATACCTGGCTTAGACAGGGTCGGTTTTAGGGACTATACCAGTGTGCTGTTTCGTAACATTAGAAACCACGTTATTTATATTGTTATTGTATTTGTGCATCTAAAATTATCAAATTAATTTACGTAAAATATAATTGATAAAGATGAAGGCGTGTTTTCTGTGTAACAAAAAAAACAATGTACTTGACTTTAATGATGCATCATTTAAAAAGTGTTCGCTCATGTTATTATTTCGTCGTATTAAAAAATATAAATATCTCGACGCTTTATTAACAATTGAATCAACTAATGATTTTGGATATCATACAGAGTGCCTTAAAAAAATTACAGTTTTAAAGCAAAAAGACAAAGAAGAATTCGAAAATTTTTGCAAAACGCAAACAGTAAGTAAAATTTCAATTGAACTTAAAAATATTATAGGCTATACGATATTATAGATACGATATAAATAATACAGTGCTAACTTCGAGGTTTTTTTGTTCAAAATTATTTTTTTTTAATTTTTTATTTTTGTGGAAATAGTTTGTAGCACCATTTACTAATTCCTAAGATATTTCATTTCTTAGACAGGTAGAATTTATCAGGTAGTCGGACCTTTTTGAAACTTATTTTAAGCACACAATAAAATCATTCAGCAATATAATGTGGAGAAATAAATACTATTAACTGTGCGTTAGGGTTTTCCGAAAAAAAATATATAATTGTCTACATTTGCAAAATTAAAAAAAAAGCAAAAATTATATAATTATATTTTTGTAGATCGACTTAATATTTTCATTTAATATCAAATACAATTACAACAGTGTTGTGGAATGACCATGGAATAATTAACTATAACACCGTATTTTTTATAATTAACAGATTCCGAGCCTCCCTTCAGATCTTCATGAACGAAGTATTTCTGCTGTCAGCTGTGATGTAGTAAGTATATACAATAGTAACAATATTAATCGGATATGGAAAAAAAATTTCTAGCAGTAAGCTTTTAATACAAATTATCTTCGAACGCATACATTTACTTTGTAGGAAGAATCAAAGGCTTCATTGAACGATCAACCAACTACACTTCCAGCAGATGAACAGCGAACTACGACTGCTTCAAACGAGCAGCCTAGTACATCTGCGCAGGAATATGATCAAACTCAAGTTTTTCAAAATTAATCATCTGCTGCTACAATATCCCATCAAGCTATTCCATCAACATCTAAAATCAAAAAGTCAGCTTGCCTTTTCTGTGATCATGTTGAAAAAAAAGTTGGTAAGAGGCGAATCTATACAACGTTCCCGCAATCATAAGCAACGATTGAAACAATAAAATTAATGGCCGAACAATCGAATGACACTAAATTGTTAGCGAAACTAGAGAGCCCTCAATATATTGCTTATCATTCAACTTGTTTTTCATCATATCAGATTTCATTGAAACGGCAATGTGAGGAACATCCAAAACCAAGATATTGGCACAAAAACCGTCAATTTCATCACTTGGCATTCAATGCGATTTCGGAAATTATAGAGACGGAAATTATTGGAAACAATCGCGTTGTGTATCTCACTGATTTGTTCACTCAATATAAATCATTGCTACTGGAATTTGCTGAAGGTCAAGTACGCGCTGAAGACATACAAGACTATCGTGTTGAAAAATTGGAAAATAAAATAATCAAAGCTTTTGGCGATAGAGTTACTATTGAATCATCCATGGGGACACCGAAAAAGAAAATTGTATATCAGTATGACATGGACACGTCACGATTAGCTGGTGAAATAGCAAAATTGGAATCTACTAAAAAGAATCGATTCAGAGATGTAGCTTACGAATTGCGAAATTGTATTACATCTCTGGAAAGTACTAAGCTGCCAGATAATCTAACTCCAAAGGATGTCATTCTCGGAGAGTGCAATATTCCAGAACAACTTTTTAATTTCGTGTGTGACTTAGTTCAAGGACCAGATACTCGTCGTAAAAATTCAGGTGATGATTTGGTGAAAATAAAGTCCGTATGTAGTGACCTGATTTATATTGTATCCAAAGGTAGAGTCAAACCGTCAAAACATCTTACACTCGGATTATCAATGAAATCTATGACAAGTTCACGGAAAGTTTTAACGATATTAAATAGATATGAACATACAATAAGCTACAATTTAGCTGAAGAAATTGAAACTGAGATGACGTATAGTTCCCAAAACGAAAACAATGTGATACTAAGCTAAGCACGCACGTAGCTTTCGATAACTTTGACCATTTCGTCGATACAGCCACTGGGAAAGATACTTTGCACGATACAGTTGGTATCATTTATCAATTTCGCAGCGATAATGATGACCCTAATAATATGGACAATTCAGATACTTCTGATTCAGAATCCCTAAGCGCATATGTCCATGAAGGTCCCACGGAGCCTCTTGCAAGAGCTCGTAAGAGACGGCGTTTTGAAGCACCTTCGAAGGAAATTAGTCCCTTTGCCAAGACACCATTTACAAGTATGACGTTTCTGCCTTTTCAAACAATTGCTGAAACAATCGATGCGTGTTACGAAATTTTATTAATGAGCAAACTCAACTTATTTTGCAGTATTCTACCTATCCTAGCAACGGGGTCACCTTTTTTTGAAACACCCTGCATTATTCGTCATTGTTATAACTATTATTTATTTTCCTTGCAATTATTACTGACAAACTAATATTTCTGTAAAAATATTATCTTGGGACATTCCGTATGACGTATCTTACCTTATATAACTATCCTCACGATTGGGATCGATCACCAATCTGGGAGGCTCTGAAGGCAGGAGGTTACGCGCTAAACTTCCATTTTGGGCGTATCCCTGTCTCGGGGCTGGCAAAAAAAAGAACCGCGCGGAGGATCCAAAGGACATGGAGATACCCTCCACATCCGGAACCTCTGGAAAAGGGGAAAAGGCGAAAGCTTGACCTCGGGTCAGCCCGAGATCGCCTCCGGCTCTGCTGGGGTGACTGGGGATGCGGATATCGCCTTTGCATCCCGGGAAACTGGACGGAGTAGACTGGGAGTCGAGAGTCTGACTCGAGATCAAGTTACCTGCTCGAACTCCGAGGAAGATATTGCCATGGTGGTCGAGGAGGGTCAGAGAGAGATAAAGGAGGGGGATGAATAGAGGCTGAGTAACTCGGCCTCTCTCATCCATAATAATTCACCTTCACGTTCACAAATGTAGCTCATCACGCAACACGCGAAGGGAGCTTCAGCAGTGATTGCAAGGTTGTTCGCTAGGCTACAACTGCATATTGTACTGATCCAAGAACCATGGATCAACAAAGAAGGCCAAATCAAAGGTTTGGCATGCAAGGATTCTAAAGTGATTTATGATCAAAGGCAAGTATATCCGCGTGCCTGTGTAATCATAAGAAATAACATAAAATATATTTGTATTTCAGAATACGTGTCACGGGACCTTGTTCCAATCATGGTTCACCTCAACATTGGGGGTATCGACCGATACATCGTCATTGCCTCTGGCTACTTTGCTGGAGACGGGCCTATGACACCGCCAGAAGTAAAGAGCTAGTGAGACACTACTATAAGACGGCTGCTAATTATAATTGGTTGTGATGCCAACGCACACAATACAGTGTGAGGAAGCACTAACAACAACGCAAAAGGTGAGTGTTTATTAGAATATCTCTTAGCAAATAACCTTGAGACCTTAAACGTGGGGACAACCCCCACTTTTGTCACGAGGGCAAGAGAAGAGGTACTGGACGTAACAATTGTTAATGTTGCTGTTAGGAAAAATGAAAAGCTTGGATGGTGATGAGCGAGCCATCACTTTCCGACCATAGAATCATCGAATTTAGGATAGAGGGAGATACTACCTCGATTCCTACAATCCGAAATCCTAGAAATACTGATTGGTCTCTTTACAAGATCAATCTGAAGGACAACTTGGAACACGTCGAAGTGAATGGGGTAAATCACCCACACTACGATCTGGAACAAAGAGCCGAACAGATCAGTGAGGCAATAATGAAAGCTTTTCATTCCAGTTGCCCACTGACAAAAGCTCGTTCAGAAAAGGGTGCTCCTTGGTGGAATGAAAACCTGTCAAACCTCAGAAAAGAGGTCCGTCGGCTCTTTAATAGAGCCAAACGTGACGGTAATTGGCAGGGGTACACTGAGAAGCTTACTTACGTACAATAAAGAGATTAGGAAGGCCAAAAGGCTTAATTTTTAAGCCTTTTGCGAAAAGAAGACTTCCACTCACACGGCGGCCAGACTACAAAGGGTCATGGCAAATGGGGGAACTAACCCCACAATGTCGCTGAAAAAGCCAGACGGATCATACACGGAAGGTGAAGAGCAACTATCGATTCTTCTTCTTAGAACCCACATTTCAGGTAGTGAACCAGCAACAAGCACTGAAATAGCAATGAATTACACCAAAAAATCCCGCAAGGAAGATTGGGACATTGCTAAGAAAATATTCACCAGGCAACGGTTGGAATGGGCAATAAGTACCTTTCAACCATATAAATCACCAGGAGTGGATGGAATATTTCGAGCACTCCTATAGCATGGGATAGAGGAGATTCTTCCTCACCTGCTGAAGATTACAAGAAGCAGTCTAGCAGTGGGTCTAATACCTAGAAAATGGAGAAGGGCAAGGGTAACCTTCATATCAAAAATAGGGACTGATCCCCGATCTTTTAGACCCATCTGTCTAACATCGTTTCTACTCAAAACGATGGAGAAAGTAGTGGATAACTACATAAGAGCAGAGAACCTGGAGAATATACCACTTCATAAATGTCAGCATGCCTTCAGAGCGGGTCGATCAACTGAGACGGCTCTGTATCAGCTGACCGAAGTCACCCAGAGAACTCTGAACAACAAAGAAATCGCAATGTGCGCATTCCTGGATATATCAGGGGCCTTTGACAACACAGCTCATATGTCTGTCAAAGAAGCACTAAAAAGGCGAGGAGTAAATGAAACCATTATAAAATGGATTTATGAGTTGTTGATGACGAGCATAGCAGAGAAACAGGTGGGGAATCAAACCACCTCAGTTAAAGCCACTCAGGGGACACCTCAAGGGGGAGTGATATCTCCCCTTCTATGGAGCCTCGTAGTAGATGAGTTGCTCTACAGGCTTGGCTTTGAATGTATGGGCTATGCTGATGACATAGTTCTAATAGTGTGATTGTGTGATTTATTACAAAAGGGTCTCAGAATCATTGAGCAATGGTGCTTGTCAGTGGGGCTAAACATTAACCCAAACAAGACCATAGTAATTCCATTTACCCGAAAAAGAACACTTCCAACCATGAAACCCATATCCTTAAACGGGGAAATCAGAAGTTAAATATTTAGGGATAGTAGTAATGACATGGTAATGTGAACATCGTGCCGATAAGCTCCGACTTATTTAAAAGTTTTTAAGTGATATTTTTATGTAGAAAGCTCTGTGTTTTGGTTTCAGAAGGTACGATTATTTGATTAGTATAATTATAAACAGAAAGTTTTTTTTGTGTTACTCATCTATTATAAGAAAATTTATAATTTTCCAAGGTAAATTCCATTATTTCTTAAGTACATTGTTGCCAGCTGGTATTGTAAAATGAATAAAACCAGAAGTAATTCCGTTTCAATTGATGATAATTTGATAGAATCTGTAATTAACAAATTGTTACCGAAACTAACTGCCAGAATTGATGAACATTTTGAGAAAATGTGTAAAAGGATTGATTCTTTGGAAGAGAAAATAAATGGGGCAATTCTGCAATTTTCATCGTTGGAAGCGGTTGTCCAATCCAATGATACGGAATTAAATCTAATTAAAAACAAATTGGAAGTCTACGATCAAAAGTTTAAGGCAAATACAATAAGTTTGATGGGAGTGAAGGATGAGCGGGATGAAAATTTGCTTGCCAAGATTCTCACTATTTTTAACGACGCCATGAAAATAAAGTGTTCTCATTGGGAGATTTACAATACATTTAGAATCGGAAAATTTGATGAAGGAAGTACTAAGCCTAGGACTATTATTGTCGAGTTTACTACAATTCTAAAAAGAACTGAAATTCTAATGGGTCGAAAGTCACTACTAAGTTCAAATATTTATATAAATGAGAATTTGACTACTACATCATATCAACTTTTGCGAGCTGCTAAACTGAAGTTTGGTAAACAGGCGGCATGGTCAAGAAATGGGAGAATTTTTGTCAGACGTGACAACATCGTATCCTCAATCGCCAAATTAGTGGACTTAAACTAGCAAGTAATATTGTTTTTTACGAAAACATGTAAATTTGATAAATTTTGCTTTGACCTTTTTGTTTCAATTTCGATATTTTTGGGTAAAGGCGAGTACACACTGGTGAAATATTGTTAATTTATTGTGATTTATCTAATTAAATTTGTTTGATTGATATTATTATAAGGTATCGGATACCTACGTTGTTTATTTTTTGTCTTCCAATAATTAATATATGTTGTAATAGTTATATGTACTTATAACTTAGTATTTATTTCTTTTTTTATCGCTTTATTTGTATATGGTAAATCTACTATTAGCAAGATTATTATGCAAAATTTGTTTCATTTTATAATTGTTATAATAATTATGATTAGTTGAGTTGATTATGCAAGTATAAATGTACCTATGTACTCGTATTATTGAAGCTGAAGTATTGTGGGATACCTATATATGAATATATTTTTGTTATTGGCATTTTGCATTGCCGAAAAATAATGATTTTCTGTTTGCTTAAGAGCTTATTCGGTTGCCATAATCATGACAACTACCCTTAGCATTTACTTTCAAAATTGTCGAGGACTTAATACGAAAATTAACGAGTTTTATACAAGTTGTTTGAGTGAGGACTTTGATATAGTTATTGCAGTCGAGACTTGGTTGCAGGAGGGAACTCTTGATGGAGAGATAGTAAACGCTGGATATTACAATCTGATAAGAGCTGATAGGAATATTGAATTTACAGGAAAATCAAAAGGCGGGGGAGTTTTTATAGCTGTTAAGAAAACATATAAAATCTTAGAAGTTTTTAAAATTAGTTCCTATTTTGAGGCAATTGCAATAGAAATTAAAGTAAATAGTACTAAATACACCCTTTGTTGTATATATATTCCTTCGGGGAGTCAAACTAAGGTATACGAAACAGCATATGAACTTCTGCAAAGGCATATAGTGAATAATGACAAAACATTTATTTTTGGAGATTTCAATATACCAAGTATAACTGGTATTAATTATGAAAGCAATATTTATAATGGCATAGTAGAAACATTTCAAGACTTCATGGATTTTAATGGATTTAGTTTGTATAATGATATTAAAAATTTTCAAGGTAGAACACTGGACCTAGTTATTAGTTCGGAAAGTAATATTAATAATTGTACAGTAGTTAGGGACGGCCTACCGTTTGTTAAGGAAGATCTATATCATCCTGCATTGGAAATTATGATTACAGTTAGGTCCGATACAAAAATAAATATACTCAATATAAAAGAGTCTAGATATGATTTTAAAAAAGCAGATTTTCTTAGGTTAAGCGAAAGTATTAGGGATGCAGATTGGAAGAAAGTTTTGGATGAAAAAATTAATGTGAATGAAGCATTACATGAATTCTACAATATATGGAATAAAATAATTGATAATTGTGTACCTAAATTTGTTTTTTGTGAAAAGTCCAAAACTTTTCCAGTTTGGTTTACAAAAGAAATTAGGGATCTATTAAAAGAAAAAGATAGACTTAGAAAACTAAGGATAGTGTCTAATGTATTCGATGAAAAATTCAAGGTACTGAGGAAAAAAGTTAAATCCTTAACCAAGATGGAAAAACATAAATATATTAAAAATATAGAACAAAATTTAACTACAGACGTTAATCATTTCTGGAATTATGTTAACAATAAAAGAAGTAGCAGATCAAACCTTGGTAATTATTATTACAATGAAAGACAAATGGATGAAAATGAAACCGCAAACGCTTTTGCGGATGTCTTTTCATCTGTATATTCGTCAGTTAAAGCCTCATATGATTTGAAATTTCCATGTGAAAGCATGGTAAGTAATGACACTTTTGTATTTGATATTGTTACGGAATTGGATTTTCATAATGCGATAAAAAAACTAAAATCTAAAAAAGCAGCTGGGGCTGATGTAATCCCGCCCTATATCCTTAAGGCTTGTAGTGATTGGCTGAAACTACCCTTAATGCATATTTTTAATTTAATCCTAGCATCCAGTACTTTTCCATCCATATGGAAAACAGGTGTGGTTACTCCTATCTTTAAGTCTGGCAACAAAATGGATATTGAAAACTATAGACCAATATCAATAATGTGTGCACCAGCCAAGTTATTTGAACAAATTATTTATTCAAATATGTATCAGTATGTTGAAAAGTATTTAGTATCACAACAACATGGTTTTGTGGCTAATAAATCTATTAGTTCAAACATGCTCATTTTTGGTAATTATGCGTATGGGGCATTGGAGAATAGAATACAACTCGACACTATATATACAGATTTTAGAAAAGCGTTTGACACGGTTGATCATGACGTTCTTTTATGGAAGCTCAGTGGGTTTGGTGTATCACATAGTTTTATTAAATTAATTAGTGATTATTTGCAAAATAGATATTTAATGGTAAAACACAATGGAAATACTTCTGGCAAATTTGAAGCTAACTCAGGGGTTCCTCAGGGATCTAATTTGGGTCCCCTTCTATTTCTGATTTTCATTAATGACTTACCCTCGAAACTTGAATACTCGGAATGTTTGCTATTTGCGGATGATTTAAAAATTTTCAAACGTGTAGAAACTGTTAGAGATTGTGTTCTACTACAGAAAGATTTAAATAGCATTTATGAGTGGAGTTTAATGAACAAATTATATTTTAACGTGCAAAAATGCTTTACTCTTACTGTGACACGTTCCAAAGATCCCATTATTTTTGAATATCGTATTGATACCGAACCCCTAAAACGTTGTACAGAAGTAAAAGATTTGGGTATAACTTATGACAGTTCACTATCTTTTGCTAAACACATTAAAAATATTGCAATGTCTGCAAATCGGTTATTGGGATACATAATTAGACAAACTGTCAATTTCTCTAACATAGATGCCATGAAAATCCTTTATTTTACACTTGTAAGAACTAAATTAGAATTTGGAAATCAAATTTGGTTTACTGAGTACCATACTACGCTATCTATTTTAGAAAAAAATCAAAATAAATTTTTGAGATATCTTTATTTAAAAAAATATCATGTACGACCAGATTATAACATTGTTAGAACTATCCAACTAAGAAATGAATTCAAGATCTTATCGTTAGAAGACAGGCGAAAATTAGCTGCTTTGATTTTTTTGTTTAAAATAGTAAATAATAAAATTAACTCTCCGGATATTTTGTCATTACTAAGATTTAATGTTCCATCCAGAAGAACCCGTACTAAGTCATTATTTAATATTCCGCTTTTACATACAATCACTCGCTCCCCGCTTGTGACCATGTGTCGTCTAGCAAATGAATTTATTGAATTGACCGATTTAGACTGGACAATGTCAGTAGACGTTTATCGAAAAACAATATTAAGGCAAATCATCACTCTATCAACTTGAAAGTAAATACACCTCGTACATATTTTATCAAATTAATACTCGCACAATGTACCTAGGTATAGTTAAGTTTATATTATAAGTGAAATATATAGTATATATTATTTTATCAATGTAATTAGGCCGTAAGGCCTGTTTTGATATAAATAAATAAATAACCCTAGACAGTAAGCTTCTGTGGAATAATCATGTTGAAATAACTGCTAGTAATGCAATAAGAGCTTTGATGGCGTGCAGAAATCTAGCTGGTAAGAGATGGGGCTGTAACCCAAAAATACTGCGATGGATGTATGCCATGATTGTGAGACCAGCAATTACGTATGGGGCAATAGTTTGGCATACAAAAGCAAGTGAGCCCAGCACGAGGAACACCCTCGACAAAGTTCAAAGGTTTGCTTGTGTGTGCATCACTGGAGCTATGAGAACGTGTCCAGCTAGGGCACTTGAGATCATTACAGATCTCACACCTCTACATCTGGTGATAGAAAGATCTGCCCAAGACGCAATTCTTAGAATATCTAAGGACGTTCCAGAGAATGAGAGTATTAAAACTCAGGGAGTCTGATCCTCTCTAACAAAATACATCTCATTAGCGAAGCGAATTCTTCCCAGTGACGAAATGATCAAGAAAGTAAGTATCGAAAAGAATTTAATTACGATGCTAAATACGAGGAGAGGCTGGGAAAAGGAATACACCACCAAAACTCTCAAAGAAAACTCCATTAGATGGTATACGGATGGTTAACAAACCACCACTGGAGCAGGCGCTGGAGTATTTGGGCCTGGCATCAGATACTCATTATCGTTAGGCTCCTTCCCGAGCGTCTTTCAGGCAGAAATACTTGCGATCGAAAGGTGCGTTGAAATGAACCTAGAAAGAAACTATCAGAAATGTGAAATATCGATCCATTCTGATAGTCAAGCAGCTATCAAAGCATTGAGCTCCCATGTCGTTGACTCAAAGTTGGCATGGGAGTGCCGAAGAAAACTTGATGAATTAGGCAAGAATAATAGGGTCTCTTTAGTCTGGGTTCCTGTCCACTCGGGAATCACGGGAAATGAAGAGGCCAATACACTTGCCAGGAAAGGAGCACAAACGCCCTTTATTGGCCCGGAGCCTATATGTGGTGTAGGAAACTGCTCCTACGAGAAAGAGTTTCGGAAGAAGGAGGAAACCGAAAGAGAAGCACTCTGGCGGTGACCTCCCGGGCTGGAACATTCCAAAAAGTTCCTGCGGAACTTTGACAGTGCTAGATCCAAAATATATTTGGACCTCAGTAAAAATAACCTACATCTCCTCACGAGCTTTCTTACAAGACACTGCCGCCTTAGGAAGCACCTAATGAGAATAGGTCTAACAGAAATTGACAAGTGTAGATTCTGTGGGAGGAGAATGAAACTCCGGATCACCTAGTTATAGAATGCCTCGCCATTGCAAGCCAACGCAAGAAATGCTTCGGACAAGAAACTTGTAAGAGTGAGGATCTAACTTCGTTGAAGCCGTCCCAAATACTAGAGTTCATTAGAACCCTGGAACTGGAAGGCGAGCTGTAGTAGTAGCGAGAAGAGCTCTGATAGGGGGGCACAATAAACCTTAGGTTTCCCCCGTTAAAATCTAATCTAATCTACCTTTTATACGCATATGCTAATATTAAATGTGATACATCCAATGCCACCTTGGGTCCAGGTATCTAATTAGTAGAATCGGTCTACTAAAACTGGAAGCTCACTTGTAGCAAGCTAGAGGCATAATACTAGGCAGTACCTACTAAATGTTACGTATGGGGGCAGAAGACACACATCCGTGGCGCATTCTCAATAGTAGTTTGGTAGTAGATGGTGTGTAGCACCATAGAGGTTTTAAATCTTTGATTTTGAATAATCATCCATTCGTGGGAATTATTTTGAAACCCCTTTGATAAGTTTGACCATCGTAGTTTTCTATGAATTAGATATTTTTGGTGTGTCGGATTTTTAAACCTGTTTTATGGGAGTTTGGATATCTACTTTCATCAACCACCATTTTGGATCAAAACTATTCATAATAGGTATGTACCGGTTGTCTTAATATCTTTTTTATAATTCACGTATAAAAGAGACTTCATTATAACATTGTTTACAGTGTCATAATGAAGCTCTTTGTACACTGTTTTAGTAATTTTTAGTGTACAGTTGGTGATTGTATTTAGTTAATTTTTACTTGACATTTGACTTTAACCTTGACACAAATTATAAATAAAATGGTCTATCGTTTTTATAGCTAGCAAATTACTATATTAAAAGTTCGTAAAGGTAAATTAGAATGATTTATATATTAAAAATATTAATGAATATAGTACGCTAACGTTTATTTATCAATGATTTGTCAATTGTTTATTTTTATATTGTATAGGATCAATATATGGGTATACATAACGTTCTATTTTTGGGATAAATTACCAGATATCTATGTGAAGATGTATTACAGAAATAATTCTGTTCATGATATAATATAAATAGATCGCAAGAGCATATACGAAGAAGCTTTTTTTTAAACAAATAATCATCCTCTGTTTGCTTAAATGAAAGTTTGTTTACAATTCACGCAATTATTCGGTTCCAATATGTCAAATGTCAAAAGTCAGAAGTGCTGAATAAAACCAACTGTGATCTGACCAATCAGGAATCTACAGAATTGCCAACTTAAATTCAAACCACTCCTCCTAGTTTAAAAACAGGGATTATATGTAATTCTATTTTATTTAAAAATTTAAATAAATGCGAATTATAAAAAATATTGTGTAAAACAAGTGTCACAATGATTCGTTTTGTATTACTCGTGATTTTCGCAACTCACCGCTTCGTGGTTCGTTGCCCAAACTTCACTCGTACTACAAAACGAATCATTGTGACACTTGTTTTACAAATAACTATTTCCTACTGCCAAAACTATTTTTCTTTGGCTATAAAGTTTACTACTCTCTCTAGAACATTCTTAGACTAATTTTTCTATTTTTCTTGTATTAATATATTTTCCGAAGGACAGAACGGCCTTTGAAGTACCTACAGTAGTCTGTCTGTGTCTGTCAGTTACATCACACTTGGTAATTTGAGTCGTTTTACTTTGTTTTACGCAAGTAACCCATTGCATAAGAGTAACTGGATGTTAGTAAGTCACAACTTTTATTTCATTAGCAAATACATGTTTTATATTGTTTTTTTTTTCATTTTCTTTACTCTTTATTGAGGTAAAATAGGAAAAAATAAGTCAATTCATACGTTTAATTAGAGTGTAATTTGATTTTAAGTTATCTTTATTTTGATTCATATTCATTTTGATATCATTTTAATTTTTCAGTTATTAATTAGTAATTAGTAAATAATTATTTAAAATTTAGGTTTTACAAACGTAGAATAAAATGCTAGTTAATTAGGAGTATGGGAGTTATAAGTTTTGTTTTGAATACCGGACAAAATAAAATATTTTCTTTAGGGTTCATGTATGGGGCTGATACTCTTGGCATAACTAGCTGTTTCCTATTTGGTTTGGTGTTTAAAAGATTGAAAGTTGGACACGAGGGAGCAGTGGCGCGTACTTCTTCAGGGATCATCATTACGCAAGTTTTCATTATTTTCTTTCACTACCAAGCATAGTATGGCCATTTCTTTATTCGATTAAACTAAGCCATTTAAAAAATCTATTAATTCTAAGAAATAAATATGCTTACAGGTATTTTAAGGTATATACATTTACTAATTGTTAGGCGTTAATTATTGCTATTGATTTTTTTATCAATTAATTATTACTCCACATACTGGTTAGTGATTACATATCTTTAGCGCACGCGCCTGAGCTCAAGCGACGCGGTTTTATTTCATTCTTGATGGCATGCATTAATATCGCCTGTAGTAAATTGGTTCGTTGTTTCGTAATTGTAGTACACTGGCTGGTATTTGTTTGACTTATGATATTATGCTTTCCATTTGAAAACAGCTACATTTTTTCTTTGTGTCATATTACATAATTTGTATAATTGCTTAAGTAGTTAGTGATATCGCATATCATTTTTTAATTGCTTATATTGCTCATGACTTTTAGATACCTTATATGCATTATTGACTACTGCTCCTATCGAATAAACGTAGTTAACTGATTCACGACTTATTTTTTTTCTATATTGACACTTATTTGGTAAGCTTAGCGATGTTGGTGAATAATTAGGTAGTTGCCCGGGGCAAACTTACATTGCACCCTTTTTAATATCATTCTATTTATTTGAACACCATTTCAAACCTCTCCCATCTCCGCGAGAGCTGGCGGTAACGCCTATGGTCGTAGGTGGTGAGTTAGATTCCAGTAAATTTATTGAGGGTTTTTTTATTAGAAATTTTCGGTTGCATTTTTGGCGCCCAACGTGCTTGCTAATATTGGTATTTGTTGTTGTGGTTTTTAATTTGAGAAGTATACGAGATAAGATAAAATGTCCTTTAAAATGCAGATTAATCGTTTAGATCAAGATGAGCTGGTTTATGAGTTGAAAATCCGTGGTATAAGTACTGGGACGGTTGATGAGATGAGGCAGTCCCTGGCAATGGCACGTCGTCTGGAAGCTAGTGGTAGTAGTGTGGTTTGCCCTAAGTACCCTTTCTCAGTTGAAGAAGAAATAGTTGTTGTTAAAGACAAATTAGCTGAACATGGACCTCTGGTGGATGCCTTAGATGATATTTCAAGTAGCGGTGCCATTCGGACTCCATTGCGTCCCGGCCACGTGGCAACGTCCTATTGATAATGTGTTGGGACATGAGCTTGATCCGCATGTGTTTGTCTATTTGAACATTGACGTTGTCATGACGTTTCACGTTGTCATTGTGACCGAGACTTTTGAAGACCATCTATGAGTCCTAGAGGTGTTTCGCAGGTTGAGGGCTTCCAACATAACTGTTAGTCTTGAGAAATGTCAGTTTTGCCATCCAGAGATGAGGTATCTTGGATACGTCGTAGACATGAATAGGCTTGATGCCGATGGTGAAAAAGTGAAGGCAATGGTCGAGTTACCCGCACCAACGACGGTGACTGAAGTACGTCGCATACATGGTACTTTTTCCTGGTTGCAGAATTTGACGGATTCGTCGGGTCGTTTGGCCAAGTAGGCAGTTCGCCTACAACAATTTGATTTTAAAGTGATGCATTGCAGGGCAAGGAGCGCGTTTAGCTGAATACCCTATTCAAAGCAGTACCTGCCATTGACGAGGTTGCTTTTCCAAATGATTTTGTTCCAGCGATTTGTAGTGTAAGTGATGATGCGTGGTATCCAAACATGGTCGATAAGGTCAAATTTAACCCGAAAAAGTTCAAGCAGTGGAGTATTTCTAATGGTCATTTATATAAACACGCTATACCTATGTATCCTAATTTGTCTCCTCCAGAAGATTCCTGGAAGTTTGTTGTCCCAAAATGAGACCGTTCTATCTATACCCAAGATAAATTTTTTTCGATACTGTATATATATATATATATATATATATATATATATATATATATATATATATATATATATATATATAACAACAAAGAGATTCATGGGTAATTCACGCAAAATAAGGGCTACTGAAATAGAGTGGTAACCGTGGACATGCATGTTTCTGGCTCATTTTGCCTCTTCGGCACGGCATAACCAAATAAGGATGTGAAATTTGGGAGCAAAGATGTTAATCGAAACATGGGAAAACACAAAATAACGGATTTCAGCAGGGAAACCAAACGCTCATTTGTGTCTTCAATTGGAAGATCCCGAGTTTTCAGGACAACAACCAACATCGACACGGAGGCGCATATAGCCCCCCCGCCATGAACCTTCCGACCCATAGTAAATAACAAAGAAGATGTAGGAATATCGCGTGATATGTTAACAACAACAACAAAGAGATTCATGGGTAATTCACGCAAAATAAGGGCTGTGGACATGCATGTTTCTGGCTCATTTTGCCTCTTCAGCACGGAAGGTTCATGGCGGGGGGGGCTATATGCGCCTCCGTGTCGATGTTGGTTGTTGTCCTGAAAACTCGGGATCTTCCAATTGAAGACACAAATGAGCGTTTGGTTTCCCTGCTGAAATCTGTTATTTTGTGTTTTCCCATGTTTCGATTAACATCTTTGCTCCCAAATTTCATATCCTTATTTGGTTATGCCGTGCTGAAGAGGCAAAATGAGCCAGAAACATGCATGTCCACGGTTACAACTCTATTTCAGTAGCCCTTATTTTGCGTGAATTACCCAAGAATCTCTTTGTTGTTGTTGTTAACATATCACGCGATATTCCTTCTTATATATATATATATATATATATATATATATATATATATATATACGATGTACGATAAATCAATATCTCTGTCATTCTGACGATGATATTGATTTATCGAAGCAATTGTCAATTTTTTAGAATTTTCAATAACTTTTATTATATTGTGGAGACCGTGAGTTTCAATTAAAAACACTAATATGAGCATATTCCACGAAGTAAGGGTCGAGACAGTTAATTTCAGTTAATTCCTTTTATAGATATTTTCTTGAATAAATATTCTTGGATTTTCGTCTATTTAATTAAATACTATGTTATCTTTCGTCGACTTTGGCCTTCATCAGAATATTATTTGACATTGACAAACCCGATGAATAAATATGTCATTTACTAACTGAATACCAAAATATAATCTGTTTCAATATTAAGTATATTATAGACTTTTTGTCTTTGACTGTTAAAATTTAAGTTTTAATTTGAGAAGGTGCAATTAAGAATTTAAATAAATGTAATTTATTTATAAATTTTGGTGAAATTACTTAGACCTTTTTTTATTGTCAGTTTCAAATAATTCAAACGCACCTCAAGATTCCCGCGAACAAATAAGACAATTTTACTTTTGTTTTATTAATTTTATGTTTGTTATGGGAGAATACTTTTGACTGTTCTTGAGTAAAAAGTAGTGTATCATTATTCCAGACGTGAAATTCTAAAAATACAGACGATCCCACAACATATGCCTTCGAGCCGGATAGAACTTATAAGAAACTGGACACAAAAGCTTTTATACAATCAGGATTTATTCAAGTCAGTGCTTTCCATTTTATCTATATTCCTACTGTGATCTCATTAATAAACAGTACTCTGCTTGACAGATGCGTATTACATTTTCACATAATAACAACTTTTTTAAGTGGGATTTCAAACTACATATAATAACAGAAACTCTGAGAGTCACTTCACTCATTACACTTTATTTCTGTCACTTGGAGGGAACGAGAGCATCAAAATTAAATTCCCGCGAAGCGGGAACTGTTTATACCAACGTGTAGAGAGAAAAATGGAGAAAAAAATCTAGCCCCTCCACCCCCACATAGCTATCTCGGAGACGGTTTGAGATATCAATTCTCATAGCCCGGGTAGCAACATTCGCCATCTCTGATTCACGAAAAAAAATATAACCCCCTCCCCCACCCCTTAACGGTACAGGGATCGGCGGAAGGAGTGCTCTATTAGTACAGGGGCTAGCGAAAAGAAAAAAATTGCATCTGAAAGAGAAAAATCCGGTCTGTACATAGGGCCTTTAAACCGATTTTTTGATTTGAAGAAATATACAGGGAAAAATTAAAAAGTACTTTTGCAAAAAATGTTTTTTTTTAATTTCAAGAAACGAATATCCCAGCATAAGAGACCACGTCAAACCCTTTTGAAAAACATATAACAAAACTTTCCTATCCCCCTTTTTGGGGGGTCTAGAGGTCATCAAAAACCGACTTTTTTAGACATTGGTACTTGGGGCTTTTTTTGCTATAAACGATAGCAAAAAACTGCCTCGTACGTTTCAAAGAGAACCACTTGACACGTACATAGGACACATAAAAGGGGGAGGTTAAGGGGGGAAATATACAGGAAAAAATTCACAAGTAAATTTAAAATTTTTTTTTTTCGGAATTTCGGGTTATAAATATGATGGGGCAATTTGTCACGTCAGGCCCTTTAAGATAATATATGGGGGCACCCCCTGCCCCTCCTTTTTTGGGAGTCCAGCAGTCGCTAAATATTAATGCTGCAATCGTGATTTTCGGGGGATCTTCCGGATTTGAAGTGCCCGTAGGCGTCATGGACTTAAAATATTTTTGGGGCCCCCAAATGAGCCCCTCAGCAGTTGACTGAAATTAAACCTGGAAGTACCAGATGATGTTTTTAGGTATATGGGTATTAAAAGTATATAGCTACGGTGGTCGAAAACAAATTTTAACCTCAAAATTTAGCGCGTCTTGTGGTGCCCTCTTTTTCCACAAAATATTCAAAATAAATATATCAGTCGGTAGAGAAAAAAATTACAATTTTTCTGAGTACATACAGAGTTGTGAAAAAATTTTTTCGTAATTTTTGAAGATTGAATTTTCGGAATTTTTGAGAGAATGATACTTCGTTTATAGAGGCTAGAAAATTTCTATGTACGTGTCTAAGCGCCCCCTACATTTTTAGTATCTAGCATTTTTTCGATATCTTGCAAAAAAATTATTTGTCCGTTACATTCGATGTAGTTAGGGGGGCAAGATTTGCCCATAGGGGGCATATTTTCCTGTGAGTTACCCATGATGGACTATCATAACCCACTATCAGGTACACGGCCAAAAATTTCTTTAAAAATATTTGCCCCCATGACCCCCCCCCCCTTAGATTTTTTTAGGCTCAATTACTACGCCAATGTCCATCATTTTTGATTCTCTACACCACAGTTTTTTTATTTTTTTTCTACGATGTTTCCTTCCTCTTCAAAAACCCAGCTCATGTTGCCCTTTAACAAGGTGTCAGGACCGGCTTTATAGGTCAGATTTTGAAAATGCTCCAATTGATACGAAATTTGGTACGGGGGTATAAATTTGGCCCAGGAACACGGTCCCGACATTAAAATTTCTTCAAAACGAATTTTTAGCTGTCAAAACGTAACTTGAAGTTTTCGCCAGGACCCATCAAGGGGAGGTCAGTAACTTTTATGCTGCGATTTGTATGAAAATATAGGGAAACTAAATCAAAGTTTTGTTATTAAAAATTGGGCATAGTAGTACGTTTCATACGGAAACCTTCACAATTAAATTATTCAATTATCAGGTCCAATCAAAACAGAATTAAACATACGTCAGCAAAAGGCTCTTTAACAAGATGTACTAAACATTTTCAAACTATAAAAGAGGATAATGAGGCAGATTTATTTGATTTACAACAACGCCTAACAAAAGCTGAAACCCTTTTTGAAGATTTTCACAATGCCCAACTTGCTATTGAATCTGAAGATTCTGACTTCGATACAAACTATGACACTGTACACTCTCCTATGAGAGAATAATTTGAAAATGAATTTTATAATAGTATATAAAAAAACAACATATATATTGAATTGCGATCTCTTTAATTTCTGGAGTATTTGTGGTGAAATCATCACTGCTGTCAGTATCAAACACTAAAAAGGAATGAAGCCATGTAAAAGCTATGATTTAAATAACTTATATAAATTTACTTACTTTTTATGAAGTGTTAATCAATTTTAGATTAAAATTTAAAAAAATAAATGATTAAACAACTTTGACATTCGACATTTTTGATAGTTGACAATTGTTGCTAAATAGCGTTTTCTATTTTATTCTTAAAAAGTGCCACAAAATATACTTATCCTGCACTTCTGGCTCTAACAATTAATACTCAACGACCATAATAGTCATTTTACGTTCACTTTAGAGAATTTTTAACGCATTTTGATATTTCTGCACTACTTCTACACTGTGCAGTGCAGCTGGTGTAGAAAACGGAACACGCCTATTTTATCTTTCTGTCAAATGAACCGTCACATTTAGAGGGCGCCACAAGTATTCATTCCATACCAAGGGCGAGACTGAATATTCTTGCCTTAGGGTTAGAATGAAGCTATTCCATAATCAAAAACTGCGTGGGAATATAGAAATTCTGTAATAGTCGTAAAAAAAATAACTTCTGCTGTTAAAAAATGTATTATATTACATGAAAAAAATTATTATGCAAGTATAAACAAAAATGACAGTAATGATTCAAAGAATAATGTGATACATACAAATATTCGCTTACCGCAACTAAATTTACCCACATTTGACGGCTCTTTAGACCAGTGGTTATTTTTTAGAGACAGCTTTAAGTCAATCATTCATGATAATTCTATGATGTCAAAAATGTATAAAAATTTCATTATTTGCGTCTATCAATTCAAGGTGCAGCTGCAGACAGAGTAAAATTATTTGTGAAGCAAATTACAACATAGCATGGAAGTTACTCTGTGATATATTTGAAGATAAACAATCTTTAATAAAGAATCATACTAAATGTTTATTTCCCACGCTAACAAAAAAATCTCAGGAAGGTCTAAATTTTATTCTTGATAGTGTTGAAAAGAACCTAAATGATTTAAGAGTTTTAGAGAGACCAACTGATTATTGGTATGATTTACTTGTATACTTAATTACTACCAAACTTGATCATACTACCCATCGGGCATGGGAATCGCGCGATGATGCAGCTAAAATACCTACTTTACAACAATTATTAAAATTAATTGAGGAACGTTGTTGACTTTTATAATCACTAGTTTACAATCTACTTGATGAACCCAAACGTAACTTCCAGTATAACGCTAACAAACAATCAGTCATTTATAACAACATCCAACAAACTCAATTGTAATTTGTGTAACAATAATTACACTTTATACTTTTGCCATGAATTTACAAAGCAATCCCCATCTAAGAAATTGGATACTGCAAAACGTTTACTCCAATGCATCAACTGTTTATGTTAGAATCATCGAACCAAAGAGTGCAAGTCTGCAGGTTGTAGAAAATATGAAAAAATACATCACTTCATTTCCCAAATTCACAAGAAAATAAAAATCAAATAGATGTTAATGAATTGACAATTAATAGTATATGAGCTTCAGGTACAATTTCAGACTAGTAACACACAGATTAGCATGACAACTAGACTACATCACCCCAGATTCTACATTCTACAGCCCCCTCGTTACTGTTTTTGACAAATTTAAAAATCCACATCAGTGCATGGTATTACTTGACACTTGAAGTCGAGTAAATTTTATTTCTGAAAAACTGTGTAACACTCTAGAACGAAGCAAAAGGAAAATTGACATTTCAGTAACAGGAATTAGTCAAATGTTTCACAATGTTCAATCTTCAACTTTACTAAAATTTAAATCAAATATCAACAACTTTTAAAAGTCAATTATTTTACCCCAATTTACAGGGCACTTGCCATCCTTACCACTTGAATTGACTGAATTAAATAATCCTGAGAAAATCACACTTGCCGATCCTAACCTCCATCAACCTGCTCCAATTGATTTGTTAATAGGAGCTGATACCTTTTGGGAACTCTTGAGCATAGGCCAGATTAAACTGGTTAATAACCTACCTACTTTGCAAAAAACAAAATTGGGATGGCTAGTTTCAGGCCCCGTGTTTACTAATAATCAAAAGTTTCTCACACGCCACTACTCTCTCTCCACCAATATCATAGAATCTCAGTTTACAAAATTTTGGGAAATTGAGAAGGTTGCAAAGGCTTTATACCTTTCTGCTGAAGAAAGGCTCTGTGAGGAACCATACAAAAACACAACGTCAAGACACAATGAGACGGACGCTTTATAGTCACAATACCACTAAAAAACAATCCTTCTGTACTTGGCGATTCAAAAAAGACTGCCATTCGCCGTTTTCTAAGTTTAGAAAAGAAACTTGATAGAAATCTTGACATAAAAATAGAATATCACAATTTCATTAACGAATATATACAACTCGGTCACATGTCTCTTGCTAATTCTCAAGTTGACGATTCACACCACTGTGTCTTAAAAGATAGCTTAACCGCAACCAAATTACGTGTTGTTTTTGACGGTTCAGAAAAAATAACCTGTGGACTGTCACTCAATGACATCACTATGGTAGGCTCTAATATTCAAGACAACTTATTTTACATTCTTTTAAGGTTTCTGAAACATAATTACGTTTTATGTGCTGATATAGCGAAAATGTATCGCCAGGTACTGGTAACACAACCACAAAGAAATTTACAAAAAATTATTTGGCGATTTACACCCGACGACGATATTATAGGACATATCAGCTTAACACTTACTTAACTTACGGCACTGCATCAGCAGCCTTTTTATATAGTAGGTCATCGTCATTTAAATGAATTACCTGATATCTGTAACATTATAGTACATGATTTCTATGTTAATGATCTCCTCACCGGTACCAATACGGCAGCATTAAAGAAAGGCTTTCTGAACTTTTACTGAAGTATGGCTTACCTGGAGTTCTAACGTAAATAATTTTGAACTCAACGCATACTCCAGTACTCTACATATCGGGTGCATCTTGCTAACTGCAATTGAGTGCTAGTATTGTTGGTACAGAACTGCAGCAACATCCTGAGAAATTTAAGGAATTTTACAGGATGAACATGCAAACCTTCAACCGCTTGTTGGGATTGGTTAAACCTTCAATTGAAAAAAAAAGAAACTCACTGGAGAACACCTATAGGGTCAAAAAACCGAAATAATTTATCGCGAAACACAGCAAGTTCTGTCTTAGGAACTTTGTTTACGAAACAGTTTCTGTTTTCCTGTTTCAGAAACGCCAGTGTGTTGGTATATGTAAATATAACGAATTCGTTTTCTCTAAACATAATAATATTGCTTGGTTTTTAGCCATTAGGTCCGCAGTATAAATATACATCAATCCGTCTAGACAAAGCATTTGTCTAATGTTCTTTTTAGACTAGAGAACAGCACAACCTACTTTCCATGCATTTTCTATCTGTAAAAATAGGCTGATATTCTTGCTATTATGTATTTATTTCTTGTATAAATACGTTTCTCATAATAACTGGTTTCTCAGCGATTGGGATATTACTGATATGAATTTTGAAAGCGGTGAAAAGAGCTTTATAATTTGTTATCAGAGGTTTTATCTATTACTTTTATATTTCATATGTATTGTGCAGATTATATTAAGCTTTCTGCAAGTATTGGCAACTTTTTCTATTCCCAATATTTTGTTGTGAGACGAAGGTTTGTTGTTAGTAAGCTGATTTTGTTGATAATAGTTGCTTGTTTGACTGTTTAGTTAAAGACAAAAATATCACATAAGAAATATCTTCTTCAACATAATGGAGGTATAAATGTTTCTATTTATAGGACATTAATTGGGGTGCTTGGCAAGTATCCTATACTCATTCTAAGACAATTGTCTTTTAATTGTTCGATTTTATTAAAGTGTATATTTGTAGGTGTAGCATAAAATAATGATCCATAATGTATGATCAATTGTATTAGGCTTCTATAGAACAGCAATATTATATTTGGATCGGAACCCCAGTTATGATTACTGACAGTCTTGAGTACATTTACAGCATTATCTGTTCTTGCCTGAATATAATGGATATTATGTTCTTTCCAGTTTATCTTACTGTCTAAAATTACAAGTAAATATTCAAAACTATAGTTTTGTGATGTATCGTATAATGTGAAAGTTGTATAATGTGAGGGTGGATGTATCTTTTTCTTGTGAACATAACATAATATGTAGATTTGGATTCAGATATTGACAATCCATTTTTTACAGACCAAGAATGTACCTACCGCCTCCGTTGCATTGGAGAGTTGGGTGTGACACTTTGAAATTATTTGGTTTTGCGTATACAGAATGAAGAATATTATCTATTTCCTTAGGTATTGTTGTTTGCAAATCGGTCTATAAATAATATATAATAAAGGACATAAAATACTTCCTAGTGGTAAACTGATCGATGTTTCTCTGGAGCCAGATACTTCGTTGTTTATTTATTGTAACAATATTTTATATTACTACATGAGACAACCTGTATATTGTCTCTAAAATAAATATTCAAAATCCATTCTGTTCAATATTTCTAAAACATCAAAAAATTTCCTAAAGCAACAAACCAACTCGATTATAATCGTAAAAACAAATACTAATTTGCTTTTTATATTCAAAAAAAATCTTGAAGTACCTTTCTTGTTGAGTACAAGAAGCAGAAATTATTTCTATTCTCTGGTAACTTCTAACGTGAACAGTCGATATTTGATTTTTGCATTCAGTTTTTCGGAATTTTGGAAAATATATAAATTTGAGTGTAGTCTATCTGCATTTTACATTAAATAATTCAGTGAAGTGAATTCGTAAGTAATGGATTTGTTGATTATTCTCACGAATCTTGAATATTTTTGAGGATTCTAGCTTCGAAAAATTTTATATTAGGTTTGGAGAATGAATAAGTGAACTTGCATGATTTTGATTTCTTTCAAGTTAGAAAATTATTTTAAATTAATAAAACTGTTCGGTTAAAATTATTTTACGTAAAATTTTGGGTTTTCTTTTCTTTAACTAATCATTTCAGACTACATCCAAATTTCGGAATTTCAATTTTTATTAATTTAAATTTTGATATAATTTGTAATAAAATTTACACTTTGAAAGACATAATTGGGAAAACGATTTTGACAGAATTTGTTACAGTAATTTTTATACAATAACTTGTTTGATAGAATTTTCTATTTTGATTGTAAATTATTTCTAAATTTTTTCATTTTTATGCATATATTGTATATCGCCGATTTTGAGTGTGCGTATCTTGAACACACCTAAAGACACTGGCAAACTTTATTCGGACAATGATTCCGTGTAGCGATTGTCGTCTAAAGGACCTTAAAAAGATGTTTCTATTTGCGACTCTATTATTTTACTGAGGGACTGGCGTTATGTATTAAGCCTAGAATATAAACGACTGTCTACATTCTTGATTGCTGTGACCGAATAAATTTTAATCAAGTGATCTCATAGTTGTAAGGGGTACTTTGATAAACTTGGTTTATGTCTTATACTTATTTCTTTACATGTGATTCATCAACATCAAAACCTGCCTGACGAGGATCCATTATTCTTGAGAAGCCAGTCAAATTCTTTGGACAACAGTAACGAAACAGAATTCCCTTATCGCCTGAGAACACATCGAGACGATAATCCAAAACAACATCCTACCATCGTTATAAAGAAGAAATAATACATTATCAATATATATATATTAGCTGACTGTCCAGGAGTTTTCAATATATTGATATTATTTTGATTAAACTTGTTTAAATTATTACCTTTTCCTATTTCGTGGTTTCCATATGTGCACCCTCTGATAACTAACCGCGAATAACTTAATTTTGCATAAAAATTTAATTATATTTGAAATAGTTTAGATTTTCCTTAAGTTGGATAACATATTTTCTAAATTAATTGGATTAAAAATAGAATACTTTATTAGTAAAATTATTTCCTTAAATAAAAGATAAAATTATACTATAAAATTATTTATTAACAACACTACATTACAGTTGTCTTCCTGTTGGAGTAACGATTAAAAATATGTTTTGCTAGTGTGACTGGAATGCCCAGTTGACATTTTTTACTGAAGTAGGAACTTTTCCTGGTTCAATAATAATCGGTATAATTAAGTACTGTTTCCACAGCACGCTTATGGTATTTCAGCTTGAAGACGTCAAATACTATTTAAGATTCTGAGTAAACTATTCTTTGCGATAAAAGGTGAATCGCTAATCATGGAATAGTGTATGTCATCATATCCGCAGGCAGACTTATTATTACTATTTTGTAAATTGTGTGGTATTCTGTCTAAAATAGATGTATCAAATGCACACTTGAAGGTGGTAAACTTTCATGAACTTTTGGAACCCATTCGATGTCTAGCTTTATCGCTTGTGTATTTTGGGATTTACGCTTTTTAAAATTATTCACTTTCTTCCATACCTATTTGAGAGGCAGCGGTCTGTTGAGGCTGGAGCAATACTTTTTCTAACTTTCTCTCTTAATTGTTTTTAGGGTTTTATTGGCTTATTTTGTTTATATTATAGCAAATTTTATAAATTTGGATTGTTGAGACACTTGTACATACATCTTTTCTTAGCTGTTACTGCTTGTTGACAAACGACATTCCACCATGGTTTGTCTTTTTGGGGTTGCCTGATTTGTTATTGATTTTGGGATAGAGTGTTCTGATTCATATTCAATTTTTTCAATACTCTAATAACTCTAATTTCGGGAATTGATGACTGGATACTAGTTAGTAGCTGTCCTGTGCCTTTCTGCAGTTCCATTTACGATTTGTGGACGAAGTACATGTGTTTGCATAAATTGATAGTTGCGTTATTGAAGGTAGGTGATCAGATCCGGTAGGTCATTTAGTATTGAGTCAATGAGCAATGTCTCGGAACAAATTGTCAGGTCAATAGCTGAAGGTGTTTGTATCAAATTGCCAATGAAAGTTGGTCACCCATAATTTAGATAAATAAAGTGTAGCAAAACCTTTCCATTAGTGTATGTAGTAGGTCCATCTAATGAGACATGCGATATTATGTGAGTTAAAATCTCCCGTTATTATCAATGGTTTAGGATAGCTCTCAAAAAACTTTTCCCATTGTTTACTGGTGATTGTTATTTTTGGTGGAATGTGTACAGACACTAACGTTACAGAAGTTTTATTATTACAGTTTATTTCACTGTTTTAAATGAAATTTACTGTTTCTAGTTAATTCCACAATATATTGAAAAGATTTTAAAATTTCTAAGATAATTGACAATTGTTTCAATATCAAATATCATCGTCAATTATCTTGGAATTTTTATAATCTTTTCAATATATTGTGGAATTAACAAGAAACAGTAAGTTTCATTTAAAACAGTAAAATGGGTAGATTCCACGAAGTAACGGTCGAGACAGTTAATTACATTTTATTTCTATTGCCTTTTGATATACGTTTAATATATTACCTATATTTATTAATTTATTAATTCTTTATAAATGATATTAGTTCTATCGCGAATTGCAGTACCTCCCCGAGATTTATCTTGCCTATCATCTTTTATTATATTGTATCCATTGAAATTAAATTTTTATTAGATGTAAATCGTGTTTCTGAAAGGAGCGATATCAACTTTTTGTTCATTTAATAAATATAATATATTGTGTTTGTTTGAAACCGCTTATTTACAATTACACTGACACACGGTTAAATTCTTATACACTGGATTTTAATTGAATAAGTTTAAAATTAGTTTTTATCATTTCTTTAATATCAGACTCTAGTCATTCAAAATTTTTATTTTTTGTGGAATCAACAACCGATATAGTACTGTACTAAAAAAATCACTTGCCTGCTGTAACATCTGAATGATGAGCATTATTATTAATATTTGATTGATACTGTTGATTTGGTAAAACGCCTCCCCTCTGGTGGAGGATATTTATTGAGGATCATATTTGATTATGTTGTTTCGTGATGAGGTCCGGAGAGTTAGATCTTATCCTTTTATACCCCTGTTGGAATGGTTGTTGTATAATTGATGATTTCTTTCGATCCGTGTTATAGTAAGCTGGTATCGGTAATCTAGTTGGTTTTAATATATATGTGGAGAATAAGGGTTTTGGGATAGAGTTGCCTGATGAAGGGGTGGGAAATTGAAACTCGATATATTATAGTTATCCATTGTTTGGTTACATGCCAAAAATGCGGATCCTGAAGTTGCTATGTCTGAATATTTTGTTTCTGGAATTTGGAGACTTGCATTTCTAAATGAGCAATTTGTATTTGTCATTATATTTTTTATTTCTGTAGCCTAGTAACCTCTGTACATAGTTTTAAATTATTTGCATAATGGTTTCCCTCACATGTCAGGCATTTACCTCCGTTTCTGTACATGTGTCGGCCAAAAGATTATCTCCGCATTTGACATCTTTGCGTGATTTTACGCTGACGTTCTATATGTCCGTATCGGTATCAATTATTACATAAGACATCTTATTATTGATATGTTTGAACTTCATATAGTACTTTGTTTATTATTATATATTTTGGAAAATTTTGGAATTTAAATGAGACCATTATGGTTGGTTTTAGTATTATTTCTCCATTTGTTTCTTTAATTCTTCTGTTCATTGTTTTGACAAAATGGGGGTTTTCAAATAAATTTTTCTGTTAAATCAAAATCTATTTGTCTAAAAATAATAAATTTGAGAATATAAGCCTAATATAAAAAATATGACCTAGTCATATTTTTTAATGCTGTATATTTTGATAAAATATTTGAAGTGGAGTGATCTCTCATGATAAAACGAATCATGTTTTTACCAATCGACTGAATCTGTTTAACTTTTAGGTCCAAATCTCCATGTTCATTGAGAATAACTTCGCCTACTCTTATAGCATTTAATTTGCCTTCAAATTATGGCCTATTATTTTTAATGTAAACATGAAATGGGTATGTTAATAATAATAAGAAGCTTTACGAACCTGTTTTTGTCCAGATTATTGTTGGTTTGGTTGTTGTTGATGTGGCAGTTGAACTATTATCTGTTCTTACCGAATCATAGTTATTATTTTTCATGGATCTATTTTTTGTTTTTTAGGAGGTTAATGCTGGATTGCGGAGAGGTTATTCTGGTTGGATTGTCGAAATTTAGGTACTCGCCTCAATTATCTACATCCATTTTAACGGACTAGCTTGTATATTAATTAACTTTAATTATAAACAATCAAGTATCACTTAGTCTAATTTATAACACACATAGAGAGACCGATATCGATAGATGTACCTATCGAACGCTAACTAAGCATGTATTGAATTTTTTTTATAATGAAATGTATACTTTTTTGATATTTCGTGGTTTGTTTATGATGTTTTATTTTTTCATTGTATTGATGACTTTTTAATCTATTTTCAAAATATTGTGATGTGTGTCCCATGTAATAATACTTTTTGTTTTCCGATGTTTTTGATTTTAGACTACTGAGATATTTTGATAATATATATATATATATATATACTCTAATTTTATATTTACTAAAATACTTTTATAAATGGCTGTACATATTATGATAAAGATAAGTGCTTTACATTTTGATGCTTAAGTTTTGTTTTGTTTGTTAATTGCTTATAATATTTGTTTATCCTTCTTTCGAATGTTATTTATCATTTTACCAATATAGTTATTCTCTTTTAATGCAGTTTTTGCCTTTTTAATAACTGAGTATCTAAATCAGGATCTGATAGTTGGATAGCTCTATTAGCTGAACTAATACTGATTTTTTTTGGGAGATAGGATGACATATTTATACATCGGGTTGTCAATGTCAAATAATATTTTGATAAGGGCACAAGTTGAGCTGAAACAAAAAACAATATTTCTATCATGTGGAAAGCTACAAAACACAAATTATAAGGTCTTATACTACACCAAGCTTTCGAATGTCTTTGCTTCCATTTTCAAGGCTGGTAAATACCAAAAGAAAAGTAGGTTAAAAACAATAATTGTTACAACTTATTCGTAAATGAGATTGTAAACTAAAACTCCAGTGACACAAAACTACAGAAAAACACATAATCACAAGTGCACATGTTCTAACTACATTACAGTTACCAACAGACAAAATTTGTTGAATCTCGGTGAAGTTTTTTTCTCTTATTTAGGAATTTCATAAAAACTGATATTTCTTGTTTTTAATTTGTTGCCAACCCACCGCAAATCCACTGAAAGTTTTATTTACGAGGGGTATCCAACAAATTAATATTATGCAGCAAAAACTAAGGGAGAATTGTTTTGTTTTTTGGTGCTAGAAAATTGAAGTGGAAATGTCCATCCATCGGCAACAAGAAGATTGAGAAGTTAGTCTATTGAAAATTACCAATATTATTATTGACAGCCGCCACCTGTCATTTGTAAAAAAATATATAATGGGATGACGAAATAACCTAGCAGTCAAGGAGCACTCAAAACCTCTCACGCCTGGTATTCCCAAACTACCAACTCATTCCAGCATGGTTATTGTTCTGAAAACAAGCAAGTAAAATCCACCAATGAATACTGAAGATCTCCACTTGGTATTAGTTTTTATGAAAATGACAAATAAAATGAATAATTATGTAAAATACTTAATCTCTCACGTTAAGGACCGACTGGTTGGAAATCGTCCGCATTCGCAACTGAGTTGTACAATTTTTTATGAGTATCAAAATAATGTTTTGTCACAAAATAATGTTTTGTCAGAAAATAACAGATCCTCTCTCACTACCTGATACTCACCAACTCAAAACACTAATCCAGGGAGCAATCTATTTGTTAACTGACTTGACATTTTTAAAGTGTATAAAATATGTATACATTTTACTAAGTTATTCAACGTCAGACCTTTTATTCATTGGTTCTTCAATTTTATAAATATGATAAATTTCTAAAAAAATTTCTTTTGTTGTAATTTCTTTCGATATCCAACATTTCTATTTTATCAAAGTCTATATGGTGAAAGTCATATATTACATATTCAGATAATACACATATTCGTTCTTTTTTAATTTTGCATCACTTTTGTGTTGAGCACCACGATTTTAAGTTTTTGAGATGTCATTGCTACATATTTTATGTTTCAATTTTTACAAAAGAGCGGTATATAAATTATTCACTGAAATACAAGGTACAAGAATAAAAAATTAAAAAGTAGTAAACACAACGTTTAGTCGGGAAAAAAGAAATATATATTTAGACAAACTCCAGTAACTAAATATAAACCTCCCGTATTCTTAGATGGTCACTTTTAACTCTGGCACTAATCAGGGCAGTTGTATTTCGGCTGAATAGCCACAACGCAGTCAGGATTATATTTGGAGTTGCCATGTTCCAGAATTTATTAGCGAGTGAGAGAGACCTGCATAGTTGGTAGTGGAACAGCCCCAAATAGGAGACAACTAAGCAAATGTGGATGAAACTGGAGATTCAGTGGAAACTAGAGTTAAAGAATATCAAAGGTAGATAAGAACAGTTCTCTATTCAAAATCAGAGGAAACAGGACAAAACAAATTTTTACTAGGTATGAGGTAGGCAAATTCGTAGAAAAAAAAGAAATTTATTGAAGGAAACATGTATTTTGCAACATGACAACGCATCGTCTAATATCGAATTTCTGGCTAGAAACAACAAATCTTGATAAAATACTCAAAAGATAATTCGCCGCTAGTACTGACTTCAATTCATGAAAATGCGTTTTACATTGTTTGGAGGCATGGATCAGTCGTTGGCTTGTTAATTTGGAAGGGACCTTCTTTGAAGCCGCTCCATTAAATTTGAATGAATAATACATATTTTGTATTTCAGCAAGTAGTACCCGGCAATTTTTTGACAGTGTAATATGTCAATAATAAATTTTAAGCCACCAGGTTTTTCAGTTGCTCTTCAGGGATTGACCAGCCAAAAATGCTGTGGAGTCATATTTGTATAGGAGGGACAAAGTAACTTCACCTAGCGATAATAAGTGGATGATGCTCAAAGCAAGGTGACATGTTGACCATCAGCAGCATGCTAGTGCCAGACCATCGGCTACCATGTATATACTTATTCTTGAATTCACATGTAAATACTAATTGTACAAATAATGATAAATAAAGACATTTTAAAACAATTATTTTAAGCCATTAATCTACACTTGATTAACAAATGTAGCTCTACACATTTATCATTTTTTGATTGTTTCTTACTGTTTATGTAGTTATTGCACTAATAACAGTCAAACAGAACTTAATATTTTACAAACCTTCCTGTTTTGTACAACTCTTCTTTCAATTATTGTCAACTTTTCACGTTGCAAGCCATATTTGTATTTGAATATCTTTACTCAATATATATATATATATATATATATATATATATATATATATATATATATATATATATATATAGATTGTCCTGTTATTTTCCGTTCTTTGTGTTCTTCCATGTTTCATTCAACATCGTTGCTCCCAAGTTTCACATCCATACTTGGTTATACCGTACTGATGAAGGCTAATGAGCTAGAAACATGCATGTTTACGGTTACCACTCCTCTTCAGTAACCTCTTTATTTTTGCGTGCTTTCCCATGATAACACTTGTTGTTTGCTCTTTGTTTTTGTTAAATTCACGCAGGATCCATTTTTGATCTTGTTTCTTTACCTTGGGTTGGTTTTTTCCAGACAGGAGGGCTTTATGCGCCTCCGTGTTGATATTGGTTGTTGTTCCAAAATCGGAATCTTCCAATTGATGGCACAAATGTGCGTTTGGTTGTCCTGTTATTTTCCGTTCTTTGTGTTCTTCCATGTTTCATTCAACATCGTTGCTCCCAAGTTTCACATCCATACTTGTTTATACCGTACTGATGAAGGCTAATGAGCTAGAAACATGCATGTTTACGGTTACCACTCCTCTTCAGTAACCTCTTTATTTTTGCGTGCTTTCCCATGATAACACTTGTTGTTTGCTCTTTGTTTTTGTTAAATTCACGCATGATCCATTTTTGATCTTGTTTCTTTACCTTGGGTTGGTTTTTTCCAGACAGGAGGGCTTTATGCGCCTCCGTGTTGATATTGGTTGTTGTTCCAAAATCGGAATCTTCCAATTGATGGCACAAATGTGCGTTTGGTTGTCCTGTTATTTTCCGTTCTTTGTGTTCTTCCATGTTTCATTCAACATCGTTGCTCCCATGTTTCACATCCATACTTGGTTATACCGTACTGATGAAGGCTAATGAGCTAGAAACATGCATGTTTACGGTTACCACTCCTCTTCAGTAACCTCTTTATTTTTGCGTGCTTTCCCATGATAACACTTGTTGTTTGCTCTTTGTTTTTGTTAAATTCACGCATGATCCATTTTTGATCTTATATATATATATATATATATATATATATATATATATATATATATATATACGTGCATCATACAGAAAATTGGTATTAATAAACTTGGATATATGGGAGAACCAATAGCCACCTATTCAAAGTTACCGAATGCAAATCTATACACCGGACATAGTTTGCGTAGGTCTTCTGCAACCTAGCTGGCTGATGCAGGTGGAGATATTACTGCTCTTAAGCCACACGGAGGCTGGAAGAGCACGTCGGTAGCAGAAGGCTATGTGGATGATTCTATGACAAACAAAATGAATACAGCAAATAAAATACTCCAGTCGTTAGAGCAGAATCCAGGAACTCTTAATAATATTCAACAAACATTATGAAATACTCATACTTTAAATGGAGTCAATTTTGATCAAGAGTCAACACCGTCAGTTGTAAACATTACTAACAGCACTAATGTCACGATTAATTTTGTCAGAAATTAAATTTAATCTATAGGCACCTATTTATTATGTATATATAATATCCGATTTGTTTAGATGTTTTTGTTATAATGAAAATGTTTAATTAATTATTAGAAAAGGCTGAGTACAAATAAAAACATCTGTTCAATCATTTTTTCAAAGAGCGATTTTTTCTTTGTATAGTTGTGGAGAAAGTATAGTCTTCTACTTGCGTATAATGGCTATTATTCACTTGTATGATTACAACACTCCTCGCCTGCGACTCGTGCGGTAATTTTCATCATCGTGAATAATAGCCATCATTATACGTTCGTTGAAGAATATACTATTATTATCTATTTGACAGAAAACTTTATTCTGGCATTTGTGTTGTCGAAATTCTAAATTTTCAAACGGTGTAGAGGGGAGGATAAAAAATAGGAATTTTGATCAATACTAAAGTACCCTTATTTTCGACATTATCAAAAAAGTTTATTTAGAAAAGCTGTTTAGAATTGGAAACAATATTTAGATTTGAAATCACAGCAACCTATTCAACAAAAAAAAATTTACCCCATTTTTCATGGTTCTATCCTCATAAACAGTGCTATTGTCCCATATACACCTTCGGCGACTCCTACATATTACTATAATATTTTAATAAAAAAATTGGTCTAATTTATTTTTTGTACTATGATATCGACATTTATTGAAAATGGTTTGAATTTTTACTAGTTTTTTGGTGCAAATTTGATATTTCACTCTGTATATATGTTCATATCGTTGTCCAGTTGTTTAGTATTCATTAATTAGTTTATTTACTTATGTTCTTCCATTAATCATCGTTACTGATAGTTATTATGGTCATACATAAAGAGTGAACTATCAAATTTGCACAAAAAAACTAGTAAAAATTTAAACCATTTTCAACAAACGTCGATTTCATAGTACAAATAATAAATTAGACCAAATTTTTCATTAAAATATGAAGGAGTCGCCTAAGGTGCATATGGGACACTAGTACTCTTTATGAGGATAGAACCATGAAAACTGGGGTAAACATTTTTGTTCAAGTCTTTCGAAAAGTAAAAAAAAACGAGGAGACGGTCCCTGGCTTGGTGTGGTTTCTTCTGGTCGAGAACTCGAGAAAACAACAGGTGAAGACAAATAAATTAATGAAATTGACTGTCTCGACCCTTACTTCGTGGAATATGCTCATATTAGTGTTTTTAAATGAAACTCAAGGTCTGTAGTTCATTCCACAATATAATACAAGTTATTGAAAATTCTAAAAAATTGACAATTGTTTCGATAATATGATATTGATTTATCGAAACAATTGTCAATTTTTTAGAATTTTCAATAACTTGTATTATATTGTGGAATTAACTAGAGACCTTGAGTTTCATTTAAAAACACTAAAATAAATTAATGGTTATCTGCATAATCAAGGCAAGTTGATAATTTCGTTCTGTTTATGCATTAGGATGCGAGACGTGAAAAGTAGATCAAACCCATCCCGCGGAAGTTTTGTAGTGGCAAATGGCGAAGCCATCTTGTACTAATGTTTTTTATTTATTTTGCCAGTTGATGCCAGTTACAAGTTGATGGATGTACCCGAATAAAACCATTTCATGGAATATACCTTAGAGCAATAATAAACATAGAGAGGGCTATTCATTCATAAACATTTTTATTTTTGCGGCCAACAATTCTAAACGCCAGTAGTGAAATAATGAATGAATTGCAAAAAGTGGGGATGGTATTGTAGATACATGGCCTTGGTAATTTCGGCTGTTTTTCTGACAAACTTGGCACCGACGAACCATGATAATCCAAAAATATTAAATTAATTAACATAAAAGTTTATTTTGTCACTAAAAGTCTTGAAAAACACATCAAAACGAAATAACTAAATGTTTACTCTCTAGTCGTAATGGTGCTCGTATAAACAAACCACGTTTTACATTATTTACTACGATACTACAACCGAAATTATCCTCGATCACACTGACGATATTTGCATCTCTCTTTATATGGTAATTAAACAAGGACAAAACTACTAAATAGGTTATACTTGACAGATAAAACAAGCACTGAAATTTTGAGCAATGTTGCCACTTTTATTTATAACCATAAAGGTATACTAAGGTTACAACAAATACTTGTTTAAAATTTATACAAGAATATGCATTTATTAAATAAAATTCAAGTATTATTAATTAATTTTAAAAGCAGCGACTCAAATGCATAAATTAGTATGAATTTTTTTTATTTGCATAACTTTTTAACACATTTTCAATTAAACTTCTAATTTCATTTTTCCTGTAACTAAAGAGACTAAATATGGCAAAGCAGTGGAAATAGCCGCAAGTGAGCTTAGAATGTGACTCGATATTTGGGACAAGAAAAGTTAAAAACAAACATATCTATTTTATTTGTTAATCTGAGGAATATACACTGGTTGTTACAGACAACCAGCTTACAATTCAAGGTTGTCCAAAAGTATTGGAGTAGTTGGGTATTACATTTATATAAATAATTTTGTTGTAGTCACAAAAACTTACCTTTATTTGACTTGGAGATCAAATGATCTACATGTGATTTTTTATTAATATTCTTCTATCATATAAAATCACAAATTTAATATTTGCAAGGCACGTTTAAATCTTTAAAATTTGTTTCATTTCTTAATATTTGATAGTGCAGGCTAGTTGAATGTTTTCTTTTAGTGAGTACTTGATAATTATTTCCTTTTTCAAGTCTTATATGGCCAAATATTGTATTAGTTACTTACATTATGTAAATCAAACTTCTCACTATTTTCTGTTAATATTTTATTCATCTAAGGACATTTCAATTTTAGTTTAGGTTATTTATTTATTCAGCAAATAACCTTCATCATCAATTGACAGTAAATTATTACAACATATAAGGCTGCTTTTGCTGTTTCACTTTTAAATGTTTCAGTTATAATGATCATGATCGATATGTAGTCAAGGGAAGACACACATGATACATACAAGATAAACCTTACCCCTAGGTGGCCAGCAGAATTACCCAAAGTTCCTGTTCAATTTAAGTATATTTACTTACAAATCCATGTAGTCTTATTATGTGATTATCAAGTAACAAGCAAATGTAAACTGTTAGCACTAGGGTATATTAGTCAATTGACATTCGAAGGTAATTTAATGGTGTAATTAAATAATATTAGTTGTATAAATGATTATAATTGTAATCAGTGGCTCCCTCAGAGCAATATGTTTTCTTCATTTTACATTTCATTTTAGAATTTTTAATAGATTAAATGTGAATATAGTTACTACTTTTATTTACCTTTCTTCACAAAGTGTTTAATATGTTTGGGAGGGTTTCCAATTTTTAGCTTCCATCTTTTAATATCTAACGTTAGTTTTTCTTTATAAATAAAAATTGGTGGCACCTTTTTTCACTAGGTCTCTAAGGCAACGAAGAATCTATACAAGACGTAGAAACTCCGTTGAGGAGATTACGGTCGGATAAAGGACTTACCTTGAGATTAACACTCTAGATCTAGGGCACTAGGTGAACTAACTTATAACCTAATAAACTTTGATTAGCTTTGAATACACTGTTTCTAAATATATCTTTTTCTTGATTTGTATATTTCGTCAACAGAAACAGCAGTTTTTAAAAGCTTTAGCACTCACAGCACTGTCATTAGTACAAATCTGTAGCACTGGCGCCCAACGTGGGACACACACACCCTCATATATATAATACATGATATCTTATGACAAAGTTCGGTATATGGGTTAATTTAAGAGATATCAAAAAATGTTAAGCAAAATAGTAGATTTCTTTAAGGTTCATATTTTGAACTTATCTCTAACTAGAGTGTTGCATAACTCCGTTATAAAGCAAACATATGTTTTTTAAATCAGAACCCCTGTATATTATATCAAATTCGAATTGCTCACCTTTTTTGAAGCCTTTGATATAAGGTTTTGTTACGTTATACACATTCCTTCAAGAGGTATGGACACGTTTATATAAATATCGCAGGTAAATCAACGCTCTGTAGCTTACTGTAAGTTAAAGAAAAACATTTTATTTTACCTAACAGAGTTTCGTAAATTTTCATTATTTTCTCTTTTGTACACAGGGTGGAGACACTCGGACCTTTCATATTATTTCTTCTTTCAAATGGAACACCCTGAATTTTATAGCACACATTAAATCATGAGTCATGTAACTTAAATTTTTGTTAAGCATTCCCTAGAAATAATAATAAATTTCTATCCACGTATGGCCTCCGAACGTGAAGATATTATTTTCGTTCAAGTGCTCATTAACGTTATCAACACAAGTGATTAGTTTTTTTGTGTCAAATATTTGCTGGCCCATATTGGTATGTGTTTATTTACACTGTTTGATACTCAAAATTAATTCTTCTATAGGCCAGACAATCGGTGAAATTGTGACACCAAAAGGAATCACCCATGCTTTCCGTATATCTAACCAACGTATTTGCATTTTTCTCGCTTCTACTTTAGTCGTTGATAACCTCCTTAAAAAAATTCTTCAGTTGCCATTAAAGAAGAAATAGTTCCCATACTTATCAGCCCTTCTAAAAGATTACTAATATCTAACGTATGTCCCTCAATTCCATTTAACAGGCTCTAAAAAACGATCTCGGACTTCAACTTGCCTCTCCCATTACCAATATTCGTACTGGCTCACCTGAAGAAGATTATTCCCATATCCTAAGCTTTCGTCGGTCCATCTGTCATATCAGACAAAGATAACTTCGAAATAGAAACCTCTGTTTTAATCCATTTCGAAAATACTGCTTTCCGGATCTTCGTTACCTCAGATAAATTGGAGTGTTTCCTCTGCAAACAAGCTGGACATACTGCTGATACCTGCCAAAATCCTCTTGACACTTCCTCCCTCTTCAGAACGATTCTACCGATAATATTTCTAATGACCCTACTTTCTCTCCTGACACTGCCCCTATATCCTTCACCGACAATCATTCCGCCAACACACTCCCTCCTTTAGACCAACCTACTCCTAACATTTCTGGTCTCAAACGACTTCATTCTACTGACTCTAGACTCGAATCACTCCCTGTAATTATCTCGTCTGTTCCTCTCATACTCAGCCAAGACAAAACAGATTCACTATCTGACAACGCCTTTCGTGCCCCCAAGCCTGCCTCTCCCCAAAAAAATCCAAGTTTCTAGCAACAACTATCAGCCCCTCTGAACGCTCAATCATTGAAAATTTAACAAAAACAGATCCAACCCACTTCACAGTTACTTCAGAACAATTAATAGCATTTCTGGAAAATTCTTTCGGAAGCATCGATCCATTAAAGCTGTTTTAGACTACACAATTTCTTGTACAAGATTTGGTTCAATTTCTTGTACAAGATCTGGAACCACAAATTGTTTGGCAGTAAATTGATTCTGTATTATACTGTACAATATATTGTTCAAGAAATAGTTCGTGATTCTGCGCAGTTCATCGTTTTTCTCGCGTTAAAATCTGAATCGTCTATGTTAAAGGCTAAATGTAATGTTCTATGATCCTAGTGAAATGTCAAACATAAAACAACCTAAAAATTTTGGGCTTTGGTTGATCCGTTTGGTGTATTATTGATTACTTTTGATTAATTTATTGTTATAAATGAAACTAACACATAAACGTGAAACTGTAAACAATAAACTACGTTAGGTTACAGGGTATTAGAATATATCCCAACCGCGCATGCCCTTGGCCTAGAAATTGTGTAGAAATAGAACATGTTCTATTTTCCGACACAATTTTCAGTTCAATCTACGTTTTTGAAACAATTTGCTGTATGATACTAGCGTTCAAGAAATTGAACTAAATCTTGTATAAGAAATTGTGTAGTCTAAAACAGCTTTTAGCAGAAGCTTACCAATTTACTTCAAACATTAAATCCCTCCTTGGAGATCTTCGTCAAATATATCATGCCATCTCAGATAGGTCACTCAAAAATTGCATTAACCGTCTAACAAAGAAAATACAATGTACCATGAATCCCAATGATGCAGTCGACTCTGCTAGCCTTAAATATTTTAGCTCTAATGATAGTGACTCCAATTGTGACGATACCGACCTCTATTGATATTAACTAATAAATTCACGATAATTCAGTGGAATTGCGACGGATGCTATCCGCGCCTTTAGCGTCTTCAACAACTTATTTCCCTCTACCATTGGGATTTCCTATGTATCCAGGAACCTAATTTTACATCTTCCAATATTCCTACACCAAAGGATTTCGAAGGATATCATTACATACGAACAATCTGCTCCATAGTCAGTGGTGGAGTATACATATTTGTATCCAAAGATCTTTATTCAACTCATCTACCCCTTACTACCAATGTTGAAGCCATTGTCATAACAGCCTATTGTCCCCAAAAATTAACCATATGTTCCATATACATTCCCTCCGACCACAAACTAAATGAAGAAGAGCTTCTTGACTTGGTTTACGATCTCCCCCAGCCCTTTATACTTGTGGGTGACTTCAACGCCCACAATAGTATGTGGGGATCCTCACGCACATTTGGACGCGGTGAAGTTGTTGAGAATATACTAAAATGTACTAATTTATGCCTTCTCAATACGAGATCATATACCCACTTAAATATCCCTTTTGGTACTTTTTTGCCATTGATCCCAAAACTGCCCCTAACTTAACCTGGCAAATTGCTGATGATCTATGTGATAGCAATCATTACCCCATAATTATGAGTGACAACTCAAATGAACAAGCTCATGTGAGAAGTTGTTGGCGCCTGGGTGAATTACCTGCCACCAATATAGTATTGATGATTCTATTAAGCTTTTCTCGGATGCCATCATTACAGCAGTATTCACTCACATTGGCAAAACCACCCATATCCGCCGTCACAAAATCGTTCCTTGGTGGAACCCTCAATGCGAACCAGCAGTGCGACAATCCAAAACTGCCTTCAACATTTTCTGCACACTCAAAAGTCCTGAAAACCTAGTTAAATTTAAAAGACTTAAAGCAAAAGCCAAATATGTAATCAAACAGAGCAAAAAAACTCCTTGCATAATTATGTAACAGCCTTGTATAATAATTCAAACCCCTCCCAAACATGGAAAAAATTCGGCAAGATCCAAAACTAACACCAAAATTTCCAGCCTCTTGTAGCGTTCACACCAGTGAACATTTTACAAGCCTTCAATCTCTGCGTAATCCCACATCAAGTTGCTATTTGTACACACTCTCCCATCTATTCAATCCATCAACAATTTATTCACAAATCATCCCCTCGTTCAACGCACCCACGACACGTATCAAACCCTTATTTCTCATGATGTAACTATCACTATTACATGGATACCTTCACACATTGGTATTACTGGTAATGAAAACGCCGACCGCCTTGCTGAAGAAGCTGGCCTCATCCACCACTACACCTACTATTCTGCAAATTTCTAGAGACCTGAAATTCGCTATGAAAAAATTATACGGAAGAAATGGTTAATCCACTGGAACCATTCCGCAACATCCTTAGGAAAAATACATCCGAATATTGAACAGTTTGACAAGTCGATCTACGGAGAAACGAGAAGGTTGGAATATACAAACGGTAAACGACGTTTATGTCAAATTTTGTCAACGTTGACTGAGAAAATGTAATACGTTAATGTTAATTATGGTTTACAATAAATATTACAAAATAACTCTATTTTTATAAACTTTGGGTATAGGGAATGATGAACAAAGATTATTTAAACAACTCCACGAAATTGTTAACCTGGTCGAACTGATCAGGGCTGTTGCTGACTTGTACGAAATGAAAGCTGCCACCAACAAGTTGGAGAAATTCACTATCTATAACAACTTTGTCGCTGAAATAGATAAATATGACATCTAGACAGGTCGGTGGTAAAACAGGAATTCAAAATCGAAATCTGCTCAAAATAATTTTCTGTAATGCACGTGGAGTTTTTAATAAACTTCATCTCATCAGACACTTTCTCGATATTCATAAACCAGATATATTCTTCTTAATCGAGACGTTCCTTGAAGCTAAGAAAACTGTTTAGAACCTTTAGAAACCCCCAATATAGTCTTTTTAGACAAGACCGCCCCGCTAATGTCGGCGGAGGTGGTATCGCAGTATTAATAAAGAAAGGCATCAATTTCCAACTGCTGCAACAAAATAAATCATCTATTGAGCATATCGCTATATTGTTAGACAATAAAATTAAAATTGTCGGAGCATACAATCCTCCCAATAATAAGCTGAAAGAGATCAATTTGTTCAACATTATTAAAACACACAATAGGGTCCTCATAGTTGGTGAATTAAACTGTAAGCATCCACTATGGGACTCCTATACTAAATATCCTGACACAAAGGGAAATACTCTCCTCAGATTTTGTGATAACAGTGACTGTAACATTTTCAATACAGACGATCCCACCCGTTTCCCTTATTTTAACTACACTCCCAGTACAATAGATCTAGCCATAGGGCGTAATATGAACAATATTTCTAGAATGAAAACCTTACCCGACCTCAACTCCGATCATGACCCCATCCTTATAGAATTAAAAATTACATAGAACATAACATCACATTCATTACAAAAAATGTACAATAGTGACAAGTCAAACAGACATAGTAAGGTAAATGCTAGTTACAGTTAATACACACTTATTACATTTAAAATAGTTGTTTCTAAAAGTCAAAGCAACAAAACTAACAATTTAAAAGAGCAATGTCTCACAATTCAAAAACTTTTCGATGGAGTATAAACAGTGCCTCAATAGCGAGTGCTTAACTCTAACCCTGAAACCGTTATGACTCAAACCAGTAATATCTGCTGGAATTTTATTGTATAAATGCAAGTTGAGTGAATTTCTAGCTGATAGATCCAGTCGATAAAATTGAGGCCTCAGTTGTGAACCGCTTCGAGTTGGGTAATTATGAAAGTCAGTGTTTGTAAGGTACTTAGTATTATTTTTGTGTACTTCTAAGACATTGTGAAATATGAAGATACATGACAGTGGTAGAATCTTAAGTACTTGAAATAAAGGACGACAATGTTCTCTGTAAGAAACATTGGCTATGATTCTGACTGTTTTTTTTGCATTTGAAAGGCTTTAATTGCATGTGGAGACTGACCCCATAAAAGTATGCCATATGTTAGGTGGCTGTTAAAAAGAGAAAAGTATGCCTGTAATAACATACTTTGACTAAGACACATTTTAAGCTGTCTTAGGTTGTGTAGAAAGTTTTTTGAACAAACCAGCAATATGTGCTTCCCAATTTAATATGTCATCAACTCTACATGTTGCTTCGTTGTGATTTGTCGATTTGATGATATTATAATTTTCTGTGTCTTATCCCTATTTAGTTTAGTGTTAGAGTTAGAGATAATTTGAAGTAAACCAAGTTTCAGCGTTATTATCTGTTCTCGAGCATAGGTCCATTAAGTCGTCAATATTTGAGTCTGCTTCTACCATTGATACATCATCTGCATAGCAAAATGGTAAGCTTGAAAAAATCGTTAATATATATCACAAAAAAGTTAGTGTTTTAAATGAAGCTCACTGTTTCTAGCTAATTCCACAATATAATAAAAATTGTTGAAAATTCTAAAAAATTGACAATTTTCAACAATTTTTATTATACTGTGGAATTAGCTAGAAACAGTGAGTTTCATTTAAAACACTAATATGATTAGATTCCACGAAGTAAGGGTGGAGACAGTTAATTTCATTAACAAAAAGAGTTGGTCCTAGTATGGAGCCTTGTGGTACACCGTACCATTTCCAGATGTATAAACAACTTGCTTTCTCCCACATAAGTAGGTCTTCATTAGTTCTAAAGCTGTGCCACGTATACCATAATATTCCAGTTTGCCTAATAGGAGGTCATGGTTCACACTGTGAAAAGCCTTACTTAGATCACATAAAGTTAGAGCAGACACTAGGCCCTTTTCTATATTATCTATTATTGACTTAACTATAGCCATCACAGTAGACCTAAATCCGAATTGATTTTTATTAAGTACTGAATTAGCATTCAAAAAAGGAATTAAGCGTTCTTTAATTAGCATCTCAAAAGTTTTACCAAATATAGGAATGATAGATATGGGTCTATAGTTATCAGGAATATTAGGATCGCCCTTTCTAAATATGGGAATAACTTTACTTGTCTTAAAGATGTCTGGAAATAGTCCTTCACAGAGGCTACTTGTAGAGAGTTTAACCCTTTTTTTGTAATACATCTATTCATAGTGTTATCAATATATTCACCAGGATAGGTAGATATTGTAATAAACTGCCCTGCATGATCAGCAATACAGGGATTAAAAATTCCCGTTTCACAGACAGAATTATCCAGATCAGTAAAAATATTATCATTGCAACTAGAAGACCCCGTAGTGCTCCTCGTTGATAGATCAATTTTAGGTTCAAGATTAAAAGATTCACACAAATTAAGCCAGTATTCTAAATTAGCGTGTTTATCTTTAATGTTAATATTGAAATCTACAGCTAAAATTATATGTTTGTACCTACCTGTTATTGAAGATAGAAGTTCTTCAACTTTGTCAAAATATAACTCAATTCCCTAGACAATGTAGATCTATAGGATATAATAAGAACTGTTTTTATTTATCTGATCTCTGTGGCAAAAAATTCAGCATGCTGTTCAACACATAAATGATCCAAGGGAAGAGGAAAGCACTCAACATTATCATGGGCAAAGATTGCCACTCCACCGTGTTTCATATTTTCCCTACAAAAATAAGACTTTAATACATAATTATTCAAATTTAGTAACTTTAAATAATCTGTGTTTAGTCAGTGTTCACTAATGCACAAAAAATCAAGATAGCTTATCTCCAAGTACAAGTTAAGTTGCTCGATTTTATTTGATATGCATTGTACATTAATATGACCGATTTTTAACGATATCTTCACAGCTAGATTACTGTTGCAGAGACGGGTTTTTTTTCTTACCAGTCTCTGTGTGTGTTTGTCTTCTGTTGAAATAAAAACTCTGTTGACGTCGTCAGTTGGTTGTAGAGGTCTTATGACTGAGGATCCTCCTTTGTTGGTGGCATTCTCTTTTTGGGCAAAAACCTTGAGATAACCGCTCCATTTGGCCAGATTTCTCATTTCCATGCCTCCCTGACATCATCCTGCTTTATAGTCACTTTCATTGATGCATAATATTCGGGGTACTTAGAAGACTGCTCTTCACATTGGACTCCTGAGAAATTCTTCTCCAAAAAAGCCTTCAGTTGATCGGGCTTAGTGCCAGGCGTCAGTCTGGTGACATGACATTGTGCAAATTCTGGGACAGTTTAAATTTGAGTGATATCTTCATTGCGACCTACAACAAATCGCCGCGACCTTCGTTTTGTTACATGCCACTCATGATTCCTGTCAGATATCTGTGTTTCATCTCCCATCTGTTGAAACCCTCGCATGTTATTCGTCATCTGGGCCTGTAAAACGGCATTGTTTACTTCTCGTTGAGTGATCCTTCTTGTTCTATTTTTATCGATTTGAAGGATATGTTTGTTTGAAAAAGAAGAAGAGTTTCTGACGCTACCAGTATCACGGCTTTCGCCAGCTTGTAAAACCTGTTTTTGCTGTGGAGCTGGCTGTTTGCTTACCAAGTTTGACCCCGTTTGACTAGCATAGGTCGTCTTTTGTTTACCACTTTTTTGTTGATGTTGATCTTCTTTATTCTCATTTTTACTGCGTTCTACTTTTTGTTGAGATCGTCTATTTTTTCTTGTAATAATTCTAAATTCCTGTATAACAAGATTTCCTTGGCTCTCAGAAATTATTTCGTCTTTACCTTTTAAAATATCATCCTTAGCTTCCAATAATTTATGTATGATTTCTGATGTTTTTCCTTCTGCAAGTTCTGCATCTCCCGTCTTAACCTCAACATATCTTGAACAGCATTTCACATGGTTTCTCCAAAGCCATCAAACATGCTATTCTTAAAGCGTACGAATTATGATACACTGCTTCACAATTTATGCACTTAACAACTGAATTTACCACGGATTTTTTACAATATTTGCATATTTTTGTCAGATCACTTTTACTCGCGTCTACATCGTCCGCCATCTTAACTTACTTAATGCAGATAAAGCAACCCACTAAAAAAGTCCATGACTATAGTACTACAAGCTGGATAAAATTCAGAAATATTATTAATGAAAATTTAATAATTACTGATAAAATAGAAAATACAACACAGTTAACAAACATAATTAAAAATTTGCAAAATACCATCATAAACGCCAGAAATAATTCCAAATCAACAATACCTTACCCGATCATATAACCAAAATCATACATGAGAAAAATAAAATTCGTAAAAAATGGCAAAGTACCAGACAACAATGACAAGATACTGTTGAAATATTACCAAAACCTAATTAATACGTTAATACATGAATACAAAAATCACTCTTGGAAGATTTTCTTAGAGAAACTAAAACCAGTAGATAACTCTTTCTGGAAAATCGCTAGATGCCTAAAAACAATAATAATTAAATGACCAAAATTGTTGTTAATGGACAAGCTGTCACTGATAAATCTGAAATAGCAGAAAACTTTGGAGAGTATTTCCAAATCACACCAAATACAAAAAATCTGGCCACATATAATGAAATTTATAACACCATACAATCGTTGAAAATAAAACAGCGCCTGGAAGGGATGGCATTCCTAACATTCTATTAAAAAATCTTCCTAAGAAAGCTATTGTACAACTCACATATATAACCAACTATATAATTAAAACAGGCAACTATCCCGATATGCTTAAGATTGCCAATATCATACCTATCATCAAAGCCAACAAACAACTATGTTATGTGGATAGCTACAGACCTATTTCCTTATTGAATAACATAGCAAAGGTTATAGACAAAATAATTCTTAAAAGAATACAAAATTTCACAGACAAAAACCACATATACCCCCGAGCAATACGCTTTCAAGGAAGGGCACAGTGCTATTGCACAAATCATTAGAGTATTTAATCCCGTCGGAGAGTGATTTCGAGAAAAGAACAAATCAGTTATGGTCACTATTGATATACAACAAGCATTTGACCTGTATGGCTCGAGGGATTAATTTGTAAATTAATCAAAATAAATGTACCTACATACTTAATTAATATAGTGCACTCATATGTTATTAACCGTAAGTTTTATGTAAGCATCAATGAAGGCTCGGCTGGACCTTTCCTCATAAACGCCGGAGTTTCTCAGGGCTCAGTTCTATCACCTTTGTTATATTCATTATTTACCCACGATTTACCAACCACACCACAAGTTTTGACAGCCATGTATGCATATGACACCTGTTTTGTAGCATCAGCAAAAGTCTAGGACACCGCACTACACAATGTACAGACATATAAATCATACCATACCTGAGAAAGAATAAGCTAACTATCAACACATCTAAGACAGAGTACTTGTGAATTGCAAGGAAAAACAACTCATTGCAATATCAGCTGTACATTGACGGACAACGCCTTTTACCCAGTAACACTTTAAGTTATCTAGGATATACTCTACAAGGTAACACAAACGCTAATGTACATATAAAGAAGCAAGTTCAAAAAGCTAAAATTGCAATGAGCCGAGTATATCCTATTAATTATATGCAAAAATAGCTTTCTCTCAACGGCAAATAAATTAATCAAATATAAACAAATCATCCGTCCAATATAGACATACTCTGCGCCAGTGTATTTTACTAGCGTTATACTAATTTCCATACCCTGCAGGTGGTACAGAACAAGTGTCAAGGCATGGCAATCAAATACAAAACATACTACCCCAAACTTCCCGAAACCTCATAGTTACACATTCAAGCCAACATACCCACTGTCAAGGACTGCATATCAAAAAGTTCATTTAACTTTTACAATCCTAAAAAATCTTCGTGAAAAACTAAAAGCCACCAATCACGCAGAAGACGTCCTCGACAGTGGGTGTAGGCTTTTGCACGGGTCGCTATACACATAACTGATTGTTATCTCCAACAACCAACTGCTTCAACTTAGGAGTTAAACTAGTTACTCCTAAAAATAAGTCCACATAATAAATTAACTAAAACAAAATTGCTGCATAACGAACCTGAGCCAAGTTGGTGTCTCACATAATCTAACCCAACATTCGATTTTGAAACCTTGTTTTTTAGCTGCATTTCAGGGACATACCAGTCGAAAAAAACTAGGAAGTCATCATTCTATACCAGGGACAAAGTAACTTCCCTACCCAGAAACAATTGGATGATGCCACAAAAGCAAGGAGCCAACTCATACCCTCAGATGTACACAAGTGGTTCGGAAATGGCCAGAACATTAGCATTACTTACTTATTGTATATTTCCTGAGCTACCTGTAATTAGGGATATACACTATTGTGAATAAGACCTTTTTCAATTAAATTCAAAACAACCGAAGATTTGATTTGTGCTATAAAATACAGGGTGTTCCATTTAAAAAGAAAATGAAAGGTCCTAGTTTCCGTCCTGCCTGTATACAAAAGCGAAAATAATTAAAATCTAATCAAATACGGAGATATTGCATCACATTACGAAACTGTTAAGTAAAATAAATTTTTTATCTTTGACGTACACTAAGCTACAGAGCGTTGGTTTACCTACAATTTTCACATAAACGTGTCCGTACCTCTTAAAGGACTCTGTATAACGTAACAAAACCTTTTATCAAAAGCCTTAAAAAAATGTGATCAATCCGAATATACAAGATGTTCTCGTTTAAAAATAATGTTTGGTTTGTAACGGAGTTATATAAAACATTGTATAGTTTGAGTTAATTTCAAAATATGGACCTTAGAGACATCTACTACTTTTCTTGATAACATCTTTTGATATGTCTTACAATAACCTATATACCCAACTTTGTCGTAAGATTGGTACACCCTGTACATACCCAGACTAATTTATCCAGGCTATATCTACTTAACGAATAGAGATATTCGAATGAGACAAAAAGTGGTATATTCCATTTCTAATACGCTTTAATATGGTGTAGAAAAAACTATCCCTTGAATATTTACCCCTTAGTCACAGCTCCTAATTTTTAAATTTATAGTACTCTGCATATTTTTTGTAATTTCGGATGTAGTCTTCTACCGTCTATTCAAAAAAATTTTCAAAATTAAAATCGGTTCTTAAGTAAGCAAGAAAATGCCAGTTTATTTTTTATATTTATTAAACTAATCAAAAAAGGCTGAAAGGCACAATAAAAATAACATGATGAAAATAAATAAAAATAACAATTAACAAATTACTATTATTTACATTAGATGTTCGAATTGTAGTCCACCTGCTGCAACACACATTTGGAATTGTGTCAGAAGATTTCTGATTCGTGTGGCTTCAATCATTGCAGGATTTGGCGACACACCTGTTTCCTTTTAATTTGTTTTGATTCATAAACAATATCTTTTATTGCTCCACAAATGAAAGAGTTAAGAGGTGACAAATCAGGTACCGTCCTCATAATTTCTGGAGATCCTTTTGTTATCCAGCGGTTATTGAAATGGTTTTGTAGGTATTCGCTAATGATTCTCACATTATGTGGAGGAGCTCCATCTTGTTGCCTCCACATCCTTCAACGATGCTTGACTTGGAATATTTCGATTTGGAAATTTTTCTTGATATAATTGTCGAGAAATCCATTTTTTTCTCAAGCATTTTCCATAAATCAGTAACATATTCTTCAGGCGTAAATACATAAGGCATATTGAAATGTTATACACAAATCTCTCTCTCTTGTCCGTTTATTCTCGAAATAGTATGGTGACATCATGTCTTTTTTTTTTATGGCTTTAAGGCATAGCCCATGCAGCCAGACACTAAGTAAGTAAAATGTTTGAATGATCATGTAAAATTGATCTAAATATGTACACCTGCAGACAAATTTTATGATTAAATGTGACAATGAGTTGATGCCGATTATACCTATCTATCAACAATATCCCAGAAAATAAATATTTTTCCCTAACACATAGGATTAAGTTACAAAGGTCACTCTCTTCTCGCCCAGGGGTCTGTCAGGGCATTTTTTAAGACAAATACAAGGTAGACCACGGTAAGTAAGGTAAATAATACAGTAGGATAGACATTTGGGAATGCAAGATTATCTAATGACTACAATTTAATATTTGTCTCGGTAACAAAACTAATAAGGCAGTCGTATATATTTTTTTTATTTGTCGATAATAGATGCAAAATATTGTAAGGAGTTTCGACTTTTAGATTTAGTAGTTTTTGTACCAAATTTTCAGTTTGATTTTTGTATCTATTGCAATTGAAGAATATGTGGTCTAAGTCTGACGTGACATTGCAAGTAGTACATAGGTTACTATCCAGGATATTGATTTTGCATAAATGTGCAGGATAGCTGGCATGTCCAAACTTCATACGACTGATGGTGGTTATGTATTTCCTTGGGCGCTGATAATCTTCGAACCAGCATCGTTTTTCGATTTTTGGTACTAGCTGTGTGTAGCGAGTAGGTTTAGTGTTACAATATTCCCTATATCGTTTATTCCAGTTTATGTACATTTTAGTTCTGGTTAGGTTAATGCCTTCGTCCAATGTTAGCCAGCATGTCATTTCTTCGCCTGTTATTATGCTCTGTTTTGCCAGTTCGTCCACTTTTTCATTATATAAAATTCCGGTGTGGGCTTTGACCCATACAAAAATTATTCGTTGATTTTCATTGAGTTCTGCCAGATTTATTTTAATTTTTGTTATATATGGGTTATTATACTTTGAATTTATTTCTAAGTGCGATTTTAAACTATTTAGGACAGCAAGTGAATCAGTAAAAATTAAAGATTTTTCAATATTATTTTGGATTGTATATTCTATTGCTTTTAATATAGCTATAGATTCTGCACTGAAAATGGATGTGTGTTTTTCTAGTTGGTAACAGTGTTGTGTCTGTTGGGGTATTACGAATGCGGCGCCGGTCCCTTGATTATTTTTTGAAGCATCAGTGTATATTGGTGTGTAGTTTTGATATGTACTTGTGATTTGTTTGACTACTGCATTGTTTAGAGCTGTAAGTTCTGAATATTCCGGAATTATTATTGTCACATCTAGTAGAAGTTTCATGAGATCTACAGAAATGCTGGTAGGATTGAAATTACTTGTGTTTCTATAAGCTTCACATAGAAGGGGTGAGCTTTTATGTTTCCAATATTTAGATGTCAGGTCATGAATGTTTAAGGCTGTTACCATATTCATTAACGGGGAATTTTTAGTTTTACATTTTAAGATGTCTTTCTCTGCTAACATTTGTCTCCGTAGTTCTAGGGGTGGTTCTAACGTTTCTGCTCGAAGTGGTTCAATGGGAGTTGATTTCATCGCTCCAATGCACAACCTCAAAGCTTTATTTTGTAAGACATCCAGCTTCCGTAGCTCCTTCTTGCTTGCGCAGCCATATAATGTGCACCCATAGTCTATAATTGACCTTATGTATGCCTTGTAGAAAGTTAGAGCAGTTTGAGGGTTTGCACCCCACCATGTTTTCATTATAGATTTGAGAAAGTTTAGTCCTTTACTTGCTTTTACTAGAATTTCCTCTATGTGTGTCTTAAATGTCAACTTTCTGTCTAGTGTAATACCAAGATATTTAAATTCGTTAACTAGAGGGAACTGAATATTTCCCAATGTTATTGTGGGGGTATTTAAGATGTTATGTCGAGTAAAGATCACACACTGTGATTTGTTTGGAGAAATATCCAATCCATGTTTCTCCAAACAATTGAAAAGTGGTGTTATAGCTGCATTAAATAAAGTTAAGCACTGTTCGAATCTTTTCGAATGTATGTAGAAGGCAAAGTCGTCTGCATACTGGATGATATTAGCGTTGGGTGTAATTGTGTGAATGTTTATAGTGTAAATATTGAATAGTAATGGTGCTAATACAGAGCCTTGTGGTAGACCTCTGTTGGCTACTCGACTTTTTGACAGGGTTCCATTCTGTTGTCGAACTGTTAGGGATCTATTTACATACAGTTTGCAAATGATATTTGCTATTTCTACAGGTGTGACATCATGTCTCAATTGCTCGGATTGCAGTTCTCCATCCTTTTCTGTCTTGAGCTGCAAGAGAAGCTTCCTGCAGACCGTGACCGGTGATTTCTTTGGTTTGATCCACCCAGCGCGTCGGTGACCTTCCTCTTGGTCGTTTACCATTGATTTTTCCCTACACAATAAGTTTTTCCAGCCCATTCGTTCTTCTTGAGATGTTTCCAAAATACTGTAGATATTATTGGTATATTTTAGTTGATAGCCTTGTGGTGATTCTTAGTTTCTAAATAATTCTAAATAATTAACACGATAGTACGATGTTCTGTGTATGAGATCAGCATTCTTCTGTAGGCCCAAATTTCAAAAGCATCTATTCTTCTTCAATTGGCCTTATATGGCAATATATCAAGGAGTTTAATAATTTCAGTTTGTTGCGTTGAGATATTGCAGAGTCTTCCCATATTCGAGTTAGTTTTATTATTGAGTTAAGTGCTATGGCCAGTCTGCTTTTGTTTATAATAAGTGATCCTAAGTAATAAAAATTTTCTATCATATCAAAGCCATAGATTTGGCTAACATTGGTAGGGTTGCGGTGTATTATCATAATTTGCTCTTCTTTTTGTTCAACGCAACTTTCTCATGATTTCAGTGAGTTCTTCTTCTGAACAAGCTAGTATTAAGGCATCGTCTGCAGATCTAAGGTGAGTAATTCTTTTTCCTCCTATGGTTAGTCCCATCTCCAACCTTGTAGAACTTTTCTAATTATATACTCTACGTATATATTTAAGAGTATCACTGACACAATACAGCCCTGTCTTACACCACACTTTAGACTAAAAGACTTAGATTGCGTGTTGTTGATTTTCACCTTACCGCAGCTGTTGTAAAGAATCTTAAGCAAAATAATCATATGTTTTGGTACTCCCATCTTTTCCAAGATAAGCCATAATTTCTTCCACTTTACACAGTCAAATGCATTACTGTAGTCGACAAAGCACAAATAAGTTTTTACATTAAATTCATATGCTTTTTCCGTTATTTGTCTTACATTCAGGATTTGTTTCCTTGCTCACTTTCTTGGCATGAATTATGTCTGTTCGTCGGGAATCTGTGGAAGTAAAAACGGTTTTAAACGGTTGTTTATGATATGAAGCAGAATTTTTTTAGCATTTGACATAAGCGCTATTGTTCTGTAGTTACTAGTCTGTAATCTCTTGTGTAGCGGCATGTACACATATTTACACTATTCTTTTGGCCATACCCCAGTTTGGGAAATCTCAACACACAACCCGTGGATTGCATCAACACCAAGCTGGCCCATAGCTTTTATTGTTTCAGCAGGTATGCCATCACCACCAGGTGAATTGTTGTTTTTTAGAAGTCTAATGGCTTTTTCTACTTCAGCCTTTAAGATTGGGGGCTCTTTTCCTACCTCATCAATTTTTGGAAGACCATGGTCTTCGGATTTATGTTATTGGCATCTGTAATTGTCTCTCCATTGTCGTTTTTTATTATTTGTATCTGCGGCTTAAATTCTCTAGACAGATATTTGACTGTATATAATTCGTGGGATCTGTTTATATTTGCATGTTCATCAAGTTCTTAGCATACTCTTGCGATGTGCTGGTTTTTGTCATTTTTACAGGAATTTTGAATTTCTTTGTCAAGAGCCTTCCTATTCTCCGGGGTGATAGCTTTGCACAGGATTAGTTTTCTCCGGCCGTCTATTAAGCCGATTGTTCCTTCCGTCATCCAGTATTTTTTCTTTATCGGTTTTGGATTTGTGGTTTTGTTCACACCATACATGATCCATGTTTTGATTCCTTCCCACTTTTGATTTGAGTCTCCTTCAGTCAGCGAAGGACCGGAAGTTTCTTGAAAAACTCTTTCTTCGTATCGGTAATCTTCGACTACGCTTGAAGAGAGTCAAGGTCTTTAGTTTTATGGTAAGGCTAGAATATAAAAGTTTATGGTCAGATCCGCATATCACACCTGGTTAAGTGGAAGTATTTGTGACCGATGTCCGCCAACACGTTCTTGTAAGGGTATATTCTACCTGGTTTTTATATAGACGCAAGGGTGATGTTCATGTTGATAGACATCGAAGATGATGTTTGCATATTGTGTTTGAGATGGTCATATTATTATCTGTGCTGAACTGGATAAGTAGTTCACCGCATTGATTCCTTTCGCCCAGTCCATATTTCACAATACATCACGTATAATTATTACTAGTCTAATACTTTTATTCTACACGTCAAGAATAATAATTTTGTGTTGATCGAATACGTCAAATCATGGCATACTGGATTAACGTTAAACAACAATTAAAACCCATTTTCTGGATTATTATTATGAGCCGATTTTAATTTTCAAAAATTTGTTGAATAGGCGATAGAAGACTACATCCAAAATTATATATATATATATATATATATATATATATATATATATATATATATATATATATATATATATATATATTATATATATATATATATATGTATATATATATATATATATATATATATATATTATATATATATATATATATATGTATATATATATATATATATATATATATATATATATATATATATATATAGTAAAACCACGATAAGTCAAAAAGCTCCCAAACTTGAAAAAATGTTGTGTTCCCTTCCCTTCAAGCTCCAAAACCTCCATTGCTCGAAATTTGACCCCCCTATAAGTCGAAATAATTAGTGAGTCCCTACAAGTAAATTCAGTACATTTTTGCCCTCTATAACTGGAAAAAATAAATTTGGTACTTATTATTGTTATTGATTTCAAAGTCGAAGTCCTCCCAGTGACTCCCAGAGTGAAATTTTTTATGGTAGTTTGAAGTAACATATTTTCGAAATTTACCATGATGATCCTCATATTTTTTGGATTCTTTAATGGTGCCCTTTTAAAACAATTGCAACATCATGTCTAGTTGTAAAAATATTTGGGAAATCAAGGATGTCATTAAATAAGGTCTTTAAGAGTAGGAACCAATTTTTAAATTTTTTAACAAACTGGTGCATCAGATCCGAAAAGTGACAATATGAGACAAATGTCGTTGAATCGAGTAATTAGATAATTCAATTGAGGGATCTAAGCATATAAAAATGCTGCACTAATGACAATCCCTTGAATATTAATTATCAACCCAAAACCATAATTTTATAATGAACTGGATTAATTAACAACCCAAAACCATAATTTGATAATGAACTAACTTCTAAACACATTGCGAAAATTGAGAATTATTGGAAAAATACTTCCCTTTATCTCTCTGTCGTAATGAACTCTTGCTTGGAGACTTGTGAGGAATATAGAAACTCTAGCACATCAGGTATATAATCATATTGACAAAATTATTTCGATAGGCTGGATACAACAAAACATTTAATAACAATCAAAATTCAATTGAGAAGTAGCAATAAAACATTTTAAGCCTAAAGGACCTAGCCCTAATTTTATGAAAAATAATTTTTGTGAGATGGTTTTGAAATTCAGATGTAGTAAAGAACTGAACTAATCAAATGTTATTACAAATGAATATAAATACCTCGACCATTTCAACCCTCTCATATATCAAATTCGTCCAGTAGTTTAACAAAATAGAATTTTCTTACTATTGGACATTTTTGTAACTCTATTTTGGTTTTAAACATGTAGAAAATATTTGAAACTGAGTATGGTAAAAATAAACAAAAATGCTAGTCATATAACATATTTAAAATACAAAAATATCATACTTTTTCCAAAGCTGGGCTTTCATTTGCTTCTTCAATTTCTTGTGACTCCTCAGAAGTATCTTTCTCCTTCTCACTAACCATTTCTGATTGAGTGTTATTGTCAGAAGGTTGTATGTCTTGAGTTGGTTCTGAAACTTCTGTTGTGTCTGGCACTGCAGCAACTAAGGTAGTATCTGCAACTTGTATTAGAACGACTATTAAAATAACCTTAAAATGAATTGTTTTATAGGAATTTGAAAATGTGTTACAATGCAACCTCAAATAACTCAATAAAAGAGATATTCTAAAAATGAAAGTTTGTACTTAGACAGTTAACTCAGAAATTCTAAATATGTTATATACTATGAAGTTTGTGATTTTATCGTTAAAATCAGTATAATACATTTTTCAAAATTGTAATTCATTACAAATTAAACAATTTTCCTTAACTATACTACAAAAAAATTACCACACACTCATAACTCAAATTTGCAATTACTTATTTCACAAATGAATAATTTTACATGCAGTAGAAAAAATATGAAATAAAGTTGTCATGTTTGTATGATAGGTAGAGAGGCAAATGTGTGAGACAAGTTGATAGCCTGGCAAAACAGTCTTAACATTAAGATGACTCAAGTTACCTCCTTCTGGTATATAATGATTAAAACTATGAAAGAAAGAACTATGACAAAATCTGTATAATTAACTGACAACCCACACAACAATGGTGCCCTAAAATACTAAATGGAAAATTCATGACTAATAATACAATAAATAAAGTTCATGCTAATAGTGTAATAAGTCCATAGAGAAATGTAAAGCACTTATATTGTAAAATTGTAGCCACTTGATTGCCAAAGTATAAAGATATGTTTTTCGCTCTCCAATTTAAAAGATAAATATAAGGTTTTAAAGATTGAAACTAACTTTTTCGCACTTAAGTATACACTAACAAACCAAAAATCCCCCAAAATCACCAAACATTATCAAAAATGTAGAATATCTGGATTTATGGGACCCATTGTACTGGCTCTGATGAGCTGAAAATCAATAGAGTTCATCTGTGAGATGCACTCAACAATATCCAATTATAAAATTGGTAATTTGTATACACCGAGGAGACAGTATCGTGGGAACAAACCAAATTTCTCAAAAAATGACCAATAATATAGTATATCTGGATTTATAGGTCCAGTTGTACTGGTTTTGGCGAGCTGAAAATCAATAGGGTTCATCCGCGAGACGCCCTTAACAATATCCAATCATAAAATTGGTCACTTGTATACACTCCATAGGCTGTATCATGCTAACAAACTGAAAGTTCTCAAAAAATGACCAAAAATGTAGTATATCTCGATTTGTAGGTCCAGTTGTACTGGCTTTGGTGAGCTGAAAATCAATAGGGTTCATCTGTGAGACGCCCTTAACAATTTCCAGTCATAAAATTGGTCCCTTGATGCACTTCAGAGGTTGTATCCATGCTATCAAACTGAAATTTCTCCAAAAATGTGGTACTTCAGGTACTATAGCACCCGTTGTACTGGCTCTAGTGAGCTGGAAATCAATAAGGTTCATCTGTGAGATGCCCTCAACCATAGCCAATCATAAAATTGGTCACATTAAGTACTCCGGAGACATAGAAGTGATAGAAGCATTACAAATAAACTATAAAAATAAATATATACACACACGGAAACCTCGCCGGATTTGACAAAAATGGGCAGCTAATATTTATACAATGTGATCCACAAATGCAAATGAGTCAAGCATACTTTGCACCAACACATAGCCAAGCAACCCAACTACAAGTGTATACCACACAACAAATACTGATTATGCTCCGCCAAAACAAGGACATTACAGCCAATCGATTACCCAAAACAGAAATCAATAGTCCACATCATACCCTCTGAAGATGAAATAGAATGCTCTAATGACAACCCGTGGCAGACTGTAGGTGTCAAAAGAAAAAAACACCTCCAATAAAGACAGAAAGACATTGCCCTAAGCAACAGATATATCACCCTTGCAAATAAAGAAGAGGAACCTGAAACCAGTAACAATACACAAGAAGAAAATATTCAAAAACCACCTCCAATCTTCGTGTATGGAGTAAAATATTATTCGGGCATGGAAACTGGCATTAAAGAAATCCTAAATCAGTACCAATACCACACAAAAACTATGGCAGATAATGTAATTCAAATAAACACCACAACCTCAGAGGCTTATAGAGCATTAGCTAAATACCTGGTGAAAAAAATTTTAGTACACCATAAGTACCAACCCAAAAAAAACAGGGCCCGCAGGTTAGTTTTTAAACATCCCCATCACACCCCAGGCCCAAATTATATAAAAAAAAGATCTAGAAGGCTGTCACATGACGGAACCCATCTTTAATATCTGTTTAGGTTGGCAACATTGCCAACTGTCATGTGAATAATTTTAATAAAATAAAGACAGAGTTTTCCTCACACCGTTGACTAAACAACAAGTCTCTCATTTACTACCTTCTCCCTAAAATTAAAAATTAAACTTTAAGAACATAAAGTAATAGGGGCATGAACCACAAAGTCAGAAATATTGTAAATATTAAACATAGACAAACCAAAGAAACACTAGACATGTTTTTTATTTACCTTGAACCAGCTAAAAATAATGGACATATATGATATAAAAGGACTACAGAACAGAATAATAGACAAAAACACAGCCCAATGCTTAAGAACGCAAATGTATGGATATACCAAATCGTACTGTAATCGACCGTTTGTGTGCATAAAATGTGGAGACTAAGGTACGTTAAAAATAGCAAGGAGACTCCAGCAACTTGTGCTCTGTGTGCTGCCTCACACCCAGCCAACTACAAGGGATATGAGTTTTATCAAAAAAATTACAAGAACAATAGAAAAGAGCAGAAAATCAAAACTGAATTACTCTTCAACACAACCAGTACCCAATTCAACCACAACAAACAAAACTGCCAAACAACTCACTTCACCAAAACAGATATGCAAATGCAGTTAAGAGTCAAACAACAAAGATAGGAACAGAGGAAAATACAGTCCACACTAATTTTTTTAGACGAATTCAAAAAGATGTTTAACCACATGTTACAACAAAGCTCTATGGTAATCAATATGCTACCAATGCAAATGTCATTATGGAATGCCAACGGAATTATCGAACACAAAGACTAAATAAATATTTTTGTCCAATACAACCTTATAGATATTTTACTAATAAATGAAACACATTTCACTGATAAATCTTACTTCAAAATCCATAACTACAGCCTGTATTACACCAAACATCCGGACAATATGGCACATGCTGGCACAGCAATATTAATAAAATCGACAATTAAACATCATGAAATGTCCAAGTTTGGAAGACATCAAATACAAGCTACCTCAGTGAAAGTCATGACATTTCCATACAAACTAACAATTACTTCAGTATACGGACTACCATGCCACAACCTAAAAAAAGAAGACTTCTTAAGTCCCTTTCAAATACTAGGACCAGAATTTATAGGAGGTGACTATAACAGCAAAAACGCACTATGGGACTCAAGAATCAACCACCACAAAAGGTAGAGAACTGGCAAACCTTTTACAAGAAAAAAAATACTCGTTCATGTGAGTGACTCCAATTAATTACTTGACCTGCTAGATTTCTTCATAACTAAAGGCATAGCTTCAACTTATACCAATGTAATACCCAACTATGACCTTTCTACGGACCGTACTCAAATCATAGCGCATCACCAATAAATGTCAAACAACACCTCAGATTATGCAACCATAAGACAGACTGGAATAAGTATAGAGATGAAATTCAATATAACATAAACCTGAAAATATGATTAAAAGATCCTGAGGACATAGAAGATACGACAAAAAATAGACTAATAAGAACTATACAAGAAGCGGCAAAAATATCTAGGTACACCCCAGATAGAAGGGTAGATCAGAAAATTGTTATTTTCAGTTTTCATTTCAAAAATTTTAACTTATGTAACAACTTATTTGAATACTTTGGCTTTTCATGTTTATTCTTTATTTTTGTCAATTGTCACGGCTTAATTTCTAGTTTTGACAATTACTTAATGGATATTGTTAAAAGACTTTGTGCCCTTACATTATACTGTGTGTTTAGATAATTTCTTTACACGATTGTTAACATGTCTCATTCAGCTCTCTTTTGAAAGATTTTTCATTTTGTTATTGAAGGCTGTCATTGGTCCTTGTCATTTGTCAGTTCTCCGACTATCTTGTCTTATTTGGGATTTACTGAGTCACTGCGCTTACAAATTACAATACTAGACTTTCCGCTTCGGACATATTCTGTCGTACGACGATGTCCAGTTTAGTTTTCTTTTGTTTCTTTTTTCTTTTATACATTGACCAAATTTTATGACTTATCTTAATGTTCTGCAGTTTTGTTCAATTTTCTTTTGCTTGACATTTTACATAATTATGAGAAAATTTTCATTACTAATTTTATTAATGATTTTCCCTACAGTATATCCCCTTATTGCCTACTGACAAATGTTGGATTCTACTGGATGCCACATACATGTGACGGCTTTCGCTTTATAATATTTTACATGTGGATTGATGTATACATTAAGGTAATTCGATATATTGTGTATTTCTGATCTTTTTACCAGTCTGATGGTGGCTCAGTGAGTCGAAATTAGTTGCCCCCTTCATATTTTATTAATATATGCTGTAGTACAGATTTTGCGTTTTACTTACTGCCATTTAAAAAGTTAACTGCATTAAAAAAAGCAAGAACAAAATGGCAGCTGAGTCATGCCACAAATGATAAAAGAGAGTTCAATCACTTAAGTTCTCAAAGTAAAAATTAAAGAGGCACACGACAATATCTACTCCCAACACTTAACAAACCTCAACCGATACAATCATTCCATCTGGAAACCAATTAAATATTCAAGAAAACCAATATCACCAACTCCTCCTCTAAGAAGCGGTCAAACAAACACATGGACTATAACCATCAAAGAAAAAGCCGACTTCTTTGCCCAACATTTGAAGAATGTTTTCAATCCAAATAAAAGCTTCCCTATACAAAAAAATCCAATAATTAGTACTCCACTAAATAATCCAGACGAAAGACAAACATCAATAAAACTCACAAGCCCGAAAGAAATAAAAGAAAAATTAAACTTTAAAAAAATAAAAAGGCACCAGGAATAGATATAATAATAAATAATAATACTAAAAGAACTACCCATTAAAGCTTTAGCAATGTTAATATAGATATTTAACGCCATATTCAGAATACATTACTGGTCCAAGGAACTTGAAAAATACCAAATAATCCTCATTCCAAAACTAGGGAAACAGCTACAGGAAGTCACATCATACAGACCCTATCTTAAATGTGATCACAGATTACCAATTCTGATTTCGCTACAAACACTGTACATATCAACAGTATCATCAAGTAGTGCATGCCATTAACACAAGTATAGAAGAAAAAATATACTGCTCTGCAGCCTTCCTGGACGTGAGCCAGGATTTCAATAAAGTGTAGGTCTATTAAATAAAATCAAACACTGTCTACCAAATTAATATTTTACTATACTACAGTCATATCTAACAAACAGAGCTTTCAAGACAAAAGTTAGTAATGAGACCTCTGAATTCCAACCTATTAAAGCTAGAGTTCCACAAGGCAGTGTCCTACAGCCAGTCCTGTACCCAAACTTAGACTATACTATGACAGGCAAATTTGCAGATGACACTGTGATACATGAATATCCAATAATAGCTTCTGCCAATCTCGAAGACCACTTATTCCAGATCGAAGAATGGCTCGACCAACGAAGAATAAAAATTAATGAAAACAAATCCCAGCACATAACATTTACACTAAGAAAAAGCCTCCGGTTACTAATAACAACATAGTGATGCCCGTCACTTCTTGTGGCCTGGGATTACATTTAGATTCTAAACTCAATTGGAGGGAACACGTAGCCGAGAAACGAAAGCAGATCAACCTAAAGTTCCAAAAGCTACATTTGCTAGTTGGAACAAGATCCTCAGTCTCACTACAAAATAAAATATTGATATATAAGTCAGTCATCATACCCATCTGGAACTATGGAATAGAATTATGAGGAAGCGGCAGTAAATCTAGTATTGCTCTCATACAACAAGGACAATCTAAAATCCATTGAATCACCAAGACCTCAGTATTCCAACAGTACAAGAAAGAAGCCGTGACCACTACCTAAAGCTAGACACTCATCCTAATCTACTACTACAGTGTTTACCCATGAACCAAACAACAGAAGACTAAAACAAAGCTGACCAATTGACCGCAAATAAAGCATAAAAGACCTTCTCACTGGAGAAGTCTCATCAGGACATTTTTAAGACCAACCTATTGGTCTAATAGCCAACAGAATAGCTCATAGAAACTGTATTTCTGATTGCTGTTAAGTGTACAATAAAAAATATATACAGAGTGGAAAGTCTAACTGGAACAAATTCTGTAACTTGATAAATAAAGGTTTATCGCAAAATTCCTGAAACACGTCAATTTTTATTCTCAATGGGGTATATTACAAAGATATTTGTTTAACTTTTTAATTATCTGGTGGGGTTGCAGACAACCCCAACTTTTTTTAAATGGAAAAGTAGGTTGATTAATTTTTTATTTGAAAGCTTTCTCAATTGTAAATACAATTCCACTTTTTTTTGTTATTTTTTATAAGCAATGTGTCGGAAAAAAATGAAATAAGGAAATATTTACTCAAATTACTTTAATGCAATAAATGTTCAAAGTGTTCTCCACCTTGTTGCTGACAATATCCTAATCGATTATAAATAGCATTCCGAACATTTTTTAACACTTCCTGCGTTACTTGCCTAATTTCATCCCTGATTCTTTGTTGAAGCTCGGCGATGTCGTTAGGTTTAGTGGCATAAACTTTGCTCTTTAGATATCCCCATAAAAAAAGATCTAATGGAGTAAGATCGGGTGATCATGCTGGCCACTCAATTGGGCCCCTTCTTCCAATCCACCTATTTGGAAACACTTCGTTAAGATAGGTCCGTACATTTTCAGCAAAATGTGGTGGTGCCCCATCTTGTTGAAGCCACATCCGTTGGTCAAATAAGTTGGGATCCAAATTGTTGGGGAATAAATTGACTAAAGTAGGAATCAGTTCTTCTTGGAGCATATTAAGGTATGTTTCTCTGGTTACGTTTCCATTGAAAAAAAAGGACCTACTATGCGATCCCCAATAATTCCAACCCAGACGTTTGTTTTTTGAGGCCTTTGGGTATGGGATTCACGCATCCAACAGGGATTTTCGTCAGCCCAATAACGGCGGTTCTGTCGATTGACGTGCCCATGTAATATGAACGTAGCCTCATCAGAAAACAGCACCCATTCCAAAGCAATTTGTCCACTATCGATAGAAGCCATAATTCGATCGCAAAATTCGAGTCTAAGATCAGGATCATCTTCGTTAAGCTCCTGCAGGTTTTGCATCTTATATGGGTGCTTTTTGGCTTCTTTAAGAATTTTTAAAACGCTTGTGTGACTGACAACATGAACGCGAGCTATTTGCCTAGCTGGAGTAACAGGATTTTCTTCAACTTCCAACAATATGTTCAACTGAGCTTCTTCGTCAACTTTAAATCCTTTTGTCGAGGAGCCTCCCTTACGCGGCCCAACTCCCGATATCGAGTTTCAATTTTGCTAATCGTACTTCGATTAATTGACGGTAATTCTGGATGAACTTCAGCAAACAATCGAGCAACTTCAGCCTGTGTTCGACTTCTGTCCCCATATCCGATCATCATTAAAATTTCGATACGATCCGTCTCAGTTAAATAGGGCATTTTCTTATTTCTCGTTTGCTATTTACACGTTGAAATACAAACAAGTACCAACAAATCAATCACATTCAGTTCAAATTGACCAAAAAAATATCGAGCAGGTTAAGTAATTTGAGTAAATATTTCCTTATTTTATTTTTTTCCGACACATTGCTTATAAAAAGTAACAAAAAAAAGTGGAATTGTATTAACAATTGAAAAAGCTTTAAATTAAAAAATTAATCAACCTACTCTACCATTTAAAAAAAAGTTGGGGTTGTCTGCAACAGCACCAGATAATTAAAAAGATAAACAAATCTCTTTGTAATATGCCCCATTGAAAATTAAAATTGACGTGTTTCAGGAATTTTGCGATAAACCTTTATTTATCAAGTTACAGAATTTGTTCCAGTTAGACTTTCCACTCTGTATTGTAAAATCCCTAACAAAACAATATTGTTCATTCGAATACATTATATTAATATGGAATTTGCACCATAATATTTAGGTGATCTTTAATCTAAATTTTGTATGATAAACACTTACCAACTGCATCATTAGTAATTAGACCTGAAGTAGATGGTGTCTCCTGACTTGAGGCAATATTATTAACATTTTCAGAAATGGGTTCAGTGCTATCAGCAGCAACTGCATCAACGGAAGAATCTGTGAATAAACCAGAACATAAATATCTTTTCTAGATCTTCCTTTATGTCAAGTACAATTAATAATAATGATAAAGCTTTGTTGTCAATAATTAATACAAAATTCCCAAAAATCGGAAGTTATAACTTTAAGCAACCGTAAAAAATATTAATAACACAATAATCATCCATGTCATTAAAAAGAGTTTTTTTTAGTAATATTTTGTGACTAACATGTCATTGGTTTGGAGGACACTGTTTAGACATAAAATACAAACTCCATGTTGCTAATTACTGTCATGCTCATTACTTATAAATCCAAATTATCCACCTTCTAACTGCAATGATAATAAATGCTAATGTGAATATAAAACTATTCTTGGTTTCTTTGCTCCCTTCCTTTTCATACAAATAACTACATCTTTGTTCCTTTTCTCTACTTTCAAAGTCTCACATCCATCTAATATCTTAAGTTATATACAAGTGTTAGCATCGTAAAGACTGTGACTGTTGTATTCTGCCATGCACATAATTTCTGCACAGCTATTTCTATTCCCCTAGGTGATTGAATTCAGTGCATATTTTTAAGTTTGGCATTTGGGCATCAAATTAAAATCCTGCTAACTTGTTTCTACTTCATAAAATGTGTGAGTTATCCATTACTATTAATTAAATAATATACTTTGTTTGCATGCAGATCACTCAAAATGGAAAAATAGTTCATCATAAACCAAACTAAATGGAAAAATTAATTGAAACATCTTTAAACAAGTGTTGAGAATATAATGTTTGTATTCAACAGAAACAGAAAGATTGTTGACTATAAATAAAGACAAGTGAATTAAATTATTTTAAAAAAGCAAATATATATATTTTGAATGATAGTATTTAACCACAATAAAATTAATCTGCAAATATATACTCTTTACAATAACTCTGGAATCATAATGCAAATTGATATTGTATAAAATGATATGAAATGTGACATATGGAAAAATGTGTAAAATTCTGAATAGCATGCTATCCTTCTTATCAAATTGAATTAAAAACACTATTAACATATTTGAAATGATCATTAAAAATTAACCAGAAAACATGTTGATTTTTTTACCATAAACTTTGATTTAGGAAAAAAAAATCAAATATTGTGTAGACTTAATTTTTTAGTATTTTTCAGATAAGTTGATAGTTTTTTGATTAAATTTGATAAGAAAGATAGCATCATTCATAATTTACCATGTTTTTTCCCGTCACATTTTACAAATAACACACACACATACATATATGTATATATACTGTTATTTGAAGAGGAAAACAACTACTTTCCTGGCTAATATCACGCAGAGTATTGAATTACATCCCCTTCGAAGAATGTGAGTTCGATTGACCCCTTTGTTCATACAGACATCTGTGTTTATTCGCAACTGTAAGAAGGGCATAGTACACTGACCGGTTTCGACCTACTTGGGTGTCTTCAAGAGCGCTGTAATGCTTTCTAGTTCGGAGTCTCTAATCCAAACTGAAGATTCCGCTTTCTGACAACCTCTATTTGGCTTGTGGGGTTACACACTTACCAGAAGTAGTTAGATGGTGCCATCTTCACTTCCAATTGCGAACCACCACCGCAGATAATTGTTTGACTGTAGAAGTCTTATAAAATAAATAAAATATGAGGTGTGTCTATATTATGATATATAAATTTCAGTTTTCTACTATACACCTATGTTTAAATCAAAATATTAAGGATTTCGATATATCAGTATCACCGTGGTGGTTCACAATAATTGGAAGGGAAGATGGCGCCAGCTGACTACTTCTGGTAATTGTGCACGGGCCAAATATACATATATATGTATGTATGTATGTACGGAGTTTAGTATAGGATAAATTGTAAAATCCATTGTCAACATCAATAATTTTCATAGATGTAATGATAACACACATATTAGTCAGTAAGCAAAAAAATTCTGATGTAATAATATACTGATCTGATTTGTAAGAAAATGGGAGCAATCTTGTGAAATATTTAGAAGCTGTACCAACAATTATGTTGGCACTTGCTGGAATTTATTCAGCAGCTATGTATTCGTAAATGCATTCTCAGCAGGCACCTAGAAGTCCTCCTCCCCCTACCGAAGACACCACATATTAAAAAGATACTAGTTCATACAGTTCATTTTGACCTAACTTTCCTCTTAAATCCAAATGTTATTTTTTTATAATAATAACAGCAGTGAATTAACAATATATTTAAAACTTTTTGCAATGTTTATTTATTGTGTATTTTTTAACTAAGTTAAAATTTCATTACGAATTTCCATATTTTCTCTATTTTCAAACATATAAAGATTCTTTCATTTTAAGCTATTTTATATGTATGTATTTTTGTTAAATAGATATTTGCTTTAGAAACAATAAAAAATTAATATAATAAAACTATCATAATTACTGGGTTCTGCTGTATTTTCAGTAGTAGATGCTTCATTATTTGATACTATATTACAAACACTCTCTTCAAAATCATCACTAATTTGTTTGTTTAAAATAAAGTTTGAAAGGCCAGGATAATCCATATCTAATAAATCATCTTCTGGGTCATAGTCTCTGTCATTCTGATCCTCAAATTCATCATCATGTTCAAAACCATCAAGTAGACTGCTATCAATTTCTCCAGCTGGTCGCTTTTTCGGTTTTCTTGTTCGTTTGGGTTTATAAGGGTGATAATCTTCATCATTTTCATCTTCTTGTATCTGTGGCGCAAAATACTGAGGTTCTTCTGGTTCAAAAGATTTACGTTTAGGTTTTCTTCCCCTTTTACCTCTGGGTTTGATAGGTGGCAGTGATTTTATTGACTTTGCTTTTGGGACATATTTTTCTCCTTCAGGTAATGGCTGTACTTTAATTTCGGTTTTCTGTATAACATTATCATAATCAATTCTATTTTTATTCACTACTATATCTGCCCGAATCATATCTTCAAAATCTACCAATTCTTCATCATTTTCTGTTGGTTTCTCTGCCGCAGGTTCAACAGTAGAATCATCAACAAATTCACTATCTGCCGCCTCATCTACCTTAGATTCACCTTGCACATCTTCTTGGTCAGCAGCTTTAGGATCCTCACTGGGAACGTCCTCCTCATATTGCCAATCATCTGAATTAAAAGTAGCTTTTTTTCTTTGTCTTAAGCTATATTTCTTAGGTGCTGGTTCGTAAACAGGGTCATCATCAAAATCTGACTCCGTTTCTGGTTCATCATCACTCTCATAATGCCTTTTAGCCCCTTTAGATCGTTTTCTAACCATTTTGTTTATTTTTAGTGTTTTTTCTCAATGATGCTTTTAGGTTAGAGTTTAAAATAGATACTATAGTAAAACTGAATTCGAATATCAAGCACTTTCGTTAGCGAGGGTACGTTTGAGTATGATGTTCTCGATTTCCGAACAAAATTCTGACATTTGCTGTGATGTCACTGTTTTTAAAACGATTTTAAAAATGAATATCGAATAGTTCTTTCTGTTATTGTTACTTCTAATTATTGAATACATCGTATTATCTCAAAATATTTGCTGAAAGTAGTTATTATGTCATAAATTAACAATTTTAATTCATAACAAAATACTAAATAATCAGTTAATTGGGAAAAAAATCAAGAATATTAATATAAATCTGGTTACCATAGTCGTATGTTACTAAGAGAAAAACATAATGTTCTAGTTTCCCGTTTTTATATTTATTGTTTTGTCTGCCTTAACGTAAGTGTTAGTAGTATAAATGTTCACAATCATTGATTGCTGGAAGTGGTGCTATAAATCACGGCAACACTGTACAGACCTTCAGACCTAACAATGGCGACCTTTTTAACAGTGTAGTAAATTATAAAAAGTTTTATGATAACAGTGTCTTTTAAAACGACAATTTTAAAATTTTAACCGAAAATTTACTAGATAATAATTTAAACTTCTCTATGGATTCAGAGGACGCGAGCGAAGTAAGTTGTTTAGTACAAAACTTTCATAAACATCAGATGTAATAGGTATCCCTATTTTTATTAAATAGAAAATAAATTTTATTTGATAAATATTTACATTTTGATGAAATAAACATTAGTTATTCTTCATAATTTGAGAAGTTAGTAATTTTTTTTTAGTTTTTAATATTGTCTTACTCTTGAATCTATCCATATTCTACAGGGGATGCTCAATATAAAATAGAGAATTGTTGGTAGTTATCCACGTTAATTGCAATAAACTATCATCAATTTGTTATAATATATCTAATATAAACGTTTTATACAAATTTTATATTGGATTATTAAATTCTGGTTCTAGATGCTGTATTAATTTATATGTTACCTAACTATGTATAACCATGTCATTCACAATTTTTTTTACAATCGTATTGTAATGTTTATCTTATTTATTAAAACGTTTTTATTACGGGTGGGATAAACTTTAAACACTGAACTACTCACTAACACTTAATTTATATATACTTAACTATTCACTTAAATTTAATTTATTTACACACAAACTTAATTATTATATAATTTATATCAACACTTCGCACTGTTACTGCACCAACTCTCCGTGGTCGGTCCTTTATATATGAGTGCCTTTTTCACTAGAAAATTCTAGATTGCGGCTTACACAAAAACAATTGGCTTTCTGGCATTTTCTAGATAAGACTGGTCATAAAAACAATGTCTAGATAAGATATTCACAATCGTAAACAATTCTAAGGAATCCCTGCGCGGCCGCCATAATTTTAACTTTCATACCTGGCTTAGACAGAGTCGGATTTAGGGACTATACCAGTGTGCTGTTTCGTAACATTACCCCCTCTTTAAATGGAAGTTCCTCCTGGAACTTTTGTGTAGCCGAGACTGGATGTTTGAATCGGCAACTGGCCCCATTTCTACACTTTCTGATCTTATGGAAATAGCAGGGCACCGTCTTCATCGGATACTGATAACGGGGGTTGTAGCTGCAAAATAATATCTGGACACCGGTATCTCGAAAGATAATCTCTACCATGTTCCTGATATCTCGCCAATCCAACTGGTTACTCGCTATCTTAGGCATAGCCAGTCTCTTCACGCTGGATTCTAACACATGGTCTCGGAGGTTTCGAAGTGCTTCCCATACATCGCGGTAGGTAGATCGATTTTGAAATTCATTTTTAGTTACCACGTAGAAGACGTACCGCGAATTATGTTTCAGTTTTCAGTGTCTTGCCAGGGGTTGAAATCTGGTCTTTAAGTTTTTCAGATTGCCCGAACTTCTTTCGAAAGACGAATGCCAACCCTCGTGCGTTCTTGAGACGGGCGGGGATGTTGTATGCCAGTGAATAATCTTCCGGGAGAGTGAACAAATCTTGTAGTTGTTCTGAAGTGACTCCATATCTAGCTTTCCCGGTACCTCCATACGCGCCCTTAAACTCATCGAAGGTAGGGTCAGACACATCTCGAATATGGTTTACTCCTTTCTCTACGTCATGCTCTCCTTCGAATCGCGCTAATCGGTTTTGGTGAACTACTTTTGGTTTTCCGTTGGGGATCTTGCTTATGCGATATATAACATCATTGATCCTTTTCTTGATTACATATGGATCTTCCCAGGATTTTTGTAATTTTGGAGAAAATCCTTTTCTCCTCGTCGGGTTGTGTAGCCATACTTTGTCCCCTTCTTTAAAAACACCTACTGTGGCTTGCGTGTCGTACCGACTTTTAATTATGTCGCTGGCAACTTGAAGATTTGTTCGAACTAATTCATGAATATCGTCCAGCCTTATTCTCAATTGGATCACGTAGTCTTCTCCTGCTAAATCTTCTCCAGGCCGACAGCCAAATTCCAGGTCACAAGGAAGCCTCATTTCACGTCCAAACAGGATTTTCGCAGGTGTTTCACCCGTGGACTCATTGACGGTAGATCGATAAGCCAATGCGAATAGGGAAAGATACTGGTCCCAATCTCTCTGATGGCTGGAAACTACTTTGAACAAGTACTTTCCAATAGTCCTGTTCATTCTCTCGACCATTCCATCTGACTGTAGATGTAATGCGTCCTGGTCTTCTTCATTCCCAGCTTCTCGCAAATCTCCTGGAATAGATGGCTTTCAAAATTTCTTCCCTGGTCACTGTGGACTTCCAAGGGCATTCCATATCGGCTGATAAATTCTTTCACCAATACATCCGCGAAAGTTGTGGCCTCTTGGTTCGGGATAGCGTAGGGCTCCCAACATTATACTGTTCATAGGTGCCCTTCTCTTGCGATGTGGTCCATTACTCGTAGCACAAGTCGTACATTTCTTACACCAGTCCTTCACATCGTCGGAGCTGTTCATCCAATAAAACCTTTCACGGACTCGCTGAAGGGTTTTCTTCACTCCCAGATGACCTCCCGATGGACTGTCGTGTAACTTCTTCAGTACCTCAGCTACTCTCGTTCTAGGGATAACTAGCTGTCTCCTCATCTCGGAACCATCATCGTTTTCAAGGACTCTTTTCAACAGCCCTTCTTTCAGGACAAGGGAGTCCCACTGAGCCCAATACGCCTTGAGTTTCGGTGAAAATCTTGACACTTCTTGCCAGGTAGGTCGCCGATTTTCTTACTTCCACTGCCGTATCTTCTTTAGGCAAGGATCATTCTCCTGATCTTCTCTGATCCTGGTGGGTGACCATTCTTCATTGACTACTGTAATTTTTGAAACTGCAACTTCCTTAGATTCCGACTTGTTGCATTGTGAATTATCTACAGGGTATGACCGTCTTGGCAAAGAGTTGGCTTTTCGGTGATTCACATCAGCTGGATGTTCACCCCTGTCTGATTTCCCCTGTGACGGGAGTTCTTGGGGAGCTTAGACGGACTGCGTACGTGCTCTAGATCGCCACACTTCCGGCATCTGATCTTTCTCGGCTTCTTGTCTGTCATACCTTTCAACAAGTTGATGATCTGGTCAAGTTTGTCATCGTTATCTTCTTCCTGCATGGTCCTACCTACCTTTGTTGTAACGCGAGCCCTTCGTGGCTGCTTTGCATTTAAGAGGTTCTTGGTTTGCAGAAGTCGTAGGACGCTTACACGAACTGCGTGCATGCTCTAGCTCGCCACAATCACAGCACCTGATTTTTTTCGGCTTCTTATCTACCATACTTTTCAATAAGTTGACGATCTGGTCAAGTCTGTCATCGTCATCTTCTTCCTGTATGGTCCTACCTTTGTTGTATCCGGAAGCCATCGTGGCTGTTTCATATTCAAGAGCAGCAGTCAATGCGTCGACTATTGTTTTCGGATGGGCTAAACGAAGCGTCCTCTGCATATCGGGGTCACGTAAGCCATCAATAAAGGTCTGTATGCCCAGACATTCCATCATGTTCTCTGCTGCTGATGGATAAGCAAATCGAACGAGACGGGCAATATCCACTTAATATTATTGAAGTGCTTCGTCACGTTTCTGCCTTCGGTTCTTCAGCTGGGATTGGTACAAATGTTCTAGATGTTCGTGACCATATCTCATGTCCAACCTCTTCTTCAGCTGCTCGAAATCATCCGTTTCTCCCAGAGGTATCGTCTGAAGTACATCTCCCCGAAGCGCGATAGTTAAGTTCTCTGCTTTCTCCTTGTCGGACCAATTATTCACTCTAGCGGCTGCTTCAAACTGTTTCACATAATTGGTCCACGACATTTTTCCATCGAACGTTTGGGCCTTGACTCGGGTACCAATGTCTTCTAACTTAGGGTGTGTTTCTGGCTTGCAAGGTTTTGTTTGCTCGGTCTTTTTTTCTTTCGCTGGCGTGTCTTGAGTCCTTATATCTGTTATATTACTCTCTAACTCCTTGATTTTCTCGTCCATGGTTGTCATCTTATTCTCGATTTTCTCGTCCATCGTTGACATCTTATTCTCGATTTCAGATTTAAGACACGAAATTTCATTTTCAACATCAGCGGCAATGTCGTTTTTCATTAATAAGATATCGGCAGATATATCGTTCTTCATAGCAGAAATATCGTTCATTATAGCAGAAATGTCGCTTTTCACATTCGTTGAAATTTTCTGTTTCATGGCAGAAATTTTCTCTTCTGTGGCAGAAATATCGTTTTTCACATTCATTGAAAGTTTCTCTTCCATGGCAGAAATCTTCTCGTCCATGTTGGCAGAAATATTAGCAGAAATGTCGTTCTTCATAACAGAAATCTTCTCGTCAATGTTCTCTTCCATGGCAGAAATCTTCTCGTCTATGTTAGCAGAAATTGACGAGATTAAGGTGGAAGCCTCGTCATTAAATAAAACTGTTTCTGGATCAAAGCCGTCATTTTCCAGTGCCACTTTAAGTCGTTCTACTAATTCACTTTTCTTACCGGATCTTTCCAACTTACGATCTTCCAATTCTTCTCTTCGCTCCGTCACTTTCAGATCACATAGTCTTTTCGCCATTTTTACGTAGCAATTTATTTATATTACCCCACACCTGACACCAATGTAATGTTTTTCTAATTTATTTAAAACGTAAACGGGTGGGATAAACTTTAAACACACGGTATGGCTACTTACTAATTTATTTAAACACTAAATTGATCACTAACACTTAATTTATATATACTTAACTATTCACTTAAATTTAATTTATTTACACACAAACTTAATTATTAATTTATATCAACACTTCACTGTTCGCCATTTCGGTGTATTCTTGTTTATTTCACGAGATCACTTCATCAACTGCACTAACTCTCCGTGGTCGGTCCTTTATATATGAGTGACTTTTTCACTAGATAATTCTAGATTGCGGCTTACACAAAAACAATTGGCTTTCTGGCATTTTCTAGATAATACTGGTCATAAAAACAATGTCTAGATAAGATAGTCACAATCGTAAACAATTCTAAGAACTCCCTGCTCGTCCGCCATAATTTTAACTTTCATACTTGGCTTAGACAATATTATACTCGCGTTTTCCCAGTGAAATATGGAATAATATTTTGATAGTTAACATTTAAATCATATCAAAATAGTAGAAAAGCTCGTTTACTTCTTTTTTTATTAATACTTCAAATATGTAATTTTAAACAATATAAAGGCACAAGGCACTAAACTCGTTTGCAGTTGCTCCGACTTATGCAATTTAAATCTTCTAGGAGTTGTTGGTAGGTGCACAATGAAATTTATCAAGTGCGTTTGTAATGAATAATTTTTCGCTTCATTCGTCGTCGAAATATTTTCCGTTATGATAATTTACGAATTATTTCGAAACGTTTTTCAAGGCAATGTGTGATTCCTAAATGTTTAACGCCCAATATCAAAGTGACCACATATATTATGTAGTAGTAGTAATTCATATTTCAATTATTTCAAATTTATATCCATTTAACAAACGACACGACAGTTGCCCCGGCTTACTATACGCATCAAATGCTTGAGAATATTTGAAATTTATTATATATATTCATTGCGAAAATTTGCTTCAAATACCCGTTCGAAAAAGATGAAATATTTTATTTTCGTATTTCACGTAATTTTTTTCGCGAAAAAATTGTGTGAAAATATATTTATAGTTCATCTATTAAGACTACAAACAATATTTAAGCTGTCTAAACATTCTCTACCAAGACTTCAAAGAAAATCGCTTCCTCAGACACGGTGCGGAAGTCACTGGCCACTCTCAAGGGACTAAGTCGATGTGACTTTCCTCCGTGATTTTTGACTTCCGAGTGCGTCAGCCCGAATGGACATTCGTTAAGTCAATACCGGCGTGACTACTGACGACAGTAATGACCTCCTGCTCTGTTTCGGGCCTCCAATACTAGGCATCAGCCGTGATAAGCTTGCCCTCACTACAGCCGCTTTGGCACTTACATGATCCACCTGTTGTTTAAAATTGAGTCGGGCATCACTCCCAAATACCGATTGAACGGTTGCCATATAATATCGTGCTCTCCAACTCTCAGCCTGATGGTTTCGACCTGGTTTCTCACGTCATCTGCAAAAGCCACGATTTTAACATTTCCTGGCAATACAGTTGAACCTCGATATTACGGCCCTCAATATATCGAATTCCTTGAGGTATCGAAGTTTTTCAAATCCCCTTGAAACCCCCTACCTCTACAATGCTAAGTTTACCTCTACATATCGAAGTAATTGCAGTAAATACCTCAATATAACGAATTTTGGTGGTTTTTACGTCAGGCAAATCATCTCTATATATGGAAGTTTTGGATGAAAATCGTCATACATCGAAGTATGGACGTATGAAATGCCGTAGAAACTAATATATCGATATAACAAATTTTGACCGTTCCCATTTATATTTGATATATTGAGGTTCCACTGTACTAGTTTCAGTAGACCATTGTACATGATATTCCACAGGGGGGGGGGCTTAGAATCGGACACTGAGGTACTCCTCCAGTTATTCTATATTCCTTAGGACTATTCTTCGTGTGGTATATCAGAAACCTACTTGTGAAGTAGCTCGCAACCATACTACGTAGGTATGCTGGTTCGCTTTTCCCTTCAAGGGACCACATAATGCAGTGCCAATTGGTGGAATTTAAGGTGCTCTTGATGTCCAAAGTGGCTACCAAGCAATATTTCTTCGTACCTTCCCTCCATCTGATCGCTATGATCGATCCTTGGCTGTATTAACGACAAGATTGATAACGTCTAAAGTTGATCGCCCCTTTCGGAAGCCGTACTGGTCGTTAACCAGCAGTGGTTCAACTGCTGCGTCGATCCGTTGGTGAATTATTTGTTCCAGTATCTTGCCAGCTGTATCGAGCATGCAGAGTAGATGATAAGATGATGTTTCATATGGTGTCTTTTTATCCTTAGGGAGTAATACCGGTCTCTGTTGCTACCACTTCCGAGGAAAAGTACCTTCTTTGAGACACGTATCGTATACTTTTATGAACAACGCTGGTACTGCTTTGATACCTGATTTCAAAGCAATATTTGGGATTCCATCTAATCCCGGAGCTTTTTCCCCACTCGATTACATGCGTCCATCAGTTCGTCTTCCGCAATAGGCGGGATTTCTTCCAATTTGTACTGCACATATTTTTTTAAAGTTGTGGACATGTTGGTGAAGCAATGGTTGGCTTTTCGGATGGATCATATTCACCTTATACGGCCTGCCGCCTGCCCCACGGGTCCTTCTCTATTTTATTGATTAGCTCCTCCGATCATTTTATTGTACTATCTTTTATGGCGTTGCTCAGTTTCCGACGTATCTTTTTGTACTCTGCCACCAGTTCCGCAGGAGATGTTCGCTGCCTTATTTTAGCGGGCCTGATATTTTACTCTTGTCTTCGGCGACTGAATCGTCTGCTTCGACTCCAGTATCCATCTCTGTTATCGTCTCAGTGACCACACGATGGCGCTAGTGTGCCTGTATCTGTCGGCGTAACACAAAGAGGACACTGATACTTCGCCCGCAGTTCATCATCCAGATTTTTATACTTTCTGAAGGCATTTCCCATACTGATCGACTTTTCCTTTATCTCTTTGTGGAGGTTTGCTCTCGGTTGAATGAACTCTTACAGCTCGTTGATAATTTTCCCAAGGCGTTCCACCGTTTGCGTCCTCTTCATTTCAGCATTTGCTTGTAGTATAGTGTAGTATCTTGCTGGGCATGATGACCATTTTCACCATCTTCACCTTTGTTAATTTTATTAAGTTTATCCATGGTTCTCACACGAGAGGGAAATATTAGTCCACTCCAGCAGAGCCCCGGTTGCCGGAGCAAGGCCACTACTTACATCTGGGGTGGAACTTGGTGCCCCAGGCGAACAGTTTGCGACGCCGTGTCCCTGACGCCATGCAGTCTTCGGCACGGTATATTGACACCTTGCCTTGGGGAGTTCTGTCATCAGGAGCTATTTTATTTCACTCCCACACTATTTGCAGCCGCTCACTCTGGGCCAGACGCAGCGTGGGAATCACCTCAAACACTTCGAGACATTACCGGTATGGGTGGGTCTATCAGTAGCTACGCTAACGTTGGCATTGCTCCTTGTGTATAGGGTTACTGTGTCCTCTTACTTTCACCAAAGACAAGGTGATGATTCACTTAGAGAGGGTGTCTGTGTGTGCTTTGCTCTATTCATTTGTATTTTTACTTTTCCGCCCAACCTTTATATATGCGAGAAAAGTATTGGTTTACCCCAAAAAAAGTTGGAATTTTGAATATTTTTTTTGAGTTATTTTTACGTTTTCCATCAACAACAACACGAAAAAACGGTTTTTAGAAAAAAAATCCTGTGTGTATGTCGTCGTCGTCGTCGTTGTCGTCGGCCACTCTTCCTTGCATGTCTTGTTAGCACGATACAGCCTCCGGAGTGCAATAAGTCAGCAATTTTATGATTGAATATTGTTAAGGACATGTCACAGATAATCCCTATTGATTTTCAGTTCACCAGAGCCAGTACAACGGGTGCTATGGTACTTGAAATACGACATTTTGCAATTTTTTGAGAAATTTCAGTTTGTTAACACGATACAGCCTCCGGAGTTCAACAAGTCACCAATTTTATGATTGAATATTATTCAGGGCATCTCACTGATGAACCCTATTGATTTTCAGCTCACCGGAGCCAATACAACAGGTGCTACAGTACTTTAAGTACGATGTTTTTGTCATTTTTGGAGAAAATTTAGTTTGTTAGCACGATACATCCACCGGAGTATATACAAGTGACCAATTTTATGATTGGATATTAATCAGAGCGTATCAAAGATGAACCCTATTGATATTCAACTCATTAAAGCCAGTACAACGGGTGCTATCGTACTTGAAGTACCAAATTTTCGTCTGTTTTGGAGAATTTTCAGATTGTTAGCACGATACAGCATCCAGAGAGCATACGATTGATCAATTTTATGATTGAGTATTGTACAAGGTGTCTCACAGATGTACCCTATTGATTTTCAGTTGACTAGAGCGAGTACAGCGGGTCCTATAAATCCAGATATACTGAATTTTTGGAGAAGTTTCGGTTTGTTAGCACGATACATCCCCGAAGTGTATACAAGTAACAATTTTATGATAGAATATTGTTCAGGGCCACAGATGCGGAAAAGTTAGTTTTAATCCTTAAAACCGTTTTTTTTGTTTCAGGATAATTCTTATGCCTGTTCAAGTTGCAATAAAGAATTTAAAACGTTGGTTCTCTTTAACAGGCATAGAAAAACACACAATTCAACATGTGAAAAATGCAGCAAAACGTTCAAAACTTTCAGTCAATTGAGACAACATAATAAAGAGAAGCATCCAAAGGTATGTCGATACAGCAATAATTATGTTATTAATGGCCAAGGATTACATAATATGTAATAGATACCCAGATTTTGAAATTTTTTATTGATGCATATTGTAACTAATTTATTTTCAAAGTGTGGGTTCAATTCATTTCCACATTTATTTGAGTACTCACACTATTTCAATATATTCGCATCACTTTTATTCATATTATTTATTTTAACGTTGCCAGTGGCGGCTCGTGGTGAAATTATTAGGGTGTTCTGCAATTTTTGAAAAAATGTTTACCTTGTAAGGGAGTCGCCTACCATCGACTTTATCGTCCTTTCCCCGCCTTCCGTGTTGAAATAATGGATTTCTGGAACGATTGTCGATTGCCACACATGAAAAATAAGAGTCACGCACTAAACACTACTTCGCTAACAAAAAATTATTTCTATTCGACGTTATTTTCAGTTCGCAAAAAAAATAAGAGTCTGTAGGCACTACTTTTCTATCAAATTATTTCTTATAAATTAAGTCTTCTTTTTGGTTCGTAAATGTGGAAATCACTTTGTCATTAAAATTGTCTATTTCGGAGATAATTTTTTCAATAGATAGCATGGTCATTGAATTTCTAAGAAATGTTTTAATTCGATTCAGTGTTGAAAAACATCGTTCGGCCTCTGATGTTGTCATGGGAGTTGTTATCATAATTTCTAATAATTTTCTAGTCTCCTTCAACGTATCTCCTAGATTGTTTTTTATTAAACATTTTACTAGAGGTAGTGCGCCATTTATTGTTCTGCAATCATTTCTTGAATAAATAACAGACATTTCAGTTCGTAATATTTGTTTATCAAGTGTGGGATAATAGGAACATGCGGAAGCGAGTTTGTCCTCGGGAAATTTACTGCAATAATCTGCAAAGTATTCCGAAAAGAAAGGTGATGCCACTACTAGATGCTCTTTAAAATGAAATCGATCTTTTACACAATTTAGAATAACGCCTCTAAAGCAGAAATCCGATTATCAAGTCTGCTGTTATTTGTCTTGTAAATATTACTCGATGGTTTTAATTTTGTTGGTTTTATTGTAATAATTATAGAAAATAAAAATTCATTTTAACAAACTTACATTGCTCATACCATAGACATAAACCTTCACCGTTGACATATGTCTCCAACCGGTAAGGAACATAAAACACATACAATATATATATAACGGATTTTAGCGCTCCTAGCAGTGCACTGATGTTATTCATTCTAACACCCCCCTCGCTAAAATCCCTCAAACCCAGAAGCCCTTTAAATTTAGAAAATAAAGTATTCGGCAGGCCTTTAGTAAGTATATCTGATTGTTGGCTGTCTGTACTTATACACTGCAAGATTATTTGACCATTTCTGACATGATCACAAACAAAATTAAATTTCAAGTCAATGTGTTTCACTCTACGATTATTACTGGGATTTCGTATTATTGACTGGCATCCTTGATTGTCTTCAAAATAAACAATCGATCCAAAATTAAAACCAAAATCTAAAAATAATTTCATTAACCATAATCCATCAGTTGCTGCAGTGCACAGTGCTACCAATTCCGCCTCAGTTGTTGATAATGTTATACAATTCTGTTTTTTGGTTACCCACATAAGTTTACAATCAAATATAACCAGTTACATATTTACGGTCGTAAATACCACCACCCCTTCCCCCCAGTCCGAGTCAACATAACAATATAGGTTTTTATTTTCATTTCTCTTATATTCTAAGCCAACATTAATAGTTGTTTTTAAATAACGTAAAATTCTTTTCAAATTATTCCAGACCTCGTCGGTAGCTTTGTCTTGAAATCTGCTGTAATAACCAACGCAATAACTAATATCTTGTCGACTACCTAACATTAGGTACATTAAACAACCGACAAGTTCTCGAACAGAACTTTTTGTAACTCCACTAACGTCATCATTAATACTAAGTTTTAACTTTGGATCTATTGAAATTAAGGATCCTTTACATTTTTCCATATAAAATCGCTTCAGTAAGTTTTCAATACGGTTACTTTGAGCTATTCTCAAAATTCCTAGACCTCTATTATAGTTAATTTCTAACCCTAAAAAATTCCTTAGGAAACCCTTATCCTTCATCAAGAACTTATTCATGAATTTTTCCTTAGTTTTATTTATCATTTCTAAGTTCGGTCCTGCAATTATAATGTCATCAACATACATAATACTTCGTTATTCAAAATATACAAACAGAAGTCATTTTCGGAACGTAAAAAACCTATATCTAGTAGGAAAGAATTATTCTCGTCATTCCAGCGTTTAGATGATTGCCTTAGACCATATAGTGATTTAATGAATTTTAGAACTTTATTTTTATCTTAAACAATTTGGACGTTTGCATTTTTCTGGTGGTGGCGACACATTATTTATTATTTCTGATGCTTCACTTATGATGTTATCAATATTATTTCGAACTTGGGTTATAGTGCGTTCAAAATTTTCGATACGTCTTTTCCTAGATTGGGTTCAATTTTTCTTTGCTGCAATTGATTGAATAATATATCTAAGTTGGGCATTACATGATGGAAAAAAGTAGCTAAAAATTGAAGTTTGAATCATTTAATGTACGGCGAATAGAGGCGGCTGCACTACAGAATGTGTTGTTGGAGAATTCATGCATACACTCAATGAGATAGTCCCTATTTTCGTACACTACATTAATGGTCCTGATATTAAAATTCCAACGGGTTGTAGCGCCGTAGGGGATCCATCTGTTCACAATCTTATTCAACACTTGCACTCGTTGGGGTGAATTATTAAAAAAGCCGGGAATATCTTGTAAATTTCCAAAAAATACACGTACTTGCGAATTTGCAAAAGTAGCTTTAGCCATAATCAAACTTGGTTGATGGGAATAGCAATGTACGTAGTGGGCAAAAGGTTACTTTTTTGTAATTAATTCTTGAACGCCTGCATGTTGTCCGCTCATCACCGCTGCTCCCTCGTAACTCTGTGCGATCAGTTTGAATTAAAGGATCTATAATACTTAAAATTGTTTTGCTAATTGTTTCTGCATCACATATTTCAGGAATTACGTAGTTCCAAAAACGTTCAATTGGCGCATCATCACGAACATACCTGAATATAACTACCATTTCAGATTTTGCAGCAACATCCGTCATTTCGTCCGCCATGATCGCCATAAATGAAAGATTTTTAATTTCCTCAATTATTTGTTCATGACAGGCTTCAAGCATGCACTGTAACATATAATTTTGTATTTCTTTAGAAGTGCCTTTAAATACCGAAGAATTTTTCAGGTGCTCACTTAGAGTTGCATCTAATTCAACCGAAAAATTAATAAGCCCACGAAATATTCCCGGATTCTCGGAATTATCGCTCTTATTATGTTCCCGAAGAGCTAATACAAAAGCTCCACAAAATTAAACACAATTAATAATTTTTGATAAAATATATCGATTCTTCGACACGTTTTCATTATGTTTCTGTATATTTAACCAATAAACCGAATCTAAGTTAGACATACTATTAGTTGACCCTAGTAACGCGAATTCCATTCAATAGCTTTTAGAATTTTTGTGTCTTTTTATTTTCAAACTCAAATGCTCTAGATCCGTGACTCCTATTTCCGTCCAAGATTTATCGCCACAAAAAAGTAAGCAGGGGAAACATTATGTAATGTTTTTGTTATTTATTTAAACAATAAACGGGTGGGATAAATTTTAAACACTCGGTATTGCTACTTACTAATTTATTTAAACACTAACTCACTAACACTAATTTATATGGACTTAACTAGTCACTTAAATTTAATTTATATGCACACTAACTTATTAATTTATAACACTTTTATATTCACTTAATTACTGTTTAACTCACTATGGCAAATTATAAACTGACTCATCCGCTGATCGGTCCTGTATTTATATCAAAAACTTTCTTTACTAGAACATTCGGGATGGGACATGCCTTTCGCGATATTTCTTAAAATGCCTTTCGAGAACATGTTTAAAAAGGACGGTCACAATAGATCCCAATAGACCTTCTCAGAATTCGGCGCGCTCGCCTTTTTCTTAACTCCGTTAACATAAGGTTACAGGGCCGTACTTAGTATCTGCTTCGGTGTGCGAGTTCGTAACATTACCCCCTCCTTAAATGAAAGTTCCTCCTGGAACTTTTGTGTAGCCGAGACTGGATGTTTGAATCGGCAACTAGCCCCATTTCTACACTTTCCGATCTTATGAAAATAGCAGGGCACCGTCTTCATCGGATACTGATAACGGGGGTTGTAGCTGCAAATCAATATCTGGACACCGGTATCTTGAAAGATAATCTCTACCATGTTCCTGATGATTCGCCAATCCAACTGGTTACTCGCTATCTTAGGCATAGCCAGTTTCTTCACGTTGGATTCCAACACGTGGTCTCGGAGGTTTCGAAGAGCTTCCCACACATCGCGGTAGGTAGATCGATCTTGGAATTCATTTTTAGTTACCACGTAGAAAACGTACCGCGAATTATGTTTCAGTTTCAGTGTCTTGCCAGGGGCTGGAATCTGGTCTTCAAGTTTTTCTAATTGCCCGAACTTCTTTCGAAAGACGGTTGCCAATCTTCACGCGTTCTTGATACGGGCGGGTATGTTGTATGCCAGTGAATAATCTTCTGGGAGAGTGAACAAATCTTGTTGTTGTTCCGAAGTGACTCCATATCTAGCTTTCCCGGTACCTCCATACGCGCCCATAAATTCATCGAAGGTGGGGTCAGACACATCTCGAATAAGGTTTACTCCTTCCTCTATGTCATGGTCTCCTTCGAATGGCGCTAGTCGGTTTCGGTGAACTACTTTTGGTTTTCCGTTGGGGATCTTGCTTATGCGATATAAAACATCATTGATCCTTTTCTTGATCAAGTATGGACCTTCCCAGGATTTTTGTAATTTTGGAGAAAATCCTTTTCTCCTCGCTAGGTTGTGTAACCATACTTTGTCCCCTTCTTTAAAACCGCCCTCTGTGGCCTGCGTGTCGTACCGCCTTTTCATTCTGTCGCTGGCAACTTGAAGATTTGTTCGAACTAGTTCATGAATATCGTCCAGCCTTCTTCTCAATTGGATCACGTAGTCTTCGCCTGCTATATCTTCTCCAGGCCGACAGCCAAATTCCAGGTCACACGGAAGCCTCATTTCACGTCCAAACAGGATTTTCGCAGGTGTTTCACCCGTGGACTCATTGACGGCAGATCGATAAGCCAATGCAAATAGGGAGAGATACTGGTCCCAATCTCTCTGATGGCTGGCTACTACTTTGTACAGGTATTTTCCAATAGTCCTGTTCATTCTCTCGACCATTCCATCTGACTGTGGATGTAATGCTGTTGTTCTGGTCTTCTTCATTCCCAGCTTGTCGCAAATCTCCTGGAATAGATGGCTTTCGAAATTTCTTCCCTGGTCACTGTGGACTTCCATGGGCACTCCATATCGGCTGATGAATTCTTTCACCAATACATCCGCGACAGTTGTGGCCTCTTGGTTCGGGATAGCGTAAATTTCCACCCATTTTGTAAAATAATCCATTACAACCAGTATGTACTTGCTACCATTTTCTGTCGTCGGAAATGGTCCAGCGATATCTAAAGCAATCCTTTCGAAAGGGCTTCCAACATTGTACTGTTTCATGGGTGCCTTTCTCTTGCGATGTGGTCCATTACTCGTAGCACAAGTCGTACATTTCTTACACCAGTCCTTCACATCGTCGGAGCTGTTCATCCAATAAAACCTTTCACGAACTCGCTGAAGGGTTTTCTTCACTCCCAGATGACCTCCCGATGGACTGTCGTGTAACTTCTTCAGTACCTCAGCTACTCTTGTTCTCGGGATAACTAGCTGTCTCCTCATCTCAGAACCATCATCGTTTTCAAGGACTCTTTTTAACAGCCCTTCTTCCAGGACAAGGGAGTCCCACTGAGCCCAATACGCCTTGAGGTTCGGTGAAAATCTTGATACTTCTTGCCAGGTAGGTCGCCGGTTTTCTTTCTTCCATTGCCGGATCATCTTCAGGTGAGGATCATTCTCCTGATCTTCTCTGATCCTGGTGGGTGACCATTCCTCGTTGACTACAGTAGTTCTTGAAATTGCAGCTTCCCTAGATTCCACCTTGTTGCAGTGGGAGCAGTCTGTTGGGCACGGCCGTCTGGACAGGGAGTCGGCATTTCGGTGACTCACACCAGCTCGATGTTCGATGTTGAAATCGTATTCTTGAAGTCGTTCAATCCATCTAGCGATCTGGCGCTCGGGATTCTTGAACTGCATCAACCACTTAAGTGCTGCATGATCAGTCCGGATTAAAAACTTCCTACCATAGAGATACTGGTAAAAGTGTTCCACGGACTTCACTACTGCCAAAAGTTCTCTTCTTGTGACGCAGTAGTTTCGTTCTGGTTTGGAGAGGACTTTACTGAAATATCCCAGCACTCTTTCTTGCCCTCCTTGGATCTGTGAGAGCACTCCACCAATTCCTACGTTGCTTGCGTCAGTGTCCAGAATAAAGTCTCCCTCTGGTAATGGATATCCTAATATCGGCGCCGAGGTTAAATGCCTCTTCAAAGTTTCAAAAGCCGTTTGACAGTCTTCGTCCCATTGGAAAGGTCTTGCTTCTTCTGTAAGTCGCGTTAGAGGCTTGGCAATATCCCCAAACTTCCTGATAAATCTTCTGTAATACGTGCAAAGTCCAAGGAAACTCCTAATTTGATGTTTGTCGGTTAGTTGCGGCCATTGCTGAATGGAAGCAACTTTCTCTGGATCCACCGCCACTCCTTCATTGCTCACTATATGACCTAGATAGTTGACTCGGTTTTGGAACAGCTGACATTTCTTCGGGTTTAACATGAGCTGGGCAGCTTGGAGTCGTTTGAATACGTCTTCCAAATTTTTCAGATGTTCGTCAAATGTCTTCCCCAGTACTACGATGTCGTCCAAATAAACCAGGCATGTCTTCCAAGACAACCCTCTCAAGACATTTTCCATAAGTCTTTCAAATGTCGCAGGCGCATTACAGAGCCCGAATGGCATGACGTTGAATTGCCATAATCCAGATCCGGTGGTAAAAGCAGTCTTCTCTTTATCTTCTGGGTCCATTTCTACTTGCCAATAACCAGACTTCAGGTCCAAGGTGGAAAACAGTTTGCTGCCGGCCAACGTGTCTAGCGTATCGTCAATTCGGGGCAGAGGATAGCTGTCTTTCTTCGTCACGTTGTTAAGCTGGCGATAATCCACGCAGAATCTCGTAGTTCCATCCTTTTTCTTGACGAGCACTACTGGAGACACCCATGGACTAGTAGATGGTTCTATCACTTTTTCTTCTGCCATCTCTTGAATTATTTTTTCAGCTTCCTCTCTCTTCGCTCGTGGGAGTCTTCGAGCTGATTGTCTAATTGGCTTAGCATTACCAGTATCGATTTTGTGTTAGACGGCTGATGTTCTGCCAGTCTTTCCTTCTTTTGGTACGAATAAGTCTCGATACTGCAAGAGAAATTCTCTCATTCTCTTTTTTTCAGCTCGATCCAAAGATTGACCAGCTACTGATAACATTTGTTCGAATCTGGCATTAGAATTGTCAGTGGTCGTTGTTTGACGCACTATTGACGTCACTGGTACGCAGGATCCAATCTTGGTTTCCTTCTTGATTGTAATTGGGTAGTCGTTCACGTTTATCACACGTACTGAGATCTCTTTCGCCGACGTGACCAATCCTTTTCCAATTAGTACTCCTTTGCCAACTTCTTCGTCGTGGTTCCTTGGCTCCATCATAACCGGTGTACCTTCCTCCATGATTCCCTGTAGCCGTGCTACTATCATGGTTTCGCTTCGTGCAGGTAGAACGGTATCTTCCTGTACAGCTGCCAACACCGCGTTGCCTTCATATGGATGCAGGAACACCTCCTCGGGACCCACTTTAATGGTTCTGTTTCTAAAGTCTAATTGGAATCCATGTACATTCATTACGTCCATTCCTAGAATCACGTATTCTTCAATGTCAGCTACGATTACCGTATGCGTGAACTTTTCTGCGCCAATTCCCAATTGGATTTGTGTTTCCCCGTGAACGTTGGCACTCTCGCCTGTGGCGGTCCGCAGTCGCAGTCTCGTTGGTAGAAGTTTCTTCTTGGGGTTTATTATCTCTGGTCGTATAATGGTTCTAGTTGCTCCAAAGTCAACCAGCAGAGCATATTTCTTGCCATTTACTTCGCCATCCACATATACATTGTCGTTGCGACATCTGAGAGAAGCTATCAGTATGAGAGGGTCTTTGGATTGATCATGGGTCGGTGCTGCCCCCTCGTAGCCGACCCGTTCTAGTTTTCCTGTGACTGGGGTTCTTGGTTTTGCAGGAGTCTTGGGGCGCTTACACGAACTACGTACATGCCCTAGCTCGCCACAATTCCAGCATCTGATCTTTCTTGGCTTCTTGTCCATCATACTTTTTATTAAACTGACGAACTGGTCAAATCTGTCTTCGTCACCTTCTTCTTGGATGGTCCTGATTTTGTTATATCCTGAAGCCTTCGTTGCTGCTTCATATTCAAGAGCAGCTGTCAATGCGTCAACTAATGTTTTGGGATGGGCTAAACGAAGCGTCCTCTGCATATCGGGGTCACGTAAGCCATCAATAAAGGCCTGAATGCCCAGACATTCCATCATGTTCTCTGGTGCTGACGGATAAGCAAATCGAACGAGTCGGGCAATATCCACTTCATACTCTTGAAGGGCTTCATCACGTTTCTGCCTTCGGTTCTTCAGCTGAGATTGGTACAAGTGCTCTAGATGTTTGTGGCCGTATCGCATGTCCAACCTCTTCTTCAGCTGCTCGAAGTCATCCGTTTCTTCAAGTGGTATCGTCTGTAGTACATCTAAGGCATCTCCCCGAAGCGCGATAGTTAAGTTCACTGCTTTCTCCTTATCGGACCAATTATTCACTCTAGCGGCTGCTTCAAACTGTTTTACGTAATTGGTCCACGACATCTTTCCATCGAACGTTGGGGCCTTGACTCGGGTAAAACTGCCAGTATCATCTGTCTTGGGTTGTGTTTGTGGCTTGCAGATATCGATCTTCTTTTCTTCTGCTGAAGTGTCTTGTGTTCTTAACTCGGCAATCTTCGTCTCTAACTCCTTGATTTTCTCATCTATCTGATTTTCCATCGTTGTCATCTTATTCTCCATGTCTGATTTTATTTTCTCGTTCATCGTTGTCATCTTATCCTCAATATCCGATTTTAGAGACGTCATTTTATTCTCGACTTCAGCAGCAATGTCATTTTTCAATGATAAGATATCTGCAGAAATATCGGTCTTCATAGCGGAAATCTTCTCGTCCATATTAGTAGAAATCTTGTCCATGTTAGCAGAAATATCGTTCTTCATGGTTGAAATCTTCTCGTCCATATTACTAGAAATTGACGAGATTACGGTGGAAGCCTCGTCATTGAATAAAAATAATTCTGGATCAAAGCCGTCATTTTCCAGAGCCACTTTAAGTCTTTCTACTAATTCACTTTTCTTACCGGACGTTTCCAACTCACGATCTTCCAATTCTGCTCTTAATTCCGTCACTTTGAGATCAATCAGTCTCTTGGCCATTTTGATGTAGCTATTTATTTATATTACCCCACACCTGACACCAATGTAATGTTTTTGTTATTTATTTAAACAATAAACGGGTGGGATAAATTTTAAACACTCGGTATTGCTACGTACTAATTTATTTAAACACTAACTCACTAACACTAATTTATATGGACTTAACTAGTCACTTAAATTTAATTTATATGCACACTAACTTATTAATTTATAACACTTTTATATTCACTTAATTACTGTTTAACTCACTATGGCAAATTATAAACTGACTCATCCGCTGATCGGTCCTGTATTTATATCAAAAACTTTCTTTACTAGAACATTCGGGATGGGACATGCCTTTCGCGATATTTCTTAAAATGCCTTTCGAGAACATGTTTAAAAAGGACGGTCACAATAGATCCCAATAGACCTTCTCAGAATTCGGCGCGCTCGCCTTTTTCTTAACTCCGTTAACATAAGGTTACAGGGCCGTACTTAGTATCTGCTTCGGTGTGCGAGTTCGTAACAATTATAAAGCATTTTTTGTTACATCCACAAATCCATTCGTTTTTCGAATAAATATCTCTACTAAATTTACGCATATAACTTTTTCCTCTACTTACACCAGTTTTTTCAATAGTGATATCTGGTAATTACCTACATTTTGCTTTTAATTATATCTTTTCTTCATATGAATATTTAAAAAATCTCCTTACATTAATTAAACTGAAGGCCACCTCCATAGTTCACAGTTTATATAATAATTGTCAACAATACACAGAAGCACCAGCACTATAATTACGTTAACCTCGCTACGACTCTACGACGTAAAATCCAACCGTATGCCTCGCTGCGCTGCGCTGCACTAAATGCAGCGACATATCCTGTCGAAATCACGTCTTGGTTTTAGACCGTCAAAGGGGAGCAGAGGCAGCGCGGGTGTTCGAAGAAGCTCGCAGAGCACGTTTGTATGGCCCATCTTCTGACTGACCCTGCAGGTGTTCGGTTACTGGTTTTTGTATCGTGACTGAAAACTATAGAGAAACCATTTTAGAAATCTATAGAGATCTTTTTCTCGATGACTGACACTCGCGCTTTCCGACTAGATACTTCTATCAGAGGCAGCGTTGATACAGTATCATTTTTTCAGATTGCAAGGTTAATCTAAATATTAATCGAAGTGAAAAATGTTCTATTATGAAAGAAGGAAATTATTCATTATAAAATGTCTCAATGAAATGTTTTCCATTAAAATGCAAAGGAAATATTACCAGTTTCTAGATTTACTGCCAGATGACATAATATTGGAAAACTATTTTTATTAGCTCAATTATTTTGTTAATATTTACGTTTTAAAGGAGAGGGGGAATATTTTTATGGAAAAATCTTCAAAAATTTTGTGTGGATCAATTGATTTCCACAAACAAAACAAGATTAATATTGGATCTAATTTCGAATATCGAATAAAAAATACACTTAGCAGCAAAAGTATCGCATAATTCTAATAGTTGTTGTAATTCGTCTAAAAATAGATATAATCAAATAATTGTGATATTACCTGTATAATGAGAAATAAAACAAATTAAACCAAATGTTTTTTTTAATGATTACTTTTTGTCCACTATTTTTTCAAAATAAAGTCAGCGATTCCGGTATTATTTATTCAGTAAATATAGGCTACAATTCAGTTCCAAAATAGTAGTACCTACATTCTCAGAAAGATTGCATTAAACCGACAACAATTGTAGTATCATTACTGAGAATTTATTGCCTACTATTTCGGAATTGTAGTACAGTTGCTTTTTTACAATAAATTAGTTTCTCTGGATTCTGTACATTTAAAATGAATCCACACTGAATACAAATTTAACATAGTAGGATTCCGTGGTAGCCGTCACCCTGAGTGGTAAAGGGAGAAAATCAGAGTTACATTGCTCAGCAACTCAATGTGAATCAGTCTACGATCAGTAGGGCTTTTAAGTCGATTCAGGGAAACAGGCCATCATATGAGAAGACCAGTCCCAGGACGTCCAAGGGCCACCACCCCTGTACAGGACCGTTTCATTCGATTAGTAACGCTTACAAGGACTGTAACCGCATCATTTTTACAAAATAGACTTCTAGATGCCCATCAAGTTCATGTAAGTCCTAATACTGTAAGAAGAAGGCTTCGTGAAAGTAATCTGACTACCCATCAAGCCGCAACAGCACCGTAACGCTCCTTTCACGTTATAAGAATTTGGACGTGCGGTGGTTTTGACGTGAAAATTGTTGGACAAGACGTCACGGCCGCCGTCGTCCAGTCGTTAACCTTATTATACTAAACAAATTTCATAAAATGAAAGGTGTAGTGTACATATGGAGCGAAAGCAAATTATAGCATTGTGGTTACTCTACCGTCGAAGAAAGAGAAGGAGGTGGAATCGGATTCATTGCATTCATCCTATGATCGCAAGAAGATACGACGTTGGGATGTTTGCCACATTTTTTGAAGATTTGAGAAAGGATGAAGTAAAATTCTTCAATTATTTCCGTATATCAGTTTTTTTTTACATTTTGGTAGTAAATTTTTACCACCACAGATCTGCTTTTACTGTTAAATTGTTTTTGTCCATCAGTAACACTATATAAATAATTTGCCGTACTTACCAAATACGTTTCTTTCTTTATCACCTAAGTTCCTTAAATTCGCTGTGAAATGAACTACATACTTCATTTCAAGCATTTCTTGTCAAGTTATACATTTCTTTTGTTTTGTCCCGAAGAACAGGTCTCGCTTCAACCAATGTTGTTAATATTTCGCTATCAATATCCGACATCCTACTGCAGTTTTATGTACCTACTTGAAACAACAACAAAATATAAATAGAAAATATTTACCCAAACCACCCTGCAAAGTACCTTCGTGCATTTAGTCACGTAGGCTACTACGTTTGTAGTCACGGCACGGTCGCCGTATGTTATAGTAGCAATGGACGGCAGCACAAAGACGACATGACCGAACGTCCAATCCACCGTGTAATGTATAAGGTACGATGCAATTGCTCGAGCCAATATTGGAATGTCATCGTACGTCCAAACCACCGAACGTTCAAATTCTTAGCGTGCGAAAGAAGCGTTACTAACTGCAAATCATAGGAGAAAACACTTCGGTTTACTCGAGATCATGTAAATTGGATCAGAGATCTCTTCTCTAATGAATACATATCTTCTATGTTCAATAATGATTAACGAGTAAGAGTATATAGACACGAAGGAGAGGGATATATATGCCCAGTGTAACATTCTTCCTAGAGTGAACTATGGAGGCGGATCAGTAATGGTGTGGGGAGGAATTTCTTTGGGTGCACGTACGGAGTTGGTACTTTTTCAAAATAGGGCTCTCACTACTCGAAGGTATATAGATTAAGTTTTAGAATCTCACGTTATGCCATATGCCCCTTTTATTGAAGAACATTTTCTGTTTATGCAGGATAATGCACGGCCCCACATTGCTCTAATTGTACAGGAGTATTTGGAAGAGCTAGGAATTGATACCATGGCATGGCCTGCTAGAAGCTCTTATCCCAACCCTATACATACGGGATAATATGGAATAATATGAGCAGAAGAGTTTCAACCCATCTAAGTCAAAACCCTCTGATTATCCTGGATGACTGGATGACCTTAGCACTACCCTGCTTGATATATGGGAGACAATACCACAAAATATCATTAGGAATCATATTCTTAGCATGCCAAGAAGATGTCAAGATGTTATTCATGCACGTGGTGGCAATCCGAGGTATTGAAAACAAAAATTAGAGCAGTTGATTTGATTATATAATTAATTCATGATAAAATTAGCCAATAGAAATTACGAATTGACCATAGTATAACGTATAGATAAGCGATTATACGATTGACGACGTGGCTTAATCACTTCGGTTTTTCGATGGGTCCAACAATGTGTGTTGCGATAGCAATCACCTTTTGAAGTTTCTCAAAAAGTCAGAAAACGTCTTAAAATCGCAATGAATCACTTTGGAATAGCTTCAAGTTTAGAAATTAGCAAAGCAATTGAATCTTTAACGCTTCTGAACACGCTAAAAACTCGTTTGCGTTTGGAAGTAGTTTTCGGCAATCTTTGTAGAGCGAAAATATGAATTTCTTAAGGAGACTTCGAACGAACACTTGGTAGGTATTCTTGAAGACTTGGCTTTCAATATGAAGCGAGCTAATAGAACCAGTTATAAGGAGGGAGTTGTGAAAATGATTTGGAATATTTTCGCAAAGATTCTGCACAAAAAGTATTTTCAAGATTTTAATCGGAAAATAAAACCTTTTAAAGACATAGTTTTTGAGGATGTCAGAAACGCACGTACGGCCAAAAGAAGAGAACTACCAGCGCTTCTAGAGAAAAATAAATCCAGTTCTACAGCTTTAACAACTGAAGTGACCACCAAGAGTGTGGAAAACTATGATGTAAACTCACCGTATGGCTTACAAAAAAAGTTCTACCAACCTTATGCCTAGTAGAATTTGTCAAGAACGAAGCAGACATTATGGTGAATTTACAGGCAGTATTGAATGCAACACCATATTCTCCAAAACTGCACAGGGCGAAGAAAACCCTACCGCTGCATCTAAATGGTTAACATCGAACAAAGAATGTCAAGACAAGTGTCCAGTGCGTCTACTACAGAATATGTTAAGCAAAAGAACAGCGAATATTAAAACGAATCGATTATTCTTAACTTCAAATCCGGATTGGAAGAAGACAGGAATTTGGTCCAAAAATTCTCCAATAGGTATTAATCAACTCAGTAAATTGACACGTCTAGGCGTGCAGAGTATTGGGATTGATATCAAGAAGGTAAAAATAACCAATTATTTCAATCGCTCCTCCGCTGTAAGCAGTTTGACAAAATCTGGAACCAACTTACAAGAAGTTATTCAAATTTCTGGTCATTCTTCAACTGAGTCTCTCAAACCATACCTAAAGCTAATCAATGAACATAATCCTAACGTCGTTGCAAAAATGAGACAAATTTAGAGCTCAGACTCATCGACAGATAACAATAATATAATTGTAACCTCGAGCAATTCAAAATAATCGATTATTATTTTCGAAGCTCTTGTGATATTATAACTCATTATTCATAAATCGAATCCTCATGTTTTTTATTTATTTGTCAGGGAAAGGAAATTTTATGTTATTTTGATTTATTAAAAATGAATATATTTTATTATGCGTATTTACTTTAAATGAATAGATACAAAAAATTAAAAAAGTATTTTGCTTTTTTGACGTTTATTGAAATTATGCGATACTTTTGCTGCTAAGTGTATTAGAGAATACAACCCAAATTTTTAAATAAGTCTAAATCGTATATCGACATATTATTTTGTCTAATTCGAGATATAAGTAAAAACGTAGTTATCTGTAACTATATTAGTTCACACTTTATTATAAATTAAAATACCAATTTATTCAAAATTTATTATGACCGAGATAATAGAGGTGCGTATAGGACAGGGTGAATATAAATATAAATATTATTACATTAAATAATAATTTTAACGACGGGTTTTCTGTTCTCATAAGTAAAACAATCTCGACCAAATATTTAACAGTAATTAATTCCCCAAAAAGTTTTTGTTCCTCTATGAATTTCAATATAATTTGTCTCTTTTATAATAGACATCTGCAAGGATCTAATACGAAATAATTTATTTTTAGCTAAAATACTTCAAATGTAAAGTATGTCCAGATTTGACATTCACAAAGGAAAAGGAGTATCTTGTACATCTTAGAAATACCCACGAAGGTAAAATTATTGAAAGTCATATGTGCAATGTATGCGGAAGGACTTTTCGTACCAGTTCCGAATTAACTTTACATATTAGATCCAAATGTGGGACAGAAAAACAATTTATTTGTAAGGTAAAATATAAGAATTTATATAGAAAACTGCAAGTTTTCTAGAATTGTACTATTCAATTATGATACGTGTGTAACAGTTATATAAATATGAAGTTATTTTGCCATAATTATGTGTAGCTGCTAATACATGGAGTGTTTACTTTCAGAGCAGTGTGTAATTCCTATTTTACAATAATTCCTCATAGCATTTTGATGACTATTTTTGGAAGATCATGAAACACGAGAAGTTAAAATATCTTGGTAATATAAAAATGAAATCCCGTGCAGCATCAGAGAATGATTTTAAATATTTTTGAATATCTGATAAACTGAAAATGGAATTAATCTGCACGCCAATCTTTCAATATTATTCAGGGCCTAATAAGGCCAGTAGAAAGAGAAAAGAATATTCCTAAAGGTATCTCACAATTTACCCAAGATTTAATTTTTGTCACCATTCGTTCAGTAAGATCGCGGGGATTTTTGTTTATGGGGTTATTTGAAGTCAAAGAAAAAAGAAAGTTCCGACTTTGGAAATGGTTCCAATCAAACTTACCGCTTATTTAAGATTAACAATAAAAAAGCTGAGGAATATCGAGAATTTATAACATAACACATAGTATTGATATAAGCATGTACTAAGTTATGAAAACAAGTATTTTAAATGCAAAAAGTAGACTAACATTTCAGATGTAAATAATTTGAAAAATCTTGTTGTCTTTTGGACGTCATCTACCGCCAAAGTATACATATCCATATGTATGTAAACATATACTTGCGTTTTATGAATACGTATAAGTATGTAAATAACATTTCTTTTAGGAATGTGGTCAGAAACTCATGTCGCCTGGATCTTTATATACTCACTTAAAAAGGCATAAAGGAGAAAATACTTTCATGTGTAGATTTTGTGCCAAATTATTTCTCACTTCTGGACAATTGAAAGTTCATGAGAGGATTCATACTCAGCAAAAGGATTTTGTTTGCGAGGTAAGTATCTGGATAACTTTTACCAAGTGATATACTTTCTTATAAATGGCTTTGTTTTATGCATAGATAATGGTTCATGCTACAAGAGGTGTATATTTGAGAACTCCTTTCTTCAACTGATTCATTTTAACCAGTTATCTAACATACCTATAGAAAATATTCTATTTTTTAAATCGTATTTCATTGAAACTATTATAAGAAGGAAATTTATTTGTTCAAAAAGTGGAATTAATTATCAAAACAACACCCAAAATGGGAAATAGCTGTACTGATAGTTTAATCTTCATGGTAGTAATACATTTTTCCATATTCTCTGTACCAAAACTACTAGAATATGTTTCTTAAAGATACGAATATACAGGGTGATTGATTAGAGTGATAAAGTTCAGTATCTCCTATGTCCTTTGAGATATCAATATAAAAATTTGGGGATTATAGCCATAATTAATCTTCACATTCTAAAATTATTTACAATCTTACAGGGTGTTCCAGAATGGTGTGCCATATCAAAGTTACATTTTTTAAAATTAAACTCTGTATTTAACTCCATGTTTGGAATCTGCTTGACTTGAGAGAGAGAGAGAGATTCGAAAAGTGATTATTTTGAAGAGGATTTTATTCAAAAAGTTGGAAATGTTCGTTTATTTTGGTTGCCCTGATGTAGGATTAGTTTCCTCTGCAGGGCTGGGTTGGGGGTGTTTGGTGTATTTAGGTGGTCGGCTGAAAACCGGCCGAGTTGAAAGAGTGTATAGGAAAAATAAGAAAAGTGTCTAGAAAGAATTTTTAAAAGGCGTATAGGATTCAGAGTGTTCGAGCGGGCTTTTCGCTAGCAAGTGGTCCGGAGGAAAAGATACCTCGGTTGGCAACGGGGATTGATGTTTGAATGCAGCGAAGCTTAAAAAGTGAATAGGATAGGGCGACAAAAGTGTCTAGAATTGGAAGGTTTTCGTAGAAGACGATCCATGCTACGCTGCCGATATATATGATATGCTGTTGGGCTGGCTAGATGTTGGAAATTATAAGAAGAGAGATTGATGTTATTTATTGAATTAGGGATGTCTCAGATGTTTAAAGAGAGGAATTAATAAGAATTTGTGATTTATTAGGATTTTTGGAATTTTAGTGAGAAAATTGTCTAGGAGACATTTTTTTAAAAAGTGTATACAGTTGGGTGTTTGATGGTGAAATTGAATTTTAATATGTTTGTGGAGACGAGCTTGCGGGGGTTTGGGATTTTATGCGTTTATGCGTTTGAATAATAATCACAATCATCAAGCAAATGGGCGGGTACAACTGCGGCTGTATTATTCCCAACGTCGGTCCATTTGGCTAGTGAATAAATTCACCATGCTACAGGGAGATCGCAGCAAACTTGTTACGATGACGGAGGAGGGAGTGGAAAGGGGGGGGGCGGCTGGGGACGGTTGGAATATAGGGTTTACCTACAGTGTTGAATAAATTGATTGATTAGTAGGGGTAAAGTGTATGAGAAACATATGTGTGTGAGAAGTAAAATGTATGAGAAAAATATAATGTGTGATTATCTGATAGAGATAGGGGAATTGTCTAGATAGTCAGAGTATTCGTCGGGGAGGTCGTCATAAGCCGTGGCTAGTAGCCGGACTGGAGGAAATGGAAGCTTCCTCTTGGGTTTGTTGCCGAGAGGCCGTCTGTTTGCGATCCACGGTGTGAGGAGGGCGTTTTTCGAGATTTCGTTGCCCGATTCGATAGTGCGATTAACGTACCGGGCTTGTAAATTGTTCAGACTGGAAGGAATTGGCTCGATGTCGATATTGACAAATACGGTGTTGCTGGGTGAATAGGGAGACTTGTATTGGCAGTATCTAAGAATTGACTACTCGCAAGTCCGAATCTTGTTTACAAGATGGTCGATAATGCTGCAATATACGTTTGCTCTATAGTCGATTATAGGATGGATATATGTTTTATACGTATGAAGGCGAGTGGATGGGTGAATTAGTCCAAAGCTTCCGCCGAACACCTTAGTGAGACCAACTCGTCGTCGGACTTTATTTAATGTGTCAGGTAGGTCGGGCATCAAGTTGAGAGTGTGAGTAAATTTCACTTCCAAATAAACGGCTTCCCTACGGATTTCGAGATGTTCTCCCCAAAGCACGAGGCGAAAGTTTCTTGGTGGAAGACGTTCGCTCAGAGTCGAAGAGTGTTTAAACACGATAGCTTGGGTTTTCTGAGTGTTGAGAGTCACCCGCCATCTCCTGCACCAATTTGAAAATTGCGTCAGTAGATTTTGGGATCTAATGTGGAGAGAGCGAATGTCAGTGGCGGAAATTATTAATGCGGCATCATCCGCATATAATTGGATTTTGTCCTGGTGGTGTCGTGGTTTTGGTGTATCACATGTATAAAGTATGTATATAGCGGAGCGAGTATCGAACCTTGCGAAACGCTGGTTAGGGGTATAAATGAATCGGATAAGCAATAACCAACTTTGACGCTTATTGATCGATCGGTAAGGTCAGAATACAATAACTTTATAATCTTAGGTGGCAATCGGATGCTCAGTAGCTTTCTCATAAGTTCGGCGTGCCAGACTTGATCGAAAGCTTTTTGAACGTCCATGAAAATGGCGGCTAAACAGTGTCGTTGATTCAAAGCTCGTGTGACGATAGTTTGAAGATTGGTGGTGGCGTTCTGACATGAGTGGCCTGGCCTGAATCCGAATTGAAATGCCGGAATTATATTGTTTTCGGTATAGAAGTCTCAGATTCTCTCTTTTAACAAACGTTCAAAGATTTTACATAGGACGCTGATTAGTGAAATCGGGCGGTAGGATTCAGGCTTTGTAGGGTCTTTGCCGGGTTTGGGGATAAGAACTACGTTGGCTGCTTTCCAACAACGAGGGAAGTAAGATAATTCCAAACAGGCGTTCAGCAGGGTGCAGAGTAGGGGGAAAATCTCTTCTAGCAGGATTTTAAGTGCCTGTCTTGAGATTCCGTCGTTCCCTGGAGCACTGTTTCTCCCCGATTGACAAACCTGCCGAACTCCTTTGATTGGGCGTGAGAAGCGGAGAGGTCTCATTTAGTGAGATATTGACGTGAGGGCTCCGAGTTATATTTCAAGTGAGGAGGTCTGCTCCGATGACAAAGTCCCTAAGAAATCGTGGATTGTCAGATGGTGTAAAGACGTTTGTAGGTTATTTTTGAAGGCGGTGGCTTTGTATTCGGAGGTGTAGATTTTCTGTCCTTGCACTTCGAGATGTGTTTCTACTTTCCTTTTAAGACCGACAAGGCGGTAGAATTTTTGCCAAAACACGCGCCCGTGTCTGGTCCAGTCCGGCAGTATCGGCCTTCCATTTTCTCTGCTTTTCAGCATTGATTTCGTACTGAACCTGGGCGTTTAGACGGTTCCATTGTGTCTTGATAGCGGGATCTCGAGTGCGGACGAATAACCTATATAACTGTCTTTTCCGACGGATTTTGTGAAGAATTCATTGCGGAAGGGCACTGGAGTACCTGTTGCAGTATTTGGATACTGCGGGTAGTGGGTTGGTGGGGTTTGAGGCCTCACACTGATAGGAGAGACCGTAAAATATGATGCCCTTCGGTAGAGCGATGTGGTATGTCGCTTTGGATTCTGTAAGAATTCGAACCATAGAGGTGGGCTTATTGATTCTTCTTGAGATGATTCGCCAGAATTTGGTTGCAGGGAAGTTTAGGTCTTTGAGGATAGGATTTTCTCAAATTCGTTGTCGGGCATGGATATGTCTACAGACCAATGATAAGGTAGGTTTTCTGGTTTTAGATTGTGATCGGGTATGGGGGGAGGGGTTTAAAGGGATGATGGTGACGTTGTCGTCACCGATGGTGTTACGAAGCGTCTTTGCGAGAGCCTCGTAAGGAATGTTTACGGGTATTTTGAGCAGGGCTTTCAAGGAGGCGATAACTCCTCTCAACAGCTCATTGGTGTTGAGGAGGCTAAATAACTCCCTCTGGGAAACGAATTTAGGTGGTAGGTTTCGTATGTTGAGGGATTAGAGTGAAGGTAGGGTTTGTTGGGGTCTGGGTTGTTGGGTAGGACGGGGTTGTTGAGTTGGCTGTTGTTGTTGGGTGCTTGGTGGAGGCGGGGTCGGGATTATTCGGAGTCTCTTGGGTTTGGCACCCAAGTGAGTGGTCACGATGTGTTCTACTGGGTATTTAAACAGTTATAACCAATTTTCCATAAACGTCGTTACAAGTTCAATACTCTGTACAGTGTAAAAGAAATTCAAGAATCAAGATCTGTTGCTGCGAAAGCATTTGAGTAGACGTCAAAATTACAGGGTGAATCGAAATACAAATACATTATTTTGTCAGTTTTTTTAATTGGATCACCCTGTTTTTTGTGAGTATCGAATAGAACTACCAACATACTTCTTTTTTTATGATGCATTCCCTATATTTAAGATTATTAGTCCTTGAGATATTTTGATTTTTCTATGCAAAATATTGATTACCTATCTAATGATTTAACAATTTATTGTGAGCTGGCCATGATTTATTTGTCAAAAACTGATATTTGACATTATTATTTTTTGACTTAGCAGTTTGGTACATTTTTTGGTGTTTTGTAGAATTTGAACTAGGGCAAAAATGAATTTCACTAGTGAGGAAATGATTGATATGATCTGGATATTGGGAGAATGCAATAAAATCGCCTTACTATCAGCAAGAGTTTACCCTGAACGTTTTCATGAAAGGCGGCAACTTACAAAAGCAATCTTGGAGAGATTGATGGAGCGGTTGAATCGCATGAGTTCAGTTATTTATGGAAAGCATGAACGATAAAACACTTCAGTGACAGAAGTAAATGAAATTAATATTTTGCTGTCCGTTACCGAAAACCCACACTCGAGTGTAAGGAGTATTTCCAGTGAACCAGAACCAAGTTATTACGGTGTGCAAAGAATCCTCGGCAAAAACGAAATGCACCCTTACCACATTCACTTGGAACAGGAATTATTTCATCATGATTTTGAAATGAGACTAGCATTGTGTAGGTGGGCTTTACCAAAAGTTAATCAACAGAGAGAGTGTTTCGACTATGTTCTATTTGGAGATGACGCCACGTTTCAAAAAAATGGTTGTGTTAACAGGCATAACTTTCACTATTATCCATCAACTAATCCATATCACATAGTTACACACGGTCAAACTAGATGGTAGTAAAATGCGTGGGGAGGTATTGTTGGTGAATATGTAGTAGGACCATATTTTTTGAGGAACATTTAAATGCTGAGATGTATTCAGATTTTCTAGTAAACCAATTACCTCTTTTCGGATGAAATCCTACTTCTTACATTTTAAAGGATGTGGTTTTTGCATAATGGTACGCCTAGTCCAGTACAGTGGCCACCAAGGTCACCAGATTTAAATAAACTGGACTTATGTTTCTGTGGTCACATTAAGAATGAAGTGTACAAAATGCCTCCAACAACAAGGGATGACATGACGGAGAGAATACGGTATGAATTTCCTAATGTTTCTGTAGAAATGCTTTGTAATGTGAGTAACTCCTTTAATGATCGCTTTCAAGCATGCATAGATGTCTTTGGAGGTTATTTCGAACACCTATTATAATAATCAAGAACGTGTACCTGTACTGAAGTAAAATAGGATTGTTTTTTATTGTTTCGTTCCTCTAATTTATTGGTAATATACTCATTTTTTCTTTGTATTTGTAATGTAACCTCTATAGTACCACAGCAATGATGACAACTAAATCACAATTAATTGTTAAATGATTAAGTAGGTACCTAATCAATATTTTGCATGGAAAAATCAAAACATCTCTAGAACTAATAATATTAGGTATAGGTAATGCTTAGTAAAAAGAGAAAAAACAGAAAATAATGTATTTGTATTTTGATTCACCCTGTATCAGATTCACTGAATATTAACGAAATAAATAATTTTGCAGAATTTTAACTTCTACTCAAATGCTTTGGCAGCAACAGATCTTTATTATTGGATCGATTTTACATTGTAGAGGGTATGGAACTTGTTACGATTTTATGCAAAATTGGTTATAACTTTTTAAATACCCCGTAGAACACATCGTAACTCTATATTGTTGTAATGGAGAAGTCAATCAAGATTCCAAATATGGAGATAAAAACTGGTTGTTTCATTTTAAAAAATGTAACTTTGATATGGCACAGCATTCTGGAATACCCTGTAACATTGTAAATAATTTTAGAATGTGAAGACTAATGATGGCTATAATCCCCCAAATTTTGAAGTTAATATCTCAGAGGACATAGGAGATATTGAACTTTATCACAATAATCAATCACCCTGTATATTGCAAATTTTGGTGAATATGATGCACAAGGAAAGTAAATTCAATAATGTATATGATTTTTTTTCAATGTTTTATTGGAATAAAATGAATTTAAATATTGTCTCCCTCAAAATAACTTCCTTAGAAAGACATACAGTGCTGAAGACGGGTTCTACTAATATTCATAGCAGCGCTGGAACTCCGATACTGCTGATCGGTTACAGCATTTTGAATGTTTTCGAGTGTACCAAAATGAGTTCCATTAAGGTGATTTTTCAATTTCGGGAAGAGACGACTCAAGTCAGGTGAATAAGAATGCTGACTAACAATGTTTTTACTAGTCAAAAACTATTATTATTGGAAGTGCTGTAGGCAGGAAGACGTATTATTGTGATGCAAAACCCAGTTGTTGTTGATGTTTGGTTTCCCCAATCATTCTGGATGCACAAATTTTCATGGGTTCATGAAGATGCATGCCTTCCGATTCGCCTCCAAGTTTTAAACAAAAACTTATATTAAATCGTTGCTCGAAGATTACCGCTACGAATAACCAAATAACTTTAGCGAGTTCAAACTCGTATTGAAGTTGTATCACATGTTCACCTGCCGCTCCTCCAAGTCCCACATCCCAAGTGTTGACAGATCGAATGCTACCTTGCTAGACTCATTACTTAATTTACACATCATGTATACTGTGTTTTTTGCTTTTACATAATACTAATATTGATTGGGATTTCATTTCATTAGTGGTCCTAACATTATTTGATAGAGAAGCCTTAACATGAAATATTTGGTGAAGCAAAACTGGACCTACAAGCGCCTTGTCAATACTAGGTTTCCTGTCCACATCAGCACCAAATAAACGCAAAACTTTCTGAAAATTCCGAAGTTCAGTTTTGTCCTCTTTTAATAATGTTCCTCTTAGCGTACTTTGTTATATAATGTTTTTACGAACCTGTACTATTAACCTTATAACAAGCAGCGATTATTGTTTGCTCACAGGGCTACTACACAGTCTTTCCTTCTGTCTAAATATTTATTTCATGACTAATATGGACTAATTATCATTCGTGTTATCACACAGGTTTGTGGCAAAGGCTTTTGTCATCGTCAAAGTTTGATAACTCACATATCTTTACACACAGGCATCAAACCTTATCAATGCGAGGGATGTGGAAAATCTTTCAGCTGCGTTGGTAATTTACTGAAACATAGAAGAACGCATGCCGATACATGCGGAGCTATACCTATGACAAGTCATCGTGTACAAAATCCTTCGACAAAGATTAAAGTTAGAATAAATACTCCGGCATCATCAAAACTGAAACGAATGCAAATGAAGAGAGAACTGGAGGAAAAACTGGCCAACTTAGATAAAGAGATAAATGAGGAAAATTCGCGAGAGGTTAAGGAGGAAGATGTTAAGGTAAATTTCTTTTCATTTATCCGGACAATTGCATGTTTATTAAATTCTCAAAAGTAGTTGTTCTTTTATCAGACTGCAAATGGCAGAAAAAAATAAGGTGGAAAAGATAAATCACAGAACGAAAAGTTTTATTGTAATATCAGCATGAAATCTAACCAATTAAATGTTAACATAAATAACAGTCAATTAAGGAGGAATTATTAGATGCTCGTTAAGAATGACATGCGTCTGAAAATAAATTTAACAAAAAATAAATAAATTGTGGTAGGATAATCGAAAATTTATTTTGTTGATCCAGGTAAAGTAAGATGGATACTGAAATGTGAATTTTGCCAATTTCTTGCAATATTGCTCCACTGATTTTGCCATTTCATTTCCATATTGCTTCAGATCGAAATATAACGGTCTTTAAAAAAATAGAGAATTTCTCGTTTTTAGTGCATGTTTTACTAACTGATGCGCCTTCTAATTTACCGTTATATCAGAATTTCCCTTAAACTGTATAAATGTATTGTTTAAATCAAGAAATGATTTTTTTGATGTCACATTTTTTTCCAAAGTTCATTTACAATCTGTTACAATAAAGAATATAACAATAAATAAATTGTTTGGTAGTGTAATAAGGCGTGTAGAAAGTAGTTCATTAACTGATTCCTATATTTACATTAGTTATATTTTAAATGTAACCAGACCGAACATGTATAAGTCTGAGAAAATTCACAAAAATCTGTACAGAGAGTCGATGTTGCACTAATTGTGTTAGGTCCGTAACGATAGGGTTTGGATGTACTAGCCTCGTGGAATAATTTACATACTGTTGCCTAATTTCCTCTTTTACTGTTCGTACTTTGAGATCTCTTACAATTATGTTGTTAATTATAAACCATGGTCATTGGGAGATCATCCTGAGCATCTTAGCTTGAAACCTTTCTAGAATTTCCATATTCGAGTTGGAAGCTGAATCCCAGAGTTCTAAAGCATGCGTCTAAACGGGTTTGCAAATAACATTCTAGATCAGTAGTTTGTTTGTTAAAGAGCTCTGATTTGGGACCGATTAGCCAATACTGTGTATATGCAACATTAAGCCCAGCTGCTTTCTTTTCGTAAAGAAGTAAATATGTTTTTCCACTTGTTACTAAAACAGCATTTTAAACACGGGTTTGATATGCACAAAACGACTCTTTCAACAATAGTGTTTAAAATGCGATAAGTCACATCTCGCACTTCTCTTCGCTTCACTCGTGCCTAGTAAAACTCGTGACTAAAGTAACCTTTTTGACACTTGGTACTTAATATACTAGTTTATCCACGTTAGTCTACGATCTAAATGGATACCAATATACTTCACCTCTTCTCGCTGTGGGATTTGGATATTATTTAATCTTACCGGAACAGGTGTTTTTACGATTCGTGAAAGCCACATGTACTGATTTATTTTCGATTACTTTAATTTGCCATTTAATCAGCCAAGTCTGTATATGGAGTAAGTATGACTGCAGTTGATGTGAAGCCATATTTTGGTCTACATGTGAAGTTAAGGTGGCGGTATCATCAGCGAAAATCGCAACAGTGGTTGTGTAAAGTAAGTATAGGAGGGTACCAAGGACACTTCCTTGTGGTACACCTGCATTAATAGGCTGGTGGGATGAAATTTCATTCAGGTATTATATTCGGAAATGGGAGTGTTGTAGGTAAGATTTTAGGATGCACAAATAATTAACGGGAAGTACTTTTCTCAATTTGTACATCAGTCCAAGGTGACAGACTCTGTTGAAGGCTTGGTTGATATCAAGAAATATAGCAGACTAATATTTATTTACTTCAAAATCTAGCGAGATTCTTTTAATTATTCGATGAATTTGCTCATCTGTTGTAAAACCGACCTGAAGTTCTTCTAAAATTTGCTCTAGACTCTCTTTTAATCGTGATCCAAATAGCTTGGACATTCGTAGTAAGCTTAAGGGCAAGCAGGACATTATTTTTTCAGGAGGTTTACCAGGTTTCGCGATTAGTATTTTTTCGCTGTTTCCACTGAATTTGCAAATGTCCACTTCTAATTATGGAGTTAAAAATGTAAGTCAAAAGCTTTAGTCATTTACTGGGTAGTTCAGATAATATTTATGCTGTTATTAAATCATAACCGGGTAACTTTTTATAATTCAACTGTTTGATGTCCTGGGAAATCTGTGATAGTTTAAGGTGTTTTAAAGGGAGCTTAAGCTGATATGGTGGTTCAAATAGCTCGGAAATGTTTGTGGGTCTTCAGTGAGTTCAGACAGATGAGGTTGAAATACTCTTTCTAGGTGATCAGCAAATTATTTAGCTCTTTCTGAGTAATTTTTCATCTATTTTCCGTCTTGGGTACGAATGAGAGGATTGTCCGAATTTTCGGATGTAGTTAAGTTCCTCAGATAATTTTGAATAATGTTATTTTTATTTCACGAATAGCTGCATTAAGTTTTCTTTTGTTTTCTGGTGACCTTGTAGTTTGCCAATTTTTCTTAATTTCCGTTTTTGCGAAAGATTTTCCTTCACGTTTGTAGGCAATAAGGTACTAATTTTACGTCGTAGATTTGGGTGTGGCTTCCCATGCTGCAATCTGAATGGTTGTGGTAAAGTGATCTACGGTATCAGCTATGTCAGATGCAGTTTATAGAGGGACCAACATGTTGAGTTTGCTTTGAATTATTTCACGGAATCTGATTCAGTTGATATGTCTATTACATAAGTGTAATATAAAAAAAACCTTCGACTTTTAGGCTTTAATCCACAAAACATACACATAAGTATCAACTTGACAGTATGTATAAATGTGACAATGTGACAATCCAGAAACAATAGTAAGGGCGAATATTATACACAATACGAGAATTTAAATAGTAAGGGAGACTCATATCAATTATATGACATTCTCCCCAGGTTTATTAAAGTTCATAGCAACTTAAATACTCCGGAGGATGTCGCTCTCTAGCAGAACGACGGACTGTAGGTACTTCTGGTTCAGTATTACTTGGAAGATTTTCAGTTATCTCAATTTCAGAAGATTCTTCTCGTGACTGAAAGTCTGCAGAAATCTTGTCTTCAGATGGGGGGTTAACTGTCGTTTGTAGTTCCTCTGAATCCATATGAACGTTAGCGTCTGATGATAAAGTTATATCTCCACGAGGTGCTAAGTGTTTCAGTGACACAGTTGATTCTTTTCCATCTTGGTGACGAATTAGAGCATATTCTGGATTTGCCTCCAATGGTTCAACTTCTTCCACTAAGGGATCGTATTTGCTGTGACGAATGAACTTCTTCAAAAATACAGATGTGGACGGCTTCAACCAAGTTGGTAACGATGTTCCATAGGATGATCGACGAAGATGATTGAACATACGTTCATGAGGTGTACAATTTGTTTCAGTGCACAACAGAGATCGAATGGAATGGAGTGCATCTGGAAGAGCTTCTTCCCATTTTTGTGTTCCTAAGCCTTTACTTTTAAGAGCTAAACTTATGCTTCTCCATATAATTCCATTGTACCTTTCGATTTGTCCATTTCCTTCAGGGTTATATGGTGTTGTTCGACTGGTTGCAACTCCTTTAGAATGAAGGAAATTAACTAAGTCATTTGATAAAAACTGTGATCCTCGATCCGAATGAATGTAAGCAGGCATTCCAAAAACTGAAAATAATTCCACGAGACAATTTATAACAGATGCAGTAGTGATATCCTTGCAAGGGTATGCAAATGGAAATCTAGAGTATTCATCAACAACTGTCAAGAGATATTTGTTTTTAGTGCAGCTGGGCAATGGTCCTTTGAAATCAATGTTTAGGCGTTCTAAAGGTGAAGTTGCTTTAATCAAATGCGAATTCTTGAGTTTGAGAAATCTTGGCTTCAGTTCGGCACAAACAGGACAAGACAAAATCATTTTCTTGACATCTTCGAAAGAAAATGGAAGATTTCGATGACGTACAAGATGGTACATTCTTGTGATGCCTGGATGACAGAGTGACTGGTGTAAATCGAATAATTTATTACTACTTGTGGTTCCACAAATTCGAGAGAAGGCATCAGCTGCTTCATTGGATCGTCCAGGACGGTAAATGATATCGTAGCTGAAACACGATAGTTCCAACTTCCATCTTTGAATCTTTTAATTTTTAATTTTACTAGAATGCTTTCTGTGAAACATGAACGAGACAGCCTCTTGATCTGTGACGATTTTGAAATGTCTTTCTATCAAAAAATGTTTCCATTTTCTTATGGACTCTATGATAGCATAAGCTTCTTTCTCTACAGAAGAATGTGCCTTTTCTGATCCTGAAAAAGTTCTTGAATGGAATGCTACAGGTCGCCCTCCTTGGTTCAGTGTAGCAGCTAAAACAATGTCTGACGCATCTGTTTCAATGACCAACGGTTCATCACCAGAGACTGTCCACAAAAGAGCTTTTGCAATATCGTCTTTCAATTCATTGAACATTTTGGCAGCATCAGCTGTTACGGGAAATGACTTACAGTCAATAAGTCTTCTGATTTTATCAGAATATTTTGGGAACCACCTGGAGTAGTGGGCAAACATTTCAATTATTCGTCGTAGAGAAGAAATATCTTGTGGCAAAGGTAACTTCAAGAGTGGTTCCAATCTACTAGGGTCAGGTTTCAAAGTACTATTTTCTATCACATACCCTAGAAGACATATAGATTTTTGTGAAAATTTAGACTTATTTTCATTAATTGTAAATATTTGTCGATGACGGACATAAACTTCCTGAGATTTACATCATGTGTTGACCGATCTTCGCCGCATACAGTTATGTCATCCAAATAGGTGAATACCCCTTCTAAATTCTCATCTGATATTATTTTATCAAGGGTTCTTTGAAAACAGGCTACTCCATTAGTAACGCCGAACGGAATCCGACGAAATTGATACAGTCGACCACATGCTTCGAAAGCTGTGTAAAATTTTTCGCTGTCTGCAATAGGGATTTGGTGGTAAGCACTTTTCAGGTCAATAGAACTGAACACTCGATATTTGGCAATTTTAGCAACCAGATCCTCAATATTCGGAACAGGATACGCGTCCAACAAGGTGAACTTATTGATGGTCTGCGAATAATCTATGACCATTCTCTTTCTGTGACGTTCATTCTTCGTTACCAAAACTTGTGCTCTCCAAGGTAACATACTTTTTTCAATTATACCCTCTTTCAGCAGATTTTTGATTTCGTTCGTGATAAATTTTTCATCTTCTTCCGAATGTCGTCGAGGTTTACAAGCTATGGGTCTACAATTTTTGGTTAGATTGCCGAAAAGAAGGGGAGGAGCGACTTTCGCTTCAGTGAGGCAGCATACAGAGAGAGGAGGTTTGCTTCCACCAAAACTGATGTCAAGTTTGGAGTGCTGCTTCATAATATCGTGACCAATTATTAAATCAGTGCACAATTTTGGTAGAAGAGATACTTTGAAATTTGTATAAACATTCCCAAGAATTTCCAAGTATATATAGCAGTAACCATTTATTGATGAAGACAGAGAAACTGAAGCCGTTGAAACTTTTCCAGTGCTGGGATGTATGTTGAATTTACGCTCCTTAGCCAAAGTATAGTTTAGATAACTATCTGCTGCCCGTGTCTATCAGGGAAGTAGCGTGCATGTTGTTTATTTTAACATTAACAAGACTTTTTGATAAACTGAGAGGATGGTTTGTAGAAGCAATAATGTGGTCCGAAGTTGTAGTTTCAGTTGAACAATGGGAATGGTTAGACGAGGTGGAAGCCATTAGGGTGGAAGCTGAAGTTGATTTATTTTCTTTTGCCAGTTTTAACTTCATACAAACCACAGAAAAATGTCCCAACCTCTTACAGTACTGACAGATCTTGGCCCGCGCAGGGCATACGGTGCGAGGATGCTTGTTTCCGCCACATAAATAACATTTTTGTGTGGTAGCAGCATTAAAAGAAATATTTTCGACACGATTCATTACTTCGGAATGGTTCGGATGTTCTCCAGCAGTATTGGAAGAAAATGTTGCATTGACGCAAGACTGATATGATGGAAAATTGTAAGATTCTGAATATTTTTGTGCACTTTCCAACGATCTTGATTGAGAAACTGCCTGGTCTAGTGTGAGAGTACTATTCTCCAAAAGTCGTTGATGGATATGAGGTGTTACTAAACCTCTGATGAAGGTGTCTCTTATGAAGTCATTTCTTTTTTCTTCAGCAGTTACTGCTTTAAAATTGCATTCTTTACTCAGTATCTTAAGGGACTGTAAATACTGATCTATCGACTCACCATTTTCTTGTTTCCTCGTAGCAAGAATATGTCTAGCATATATTTCATTCACAGGTTTGCTATACGCATTTTCTAGTGTTTTGATAGCATCTTCGTAGGTCGTACATTCACAGATGAGTTCGAACACTGTTGGAGATATGTAGTTGATAAGAAGTTTGAGTTTGTCATGATTTTCCGGCTTTGTACTCTCCAGAAAATTTTTGAAAGTCGTATACCAGTGTTTCCATTCCTTGGAAGCGTTAGTGTTATTGGCATTCACGTCGAATTTCTCGGGACGTAAAAACTTATCCATTTGTAATCCTTCAGTAGTTTTTGTGGATTAAATTGTAATATAAAAAAAAACCTTCGACTTTTAGGCTTTAATCCACAAAACATACACATAAGTATCAACTTGACAGTATGTATAAATGTGACAATGTGACAATCCAGAAACAATAGTAAGGGCGAATATTATACACAATACGAGAATTTAAATAGTAAGGGAGACTCATATCAATTATATGACAATAAGCTTGGAGGATATGTTGTTTGTAGAAATTATAGATATAATGACGTGAATGATATGACAATACTAAGCTAGATGTTGCTCTCCATTGGCTCGTTGGTATTCCTTTTATAATACAAAAGTCGAGTAGATCTGGTAACTTGTTCTGGTCAGTCGGCCAGTAAGTTGGTTGGTTCACCTGTCGATAGGTAGTCTAGTTTATTCTTCTGCAAAGTCAAGTAAAATTGCATTCCGTTTTGATTAATTAATCCGGAACCGCAAAATGTGTGTTTGACCTTGTAGTTTCCTCTTACTAAGAACCGGTTTTCTAGCGCATTGAAGATTTACGAAAATTGCTTGCTTTTAATGGAGTGTCTTGGTGGACAATAAATGCCTGCTATTGTAAGTGGACCTAAACAGTCTCCTATTATCAAGTTGGTTGCTTGTAAGTGATTTTTTGCATATATGTGATTCGTGCTGCTTTATTATTATTATTCCTGTTGCGCTATGGGCAGTACCATCACGGTGGTTTGTTAGGTAATTTCTCATTCTAAAGTGGCTTCTGTTACATGTGTTTCTGAAATTCGTATAACGTCAATATTGTTCACAAGGATAAATGTTTTTATCTCCTCTGCATGTTGTGTAAAGCCATTGGCGTTCCAGATTGTTATGTGTGTGTTCATTTTGAGAGTTTTGTGATGACAGAGGGTAGAAGGTTTAACATAATTGCTATTTGTTCTATGAGAGTTTTCATCATATTCTTAAGTTCAGAGTGCAAGGTCGCGTTATATGTATATGTTGGATTTGGGATTAGTTCTTGTTGGATCGCGGTTGCTTGAGCGTAACTAGTTCCAGGTTGAACATTTCTAGGTTGTTGGGGTGCTGGATTTTTTTGACGAAGTCTCGGATATCTTTTTTTAATTAGGTCCTTGTAAACTGCGCTTCCCTTATAATTTGCTGAATGGTTACCCTCGCACAGGCCACATTTCACGTTTGCCGATTTTTCTTTCTTTGGGTTATTTTGGGTAGCGTGACCACCGATACAGTTCACACATCTTGGTCTTAGGTGGCAAAATGATTTAGTGTGTTCATAGCGTTGACATCTGGCGCACTGCGGGATGTCCCTTTTGTGACGTGGTGCTGCCAAGATTACTTTTTGGTTGAGGAGATACTGAATGTCATAAATCGTTTTATTATTTGTAGCAGGTTTTAGATCCACTAAAAGCATTGAAAGTGGTTCTTTTGTCTTGCAATGTTTAATACTATAGATGTTATCAACAGTGTGTACAAATTTTCAATTTCGAATTTAGAAAATTTCTTTCTTCGTTGACTTACGTAAAAAATTCAGTATTTTTGTTGGCCAGTTCTTAAGTTATTATTGTTTATGTATCGTTTGTTTTTCGCTGTATCCGGACTTGATCTAAGCTGAGGACTTAAAGCTCGTAATTATATTCTGCTACTAGATTAAGTAAGTTGATTAGGGGGTTTATGTTATTAACTCGGTTTACAAATATAGGTGGAATTTTAATGGATTTTGATTTATTCGTGGAGTCCTTTACATCAACACTGTTATTATCCTCAGGAGCTTCATGTTCAAGTTCCTGGAATCTATTTGATGTTTGGACCGATGAATTTAACCAATAATCATTAATTTTTGTCTGCTTTGTTTGTCTCTTATATGGGCTGTAGCGAGATCTTTTTTTTGGAATTTTCAATGACTGTTCAAGTATCTTCCGGAATTTGGCAGGGAAGTGGACTTTGTAATTGTTGCTGCATGGGTTGGGAATGTTCAAATAGTTGTAGTTGTTACCTTGAAGTTGCTGGTTTGGGTCAAAGCAAGGTATGCCATATTGGGGAAACGCCACTATCTGAGATAATTGTTAGTTTGCATGCACTGGTTGGCCGTTGTTGCATAGTACTGGATTTGGCGTTTGGTAATAATATTGTTGAAAGGCCATTTGACAACCTGTTGTCTCTTTTGTCGATGTCTCTCCACATATAAATGTCACTAATTTGTCACGAGCGCCCAAATAATTATCGATTTAGTTAATTATGTTTATATGTCGTATCGCACCAGAAAATAACGAGCACAAAAAGTGGTCAACGACACGTCTTTATGCTGCGAAAGTTGAAATGTGAAAATATGAAGAGTTAGCTTTGGCGGAATAGGTACACCGCCGAAAAGTTAATTAGTGGTAAAAACTGATGTAAAATCGAGGTAAATAAAGTCGGAACACTCGTAAAATATTGGAATGTGATTAAAAAAGAAATACTTACTTCTTGCCAACAACGTAGCCACGAGCCTGTGTGCGAAAATTTTGCCGAGCCTCCCTTATGATACGGCGTGTTGATAACCATATTAATTTATAAATTTTGGGCACACAAAAAGCAATTGTTATACTGATAAGTATTTATTTTCCTTTGCCCTTATCCAAGTTCAATAATCACCGACATGTACACCACCCTTTAAACTAAATGCCGGTATTGATGTGATGATTTCAGTTATACCTATAAAAGTATTGAGTAGTTTTGTCGGTCCGTTTCCAGAGTAGGTAAGTATTGCAATTTTTTTCTATGAGAATATTGTTTTTTGTTTTGTATTTGCGGGCCCCTTTTTAGCCGGGGCCCGTGTGCTTCGCACATATTGCACACCGGTAATTCCGCCACTAGATACACTAGCTTGCGCAGTTTAAAAACTTCTAGGTACAATCTTTAACCTTGATATTTGATACTACTTAAGCATAAAGGCAAAATATGTCATAGGTGGAGTATTTCTCCAGTACGTGTGTGATGTAACATGAAATAGCGAATTTAAATACCTACCAATGATTATATTTGATGGAATACCGGGTATATTTGGAAGATACAGTCACATCTTCATGAATATTATTTGTTTCAAATCATATCGGTGCCTTTTGAATTGCTTATAGTTCTGCAATATAACAACTACGTCCGATTGGTTATTCAAATTTCAAAGAGTGATCGTTTTTCTGAATATAAAGTGCAGATCCTTTGTGTTTGATCTATCAGTCTAACTAAAGGTATTATTATTAGAAATACTTAAAAAGCATTTGGTTCATTTGATTAGAAACTGTATAGTTAGGAATTACGATATTTTTTCAAAGCTTCAAAACGTTTATCAAATGTATGTTTTAAATATCCACTATGAACTTTTGTATATTGTCGGAGAGCTGGCGTCTAACTTTGGGAAGGTCTTTTTGGCAAATTGAAATTACGAAAAAATATTTCGTCAATTGGCGAATCCAGGCCAGTCATGGCAGAGCGTGTGCGGTTATTTCGTTACTGCATAGCATATCACATTTTAAAAAATCCAAATAAATATATTTTTGGAAACCTGATTTTTTTATCTTTTAATCTAGTTTTTATATAATTCCAAAAAAATGCCGGACTTTTTTGTCGATTATGAAGTATTAACAGACCCCTCCAAATAGATTTTATTAAAATTCCCAATAAATATACTCCCGGCAATCTGAAATTTTAATCACGTATTTATTGCGTAATTTTGATAATACCTAAAAATCTCCAGACAAAAGGAGCGGATTAAAACAACTCCCAGACGCGAATAAAGTTCGCAAATGAGTCGGACAAAAAAAGTCTTATGCGTGGCCATAGGTGCGAGAAAGATATCTTATCGAGACATGCCGGCAGCTTATAGGGGCCTCAGCTCCTCGCACTGTGATTGGTTATTGAGAAACCGCGTGTTTTCACTCCGACTACATGATAACTACAACAATGGCCATATCTATTATTAATTTCAACAATTTTTCTACTGCTGGCTAAAATTTTTAATTTAAGGTCATCCTTAAGGTTGTATGTTTAATCGTTTAAATTTTACCTATCTACACATTATTATAAATCTAGTCAGCAGCTAGCGAGTCGCTTACTCTAACTTTCCCTACTGCAACAACCAGCTAAAACTGTGAGATACAAATCTTGTATAGTTTGAGGAATATAACAACTCTATATAAGATGCGAGAACAGTATTGAGTATTGGTTTACCCAAAAAAAAGTTGAAATTTTAGATGTGTGTATGTAGTCGTCGTCCACTTTTTGTAACATGTATTGTCATCACGATATAGCTTCCGGAGTGCAACAAGTCACCAATTTTACGATCGGATATTGTTCAGGGCGTCTCACAAATGAACCCTCTTGATTTTCAGCTCACCAGAGCTGGTATAACAGGTCCTATAAATCTAGATATACTACATTGTTGGTCATTTTTGGAGAAATTTCGGTTTGGTAGTACGATACAGCCTCCGGAATGTATACAAGTGACCAATTTTATGACTGGATATTGTTCAAGGCATCTCACCGATAAACACTAAATTTTCAGCTCATCGAAACCAGTAAAACGGGTCCTATAAGTACAGATATACTACAATTTTGGTCATTTTTTGAGAAATTTCGGTTTGTTAGCACGATGCAGCCTCCGGAGTGTATACAAGTGACCAATTTTGTGATTGGCTGTTGTTCAGGGCATCTCATAGATGAACCCTATTGATTTTCAGCTCACCAGAGCTAGTATAACGGGTCTTAATAATCCATATATACTACATTTTTGGAGAAATTTTGGTTTGTTGCAAGATACAGCCTCTGGAGTGTATAAGTCCGGAAAAGTTAACTATAATCTTTAAAACCGTTTATTTTGAGTTTACTTTCAAAATTGGCTTTGGAACAATATGTTATGATAGGTATCTCCATATTTACTGCTATTACTATTTTTATTATGATTAGTTTGTGCTTCATCCACAAATGACTGTAGCGAACTCATGTATTCTATCCGACAATTTGGATGAACTTTCAAAATTGTTGATTCTTGGGCTTGTTGGAGTTTGTTATAAACTTCAGTGTCGAAAACGGCTCAATAGCTATACCCTGTTTTTTAACTAGAAGAACTATTTTAAGAAACCTGAATCACCCCACTAGAAATCCTTAAAAAGGTTACTAGATTGGGAGTGCTGACATAAAATACTAGTCATACTAAAACTATAGTCTGTAAATAATGAACCACAAACTTAATAACAATTAAGCTAATAGACCCGTGGTAACCGAGCGTATGCATATTATTGAAAACAAAAAAAAACTGTATAAATTGTAAAATTAAATCTATTATTAATTCCAAGGTTGGCGACTACTTTTCTGAGAAGGTTAATAGCAGTTGTCAAATTTGCTGACATTTCAAAAAGTTTTCTATAGGGATCGAGACCGAACTATAGAGGCAGCACTTCTGTCGAAAGTGGAGCGCCCTGGTGTTAAATAAGAAAACACTTTATGATGTAAACAGTCTAATAAATAACTTACAAAATGCAAAAAATGAATAGATCTTTTTATTTTCTTTGCCAAGAAAAAATGTTGGTATGTAAGATTGTTGACAAAATGAGCACAGCAAATTCTAGTTTTTTTATTTGGTTCCCAATCTTTCCGATATTCTCTGAAATGTAATTAAAAAACTTGAAGCGATTCGTTTTGTACAAATATTTACTTTCTTTCTCTCAATAGTATTTAATTATTTAAACTTGTTATATAATATTAAAGTCAGAAAACACATAACAAGCTTTTTATTTTATATAATCAATGAAACCGTACAGAAAACAACATTTTATTCTCTCGATAATAATCTTTTCCGCAAATCGCTAGGAAATTTTGACATTCCTGTCAAAATTTCTTGAAGAAAAAGTCAGGACTTCCTTACTGTAAGGAAATGTCATTTACTTACTGTAAGGAAATGATATTTCCGTACAGTTGTTAGTGTTCTACATAAATGATTGAAAACACGTTGCTTTTAAGGAATTAATTTATATTTTGAAAACATCAAGTCATTTCTGAATACATTTTTAAGATCAATTTGTTATATTTACAGTAATTTGACAGTTAGTACAATTATTGAACATTGGAGGAACACTCTTAGAACTATGAGAAACATTTTGGACAACATGCAGGGTGGTAGGGTCATTTTGTTGAATATTTTGTACTGTGAAAATTTTATTTGCCACCTCAACCTTATTGTTAAGCGATTCTTCGATATATCCTTCAGCAACGTTTGATGACATCCATCCGCCATGCCTCTTTAAACTAGTTATGTCGGCACCAGAGTCAACCAATATTGTTGCAGAAGACCGACGAAAGCAGTGACCAGTATATTCTGTCGGATTTACCAAGTTCAAATAAGTAGCAACTATTTTGGGCATTTTTCTAAATTGATGAATTCCTACCACTTGTCTACAACCCTTTCCGCTTTGATATTTAAAGAAAAATCGGTCACTGTTCATATTTTCTGGTCTTAACGAAACATACTTTCGATAAACATTCAAGTTGATCTGATTAATTACAAATGATCTTGGTTTGTTGGTTTTCGAATCAGGTATGATGATCAAAAGCTTAGATTCTAAGTCTTCTATATCGTGTACAGTCATTCGGACTAACTCATCCATTCTACAGGCCCCAGAAATACCAAATATTACAGCCACCTAAAAAATAAATAAAGGTATAATCTAAATAGAAATTAAAACCTTGTAAATTACCTTAATCATTAAATTTTCTTTATCTGGAGCTTCCTGGATAAATTTTTCAATTTCTTCCTTCGTTAAAATCTTAGATTTCTTTGCCCTATAACCTTGAGCTTGCCGTTTCAATAAAGAACGAAGTTTTGAGTATGTAGATATATCTACATTGTGTTTAAGTGCAAGGGTTGACTTCGGCATTGAATAATTGGCCCATAATGTTGAAGATTTCATCTTTAAACAAAGGTCTAGGAAGTATGCCATTACAACATTTTCTGAGAAAGAACTCATGCGATAATCCATAAAACGTCTGTATGCATTTTCGTACTTTTCTCTTGATTTCTTTGGCAATAATTCTAATGAAGCAGTATTCACTGCCTCAACCAGCTCTGGAGGAGTCCCAGGAATCGAAATTTCATCATCACTTATCATTTTACTTTCGAGAACACCAGCAATTAAATTTATAAGCGTCAAGTTTGACAATTCAACCTCAATACGTTTCCATAGTAACCCAAGTAATTTTATTAGGAATTTCAAAGCACCATTTATTTGGGAATAAAATTATCGCGTTTTTTTTAAAATCAATCAATATCTGTCGAATTTTAAACGATTTGCGGAAAAATAGTATGTTTACCTCGTAGGAAAAGCCACATTCCTGGACTCTGTGTTGCTAAGTCTCGGCTTGCGCCTCGACTTAGCAATCTTCACAGTCGTCCAGGAATGTTAAGCTTTTCCTACCCGGTAAACAATGTACTATTTATTTATGGAAAAAAAATTGGAACTTTTCTAATAGCTGCCAATTGTAGTATAATACTGATTATACACAAAATAATAGTTAATAAAATTTTTTAATTAGAACATTTTACTTGCATGTGGTTTTTTCATTGATGAAGACATCACAAACATTTAATATCAGTTTAAAAAAATGAACATTTAAAAACGCTCATTATACAAAACTAATAGTGTTTACATCACTTTGTGTTTTTTCACGGCAGATGGCATAACCGTCATCTTTCTCGGTCCCTATTTATTGATGGAACATTAATTTTTTTAAAAATGGTAAGATCTGTAGATAATTCATAATGAAGGAGCCACAATAGACGAAAATAGAATTATTGAGAGAGCACAGAAACGAAAATTAAGCTTTAACCTATATGAGAAATGAAGGTTACTGTAATGAAAAAATTGTTTTAAATTAACGCCTTTAAGTATTAAGTAGATAACAGAAGTTGTTCCATTGTAAGTACAAGAACTTGTTGGATTCAAAAATACAACAAATATTTTTTTGTGTTCTAGAAATAAATCATCAAAAGTATCTGTATGTGATACGCTTTGTCATCACTTCTTCCATATATTTCTTATTTGGAATATTTCATAGAAAGATTTAGGTACCTATATCAAACAGGAAATTTCAGTACTTTGAAATCAGATTTGGTATAAAAATATTTTAGTCATTAAACTATTTATTGAGTGAATGAAACGACGAGTACTCAGTGTGTATTTATTATTAAAATTCAGCTAAGCGCTTTCGGCCATTAGGCCATTCTCAAAGCCGTCGTCATAAAAAATCCTACGACAGGTGTCAAAAAACATCCAATGAATACAGAATGTAGAAATGAATGATGTTACAACATTATTAGAGTAAAATGATTAAAAACATTAAAAATACCCTTCCAAGAGGGTGTACAAGCATATTTTACATAATGAAATGTCCCATTTAAAAGTCTACACTTTTAAATGGGAGTGTGAATTAACAAAACCGGTCGATAGTTTTTATCAGTGCCAACTTTGTTTTCTTACACGTGTTTATTTAAAATATTCCGATTAGAGTTTTTAACTAAATAATTTTTCCCCCATCATGGGGGATAAAAAAGGGACGTCATTCTCGACGCAAGTGGAGTCGATTATGTTATGTGATGATGATCAAATGTTACCGATTAATAACTCTCCAAGCACCAACGAGGTTTCTGCAGTAAAACCAGTTCCAAAAAAGTTCAACTTATTGTCAGATAAGTACAATTTATCTACTATTTGGGTATACATTGAAAATATTAAAAGTAGTAATTTGGGAAGGCTACATCCGATGACTGTTGGTCACATACTTTTTAAACAATTAAAGCTAACTAATATATTAGAAATTAAAAGTATAGGTAAAAATCGAATAAAAGTTTTATTAAAATCGTTTCTTGAGGCTAATCAATTAGTTAAAAATCCTTTGTTGGAAAATCATAATTTGGTAGCTTATATTCCAAATCATCTACTCGAATCAAAGGGTATCATTAGGGACGTTGACACTAAATATGACGAAAAATATTTGTTAGAGAATGTAGAGTCTACCTCTCCGGTAATAAACATTTATCGTACTAAACGTAAAATCCAAAGAGAGGATAACACAATTGATTATGTACCAAAAAAAACCATTATTATTACTTTTGAAGGTAATATTATACCAAAATATGTTGCATTTAATAAAGTATATTGTCAGGTAGAACAATTTGTAGGTAGAGTAGTTCAATGTTATCGTTGTTTGAAGTATGGACATGTTTCTAAACAGTGTAAAAACGCCCAAGAACGATGTATACAATGCGGCGAAATAAAAACAGAGGTACATAGTTGCAATAAGGACAAAATTTATTGTGGTAATTGTAAATCTAACGATCACCTATCTATATCTAAAAAATGCCCTCAATATGAGAAACAGAAAAAAATTAAAACTATTATGGTTGAACAAAAAACGTCATTTCTGGAAGCCAGAAAATACTGTGAAAACTCAATTTCTTCTTTTGTAAGTCATGATTCTTTTTCAGGCTTATCAAATTATAATAAAGATTTCCCCAGTCTTACTAATCAAGTTAATAATAATACCAAACAAACTATGATAAAAAATACTAGGGAAAGCAATAGATTAATTTCGTCGCTACCAAGTACAAGAGGCACAAAAAAATACTCAGTTTCCATGAAAAAGAAAAGAAAATCAGACTCTCCGTCCAATCAGTCTCCTTCTGGCTCGCCTATGTTTCCTTTTACTTTTGGTCCTAGTCAACCATTACCTGCTTACCCCTATAAATCCAATTTTAATAGTATTGAAAGTAAAAAACAGAATATTGCTGACATTGTCTCCAAATTTGTATTCAATCTATTGGATAATATAAGTTCAGTAGAAGACTTGCAATCAATTAATAAAAGTTCAATCAGTAGCATAAAACAAGTACTGGAGGATACTCTAACAGTTAATAATTATTAATGGCTCAGAAAGTTTCACTTAACATTATGCAGTGGAATGCTAGATCAGCTGTGGCAAATAAAAACAGTTTGCAACACTTTTTAAATTCTAGAAAAATAGATGTGGCACTTATTACTGAAACTTGGTTTAAAAAAAATATACAATATTGTTATAATGGTTATAATATGGTCCGTAAAGACCGACATGACGGCTATGGTGGTGTTGCTATTAAATATGGTAAATCGGAGCTAAGCCTTTTTTCTGTTTATAAACCACCTAAAATTAAATGTTCTGCTAATGATTGGTTTACACTTTTTTCACAAGCAAAAAATCCTATAATCGTGGGCGGTGATTTCAATGCACATCATTCTTTGTGGGGTGCACATCATAATGACACAGTTGTTATAAAACTAATCCAAGCTGCAGATGATCTTAATCTGACAGTAACGAATAATGGACAACCCACAGTTCTAACTCGTCCTAATCAAAATGTTTCTGCGATAGATATCACTTTTTGTTCTCCTGAACTTGCTAATAGAATTAATTGGTCAGTATTAGATGATACATTAGGATCGAATAATTTTGTTATTCTTATGGAGCTTCCAATTGACCAAGTTATCAATGAATTTCCCCTTAAAAGTAAATGGAACATAAAAAAAGCTAACTGGCCATTGTATACTGGGACAATTGAAAATATTCTTCAAGGAGATTTCTCATAAACTCCACATCTGATAAATATCAAATCTTAATCAGCAGTATGAATCAAGCTGCACACATTGCGATACCACAATTTAAAAATATTAAAAACATAAAACGTTACCCCCCACCTTGGTGGAATTCAGATTGCGAAAAGATTTTGGAAGATAGACGTTTGGCTTTCTCGACTTATAAAAAAACTTCGAATTTCCAAAACTTTTTCCTTTGTCAAGAAATGATGGCAAGAACAAAAAGAAAACTTAAAGCTATAGCTAAACAAAACTGGATTGAGTATGTTTCTTCTCTTAATAAGTCTGTTTCGTCTTCTTCTCTTTGGAAACAAGCTAGAAAGATTTATAGAAAACCAATCTCCAACGTCAAGCCTTTAGATGATATCTGGATGGCAGAATTTTTTGACAAAATTTCTCCTCCCTTCGCTGCTATGTTATTTCCTGATATAACTTCATCTAGTGATGAGAACCATTTTCTTTCAAAACCCATAACTTTAACAGAGTTAAACTATGTTCTTAAGAATCGCATCAGTACTAGTCCAGGACTTGATGAAATTAAATATCCTATGATTGATAACCTTCCTGTTATTGCTAAATGTATGTTGATTGATATATTTAATGATATACTGAATAATCTATCCATAGTTAATGAGTTGAAGGATGTCATCATTATTCCTATTCTCAAGCCAGGTAAAGATCCCAATCATGCTGAATCCTATCGCCCTATATCACTTATGTCTTGTATGTTGAAAACTTTAGAACGTATCATTAAGCACAGACTTGAATGGTGGTTATTTCAGAAAAACCTCCTTCCAAGAAACCAGTTTGGCTACAGAGAAGGTTGTGATACAATTGACGCTCTAACAACTCTTGTTACCGATATTCAAAATACTTATTCCACCAATAGATATTTACCTACACTTTGCCTAGATATCGAAGGTGCTTATGATAGCGTCTGCTCACCCATTCTGAGAGAAAAAATGATTAATAACTTCCTAATACCGATTCGATTAACTGATGCAATCATTAACTTTTATTCTCATAGAAAATTGTATATAAGAACTCATAATAATTATCTCATAGGACCTCGTTATAATATTTCAGGACTACCTCAGGGTTCAGTATTGAGTCCTCTGCTTTTTAATTTGTATACGGCTGACTTTCACAGTATTTACGTTGAAAATATCACCCCAAAAATAATTCAGTATGCGGATGATTTTTGCTTATATTCAGAGGCCAAAAAATATAATGATGCTGTATAGACGTTAGATAAAATATACGGATCGGCTTATAAATGGTTCATTAAAAATGGTTTTGAAGTATCTCCCACGAAATCATCAGTTTGCATTTTTTCTAGACATAACATCCAGAATATCGATGAATTTTTTAAAATCCATTTCTAAAACTTGGTGGGGAGCTGATGTGTCGACTTCGCTACTTTTTTATAGATCATACATGAGATCCATAATAGATTATGGTTGTACACTTTATGGATCCGCAAGTAAAAATAATTTACAAAAAATTGACGTATTTCAAAACAAAGCCTTACGTATTTGTATGGGTGCTATGAGGTCTACTCCCATTGAACCACTTCACGTGGAAGCTTTAGAACCTCCCTTAAAATATAGAAGAAATCATCTTAGCCATAAATTCCTCATAAAAATTATGTCTTCCAACGAATCTTTATATCACAATATATGTAAACTAAACGAATTTGATTTAACTAACAACTACTGGATCCGCAAAAATTCACCGCCTCTCTGTGATGCTTTCCGAAACAACAATAATCTATGTGTAATCAGATCAGAAAAAAATATGACTTTAGATGATTTTGAATACTTTTTTCATATGTTTAATGTCATTCAACCTAGGTATCATGTAAATCCTATGATAAGTCTTACAATTTTTAACTCCATATTAGAAAATTATTCTGATTCCATACAGATATATACTGACGCTTCCAAAAGTTTATATGGAACTGGTTGTGCGTTCTACATTCCAGGTGATAATGTCGAAAAATTGTTTAAGCTCCCCTCAGACTTCTCAGTTTTCAGCGCTGAAGCTGTGGGCATCTATGAATCGTTAAAATTCTTTTCTTCGCCCAGAAAAAGTTCTGCTATTATATTAGCTGATTCTCTGTCTGTCTTAACAGCTATACAAAATCCAACTATACCTGCTTTATCAGATAATCTTTATATATTCTATATAAAAAAATGTTATTTCTATTAAAAAAAGATAATAAACATGTACAGCTGATATGGATCAAAGCACATATAGGACTTAAACATAATGAACATGTAGATCGTTTAGCTAAAAATGCAGCAGAAAATGGTACCTTATCTATCTATCCACTAACTGTACCAGACGTATTTGCTAATTCTAGGCAAAAACAAAGTTGTTTATGGAAAAAGTCTTGGAACGATTATTGTAAAATATCTAATACCCAATATTCATCAATTCAACAAGAAATTCCGAATTGTTGTTGGTTCAATTCTTATTCCTGCCCACGTAAATACATTACAACTATTGTTAGACTACGCTTTGGACATGCATGTTATCCGGCACACTTATATAAAATAAAAATTCTTGGCACAGACCTGTGTCAACACTGTCATATTAAAAGTGATCTGAATAATATTTTCTTTAACTGCATATATTTCCAAGAAACTCAAAACCTTATTAATGATTTAATAAGAATCGGATTTTTCCTACCCTTCAATATCTGCCATCTTTTAGCCTTAAACAAAATGGAAGTATATAAGGTTCTGATGAAATTCATATACGAATCAAAGGTATGCTTGTGAATGTTTGAACGAGATTTGTTTACCTCTGTTTATCCCAATTGTAGTTATTCCTATCTTTCCGTGGCCTAGTTTTGTTTGTGATAAATTATAATGTCTTGATGGGCCCCTAGACAAGAAGCGAGTGACCCTGTATATCCTTATTGTATTTTTTTTAAGTAGGTAATTTTGTCTTCTCTTAGGTGTGGATAGGTGTGAGTGAGATGAATATACTTTTTTATATATTAATAGTTTGTTCCTGTTGTGACTGGCCGAATGACGAGTGTCAAAGCCGATAAAAAAAATGTTTATTTGAAAAAATGACAATAAGTAAGTACTTATTAGATACAGCTGGGGAACAAATTGAATTATTTGGAACCATAAAAATAAAAAGTGAATTGATTATTGTTACATAATAAATTTACGTTGATATCCCTTTATTACTTGAACTTTAAAAATTGCTAAATTTTGTTCTAATAAAATGAAGATAAAAGAAATATCGTAATTAGATAAATATAAATCGACTTACGAGTTATAAGTACATATCTCTGATAACGTTAATTAAAAACTGAATTAGCTTAGTAGGAAAAGTATCTGGTATGAAGATCGCAAGGTTGAGGGCTCGATTATCGGCGCCAACCTTTTTTTTTTCTTTATTTTTTATAAAGTTTTTATGTACATCATATCCAGTTTTTATGTACATCATATCCATAAGGAAGAGCAATTAATAATTACATCTGTAAATCTTACAGGATTGACGGGTTTGATGGCTTATTGACAGCCGTGCGCAATAGTTATTTACGTGTCAAGCTCGGAAAGTGATACTTTACAGGGCAAGCATGCAAGTTTCAGGGCGACGCTGAGGGCAGAGCCCTGAAAGCATGCGAGCCCTGTAAATACACTTTCCGAGTGTGACGCGTACAATATTTATTGTGCAGCTACCAATAATTCGACAATAATATAGGAACAAAATATTTATTGCCTAGCCAAGTTTCACAAATGCCCGTCCTCGATGCCTAGTCAAGTTTCATAAAAGGCCATCCTCGATGTCTAATCACTTTCAACAAAAGTTCATCCTCGATGCTTATCTGGTATTTTGTCTTAAATGAACATTTTGACATAAGGGCTCGGGAAAGTAGGTACTTTGCCGAGAAGTTCTGTAACTTTACCGAGCAGTTAAGTCAATTTTCCGATCTAGACCGGCAACGACGCACTTTCCCAGTTAAAAATTCACGCATTTTCTAAAGTGACAGCATACAAAGTTACTTCCCGCACTAGTGCGGTATTAGAATATTGTGCAACAATTGGGGAAAGTTCAACTTTTCTCACGAGTGTGGAAGTTTGTGGCACGAGCCAAGGGCGAGTGCCGCCAACATACGATCGAGGAAAGTACTTTTCCCACATGTTGCACACTATACTTTTTCTACAACTGCATAAATTAAAAAATACAAGTAAATAGTTTTGTAATAAAAGTCTAAACATCGGGGACTACCCACCGAAAACGGATGGGCATCGAGTATACCCTACTGAAATCGGTTGGGCAAAGTGCCGTGAGAAATAATATTTCTCACAGGGTGAGCATTATATGATTTTGAAATTAAGTAAACTATGAGAAATACGCTACTTTTCATAGCAGTTGTAGAAAAAGTACTTTCCGCACGTGTGAGAATGAAGGTCACTTTTCTTGGGATTAGAGAGTGCGATTAGTGTTACTTTCCTATGTGGTCGTAGGAAAAATAAATTTATATAAAATATAAATAATTATTTACCCGGAATTTACCTCACTGTCACTAATGTAGAAAGAATTGATTATTTGTGGTAAATATAAGCATTTCTATATTTCAGTGAAAATTCTACCCAAAATTGGGATTTCATTTTTAAAACAGAAACTGAACTCTAATTGTATTTTTAGTTGTTTTACAGAAGGTATTAACTATTATTGGCCAGGATTGTTGGAAGATACAATTGCACGATTGTTGGAAGATACAATTGCTTCAGTGGTTGTATATTCTTTGATAGTAAGATGCACATTCCATTTAGCAACTCCTAAAAAGGAAAATTTGTACACATTAATGTAAGACAAAAGTGCTATTTTCGATAACTTACCCAATGTTCTTACAACTTTAAACATAATGGCTGTCACATTTGTCTCTAGTTCATCATTTGAGATTTTTTTAGACAGATTCACAATATTGCTTTAGATATGTGGCCTAAACTTACAGAACTCCTATTTTTTGGGGGGGGGGGCGAATGAATTCTGCTAGTACTTGGAATATTGTCTGAGTACATTTTCAAATTAGCCCTGACAAGAACTGTTATTATAATTTAATAAAACAATAACAAGTAACCACAAATGCAAGAAATAACAAATTGTACATTGATGGTTTACACAATTGATCCATTATAATATGTCAAATGTGTTGAGTAAAACCGGCTGCGATCTGACCAATAGGAAATCTACAGAATTGCCAACTTAAATTCAAATCAGTCTTACTAGTTTAAAAACATAGTATACTTTTAAACTAGCTTTATCGAGATTGCCCAACTTTTGACTTTGCCCTTTCTATTGTTTGCGGATTTTGTACAAAAAAGATTGCCAAAACTATATTTTTCGGAAATTTTAATAAAATATATTTGGAGGGATCTGGTAATACTTTATAACCGATAAAAAAGTCAAAAAACGGATTTTTTTTACATAAAAACTAAATTAAAACAAAAAAATCCAGTTGCCAAAAATAATATGTAATGGATTTTTTTGCAAACGTAACATGCTGCCCAGTAACGAAATAACCGCAAACACTTTGCCAGACTCTCGAGCTTGGATTCGCCTTTGACGAAACTATATTTTTTCGCCATTTCAAAAAGACCTTCCCAAAATTCGTTGCAAGCTCTTGGACTAAAACTTGTTCAAATGCTTCAGTAGTAATATGAGAATATCATAACATTTCCACAATATATATGTGTAGATAATGTAGAAATAATTTCTGAAAAGTATAATTAAACCATAAGCAACGGAGTTGGGTCTCTGGAAGAAACTTTAGTATGTTGATACAAAAGAAAAACCTAATCAACAATCATATTTTGAAACCAGTTGGTTAAGCCGGCGCCACACATTCGGATATTTGTGACAAATATTTGTGTATTTGGCAAATATCCGAATGTGTGGATGGAACAAATATTTGAACAAACCGGCAAATTTAGATAATTGCGACAAATACAAATATTTTCCTCTCGAAGTCGGTAAGTTATCACAAATGAAAGGCGCCAAATACTCTCAACTTTGACCGAACCACATATTTGCACCAATAGTCACACAGTTTTGCGCGCAATGTTGACGGCATCGGCAAGTGCTGGTGCCTGTTTGTGTATGTTTACTATTGTTAAGTGTAATTAGTGCGTTCACAATGGAGTGGTCAAGTGAGGTGACAATGGAGTTTTTAGATCTTTATGAAAATGAACCTGCAATTTGGAATGCTATGCATCCGCTTCACAAAAATAGAAATGCGGTCTACGACGCGTGGCAAAGAATTCAACAACAATTAGGAATAGAGTCCTCCATCCCAGACCTTAAAAAAAAAGAAAGAATCTTTGATGGCTAGATTTCGCCAGTGTCAAGCAAAGGTGAAAAATACTGCACTGCACTGGCACTGGCACAGCTACTGTGTATAAACCGATTTGGTTTTCGTACGATAAGATGGCAAAATTTCTGAAAAATAAAGATGAACCGAAGAAAACAATAAATTCACAGGTATGTATTTTATTTGTTTATATCTATTCTATGTATTAACACAAATAATTGTACTTCTATATTAACAGTGTCTTGCCAAGCCACCTTACCATGTGCCATAAAATATTCTGCAAATTTATTTCGCACGTCTTTTGCTGCGAAACTTGGTTTTCTTCACACTTTCTGAAGAGGTAAAAACGATGACATGTTGTCATTATCCTGACGCCAATTTCCTGGTATAATTGTTCCACTTTCTTCACTGTCAAACGTTCCCAAGGGAGTATAACTTGAGCGTGACGTCTCACTACTTCGCAAAAAATTGTGTAGCAAAGCACATGTCATTCCCACAATAGCAACTTTCTCTGGCTGTAGTAACAGCGGTTTTCTTAATACACGAAATACAGAGGACATTATTCCAAAAACGATTTCTACAATACGACGTACCCATGAGAGGCGGTAATTAAAAATTCTTTCAGTACTTCCTTTTTGAAATACACCTGGATAGGGTTTCATCATAGAAGTAGTTAATGCAAATGCATCGTCAGCAACAAAAACAAATGGTAAAGGTGTATTGTCCCCTTGTACGGGTTCATCTGAAGGTAAATTCAAATCTGTACTGTCCATTAATCGGAAAAGTTCATTATTTCGAAAAACTCCGCTATCACTGATTCTACCTTGGCATCCGCAATCTACGAACGTAAAACAGTAGTCTGCATCCACCAAAGCCATTAATACAACACTAAGGAATCCTTTGTAATTAAAATATTCACTTCCGCTATTTATAAGTGATTCAATCATTATATGTTTTCCATCTAACGTACCTAGACAGTGTGGAAAATTCCAATTTTCTTCAAAACGGGCCGCTATTTTTTCCATTCTGCTGGGCTGGTGGGAATCTGAAACACAAACGCAATTAATTGATTTAAGGCACAATTTAAAATTGATTAATAAACAATGCTTAATATTTTGGTGCAACGCATAAAATAAAAATTTACAAATGGTTTTTGTTTTAGAATACTGATCCAGAAGAAAACGACGATGAGTCCGAGGACGTAGAAAATTTTTATGTCTGTTCGCCGATTTCCCCGGAACGCCTTGACCGATTTTGATGTTCTTAGGCTCGTTTTGTGCGGAAGTTCTCCAAGTTGGTCCTATTTTTTTACATTACGAAATTCTTAAAGGGTGGGGGGTAAAAGGGGTTAATTCATAAAAATTCGCGGTTTTTGGAATAAAATCGAAAAATTTGTTCGTTATTGCCTTCACCGATTTTAGTGTTATTAGAATAATTTTGTCTAAAAGTTCTCGGAGTTGATCGTATATGTTTTTATAAATATAACTTCTAAATAATCACTAAGAAGTTGAAAATATGATATTTTTGAAAAAAATATACTTCTTAGCGCTTTTTCTTTTGAAGTCGGTTCTATTTTTTCTCAAAAATATTTTATTTTAGTCAATTTAGTTTTTTTGTCCTGTACAGATGTTTCACACAAAAACGTAAACTTCGCACTTCCGACAATAGCAAATTGGAAAACCAGATGAATGAAGCGTACAACATTCTTATAAAAAAATTCTCAACCCAACAAAAAATCAACGAAGTTGACGAATGTGGTTTATATGGAAACCTTATTGCAACCAAATTGCGCAAACTGGATGAAGTGACAAGAGATAATGTAATGCACCAAATCGACAATTTGCTTTTCAATGCCAAAAGATCATGTAATAATACTCCAAACTATGGACGCTTCTAATAACAACAAAATAGGTAATTTACTCCTATCTACTATAATAATAATGATCAGTAACCATTTCAAAATTAACCTAATCAAATCTTAGCCCCTTTTTCATCACCGACATGGATACCATCATCTGGACAATCACCAAATCAAAGCACCATAATAACGCCTGTTCCATCTCCGTTGCCATCGTCATCGGAAGCTGGGAGTGCCAGAAGTTGTTATGGAAATTTTTGCAAGGATACGTACAGTTCTTAAACTGTTTTGTTTAAAGTAGATTTATGTACTTAATGTTATTAGTTCTTGTCACTTACTTACTTTTATTGATTCCCGTAATGCAGTCATCAAAGCTGAACACACCTCAGGAACTATTTGTGAAATAAGCAGCGGGGATATTTTAAATAAATACTGCAGACTTTTGTAACTATCACGCGTTGCTATAAATCGAAGTGTTAAAGCTAGTCGTTCATTTGCGGGAACGGCTCTTCTACACTTGGTGTCCTTTTTTGCAATTTGCGGCCCTATTTTCTGCAGTTGAAATTCAAAATCTATGGCAGACATTCTGCAGAAATTTTCAAATAAACCAGAAGGCTCTTTCAGCAAATCGATAAGAAGATGTGTGACATTATATTTAAAAATAATAATAAAAAAGTATTAATTGAATATATATTTATTAACTTATTAGTAACTTACTTGGTTCTGCTTGTACGGATGGACACCATCCACCATCTCCTCCTAGAACGATTTTTCTTTTTTTTTAATAACAAATAACCACAACTCATTACTAAAATGCCGCAACGTCAACGACTAAACTGTCTTCACCCATTTCCATCGTTGTACTTAGTTCCCGAAGCAAATACCCAATTACTATATTTGACCTGATTTGACCAATATGTGGACAATTCAGTTTGTCAAGAAATAAACTATTTACATATACAGTGCTATTCAAAAGTCCCCTCCCCCCTCGTATCTTTTGAACGGCTACACTTACTAATAAAATTTGGAGGGTGAAAATAAAGTGTTGTAAACTTCTCTACGAATGGTAACAGGTGACGTAATAGTAATAGATGACGTCACAGTGCTACTCTGGCCAATAATTTTAAATAGGACCTTATGACAAGTGATATCTCGTTTGAAAGGCATTGACATTGGCTGTATAGCCATATTAATTTTGTTTGGGTTTAAATTAATTTTGACGGATAAATTAAATAAATACCAAAATTATTATTTCACATTTAAATATTGAAGATTTTTCAGTCCGCCTCTGGTTAGTTGTCAAAAAAATTGGCGTTTTTAATTCAATAGTATTTGTTGCTTTACAAAGTTTTTCTAAATAGCTTAAATATTTAATTTTATTATTGTTTAACGAGACGTTTAAGAGTGTACATAGGCAAAATGGTACGTACTCAAGCCGACAAAGTAGCAGCTATCTTAATAATTTGTGAATCTAGAAAGAATCTCTATGAAGCGGAACGTTTATTTAATGAGAAATACCCAGATCGCCATATCTCGAGAACTTATTTGAGGGAGCTTCTTCACAAGTTTGAAGCAACAGGTAGTGTTCAAGATGCCAAACGATCTGGTCGACCAACATTTAGTAATGATAAAAAAATTGATATAGTTGCTGAAATGATAGTAAACCCTACTTCCTCTTCAACTAAAGCTGCATCTATCTGTGAAGTAAGTAAAAGTACAGTACAGAGAGTGTTGGCTAAAAATAAATTTCATCCATACAAGTTAAAAATGGTGCACCATGACGACCCCGACAGAAGACTCGAATTGTGTGATGTATGACAAATAAAATTAGTCAAAACCCACATTACACAAAAACAATTTGTTTTAGTGACGAAAGTACTATTTGCCTCAATGGAAATGTGAATACACAAAATGTAAGGTATTGGAGTGACACAAATCCTCACACCTTTCGTGAACAACATACCCAATTTCCAGAAAAAGTCAATGTTTGGGCATGTATTTTGGGAAACCACATAGTTGGTCATGTTTTCCTAAATTCCAATTTAAGCGGTGAAGTGTATCTGGAGATGTTACAAAATGCAATTGAGCCGTTAATTCTTGAAATTCTGGAAGATAATCAAGATTAATTCGGCCATCTGGAAATAACATTTCAACAAGATGGTGCTTCTGCACATTATTATGGTGCAGTAAGACATTACCTGGATGAAGAATATCGAGGTAGATGGATCGGCCGGCGAGGTCCTATAGAATGGCCACCTCGGTCACCAGATCTGACACCATTAGATTTTTTTCTATGGGGGTACTTGAAATCCAAGATTCATACTACGGCACCAGATAGCATTGGCGTTTTGAAAGAAAGAATTACTGAAGAATGCAATGCTATTTCAGCTGACACATTCGAACGAGTACGACAAGAGTTTACTAATAGGACGTATTAATGTCAGGAAGTAGACGGAGCACATTTCGAACACTTGCTATAAGAATCCATTGTTGATATTTGATTAATTAAATTTAAAATTATAATTTCAATAATTTTGGTATTTAATAATTTATCCGTCAAAATTAATTTAAACCTAAACAAAATTAATATGGCTATGTAGCCAATGTCAATGGGTTTCAAACGAGATATCACTTGCCATAAGGTCCTATTTAAAATTATTGGCCAGAGTGGCGCTGTGACGTCATCTATTACTATTACGCCACCTGTTCCATTCGTAGAGAAATTTACAACACTTTATTTTCACCCTCAAAATTTTATTAATGTAAGTGTAGCCGTTCAAAAGATACGAGGGGGGAGGGGACTTTTGAATAGCACTGTATATCTACAAATACATATTTGCCAAATATCCGAATGTGTGGCGCCGGCTTTATATGGTATTCCTAGAACAACTTGGTGGGGCTTTATTGATAGTCATTTAATTAAAAAAAAAAGTACAGAGTTTACTATACACATGCCATTATTTTTATTATTCAAGTCAAGTATGATGTTTTATGAATATCTTTTGTTAACCCATTTGCAGTCAGAAGATGAAAAATCAGAACAAGTCAAAAATAACAATGTTAAGGAATCGGATGACAAATGTATAAAAAAAGAAGATTCTGGTGACGACATCTCTAATGAAACTGATAGTGATGATTATTTTGATAAAGATGATGATGATGATGATGACGACGACGACGACGAAGATTATGAAGACGATGAAGAGGTATTTGAGAAAAAGAAACCAATAAAATCAAAATCTCGCAAAAGGCGAACAATTTCAATCCAAGACGAGGATGTTGAACATTTTATCAAAACTCGAAAATTGGGTAAGTGTTTCAAGCATTAATATTATATATTATGAACAGTTTTATGTTTAAATATTGCACCATTTGAATTCGCTGTAGTTATACAGTAATATTCAGAATTTCATGCTTTCATTTTGTAACGACAGTGACAGTATTGAGTTAGTTAGATATTCTTCTTTCCCCTGTTAATTAGTTTTAAATTAGGTATTCTCCTTTCCCTGTTAAGTAGTTTTAGGTTAGGTATTCTTCTTTCCCTTTTGAGTTGTCCTATGTCAGTTAGGTTGAACAGCAGTAGAATGTTCTGGATTGTTTGATCGATTATTCTGGTGGGTTCGAAATGTCATTCTGGAACATTCTTGAAGATTGAAAATGAATATATAAGGAGGTGCGACAGTTGGGAAGGGGAGTTGACAACTGTGACGGAAGTGAAGTTGAACGATTTAGCGAGAAATTGTAAACGTTTTTAATAGAATTGTAAATTGTATTCCTTGTTTCTGAATAAACTATTTCAAGAAATCCACAATCGTGTTACAATATGTATTGTTAGTAATATATTGATTGTCATATTGGATATTTAAATAAACTATTGCGATAAAGTAAATAATATACTATCGTTACCAGCATGTTAGACTTATTTTCACATATGCGTGTATGTACATATAACTCTATTCTTCCTCTAATGAAGATAGTGTTTATTAAAGAGTAGCTCGTATCAATATCATGGAATACTTATTCCGTCAAAATTATATTGTTACACCTGTTCTATGAATGTCAGAATGACAGCTTGGACTGAAAATAAGAAGAGGGCTGAATAGGCGGAATAGTCACAGTCACCTGTCAAGGTGACAGTCAAGAATTTTCAAGATTTTTCTATTGTGTTCCATATTGACGTGCTAGTATGTTATAGAATATTCTAGACCTTTCTGGAAAGTTCTTTCTATATATAAATAGAGATTGGTTGTGGCTGAGTCAGTCATCAATAGATTGATGTGTTAATAAGTTGAATTGTTAAAAAGTAGTATGGTATTTTGCCAAGTATTGAATAAAGTTGTGAAAGTTATAACAGTGGTGACAGCGGTAAAAGTAATTTATTGTCCATATTAGAAGTACAAATTACGACACCGATATGGAAGCTAATAGCGGAGGACCAGTATGGTTTCTTCAGATGATGGAGCAAGAAAAACAAGAAAAGGAAGAAATTTTGAATCAGAATTGTGGACAGAATTAATGAAAATCCTCGGGATTAAGAAAACCCGAATTACACCAATGGTTTAGTGGAACGTCATAACAGGACAATTTGCCAATATATGTCGTTATTTGTCTCCCAAAACCAGCAAGATTGGTATGAACTGATTCCATTGTTTCTCTTATCAGAGTGCACAGCATGAATCAATTGGCTATACACCTCCAATGTTGGTCATTGGTCGAGAAATGAAGATACCTAGCGATATCCTCTTTGGAAAACCTCCTCCTTCGTCCCGAGAAGAAGACCAAAGACTGCATCAATATGTTGAAGACCTTCAACTAAAGTTAGAGAAGATTCACGAGTTTGCAAGGACACGACTGAAACTAACCAGCGAAAAGATGATGACACGGTTGGATAAAAACCTTAAAGAAGAGGTATTTAAGCCCGGTGATGCAGTTTGGTTGTACCAGCCCAGAAGAAAGAAAAGGTTACTCCGAAACTTCAATGAAATTGGGAAGGTTCCTACCTGGTGGTCAAGAAAACCTAATTTATCGCATTCGTCTGACACCAAAAAGTAAACCTAAGGTCGTTCATATCGAGAGATTGGCTTGCTATTACGATGATGACCTACTTAATTGGTTTCAAGTAGAAGTAGAAGTCCCTGTTATTCGATGCGAATAACTTGAAGAGGGGAAGAAATGTTACACCTGTTCTATGAATTTCAGAATGACAGGTTAGACTGAAAATAAGAAGAGGGCTGAATAGGGGGAGTAGTCACAGTCACCTGTCAAGGTGACAGTCTAGAATTTTCAAGATTTTTCTATTATGTTCCATATTGACGTCCTAGTACGTTATAGAATATTCTAGTCGTTTCTGGAAAGTTCTTTCTATATATAAATAGAGATCAGTTGTGGCAGGTCAGTCAGGTTGAATTGTTAAAAAGTAGTATTGTATTTTTCCAAGTATTGAATAAAGCTGTGAATATATATATATATATATATATATATATATATATATATATATATATATATATATATATATACATAGTTTTTTACAAATCAATTTGCCTGTTGACTAATCTTAGAAGATATAAATCCCTAATGATTTCTCTAGCCTGGATACATACATATTAAATTAAGCAATATTATGACCTACCTCGAATTACATAAGGAACCCACTCTATTATTTCCATACACCGGGTTAGTGACCTAACAGCTGTCCAAAAAGTTCAATGTTAAAAACATACACATATTTCAATAAAACGACGACCAATGCATATTTATATGTATTTAAGTTTGCCACAGATACAATACTCTCATTAAAAGTGCAATTCAGAATGTACGCAATATCCAACTGCAAAAGTAGCTTTTGATTCACATATTTTTTTAAATATATATTTAACATGTACTTTGGTACAAGTACAAACATGGTCACGGTAATATTTATTTTGATAAGAAGTACGGTAAAATTCTTCTTATTGTCATATATTTCTTTTGGATATTTTCCAGTTTTGATTTTATGTCTTTAAGAGTTTGCAATTGCATAAGTGTTAATACGAACTTGTGAACAAATCATCTTCAAAAAATAAGAAGTAGGGGACGAACAAAATTATATATACTTTTTCAATGCTTCGCAAAATTAAAAAGGTTATCATGGTTTATTTATTTTTTTTCGTTCAACCTCTTTCCTGGTGATAAAAAGAAAAATGTAATAAGAGGAGAAAATATGAACTTTGCACCTCTGAATTAGATATAATCCTCGTTAAGCAATATTTGTTTTAATTCAATATTTTTTTGTTGAGTTAGACATAAGTATATCCCACAATTCGATTCGGACACGAGACTTTCATATAAAAATATCATTGCTTATATTTGTTACAGTAAACAAATATTTTTTTCAGAAAAGGGCAAAACTGCAATGTGTGTGTATTGCAATAAAGAATACAGTAATTTTAAATGGTTGTTCAAACATGAACAGGAACATTCTGAAAACGGAGATGCTAAACAATCCTTACAAAAATGTAATGACTGCAACAAAACATTTGAAACGGATCTAGAACTCAATGAACACATAGAAGAGGAACATCCTAAAAAAGGTAAGTTATAAGTTGAATGACAAAATATCAATCTAAATGAAAACAGTCAGTCCCATCTATTTTTTAATTAATTTGATTAATTATTGAATTGATGATTCTAAAATTATATTTTAACATATTTAATCATATGGAACTCTCATATAAAAAACAGTTTAAAAAGCATATATTTATTATGAACAATGTCGCAGAACCATCGGCCGTATCTGGGGAATGTCGTCTAGGGTCATTGCATGGATCTACACTTCCATCATTAGACCTACGCTAACATACGGCGCGATTGCCTGGGGAGTTAAAGCAAACCAGCAGACAGTCGTACGTAAACTGGATCAAATCCAGGGAACAGCATGCCGCAACACAACAGGACGCATGAAACCTGATGTAGGCTCCGGTGAATTGAGATATAACTTGTGGCGTGAGGCCGTCAGAGACGTTCCACTGCTGCAGGCCAATACTAACTCGATTCCACCGTGATATGCCTTTCACAGGCCCTACAAGGTATCACTAAAAATAACGCACAAGACCCATTAGAAGAAAGCGCAATTCGTATCTTCACAGATGGGTCTAGAACTAATGTAGGATTAGCATGTTTATTGCATATCCCTGAATCTAAACATTAAATGGGCGATGGGATGCAATGCATGCGTTTCTCAAACAGAGGTCACTGCTATCTGCATCGCTGCAAAAGAGATTACCAAAAGGAACACCACAGGTAATAATATTTACATCCTCACGGATAGTAGACAAACACTACTAACCCTGAACAGACCACGTATTACATCAGGCCTAGTATTAGAGTGTCACATATCCCTAATCGAAGGCTGTAATAGCAACGTGGTCACTTTAGGCTGAATCAAAGAGCACGGGAAATCGAAAGGGGACCAAATTACTTACTCGCTAGACAGGAAAGCAACCTCACAAAAACTCATGGTATCCGACACTTTCATTGGTCTATCGGCGTCAGCGACGGTTGACCTATTAAAGGAACACGCCCATAATAAGTTTAAGGGCAGATGAAACGACGCAGACATCTACAGGCTTGCCAAGGAACTGTTGCAGTATCCGGACAGCAAAGTAGCCAAAAAATACGTGATTATGAACAGGCGGAACCCACAAACAGCCACGAGTATTCTGACTGGTCACTGCCACCTACGAAAACACCTCTACAGACTGGGTGAGTCTAACACTCCACTTTGTAGAGGATGTGAACAAGAAGATGAGACTGCCGAACACATTCTTTGCGAATGTCAGACACTCTCTTAATTTACATTTTCTGTATTCGGCGAGCATACGCTAACACACGCCAATTGAGGGAGCTTACTTCAGGCGACATTATCGCCTACTTCAAACGAGTAGGCTGGATGACGAGCTAAAAGGAAGTCTGAACCTCAGAAGGATGCACAATGGGCAAATTGTGGCCTAAGTGCTGTGGGGTCAACCTTCCTTCAAATTCTTACAGATACAGAAGTAGACTTCATTTGACCAGAGAAAAAGTCACCTGAAGTTGCAGTCGTATGCGCGAACTTGTCAAAACCAATCGGCATAAATTTTCGTTCTACCCCATTGGTTATCATTAAGCAACGTAGATAATTCGGTTTCTGCTATTGTCAATGTTCCAAGTTCAGGTGGTTTCTTCGTCCACATACTTTTTTGCACTTAATATATCAGCACATGACTTCATCTGATGTGTTAGTAATGTGTTTTGTCCATTTATTGTTAATCATTACCTTCGCCTGCTGCGATCATATGTAGTAGTACCGAGTAGTAGTGATCAAAATTTTTGCAACCAAGTCCACAAATTTTCCGCACATCAGATGAATTATGATGCTTAACCTGTACTCATGAAACGCATCTGTGTGAAGACGAAAAATATATTCATAGCAACTCGTAACAAGCTTTGTTGTCAGTTAAAGGAATAACTGAACACCATAGGTCTGCAAAAAGGAGACGTATTTGTTCTTGAAAAGCTGGAACACGCTTCTGAAGTAATTTTCTGCACAAAATCTGGAACCGTCTTCAGAATTGGTTTATCTCATCAAATTGGTTAATCCTAATCTAATTGTACAGATAACATGATTTATTGCTACATTATATATTATTCAAGGTGATTGAATTTTTTCCAAAATAAGAGTTATGCTAGCAGAAAGTAGCTCTCTAATCCTTCAAAAACCTCAAATTTTGGCAACCATTTGTTTATAGAGATATTGTTAATTGAGAATGACGTTGATTTTTTATTTACCTTGCCTAAGGAGATTGCCAGATATTTTATCTTGCCTTAGGTGTCTGGAACTTTGGTAATTTAAATTTTACCACTTTATATTCGTACGCAGCAACCCCAAAAATCTCTGATTACAAATTTCCATAAGAAAATACGTATTAAAAAAATATTTGCTCAAAGACTTCAATGTAAATGGTGATGACATTAATGGGACATATCTCTTAACTTCAAAGTGGCATAACTTCAAGAAGAAGGATCGTAATAGAACTGCCTGTATCTAAAATAAAAGTAGTAAGGAGTAATTATAAATAACGATTTTTGTGTATATAACGAATAAAACAAAAAATTTGACTTGATCCAATTCTGACTCGAGATTTGGAATCTACGCAAATATTACTTTGAGAATGACCCTTTACTCTCCGATTACAAAACCATGTTGTCCTGTGTAATTGTATTAAATGATTGTCTATATGGAAATATGAATACGTACTTTAGGTTTCTTATATGAGCTATGTAATGGTTAATTGTTTTAAATTTATAGATGACTCATGGACGTCTTGTCTTCAAGCTGGTTTGGGAGATAATGAAAAACAGGAACTTATTAAGAAATATTGCACAGATGAGTTTATAAAAAAAAATTCACTGGAACTGCAACAACATGAACTCATAAATAATATACAAAAGCAAATTTGTTGCGGTCTATCAGCCATTGATAATTATTTAAGTAGGATACTTAAAAATAATGAAGGCTCAAATTCTCTAAATATCTTGGATTTACTGAATTCTGCGAAGATATTCGCTGATTTGTACTACATCGTCTCAAAGGATGATGTTGATGGTAAAAGTACTTAAATAGAAAGTTAGTGAGTGTATGATGTTTGTTTCTTTTATATTAATTTATTATTTATATATATGTCAGTTGTGATATTTTCAAACGTAGTAATATATTTATTATTTGATCATTTTAAAATGTTTTATATTATTCAGATACTGAGAAATATGTCTTGTCGACATGCTTTACTCATCTGCTCAGATGTGTGAGAACTGTCTCTAAATGCGTTACAAAAATACAGGCCAAAAAGTAAACGAAACTTACGGGAAACGCTTATTAGGCTAAGCTACAGAGATTTGGAGTGAGCATTTTGTGTAAAAAGTACTAGAAGAAAACCAGCTTCGCCAATGTTTGCAGAATAGTTTCCTATGATATAGTAAGATGCATCGGACAGTGCCTGCTTTTTAGACATATAAAGCTTATATTAAAAGCTTATGCTGGCCGGAGGATCGACACTACAACTAAAAAAATAACAGAGTTATGCATTTTTGAAAAAACTGCACTTTGGCCGGTTTTTCTCGATTTTCTCCTAAACTAACGGTCCGATCGAGTTGTTAGACCTCTCATTTTCTTCGTGTTTTTATTCATCACGATTACTCTGACTGACTGATTTTTGCATAAAATTGTTAATAACAAAGTTATGAATAATAAAGTACCTAGAGTGAAAAACATCTCACTACAACACTGGTTACATGGAAAATTCTCTGTAGCTTGGCCTATATTATAATAGGCTTTTAATAGTCTCTATAGATTTACCCTCATTCACTAAGTTTATATCTCGGAAATCTACCCAACAACCAAAAATACAGTTGGATTAAGCGGATATGGAAATATTTCCTCCATTCAATATTAGTATAAAACGTGATACATTACTAAACCTTGGGTGCTATCCAAATTGCAGAAGAAAACGTTAGTCCTATGATCATCATGTCAGCTGGGATAGTAAGTATCAAATCATATATTTAATGCTCCTATATTATTCGTGCTCGATTCGTTGTGACTGTAGTGGGGAAGTGGGCATACGCATAGCATTTCTGTTTTATATGACGGGAGATGAAAATTCGAACATTATATCTAATTTGAATAACGTCTATTGCACTAAAAATAGAGTTTCAGGATTCATTTAATAATATTTAATAAACTGCATACTCAGTACTCGTCGTCGTTTCATTCATTTGTATATATATGTATGTATATATATATATATATATATATATATATATATATATATATATATATATATATATATATATATATATATATATAGTAACTTTTTTTATTGGGGAATGCGGCAATGTGAGAAAGAAAACTCTGTTTAGTTAATCCTAAGCTTTCGATACATTATTATTATCATTATCAAAGAATCTACAAAATAAATATTATATAAATTTAAAATATGTTTTAAAGTAAAAATATTTTTTTTACTTACACTAATTGAGGTTATTCACAATAATATAATATCTATTTATATGAAGAAACATCATTGTACAATTTTAGCGTGTCATCAATTTGATAACATGCCAATTTAAATATTTTCACGCTAAAATTGTACAATGATGTTTCTTCATATAAATAGATATTATATTATTGTGAACAACCTCAATTATTGTAAGTAATTTCTTACTTTAAAACATATTTTAAATTTATATAATATTTATTTTGTTGATTCTTTGATAATGATAATAATAAATTATCGAAAGCTTAGGATTAATTAAACAGAGTTTTCTTTCTCACATTGCCGCATTCCCCAATAAAAAAGTTACCCTAACTAGTTTCGGCAACGAACTACTTTCGTCTATATATATATATATATATATATATATATATATATATATATATATATATATATATATATATAAAGAATTGTCTTGTAGTCGAAACAAGTACAGTGCATATCTTACCAGCAGAAACTGGGTATTTTAAGTTTATATCAATGTTCTGAACATTTGAAAACGTATTGGATCTGCATAGCCGTGACCAGAACAATTTTCTGTTTGAAAAGTTTGGTATCTAACACTTTCGATCTTCATGATCTCTACAGTAGGACAGAGAAGTCCTACAGTGTATGTAGTTCTGGATCGGTCAACGCTGTTGTCATTCCCCAACTATATATACTTTGTAAAATTTATCATACATCTTTCAGATATTTCTGTATCCGCAAATATTCTCATTCTCATAAAGTGTGTTTCACTATAGGGTCACCTTGAACGTTGTTCAAATTGGGATGAAAGTTAAAATTGCAAAGAATATTTTTCGACTGTATCTGAAACTGTGCAAAATAGGTTCAAATCATATCTGTATGTGAATAAAAGTTGGTAGGTATATATTTTTTTCTACGCCCATGTCCGTAAACGTCAAAAATCGCACTGTCAACATTCCTTGTAAATGACATTTAACAATAACATGCACGTAATCAGATCTCATAACGTACACGTGCGTTTTGAGAAGAAAACTTAAACTTCTTGGTTTAATTAAATTACAATCAAATTTTTATTTACGTAAGACTTTATTTGGTCTATTTACACAAATTTAGTCAATTAAAAAACATAAAAACTTTGAGTATTAGCGAGATATATTTAGGATTGAAAGAGTGGTGCCCCTAAATGTAGGCAGCACATTATGAAATTTCTTTAAAAATAGGACACGTTTTCTTAAGTAGCATGCTATGAAAATAAATGTCATGTCATTTATATTGTCAATTTCTTGAACAAAATATAATACAATTATAATTAACCGTTCATCACCATTAAATAATAAGGCACAATCGATTTACAATAATTGTTCAATTGTTATTAAAAACTATTATAATAAAGTTTAAATGATTGCGATGTTTTTTATTTAATGGAAGAAAATGAATGGGCGTAGAAAAAGTATAGTACGTTACACGAGTTGTAAGCCCATTACGCACTCACGAAATTTATAAACTTTTTCATTTCGTGCTATACTATTACCTACGACCACCCCTGTAAGTAGTCAAAAACACACAGTCGGCAATCAATGTAAGACGTCTATTACGCACGGCTGTAAAGTGAATCGCACGGCTTCCATAGCAACCACTTAGCAACTGTCAATAGACGTAGCCATTGTATTCAAAATTTATTACTTAGATATTGACGCTGAATTGTATTCTATATATAAATGGTAGATAACATTTATTAGATATGAGATTGCATTTAATACTAAGAGTTATTTGGAATTATATGATAATTGGTTCCGTTTCATTCAATCCGTATCTTTTAGCTGTCTGAATGTATCTGATATTAGTAAACAATAGTATACTATACACCAAGCGACTAAAGTGGCCTATTTAATCCCGCGGGCGGTGTTTGATTCCTGAGGGAAGTAATCCACCTAAGGGATTAATGTTACTTTAGTCGAGAGGTGTAAACGCTATTTTATGCAATTCCGGTAATTCTACATAAATTTTTAATAAAAATAAATACTACTTAGGACGGACTTTTAAGAAACTTGGCTGGGCATCGAGGAGCGACTTTTATAAAACTTGGCTGGGCATCGAGGATGTACGTTTTTACTTGTACTTTAAATACCTTAATAAGATTTTAAACACAAGTACAAGGTATGTGTAGTGTTAGTTAATTTCTTCTGAAGATCGAATAATATGTATATATAAATTTACACATAAATTCTTTTATAATCATTTCCATCACCTTTCTTATAAAGAAAACGATTTTATGTATATAATATCCATACCAATTGGCCGGCGTCTACCCAAATGTTCGGTTTTCGTTCGCATCATTCCGTTTTAGTTGAACATGCGCATAGAATGTTTGATAGTATATATAATGACTGTGGTTTTATAATGCCATAGGCGTATCAATTATCTATTTTGAAATAAAATTTTTCTAAAAAAATTAAATTATTCACAATCAATGTGTTTTATTTTATTTAATTAAATAATATAACTCAATCTAAGCTTGAACCCAAAGAGTAGAGTGAGCCTCATGCTCCCGAATTGAAAATTAACTGATCTAGCTAAATAAATAAGTAAACAAACAATATAATTTAAATAAATAAATAAATTATCTAATATACAAATATAAATACTGTAATAATAATAAAATAATTTAAGGATTAACCTCAATTTCTTGTGAGTAATAATTTTAAATCAATATTTTTGCCTATTTTACCTATGTATATATTTTTGTAGTTGACTGATGAAGAAATAAACATATTTCGAAAGCTCTCAACATAAAGTAGAAAGAGTTCACTTATTCCTGAGAAGGCTTATTCCCCATAACTTTCTAACTATTCTGGTTTTAACTAGTTCAAGCCGACTACCTTATATATATATATATATATATATATATATATATATATATATATATATATATATATATATATATATAAATATACAGGGTGATTCATAACTATTGGGACATAGGCTAAGAGTAGATTTTTTGGGCCAAAATATGGCGATAGGACCAAATATACCTCAATAAAATATTGCTGTGGAAAAAGATAAAGGGCGCTAAAGTTGAATTTTTTTTTAATTTTTTGCTAATAATGTCTGTATATTTATGGATTGTTATCAAAATCGGCACAGAGGCATATTTTATACAGGCAATATTATTTTATGTATTATTTGACATTTTGTTACAGGGGGAGCCTCGTGAAGGATTTCTGATGATGAAATTTACTGGCAACTTTTTTTGACGAAATTTTTTATTGATTTTTATTAGAAAGTATGGCATAAACATCATTTCTACGTAATATTGGTACTCTTGTTCAAATACGATATTCTCATACGTTTTCGAGAAAACGGCAATTGAACAGTTCAGAGTATCGGAAGGGGATTTCAAGTAACGGACAATAAAAAAACTTGTATCTTAAGGCTTGTATTTCGACGATAAAGCATAATTAAAAACAATGTAACATAAAAAGAGCAAACTCAAATTAAATGATCTACGTGGCCTCCTCCGACTTCTATGCCTTTTCTAATTCTTTTAATAAAGGACTTTCGAACTTCAAAGAACATATTATTCTGCCCCCTTATAAAGTTAGCCGCATTTTGTATTTTCCTCCAGAGTTTGTCTCCCGAGTTAATTTCATTGGCATAAACTAGGGACTTCATATGTCCCCAAACATAAAAATCAAGCGGGTTATACCCAGGACTTCTTGATGCCCATTCAAAATCACTTCCTCTGCCAATCCATCGTTGAGGAGATATGTCATTTAGATGATTTCTAACAACTAAAGGGAAATGAGGAGGAGCTCCATCCTGCATAAACCACATTTTATTTCTTACAGCTAGTGACAGATTATCCAAAATATAGCTAAAAGTATTTTGCAAAACAAATAAATAAGAATCTTCATTTAAATTTAAACTCATGTTGGAAATGTCTTTCTTTCAGAGCATGCGAATTTTTTTCTTCCCAATAATGGCTGTTTCTCCAATTAAATACCCCTCGTCTGGTAAAAGTCGCTTCATCGGTGAACATAATATTCTTAATAAAATTTCGGTCACCATTATGCTTGTTGAGAATACGTTGGAAGAACTGTAACCGTCGTGGGAGATCTCTTGAAAGCAAATTTTGAACAGGAGTGAAGTGATACGGGTGGAACTTTTCTTTTTTTAGAATTCTAATAATAGACGACTGACTTACTCCTGTTGCTGATGACAAATGACGTGAACTAACTGTAGGATTTTCATCTATTCGAACCAAAATTTCATCTTCTTGATTAGGTGAAATTTGTTTCGGACGACCACCTCGATTTTTATTGTGAAATGACCCGGTTTCACCCAAACGATGAAATATATTTGAAAAAGTTTTGTCATTTGGTTGCCTTCTGCCTGGATATAACAATTCATACCTTCTGGCTGCAGAGCGCCCGCAAAAATGTTCTTGTGCGTATACAAAAATCATATCCCGCATTTCTTGATTCTTAAAATGATTGTGACGAGGCATTTCAATCGAAAAAGTATATGATAGCTTTAAAAAATGCAACAATTGACTATACACTCGCAGAAAAAAATATTCACTGATAAGAAATTTCATTTACCAGCAGCAATTATCTGACAGTCCAAAGCACACTTTTCATAAATGAAATACTATTTGAAATCCCCTTCCGGTACTCTGAACTGTTCAATTGCGTTTTTCTCGAAAACTAATGAGAATATCGGGTTTGAACAAGAGTACTAATATTACGTAGACATGATGTTTATGTCATATTTTTTAATAAAAATCTCTAAAAAGTTTCCTCAAAAAAAGTTACAAGTCAATTTCATCATCAGAAATCCTTCACGAGGCTCCCCCTATAACAAAATGTCAAATTATACATAAAATCATATTGCCTGTATAAAATTATGTCTCTGTGCCGATTTTGATAATAATCGATAAATATACAGTGAAATTATTAGCAAAAAACGAAAAAACAAATTCAACTTTAACGCCCTTTATCTTTTTCCACAGCAATATTTTATTGAGGTATATTTGGTCCTATCGCCATATTTTGGTCCAAACAATCTACCCTTAGCGTATGTCCCGATAGTTATGAATCACCCTGTATATACATACAAATATCCCAAGCGAAATGCATCCCGTACCTTTAAAACCAATGTAACCCTCCCCGTAGTAACTCAATCTATGAGTACCACAATTTGTACTGAAGAGCTATTGACAGGCTGTACTCACCAGTACCCAATGGTACTTTAGGATCCTATAAATCCCTCTATTAAAATCCTATATAACCCCCAAGTAAATTCCTTCAAATCCCCCCAAGTATAATCCTTCAAATCCCCCCAAGTAAAATCCTTTAAACCCCCCAAGTAAAATCCTATAAAACCCCCCAAGTAAAATCCAATAATTCCTTCCAATTGCCTGGATTGTTCGTTGGGTATAAATATATACAAACCAGTATCTACATACAAATAAAGCTCCTCAAAACGAGTACTCAATTACCCGATAAAAATGAGAAAACTATATACTTGAGTCCCGAATACACTATAGGGTTAAATGAATATAGTATACCATACGTATCTATGGCACAGAATAACGTTTACGTAATTAAATATGAAATCTGAAAGTAATTATTAGATATAATATGGCGCAATAACATCATATGAGCTCATAAGCGTACTACCACCAACTCGAATAACTCAAAATATTAAAATTGAATAGTCACAGAAACGTTTACAAAATCTTACAATGGGTGTAGTTATCACCAATTCACATTCGCAAATTGTAAATGGTATGACAGATATAATCTGAACACAGTAATCACAGTAATTAATACTTGATTTACATAAGTATGGTCGTAAACTGACTACTACTAGTTGCTTACGGTAACCGAAAAATCAATGAACTACAACATACACCGACTGATATTATAAGCAATTATTATAGGCAAAATGTACTTTTTAAATGAACAAGTCAAAGTTTAAAACTTGCGTGAAATCCACAATGCCTTCGATGACTGCTAGCGGTGGCTACCAACTCCTACTTTCTGTAGAATGTTCTAAAAATCCATATCGTACTTTTCGAGTCTAAGGTAACATCCAAATATAAGTTAATCTGACTCAACGTTGACCCATACAAGTTGAAGAAAAGTAAAATAATAACCAAAAACCAAAACCAGGAGAGAAAAGAGAAGAGAAGAAGAAGAACCCAATTGGCCAGATTGAGCTCTAATATAGGGTTGAAGGTGTTATTACCCTAGGGACCGTGACAAAGGCTTACTCAAATAATATTTCCTCTTTAAGATGGGGTGTTCATGTACAGAATTTAACATCCGAACTGGAATTACACCATGAAACAAATCACTTCTGTCGTTGAATTATCTATTATTCCTCAGGTCTATAAATAATCTCCAAACAACTCCAAAATCTCCAACGATACCTGGGAAATATGTGTCACAAGTCGGTCATCCCTTAATATAAGGTGAAATACTTAATTATTTTATTCGAAGATGTGACATAAATTCAACGGCTCACATCACTCGGTACCCAACGAACAATGAATATCCACAAGCAAACTAAAAACCCTCGTGTTCAATCCAGCCAGCTAATCAGAATGCTGTCGAGATGTCAAAACGTTCATTAACCAATAGCTTTGGGACACTCAACAATTATACACCACAGATCAACATATGCATAGACACTTCACTGAGAAGTGCGTTACAAAGATATGTAGTGCGTTCGAAATAACACCACGTGGACATGCTCCACAATAACAAAATAAATACCTTGACGTATAGTTAATTAGGAAAGGTAATAAATATTGCTCGCATACTCTCAATATTAACTAATTGAGACAATAAACCACTTTTGCCAAATAATTTCGGTAGGCGAAAAACCGTCCATCAATTGTCAACAACGATTCCTTAATTCGAGCTCAGAATCGTCTCAACGAACGCAAGTCTGTAGTGAATGAAACTAACATAGACATCAGATCTGTCACAAATGAAAAAATAATATACGGTGATAAGAATTCATGTATTTAGTACACAACAAAATAATGTTATAACTCTCTTATTATCCATCCGCTTATCGTTTATAGTTGAACGATATTATTAATTATTTCCAAAAATAGATGACACTGGATTGTAAGTCAAAATGATGTTAAATTGAATGAAGAATTATATTTTAAACTTTCTGTAACTGAATTCGCACAACAACAAAATTGAAACGTATCAATTTTAACATGTTATTCATGATCCCCGACCCTAAAAACTCCCGAATACCAATTTGCTAGAAAGTCGAATCATTAACATATAATTAAACCTTTCCGAAACAAGATTTTTTCAAATGCACTGAAACGGGAAAATAATTGCTTCGGATGTGTGAAGTAGCTTATTGTAATACATAACAAATTCAAGATCATGCCAAACAAGAATATTGCGCGGCAAGCTTTAAAATATGTTAATCACAGAATAACTAACGTCACAAATCTGTAGAAAGTATCCTTCAATTTGTGTTTAATATTGACAAAATCTTTGAATGAACTTTTGAATTTTGAGAATCAATTTATAATTTCAAAAATTCTCAAATTCCGATTTTGAATAAAGTTATAAAAAATATTCTTGAAGAATGGGAAATTTTCAATTGAAAAGTCCCGTCTCCCGGAACTCTATCTCCATTATTTATAATTTTAATTTAGCTGAAAATACAGCTCCGCGCGACCGCTACAGCAAAGAATTGGTTTCTTTCTTAAAAGGTTACAAAAAAATTTGAAAGTGGTTAAATTTTGTTTGTTATCATTTTTTAAAGTTAACAAAAAATTAAATTTTTAATTTTTAGTATATTTTATTGTTTTTGTAATAATAAGGGCATTCAATAACGTGCATTTTTTCACGTCATTTGTTTATAAATTGTTTGTAGACAAGTGAACTATTTTTTTATTTCATTCGACATATTATTGTCCTATGATTATGATGACTTGAAGAAACAATTCTTGTTTTTTCATTGTTATTAATGGATTTTTTATTTTTCTATAATTTAAATGATTAGTTAAGAATTTTTTCTACTCAAAAATCATAATTGGCATATCTGAATAGAGTTACAAAGAAATATCAATAATTTCATTCTTTATCAAGTTATGAAAAAATTACAATATGTAACCAATGCTTTTTTTATATTTTAAGGAATTTTCATACTTGATCAACTTACTTAAAATATATTCGTATAGAGTGGGCGCACAATTCGACTAGTTTTTCTCTTACAGTATTCATTTCCAAGCTGCAGACTCATATAAAGTACTATGTTTTTGACAAAGTTGTAAGAAAACGTTGTTTTCTGACCGTGGTTTTCGACCAAACCACTTTGAATGAATCATTGAGTTATCCTCAGTTAACGCAGAATTTAATACTATTTTTCGGTAGTGTACCGTTTAGGACTTACTGACAAAAAATCAAAGAAAGTTCTAAAATTTCGGCCACTAGATTTGGTAATGTTGTAGTATTTTATTTTCCGTATCATTATATAGGATTATTATTGCGTTATGACAGGAGGACGTTCAAAAGTGGGTATGCCGTTCACATAATGGAAACGATGAAAGTCGATAAAATTCCAAATCACGAATAATATTCAGTTATATATAGTCAGATAATTCATCCACGTTGAAACACATTGAAAAATCATCAGTAACAACGGTATATATTTTCATTAATCCAACATACTTTGCCAAACTGAGAGCCCTTTTTGATGGGACTGACGAGTAAAATTATTCCGAACTCAATATGGTAGGTTATTCTGTAGTGAAGTTACAGAGAATCCGTTGAAAACGGTTCATGATTAAATGATTTGGTGAGATGGGCGTCGATAGTAGATAGCTCAAAACTTACAGGGAAAAGAACTTGTAATAACGATGCTCTATTAGAAATGAACAGATTAAGGGGCAAAAACTAAAAAAGCGTAGAATAAATAATAAAAAACTTTTTAAAAGACAATCTTTAATTTGAGTTGTACTAAAACGAATAAAATAAGTTTAACTCATCGCTGACCATGATATACTCATTTTTTGTTCAATTATTTGGTTTCAAATAGTTTGTCGTGCGAATTGGGAAAAAATAAATACCTCAACTAGTTCTTACTCATCAACCAATCACTGTCCCATGAAATTTTACTTTTATGAACATTATAAATTATATCATTGTCAGCGATAACATGAACTTATTTTATTCGTTTTTGGTACAGCTCAAATAAACTGGTACCGGAAACTGATAGTCGAAATGATTTTCGGAACTACCCTGGTAAACGCCCATATGGTGTATTCAGAACTGACACAAGACATCAAAAGCATCACGGAATTCAAAGAAGATATTTTGAAACATATTTTCGAAAAAACGTATCTATTCAGGAGCCCGAAGCTCAACCAAATTTGTAAGCTGAGCGACACGAACTGGAGCAAACTGGGAAGCGGTTGCATTGCACAGTATGTTACGAGAAATTTAGTGCAGAGTTTGGACGAAAAATGGCTCAAAATAAAACCACAAGAACGACTTGGTCTTGCCCTACTTGCAAGAAAGCATTTGTATCGACTGCTTCTTTCACTCTCATAAAAGTTATGTAGCATGATAACATGATTCTACTTTATAGCAGAATCTAAATTTTCGTTTAGACCTCGTTTTTGTGTGAACGAGTTTTATTTTCATGAATTTTTTTTAGAAATAACAAACTGGTCTATTAGTTTATATTATACCCATAACTTCTAATAATAAAGAGTCTACGGCTTTGTACAAAAAATTTCAACCCACAATACACAATTATGACGAAAAAGTCCAAACTAAAAATAATTTTCGAGGACTTTTTCTCGCGTCTTGCCTACTGTGCCGTGCACAATTAGTTCTCATAGGAATTATAGGCTTTTGAGAGCAATACGCGGTGCCTCGCTAAATTAAAGCACACACCCCGTGCCTCATGGCAGTCAACGTGTTAATTCGAGTCGCTGATATATCTGGCACCACTGCTTGATGCACAGAAGTTGATTCGATGAATATATTACCCAAAATCGGACGCAGAGTTGCATATATGGTGAATGAGAATATTTGTGGATGCAGAAAAAGCGGTAATATGTGCAGATGCAGAAATACCTGAAAGATGTATGGTAAATTTTGGGAAAAAAATTGTTTTAAGAGTATATTCAAATTTCAAAGTATCTACGTGTTTATCTCAATAAGGACATTGAAAGTAAATCATTGGAAAATAATATACGTCGGAAGGATGAACTAATTATCTGTGTAGTTCCGCAATAGTAAAAATAGGTATAGAAATAATACATCAAAATGGTAAAAATAAAATTGTATTAAAAAGAAAATTATACAAAATTAAAAAATAAAAACAATGTTTAACTACATTTATGTGTACTCTAGCTTGCTCTATATTCATTTAAATAGAAAATAAAGGTCAAATTAATGTTAATAGAAGATTTGTGTTCACTGTCTACAAATTTGTAGAAAAAACATGTGCCGTTTGTAGCTACAAACATTTAAAACATTCTTAACAAAATAGATTTCAAAATCCAGGCATATAACTTGGTAACTAATTTTCAATAAATAAGTTATACAGTTGCCTCTTATAGATTCCAAAAATGGTTAAAAAATCACATCTTACTGATCATGTTTAACATTTATTTTATAATGCAACCATTTTCGTCGCAACAAAAGACCAAGCAAGTGGTGTAAATGGTAGAGGAAGTCGTTGATTCAAATGTTAAGGCCGCCTCTTTTTTTTTAAAGGAGTCTATGAGAGAAATATATCAGTTGCCATCACTCACATCTATTAAGCCCAAAGTCAAAATATCTTTCTATATGGCCGACGTAGTTAGAAATATTGGTTCTCTAATAAGGCGGATGGAGTATAAATATTTATTTCTCTGCACCAACCACTTCATTGTAGATGCGACTTTTCACTGTCCAATTATAATTGGTTTTACTTGACATAGTCTCTGCCGTTAGAGCTTTTGAATGATTTTCACAATTGAATATGTTGTCAATAACTAGGGTAAATTCGAAGCCAGCGTCTTTGTCTTAAATTTGCCCAGTAGTGTTATGTTATATTTACTTATGTCAATATGAAACTATTTCTTCATGTATTCAATTGTGTAACTAAGAGCAGTATAATATACAAATATATTAGATAAACCAATTACTATGATCTTAAGCATAATCTAATTTGAAGCGAAAATAATAAACTGCACGTATTTCTGCTACATTTTTGTAAGTAACTATATAATACTTACAATAAAATATATAAATACACTAGATATGCATAGCAGTTTGAAACTTACATGTAATTACAAATATCAGAATTACTGGACTAGGATCTAGTCAGTTTTTAGCTCTTATATACAAAAAAAGTTAATAATTCAGTGTACATATTTGGTAACTTTCATATACTGAACACTCTGTATATGATAAGAGTATAAGAATTATTGGTATAGGCTTGTACACTTCAAAAACTGGCAGAAGGGAAGCTAACAAATGTTTTTGTGTATTTTTGATTGTTGTTAGACATTAACATTTAGGAAGTACGTGGTATATACATATTGTAATATTTTAATTCACTGAATATTGATTATTTAGTAGTGTCTACATTATTTTTCATGTAAACTGCATTGACGTTACCTTTACTACTGTCTGTAAATAATCTAAACAAATCATTGTATGAATAGTAGTTATAAAGGCGTTAATGTAACAGAATTTCAATATTAATTGCATTGATTACTTGTGTAGTAAGTTGAATTTTATCTAGTTTATATAGCAATAACTAACATAATATCGACTCAAAATGAAATTCAATCAATGTTAACAAGTAATCGATAACTATTAATGGCTTAATTACTACGATTAGGTACTAAACGCATGGTAATAAATATATCAGTTATTTTTCTCATGTTGATAATGCCTTGGGGTTGACTTAATTGTTGATATTATTATATCATTAGACCAGCATGATAGTCGTGTTTTAAATGAAACTCACTGTTTCTAGCTAATTCCACAATATAATGAAAATTGTTGAAAATTCTAAAAAATTGACAATTGTTTCGATAAATCAATATCATCATCAGGTAGTCATCAAATGAAATGTACCTTCTGTCATTCTGCCGATGATATTGATTTATCGAAACAATTGTCAATTTTTTAGAATTTTCAACAATTTTCCTTATATTGTGGAATTAGCTAGAAACAGTGAGTTTCATTTAAAACACTAATATGAGTAGATTCCACGAAGTAAGGGTCGAGACAGCATGATAGTATCTTTACAAGAATTTTTGAACGATGTAAAAAAAAGAAGTTATTTTGTATTTGAAAAGAGATACTTACAGATTGGGATAGTCATTTTGAGTTATAGATTCGATGTTTCTCTCGCGTAGAGAAAAGGAATGGAATCGGAAAGAGTCAAAGTAGTTAAACTTTGAGCTGCTTAAAATTGCCGGCGAAATGTGTGGTCAACAACTGAACATTGTCTCATTTCTCTTCTCGAATTAACTTGGACGCGTATGCCTTGGTCTTTCTATAAATTGTTATATATGCTCACAGCATATTGTTTATATGTAACATTTTTTATTTATTTCCCTCAGTATTCCTTCTATATCCTATTTTTTTTCTCCGTTTCATGATCACTTCAACAATGGCTACTTTCATTTTCTTAACCTTGTGTTTCCATTTTTTGATAGTTTTTATAAATAGTTGGTCATATTAAAATTCTGTTCCATCCAGTTAATTTGAAAATAATTCCTTTGGGTATTTGAATAGACTGAGTTTTGGTGTTTTGTCCTTTATATTTTTCTAACGTCTAGATACTAGTTAAATAAATAAATATAAGTGCTTAGCCCAAATAAATCTTAAATTTTACACATAAGGGGAGAGTTTATACCATATCACTAAATCTTTATGAGGCAATCCCTATGTTCTTAAAAAATGTTGCTCTTGTAGACATTCAAGTAAACACTAAAAATATATATTCTGAACAAAAAATGAAAATGGGAAAGGAATAATAAGAACTATAAACAACCAACAGCCAAAATATGATAATACTTGTGACTTTAGTCTTTTTCTAATTATTGTAAATTCACTCTCGAACTTCCATCAATGGTTGAACTTTGATTTATTACTAATTATATCTTCTTTACGTGTTATATTCAATTTCCCATATTTTTTCATTACACCAATACTTCCAAAATGATAATCTAATAACTTTTACCAAAATTATATTTAATTTTTGATTTTTCTTATTTTGTCGTAATTCAGAACATTTTGTATAATTTAACTTAATAGTAAAAAAAGATTTTTTGACACGATTTCAGCTTTCTTAATTATTAAGTAAAATGGACGTACAAAAAGCCAAAATATGTGTCATAATAGGTACTGTATAAATTCTTCAGCATGAAACAGTAATTATCTTATATTTCACACAAAATAATCACAAATACATTTTAGGGACGGAATTGTGGTGATGGTTTCTAATCTAACTACCTATATACAATTATTTCTACTCCAATAAGACTTAATGTTTATTATAAATGTTTACTCAAATTTTCATTATTAATAATCATTATGTAAGATGTTTAATTTCTCTAGCAAGATTTTCACAGCTACTTTGGAATGAATTACTTATAACTAAGTGAACAAGGTTTTTTATATTCTATTAATCTCAGATAAAAAATAATTTATTAAGAATATTAACAATTGGTAATACATACCACTTAATATTTCTGTACACCCATAGCATATTTCATATATAGTTAAGGGTTATGTTCAGTGTTGATGAAATCAGTGATATTTAAATAAAAATACTTTTTTCATTTTGAACCTTAATGCTTTTCTAGTGGGAACAAAGTGTGAATTTTTGATTTGATTTTGAGTTTATACTAACTGTTACCTATTGAAATTTGAAGTGCTGCATTGTAATTCACTGCTATCAGAGATTTTTGAGAACTAAACTGACGATTCAGTACAAACAAACCAGTTTTAGAAAATATAATAAATTAGTGTGTAAAATTTGTACACGACTTATGGTTTGACACAACTCCATCTATTTTCCCATTTCCTTAAAAACCAGCAAAACAAAATTGTCAAAAAATAGTGACAACTTTTAAATGCTCTCATAGTCGTTTTGGAGTAAAATACATGTGTATTTAAATGTATATAGGCAATAATATAGTTGGAATACACGTAGCATTGTTATTGAAAATTACAACTATAGTTTTTTTAACGGGTCGAATTTTGTTGAAGAATCACTCGGTACATCAAATAGAATCTAAAAAAATCACATATGTGGGTAAAACCGATGGCAATGTTAGAATAATACATACAGAAGTAAATAATAATGTACAAAGTACCAATAAAAATAATTACAAGGGCTTATTTTTCCAGAAAAAATACACCAATAACAAATATTTCACAACCAAAATTATTTACTTTGCTTTTTTACAAAAATAATCATAAACAATCATAACTATATTTCTGAAAAAATGTTGTTTACAGTTTGATATTTGCATATTACTCTTTTAAAGCTGCTGCAAAAGAAATATCACACTGTAAATATGGAATATCTCGAAGAAAATCACATGTTATATATTTAGGAACTGCCTAATAAATAAAGCACTGGAATGTATTAATTTAATCTTAGATTTTAAAAACTGCTTATATTAGAAAAATATTTTCAAATTAAACTCATTTGATTTCATCAAATATTACTTTGATATGTAAACCTCTACTTTCACAATGTGAATAAAAATTTTAATGGCTTTATTCACAGTTTAATTAGAGCCACATCATATTCCGGATTACCTCAAAATCTACTCAATATTTTCAATGTTGAAGCACCTCCTTTCTTTCTCCTCTCGTCCTTAAATTATACCTAAGTCATACAAGTTTTGTAAATGTTTAAATTATAATTCTTATAATATCCTGATAAGTTTTCCAGATCCTGAGGCTTTCCTAACGATACTATACAAAATCACATTATTTAAAATAAAAAATATTGTGATTGTAAATTCTTGCCTAAATCTGAGTATATTCAACATTTTCGGAGCTTCTGCTGAAAAAATATAATCTTCACAAACAGGAGGTACGAAATTTAAAATTTCCACATCATATATTGCCAATATTAATAATCCTAAATTTGTTCGAAACACAATATCCATGTTAGGACATTAGAAATAATATTTTTTGTATGTTCTTCAACACAAAGTAAAGTTTAACGGTGTCAACCTCAAAAGATATGGAATTTCTTAAATATGTTATTCAATAATATACATCCAATAATCGGTACCTTTGCTTATTTGTTAGTCAGTTCCAATAAGGCATAAAACTCTAAACTTGATAATATATTTTTCTAAGTACACTGTAAAAGGCCACAAGTTGTTATAAAAGGCAAATGGCGATAATGATATAAATGTATAATCATTAACAATGTTAATCAAGTACAAAACGTCTTTAAAACGTTGAGATCGCTCTATACTCAAAAATACTTTTAGATCTCCTAAGGACATCCTGCATAATATTTTGCACTTTACTCAAAACGTTTCATAATCTAAGAAACAAATAATATAAAGTCAAAAGTATCCGATGTTCTGCACTCTTTAAAGGAGTATGTGTGCGCCTCTGATAGGGTGACAATTCCTTGTTTTCCAACAATTTTCCATTGTTTTTGTCTTAAAAACCATATGAAAATCAGGGTTTCACTATAAACGAGTTCATACAATATAAATTCAATAGAAATTGGTAAGTATATTACTTTTTTGCACGATCGGTTGTTATCGACTATTTACCATGCCCATTTCCATGACAGTAAGTAGCATTTACTGCTTTGTCAACGGTGAACGGTAAGTAAATTTAATCGAAAATTCCAATATAAATTAGGTAATAATAATATCTACGGGCAATCTATAAATTATTTATGAATATTAAAATTAATAGTACCTACAGTTTAAATTATTTAGACAAAATCCACTTATTTGTGTTTGTGCGGCCTTTGCGTTACTAATTGAGACTGCTGCAGAGTTTAAATCTTGTGGTATTGTTACATTGTTGTGCAAAATATTTTCAGAAAATTGTATTTTGTTATGAAGAGAATCCTCTACATAACTCTTTGCTTCTGTTGAGAAACGCCAACCACCATGACGCTTTAATCCAAGAACATCAACACCACTATTAGACAAAAGGGTCGCTGAAATCCTCCTAAATGAATGACCGGTATAGTTCTAGGATGGCTAAATTTAAAAAATTTGCAATTTTAAAAGGCCAGCCTCCGATTGTTCCTTTTCCCACTACTCGACCTGTACATTTTCCATTGCAATATCGTAAGAAAAAGCGGTTTGTTTTTAGTTGTGGTGTGGTGGCCGAAGTTTGATATATTTACGCAAAATTTCTAAACATGGTATTTTGTCGTTGGGTCTGTTAAGTACAGTAAAGTTGCACTGGACATTTGTTTTTGTATAGTGTAATTTTACAATGATTAACCCTTCTTGGTCTTGGATGTTATTTATAGTAATATTGTACAACTCTTCCCTTCTACAGGCACTGAATATCCCTAATATCATTGCTACCTAAAAATAATGCCTATAATTATACATATTTCACGGGTAATCTAATCATTGTAAATATAGAGGAGCGGCGGATATTATGAAATAATCGGGTAATTCGGAATACCTTGATGTTTCTCCAGTTCAGTGATATTACACAGCGGCAACACTGTCCCTACACTTCGTAAAGCAGTCACTAAGCGGCCACATCAAACCAGTCAGATAATGTCATTCAGAGAGAAGATATGCTGTTTGATTTGAATTTTGGTTCCTCAAAACTAGTGCAGAAGTCAGAAAATATCAAATTATTTCGGAAATAGCTATATTTTTCCAACGATTTCTCTTGTGATACCGGTAAAGCTATATTCAACCTTCAATTAATTCAAGGTAAGGCTTCACTAATGTTTTCTTTTTCATAATTTTTTCAACTAAAATCAAAATGCAGGTGTCGGGTAATATGGAATAGTAGTATTCCATATTGGCCGACTATTCCATAATACCCGCATTATTATCTTTATTTCACTTAGATATGTTCTACTATTTTCAGAATGGCCAGAAAAAGAAACAGTAGCGACCATCAATAACGCAAGCAATGGGACAAGGGCAACATGAAGCGAATTATTGAAGCAGTTCGAGATAAAAAGACAACTCTATTTCGTTTTATGAAGCAAGATGAAAATGATCTGGATACCATTGTAAGTCAATAAACAGGGCGAAAACCCATTCTTTCGGATGAACTCGAGAATAAATTGGTGGACTCAAAGTTCTATGGCCTGACAAGAAGAGATTTGAGGTCAATGGCGTATCAATTAGCAGCATGAAATGGAATTCAAAATCCATTTCATGACGGCATTGCTGGAAAAGACTCGATGTATGGGTTCCTGAAAAGACATCTAGAACTATCTTTAAGAAAACCAACTGGAACATCTAGTGCACGTGCTTCAGGCTTTAGCAAAGAAGCCGTGAGTGGTTTTCTTGATTTGAGTGAATCTATATATGACGAACACAAATTCTCTGGAGATCGAGTGTACAATGTTGACGAAACGGGACTATCGATTCTCCAAAGTAAAATTTCACATGTTATTGCGTTGAAGAGAAAACGCCAAATAGGATCTATTACATCAGCAGAACGTGGGTCCCTTTTGACAACAATTATGTGCATGAGCGCCACCGGACATTATATTCCACCCATGCTGATATTTGCTAGAAAGAACATGTCTGCCTTGTTAATGAAGGGTGCTCCGCCAGGAACCATTGTCGCTTATCATCCATCAGGATGCCGCACCTCTACCTTATAAATTAGGAATTCCTCATCTGGTGCTTCGGTCAGAAATTTTAACATATCCTCGCGTGTAAAACTGCCAGCCTTCTTAGGCCTATAACCAACATTTTTTCATTTAAGATTAAAGTGGAAACTTTGGATATATCTATACCATCATACAGAAAGGTTGTTGATTTTATCATGGAATATTCAGCCCATAAACTGCCAGAGGCTTTTAGTTGTACATTTCTTTGAACAAAATAGGCTAATAAACTTTTTTCATTAATATCCACACGTTTATCTTGACACCACTTCTTGAAAATTCTGTATGTGTTTTCATACCGATATTTGGATTTTTCTGGTATTATTAACGAACATCCTTCTTACCATGCTTGTTCTATTTCATCCATTTCACTTCGTCTCACAGCTCAATAATAATATCGAATATCAATGTGCAAACAATATGACAAATCAACATTTAAAGTGAGAGCAGAGCTATTTGTTTACTAAACATTGCCTCATAACAATCACCTTAGCAACCATGTATGTGCTACACGAAAAATGATGAATAGAGAATTTGAATGAAAACGTATTATTCCTATTATGATATTAATTAATTATTATTGATCCCGATCGTGCAAAAAACGTTATAAACATGTCGAACGTTAAGGGGTACCGATCTCAGACAATAATTATTGTAGTCGTCGCTTCGCTCCTTCTCCAAACAATTGCCTTCGATCGGTAAACCATCCTTACCGTTCTCCATACTTAATATACTATTTTTTAATGTAGAAAGTGAATACAGTCTACAAATAATATATATAAACCTTATTTTGCTTAAATAAATAAATAGAGCTTTTTGTTTCTTTTATAAACTTAGAGAAAAGCTATTAGTTATACTTGTTTAAAGTTTTGTGATAACCATATAATCACTAAGCTTTATACTATTATACAAAATTTACAGGTTTAACGTCGTTTTGGAACATATTAAATTTGTATTGTATCATTTATTCAAATGTACATTAACTGTTGTTATCATGTACATAGAAATAAAGTATCATGTTATGTTTTTAAATATTTTTCTTCAGGGATAGCTAAACATTACATTATGTTTATGATAACTGTTAATTATTTTGAAGGAAGTGAACAGTATTAATGTGTTTTAAATCACACCGAATCTCAGTGATTATTAATCATACTCAAACAACAGGAACGTCGTTTATAGTTATTTAACGGAAAAGTGTATTTATAAGGGCGATTAACAATGGGGATAATTTAACGAGCGAGCGAAGCGAGCGCGTTAATTTTAGAGATTGTGAATCGCCATTTTAATTCACGAGTTTGTTACAAAAATTTTCCGTCAACCCTAGTTTTGAATTTAAAATATACACAGAATTTTAAGAAATTATAACAATAAAATAAATAATGACATACAATGACAGAATCTAACACAGCTACTTGATTTCAAAGTTTTAGTATGTAAGCCTACTATAACACAGGCGACTGCCAATGTAAATGTATTAGAACAATATACGTTGAGTTGCATGTAATAAAATCGTAGATTAATAGAAAATCATGCATTAATAGGGATCATTTATCAACGATTTTGAGTGCGTTAAAATACATCATAAATGGACGGTCGACGGAAAAAAATTAAAACAAAATTTAAGCAAAAATTTATATTTCCTTCACGTATATATTTATATTTAGAAATTTTATGCATGTAGTTGCTATTGGTCTGTGAGTTCAAGTATTTTGACGAAGAATTTCATTGTCAAAGAGGTTATTTGAACCATGCGAAGTGATTTCAATTGATTGCTCAATTAATTTCAAAACACCTCTTTTACTACCGATGTATATAGAGATGTTGGACTTTATTACTCCTTTTTATTTCATAACAAAGTTTAGTATTATTTAATAATAGGGTGCAAAATGAACAAATGAAAAGTAGATAATTCCGTACAAATCATTGACTCAAAGTACCCTTTCGTATTAGCGCGAGTCGAAGGTCACGTTTTGACATTTACTTGTATGACTACTTTAAACTACAGTTAAAAAATAAATTTGCTGATGACAATACAATCTGTTCTATTTGTAGGATGTCCTCGGCTGGATCTTGAAAGTTTCTCTAGAATTCTAATCGAATCATAAATAAAGGAATGTGCTCGTGTAAAGTGACATATAAATAAAATATAAAAATCTTAATGGGATGGCAAAGTTATTCATTTGGCCGTCTTCGGTAGATGACGCTTCATATGCAAAGCTAAATGATCGCTCCGAGCGAAGGAGCGTTCGCATACACCACATTTAAATGGCTTAGCGCCTGTGTGTTTGCGGTAATGGCGCGTTAATTCATCGGATCGTGCAAACCGCCACTCGCATTCGGGCCACTGGCATTGATACGGTTTTTCACCTGAAAATGATAAGAAACTAAAATGAAATAATTTGTATATTAATTAATAAACTGCCAATTAAACTCAGAATAATAAACTCAAAGCTTTCTGAACCGCTTCAGTTACGATTAAGAAGGAAAGACGTACTAAGTATAGTATATTGAAAAGGACATCAATCAAACAATTTCTAGAGAGATTAAGGGTAAATGCTTATTTTTTGGTTTATCTGGTAATCCGTTTAAAATGCTTCTATTCGATACCATTAATCTTTTTTGGCCTTGTTAGTGAAATGGAATATACTTTGCTTACATTTAATCTATTAATGAAATTAATGAAGTTGCATTATCTTGTATAAAATTAAATCATAAATCTACCACGTTATACAAGGGAATGATGACCAGCTCCATTGCTATTATATGAAAACAGTCTATAATGGATGAAACTAATCGTTAGCATATTTGAGTTTTATTCTATGCGTTTGCGTTATTAAAAGGATTCCAGGATATCTTCGATTTACCTTCGCCAATTGTTAAAACTAGTACAAAACTTTTTTAAAATGTAAATAACTATGAAAGAATTTACCTGTATGTATTCTTTGATGCGCTTTCAGATGTGAGCTTTTTGTATACACTTTCGTACAACCTGAGAACAAAAATTAACGTAGTTATTATCCAATTTCTGTATAAAATAAATCAAATAAGTTTTAAATATTATAATTATAGCGATTATTCAGATTAAAATGTATAGAAATAGCAGGTTTTGAGAGAATACAGGAAGGTGTGGTAGCAGAATTTTCACATCTAAATTTCATTTTACAATTTAAAATATATGAATCATCACATCTATCACAGAAGCTGAAAAAATATCACTTAAATCTGAGGAGGCTCATCTCATGAATGAAATAAACTTAATTCATCTTGGTTTGTTCCAAAACATTGCTAATGTTAACATGCATAGTGATCATAGTGAATTTTATGGATTTTCGGTACCTTTTGAACAGACCACGTAAAGCAAAACCTTAGTTGTACCTCTCCAGGAAGAGTGTCCTGTATGGCAAGAAATATGTAAAGCAGAATTTACACTATCACTTTTGATGTATATCCAAAATGAATCTCTCAGAGTGAAAGCACCCAAGGTGGTCATCCTCGTTTACATATTTTCATCCAGTTTGCTGGTTTCACTAGTAATGCAAAGATTATACGCGGAGTCATTGACATAAATTCACGTGGACTAATACATGAACTAAACTATGTATCGACAACTGAACGAACTGAAAGACGTTGGTGAGTAAAACCACGGGTGTTAAGGAGAGACAATCTGGGAGTTTTGTCAAGACTGTTAACAGAATGGGCAGAAGAAAATCCTGAAGTGTATAGAAATCGTTTAAGAATGAACGAGGAACAATTATTTTTCGAAAAAGTATCTCCGTTTATTTAAAAGAAAGATACTTTCTTCCGAAAAGTGGAATAAAAAGTGAAGATGTCACAATTCACGTCTTCCACTGCGTCTTCACTCTGGATGATTATCGTTTATCTTTAGTGTACACTCTGGATGACACCAAACCGAAAGGCAATTTACTCTTATCACTGTGGATGAATTCTCCACGATGATGATCAAAAGTGACTACTGCAAGTGAGCCTTTAAGCTTATGTGCAGAGGGGAAAAGTTATTGCTCTCATTGAAAAAAGAGTAGCTCAAAGAAACATAGGAGAGATAGTTTCAGAGAGTGCTATATCAAAAACGTATGCAAAGTATTTGGAATTCTTGAGAATAAACTAAGGAAAAGTCGTGGAATAATTGAACAAGACAATCGCTTTGTGTGTCAATTTGCTAAGAGAAATCCAAATATTTCTCATCCAGAGCTAAAACGAGAATTTTTGGAAGTCGCAGTTGTACGCGGGAAATATTCGAAAAAGACTTCGTGCTCGAGGGTTGTACACCAGAAGACAGTTACGAGTTTCTGACTTGTCCAGGCATTATAATATTAACCGGCTAGCTTGATGTATTCAATAGACAATTGAAAATTGGCAAAATGTGACCCTCAAATTCGGGTCTTCGATTTCCAGGAAGAGAAACTAGATTCCAAGCTGTCCAGATCTAGCCCAAAATATAAGGGAGGCACAGTAATGTTCTGGGGAGATCCGGCAAAAACAACTTGGCTTCCCATTCCACCAACTTTAACTGGTAGGATATATGTTGATTTGGAGTTAGAACCAGTAGTTAGACCTTCGAGAGGTTCATTTGGAGATAGGTGTAAAAACTTTAAAGTAACCTGCATGTTCACCGGACCTAAATCCCATTGAAAATCTTTGGTACTAGCTCAAAAGAAGGGTAAGAGATCGTCGAGATAATCTAGGAAATGTGGCACAACTCAACCCGACAACATCAGCAGGATGGGAAAACATACCTCAAGAATATGTTCATCATTTAATCAGAATCATTCCAGCTGGAATTCAAGAAAGCATAAAGGCCAGAGGTGGCAATATGGATTACTAAAATTACCAATTTTCTATTTTTTCTTCTTGTTTTGTACCATAACTTCATATCTAATCTTACTTATTGAAAAACATTAGGTTTAATGTCGTTAGTAAATCAATTGTTCAATTTGTAGGTAATTTTACTTTTCCGCCCAACCTATCTAATATGCGAGAAAAGTATTGGTTTACCCAAAAAAAAGTAGGAATTTTGAAAAAAAAATGAGTTAGTTTTATGTTTTTCATCAAGAACAGCACAAAAAACTGTTTTTAGAAAAAAAATCCTGTGTGTATGTCGTCGTCGGCCACTTTTCGTTAGCACGATGCAGCCTCCGGAGTGCAACAAGTCACCAATTTTATGATTGAATATTGTTCAAGACGTTTCACAGATGAACCCTATTGATTTTCAGCTCACCAGAGCCAGTAAAACAGGTGCTATAGTACTTTAAGTACGAAATTTTTGTCATTTTTGACGATACAGCCTCCGGAGTATAAAAGTGACCAATTTTATGATTGGATATTATTCAGAGCACCTCAAAGATGAACCCTATTGGCATTCAGCTCACTAAAGCCAGTACAACGAGTGTTATGGTATTTGAAGTACCAAATTTTTGTAATTTTTGGAGAATTTTCAGTCTGTTAGCACGATACAGCCTCTAGAGTGTATACAAGTGAACAATTTTATGATTGAATATTGTTCAGGGTATGTTATAGATGAACCTTATTGATTTTTATATCATCAGAGCTAGTACAACGGGTGTTATGGTACCTGAAGTGCCATATTTTTGGTCTTTTTTGGAGAAATTTAGGGTTGTTAGCACGATTCATCCTCCGTAGTGTATACAAGTGACCAATTTTATAATATATTTTTCAAGGTGTCTCACAGATGCATGCTATTGATTTTTAGCTGACTAGAGCGAGTACAGCGGGTCCTATAAATCCATATATACTACATTTTGGGTTATTTTTGGAGTAATTTCGTTTTGTTAGCACGATACATCCCCCGAAGTGTATACAAGTGACAATTTTATGATAGAATATTGTTCAGGACATTTCACAGATGCGGAAAAGTTAGTTTTAATCTTTAAAACCGGCTATTTTTTATTTTTCATAGTATTTCATAAAAACCGAAATTTAATTATATATTAAAAAATAATATATATTTCATGTATATTACTAAATAATAGGTGAAACCATATTAGGTTGCATATGGAATGCCTAAATTATTTTTGAAATTTCAATTATCAATATTTTTCAAAACACTAGCTAATTTTTCGATTAGGTATAATTATAAAAAAGAACTATGCAATTAAGGGACAATAAATGTTGAATTTACATAGTCCCAAAAGCAACGATCTGAGTTACATTCTCAATAGAGAGAACGAATTTTCTCTGTTACTTATAACCATATTTTTGATATTTCTGCCAAATAAAATTTTTTGTAGGTGACCAGTAAATCAATTATTCTTAAACTATCACATATTTGGGCTTCTTCTACGTACTCCTTGACATACCGGTTTGATAATGTGCTCACAATATATAGATACCTTCTTCTGTAGTAAATGAATAAAATATAATCACAATAAATTACACCACGTGCCGTAGCAGAGACTTCGCGACATTGTCGATCTACTTGTCTATTCCGGACTTAGCCTTAGCAGCAACAAGACAACGGATAATCCAGTTTATGTAGCACTAAAAATATCTAGCTGATGTTAACCTTCTTTGATTGATAAAAGTATTAACAGTCACACTAAATTTATATTACAACTTAACTAAAATTCACTAATTCAATATTGAGCCTGAAATAGTGTGTAATTTGTAATGAATAAAGAAAAATTGATGTCTCTTTATTGAATTTAAATCGAGAAGATTGTGAAAAATATAGCAGCAAAACCAGCAAAATTAAGGCGCCCCCTTATTATTTCACCATATAAAATATTTTAATCTCATTACAAACTCTAGTATAGATATACAATCGGTTATTTTACTCTTCAATCCGTTAACCAGTATTTAAATGGCTACATAGTTCATGCAAAAATACATCTGATTCTTAGCAAATATAATCGCTAATTATCGTCATATTTTCGTTGATCCACTTCCCGATTCTGATATTAATTTTCAGAAGATGGCGATTTATTCTAATAAATGTATGCGAAGGAAATGAAATATTTACTGCTATTTTAAGAGAAAGGATAAGAATGTGCACATTCTCGGGGTCAGGCCAGGATCTACTCTTACATGCATTTCGTTAAATATGGGTTCAGTTATTGTAAAATATGTGTTTTGAATTCTTCTGCATACAAATGACACGCATTTGCATTCATTTGTTTCTTTTACAAATTGCACCTTCCAATGTTTTATTGTTGTTCTGTGGGTTGATGGCGAATGTAAGTAATAATTTCTATAGTTCACTGGCGGCGCTTAGGGTCCAATTAGGTCACATAGTCACATATATACCATCCCTAACGATTATTTGTTAAACACTATGTAAAGCGGTTTTCACGTATAATTACCGTGAGACTAAAAATAATAGTACATGTCAATACGGCTTTCAGCTAGTTCGACATTTTTCCGAAAGACGTCAATGAAGCGTTTTACTTTTTTTACAATGGTATTTTCACAAACTTTTGCAAATAGGATTTCACAACTTGAGAGTAACTACTATACTATCTTCCGATATCAAAATAATGATGAGAGTGAAATAGTTTTAATAAAAATAAATTAAGTTAGACTAAAATATAAATGTCTTTAATTTCGAATTAAAAATGATTATTAAATATCAAATTGTTAATAACTATATGTATATAGGATGTCCCAACTAAAATTTGCATCTCCAAATATATCGAGTTTTCTCCAAATTTTGAAAAAATGCCAAAAACCGATCAATTTTAACCTACAGGGAGCTGAATTTTTATCGTAGTTTCAAACCTCTTTTTTCACGCCTCTAGCGCCTAGAACCATCCATTGAAAAACCTTAAATAACAGGGGGTGTCAAGTAATACATAATTTTGAAGCTGTTTTCATTGTCTATGCAACTCTGTTATCTTTTTATTTTGAATGATTTTCTTTTGGAAAATACGAATTTTTTTCAACTTTCTTGTTTTGGATGTTGTAAAATATCATCCTCTTATCTACACTAATTGTTGTTTTCATTTTTTCAAAGAGAAAATTAAGGTTGAAAGTGACAGATTTATCATGTTTATTCATAGCTCTTCTTCATCAATACAGTTGAATTAGTAAAACTGTACTATTAAAATAATTAGTATCCTAGTGTTGCTATCTTTAACCAAAACCATGTGGAACAGCTAGGAAGCCGTCAGTATGTTATATATTTATTAAAAAAAATGAAGAAACTGGCTCTGTTTCAAACAAAAAACATAATCGTGAGGGTCGTATCAGAAATGACGCTGTTTAGGAGTAGCTGTTCTTGGTCATCTTCTATTAGATAACAGGCAATCATTGAGAAAAATCGCTCATATATCTGGTGTATCAAAAAGTTGTGTTCAGTGGATTGTCAAAAAACATAAATTTCATCCGTAAAAGATGATAATGTTTCAAGAACTGAACGAAGATGATCCGGATCGACGTTTAAAATTTTGCGGAAATTTCACTCAGCGGTTCAATGATGACGCAGGTTTACTTTACATTTGATTCTCCGATAAAAGTACGTTTACGTTAAATGGTATAATTGTCGTTATTGGAGTGATACCAACACATAGATTTTCAAAAATTGAATGTTTGGGTAGGCCCTTATCGGGCCTTTTTTATTGAAAGAAAATCAACTTTTTTTTCAACAGGAGGGAGCACCTCCATACTGTCATGTACGTCTGCCGTGAAAAAATAAAGCGATTCTTCGACGCTCCCGAACGCAGATAATGTATAATTGTATCATACTTTAACCACTGTACTCGATTAAATGATTTTCATATTGCAGCGCAATGGAAACTTTGGTCAGAACATCGGCTTGGTTTATTCACAATAAATGATGTTGGGTTTTATCACTAATTTATCACAAAGGACTTACGAAATTCCCTTCATAGATACCGAAACTTATATTTGAGTCAATTTTTATCATTGTTAACTTTCCACCGCTGTCCTCATTAGAGGCACTTTTAAGTGACACATTGCACCAATTTACAAAACAAATTTTTCAACGGTTCTGCAAATTCGGACATAGATGGAGGGGATATCTGGAATGAAATTTTACTACTAATGTTGAGTGATGACTGAACTGCAACATTTGAAATATTGAACTATTTATTTTCGAATAATTTCAGACCAGTATTCCCGAATTTTTGTTCAGCCCTCAGAATTTACCTCACGTTACTAGTCATAGTGGCACAAAGAGAAACATCTTTTTATAAACTGAAATTGATTAAAAATGGCGTCGACATTGTCAATAAACTAATTTATCTCTGACAATTATTGAAAACGAAATCCACATAGAAACCAGTGACATTATGAGGGATTTTGCTAATGCAAAAGCTCGAAAAGTGGATTGCGATATACTGAAGCCTTAGTTCTTAAGAATAAATGATCATTTGAAAAATAAACATCTTATTTATTTGAACCATCACGAGATCAAAAGAACGAAATTTCAATGAAATTAGGGATGAATCATCTTTCGATTGAACTCTAGTAACTTCCTAAAAAAAAAAAAATTTTCGCACCCGGGCTCCGAGAAGCCTAGAACCCCCACTGCAGCTAGGCCGCCCGATTTATCTCCTATGGATTTTATGTGTGGGGCTACTTAAAGTCCAAAATTTATGCTACACGACCTGAATCTCTTGAAGACCTTCGACAAAGAATCGTGATAAAATGCCCTTTAATTCATTACACCCGAAATGTTGCGAATAGTTAGAGAAGCATTTGAAAACACGCTGAACCATTGCCTGGAAGTTGGAGGTGGGCTCTTTGAACGGTAGATTCGTTAGGAGTAAATTGTTTTTTTAGAACTACAACTGTTGTTTCCTTTGGGATCAAATATAGTGTACACCAAATTAAACCATACATTCCTAGCACTGACCGCCAAAAATTGAATGAACAACAAACAATCTTAATGGAACCCAAATAATTAACACAATTAAAATAGATATATTGAATTATTTTATCATCACTTACATTTTAAATTTCATATGTCTACCGATTTTACTAAATTTTCACCAAATTTAGAAAGCTCAACTTACGCATCCGTGCTGTACATAATAAATAAACGCGATATCTATTTATATGTAGTATTTTCTCGAAAAAACTATTTGTCCGTCAAATAATTTATTTTGTTACTACAAAAATGAAATACGTTCGCGCATGTCTTCTTCTCGCTTGAAGTAAACTTGCAGGCTTCAGCTTGCAGTCGTAGTCAGTGCCTTTACCTTTTACAATTATACGAATGTGCTGGGTGTGTGCCAAAAAGCAGATTCAAGTACGAGCTGAGCAATTTATGCACAAGAAGTGCCAGAAGGACATACTAAAGAATATCGATTCTTTGCAACGGAAGTTTTTGACAGGGCCTACAAAAAATTTCTAGATAAATGGAAAGACGAAAATAATCTTCTACTTTATTTCAAAGACGAATGGGTCACTCAAAATCGTTTGACGACTACAAAAAACAACATTTCAGCGAGTGGGATGTACAGTTACCAAAGAACAAGTCTGACTGGCCGATGGCAAATGCAATTGTCCAGATTACCTTAGTAATTACGTTTGCAAACATTTAGTTGCGATAGCAATTCGCCTGAAACTGAACCTACTAAAGCAAGAGGCAAGGAATGTACAAATTGGAGAGAAACGAAGAAGAGGACCGCCAACGAAAGCTAAGAAAGATTTAATAGTGCAATAAGTGCTTGTTTCATTTTTGTTTTCTGAATTTTATGTATTTTCATATTTATATTGATTAATTTCCAAGAATTATTCAGACTATGTCCAAATTTATAAACTAGATCTAATAAAACATGATATTTAGGCTAACAAGAATTAAAAATCTGGGTATACTTTTAAAATTGAATGTGGTATAAAATATTGTAAACATTATGTATTTTTGCTAAACAATTAGAATTTTTTAACTGATAAATAATTTAAGACACTGACAAAAATTAAATATATGGGAAAGTATCATGTTAGAATTATATGCGGATTAAAATTTGGTGAACATTTAGCGTTTTTAGCCAACAAAAGTTATTTTTAGGAAGAAATAATATAAGAGTCTAGCAGGATGTAAATAACTGGTTGTCGCTCTAAGATTATATATATTTTTAATTTTGGTGAACATTTAGTATTTTTAGGAGACAAAAGTATTTTTTTTGTACAAATACCACCCGTTTTCTTTCACTATAATCTAAGCAATTTTCTCAAAAAACAGTTGTTCACAAAATAAAAAAAGAACGGGGTTGCGTAGGTAATGAAAGCAGCATTAAAATGATGTGTGAAACTACTATAAAAATTCAGCACCATATATATTCAAATTAACCTGTTTTCACATTTTTTCCAAATCTGAACATAACTCGAAATATTGGTGGTGCAATTTGTACTTGGGTCTCACTGTAAGATACTCAAGCCTACTTACATGTCCTCCTCCAAATATTTCCTAGTAGGAAACTATATATCAAATAATTATTATTTGTGTAAAAAAACGCTTGATTGCAATTGCTATTAGTGAAGGTTATTATTTTTGGGAATCTATTAAATAAAAAAACTTCCTTCATATGGTGACTATGGCCGTTATTTGATCAAACAAAATGAATAATTATAATTTTCTAATTCTCAACCTAACCTCAATACATTTTGTAAAGTACATTAAGAATCACACCTACGTTTAGTAACTAGAAATTTGTTAAGCAATTGACATTTTCGCTGGGATAGTTACAATACCACAGCTGTGATGTTACCTTCATAACCTCATTATTAGTCATATTTATTAGTATATTTCTAACGGTTGATATTTTATAATAACAAATAACCATTATTATGATTCCCCGCAAGCTTAAAGGATATTTTTTATATTTTGAGTTGTAAATCTTGCATTGTTTGATTATATCTTGTACATATATTTTTTATCGGTTTCTTGTGATTTTGGTTTGGAAACTTATATTTTGTCTTGCATTTACAACATTTAATTGAATAGTTTGTGATATTTATCATCATTTACAATATAAAACCGTTTTTCTGGCGTAGATAATTTTGTTAAAAACGTTGAATCACAAATGGATTAACCAGTTGAAATAAAATTATAAAACTAAGATGTCAATTAAAAAAATGTACAAATCAAAACATTACATTTGAAACTGATTCAAGATAAGTAGTATATTTTAATCAAATTGCTAATGTTTTTTTGTCATTAATTATATTTTGGAATTTTTTTTATTTCAAGCATTCCATTTTATCCATACCATTAGTGAGTGAATGTAATAATTTCGAAATCATTTTCAACAATAGAACGTAAGAATATGTGTTTATTCTGACCCACTTGCCTCTTATGTTTTCTCCAACATGCATTGTCATTGTCTCAAAACTGTCATTGTCAGATATAAATGACAGTGACGCTATTCAGAAAAATTTATGTTTCGTTGATCGGGACGATACCCAGATAGCACAAAGTGATACTATGTACGTACAATGAACGTACGTTCATGGACGATTGTACATTCACATTATGTTGTCACAATACTGGACATTCGTCCAGTATTGACGGACGCCAATAAAAGAACATGCGCTGTTTTAATTTATTATCTTTTCAAATTTGAAATAATTACAAACAAATTACAAATATATATTAATTTGAAAGCTTTTTTCACATTCTTTTTTCAAGTTCTGCGTATTATTCAGTGCCGGTGAAACTTTTTACACCAGATTCTAAAGCCAAAATAAATATTTTTCTTCTTCTGTCTATTATATTGTAATGTTTCTCTTATTTATTTAAACGTTTTTATTACGGGTGGGATAAATTTATACACACACGTTATGTCTACTAACAACTACACTATTCACTAATTTATATTCACTTATTTACTGTTTATCTCACGATGTGAAATTATCAACTAGCTCTTTCTGGCTGGTCGGTTCTTTATATATTAGTGCCTTTTTTAGTAGATTATTCTAGATTGCGGCTTACACAAAAAAACAATTGGCTCTCTGGCATTTTCTAGATAAGACTGGTCACAAGATCAATGTCTAAATAAGATAGTCACAACCGTAAACAGTTCTAAGAAATCCCTGCGCATCCGCCATAATTTTAACTTTCATACATGGCTTAGACAGAGTCGGATTCAGGGTCTACACTAGTGTGCTATTTCGTAACAATATGTTGTACGCTTAAATTGTAAGGAATGGAAAACGTTATAAATCTGGCAAAGTTGAATTATGACACAATAAATGGACATCAAGAAAAATGAAAATAACCTTTGATATGCTTTTTTAATATTCTACTTTACATTATTTTAATTTAGAAGCCCTTTTTTAACACGAAAATTTTCAATTTGCTCAGTCTGGTTTTATGGTATTCTTATAATTCCCCAAAAATCAAAATTACTTAGTTAAAGTCCCCGACTACCCTATCCATAAAAAGAAATTTATTATATAGGAGTTCTACAATTTTTTGTCTAAAGTCACACACATAATAAACAAGCGCTTTTATTAATTAATTAAAAATATTATAAAATAAGCGTGATAAAAATGCACATTTAGCGAGAGACGCCAAGTCTAAGTTATGTTCCCCCTTCTTTAGTTCTTCTTTTGCTTGTCTTCTTACTGAGTTTTCGCCATTCGCGCTGCACCAACTACAGTTCACACGGTAAAAATGGCGGCTTATTTGAAATGTTTAAGAAATGAAACGGTAATATAAACTGAATAAAAGCTATAATGATTTTATATTACCCCAAGCTTGCTCAAATATGTGACTAGTGCAGCCATTCTCTAAGTGTGTTCCGCGAAACATTAGAATTCCCAGATACCCCGTAGCGGTTCCGCAAGAATTCAGAAAATAAATAAAAACACCTCTCACTGGTCGAACGTTTGGACGCTGGCGTATCACGAGGCGCAGCCGAACTTAGTCGCCACCCACAGCAGTACAATTTTACTATGCCACCACCACCGATATCTACTTGTGCGCGCTCACAAAGTCGAAATTGTTTACACCGCATTTTTTATATTTCTATTCTTATTTCTGTTTTCTATTTATGAAAGGCGTTGTGAGCCCACAGTCCCTTTGATGAAAGCCGCCTTTGAGATAATACATTATAGTTGTGAACAAGCGACTTTCGGGTCTAACTTCAAAACATAAAGTCGTCATTGCTTCCACCGTATTTCTTGTAATTTTTATTTCGACTTTTTATTTATCAAAAGCGCCGACTCGAGTATTTTTGAGAATTTTCGAGATCGAGGCTAGGACTATACAAGTGACGATCGCGCCTCAACACTCATTAGTCGCCGATTAGCGTTCGGAGCGATAAGTACCTACCTACTTACAAGCTAGTTAGCGAATTGCGAATTTTAAACGAAGTGTTTAGGTATTGCTGTATTCTGATTGTATCAGTTTTGTACACTTCATCTTTGGACTAAACTTTTCTAAGCAGTAACATTATTAATAAAGAGGAATGGAACGTTGGCTTAAAGGCGTTAAACGTATTGCAATAACATCTAACGAAGCTGAATGTTCAAAAGCAGTACGCGCGGAGTATACAGCAATAACCGATCCAGACGATGATGCAACGACGTCAAGGTCCACGGTTTCAAAGGCGAAAAAAAGTAAGTATGATGAATCATATATCAGTTTTGGATTTGTTGATTCCAACGATTCCTCTCTTTACATGTTATGTAGTAAACTGCTTCATAATAGTTCCAATGCACCTGCCAAGTTGCGCCGATATTTGGAATCCAGGTCTAAAGACAAGAAAAAGAATTTTTTGTACGTAAAAAAGAACAATTATTGGAAAGTCAAGAAAACATAAAAACCTTCAAGCTGTATACACGTCTCAATATAAGTTGAATAAAACTTTTGTTGTATTTCGTGTAAACTTTGATAAAATTTTAAAATCGTAGCAAAGCGCTTTCGACTGTCAAGTCATCATCAGTGCTTGCCTACAAGCAAGTAAACCAATAAATTTAATGAAAAAGAAAAATTGGAATAAAGAAGTGAGGTTACTAACTCGTCAGGTAATACTAGGATGAATCCAATTGTCCATACAATGAAAACCAGTTGAAAATATTAAAATACAAACAATTGATTAAAACTGATTATCTAAAATCTATCCCTATAAGGGATTAATAAAGATTAAAAACTATAAATCCAACATGATGTGGTTAAGTCGGCAGGCTGACAAATCAACTTGTGCGCACAGAATGCTAAGGAACGAAGTCCCGTTGACATGGAACTATTGATTCTACGGAATACGAAAAGAAGCAGAATATCTGATAGCCAAAACCACCGAAACAAGAAACAGATTAACAGGACAGTCTAATGAGAACCCACTCTTAACCTGAGTCAAGTAACCGTGATAAAGAGTAAAAAATTCCTTCTTTTTTATTTATTATGAGGCACATATATGACAAAAAGAGAATCCCAACTCAATTCCATTATTAACAACGGTCTAATGAGAACTAATAACAGTAAGGAGCTGAGAGATTTATCGAATTAGTGAATCCCAACTCAATTCCATTATTAACACCGGTCTAATGAGAACGAATAGCAGTAAAGAGCTGAGAGATTTATCGAATTAGTGAATTGAGCAGATTTTATGCTAATATACAAATAAACCTCAACAGATCTGTCAACCGAAGCGAAATGCAACGACACCACCAATCGCACAAGGTATCTATTAATTTAATTTGTTGATGAAAATTGAGCGATCAAATTTATTTGTCTATGAATTCAAACCTGAAAAAGTATAAAGACAGGAAAGACTCACAAACCACGCAACAACAATCAAGTTGAGAGGACAGTCTAATGAAAACCAACTCCCAACCCGAGTCAAGCAACCGTGATAAAGAGTAACCACATCCCTCTTTCTTATTTATCATGAAGCACATATAAGAAACAAAGAGAACCCCAACTAAATTCCATCACTAAAGTAGTTCAATGCAAACCAACAATAATAAAGAGCTAAGTGATTTATTGAATTAGTGAATTAAACAGACTTTATGCCAATAAACAGATAAACCTCGCAAAAGAAATATATGAAATTCAATTTGTTGATGAGAATTGAAGGATCCAAACTATTTGTCTATGAATTCAAACAAGAAAAAGTTATTCAATGAAGATAGGAAAGACTTACCAACCACAAACCACGTAAGAAGAATCAAGTCCAGAGCACAGTCTAATGAGAACCAACTCTTAAGAACCCAATTCAAGCAAATGTGATAAAGAAGCCTAACAAGACCCCTGAAGTGTTGACTAAAGAGGAAACCCAACTCGTTAATTATTAAGATCGGTCTAATGAGAACCGAACTCAATAAAGGAATGAGATAATCAACGAATTAGTAAGTTTAACCTTAACAGCTCAAACCCACAGAAATGGAGAGTAATTAACCAGAACAAACAATCGAATACAAGTCCATAAACTCAATTTGTCAATGAGACTAAAAGATTCAGTATGTTGTCTATGAAAAATTACGTCAATAGGTTATTAAGTTGTGTGATAAAATACTAATATGGCCGAATCCAATGAAAGAAAAGAATGATGGTGAAGTTATATCAACATATATGAACAATCTATAAGGGTCGATCAATACCAAACTCAAAGAACACAACAGGAAGAAGTTATAGAACCTAATAACTTGTCAACCTTATTATAAGACCCAAATGAAGGTGATGGTCTAATGAGAACCCACCTTTCAACCGGATTTAATTAATATGACCAAGGGGGGAGGGCAAAGGGGTGCGAATCAGTTTCAGATTTAGATTTCAGTTAAATCTCTCAGCTCCTTACTGTTATTGGTTCTCATTAGACCGTTGTTAATAATGGAATTGAGTTGGGCTTCTCTTTTTGTCTTATACAGGGTGATTCAAAACTATTGGGTCATAGGCTAAAGGTAGATTTTTTGGACCAAAATAAGGCGATAGGACCAAAGATACCTCAATAAAATAATGCTGTGGAAAAAGATAAAGGGCGTTAAAGTTAATTTATTTTTTATTTTTTGCTAATAATGTCTCTGTATATTTATCGATCGTTATCAAAATCGGCACAGAGGCATACTTTTATACAGGCAATATTATTTTATGTATTATTTGACATTTTGTTAGAGGGGGAGCCTCGTGAAGGATTTCCGATGATGAAATTGACTGGTAACTTTTTTAACGAAACTTTTTAATGATTTTTATTAAAAAATATGACATAAACATCATTTTTACGTAATATTGGTACTCTTGTTAAAACACGATATTCTCATTCGTTTTAGAGAAAAACGCAATTGAACAGTTCAGAGTATCGGAAGGGGATTTCAAGTAACGGACAATAAAAAAACTTGTATCTTAAGGCTTTTATTTCGACGATAAAGCATAATTAAAAACAATGTAACATAAAAAGAGCAAACTCAAATTAAATGATCTACGTGGCCTCCTCCGACTTCTATGCCTTTTCTAATTCTTTTAATAAAGGACTTTCGAACTTCAAAGAACATATTATTCTGTCCCCTTATAAAGTTAGCCGCATTTTGTATTTTTCTCCAGAGTTCGTCTCTTGAGGTAATTTCATTGGCATAAACTAGGGACTTCATATGTCCCCAAACATAAAAATCAAGCGGGTTATACTCAGGACTTCTTGGTGCCCATTCAAAATCACTTCCTCTGCCAATCCATCGTTGAGAAAATATGTCATTTAGATGATTTCTAACAACTAAAGAGAAATGAGGTGGAGCTCCATCCTGCATAAACCACATTTTATTTGTTACAGCTAGTGACAGATTATCCAAAATATAGCTAAAAGTATTTTGCAAAAAAAAATAAATGAGAATCTCCGTTTAAATTTAAAATCATGCTGGAAATGTCTTTCTTTCAGAGCATGCCAATTTTTTTTCTTCCCAATAATGGCTGTTTCTCCAATTAAATACCCCTCGTCTGGTAAAAGTCGCTTCATCGGTCAACATAATATTCTTAATAAAATTTCGGTCACCGTTATGCTTGTTGAGAATACGTTGGCAGAGCTGTAACCGTCGTGGGAGATCTTTTGGAAGCAAATTTTGAACAGGAGTGAAGTAATACGGGTGGAACTTTTCTTTTTTTAGAATTCTAATAATAGACGACTGACTTACTCCTGTTGCTGATGACAATGACGTGAACTTACTGTAAGATTTTCATCTATTCGAACCAAAATTACATATTCTTGATTAGGTGAAATTTGTTTCAGATGACCACCTTGATTTTTATTGTGAAATAACCCGGTTTCACCCAAACCATGAAATAGATTTGAAAAAGTTTTGTGATTTGGTTGCCTTCTGCCTGGATATAACAATTCATACCTTCTGGCTGCAGAGCGCCCGCAAAAATGTTCTTGTGCGTATACACAAATCATACCCCGCATTTCTTGATTCGTAAAATAATTGTGACGAGGCATTTCAAACGAAAAAGTATATGGTAGCTTTAAAAAATGCAACAATTGACTATAAATGTTATTTACCAGCAACAATTATCTGACAGTCCAAAGCACACTTTTCATAAATGAAATAATATTTGAACTCCCCTTCCGTGCTCTGAACTGTTCAATTGCCTTTTTCTAGATAACGAATGAGAATATCGCGTTTGAACAAGAGTACCAATATTACGTAGACATGATGTTTATGTCATATTTTTTAATAAAAATCTGTAAAAAGTTTCCTCAAAAAAAGTTACAAGTCAATTTCATCATCAGAAATATTTAACGAGGCTCCCCCTGTGACAAAATGTCAAATAATACATAAAATCATATCGCCTGTATAAAATTAGGGCTCTGTGCCGATTTTGATAGCAATCGATAAATATACAGTGAAATTATTAGCAAAAAACGAAAAAAAAAATTCAACTTTAACGCCCTTTATCTCTTTCCACGGCAATATTTTATTGAGGTATATTTGGTCCTATCGCCATATTTTGGTCCAAACAATCTATCCTTAGCGTTTGTCCCAATAGTTATGAATCACCCTGTATGTGCCTCTTAATAAATAAAAAATAGGGAATTTTGTTACTCTTTACCACGTTTACTTGAATCAGGTTAAGAGTGGGTTCTCATTAGACTGTCCTCTTAATATGTTTCTTGTTTCGGTGGTTTTGGCTATCAGAAATTCTGCTTCTTATCGTATTCCGTAGAATCAATAGTTCCATGTCAACGGGACTTCGTTCCTTAGCATACTGTGCGCACAAATTGATTTGTCAGCCTGCCGACTCCACCACATCATGTTGGATTTATAGTTTTTAATCCTTATTAATCCCTTATAGGGATGGATTTTAGATAATCAGTTTTGATTAATTGTTTGTATTTTAATATGTTCAACTGGTTTTCGGTGTATGGACAATTTTGTGGATTTATCCTAGTGTTACCTGACGAGTAAGTATATAACCTCACTTCTTTGTTGCAATTTTTCTTTTTCATTAAATTTATTGGTTTACTTGCTTGTAGGTAAGCACTGATGATGACTTGACAGTCGAAAGCGCTTTGCTACGATTCTAAAATTTTATTAACATTTACACGAAATACAACAAAAGTTTTATTCAACTTAAAAAACTATGATGCTTGTAACCCAAACTATCAATGAAAAGGCCACGGATGCATCATATTTAGTTAGCTATCGCATTGCACAAGCAGGTGAAGCACACACTATCGCTGAGAATTTGATAAAGCCATGTGTGTTAGACATAATACAATGTATGTAAAGCATCTTTCCACTGTGCCGCTATCAAACGATACTGTTTCACGGCGAATTCATGATCTGGCAAGCTACGTCAAACATGAACTAGTTTCACGTCTAGGAGAAATTTTTATTAAATCAATATATTTTTTGAAGAAAATAATCTTAGTTGGAATGATTGCATTGAAAGTTGTACAGATGGCGCCAAGGCGATGACGGGTAAAAGAGCAGGAGCAGTGTCACTAATCAAAAATAAAGCGCCTAATTGTAGTTCCAGCCATTGTATCCTGCATAGACAAGCACTTGCGATGAAACAAATGCCGTCAAATTTAAAATTAGTTATGGATAAAGCGGTAAAAATAATTAATTTTATCAAATCAATACCACTACAATCCCGATTGTTCTCATTATTGTGTGAAATATTATGGCAAAAACAATAAAATACTGCTGCTCCATACAGAAGTGCGATGGCTGTCTCGGGATAAAACTTCAACAATGCTATTTGAACTTATAGTCGAGTTACAAATGTTTCTTTCAGATACTTCTTTAAATTTGAAAGATCGTTTGTATAATAAAATTTGGTTGTTCCGACTGTCTTTTATGGCGGATATCTTTCAAAAACTGAGCGAATTAAATTTATCATTGCAAGGTAAATAGACAATAGTGTTCCAGGCCTGTAAGAAAATACCTGCCTTCAAAAGAAAATTAGATTTTTGAATTGTTTGCGTTGGTAAGAGAGAAATAGAAACATTTATGTCACTCAGTGAGTTTGTTAGCGATAACGACTCAGAAATGTTTCAAGATGATGTATTTGAAGAATTGGTTCAATATCTCACTTCAATGCGCGCATCTTTTGAGAAGTATTTTCCCGAAGAACAGAGAACAAAAATGAAACTGAATTCATATTCTTTTTTTAACCAACTTGCAAAAGCCCGAAAGTATGTCAAACGAGATATATGAATCTGTTTTAGAAATGTCGTCAGATACAAGTATGGAGTCACTGTTCAAAACGAATTTGGTGCAGAATTAGTGATTATCCAATGCTTGCCGAAATGGCTCTAAATATTCTTCTCCCGTTCCCAACAACATATTTGTGCGAAACAGGATTCTCAACCTATGCAGTCACGAAAATAAAATACCGCAATAGAATGGATGCCGAACCTGATATGAAGCTTCAACTGTCTTCTATCAAACTTGATGTCAACCAGTTGATTAAAAATAAAAAAAAGTTTCATACCTCTTGTAATAAATGTTGCTAAGTGGCCAAGGCCACTTAACATTTGCTAAGTGGCCAAGGCCACTTAACATTCTAAAAAAAAGAAGATAACCTAAACGGTCCTTTTAGAACGATTGACTGTAAAATTCAATTCATTGTTATAATCATTTAAGTCAATATATTTTGTTAAAGAAACTGTTGTGTGTTATTTATATTACATGGCGCAGTCAGTAGGATCTTCACACTTTGCAATTATTCCACGATTGACTAAATCATTTAAATGATTCTTTAAACGAGTTTTAAGAGACAGAGGTACCCTTCGAGGTGCTCTAGCAACAGGTTGTGACCCATTTTTTAATAGTAGTTTGCATTTCTTTTGAAATTTACCAATTCCATCAAAAACATCTATGTTATTTTTAACAAATTCATCCTTACTTTGACATAAATTAACTACATTAACTTTAGCAAAAATATTTAAATCAAGACATGACTTCAATCCAAGAATAGGCATTGATTTTTCTTTAACAACTACAAATTTTAATTTACATATCTGATTATTAAACATACAGTCTAGATTGACAGTACCTAATGGTGAAATTTTAAATCCACCATAAGTTTCTAAAACAATCTTAGATTTACAAATAAAAAATTTTTGATTGTGAATTTTTTGCAATATATTTAAAGGAATAATGTTTACCTGTGAACCTGTATCAACTTTAAAATTAATATTCTGTTCATCTATGCTTACTTTTTCAATCCACTCATTTTTATGTGTAACTTCATTTACCATTATAGTGGTCACTAAGTATTCTTCCGTATCCTCATCCTGGTTTTCTTCATCTTCTTCATATCCAAAAATTTCACTTACATACTGACTGCGGCATACTTTTTCAAAATGTCAAACACATATCTTTTAATCTATTCAGCTCAACATCTTGCTTAGTTTCCTCTTGAAAGTTTACGAGTCTCTCCTTAGTAACATTTAGGGAATGAACTATTTCAGTAATAAACTTATCATCACCCGATGCTTGTTTAATGTAATTTCGTGATAGCAAGTCTGCTATCAACATTCCCTTTCCTGGTTTGTATTGAACATCTATATCATATTTTAGCAACTTTACTTTCATTCGTTGTAGTCTAGGGGAACTTACCTCTGCGACTCCCTTTTTCGTTATAGATGTCAGGGGTTTATGGTCTGTGTGAATTAAAACATGTCTACCATAAATATAATTATGAAATTTTGTACAAGAGAAAAGTATGGCATTAAACTCTTTTTCTATCTGAGTAAACCTAGTCTCACAGTCAGTGAGCGCACGAGAAGCAAAAGCAACTGGTCTATCATTTTGTAAAAGTACACAGCCTACACCACTCTTACTAGAGTCAGTTTGTATTACAATAGGCTTGTCTTCATCAAAACTAACCAAAACCGGAGGAGAACTAATTAGTTTCTTTATTAAATTGAACGAGTCTGAATGAGTTTTTGTCCATAAAAATGTAGAATTTTTTTTAAGTAAACTTCGCAAAGGAGCAGATATATCTGAAAAATTTGGTATGTAGCTTCTAAGATAATTGATCATACCTAACATGTGCAAAGTGTGAAGATCCTACTGACTGCGCCATGTACTCCAATAGGGCAACTTCCAAACTGTCGCATTTTCTCAACATATTCTTCGCTATTTGAACAGCTCTTTCCGCAAGACCATTAGATCTAGGGTAATGCGGACTTGATGTATTAAATTTAAAGTTCCAGCTTTGAGCAAATTCTTTGCATTCAAAAGAATTGAACGGCATATTATCAGCGACAATCTCTAGTGGTATGCCATGTGTAGCAAAAACTGATTTAAAAGCATTGACCACAGATGTGGAATTTTTATTTTTTAAAGGAATTACCTCCAGCCACTTTGAAAAATAATCTATAATAACTAAATAGGGCTTTTCAGCAAAGTCCAAAATATCACTTGCTAATTGTTGAAATAACAAGTCAGGTAAATCCCTTAAAACTAAAGGCTCTTTTGCATTACTTTTTTGCAGCCTTTCACAAGTGACACATTTCTTTATGTGATCTAAGATATCCTGATTCATATTTGGCCAATACATTATTGATTTAGCTCTTTGTCGTGTCTTTGATATTCCATAATGGTTTTATGAAGTTGAGCTAACATCGTTGGTCTTAAAGATTTTGGTATGATTATTCGGTCACCTTAAAAAATGAGATCATCTAATAAGTAAATGTTATTTCGGTCCTTGAAATATTTTTTAATTAGATCAGGAACTTTTGTTATGTCGTTAGGCCAACCCGTCAAACACATATATTTTAATCTATTAAGCACACCAATAGTGACACAGACCAAAAGCAAAAGGGTTATAAAAGTTCCTTCCCGTTTCCAAGATTATAAAATGGACTAATTTGTTTTGTTATTCTTTTGGTAATCTTGTTTGTAGTTCAAAACTATTTTGTTAAAGGGAAAGATGTAATAAATGTTGCTATGTGGCCAAGGCCACTTAACATTCTAAAAAAAAAGAAGATAACCTAAACGGTCATTTTAGAACGATTGACTGTAAAATTCAATTCATTGTTACAATCATTTAAGTCAATATATTTTGTTAAAGAAACTGTTGTGTGTTATTTATATTACACCTCCCATTAGTTAGATCTTTTTTCTTTTTTAATATCTTCTATTATTAAACTTGCTATATAGTAATTTACTAAGAAGTAAGCAAGTAATAAGTAGTAACTGTTACATTGTACTTGTATTATGCTTATCAATAAAGAATACATTTTTGAAAACAATAATTGTTTTATTGTACGGTTCCGTCAAGAATTTCGCTTTCCAAAAGGGTTCCGTCACCAAAAAAGTTTAAGAACCGCTGGACTAGTGAATACATCCCTGACCACAAAAACCGCACCCAAACATAAAGAAGAGGAACAAAATTTTTTAAATAAATTATGCCCATAAAATTGTTACAACGCTTTTATAAGATGAAAATTACATGTAAATAACAGTAAAAATAATTAAGTCATATTCAGGACGTCTGTGTGACAATATGGCATCTTTATACAATGATAAATCGCTTAAAAATGTATGTACTTATAATGGACATTGCATGGACGTCCAGTAACGTGGAAAGGATATAAATATAAATATATGGACGTATATAGTACATCGTTTATTAGTCAATGGACCAATGTACTTAAAATGGATCTGAACTGGACGTCCATAGGACGACCGATGCTATCTGGGTAACTTGGTTATCGAAACGAGTGTCAGAGTGTAATTTGTGAGTGGTGTGAACATCTTTGCATGCTCTAAAATACGTATACGGAATACATACATTGTATACAAAAAAATAAGAAATTCCCAAGATCCATTGAAAAGGAATTGTTGATTTATAACATATAAACCAAGAGCACAAGTATAGATATTGTATAGTTTATTTACGATAAAAAGACGAGGATGTCATTTTTAGTTACTTTCCTGCTTATCAGAATAAATATTAATTTACCAACCGTGAATACAATTTGTCCTCAACAGCCAGGGCAATTTACAGCTAACGGGTTGGCAAAACTTCAAGACGTTGTCAAATCAACTGGTAAAATTCCCCAGTTTGTTTTGACGTTTATTGACATTCGATCGTCGTCTAATATTTACAAGTTTTTTTGGTGCTTTTAAATTCATTGCTTCTTTAAGATTAAAAAACAGTTATTTTCATTACTAATTATTTAGGCAAATCTGCAGTGTGTGGTTAATAAAATGCCGAAGCAGCTGAACAGAAAATGTCAAGAGATGGTAACATCTTTGTTGAGCTATTTTGAACGAGAACGCCAAAATAGGGGCCCGCTTCTCCCGCTTACTGCTGTAAGAGACGTAAGTTATAGTATTCGCTATTTGTTTTCATCATTATTAATATTATTGTTACATATTTAAATGTAAATGATTAAATGTTTTTAATGTTAGGTTAGGTTAATTAAACTTTATAATATATTATTCTTTCATAAATTGAAGTAATTATATTGTAGAGAGTTGCAGAAGCTTTACAACTTAGCGTTACCACTGTTAACCGTATTGCCGCCAAGCATAATAGAGGTGAACAGCCTAACAGCCCACCTAAAAAGAGACAACGCATAAAACCTACTGTTGAAATTGATAACTTTGATCATAATGCTTTCCGAAATGTTATATACGAAATGTACGGAAACGGTGAGTATATTGCATTTACTGTTTTATTTTATTCACAATTAACTAACACAATATTTTTTCAGAGGAACACATAACCTTGAAAACTTTAAGAGACAAATTTCAGGAGCGTGAACTCTTTAATGGTTGTTTAACATCACTCTGGAAGATAGTGAAAAATATTGGATGCAAATACCAAAAAGATGATCCTCGTCGTGGTTTAATGGAGTTGCCACATATTGCATTAAAACGTGTACATTTTCTACATGAATATGTCAAGATAAAAAGGGAATGTTTATATCAATTTGTGTTTTTGGATGAGACTTGGATATTTAAAGACGGTACTGTTGGACGTTCTTGGCAAGATTCTAATCATAGAAGCGTGAAAAAAACCAAAATTGGTGGTCCAAGGTAATTGAATAATAAAATTTAGCAATTAATTTATGATGTAGTAACATTCCTGCCATTTTAGCACCTTTTCATATATTTACTACACTATTTTATTTAAATCTATATAATTATTAATAGTTGTTTTGAGCTATGCAGTCTATCTTGGAAACCTAGTAGTAATTTGATATTTCCTTATTGTAGGTATATAGTATTGAATGCTGGTTCCTCTTCTGGATTTATTCCTAGAGCAGGGCTGATTTTTACTTCCAAAAAACAAGATGGTGATTGCATTGGTTTGAATACCAGCTTTTAGTGAACTTGGAAGAACCTGCCACAATTGTAATGGATAAAGCAAGTTATCACAGTACAGTGATCAATAAAGTACCAACATTAGCTACCAAAAAGGCTGATATACAGAACTGGTTGATACAAAATGATATTCATTTTGAAAATACTTTCCTCGAAACCCAATTATTGAATTTAGTACAACGGTAAGTTGATATAAACATTTTTCAATATATTATGGTAATACTTAGATAACTTATTTTGTTTAAATATATGCGTTTTTGTAGGAATAAACCACCAACAGGATATGAAGCTGACATATTATCTGAAAAATATGGTCACAAAGTGCTTCGACTTCCCCCTTACCGCTGTATGTTCAACCCAATTGAACATATTTGGGGAATAGTTAAAAAAATTTATAGAGATTATTTCCACCTTTTCAAAATCACTAATAACTATTATTAAATTAATTAGGTACAGATATTTTATAATACACAGTATCTTTACATAAATAATACTGATAAAATGGGAGATATTGTATAAAGAAACAATATTTAAATTTACATGAAGATGATTACAGCTTGTATTGATTCCTTTTAGCGTAAACCCTTGCAGTGCTCTTGAAGATGGTTCTATAGAGCATAGAATAAGGTATAAGGACCTACAGTTCGTCATTTAACCCTCTTCTATGTAAAATAATTAAATGTTAATTCTAATATAGAATAATTGGTTGCTGTTTCTTGTATCTTATCCATAGTTTTTCATGAATAAATATTTATATTAAATTATTCAAGCCTATCATACAAGCCTTTTATTTTTAAATAAATATTTTTGTCAATCTAACATCAGATTGACTTTTCTAGTTTTCGTTAAGTAAAGGAAAAAACTACAGCTTGGCAACATCACAATATTTTGTTTTGCAACGTCATCGTCTTTTTATCGTAAATAAACTATATCTACTTTTGTTTACTAGATTGAAAATTAAAAAAAGCGTATCTACAACCTACATATATTTTTCAATATCGCGTTTTTTTTTCAGAAATGATTGCTATTATTGTGGATAGTGATCCATATTATTCAATTTAATTTAAAAAAACGATTGCTCTAATTTGTGTAGATAAAATTTTCTAATAACGATAAAACAAGTCGAAGGTTGTTAAAAATTGTTATTGCGTAGAATTCAATGAAGTTAACAATGTACCAATTTGCTGTTTAAATTCAATAAAAGAGTATATTATAAATTGAGTCACCGTTATATTGATTCCCACGCTACATTATCGATTTTTTTTATATACCTAATGACATTTATCCGGTTTACTTTAATTTTACAATGAACTCTAGTTAGAATAGGGAAATAGCCATTATCATTGTATAAATCTACAAAACGATTGAAAACTGCTCATTGCAAAAGCAGTAACTAAGGCTAATATTAGAACCATAAACTACACACGGTCAATCATGTATAGAGTGGCGTCAGTTTTTTAAGCTAATTAGCGGAAATGTCTATATCACAGCGAATAGAAAAAAGTCTGGACACATCTGGGAAGTCCGGAATAAGTCTATATTTCTATCCGTAAATTTCAAATGTATCAATACATATGAAATGCTGCTTTGAACTGAAAGTGTACTTGCATTAACCTTCATAGGACTGGCTGTGGTCCGTTTGTACCCCATGACGTATGTTTTTGCTGTATCTTTGCAAACGCAAATTTTTAAACATTGATCTTTCATCTAGCTGCAGTTTATGAATTATTTTGATAAAATATGATGTATTTAGTAGTTTTTATTGGCTGGTATAAACAAAAAATAGTTTTATATTCCAGGGGTCTCTTCAGACCCCGGTCAGCCTTTTACGTCCGATAAAATAATCCCGGTAACTGTTAGTAAAATCGGGGAATCCCATACAATTAACGTTTGTGTATTCACAGGGAATTTACCCATATAATTGTAAAATGTAAATTACCAGTTCAAATGGGGGATTCCCCGCACTGCGATATAATTTTTAGACTTGAATATTCGGGTTAGTCTCTTGTGATATTGCGAGTAGGGTACATCGTTTTGAAAATGAGTCAGTTTTTATTTACAAACAATCGCAAGGGGCTTACTTACGTATACTTGAAAGTGATGATCCAGAGTTTGATAGTGTTATCAATGAGGAAACATCGAGTGACTTAGAAGATGAAGACATTGTCACAGAAGTAGAGGAGGGAAATGATGTAATAGTTGTTGATCAAAGTATAGAGAAAACGAACCCAGAGGAACCAACAGTTAGTAACAGCCAGGGCATTCCAGTATATAAATCTAAAGATGGAACTGAGTGGTCAAAAATTCCAGGAAACACAAAAGTTAGACGTTGAAAAGCTAATATTCGGAGACATGCTCTAGGCCTTACAAATTAGAGTTCTGATATCTGAAGAATAAAAGACGCTTTTCTTCTTTTCCTATCTCCGGATATTCTGAACATAATAGTAACCGAAACAAACAGAAAGGCACAAACATATTATGATAAATGGAATATAGAAAATCCGAATGAAATTAAAGTTTTTGTACCTGTTGATTCTACAGAGATTGAAGCTTATATTGGACTGTTGCTTATTCTTGGCGCACTTCACGGATCGAAAGAGGCTATCGATATGCTCTGGTGTCAAGATATTTCTTACTGTCGTCCTATAATTCCTGCTGCAATGTCAAGAGACAGATTCAAACAAATTACTTCATTTTTACGCTTTGATAATTTTCAAACAAGACAAGAACGAAAATTAGTAGATAAGCTAGCTCCGATAAGAGATATATTCGATATTTTCACTTCTTCACTTAATCCTGGCGACCATCTATGTGAAGATGAGCAGCTTGTACCATTTAGGGGTAAGGCACCATTCCGAGTCTATATGAAGAGTAAACCTGATAAGTATGGAATCAAAATATGGGCTCTTGTGGACTGCACCACTTCTTATATTGCAAACATGCAAGTTTATTTGGGTAAGTTATTTGAAAAACAATATAGGCAAACTTTATATTCCTATGTATCTATTAATTTTTAGAAAAACAAGGTAACAAAGCGGAAAAGGGTCAAGGTCAAAGGGTTGTCCTAGATTTGACAGACCATTTGGAAGGCGGATTTGGAATAACGACCGATAACTTCTTTACAAGTTTAGAACTTGCTGACAAGTTGTGGAAAAAAAATATTACTTTATGTGGAACCCTCCGGAAAAATAAAACATTTATTCCCAGGGAACTTCTACCGGCATCGTACAAGAAAGAGTTTTCAAGTATGTTTGCTTTTAGAAATCAAAGAACGCTAGTATCCTATGTTCCAAAACAAAAACATGCTCTCATCTTACTTTCAAGTGAGAATACTGATAATAAAGTAGCTGGAGAAGAACAGCACTATAAACCAGAAATTATTCTTCATTACAACAAAACAAAAGGTGCTGTCGACACTTCAGATAAGTTGGCCAAAGAATATACAGTGCAGAGAAAGTCAAACCGCTGGCCAATGGCAATATTTTCGCATCTTATAGATATCGCAGGAATAAATGCTCATAAATTGTGGTTACTGCAAAACCTGGATTGGCGAAAAAACAGTTTGGATAAACGTAAAATGTATATTTTGGGACTAGGGAAAGAACTCATAAAGAAAAACGTTTTCCGACGATATAATAATAAATACATTCAGACGAATAGAAAACGGCATATGACAGACGTTTTTCCCGAACTACTGGATGCAACAGAACATAGAGTTGAACAACAAAACATTACCAGGGGGCGCTGCCATATGTGTCAAAGAGGAAAATACAGAAAATGCAGAAAAATATGTATTAGGTATAATAACTTTGTGTGCCTAGAACATTCAAAATCGGAGATAGTTTGTAAAAAATGTTAAAATGATATGTAGCTAGTAGTATTAGTGATTAGGGTATTTTGGATTTTTTCGTGATGATTTTTGACTAATAAATGGTTAATAGTAAAACTTTAATAAAACTTATTTTCTATATATTTAATTTAAAGAAAAATACAGCATTTCTGCAATTTTACGCATGGGGTCTTCTCGGACCCCAGTTAGTCCTTTTCGTAAAATTTTGATATCCGTCCCATGAAGGTTAAGGAAACTATTTACAGCCAATTTCAATTAGATATGGTTTCAGCAAGACAAAATAATATGCATTGGCAGTAGAGGTAGTCGTTCACGAGATTGTTTTCCTGGAGATTATTTTTATTTGGCAAATAAACCTCAATTAATTTGAAGGTAATCATATATAAAAAATGCACCTAATAGATTACTTTTACCATCGATTAGAATAATGTCAAATTGACAACGGAGCTCATTTTGATCACTTCATTAAAATTTCAGCAATGGAATTGTTACCACGATCACTGGCTTGCTTTCGCGTTCGGAGAGCAAATCAGTGGTGATGGACTACTCGAAGTTCATGAGTTTACCCATCCAGGCGTAAAAGCAACAGTGAAGTCAGCGGTACATTTGAAGCCGAATAGCTGCTACCAGTGCACAGTGATGCCCACGATAATCTATTTTGCGAGAGTCTCGTCTCGGTTTCGAGACGAGACGATACTTTAAATTTTCCTTGCGAGACTTTCATAAAGTCCCGTCTCAAATCTCGCAAAAGTCTCGAAATACCGCAGATGAAAATGCCAAATATCAGACAAAGAGCGCAATAATATTCTCCTCTCTTATACCGATTTTATTTATGCCTCAGTGGCGTGTTTACGAGCGTTCCGTATTCTTGTTGTATAAGAATGGTTTCTTTAAATGACATCAACAACAACCCAAAAAAACGGTTTTTAGAAAAAAAATCCTGTGTGTATGTCGTCGTCGTCGGCCACTTTTCGTTACATGTCTTGTTAGCACGATACAGCCTTCGGAGTGCAACAAGTCACCAATTTTATGATTGAATATTGTTAAGGACATGTCACATATGAATCCTATTGACTTTCAGCTCACCAGAGCCAGCACAACGCGTGCTATGGTACTAGAAGTACGACATTTTAGTCATTTTTTGAGAAATTTCAGTTTGTTAGCACAATGCAGCCTCCGGAAATCAACAAGTCCACAATTTTATGATTAACTATTATTCAGGACACTTCACAGATGAACCCTATTGATTTTCAGCTCACCAGAGCCAGTACAACAGGTGCTATAGTACTTTAAGTACGATATTTTTGTCATTTTTGGAGAAATTTAAGTTTGTTAGCACGATACAGCCTCCGGAGTGTATACAAGTGACCAATTTTATGATTGAATATTATTCAGAGCGTCTCAAAGATGAATCCTATTGATATTCAACTCCCTAAAGCTAGTATAACGGGTTCTATGGTACTTGCAGTACCAAATTTTTGTCATTTTTGAAGAATTTTCAGTTTGTTAGCAAGATACAGCCTCCAGAGTGTATACAAGTGACCAATTTTATTATTGAATATTGTTCAAGGTGTCTCACAGATGTACCCTATTGATTTTCAGCTGACTAGAGCGAGTACATTTTTGGTTATTTTTGGACAAATTTCGGTTTGTTAGCACGATACATCCCCCGAAGTGTATACAAGTGACAATTTTATGATAGAATATTATTCAGGGCCACAGATGCGGAAAAGTTAGTTTTAATCTTTAAAACCGTTTATTTTTTATTTGTAATATATTAAAACCAACTTTATTTCTTATGAATTTGTTGTAGACAAAACCATAACAAACATTTGATAACAAACCCAAATAGATATTTTATCTAGAATACGAATTTATACTTTGGCGTTTAAGAATGGAAATGGAAGTTATTTTTTTCGAGCTGCAGCAAGGCAAAAGAGCCATTCGAGAACGCAAAAGCATTTCGCATTCGAAAGGAAAACAACATTTTTTCTAAAACGCATCAAAACTAATATGAGAATTAAAAATTAATAAATAAGTAGGTATATCTGTTATTGTTAATTGACATTTTGTGTTTGAACCAAGACGATTTAGGTGACTAACATCTACACGCTTCTATCTTGGTGATATTGTTTGCAAGACTATCGTAACGGTAGCGACGTAATAAACAAAAAAAGGTTCTTTCAAAAACTAGTAACGCAGTCATTGTTCTTACCAGAAGTATTGGAAGCGTAACAAAGTGCGGTTTCCCAATTAATCCCACAGTAGTACGAATTTGCCTGTACCCAATTCAAAGAGTGGTGCAGTTCCAATAGAATTCATAAATTGTCCGAATCTGTATTATTGGCATACATAAAATTAAAAAAGTAAAACCTTCAACTTTATGCTAAAAAGTACTTTGAATGTCAAAGAAAATGTAACTATCACATAATTTCAGAAACTGATACCATATTTGAAAAACAAATCAGTTCGATAGCCGTTCCAACGTTCCAAGAAGTCGAATTGAAAGATTTATACAAGAAGCACCAGATAATAGATTTCTGCTAGAAACAGTAGGGGAGACCGGGGCTTTTTGCCGTAAGGGGTAAATTGCCGCACCGAGTTTATCTTTTAAATGTTAGATATGGCAATGCTACTACATATTATGTCTACGTGATGCTGAATAGAGACCCATACACTGTAGATACTTTTAGTAATGCCAGAGAAATAGTGCGGAGTACATGTGGACAAGTTCAAATATATTATAGGTAAGTAAGTTTTTACATCTACAGTATATTTGTAATATTTTTCAATAAATTTATTATTTGAAAATGGCAAATGCCTTATTTTAAGCCATGGACTTTCTGCTTTACTAGACAATTATTGAGAGCAAGTATTTAGTTACATTTTAAGGGAAATAATAAAAACTATATGTCCAAAACATCACGGGGACTATTCGCCGCATTATTTCCGGGGTAAATTGTCGCCTTCAGCTATATGCCCCGGGGTGCGTTGCAATTTATTAATTTGTAAAATTACCTTATAGCCCTTATATCATGTTAAGATCAGCTAGACTTGTGAAATTAGAAAACAGATCAATTAGGGGCGCGGCAAAAGACTTTGATATTGCCGAGAGAAGTCTGAGAAAATGAGACCAATCGGGGTTGTAGTGGTCATGATTTGATAAAATAAATTATCTTTACCGCTTCATCCATAACTGATTTTAAATGTGACGTCATTTGCTTCATCGCAAGTGCGTGTCTATGAAGGATACAATGGCTGGAACTACAAGGACCACCTTGGATTTACTGGGAACATAAGGTATGGTCTTCTCTGAAAACAAACATGGAAGAGAACTCAGTTTGTAGGACTTTGGTAGTAATTCTTCGGGAATATATGGCTTATTTTCACGTAACATACCGCAAAGTGTCATTTCTTTTTCAAGCAACTCATCTGCTAATGATAAACTGGTAAAAAATTGTCGGTAGTAATACCATATCCAGGTCCTAGAACAACCCTTTCTCCTTGATTTTTCTCCGGAACATTATTAATTTTCCCAAATATGGTTGCATATGAATTGTATATGCATTTTCACCGTCCGCAGCAGCCCAAATTTTCAAACCATACTTATCTGGTTTGCTCTTCATATACACTTTAAAGGAGCAACAACCTCTAAATGATACAGTTGTTCATCTACTGTGACATGGCTGTCAGGATTGTAGCACTTTTTGAAGTTTTCTGTAAAAAGATCAAACACTTCTATAATAGAGGCAAACTTATCAGTTGCTTTTCTAGCCTCTCTCGAATTTAGATCATCAAACCGAATAAATGCGGTTATTGCCTGAAAACGTTCACGAGATATTGACCCAGAAATAATTGGGCGAGCGTATCCTTTTTTAGTACCCCACAGCATTATTGTTGGTTCTTTTCGAACTTGCAAGGTACCCAAAATGATGAGAATACCAATATAAGCCTTAATTTCAACTACATCTGTTGGTTTCCATGTTTTTGCTTTTGCATTTGTATTTTTTTATTCCAAATTGTAAATAAATAGGATAAAAATTGTTTTTTTACCTGATCTGCTTTACTGTTGGTATGGAAAACAATAAGATCTATTATTTCGTCAGTCAAAAACAGTTGAAATGCTTCAAGCTCTGAGGAAATGTTGCAGCTATACTGATTTAGTCCAGGTTTTGTTTTGATAATATTCCGATTTCTACGACGAGTAGCTCTAAAGGGTAGTTTATTCCAAGTTATATTAGCTTTGGTCTGATAACACAAATTATCTCTATATAAATTTGCATCATGTGTTTGCCCCCCCCTACTGCCTGTTTTCACACTGTCCGTCGTGATAATGTCGTCTGCGTAGTTTATCACTTCTGGCTCACAATCACTGTCTTCACTCTCAAGTTCAAATTCAACGTCACCTAGACCAAGATTTAAAAACTGCTCTAACTCTTCATCAATCAGTTTTTTAGGATTTCGCACTTTTATATCATTTGCTGCCATAGCGTATACGTAAAACAAACATAAAACACAAGTAAAACGAAGTCTCTCTACAACGCACTAGCAAATACTAACAAGACAAGCATAAACCGGTACGATTTAGCCGATCACGCGACCAGCAATTGCGTCGCGCTTGCGAAAAGTGTATTTAGAAAGTATAATTCGAAATACGGTGCGGGGTACAAACGTACCTCACGTCGGACTTTATTTTCTATCATAAAAAGTATAAGATAAATTCTAGTAAATGACTAAAAAATATCTTAAGAAGGTTCTTAATGACAATAAATTAAATCGGCAAAGCAGAAAACTAAAAATTTACGAAAATATCCTTAAACTTGTGACTATGGGGTACATTTGTACCCCGCAGCGTATGACGAAGGTTAAGAGAGAAAATATTGAAGATTTGTAATTTTTATTAGGTTTTTGGAATTTTGGTGGAAAAAGTGTATAGGAGACATTTTTGAAAAGTGTATAGAATTGGGTGATTTGTTGAAATTGGAATAAAATGTTGCGGAGACGTGCCTTCTGGGATTTGGGATATTTACGGTGGTCGGCGAACAATAATAATCAACGCAATCTAAGGCGGGTACAGCTACGGCTGCATTTGTTCCCTGTCGACGATCGTCGGTTCATTTGGCTAGTGAATAAATTCACAGAGTTAAAGGAAAACCTCAGAAAAACCTGCAACACCGACGTTGAGTGTTGAGGCGCGATCGTTACTTTTATAGTCCTAACCTCCATCTCGAACATTCTCAAAAATACTCGAGTCGGCGCCTTTGATGAATAAAAAGCCGAAATAAAAATAGAAATACAAAAAATGCGGTGTAAACAATTTCGACTTCATGTTTTGAAGTTAGACCGGAAAGTCGCTTGTTCACAACTATAGTGTCTTATCTCAGAGGCGGCTTTTATCAAGGTCACTGCGGGTTCACAATACCTTTGATAAATAGAAAGCGGAAATAAAAATAGAAATACAAAAAATGCGGTGTGAACAAAAACAATTTCGACTTTGTGAGCGCGCACAAGCAGATACCGGCGGTGGCGGCATAGTAAAATTGTACTGTTGTGGGTGACGACTAAGTTAGGCTGCGCCTCGTGACCCTAGGGTTCCGCGGAACACATTTACAGAATGGCTGGTCTAGGGTTTTCATCGGATCAGTATCTGACATTTTGCAGATAAACGTAACCATTCAAAAAAAATGTTGCTCCATCACTAAAACAAATATGTCGGGGGTAGTCAGGATTCTGTGCAATATCATTTGTTATTAGTTCATGTAAGTTTATAACCAAAAATGAGCTTTTTCAGAATCCGCAATAAAAATTGTGGGTTTCCATATATAAAAAAAATTGTCGATGACGTCATAGCTCCTACAAGTATCACCCTGTATATTTAATTTTAAAAAAAACGTACAAATGTGAACAAGAATCGACATTTCCAAACGTTTCGCTAATATAAAAATAAAGAGGTTAATAGGCGCGGCGGTAACACTTATTCCAGCGCACTGTATACTATTATCTACGAACACTATTCTAGTACTGGAGTGGCGAAACTATTAGTATCTTGTAATAATGCTCATAGTTAGCTGCGACTCCATTGTCATATTTTAATTTTTCATATTTCCTATCAAGAGATTAAAAAAATAAGTTTCACAATTACGTATATTATAAATTTAATTTATTGCTAGCAATTTTATGTTTTTTTTCTACTCTTACCTATAAAATCACAATGGTGAATCCGCCTCTTTTCCAGTTCTGGATTATTTCTCCTATTGTACTTCACTCCACTTATCCGCGGCACGGCGGCGGCCGGTGTCTGTTGAGGACATCCTGGGGCGGGATAGGGGGGCGGTGGCGTCCTGCGCGGCAACGCCCCCCCAGGCGAACCAGGCTCTGAATTTGGGGGTGTCAGTGGGGAAACGTACATTAGCCGCGAGGGCATGGGGTAAAGCGCGTTGCCTGGAACCGGCCCTGCCTGCGCCCCTTGTGTGACGTTGTTATATTTGTATTGGTTATTATTGTTATGAGGGTGGTGCATCGGTTGTTGCGGGTGATAGTGGGAAGGATGGTGCTGGGGACTCGTCGCTTGTGGTTGCGTGTATGGGCTGGTGGGGGTACCTAGTAGATGTAACGTCGGACAGGGTTGTTGGAGAACCTGCAATTAGAAAATTAAATCCCGTTTAGATAATGGATTTGCCAGTCGCTTAATTCCCACAAATAGACTCGGCAGAATAAAAGCTTTTTAGTTATATATGTTTCGGTCAACATCCATTACACTATATTAACATTTTCTGTAACATGCAATAAAATAAAAACTCATTTATATTCTGAATGAAATAATGTAGGTGGAATAAAAGTATAATTCATAATTTTAGAAAAAGCAGTCAGTCTGATTAGTAAAAACATGCGAATGAAAAAGCACTATTATACATAATATATAATCAATATTTAGAATTTCCCAACAGATACATAAAAAAGTAGGTGCATTGCTTATACCAAAATGAAAACATTTTCAAATAACTAAAAATAGATCTTCTGGGATCCATGCGCATTGAGAGTTTTTGTAATTGAGTTTAATAATTGATTATTAAACTTTGCATTATAGAAACCTTGTTCAAAAATTGTGGAATCGTTGTAATGATAATCGAGGGGAAGACATTTTTATCCCAAATGCTTCTATAAAAAAATAATTGGATATTTTTAAAAAAAATTCAAGAATGATTTTGTTCAAAGTTAAATAGGGTAGACCGGGGATAAAAGTGCCACGGGTAAAAAGTGCCACTTGCCGCCATTTTTTTAAATTAAACGAAACGCATGCGACGCCAACATTACAAGGTCATGTCTATACCGCTTCCTGTCGAGCACATGCATTTAGTGTCGAAGTAGTCGTGTAAGCGAGAGGACATATCATTTTTAATTTGTGCGCTACGTAGTAAATAATTTGTTGTTGTCTATTTTTTGTTGTGCAACAGTTAGTTTTCATCGAATTTGAAGCAGGTAAGTTTGCTCTGATACATTTTTTATTCTTTTTTGTTGCAGTGCTGTCAAATATTTCAGATATTTTTTTTGTTATGAGCAATAGTATTGGAATGAACCAGTTGGGGTTAAAAGTGCCACGTACGTTTTATGTGGCACTTTTTACCCCACTATGGAGAATGAAGCGTTGTTTTACTTCTTTTGAATTTTTTAATTATTGAAACTCATTATTAAATCAGATGTTTTTTTTTCAGAATGCGAAATTACACCAGGAAAACTGCGCGGGGGCAAGCTTCTTTAGAAGAAATGCATCGTGCAGCTGATCTTGTTACAAAAAATGGACAGTCCATAAGGTCAGTAGCCAAAGCTCTTGGGATATGTAGAGTGTCTTTAAACAGATTTATACAACGCCGTAACACCGATCCAAACACGACCTTTGGCTATAGATCAGCACGTAGGGTTTTTAATGACGAGGAAGAAACAGCACTTAATGAATATTTGACACAGTCTGCACAAATATACTTCGGTTTAACCCCAAAAGAGGTGCGTCGTCTAGCATATGAGTGTGCAGTCCAATATAAAAAAGATATGCCAGACTCATGGCGACATAACAAACAAGCAGGTGCTGACTGGTTTGCAGCGTTCTTAAAAAGAAATCCACGACTTTCCATTCGAACACCCGAAGCAACGAGTTTGGGAAGGGCAACATCTTTTAATAAAAAAAACGTAACTGATTTTTTCGACAAATTATATAATGTTTTGGAGCGCTACCCATTCAGTGCTTCCTCTATATGGAATACAGATGAAACAGGAGTTTCAACAGTCTTGAAACCTCCAAAGATTGTAGGGGTGAAAGGGTCAAGGCAAGTCGGTGCTCTTACTTCAGGTGAAAGGGGAACAAATATTACATTAACAACAGCAGTTTCTGCAAGTGGAGTTTGTATACCCCCTATGTTTTTATTTCCCCGAAAGAATTATAAAGATTATTTTATTCGGGGTGGACCACCTGACAGTGTTGGTACAGCAATCTCATCCGGTTGGATGACGGAAGATAGCTTTCTTATGTTCATGAAGCATTTCATTAAACATGTGAAACCGACAAAGCAATCACCAGTCCTTCTGTTATTGGACAACCATAATTCGCATTTGGCCATATCAGTTTTAAATTTGGCGAAAGATGATGGCGTTATTTTATTCTTTTCCGCCACATTGCTCGCACCGTCTGCAGCCGTTGGATGTGGGTGTATACGGTCCATTCAAGAGATACCTGTCTTCTGCGCAAGATGCCTGGATGAGAAATAATGCCGGAAAGAATATCACAATTTATGATATTCCATCGATTGTCAATTCAGCTTACCCCCTAGCGATGTGTCCTAACAATATTATAAATGCTTTTAAAAAGAGTGGCATATTTCCTTATAATCGGGACGTATTCTCAGATATTGATTTTGCTCCAGCATATGTCACCGATCGGCCAGTTCCTCCTGACGGAAATTACAATCAGAGCAATCAACTTTTAGAGAATGACAAGCCGTCAAATATTCGAGAGCACATTCCTAACGACTATTCTCAACAAAACCTTCCTAGTGAAAATAGTCAACATAAAGAATGTACAAAGAACATAGGCAATACCGAAAATCCAGTAGCTGGACCATCTAACATTGATAATCGGCCAGGAAAACAAACATTTTCTCCACACATAGTAAAACCCCTTCCCAAGGCGGGACCTCGAATGGGATCGACAAAAGGCAGAAAACGTAGATATACAGCTGTGCTCACCGATACTCCAGAAAAGGACGCTCTAGAGAAGGAGCAAGCAACAAGATGCCAGAAAAAGATGAAACAAGTTAAGCAAAAGACAAAGCAAGTTAAAAGGAAAGTTTTCTCAAGCAAAAATAAGCATGACTCGGAGTCCTCAACCGATTCAGAAGATGACTGCCTTTGCCTAATATGTTGCGATTCATATTCACAGAGCTTACCTTCAGAGGAATGGGTGCAGTGTAGATCCTGCAAAGAATGGGCTCACGATAAATGTGTTACGGGTGACTCAAAATTGTTTATCTGCGTTAACTGTGACAGTGACATGGACTAATAAACTTTTTATTATTTAACTAAACTTTTGCTGTTCAGTTGTTCACGTTTTAAAAATGTCATGTACTTTTATTTGAACGCATTAAAAATCACCTTTACCTACGTATTATCTATTCTATCCTATCGTGGCACAACTTACCCCGTGGGCGTCACTTCCTACCCCATGTATGGGGTAAAAAGTGCCATCTACAGGAAACCATAAAAGGTGATATTACCGGTTTTTTTATTATGTTAAGTCTTTGTGTCATATAATTTTTGATAACTTAAAGTTAAAACCACTAAGAGGACAAAGAAGAAAAAAAAGTAATCTGCCAATTTTTTTTTTAAAACACATTTACCAAAAATGGCACTTTTATCCCCGGTCTACCCTACCTATAACAAATATAGACATATGCAAATATTTCAAGCGATAAATTGTGATTTTGCAAAAAAAATCTACAACGCCGATCAATGTATAAGAAGATAAGAATTTGTGTCAGCTTCCAAAGAAGAAAAGCATTCGTAAACTATTCATTAACTTTACAATACCATAGCTAATTTGAAACTCAAATTCTCATTGACTTCGACACATGTTGAAGAAAGAGAAAGTACCTACTAATTTGGTGTGTGATTAATCGGGGTTTAATTTGAAAACTAATGGCATATTATGTACGTGAATTCTGAATCTAAACTTCAACAAAGTAAAAACGAAAATCGAGGTCTTCCGTCTTCAAATCATAAAGCTCAAAATAATATTAGCATTATCGGACAAATAAAAGTGAAATTTTCATTAACAGTGAATATGTTCATTTTGCAATACAATTGTATCTACTTTTAAAAAATAAACAATAAGTTCGAGGTCTAGTGAGGAAATGACAACTTTTATTCAGCAACATACTATTTTTAATGGGCAACACAATCATTTACAAAAATGTTCACCCAGTGATTTGATCATGAAGCCACAAATACCACACATCAAGCACTACTACCGAGTTCCACTTGGCAGAGTATTTCGCTTAAAAATGGGTAGTAACTTTGATTACTTATATACAGAGTGAGTTTTAAGTATAGAACGCCTCAATTATATCCGAAACGGCTGGCACGATTTTTATAAATTTTAGTTTGTAGAAGTTTTGTAATATGACCGATATTATTGTGGTATTTTCATTGTTGTTAGATCTTCAATTTTACCGGAAATATGATGAACTTCATTATTTCAAATGAATCACCCTGTATTTTACTTTGTTCTTGAAATCCTTAAGAAACTCGGAGTATTTTTCATGTAATGTTCCCTATACCTAATTGCCATAATTTCGAAGTTATACCTTCATTTACAATATCTCCGCCGAAGTTAAAATAATTCAATAAGATGGCTATGACTGCAAAAATAACAGCTTTGACGTTTTAATACACTGCAACAAGATAGAACTCCACCACACTAAGCGCGTGGCGTAAAGCAATAGTTAAATAATGTAAATTGATTGGATCGGTTTTATTGAATGTCCCTCACGATCACCCGACATGAATCCTTTAGACTATTTCCTGTGGGGTCACTTAAAAAACATTGTTTATAAAATAAAACCTGGCAATATTCAGGACTTAAAAGATAGGATTACCACACAGATAAGAAGAATTGAGCAGTCAGGGATGTTATAAAATGTATTGGAATTTTTTTAAAATCGCATGGCTTGTTGTATTCAAGTAAACGGATAACGTTGTGAGTAGTGTCCGACCGAAGCTTCGGCATCGGCCACGGCCACCTTTGGCCAAAATTAGCACCTTCAGCCGCACATTCGGCTTCGACCAAAACCAGCCAAAGCCGAAGTTTCTATACAATCGGTCGCCAGCTGCCGAAAACAAACGAACTATTACGACTAGCGAGAAATCCGTCGGTAGGTGTACAATCCAAAGCAATTTATTTGTATGAATTGCAGGCGTGTTTATTATTCGTTATTGTGACGAGTAAGAAAAAGTCAATGTGGAATTAAGACGTAAGTATATTATACTGGTCAACATTAACAATAACACAAAACTTACAACTTAAAAGTTATTTAGGTACCTACTTTAAATTTAGGATAAAAACGAACATGTGATGTGTGATATGATTTATCAATTTAATTCTTAGTTTCAGGAACCTAGGGCGCCTAGTAAGTATATTTATTTACGACCGATAGCAACTAAATATTTATCAGCGCCTCCTACTAGCTTCAGGCCAAATCTATGATGACAGAAGAGCTAATGGCGAAAATGTGGAGACACTTTTATTTTTAGCGTATAACATTATAGACTGTTTGATTATGATTATTAGTTATTATTTTGTTCAAGTTCGTGCGCTCAGTTTTTTACTTTTTCTGTTTATGATTTTTCATTAAACACGAATGCTTTTTATATAAGTGTATTGTGTATACTTTAATTTTTCTAGGTACCTATAGGATGCTCTACCTAAAACTTGTTCGATTTTAATAAATGAATTATTAGAAAGCCAAAATTAAAGTGGTAATCGTTTTTCAAAACGAGCAATTCATTTATTTAAGGTCTTTATTTATAACTCTCAACTATATGTAACGGAATAAACTAAATAATGGTGCATAAGTTCTATTCCCATGTTATTTTTCAGTCATTCTACGAATTTTTAAAAACGTATATAAATATTTAAGTATGATTAAACCTTCGGCTTCGGCCGAAGGTTAGGGCAAGAGCCGAACAATCGGCTTCGGATAAAAACTGACCTTTGGTCGGACTTTAGTCGTGAGCATCTGCTATAACCGCTTTTACTTAAATGTAGACATTCTTTTAACATGACATAAACATCTAAAGATTTGTCTTCAGTTGTTGCGGGTTTTCTGCACCAATGTCGTTAAATTTTTTACTAAATCATGGACAATAGACCTTGTTAGGACATAATATATTAGTGTTTTAAATGAAACTTACTGTTTCTAGCTAATTCCACAATATATTGAAAAAATGTTAAAAATTCTAAAAAATTGACAATTGTTTCGATATTAAATATCATCGTCAGAATGACAGAAGTCACATTTCGTTTGATGCCTACCTGATGTTTAGTAGTTATTTTTGGCTAGACCTTGTGATTGACTTAATGTATGTTAATAGAAAAAACAAGAAGATATGATATTACAAACATCAAAGCTTAGATAGTATTAGCCCTATGTTGATATCCTGGATATCATTTTACAATTAAGATCAGTATAACTGTGCAATGATATAGAAAACCAGGAAAACTATATCTGCTGATCTTTACAATTATCACTTAAGAAGACAGTTTAATAGTAGAGAACTCCCTAGATTTATCTGTTCATTGACGACTTCATATTATGGGTTTCTCAAGTGTCTTCTAATTTCCGATTCTTCAAGGAAATACAGTTCTTGTTTTTTATCACAAATATGTAGTATAGTGATTCGCACGAGACTCTCGTCTTCGAGAGTCTCGCATGGTCTCGTCTCGTTTTCGAGACGATACTCGGACCAGACGAGACGAGACTTTTGTTTGGTCTCGTCTCGAATGTCGTGCGTCAGGTATCGCGTCTCGCGCGAGAGTCTCGCAGGTGAATATTTCTGAATAAACATCAATTTATTTTGATAAGAATTTATTTATAATCATAATCACTCTGTCTTTCTGAAGCGCGGCGCCGCCGCCGTCTTTCAGCCCTATTCTGACAGCCATAAATTTTGCGATATGTACGTGTCCTATTCTATTGTGATCGAATAAATAAAGATCATTATTGAAAATAAAAGTTTAAATTTCTCCCCAGTTTAGTTATTCGTTGTTCGTTGTGGATAGTGGTAGTTGTTCGAATTTTTGATATACTGAATTCTGAGGCAAATGAAGAATTGAGTGATGATAGTGTCGATGAGGAAGCCGAAGTTGATGAAGATAATTCTAATGCACTATGTAAAATACGTTCTATCTTTTCGAAAATCAAACGGTCAGAGCAACTTTTAATTGATTTCCAAAGTGCGTGCGAGGTAACTGGTAATTCTCGCCAGTTAACACCTGTGTTGGATGTGCCTACACACTGGAATTCCAGTAATGATATGTTGAAAGTAGCTCTTGAAGCTAGATATGAACTTGGTGTACTGTGTCAAAATGTTGTTGATTTAAAACATTATGCTCTTGTGGATAATGAATGGATTCTGCTAGAAAAAGTGCATACATTACTAGTCAACTTTCAAATTCTTTCCAAAAAGCTCGGAGGAGAGAAGTAGGTCACATTACCTATGGTGGTTGTATGTATCAATATACTAATAGAGAATATTGAGAACATAATATTTAAATGGGACCAAAAGGTAGATCGAACCGCTGTCGAAGAGCAGCTTATTGTTAGTTTTCAGGCTGCTAGAGACAAAATATTATCCGCGGCATAAGTTAGAAGCGTTTAATATGACAACATGGGGCCAAGAATTAAAAGATACTTCGATTCAGAAATTTCAAGATATGTACAAAGCCTATTTTAATCAATCAGGAGATTCAGAAGGACAATGTACGAAAAAAACGGCGGCGAGGGAACGAGAAGATCCTGGACCGGAAAAGTCAGATTTTTAAATTGATTTTGATGTTTTGTATGCAGTAAACCCTACGCATGCAGAAGGAGAATGGATGCAGGAGCTTCAAAAATACTATTCTATGCCTCGATGTAATAAAGAAACAGATATACTACAATGGTGGAAAATGCATGCTTCTGAATTTCCTATTCTAAGTGTAATGGCACGAGACCTCTTAAGCATACCGGCTACTTCAGTCCCGGCGGAAAGATTATTCCCACGTGCTGCATTAACTATAAGAAAACATCGAAATCGCCTCAACAATGAATCTGCACGATGTTTGTTATGTCTAAACGGCTGGGTGAAAAACATTTGCAACCGAGAGGGCTAAGGGCTGTTTTTGACCTTTGATTCTTTCAGTTATTCCATTTATAAAATAATGTTATGTTTTTATTTTCTTTAGTTGTATTACTTTCAAATACATGTAATTCTTCAACAATTGTAATTTTCTCTTCCGACTCTTACATTATAGCAAATATCTAAGTATTCCTTATTGCACTGAAACAATAAGATTATGAATGATGCGATTTCGATACTTTTACGAGAGTCTCGTACGAGAAACGAGGTGAGACTGGAGCCTGCGAGACGAGACTTGAGACGAGACTTATCATTGCATCGGCGAGACGAGACAAGACTTTGTGAAAATCTCGTCTCGTTGGTCTCGTGCGAACCACTAATGTAGTACTTCTAGTTCTGTGTTAGGTGTCAAGTAGATGTTTTGCGTAGTGGGATTTATTTGGTTGTTTTAATCTGTAAGTGTTCACTGTATCGGATTTCAAAATTTCTAAGGGTCAGACTCAAATAGACAGCATTACATTCTGGACATTTAAGTTTATATCTACCTGATTTCTTTAATGGTGATATTTTTGTTTTTACATCTAACAATTTTGTACTTACGTTACTTTCTGTTTTAACAGAAATTGTTGTATTCGTTGCTAAATATATTATCTTTGAAATACTATTAGAAATATTTCCCGCATATGTGATGGCTTTATAAGTTTTTATTTCTTCAAAATAGGTGTAGGTAAATGTATTAAAATCCTTAAATTCGTACAAAGTTTTATTACCACATGCCGACTAGTTTCAACTTAACAAAGTCATCTTCGGGTCGGGTAAGCTACAATTATGATGGTAAATTTAATATAGCAATTCGGATTCTATTCAAAGAACTGTAACTTACCAGTCAATTGAACAACTTCACACAGGACAGATAACAGTATGAATTTGAAATAAACAGCAAAAACAGGACAAGACAAAAGAACTAGACGAACTAACGTTTTAAATAATTTGATCGTTAACACACTCAAGTGAAGATAATTTTTTATAATCTAAAGTCCCAAACAGAGGTGGAACTTCAATAGTTGATTTTAAATTTAATGATATAGTATTTTCATTATTAATTGATTTAAAAATTTCTAAGTTCTCCAAAGCGTTCAGTCTAGTTCCATGTTCACAAACATGTAAAATTTTAAAATTGTCATCCACCACAAAAGAATGGTTATTAAATGGCAAATGTCTGTAGAAAACGGAACTATTCCTTGTCAAATGTTCCTGGATTCTCAACTTAAACCTCCTACCACACTGCCCTATGTATTCAGCCGTGCAATTGTTGCAAGTCAATTTATAAACCCCACTTCTATCAAATTGTGAAATTGGGTCTTTGGTTCGAGAAAAGATAGTTTTTTTGTTTAGTGGAGTTTTAAAGGCTACTTTATATTCTGTTATATTCTGAATAATGTTAGCCAATTCATAGGAAAGTGGACCGTAGTAAGAAATGCTAACAAATTTTTGTTGTTCCCTTTTGTCTAATGCATTTGAGTCATTTATTAAAAGAAGAAATTCATCTCTGTTTTGAAAGATTTTTCATTTTGTTATTGAAGGCTGTCATTGGGTCCTTGTCATTTGTCAGTTCTCCGACCATCTCGTCTATTTGGGATTTACTGAGTCACTGTGATTAGTGCTCTTGCATACTACAATAATGGACTTTTAGCGTACGACGATGTCCAGTTTTGTTTTTTTTTTCCTTCTTTTTTTTATACTTTGACCCATTTTTATGACTTTTCTTAATGTTGTCCTGTTTTGTTTAATTTTATTTTATTGTGCTCGACGTTTTACATAGTTATGAAGATTTTTCATTACTCTTTTTATTAATGATTTCCTTTACAGTATATCCTCTTATTGCCTACTGACATATGTTGGAGTCTGCTGGGTGCCACGGACATGTGACGGCTTTCTCTTTATGATACTTTACATGTGGATTGATATACATTAAGGTAATTCGACATATTGTGAATTTCTGATTTTTTCTATCTTGATACCTTTTACAGGCCTGATGATAGCTCAGTGAGCCGAAACTAGTTGCCCCCTTCATCTTTTACTAATATATGCTGTAGTACTGATTTTGAGTTTTACTTACTGCTATTTAACCAGATAAATCCCACTACGCAAAACATCTACTTGACACTTAACACAGAACTAGAAGTACTACATATTTGTGATAAGGAACAAGAACTGGATTTACTTGAAGAATTGGAAATTAGAAGACACTTAAGAAACCCACAATATGAAGTCGTCAATGAACAGATAAATCTAGGGAGTTCTCTACTTTTAAACTGTCTTCTTAAGGGATAATTGTGAGGATCAGCAGATATAGTTTTCCTGGTTTTCTATATCATTGCACAGTATACTGATCTTAATTTGGAAAAATGATATCCAGGATGTCCTCATAGGGCTAATAATATATAAGCTTTATTATTTGTAATATCTCATCTTCTTCTTTTTTCTCTTAACATATATTAAGTCAATCACAAGGTCACTTATTGGTCTAGCCAAAAATAACTATTAAACATCAGGTATGCATCAAATGAAATGTAACTTCTGTCATTCCGACGATGATATTTATTATCGAAACAATTGTCAATTTTTTAGAATTTTTAACATTTTTTCAATATATTGTGGAATTAGCTAGAAATAGTAAGTTTCAATTAAAACACTGATATGAGTAGATTCCACGAAGTAAGGGTCGACATAATTAATTTCGTATAATATATTGTTATAGATTATTCAAATTAAACCAGTATTGAGGGGGTGGGTTTGGGTTTTGGTTTTGTTATTCTTCGCCCTTCCAGCCATATTTTCCTATATTCAATCATAGCCATATTATGTATTATTTTAACTTGGCGAAGATATTGCAAATATAGGTATAATTCCGAAAATATGGCAATTAGGTATATGGAACAATAGATTAAAAATATTCAGCATTTCTTAAGTATTTCAAAAATAAAATAAAATACAGAGTAATCCATTTGAAATAACAAAGTTCGTTATATTTCCAGAAAAACGAAAGATCTGACAACAATGCAAATACCACCATAATATTAAATATTATGAAATCCTTACAAATCAAAATTTATTATAGTCGTGCCACCCGTACTGAGATAATTGAGGAGTTCCATACGTAAAACTCAGTCTGTACAGTAAAGCAGAATTGCGGTTTGTACCGCTAAATTCGGAATACACGTATAAAAAAGAATACGATAAGTTTATCAAACGGTTGGAAGGGCAAAAGTGTTGTACTCGCTTATCTTCAGAAAATGTCGGAGCAGTACAGGAGTCGACTATGTGGGCTATCCATTCGATAATACAAAGTATGTTGAGGGTAAACATAGGGATCGATATATAATTATTTGTGAAAGTGCCATGCATTCATGAGGACAATTAGCGAGAATGCCGCAGCCAAGAAGGCATATATATTCAAGGAAGACGGTTTGCGGAAGTTTTTCATTGATTCACCGGACGTATTTATTTTTGAAGGTGGTAGCCATTTGCGACATCCTTAGCTCTTGTAGAAAATGTGAATTGTGCAATTTACGCTTACATGACATTAAGGAAGAAAGAAGCTATCCGACCTTCCAAGTAGTAAAGGGTCATCGTTTTACCGTTGCCGACAGTAATACAATCAGTTATGTGCGTTTGGTGATGCAGTATTTATCATTGCGCCCCAAAAATGTAAGTACAAACCGAGTTTTATTACGGTATGATAAGGGGAAGTGCACCAATCAAGTGGTCCGTATTAATACATTTTGAACATGTCCCTTGCAAATTGAACGTTATCTTAACCCTTTAGCTACCTACGTACACACTTGTGTACAGCGCTTTCAATGCTTTTGTAGCAGTAAACTACAATAATTTTGTACATTTGCTCCCAACGTCCACATTCGTGTAGGAGTTAGGGATCACTCAAGGACGTACAGTGCCATCTGAACCGGCAAACGATAAATGTGAATTGGAATGAAATGGTTGCTAGTGAAGACGTATGCAGAGGTCGCTAGATATATTTCATTTTACTTATCAGAGTGGTCTTTTTAGTTGTCAGTTTTATATTTCGTTTATGAGAGCTATTTTTTCACGTTCAGAGTGATTGATAGACTTTGATATTGGTTACTTTGAAGTTGTGTACACAATTGTGCACTGCAGTAGTAAAGTACTGTAGGGTATACCTAACCTCAAAAGATTCTTTTGGTTGATTTATTTATGTTTTTATCAGCTTTAGACTCTAGTATGGCAGGAAATAAACCTCTTACGGAAGCGCAACTGCTGGAGTATATAGATGCATTGTCAGATATCGAAGATTTTGACAACGCAGGTGATTTTGAGGACGATGAATGGCAAAATAATGAAAATGCTAGTGATATTTCACTTTCGGAGGATGAAAATCGTGAAGAAACAGAGCAGATGGATATATCAAATCATGTTGAAATTGAAGCTACATATATACTTCCTACATTGGACACGGTGAAAGCTGGTACTAGTAAGTCATGTACTGCTACAGTGAAAGGTGTAATAGGGGAAGAGCTTTTCACTGACAAGAAAAGCAGATATAAAATGGATGAAAAATGTCACATATCAAACACAACCAATTAGATGGTTTTCGCATACCATTCCAGAAGTTGTAGATTTGGAAAGCCCTACACAATTTTTTATCAGTATTTTACAAGTGAACTAATTGATTGCATGGTTGAAAACACAAACCTGTATGCAGTTCAGCAAGGATCCCGATTTCAGACGACAAATGCAGCTGAGATGAAGGTATTCATAGGTATACACATATTGATGGGTAATATCCGCTACCCAAGGGTACAGAATTATTGGGAGGCTAGGTTACAGGTTCCCATCATAGTCAATAGTATGTCCCGTAATAATTTCTATAAATTGACGCAACATCTCCATTTTGTAAATACGATGGAAAAGCCTAATAATAACGACCGTTTTTGAAAAGTCCGGCCCCTTTTCAACTCTATTCGGAAGAAATGTTTGAAACTTCCTTTAGAAAAGTGTCTGTGTCTAGATGAACAGATGGTGCCTTTCAAAGGTAAGATTGATGTGAAACAATACGTAAAAGGGAAGCCGTGTCCTTGGGGCATCAAGATATTTGCACTTTGTGGCGCCAGCGGCCTGCTGTACGACTTTTTATTATATCAAGGGTCTACAACCGAGTTAGACGAAACTTTCAAGAAGCATTTGGGATAAGGTGCTGCAGTGGTGTGGAAGTTGGCAGAAAGAATTTCAGAGCAAAATGTGCAACTATATTATGACAACTATTTCTCAAATTATCAACTTCTTCAATTTTTGAGACAGAAACAAATTTAGGCATCCGAAACAGCACGGTTAGACCGTTTCAAAGCACCTCCGTTTTCATCAGATAACGTGTTGCAAACAAAAGGTCGTGGGACATCCGAAGAAGTCATTAGTAATGACGGAGAAGTTATTCTCACCAAATGGTTCGACAAAAAAGCTGTAACTAGACTTCCAATTATATGGGAATCGGCGAAGCAGATAGGTGCAAAAGGTGGGACAAGAAACAAAAAGAGTATGTGCATGTATCACGATCACAAGTAATTCAGCAGTATAATTTGAATATGGGAGGTGTTGATAAGCTCGATGTCCTGGTAACTATTTATAGGTCATTTATACGATCTAAGAAGTGGACCCTGAGGATGTTCACGCACGGAATTGATTTATCCTGTGTGAACGCATGGTTAGAATATAGGACCCAGGCTATTGCATTAGGTGTGCCGAAAAAACAAATTTTAGACCTACTACACTTCAGAGCTTATGTGGGAGAAGCATTGATTTTATCATCAACATCAGAACCTAAGAAACGGGGACGACCATCTGATGTATCTGATGAGGGACCACAAACGCCTAACTCTTCACCCAGACCTAGATCTGAAATAAGGCCTATTGACGATATTCGTTTTTACGGAATAAATCACCTACCTGAGCTAGACGACAAGAACTTCGCATCGAGGTGTAAAAATGAAAATTGTTCTGGGAGATCACGAACCATATGTTCAAAATGTAAGGTACATTTATGCCTCACCAAGAAATCAAACTGCTATATAAAATATCATACCAAATAAAAATATGTTTCCTTTGATTGCTCAATACACTATAAATAAATAAATAAAATACATTTTCATATTCTTTTGCAGCCTCTCACTACCACCGTACACTTTCGTGTACCTTTCAAAAACTCAAAAAACTATAATTTTTTTTAATGGTACCCATTCTAAAGAAAAGTAAAGAAATTGAAAAGTCTATGTACCAAATAGCAAAATTTTAACTTGCAAATTAAATATTCGGTTGCGAACGGGTTAAATTGGACGATCCTGAGAAATACATGAGACATGCGTTTCGACATACGTCCGCTACCATTATGATGGTGAATAGTGGCACGACAAGCAGGATGGAAATCGGCAGCTGTGACGACTGGATACGTTGAAGAGAGTATTAGCAATAATAATAATGCTTCATACGTCATTATGAGTGACATTAATAGAAGTTCAACCTCACCGACAGTATTCATTTAACCCGCATTTCTTCCGTCTTAAAAAACCGAAGTATAAATATTTCAAACAATACGAACTGTACTTTTCCCATTCATTTAAAGAATTAAGATTGTTGAATATTTGAATAGTTTTTGACACATTTGGTAGTAATTATATTTGACGTTTCAAGGTACCTACTCCTGTCAGATCAGTCATTAAAAAGTTGACATTTAGAATTAACTTCACGTTTCCTGGATCGTTGATGTTGCCATGGAAACTTTCAAATTCCCGCATTTTTGAAAGTTGTATTTACACTCTGCGGCGTACTTTAAACAAGCAATATAGCTAACCAATAAAAAATATATTACTATTCACTCCTTCAATTTATTGGTGTCGCAACTTTTTTTCCAAATCGTATTATATTTGCCTCCGTATGTAGGTGATAAAATAATTTAATGAACTGCTTATGAGTAACGATTCATTACAGGATAATAAGATAATTACATACATTTAAGTGAACAATTTATTACGCCATTACCTTTTACTTTGATATATGAGATACGAACCAATCATTTAATACAAAAAAATGCAATAATTTACAGTTCACAACTCAACAAATATACCTATTTTTAAGTAAAAGTAATTACCTTATCGAGATGTAACTCATATATGTTTAATAACCTATCAACCTAACAAGTTCACATACTCAGGAATAGTATTATTATATCAAATAATGAATTACAATAATCAAAATTATACTAGGGTAAGGAAAAACAGAAATAGTATACCCTTAAACCTGAGAACGTCGCAATAATATGTTTGTGGGATGCGTTATTTTTCCATACTTACCTAATAATAATCGATTTTTATTTTGTAAGTTCAAAAGGCTACAACTTGTTTGTGCGTGTAAATTATGTTCGTTCAGTCGAGCTATTTTTGGCTACACAATTGTTGTTTGATTTATGATCTACTTTTTTACATCCTGGTATATTATATAATCTTGATAAATAAGTACAAACAATTATATTATATATTATAATGTTATATAAAATTATACTAAGAAATGCCTACTTACTTTTTCGGTTTTAATTTCTAGAGGAGACAGTAGAGGACTCGGTGCTGTTGTTCCACAACTAACAGTCAAATCATCAACCGCTTCCAACTTTACATGTCCTGGACTAACTCCTAACATGTTGGCATTTTCAGGGTCGATGTTTTGAATACTACTTGCGATATCTTCCCAGAGTGCTGGAGGCCGTAAAAATGCGTCATCTTCTGGCCCTAAAATCATTTTTATTTAATTATGTTGTATGAATACTCATTTTTCATTCTCTATTACTATTATATATTAAACACAGCCCAGCATGAGAATTATGAAGTTATTTTCGAAATTTTTATTGTTATCAGATTTCTTCGGTTGTAGTATGTTACTTTTCCGTCCAACCTATCTAATATGCGAGAAAAGTATTGATTTACCCCAAAAAAAGTAGGAATTTTGAATTTTTTTACGTTGTGTATGTCGTCGTCGTCGGCCACTTTTCGTTACATGTCTTGTTAGCACGATACAGCCTCCGTAGTGCAACAAGTCACCAATTTTAGGATTGAATATTGTTGAGGACATGTTACAGATGAACCCTATTGATTTTCAGCTCACCGGAGCCAGTACAACGGGTGCTATGGTACTTCAAGTACGAATTTTTTTTCATTTTTTGAGACATTTCAGTTTGTTAGCACGATACAGCTTCCGGACTTCAAAAAATCGCCAATTTTATGATTGATTATCATTCAGGACATCTTACAGATGAACCCTATTGATTTTCAGCTCACTAGAGCCACTACAACGGGTGCTATGGTACTTGAAGTACGAAATTTTTGTCATTTTTAGATACATTTCAGTTTGTTCGCACGATACAGCTTCCGGACTTCAACAAATCACCAATTTTATGATTGATTATTATTCAGGACATCTCACAGATGAACCCTATTGATTTCCAGCTCACCAGAGCCAGTACAACGGGTGCTATGGTACTTGAGGTACGACATTTTTATCATTTTTTGAGACATTTCAGTTTGTTAGTACGATACAGTCTCCGGATTTCAACAAGTCACCAATTTTATGATTGAATATTATTCAGAACATCTCACAGATGAACCCTATTGATTTTCAGCTCATCAGAGCCACTGCAACAGGTGCTATAGTACTTTAAGTACATTTTTGAAGAAATTTCAGTTTGATAGCACGATACAGCCTCCGGAGTATATACAAGTGACCAAGTTTATGATTGGATAGTATTCAAAGCGTCTCAAAGATGAACCCTATCGATAGTCAGCTCACTAAAGCCACTACAACAGGTGCTATATTACTTTAAGTACCAAATTTTTGTCATTTTTGGAGAATTTCCAGTTTGTTAGCAAGGTACAGCCACCAGAGTGAATAGAAGTGACCAATTTTATGATTGAATATTGTTCAAGGTGTCTCACAAATGTACCCTATCAATTTTCAGCTGACTAGAACGTGTACAGCGTGTTCTATAAATCCATATATACTACATATTTGGTTATTCTTGGAGAAATTTCGGATTGTTAGCTCGATATTTATTTATTTATTGCATTTTTGAAGTTGATGAGAATGAACAAATGTAATTTGCTAGGAGAAGGAATTAAACTGAATAATTTTTATGCTAAACAGATTTTAGGACTTCAGTCACGAGTAGGTATTATCTTATCTGACAGTAATAACAGCTGGTAAACGACAAGATATGATTTGAATCAGATTTTGGATCAAATTCTGTTCCATGCCATCAGTACCTATACGTCGCGAAATCGTCTACTGTTTTTGGGCGCCGGCACATGTGTCCGTAAACGTTTGCGAATCACAAAACACACTTCTCCAATCGGATTGAAACCTAAACAAAATACTTAGTAACCATTCGAGCAGTGTAGGTTTGTGCATTATCATGCATAAAAGTGGATCGTCTCCAAGAATAACCCTCAATAATACAATATGGTCTTGCAGAAACTCTCGTTGCGTGAGTCATAAGATATGCCCCCATGCCATAACTGATCCGCTACCAAATGGAAGTTGCTCGTAAAACACGCTCCAGCGTATATCTCGCTTTGTCGTCCAATCCAAGTGTTCTCGTCAAAAATTCAACTCGGCTCTAATTTGAGAAGATTAACCAACAGCCTGACGTCTCCTACTGTCGATTTCTAAACCGTTCGGTTACCCGAAGCACTTGAAAAGAGGAAGGGAATCACCTCTCACTCCAATGTTTTTGAATTTTAAGACTACGTATTCTGCAGAGCTGGGTAGTTTACATGTACTTTAAAAATAATTACAAAAAAATAATTAATTACCATTACAAAGAACATTTTGTAAAAATAGGATCTATATTGCTTTAATTACAATTACATGAAAAATAAACGGTTTTAAAGATTAAAACTAACTTTTCCGCATCTGTGTGATGCCCTGATTAATATTTTATCATAAAATTATCACTTGTATCGTGTTAACAAACCGTTCTCCAAAAGTAACCAAAAATGCAGTATATCTGAATTTATAGGACCCGCTGTAATCGCTATAGTCAGTTGAAAACCAATAGGGTACATCTATGAGATACCTTGAATGAGACACCTTGAAAAATATCCAATTATAAAATTGGCCACTTGTATCCACTTCGGAGGCTGTATCGTACTAAACCCGAAAGTTCTCCAAAAAGGACAAAAATGTGTCACTTCAGGTACCATAGCACCTGTTGTACTAGCTCTGGTGAGATAAAAATCAATAAGATTTCGTCTAAGCACCCCAAGACTCCAGTAATCCAACAACTCCAGTCACAGGGAAAATCAGACAGGGGCAAGAAGTGTCAAGATTTTCACCGACACTCAAGGCGTATTGGACTCAGCGGGACTCCCTTGTCCTGGAAGAAGGGCTGTTGAAAAGAGTCCTTGAAAACGATGATGGTTCCGAGATGAGGAGACAGCTAGTTATCCCGAGAACGAGAGTAGCTGAGGTACTGAAGAAGTTACACGACAGTCCATCGGGAGGTCATCTGCGAGTGAAGAAGACCCTTCAGCCAGTCCGTGAAAGGTTTTATTGGATGAACAATTCCGACGATGTAAATGTAAAGGACTGGTGTAAGAAATGTACGACTTGTGCTACGAGTAATGGACCACATCGCAAGAGAAAGGCACCCATGAAACAGTACAATGTTGGAAGCCCTTTCAATTGCTTTAGATATCGCTGGACCAATTCCGACGACAGAAAATGGTAGCAAATACATACTGGTTGTAATGGATTTTAAAGAAGGGGACAAAGTATGGTTACACAACCCGACGAGGAGAAAAGGATTTTCTCCAAAATTACAAAATCCTGGGAAGGTCCATACTTAATCAAGAAAAGGATCAATGATGTTATATATCGCATAAGCAAGATCCCCGACAGAAAACCAAAAGTAGTTCACCAAAACCGACTAGCGCCATTCGAAGGAGACCATGACCTAGAGAAAGGAGTAAACCATATTCGAGATGTGTCTGACCATACCTTCGATGAATTTATGGGCGCGTATGGAGGTACCGGGAAAGCTAGATATGGAGTCACTTCAGAACAACGACAAGATTTGTTCACTCTCCCGGAAGATTATTCACTGGCATACAACATCCTCGCCTGTCTCAAGAACGCACGAGGGCTGGCATCCGTCTTTCGAAAGAAGTTCAGGCAATTAGAAAAACTTGAAGACCAGATTCCAGCCTGTGGCAAGACACTGAAACTGAAACATAGTTCGCGTCTTCTACGTGGTAACTGAACATGAACTTCAAGATCGATCTACCTACCGCGATGTGTGGGAAGCACTTCGAAATCTACGAGACCATGTGTTGGAATCCAGCATGAAACTGGCTATGCCTAAGATAGCGAGTAATCAGTTGGATTGGCGAATCATCAGGAACATGGTAGAGATTATCTTTCAACATACCGGTGTCCAACATGGTAGAGATTATCTTTCAAGATACCGGTGTCCAGATATTAATTTGCAGCTACAACCCACGACGGTGCCCTGCTATTTCCATAAGATCGGAAAGTGTAGAAATGGGGCCAGTTGCCGATTCAAACATCCAGTCTCGGCTATACAAAAGTTCCAGGAGGAACTTCCATTTAAGGAGGGGGTAATGTTACGAAACAGCACACTGGTATGGTCCCTAAATCCGACTCTGTCTAAGTCAGGTATGAAAGTTAAAATTGTGGCGGAGGCGCAGGGTCTACTTAGAATTGTTTACGATCGTGACTATCTTATCTAGAATTATCTATTGAAAAAGGCACTAATATATAAGGGACCGACCAGGAAGAGTTAGTTCAGTTGATAATTTGACATCGTGAGATAAACAAGTAAATAAGTGAATATAAATTAGTTTAAGTGAATATACTGTGTATATAATTAGTGAATAGTGTAGTGAATAAATAAATTAGTAAGTGAACCTACCGAGAGTTTAAAGTTTATCCCACCCGTTTACTGTTTAAATAAATGATAAAAACATTACAATAATTATATACAAATCGGGCATCATTACTCTGGGACCGTTTAATCAAAAAGAAAAATTAGTTAACTGTTTTACACCCAACATTTTCTTTACAATCGGTGATGACTATCGTCAAAAGTTATCTGATACCCTTTTGTTGCAGAATCAATAGTTTCAGCTACGGATAGTTCACAAAAGTTTGAAATCAATTGTTCAAATATCAATCCTTTAAACATTTTCGAACATAAAATTTCTTGTTTTTCTACCACGTGCATCTCGTAAACGCGCATTAAAAAGTAATTGTAATTAAAAAATGTAATTGTACTTGTACTTGTCATTGGAAAAGTAATTGTACTTATGAAAAGCAATTGTATTTAGATAATTTAAATAATATAATTACAAAGTACAATTCCTCCCCAGATTTTGCTGCAATTATAATTCCAAATTACATGAAAATAAAAAGTAATTGTAATTATTATATTACTTTTTAACTAGGAATTGTCCAGCTCAGCAATTCTATCCGCAGGGTTAAATATCGCTGTAAAAGGTAAGTAGGCTAATCTACAGTTTAATTAATCTGAAAAACACGTTTTCTAGAAGTTTCAAGAGCAAGTCAAGTAACTAATGAAACCCCGTTCGTTGACAGATATATGTTAACAAAACTACTGAACGTGGATTAAGGAGCATAATTTTAAACTATGTTCAAAGACAATCAATGTATGATCAAATACTCCATAACACCTTCAAAAATTGCGGTTTACCGTGTCATAGGGTTAGACCGCTGATCTACTTAGTTTGGGCGAGATTGTAGTATACATCTTCTCCAATATAGAGAGATATTTATGTTTGAATTATCTACTGATTATCGGACGGAATGTCCTATTATATTATGCTGACTAAATAATACCGATTTCAATTACAAAAGAATTCAAGATTCTAGTGGTTATCATACCCTCCATGCACAGAGAAAATTGAATCTAATTTGTCAAACTTAGTAAATATACGAGTTAGTACGTCTTATTCCCGCAAATTCTTCTATCAAAGATTTCGATCTGTGAATGGAGTAAGAAAGTTTATAGAGTATTTCCTGGTAGAGTAATTCTTATTCATTGCCAATTTACAACTTACTGCCCGCAGCAATTCGGTATTCAGAGAAAACATAATGACGTGAATAAAGTAGCCGTACGGAGGTACCGGACGTTTCTACATGTACCTTAATTATATTGACTTTGAGAATTTCATGCCAGCCCTTCTGAATTTGCCGCCATAATATACAATATAATTATTACAAAAACAATGCTAAAACTTAAAAATTATTTTCTAACAAAGATTTCAATCTATCACAGGAGTCGAAAAAAGGTAACTAGGAATTTGACAATGGTGTTCATTTACGTTTCCAATTTACACTGACTATGTTTTCTCATGCTTTATCTACTGCCCATACAACATGGGATATTCATAGAATAATCTTTAAATACACCAAAAAGTATAAGAATATTCCGAATCAACTAAGAATATTCTTATAATATTAATATTATTTTTGAATATTCTATTAATATTCCTTAGTGAATATTCACAGAACAAGCCTGATGAATATTCTTAAAATATTCATTTTAGAATATTATCAAATTGAATATTCTTAAAACATTCATTGAAGAATATTACCAAACTGAATATTCCTAGCATATTCTTTTAAGCATATTTACTTATGATTAAAGAAAATAATTATTAGTTTTCACATGGGACGAAAGTTGTAGTTCAAACATTTATCCGGATATACAACCCTACGCATAGGTGTAAATAGTTAAAATAACCTTCATACAAATAATAAATATAATATATCAAATTAAACCATGTATTAAACTCATTGAAGTTCAGATTGAGATTATAAGATAAGAAAAAGTTATAAAAATATCCTGGATATGAACACTACATAAATGGTTGATACGGTGTGGATATAATGTTATTCGTCATATCGTCGTGTGATAAAAAGGGAACAAAGATATAAATGATAATTATAACATTCAGCATAAAGCCAAATCAAGACAGGTACCCAATCGCGTAAACAAAAAGCCGCCAGCCAATTAAAATGCAACTGCCGTTCTCTGTACACACGTTTATTGGTTAATTTCTAATATCATGTGTGGTGGGCTTAAGTCTGGCATGCTAAAAGTCAAGTGTCAATAGGTTCGTTTCTCTTCCGTTTTATCTAATATCAACCTATAAACTGGAGTGGATTGACATCCACCCATAGCTTAAATATATTATAAATAAAATATCCACCATTTTAATGTTTAGCCAAGAATACACCAACACAAACTGGCGAATCTTCGACTTTTAGACAGTTAATTTACTGAATGGGCAGGTGTGACGTGTGATAGACGCCATGTTTCAACTTTCAAACAAGTTATATCAGAGACAACACACCATGTTTAACCAAAAAATATTCTTGTGCTTTAATCAAAGTTTATTTTGATTTTGTTTTCAATAATATCGTGACTAGTGGAATTCTCAGTGAGAAATTATTGTATTTGTTATGGGATGAATAACTTGTGCAGTTCGTGGATGTCACTCAAGAACAGGAGAAGGAATAATTATGTTTGGATTTCCCAGAGACCCTGTGAGGTAAGAGTTTGTTTCTATATGCAATATATTATAGGTATATATTACTTTTTTAATATTTTACATGAATCTATGCATCGTAAGTTGTGTAATTCTCAATATTTTTGGTTTTTAACGTTGATCTGTCCCTCAGCCTTTAATAACATGAAATAATAATATGTACTACAATAAGCTTTCTGCTGACGAGCCCTGTTCAGCTAAAAATATGTTGAATCATAAATTAGTAGTTAATATAGACATGTGAATAACTACATTTATTTGCTTTGTAGGGCACACTTGTGGTTGGAAGATTGTAACTGTGCAGGAAAGACTACAGATGCTTTACAATAGAATTATAGGTTGTGTGAACTTCACTGTCAGGAAAAATTTATTTCCAAAGGAGGATATCCCAAGCATTTTTTTCAGCTAGCTGTGCCTACCCTATTTCCATGGTTAAAATGCAAAGGTCACATTTTATTGAATGATCCACCAACAAAAATAGTTACTCAGTCTGGTAAATATTAAATTTAAGTAGACATTATAATCGGCTGTTTTTGATATTCATTTTTTGTCATCTGGCCGCATATAAATAAATTTGTATAAGAGAATATCCTGGTATTGAGATCATGGAAACAAAAAAATAAAACATTTATATCGGTTTATAAAACTAAGTCAACATTCATTTAAACAAGTAAATTATCTTAAGAACTTGAGGCTGGTAAAAACTTACATGAGAAGAGCATGCAATAATTAATCACCATATGCTTTGGTATTTAAGCGACGGTACAGAATACCATTGTCAATGTAATGTATTCTGCATAGTGACAAATTTAAGAAAATATCGATATTTTTTATACTCATATTTGTAAAATTTCTACAAATGATTACTACAATTACTTTTATAATTGCAGATACCACACCATTACAGCAACCGGCACATTCATCTCAGGTCGTCGCAATACATTCTAGTGACTGTGAGGATATAACGCAAGTTTATGAATCCATACGCTGCCAGCTTTTAACACCGCCTTACCCGAACAGGTAAATTGATATATCTGATTGCAAAACGTCAACAATAAGGATATTTTTCAGTTATACCTCAGTTATGTAGCCTTAACCGGACAGTTTTATCCATTTGGGTTTAGCTAAAAGCTCGCAGTGTGTGGGCCCTATAAATATTTATAAATTTTAAAAGATTAACTCTATATTTTTTAATAGAAACAAGTATTTGGTCAATTTTGTTTTTTCTTTATTTTTCATTCCTCACAAGAGAATGTAAGTATCTATAAATATTTAATTTTACGAAACTCAGTTAAAAGTACTTCTGTATGAGTTGTAAAAGTGAGGTTATAACTTTGGAAAAATGATTAGGTGACTACTTACAAGTCATGTAAAAAGGAAGTTGCTGAACAAATAAAAAACATTGTTACAATAGGGACCGAGAAAGATGACGTTTATGCCATCTGCCGTGAAAAAACACAATATGATGTAAACACTATTAATAGTAGGTATTAATAGTTTTGTATAATCAGCGTTTTTAAATGTTCTTTTTTTAAAACTGAAATTATATGTTTGTGATGTCCTCATCAAAAGTATCTTTCTGTATTCATGGCTGTTCAAATATGCTGTATAAAAATACTACGCAGTTGAAATTTTATAGTTTCTCTGAAAATTCATTGAACACGTGGATAACCTTGAAACGTCAAAAATGAATAAATGCAATAAAAACGCATATGTAATTAAAATGTTCTAATTAAAACATTTTATTAACTATTATTTTGTGTATAATCAGTATGATACTACAATTGGCAGCTATTACAAAAGTTCTAAATTTTTTTTTACATAAATGAAAGATTATTATCGAGAGAATAAAATGTTGTTTTCTGTACGATTTCATTGAATATATAAAATAAAAAACTAGTTATGTGTTTGCTGACTTTAATATTATATAATAAGTTCAAATAATTAAATACTATTAAGGGGAAGAAAGTAAACATTTGTACAAAACAGAGTTTTTTAATTACATTTCAGAAAACATCGGGAGTATTGGGAACCAAATAAAAATACTAGAATTTGCAGTGCTCATTTTGTCAATAATCAAAATTCAGATAATCCCCTACACCCATCTTACATACCAACAATTTTTCCTGGCAAAGAAAATAAAAAGATCTATTCCTATTTTGCATTTTGTAGGTTGTTTATTATAGTGTTTACATCACAATGTTTTTCTTATTTAACACCAGGGCGCTCTACTTTAGACAGAAGTGCTGCCTATATAGTTCGGTCTCGATCCCTATTAATATTGTTCTGCTTAATAACTAAATGAGAAACATGTTAAAATTCAGGCCATGTGGTATGCAGAAGCAACGTCAACCAGATGCGGAATGTGTAAAGTCAAATGTCAAAGTGGAAATACCAGTACAAACCTAAAGAGCGGTCTAGTGAGTATTGAAATGGAAGCGTTACTTAACGTAAATTTAATTATATTTAATCCTCTGATAGAAAGGAAGAAAATCTCCGTCCCATTTCACTTGTGTGTTTAAACAAAGCTCATTTTCATTAAGTTCTTTGTAGATCTCCGGTGTCTCAAACAAATCCAATCTAAGATATTCCTTATTATCAATCCTGTGCAAAATTTTTGAGTTTCTGTTAGGGCTAAAGTTATTCTTGTGAAATTTGAGATGGTTACCGAATCTGGACTTGCCAGGTCTCTTCAGATGTTCATTGATGCGAGTGAGAAGTGGCCTGCAGGTTCTACCAATGTAGGAGAGAACACTATACACACAGCTACTTCTCAATTTATTAATTTTATCCCCATTTCAATACTCACTAGACCGCTCTTTAGGTTGGTATTGGTATTTCCACTTTGACATTTGACTTTACACATTCCGCATCTGGTTGACGTTGCTTCTGCATACTACATGGCCTGAATTTTAACATGTTTCTCGTTTAGTTATTAAGCAGAACAATATTAATTGTAACAATGTTTTTTATTTGTTCAGCAAATTTCTATTTACCTGACTTGTAAGTACTCACCTAATAATTTTTCCAAAGTTATAACCTCACTTTTACAACTCATATTTCTGTACTTTCAACTGAGTATTTACTTTCAGGAAGCACTGAAGATGACGCTTTGCAATAAAGAGAATTTGTACACTTAAATACAAATCTCTACTCTATTTATTTGTTATTTTTTCAACTCAGAATTTACTCGACTAGTTCAGAGATATCATACGAAGTAATTAGAGAATTTTAACGTGGTGTTTTAGTCATGAATTTGAATGGAACAATGAATAAAGGGCAGAATGAGTAAAATTTGACTTCCAAGCGAATTTACAAAAATTGAGAAACCTTATGGAAAAACAGATATATCAGAAATGTCTTTTAGATGAAGAACGACCACACCGTTTTGTCTATTCGATTCTGTCAATTCTGAAGAATAAAGCAAGTAGTATAGTCATAAAAAACAAAATTAATTTAAATTACAGTAACTAACTGGCCAATCACTAGTGGAAGGCAGAAGATAGAGTGGGTGTATTTTCATAACATTTCTAATCATATTAGATCTCTTTTTCGCTTGTAACATTGTTTTTCCGCTCACACATAATTAATGTTTTGGGCATTATATTTCAAATCAATAGTATGAACCTATCTAGCCAAATTATTGTTTGTGAAGACTAACCTGGAAGCGACCTCATAGAGACGTAGCTCATAGCCTGGTGCCTGGCGTTTGAACTGTTATTGTTGTTAGGGTGAGTGGGTTCAAAGAAGTCATCGATCTGTGGTACTGAATCTCGACGGGGCTTTTCCAACTCTTCTTCCAGCGGTCGCTCCCAGTCCTGCTTGCACAGGAACGTGTCCAGATCGCTGGTCTATAACAAAAATACGTTATTAATAAAAAACGTTTATACAATAAAGGTGGTAATTAATTTATCTCATAAACTGCGTCTGAATCATTATGTAAGTAAGTATATAAAAAGTATTGTACGTTAATTGTCTCTTTATTCTACTTCCACTGTATTGTTTTACGACACACTGGTATTTAAAGTGTAACTAAAACATAAATTAATTACTTCGAAAAATCAGCAGGATACCTACATAAAAATGAAAGTAGTATGCTTAAAACATTTTGTAACCGGTTCATACTTATCGATTCTATTGTATTGAAATTGTTAGCTGTCGATTAAGAAACCTTGTTATTTAAATTTATGAGATTAACATAATTTTTTATTGAGCAATTGGTATTTTTTTCCTAAACTAAATATCAAATACCCATTTTCTATTTAGAATCATTACATAGTTGAGTGGAAATTATTTGTTATTTAGATTGTTTCTGGCCATTTACAATTTTCTCAATGTAGATAGGTATATATATACATAGCCAGGCTTCGGGAAGACTGAACGAAATGGCAGAAAAGCTTATATGATACTCTTGCAAGTATATGATTTGCCTAGAAAACGACAACAAATGAAAATTGCTCTGGGATACAGGAAAATACCCTCAGTTCCTTATTTTGCTCTCAGTACACTCAAATAATTGCTGAGCCGAGGACTGTATTAGGTACTATTTCTTGTGTGATACCATGCATTGGTTTAGAAATTATTACCAATAACGTATTGATTTTTTCATTACGTACAAAATTCTAGTTACTTTTCGATTAGTTTTTTCATAAATGGTTCTGCATCTCTACGTTCCCTTCGCCATTCAAGTTTGTCTTTTATATAGACCATTATGTTTTACGATTTTTTCCGATAAAAACGATGTTATTTTCCTTTCATTTGTTGAGAAACATTTTTTCAGTTTATTTTTTTCTTAGAATAATTTTTATTTAGTTTGAAGTCGTTTTATAGCAGTTAAAAATATATTTAGAATTTTGGTCAATTAGTACTGATACTTTTTAGAATTGATTATTCAAACTCAGCAGTGTTCGATACAAAAAAAATTACATTGAATTTTAATGTGTTGATGTAGGCTTCTCTCGTAACCCGTAGTGTTTCGTTTACTATAACGCATTGTCATTTTCGCCCATATCTTCAATTGTTTCTTGACCTGTCACTTGTCCAGCTCACCTGTCATAATTTATAGTTTTTTGGCTTTGTTCATTTATTTTCTGGGGTGTTAACACGAAATATCTGTCAAGATTAAAGGAAATTAAAAAATAAATTATTTCTACGATACATGATTAATTGATTTCATAGCTTTTGTGATATATGATTTATGATCGCTTGATTCATTCTTAACAAATACAACGAAGTGAAGAAATTGGACAATAGTTAACACTAGATATAACATTCGCTGATGTACTTACATGGAACTTGGCCAGTTACCTAATATATTTCCATATTTTTTTAATCGAACCAAATATATCTTGGTTAAATTAAATTAAATGTGTTTTCTGGACTGGGACGACTGAATCAAAAATATCTGAGTTGAAATATACAGTGTGTCTACTTAAGCTGGAATCATACGAAAAACTTTATCATTAATTATATGAAAAACTTACTTTGAAGGTGACACAATAAATTTGGATGATACATATATTCTGCTTCATTGACCCTCAATTGGTAATATTTTTTCCATTGTAAATTGTTCCTTACTAAAATAAGATTAGGTGCGAAATTGATTGGACTAAACAATGATTGTTGTCAATTTCAAAGCAACACTGCAAAGTCTTATTGAATCGTTCGTCTCCCGCATACGAAATGAAAAAGATAGTATCAAATAATGAGATTCACTATTCATAGTTTTCAAAGTATTATAATGTTTTTAACCGATGTATAGGCGTATTTATTATTTTTATCAAGTAACAATATTGTTTGTAGAATTTACTTTTGCTAATTATAAAAAATTCTTCTATATGCTCAGCTTGATCTAGATATTGATAGATACGATACATTTAATGGAATTTGTGTTACATTCGTCTGAAAGACAAATACACCGAAATATAATGAATTTAAAAATGTGATTTTAATAAGAATGATGATAATAAAAACAATTATGAATTTGAAATAGGGGATAATTGGTAAATAATTTGTTAAGGAATACGTCATTGCGGACCCATTCTTACCTGCAATTATTCATACATTCAATGTTTGTTTATGGCCACCCTTGGATAAACCCATTTAAAATGCGGCAAGTCACTTTCTTATATCTCGGAACAGATTTTACCTAATAATGTATTTCCTACGTGTGAATAATTTTTATTCAAATGTCGATATAGTACTCTAATAATCATCTTTCTTAATTAGTTCTCTGAGAGTGCCGGATAAGTTGAACAAATGTTCATATGAACAAGATATTACTTAATATGACATGTGATGATCTCATCGTGATTAGTTTATATTTAATTTTAGTCTTTTCTGATGAAAACACAAATTGAACAGATTAGGTAGTTAATTTTAAGACAGAAAATTAATGTATTGCAATAATATACAAAAAGTTGCATCGGCCGGGAATCGAACTCGGGCCGCCCGCGTGGCAGGCGAGCATTCTACCACTGAACCACCGATGCTTATTAACTTAGTTGTAAGGTACCGTACAAAAGATAATTGAAATGTTTTCTAGTAAACGTTATAAAAAGGAGATACATTCCTTCTACTAGGGAGTATGGAAAGAATATTGATTTATTACATTCCTGTATAAAAATTTAGCTTTTGATTTTCAAACTGTCGGTAGATAATTTGAGACTACAATTATTTTTGTTGATTATTCACAAAATTTGAACTATAACTACCTATATATTGTTTATGGGTAAGTAGGTACATTGTTGATAAGCAAATAATCAAGAATTGAAGCAATACCTAATCAATTTCCAAATAAGCATAAATAGTTTCAATTGCGCATTAAGAAAATATGTTAGCCACTTCTTTATTACTTAAATGAAATTGACTGTCTCGACCCTTACTTCGTGGAATATGCTCATATTAGTGTTTTTAAATGAAACTCAAGGTCTCTAGTTAATTCCACAATATTGTGGAATTAACTAGAGACCTTGAGCTTCATTTAAAAACACTCTTTATTACTTCTTTAAATGAAACTGTTTCTAAATAATTCCACACAGTAGGTAGGTACCTACTTAAGGGTCGAAACAGTAAATTTCATAATACCTTCAAGTATGTTTACGTTCAATCAATATTACTAACATCTTCTCTTTTCTTAATGTCTAAGAGTTTAAAGCCACGATGCAGAAAAACCATCAAGGATTCATAATCGATAAACTAATTTAGCTGTCCATGTTTCTTAAAAATTTTATTGTAGGTAGGTAATCAGTTTGTTTCATAGGTACTACCTACGAAAGCAGTTAACAAAAAATCCGAATAATCTCTACACTTTATATTTTCGTGGTACGTAGTTTTACCAATATGAATGAATCTCTGTCAATTTTGAATAAGCAATTTCTGGATAACTATATAATAAAGCACAGATTAAATATTAATTTGAGATAACCCATGCTTAATAAAAAACGCGTCGTTGGCCATTCCTCAACAACAACAACATAGGTTATTAAATGGTCGAGTTCGCACCCATATACCTTCGTAAAAGGTTAAGTAGATAGTAGATACATAAATTTGTATTGCATTATATAGTTGAACTTCCATTAAGTAGTTTGCAGTCGAAAATATATTTACTAGATATTTCATTAAAAATTGAGGTGCACTTTGTAAGGCTTAGAAATATTATATTAGTAAGCCGAAATAGCTCAGTTGGGAGAGCGTTAGACTGAAGATCTAAAGGTCCCTGGTTCGATCCCTGGTTTCGGCAAATAATTTTATATTTTTTTTAATCTATAAATCCAATTTTGCTAACGTATTATTATAATTTTAAACGATATCGTTAATTATTGTGAAGAGTATATCCGATTTTTTCTTAAATATTCATGCATTTACTTAATACAATGGAATTTTTATCTGTTTTTTTTAAATCAGTTTTCTTTGATATTTTTTAGTCAGTTGATATTTATTGTTATTTTATTAAGTTATTCTTTGTTAAAATCTTTACTTTGTTGTTGGTAATCAGATTATATCGTCATATTATAATTCAAAAATTTTTGAATTTCTAGGGAACAGTATAAAAATCATAGATAAAAAATATAAAGATGTTTTCTTCAAGATGAAGTGTTAAAACTATTAAGACCACTACTAGATGTCGCAGTAGAATATAAGAAAGATAAATTCATATTTTTTAGTAAATATATCAAGCTCACTAAAACATGAAAAACGAAATATAGCATATATTTTTAATAATTTCAATCAAACATGTTTGTTTACATTTTTAAATTATATATGGGGGTGAGAAGGAACAATGTTTTGAAAGTAGAAACTGCATTAAAAGAGCCAATATTATAAACATACCTCACACAATCTATCAACTAATGTAATTATTAGATGGTACTGTATTCTATTTTGGGGAAGGTGTGGTTTATCCTGAAAATATACGAGTTTGTCTAGATTGGTTCATAGATAAATTACAAGAGATAATTCGACTGAAGTCAAAAATTGGTAACGCAATGCTCTAATGGCACGGAATTTTTTGGAACTTAGTTAACATGTTAATGAGTGTAAAATATGTTATTGAACTGATCTCTAAGGAAAAAAAATAATTTGTATGATTATTTTTATAAAGAAAATAACCGAGTTCGTTGTAAAAATATTTATTTGATGTTGTATACAAATTTGTAAGTTAAATGAAATGAAGTAAATCTATTTTCATTTTAAAATAATAAAGATGCAGAATATAACCTGGCTTTCAAGGAAAATGATTCCCACATCGAGAAAATGTAGTAGGATTTTAAGACTAGGTACAACAAATCCTCAACCAATTAATTCTTGTTGTGGAATCTTTTGGAAAAATTAAAAGCATTGCTAATTTTTATAATCGGTAGCAAGACTTGTGAACATGAATCGCTTCAGTAGGGAGCTTAGCAGTTTTATCTCAAATTACACAATTTAAAAATGTGAAAATTAAAAATTTACCTATATAATGCAAATAAAAAATCTTGGGGTTATATGTTATAATAGTGAGGGTTTGACTTTAAATAATTCTAATGTTACAATATAATCAATTTTTACTATTACCATAGTGATCATAAATTGTAATAGTTGCCTTTGGAAGACTTCAAACCCTTGACGTTTTGACTGAATAAAATTGTCAAAGTTAAATAATGGGTTCATCAAGCACATCTAAGATAATATTTTTATTATTATTCATAAGTTTCTATGTCATTTCTCTATCTACATATACATATGTATCATCGCTGTCTAGCGTAAACCTCGAAGAAATACAGAATGACAGGAAAGTGAGAGTGAAAAGAATGACTGGAAATTTTGAGGAAGTCGCAGATTTTTGGAGTAGAAACATTTCCCTACAGAAATGTTGTGCTGCAAACCAATACTTGAATAAAAAATATCAGTGTCAAGATGGAGACGAAGTCATTCCGCCAGAAAAATTGCTGGATAAACTGACTATTTTTGTCATCGATGAAAAGTTTAATAGAACAGTATTAAACCTGAGTCGAGTTGCTTTTAATAATGCTAATTTCATTCTGAATTTGAGAGATGAAAACGCTTTTGGTGAGTCAATAGAGAAACTATCATTATTAGCATTTGCTTAACATATTAAAGGATCAGAATTTTTTATTAAGGGGAATACTAGGTCTATGAAGTTAGATTATCCAATATGTTGCTTTGGCTCTTGATTGGGGGATTTGGGAACTGTGTACAATTAATTTCAAAGTGTGTTGTCATTTTCAATGGATATCAATATTCTTTCCATAAAATCTTCTGGGCATTTACCGTTTTTGGTTTTACATCAATAATCAAATTGTTTCTCAAAATAAGTTTCAGGTATATTTTATCTGCACCCATCGTTTACTTAACTGTTTTATATTTTATTGTGAGCTGGCTGTATGCCACATGCTAAATAAAAACTAAAGTTCAACAGTTCACTTCCAAAATGTATTCTTATTTCCAGCATGTTTTTTTTATTCGTAAGGACAAATTATACACTCTTTCTTCTTTTTATGAACATGCGATATATTTCCTACTCAATCACAATACGTTTTCATTAAATATTGACAATCCTATATGAATCCAGTAATTTGAGGATCTTTAAATGTAATGGAAATTATTGAAAGTTCAAGTAAACACGAATTTTGTACATCTAATTTTGATTACCTACGTTTAACTATTGGAAGAAAACATAATTTGATCTAATAAAGTTTGCTTTTGCAGCTACCAGAACAAAGGTTCAAATTTTGAGTATTTTTTTATTTTATTTGTGTATAAAGGAAAAAAAATCTTGAATTTATATATGTTTATCACTAAGTTCCGAAAGACAATTGAGATACAAATACAAAAAAAAGCATACACAAAGAAGCATTGACACTGAACTTTTTTTGTATTTATGTGTAAGTAAGATGTTTTTTGTATTAGCCCCAATTGTTGTTACCCATCATATTCTCATTATATTGTCCTTGACGTTTTTCATATCTTGGTAAAAGCGTTACCCATACTATTCTGAGTATGCCCCGAAGTTATTGTGAAACTAATCTAAGTGAGCATGTGTACTTTAAAGAATATTCTGCAACCCGTAGGCTTGAAGTTATCAAGTATATTTTCTTTGTTATTTATAGCGATTTTATTGTCAAGGATGCCCCGTATCACTGCTTCAAGGAAGAGAAAGGCTTTGTTTTTCGTGGGTGCTCAGTAACTAAACCAATTGTTCACAGTCCATTATTTTCTTTATTTCTGGACTGGCGAAAATATCCGCTTTTACCTTAGGCTCTTACTGCAATTTGGGGAAAAATTCTTTAAATACTGAACAGCTTCAGAATCTTTCTGGAGAGACTCAAATTGTATCATGAGAGTATTTTATATGCAACTGAGGCATCAGTACATGATCGGCCTTGACAATCGGTTGATTTTTCACATTACAATTTTCTATTTCAAACTCGGTCCATTTAAGCTATAAGTCATTGCGGGTAGTGAAGTGCTCTATTATTTATAACATAAGCATTATATTTAGTGTATCCGCTTTGAGTTCCGTCCAGTAAAGCAAATAAGCTTGAAATTCCACATCACTTGTCAGGCATATTCTTCATACATTGAATTATGAAGCACCATTTTTACGCATTTGTAGTTTTTTTTCAGCTTTACAGAACGAGCGAGAGGAAGAGTTGGAAATTTATTTCCGTTAAAAAGTTGAACTATTATTTTTCATTGTACAATGTATAAGAGCAAACTTTATTTGCTATGAATCGAGTCTCTGTTTACTTTTCGTTGCAAACAAATAATCATTGATTAATACATAAAAAATTGTTGACTTATGTAATTAGTAAATTTTCTATAGACCAGAAAATTATAATATTTGTATAATATTATTTGATACTTGAATTTAAAAAGTTCTGAAACATCCGAAATTATTGATCATCTTCATCAGTGGTTGTTACAACTGACAGGATTCTTTCTCCCTCTATAATATTGCAAGATGAATAGTAAATGTATAAATTCGATGCGTATTATTTAGAGATAGCATTAGGTGAATTTAATGCTGAAATGAATAATATAAAAGACTCTGAAAACCTGCTCCAAATTTTTTCAATTATCTCGTGCAAAAGCTTTTTAGTATTATTGAAAGTACTTCTTTGATGAAGATATCATCCTTTCTAGTATTAATCTACTATATTATAACCACTATTTTTCTCCAAACTCTGGTTTGTGCGATATTATAAATTTGTAAAATGGTTCTTTGTTAATGTGTTTAGCTGTGAATTGGAGTTTCCCCATCTTGGAAAACAACTTCGCATTTTCTCAAGAAGATCTATCGTTAGTGCAGTTGAGCGAAAACAAAACGAAAATTGTGACCAAGTTTTCAACAAGTTCTTATTGTTTAGATTTCCTATCATCGGAACAGTAAGTAAACAAATATATTTGTGCACAATTTCAAAATTATACTAAACACTTGTTAACCTAAAATGTGAAATATATTCGAAGTTTAGATTGGGAGATAATTGAATGTCGAAATTTATCCTCAAATTAACTTTTAGATGTTTTTCATATTCCAACAAGATTTAGAACAATAATACAGTTGTTAGGAGTATGAATGTTTTTGACGAAATACTATTTAGAGCTTTGATCACTAGATGAACTATTTATTTTACCAGTATCCTGAAACGAGGAATAGGAGAGGGCGAACAATTCAAAAATTCTTGATGTGACACGAGAAATATAAAAATTGTTTGGTGGAAGAGTAAATCAAGATAAATTATATAGGGGATTACTGGATAGAATCTCCTCCGAAGCGATATTTACAAATTTCATGTGTATGTCCACACATCAAGTTTCCTGTTTTGATCTGTCCTTGTTAGATGAGTCCATAAGCCAAATCTTAAGTACCTCATAAACTGAGTACTCTATTGAGATTTTGGCAAAACCTATATAAGATTATTCAGTCTGCAATGCTCTGTTAGCAAATCAACTGGGATTCTCGTTTTGCACCTATTATGGTTTAGTAGATACTCCACGAAACTTCTGCATTTCTCAAGCCAGTTGTCATCTTCGTTGTCTTATTAACAGTATCTTTTGATTAAATAACGCTTGTAGAATTTCCAAAGAAAATCCATGTAAGATCGAACTTATTGCTATTGAGGTTGCTTGGTTACCAGAGTATTTGTGACGGTGAACGAGTGAAATTTTGTTGAGTTGGAAATTTCTATTCATAAATTTTTTATTGATGTCTATCTTCACGGTTTCTCTCAGAGTGGCACCAAAAATTTCAATAGCATCAAATTTCACTATAGTATAGTATAAGAGTAGAACATTGGAAAGAATACTGATACCAAATATTCTTGAACTGTCACACAAGCTCTGTACTATAATAATAAACGAAAACGTTGTTGGGAATGCCGGGGAAGTGGAAATAGGAAAATTTGTATTTGTTACAACTGAACGCTGTTTAACTCACAAAATGGAAGAAGGAAGTTCTCAAGAATGATTGGTGCTAAACTTATTAAAAGCGTATCTCAATATAAAAACGATAACTATAATTGAAAAAGGTTGAGATTCACTGAGCTCTTTCAATTACTATTTATAAAAGAGGTGAAAAAGCCATTTTGAAACGGTTTACTGAAAAAGTAGATAACCACAAAGTACGCATTACGAAAAAAATATATAACCAAAGTATTACTTTTAAAAAAATGCAAACTTGCCAAAGATAAAGTTAAAAAAAATAAATGAATAAATTAATGTCTAACAAATAAAACTATGCCCCATCGTTATCTTCTCTTACTTGTCAGGTCACGAGTGAAAGATTGAAAACAACCAAAAAATAGGTAATTTTTTTAATTAAACGAGTACCGCTTTTTATTGATATACCTATAATGAATTGTTATATTTTCAATAAATGATTTTCAGTTTTCTAAGACAGTTGTAAGAAAATTGCTGCTGTTATCTATTAAAATAATCGCTTCAATGTGTTAATATACAATTTTTCAAAATTTAGTGCCGCGAAGTATAAAAAAAATCCACATTTAGAGGACACTTCTAAGTATGTGTAATTAGATTTTCTAAAAGATTCTAAGATTACTTATTTTCTTGGGAACGTCCTTAAAATATAACTTCCAACCAAACATCATGCCACCTCAAATAAAACCACTTTAGAATATAAGTTATAATTAGCGTTTCTAAACTTCACTTAAGTTCATATATTTAGCTCATTTTTAAAATGTCACTCGTATTCACTTTGTTATGTACTTCAGTAACAAAAAAGTAATACTTTTTCCTCATAATAAGTTCTTGTTATGTTTTAGGAATCTGACAGCTTTTATAAATCCTTGCGCCGAAAAAATTTGCTTACAAAAATGCTGTCCAGAAGACTATTACTACAATATAATCAAAACTAAGTGCATGAAAGATACAAATATACCAGAGTATGTTCCAACCTTCTACATAGGTGAGAATAAACTCGACGTAGAACTTCCTTACTACCTATTAACAGGAAAATTGAAATGCATAGCACCTCACTACATAAATAAATTACATGTTAACAATATCACCTCTGCTGTATTTATTCAAGATGATGGGACTTTGCAAGCCAAAAATCAAGATAACACCAGTTTCTATAAAAGAGAAGAGTAAGTAACTTTTTATCACTAGTTTTCCTACTATTATCTAATTATAAGTTTTCCTTGTCATCGGCGTAGAAGTCTTTTTAATAACCTGACAGAGTAGAAAGTAATATATTATAATTAGGTTTTGATAAAATGGGTGTGCTTAATCGCCAGACATAATTTTCAACATATTTTGATGACTTATTGCTACTATTTGTAATATTTGAAATTTAGTTCAAAACATAACATACTTTTTTATCTTAAACCATTTGTATATACATTTTTCTTTAGTAGGCTTAAATTAGCTGTATTCGTTGTTTCAATAGTAGTAGTTCAATTACATTTACTTACTATTAATTTGAGTGGAAGGATACATTATTGCGATGAGTTAAACTTGCTTACTTCTCAAAAAAATTAAAGTTGAACATTTATAATAAAGCAAACAGAAAATGACCAATCCACATATCTCGCTACTTACTTCAGAATGGCAATTCAAGAGTACCTAAATAGCATTTTTAGCAAATAGGTATAAATGAAATGTTCATTGAGTAATGGCTAATTTTGGATAAATGCCTAAAATTAGTCTTAAATTTCAAATTTGATTTAAAAAATGAAATAATTCGTTAGTTCACACTAATGATTGTATTTTCACTAAGCAGCCAACAAATACGATTGATAATTGAGTAATAATTGGTGATATTTAATTTGAATTACTTAAACATTAATCACCCACCTATGATCAACAATTTCAAATAAAGATGAATTCAAAGATAAAATTATTCTCGATATACAACTTTTTTATTGATTTGTGTTCATTAAACTGTCAATTGCAGTGTTGATTTACGATTATAAGTAGAATATTAACTGCATATAATGGGCAATAAAATTGTCGATCATGTTTAAAATATTATCATACGAAATACAACGTACAGTTTTAAAATATTGATTAAAACATGGTAAACAATAAGAACTTATTCTTATAAACATAAGTCTCAGCGGTAGTGCGATTTTATAGCGTGATGATGATACATATTGCAATTAGCAATTAAAGTTGTCTGCAATTCTATCGTAATGTAATGTTTTTGTTATTTATTTAAACAATAAACGGGTGGGATAAATTTTAAACACACAGTATGGCTACTTACTGATTTATTTAAACACTAAACTAATCACTTAATTTATATATACTCAACTAACCACTTAAATTTAATTTATATGCACTCAAACTTAATTATTAATTTATATTAACACTTTATATTCACTTATTGACTGCTTATTTGTCAAGATCACTTTATCAACTAACTTGGTCCGCTGATCGGTCCATTTTATATACTAGTGCCTTTTTTACTAGAGAATTCTGGACTGTGGCTTACGCAAAACAAATGCCGTTCGCGATATCTCTCGATTGCCGGCTCAATTCTTAAAAGACCTTCCGAGAACATATCTATAAAAACTGTCACAATAAATCCCAATAGACCTTCTGAGAATTCGGCGCGCTCACCATTTTTTAACCCCGTTAACATAAGGTTAGAGGACCGTACTTAGTATCTGCTTCGGTGTGCAAGTTCGTAACATTACCCCCTCCTTAAATAAAAGTTCCTCCTGGAACTTTTGTGTAGCCGAGACTGGATGTTTGAATCGGCAACTGGCCCCATTTCTACACTTTCCGATCTTATGGAAATAGCAGGGCACCGTCTTCATCGGATACTGATAACGGGGGTTGTAGCTGCAAATTAATATCTGGACACCGGTATCTTGAAAGATAATCTCTACCATGTTCCTGATGATTCGCCAATCCAACTGGTTACTCGATATCTTAGGCATAGCCAGTTTCTTCACGCTGGATTCCAACATATGGTCTCGTAGGTTTTGAAGTGTTTCCCACACATCGCGGTAGGTAGATCGATCTTGAAATTCGTTTTTAGTTACCACGTAGAAGACGTACCGCGATTTATGTTTCAGTTTCAGTGTCTTGCCAGGGGCTGGAAACTGGTCTTCAAGTTTTTCTAATTGCCCCAACTTCTTTCGAAAGACGGTTGCCAACCCTCGTGCGTTCTTGATACGGGCGGGGATGTTGTATGCCAGTGAATAATCTTCCGGGAGAGTGAACAAATCTTGTTGTTGTTCCGAAGTGACTCCATATCTAGCTTTCCCGGTACCTCCATACGTGCCCATAAATTCCTCGAAGGTAAGGTCAGACACATCTTGAATAAGGTTTACTCCTTCCTCTAGGTCATGGTCTCCTTCGAATGGGGCTAGTCGGTTATGGTGAACTACTTTTGGTTTTCCGTTGGGGATCTTGCTTATGCGATATATAACAACATTGATCGTTTTCTTGATTAAGGATGGACCTTCCCAGGATTTTTGTAATTTTGGAGAAAATCCTTTTCTCCTCGTCGGGTTGTGTAACCATACTTTGTTCCCTTCTTTAAAACCGCCTTCTGTGGCCTGCGTGTCGTACCGACTTTTCATTCTGTCGCTGGCAACTTGAAGATTTGTTCGAACTAATTCATGAATATCGTCCAGCCTTCTTCTCAATTGGATCGCGTAGTCTTCGCCTGCTAGATCTTCTTCAGGCCGGCAGCCAAATTCCAGGTCACAAGGAAGCCTCATTTCACGTCCAAACAGGATTTTCGCCGGTGTTTCACCCGTGGACTCATTGACGGCAGATCGATAAGCTAATGCGAATAGAGAAAGGTACTGGTCCCAATCTCTTTGATGGCTGGATACTACTTTGGAAAGGTATTTTCCAATAGTCGTGTTCATTCTCTCGACCATTCCATCTGACTGTGGATGTAATGCTGTTGTACTGGTCTTCTTCATTCCCAGCTTCTCGCAAATCTCCTGGAATAGATGACTTCCGAAATTTCTTCCCTGGTCGCTGTGGACTTCCAAGAGCGCTCCATATCGGCTGATAAATTCTTTCACCAATACATCTGCTACAGTTGTGGCCTCTTGGTTCGGGATAGCGTAAATTTCCACCTACTTTGTGAAATATTCCATTACAACCAGTATGTATTTGCTACCATTTTCTGTCGTCGAAAATGGTCCAGCGATATCTAAAGCAATCCTTTCATCCTATTTCATGGGTGCCTTTCTCTTGCGATGTGGCCCATTACTCGTAGCACTAGTCGTACATTTCTTACACCAGTCCTTCACATCGTCGGAGCTGTTCATCCAATAAAACCTTTCACGGACTCGCTGAAGGGTTTTCTTCACTCCCAGATGACCCCCCGATGGACTGTCGTGTAACTTCTTCAGTATCTCAGCTACTCTCGCTCTCGGGATAACTAGCTGTCTCCTCATCACAGAACTGCCGCCAGTAGCAAAAAGGCGGCAACTACAATTTTTGGTGATTTTCAGGTTTAATCGTCGGTAAGTTCGTACGACTGTTTTTAACATATATGCGTAGTTTAAAAGCAGTAAAAGCAGTCAATATAGATGAAAAAGGCAAATAAAATTAGCCGTAAGTTCGCAGCGTCATCATTTCAAGAAGTAAAAAGGCGGCAAATAGTAAATATTTAGTGAGAAAGCGGTAACTACATAATATGTAGCAAATACCGCCTTTTTATTAAAAGTTCTTCGATTGGTATATATTAGTACTGACTGTTTCCTCGTCGGTGTCACAAATTGTGTTTATATTTTTTAATTTAGAGAATAATATAGTAGTGGTCAGTGCAGGTAATGAATGAGTGCTGAGTGGAATTGTTAATAAATAAAAATAGTGCACTTATATGAATAGTACATTTTGCTGAAATAATACTTCACTATCATGTCGACAAGTAGAGGTCATCTTCTAGTGGCCTTAGCTAGAAATGAAAGCCTAATGTCTAACATTGTAAAGTGTAAATCAGCAAAAACAAATGAAAATGATGATCCTACGTTTTCTTCCCCGGACAAATCTTGTTACCAAAGCAGTTGTAGTAGTAGTTTTCACTCTTCAAATCTTCCTGAGTGTACGCGAAAGGAGCTGCGGGAATTACAGAACATTAATTGCAACAGTTCCAACATTATCGATAATATCAATATAGAAATATGTGATGCAGAGGATTTACAACGGAATGTTGACCTAGGTAAAAACCATTTTTCATATTACGAAATGATTATCTAAATTACACTTATTATTTCAAGATGTTGAATCTGTCAGGATAACCGATTGTACAGAAATTAGAGTTACATTTGCAAGAACAACTTCAACATCCAATCAGCTAGATGTTCGTAATGATATTTACACATCTCCAATTGATTTTAATGGTAAGTTTATAAAATACTATTTTTGTTTTGGGGTGGTTATTATTTACAATATTTGCAGACAAAAGTTGGAATATTGATATCAACAGCATAAATGAATTCATGTATGTCCCAGAGAGTAAGGATGATAACAATTTAGACGTTTCCATTAATGGTGAAAATGATATACCATCAGGCTCAACTGTAATATTGGAGGATAATAAATCTGTCACACATGAGAATGTACCATTTTTACCAGTCTCTAATGAGAATAGCAAGATTGACGTTATACATCAGATTATAATACCGAACCCAATCGACCAAGCAGCTTTTGAAGGCCAATTTAATCAAGAAGAACATATTATGGAACCTTTGAACAATTTTTTATTGGTTACCAAAAAGGGTAAACCCAGAAAAAGGCGTACTCTTTCGACGCCACTTGCTGCTAGAAAAAAAGCCAAAAAAGATGAAAAACGAAAAGAATATTACGTTAAACCTCCATGTTCAGTCAACTGTAGAAGACAATGTATCTCGCATATAGCTGAGAATAGGAGGATTCAGATAAATGATGAGTTTTGGTAAATGAGCTGGGATGAACAACGTCAATTTATATTGAATAATACTCAAAGGTTAAACGTAAAAAGGCAAACTAACAGAGTCGATGTTTCTGCTAGGAAAAGTACCTTTACCTATCACATGAAGAATGAAAGTGGTACCATTTTTCAAGTATGCAAACCATTTTTTCTGACTACCCTTGGTTTTAAGCCAAGCAACGACAAAGTTGTTCAGAACACTCTCAATATGTCTGTCAACCACCTTACGTTTACACGCGATAGGCGAGGTTTGTATATCATTTCGAGGTTTAAAACTATTTGTTTAATCAGTATTACTTTTCAGGTAAGAAGCCTTCTACCAAAAAACTGGACAGAACTAAGATACGGCTCCATATTGAATCATTTTACCCCTCAATCTCACATTACCGTAGGGAACATGCTCCGAATAGACGGTATCTACCTAGTCATTTGACTTTGACATATATGTGTAAGGAATTTAATAAGGATAATCCAAATTTTGAATGTTCGTATGATGTATATAGAAAAGTTCTGAATGAACTTAATATTTCCTTTGCCAAACTTGGCCACGAAGAGTGTGAGGTTTGTGGAACATTTGATCAACACGAACACACAAAAGATAATCTGCAAGCAGATTGTACCACTTGCAATCCGTACAGCTGTCATAAGGATAGAGCTAAGAAATCCCGAGACCAGTATCGTAAAGATGCCAATATTTTGAATAGAGACATATCAGACGTGTGCTTTTCTGCGGATCTGCAGAAAGTCATAATGCTACCCCGCATGGATCAATATAAAATTGTCTTATTTACCCCGAGAATCGTCTTATTCAATGAAAGCTTTCTTCCTGTGGGAGTTAATCAACGTCAATTAAATCCCATTGCAATTCTATGGCACGAAGGAATTGCTGGAAGGAAAAAAGAAGACATAATCAGCAGTTTTCATGCATTTTTACTCAAAAACAGGGATGCTACCACGATAACCCTCTGGTTAGACAATTGTTCGGCACAGAACAAAAACTGGTGTTTCTTCACGTTTCTGGTCTATATTGTAAATAATTGTATGGAGATTAGTGCAACGGAAATTTACATAAAGTATTTCGAACCAGGACATACATTTATGAGCGACGATAGTTTCCATCACCAGGTGGAACAAGCGATGAAGCGTTATGGAAATATTTATGACTTCAGTGATTTTGAAAAGGCGGTACAAGAGGCAAATTCCAAAAAGGTGTCGATTATTTCCATGCAGCCAAAAGATTTTACAAATTGGCTGGATTGCACTTCACAGGCCAAACTTAAGAAAATTAACCCTCGGCCATATCTGAATAACATAGTTCAGGTTTGTGCAACTAGGGGTAAGAATACTCTCAAATACTGGACGGATTATGATGGTGAAGCATGTGAATTGAATTTTTTAACAGCAAAATCAATGAAAACAGGTATAACAAAACCACAATTCCGAAGTGCTTTTCGTGGTATCCCACAAAATAAAAAAGATACCATCATCAAGAATTTATGCCCACTAATGCCAGAGAACAGGAAACAGTTCTGGCATAAAATGCCCGTTGGTGACGTTGCCGATTTAAATGTTGTTCAAGAATAATAATTTTTATATTAATTTTGTGTCGAATAAATTTAATTTCTTATTGCGTCCATTTTATTCATTTGATTTAAGAAATTCGAACAATGATTCGTATTTATTGTACTTGCCGCCTTTATATTGCGTATTACGCTACATTTTGTCCTTTATCAACGTAGTTAAAACGGATGCATGTGATACAATGTTAGTGTTGCCGCTTTTATGTTACGTATCGCTCTAGGTTCCAAATTGTATCTACGTAGTTAAAACGGTTTATGTGTTATAACTTTAATGTCCAAGGAAACAAAGCAAAAAAATATATTTAAAAACACAAACACTTCAATATTTTTCAATAACGAAACGAAATATTATTAATTTCTTTTATTTCTTTCGTGGCGTACCACAAAAAAGTTTTTCGTTATTTTCTCAAAACTGTACTTGTGGTAGTTGCCGCCTTTTTACTACTGGCGGCAGAGAACCATCATCGTTTTCAATGACTCTTTTCAGCAGCCCTTCTTCCAGGACAAGGAAGTCCCACTGAGCCCAATTCGCCTTGAGTTTCGGTGAAAATTTTGACACTTCTTGCCAGGTATGTCGCCGATTTTCTTCCTTCCATTGCCGGATCATCTTCAGGTGAGGATCATTCTCCTGATCTTCTCTGATCCTGGTGGGTGACCATTCCTCGTTGACTACTGTAATTCTTGACACTGCAACTTCCTTAGATTTCGACTTGTTGCATTGTGAATAGTCTACAGGGCAAGACCGTCTAGGCAAAGAGTTGGCTTTTCGGTGATTCACATCAGCTGGATGTTCACCCCTGTCTGATTTCCCCTGTGACTGGAGTTCTTGGGTTACAGGAGTCTTGGGTCGCTTAGACGGACTGTTTACGTGCTGTAGCTCGCCACACTTCCGGCATATGATCTTCTTCGGCTTCTTGTCTGCCATACCTTTCAACAAGTTGACGATCTGGTCAAGTTTGTCATCGTCATCGTCTTCCTGCATGGTCCTACCTTTGTTGTACCGCGAGTCCTCCGTTGCTGCTTTGCATTTATGAGGTTCTTGGTTTGCAGGAGTCGTAGGACGCTTACAAGAACTGCGTGTATGCTTTCGCTCGCCACAATTACAGCACCTGATCTTCTTCGGCTTCACGTCTACCATACCTTTAAACAGGCTGACGATCTGGTCAAGTCTGTCATCGTCACCTTTTTCCTGCATGGTCCTACCTTTGCTGTATCCCGAAGCCAACGTGGCTGCTTCATATTCAAGAGCAGCAGTCGATGCATCGACCAATGTTTTAGGATGGGCTAATCGAAGCGTCTTCTCCATATCGTGGTCACATAAGCTTTCAAGCTTTCATATTTATATAATTTTCTTTTTAAGATTCCCACCATTGAGCTCACGTTTGAAATGTTTTTGTGTAGGCGATTTTTTCTAAATAAAGCTCCTTACACTTTCTAGCCATAGAAGGTGTTTTGTATAACAAATTAAATTAAAATTACACAAACGAGAATCTAAAATACATTATCCTGGTGGTTTTGAGATTAACTCTCAATTAAAATATAGAGTATTTCATTCAAAATGAATTTGCATTTTACAATCATAATTTTTTATTGCATTTTCATTTATTAGTATTAGTAGGAGGAATGTAATAAACTTATTTATTTATCTATTTTTAGATATTGCACCGACACGTTTTCTGACGGATTTACAGAGAACACATACGTAGGTGGCCTTTCCTGTCCTTCTTCAAGAGAAATTATGCATGATATTGTAGAAGAACATGAGCATCAGCACCATGGAGAAAAAGAGAAAAATTCGATGAAAGTGCGAAGAGGTGACGAGACTAGATCTGAAGAGAGTGGTAGTAGCACCTCTAAAATATTTTTCTTTGAACTTGCTGGAGTTGGTTTCGCCATAATCTTATTTTTGTACTAAGAATGTTTAGAACCATACAAAATATCGGTTATAATTTGGATAAACACAGTAGGAAACAGTGGAGAACTTAGTTTGATGGTTAATATTGAAAAGTGTAGCGAAAACAAAAATTGAGACTAGCCAAGTATTTATTTATTGAAGTTAAATAGTTCGTGTAAGCTTTTAAAGGAACTGAACTTCTATTAACCTGCAGACTTGGTCTTTTCAGGAAATATATGGTTTTCAAAACCATTTCCACTATTACAACCGATACGAAAATGGTATTTTGTTGATATATCGTTTGTATTTTTCACCAATTAAAAACTGAATTTACAATGTTCATACTTTATGTCTCTTCAATCGTTTGGATTGATTTGCTGCATTATCCTAGCTACTAAGGTTAGTATGTTCTAGCAGACTTTTCTTTTACCATCCTGCTGCTCTCTAGATTTGTTCTGTTACAGGAAATATCTAGGTATATTTCTGTTATAAATATGCCATAGTACATTTTTTGATGATGGTAACATTGCTTTCATCAGCATTACCTACTTAAACTACCATAATAGTAACTTATTGTGGACAAATAACAGAGATTTGATACCCAGGAGCACACCTTTTTGTATTTAATGATTAGCTTTGGACTCTTTTTCTTCACATAAGCCACCCATCATTTATTTTAATTCTCCATTTTTTGCCCAGGTCTCGATCTTATGCGTTGATCATCGGAGTTTTCATGTGCCATATTCTGTATTTGTTCCTTCTGCAATAATAGAAGTATCGTCTGCAAAAGTTATACGATTCTCTATTTTTGGAACGAGAAAGTAGAGATCAGGTGAAGTACAGGCACCAAAACGTTGGGTTAAATCAACTATACATCTGTGTTAAACATTCTACCCGTTTCGTACATAACGCTCTTCCAGTTTAATAAGATTGTTCTAGAACGATAATTCGTTTTGGAAACATTATTGAATCTTATAGGTTATTTCAGATTTCCTAACTTGCCTGGGCTATATCTAACAACTATACTGATTAATGGGTGAACAATAGCTAGCAAATGCGTTGATTGTGGTGGTTATTAATAATTGTCTACTACGATTTAAATTCAAGAAAAAGCGGATAATAATTATTCGATTTATTGACAATTTAAATTCTGGGTGTCGAAATGTCAAGTGCCGAGTTGTATGGAGCAAAGTTATATGTATACTGTACCCAGGAGGGACATAATCGAAAGATTTACCCGTTGAAATAATAATCGACCCGTTGCATTTTTCCAAAAAACAATGTTTTCGAGATACATATACAATCTGTTAAATTTTCAGTGCCGCATCCTGTATCTATGCAATTAGAATTCTTGGGAACCTGCATACGGCATACGCATCCAGTATTAAGGCCTCCCTATATCAGTTCTGTGTAATTTCACTTGTAAGTGTGATACACTGTGAGAAAGTCACTTCAGAGTTTTGTGCTTAAAAGTTCTTCTCTTGATATTGCTGTATTTTCGATATTCTACTTATCGTCCTTTGTTGGTTATTACTTTTTAGCCCAACCATATCTAAGATGTGAGAAAAGTATTGGTTTATCCCACAGAAAGTTGTAATTTTTTTGATTCATTTTTTCGTTTTTCAGCGAGGAAAATACGAAAAACGGGATTTAAGAAACAAAAAATCCTGTGTAGTGCACGATACAGTCTCCGAAGTGTATATACAAGTGATTAATTTTATGATCCCGATCCAGTACAACGGGTCATATAAATCCAGATATACTACATTTGTTTTGTCAATTTTGGAGAAATTTCGGTTACTTAGTACGATACAGCTTCCGGAGCATATACAACTGACCAATTTTATGATTGCATTTTGTTCAGAGCGTGTCACTGATGGACTCTATTGATTTTCAGTCCACCAAAGCTACAACGAGTCCTATAAATCCAGATATACCACATTTTTGGAGAAATTTCGGTTTGTTTGCACGATACAGCTTCCAAAGTTAAGCACTTTGGTTTTAATCTCTAAAACAATTAATTTTCTTAATTTTTTTATGTCAAATTTTATAGTATTCATCAGCTTTTAGTAAACTTTATAGTCTGCCTCACAACTACGATGTAGTCACGCTAGACCTATAAGCCGCAGTGTTTAATCTGGCATCTGGTTCAAATACGTGAATCTACAAATAAAGTTCTCCATTTTTGAACTGTCTTGTAGATAATTATCGTAAGTGTCCTTCACGATAGCTTCTTCAGGGATGTTTAGAGGTAATTATCAAAGTATACACTTCCATCTTATATATATATATATATATATATATATATATATATATATATATATATATATATATATATATATATAGTTTCTTCCATTCGTCCCTGTTCCTGGATTTTTCTTTCCAGTTGGTGATCTTTTTTTCCTAATATCTTGTATTATTACTTCCCTCCATTTACTTCTGGGCCTGCCTCTCTTTTTTCCCTTTTGGTGTTGCCTACGCTACTACGCTACCCCCTTTACTGTCCTTGAGTCCTTTCTAAGTGTCCTAACCATTGTAACCTTTTTGACTGTATAACTTCATATATGTTAGGTTCGTTAAATATTTCGTAGATTTCTTTGTTTGTCCTCCTTTCCCATCCTTCTTCTGTCTTTTTGCCCCTATATATCCTCCTTAGTATCTTTCGTTCCCATATTTCAATCTTGAGCTGTTCCTTCTTATTTAGAGTCCATGTTTCGCTGCCGTATAGCATTGTAGGTCGGATTATTGTTTCGTATACACATTTCTTCGTTTCCCATGACAATTCTTTGGATTTTAATAAATTATGTAAAACTCCTGCGCATCTACCAATCTTAATTATTACTACAAAAAAGGAAAGATATAAACCAATATTAATTACGACCTCTAACTTTTGTACTGTCCTGATTATATTCGATATCCGAAACAAGCCTGTGTAAATGTAATGCAATTTTATTTTAAGTTTTGATAAATAATAATAAAAAAAGTAAAAGTCTAATTGAAAAATTAAGTATAAGAACTGAAAAATACAAGTTTTTTTTATGTGGATGCAGTTAGTTACTATTTTGGTACTGTATATAAATCATTCCTACAGAGCGAAAGATATTAATAAAATATAATCATGCATAATGCATTGAAAGTATGCTTCTCACTTACTTGTCAGGTTTAAACCGTTTTATTGTCATTACTAATGATTTCACAATAGGATCATGGACAAAGACCGCAGATAAAAACAATAAACCACGCAACATTCAATCCGAAATAATAATTTAAAAGATACAATCTTAAAAAACCAATAACGAAACAAAATAGGCAAAGATATCACATGGAATAATAAAAGAATCTCGTCTAGAGAAAAGAAAAAAGTGTTCGATCCATAATGATAGCGACAAGACCTCATCTGTAACGATTTCTCTTACCTATATGTCGATATAAGACTATAATAGTAAATACTTGAGCGGTGTTCATTGATCGTTACAATTGCACTCTGTACAATTGGGTCAAGATTCTTGACAAGAATCACATTGCCGGGATCGTTAAAGTTAATGCTTGCGTATAATTCTTTTAATAATCGATGGCTAAGTTTTGTTGTCTCGCTAAGAATTATGCAAGAATGAAAAATTGTTTGGGTTTGTTACAAATAGGTATATAATGTATAATATTCCTATTTCTCAAAATTGTGTAACGATATTGTAGGTAGTGGTTCTTCTCACTCGGTTATGTTTTCATAATAATTGTAATAGTTATAGAATGATGAATAGACACAAAGGTCATCTGACTTATCCCATAAAATAACAACCATGTTTCCGTAAGCTGATATATCGTCTATATTATATAATGAACTTGCATGTTAAGCGGACTTCATGAAATAATTATATCTGAAGGGTTTGTAATCATACTAAGTAATTGATAATTTAAAAAAATAAACCTGCTGTTGTACATGTTGTTACGTACAATCAATACAATTTTTTGAGCATTACATTGATAACAAGACAACAAAAATAAATTCATAATTTCACCAAGGATGTGTTTAGCCTTAAAACCTTATTTTTCCTTTAGGTATATAAGTACTGAATACACTTACGCACACTATCGACTATTACAGACTCAAGAGCTTCGTCAAACATTTTTTTGCATCAATTATTCTGAATGTATTGTTTTTCTATGCAATATAATTTGTCACTTCAGCTCAAATGAACTTTATCGGATTTAAGGTGCAATAACAATAATCGAGCGGAAGTCTAAGAATTGCAACATTAAATTGTTTTGTTATTTCATCAACAACACATTTTATATAATTGGCTCTCTGTTGCCGTATCAGGGATAACAACCATCATTCCTTCGTGCGAAATACCTTTACTTGCCAACCAATCCATTGTAACTCTTTTACGACCTTTAACAAACTCTTCTTCACTGCCGATATACAAAATATTGAGTCTGCGCGATTCACCAGAAGGATCTTCTAAACTAAACATACTTTTGATGCTGCGTGGGCTTCGTTGATCCAAATTGCTTTTCATTCGATACGAGTTTGTCGTATTTGCTTAAATAGTTTCTCTATCAAGGGATTATTTCATGTTCTTCAACTAAATCATTTTCTCTGCTTTCCAGGTAGGTAATAGTTGTTCATAATTTTTGAAGTTCTTGATACTTCATTGCTAATGTTTGGTAACGGAGCATTAGCTTCTACTGATATTGTTTATTTATCTATCAACAAACTCCCAACACAGATACATCTATAATATTTGTAGTTTAGGATGTACATTTTACTTTCCCGCCCAACCGATCTAATATGCGAGAAAAGTATTGGTTTACCCCAAAAAAAGTTGGAAATTTGAAATTTTTTTTGAGTTATTTTTACGTTTTCCATCAACAACAATCCAAAAAAACGGTTTATAGGAAAAAAATCCTGTGTGTATGTCGTCGTCGTTGTCGTCGACCACTTTTCGTTACATGTCTTGTTAGCACGATACAGCCTCCGGAGTGCAACAAGTCACCAATTTTATGAATGAATATTGTTAAGGACATGTCACAAATGAACCCTATTGATTTTTAGCTCACCAGAGCCATCACAACGGGTGTTATGGTTCTAGAAGTACGACATTTTATTCATTTTTTGAGAAATTTCAGTTTGTTAGCACGATACAGCCTCCAGAGCTCAACAAATCACCAATTTTATGATTGAATATTATTCAGGACATCTCACAAATAAATCTTATTGATTTTCAGCTCACCAGCGCCAGTACAACAGGCGCCATAGTACTTTAAGTACGATATTTTTGTCATTTTTGGAGAAATTTCAGTTTGTTAGCACGATACACCCTCCGGAGTATATACAAGTGACCAATTTTATGATTGTATATTATTCAGAGCGTCTCAAAGTGAATCCTATTGATATTCAGCTCACTAAAGCCAGTACAACGGGTTCTATGGTACTTGAAGTACCAAATTTTTGTCATTTTTGGAGAATTTTCAGTTTGTTAGCAAGATACAGCCTCTAGAGTGTATACAAGTGATCAATTTTATAATTGAATATTGTTCAAGGTGTCTCACAGATGTACCCCATTGATTTTCAGCTCACTAGAGCGAGTACAGCGGGTCCTATAAATCCAGATATACTACATTTTTGGTTATTTTTGGACAAATTTCGGTTTGTTAGCACGATACATCCCTCGAAGTATATTCAAGTGACAATTTTATGATAGAATATTATTCGGGGCCACAGATGCGGAAAAGTTAGTTTTAATCTTTAAAACCGTTTATTTTTAGTTTGTTGTCATGACCAGATATGTAGAGCTTTGATGTCATTTATTTCTATTGTGCATCAAATTGCTTATACAATTGTGCCAAGCCACGTGTGCCTTGTTTCAAGAATGGCTGCATATAAGAGGTAATGAATATTTTGAAAAAGACATCTCTAATGATTGCTTAGATTTTCTGAGATACAAGTTTTCGTTATCGATTGATTGATAGTTACTTATCAAAGCTACATTCGTTTTTGAAGTGTTATTTCGAGTTCATATTGTTTTAAACCTCGCTTTCAAACTCTTCACACCAATATATTGGTCTAGTAACACGCATCCAACAACATTTATTTTCTGAGCCTTTTACAAATATATTGTAACATATGAATTGCTTCCAACGGTCTTGGCAAATGTATGTTCCTCAGAGTTCGGATATGGGAATAGAATAAAAATTCATTATTTATTAGCAGTTACTGTCAACATTTGAATTCATATTATTTCACTTTGACACGTTTGTTTCGTCATTTTTTAATATAAAACTACACAGTAACATTTTGATTTAATATGAGAACTTGACCCAAGTTGCGTGTGTGTTGGTGATAAATATAAGAAGACATGATAAAAGCTAAACTAGAAGAAATCGAGAAACATCGTTAAAAAGTAGATAGAAATCGTAAATGTCAATCAGAAATATTGATTTAAACATATCTTCCGGGTTTTTGAATATACTCAGTGACATAGAAACCCGAACACCTAGTAAAAATGATTTTATTTCGGTAATATTTGGCATACATATCAGGCAGTTCGTAATATGTAAATGGTTAAAATTTCAATAAAACCGGGTGAGGAAAATCCACCTTTCTGCTCACCAACTTTAATAATGGGTTGAAACTCCACGATTTCTTACACATTCCCTAATACGCGTAGGCATACTCATAATCATGTGATCAATATCCTGTTGGGGTATCTCATACCATGCCCCCACTATCTCATGACAGAACCATCAGAGTTTGAGGATGACGTTGTAAATTTCTTAACCTTCTACCGAATATGTCCCACACATGTTCAATTGGAGACAAATCCAGAAATCTTAAGGGAAAAGGTAGGATATGAATTTGAGTCAGGCGGAAGTAGTCCAAGGGTTGTATGGCTATCTGTGGCCTCCGAGCCTTATCTTGCTGAAAAGTTGGACTTTGAATCGTACTGAGGTAATGAATTAGATGAGGTTCCAATATTTATTGAATGTATCGATGTGCTATTATATTGCCTTTGATGAAGACTAAAAGTGACATTGAGTCATAACTCATAACTCCAACAGTGCGATGTACAGTTGTAGCGAATAAAAAATGGGGCAACTCTTATAGCAGACTTTTGTCTAATTATAGCTGCTTGAATTTGTCTTATGAATATGTCATATGTCAACATTGAATATTTGACATCTGTCAGACAATTCCAAATTGGAAAGTAACGATGGCACATATAAATTCATTGACGAAAGGTGGAATAATCGCAATAATAGACGATGGGTGGTCAGTGGGGCAAACTGCGGCATTTTAAAATGTAAGCAACAACTCAATTTCATGTATTGTAACTAAGATGACGATATGAGCAAAGAATTGAAAGAGCTCCAGGCTCAGGACGTCCGAGAAAGTCAACTGCTGAACAGGATGCTGTTTTGATTAACCATTTAAGAGCAAATCCATTTGAAACAGTGGTACAAGCTGTTCCAGCAACAAATTTTTCAGCATCCTATCGTACGGGCCGTCGCAGAGTAGCACGTCTGAATTGAAATGCCATGAAGCAGAAAGGAAACTATTACTAAACAATAGACACAAAGAAGCAAGAATGGGGTTTGCTTTAGAACATGAATGTTTGTTGGAAGTAATAAATAAAGCTTGGGAGGACATAACTGAAGAATATTGTTCCACATTATATAAATCGATGACCAGTCGATTCAGAGAAGTCATAGAGCAAAATGGCGGGATTACTAAATATTATTTGTTGTTTTTTATAGAAAATTAAAAATTACTTAGTACCCTTTGATATTTAATAATTAAAAACAATATTATTTACACTTTAGTGTTATTATCATTTAAATATACGACAAAACTGTTCCATTTTTCCCGGAAACGAAAAAGTCACAGTCACACTAAGCAACAACTGTCCCATTTTTTTGGCCGCAATTGTACATACCGCACAACACGACGTTCATCTCGTCTCCTTCTCACCCTCGCTCGACCATCATGTATGTCTAGGCAGAACCGGGATTCATAACTGAAGACGATAGTGTTCCATTCCTGATTCCACACTAGTCGTTCTTGGCATCATTGAACGATTTCTTCGATCTTCCAGAGTTAAAGGTAACACCAACTGAGGTCGGTATGAAACAAGTCCAAACATTCTTATCCGTCTAAAAACAATTCGCATTCCAAAGACCCTTTCATGTTCTACAAACCACTGAGCTGACACCTGACAACAGTATCCGAACTCCAGTTTATTCTACCAGCAATTTCTCGGGACGACAGCCCAGCTTCCCGAAGACTAACTTTTAGACCTCGTCGTTTAAAACCACTGTTCTCGAATAAATTCTCTTTTCTTAAATCGGAATGGGGCCGTTAGTACAGTACTTACAACAAAAAAAAACAGGAATCTGAAACTGATAGCACTCAAATTATAATCTTGTATTATTGAAAAACATGCATGTGAAAATTTTTTGAAATAAAATAATATTTACTGGGTTCTCTGGTTTCTATGTCACAAAGTATATTATGCAAAAGCTGTCGATGTTTTTGTAATTGGATTGATAGAGCTTGTTAGCAAAACCAGTTTGTTTATTTGTTAAATTGATTAAAATATAATGAAAAGTTAATTAGATATCGAAATCGTGATAAAAAATTGATGATTGCGCAGCTACTCCAATAATAATTTTATGAATCAGCGGCGTTCTTCAATAGTCAGGACAGGAAATTAAAATTTAGCAATTCAATTTGAAATATCCTAAGACCTCGTTAGTGTTCTACTTTACTTCGTGAGCTCAGAACTGCGATAAACAATATTTGGAAATAACATTTCAGTAAAAATATGAAGTGAACATAACATTCTCTTCCAAATATTTAAAGCGGGTTTATAGAGGCAAATAAAAATAAAAATGAAGTTGACGTTATGGGTAACGATGTATGCGTTTATACAGTTCATATAAAAAAAAGATGACCAACTTTCAACTTCTATTTTTATTTTTATTTGACAATAGAAGTGCGCATGCTGAAATGTCACTTAACCTCTTTTGGGCTTGTTTTGGTAATAGCTTTTGGTGTTGTTTTTAGGTTTTTATCTTTGCGTTGTGCTGTTTCAGGCGTCTCAACAAAAAATAAGTATGAAAAACTCTGTCCATTAATATTTTTATTTCAGTATAAACATATTGATTATTTTTATTTATTTTAATTCCTATTCTAATTTTTTTTATTTGCCTGTATAAAACCGCTTTTAAATTATTCTTGAAGACCGATAAATGCAAAAGATGGTTTTGTTCGGCTAAGTTGGTTTTCTTCATACTTATAAACTGAGAATAAAATAAACATACCTTTGTAGAGATATCTATCGATATAATGTGTATTGACTCCCATATAACATTCTAATTAATTATGTATCGGAGTTGTATGTGAATATAGTGTTTGATAAGAGGAAGTACTCAATACATTTGAAATATCGAGATATTGATTGCACGTTTTGTTTTTAAAGAGTTATTATTTGGAAACTATAAATAATATGATATAAATGAATGCAAATAGACCATTCTTGATTTGTGCGAGAGAGACAACATTAAACTATAAACATTGTCAACATTTTTTGAGAAGGAAATGAGGTCTTATCGCAAAAGTGAAGAAAATACTTTTCATATCATAAGTAGAAAAGTGCACAACGCCCATTCAAATCACAAACCAAATATTATTCTTTGTTTTGAACGTCTAATAATTTTTGTTAGTGTTCAATTTAAATTAATTGGAAATTTCTTAACTGGATCCAGATTTTAGAAAGAGAACTCATAATATAGGTATTCGAACGAAATTATTTTGCACAGCAAACTTCACATCGTTAGTTGGATTTAGTATTAGTCAAGAATGATAAATAGACTACATGGTGTGTAATGATATTCTTTCTTTACCGAATCCTCTGAAAGTCTGCGGTTATTTTGTATTTCATTGCATTTTTACAGCAGGCGACAACAACGACTTCGGATTACTATGTGTATGTGACTAAAACAGCATTTGATATACCTACTCAAATTGCGAATTGAGTTTATGGAGAAAATAGGATGAATGATATCTTTAATGCAATATATAATAATGTATTGCGTGTGGCTTTTGTAAATATATCACATTATACACTATTATTCTATTTAACAATTGAAAACCTTTTCCATCAAACTATAAATAAACCAACATCATCGAGGTAGCCTTTTAACTTAATATAAAATGTAAACCTTTTTAATTTAAAATTTCTGTGGTGCAATATGTCATGGAAATCCCACTGTGGGTTAGTAACATAAAAACACACCCCTTATTTATATAGGACAATTTTTGTTTAACTTCAGGGCGTGTCCCTCAGTTACATAACAGGTCCATGGCATAACACAAATGTTTAACGAAATTCGGTATACCGAGTAAATTAGCATGTTCTCTCTGGAATAAAACGTAAATATGAAGGCAGTGGAGTAACAAAAAAATATTCACAGTAAGTGTTGTCTGTAAACATGAAAAAAAAATATATTTATTATTTCTGATCCTAATTATTTAACAAATGTCGCCCAACTGTTCGAAAATAAAGGGAAATAATTAACAACTAGGACATAGGTCATTAGATAATCCACCTTATAAATATACGCGTTTGAAATGGGCAACGTTCTTTTATAGTGAGATATCTATGGTATATTATTACGATCAATTGGTGCCTTACGATTCAGTATATTAAGGAGTATAATCTAAAACAGGGATGAAGCGCTATCGTCTCCAAGCCAGGACATTCTTATAATCAATGAGTCTTACCTACAGAGACAAGCCCATCAAGTAAGTTAACAGCAGACTTACATAACCAAAATGAGATAACGGCCAGATTACTGCCATTTTACATGTACCAAAAAGTGTTTATCGACTACTACTTATATACCCATTAATCGAAGACCATAATATGGAAGATATTACACATTTCATTCAACAATCTGTGCCATGATAAGCAGTTAATATGATTTATATATTTTATTTCCTAAATTATGAGTATTTAATTTGTGAAAATAGAATGAAACACCTGTAGTGTGCAATCAAAATTGTGTTCGTGAATTATGTACACTAAATATTTGGGAAATTATTTTTTTTTATTTTTTTATTATCTTTATTGCATTTAAGAAATTTACAAAATCTTATTGCAAGGGTCCTAACCGCAAACAATTAATAAGTAAGTAATAGTATTTGAAATTTCGATATTTCAGGTTGTCACTCATCAAATATATCAATAGTGCTTTTCAACACTTCGATCTTGATTCCGATTTTGTTTATAATCGAAATCGAAAACGGATTGATGTTTGTTGAACGATCAAAAAAAATTGTCATTTGTCATGTCATTTTACAAATCAATATTGACATAGCCTCATCATTATTTTGGTTCATTTCACGTGTATTTCACACTTGTCGCAAGTTCATTTAGTTTAATCACGTTTCATTTTATAGAAGCTGTTCTGTTAACTGAAAATGTAATATACAATTGCAAAATATCACTCACATAACATAACCCATAGACAAAGGGTAGTTTATTTAAATTTTTAGACCAATCACATGCTTCCGATTTACGATTGTTTTCAATAGCATCATAATTTTAGACCGATTATAATCACAGTGATCGATTGATATCGAAAATGTATTGTTGAACATGTTGCTTTTAAAATGACAGGAAACGATTGTCGCGTTGAATAGCACTAATGATCAAAGTTTTAGGGCATTACTAATAAAATAAGCTACATTTGTCAATTGCTTAGAGGTCCCAGTGTCAAGGATCTTAACCAGAAAGTCAATATCTGTCAGATAGATCGTTCTGTACGGTTGGTATAGAGGGCACTCAAAAAATATGTGTATGTATGCTGAACCTTTATAAGTGAACTTAATCATTTTTTTGCTACCCGTCCTGATTTGTGCTATAATTTTAAGGACATGTGATGGTAGGTTTCGTTTTAAGTAAGAGTTATTATTTAAAAATTTAAATAACCAGTGAGATTCAGAAGAAACCAGGCTATTAAGATAATCTGATCTTAGCTTATTTTCAAGTATTTCATTACGCATTTTTAAAGATTTAGTTCTGTCATTTATAAAAAGATTCCAAAGATCAATTCTGCTTAACAAAGTGAAGACAGATTTTACTTGTGCCACCCAGTTATAAGTATTATCACAACGATCATCGTCCGATAGTTGAAGTAGACGTAGAAAACAAATTTTTGGTAGACGTAAGTCGTCCATTGCTATAACTTTTGATAGCCAACATAAAGCGATTTTAAAAACAGTGTAATCTAATTTTATTACTGAAGATTCCAGTCTAACAACGTAATCCGGGGTACTTCGTAGCAAACCAAGTAGGTTTTTGAAAAAAACCTACTTGGGCTCGTTCAAGGATATTTCCATATCTTAGACCCCAGACACCAACGTAATATGACAGCATGGATATTACAATAGAATTATATAATTTCAATTTTGACTCCCAAGATGTCATTCTGAAGCTAACCATTATATCAGTGATGGCTGCAAAGGCTTGTTTCACTTTAGCCACTGTCATAACAGACATTTCAGAAAATAACGAGGACGAAATAAAAAGTATCCCAAGATAAGAAATTTTTTTAATAATATCAAGTTTTACATCATTATAATAAAAATTGTATTTATTATAATTATTGTGGAAGCCACCTCTCCCGAATATCATGATTTTAGTTTTTGAAATATTTACTGAAAGTTTGTTACGGACCGAGTATAGGGATCGAGACGGAACTATAGAGGCAGCACTTACGCCGAAAGTAGAGCGCCCTGGTGTTAAATAAGAAAAACATTGTGATGTAAACAGTATAATAAACAACCTAAAAAATGCAAAAAATGAATAGATCTTTTTATTTTCTTTGCCAGGAAAAATTGTTGGTATGTAAGATGGGTGTAGGGGATTATCTGATTTTTGATTATTGACAAAATGAGCACTGCAAATTCTAGTATTTTTATTTGGTTCCCAATCCTCCCGATGTTTTCTGAAAGGTAATTAGAAAACTTGAAGTGATTCGTTTTGTACAAATGTTTACTTTCTTCCCCTTAATAGTATTCAATTATTTGAATATTTGAACTTATTATATAATATTAAAGTCAGCAAACACATAATTAGTTTTTTATTTTATATAATCAATGAAATCGTACAGAAAACAACATTTCATTCTCTCGATAATAATCTTTTATTTATGTAAAAAGAAAGTTTACAACTTTTCTAATAGCTGCCAATTGTAGTATCATACTGATTATACACAAAATAATAGTTAACAAAATGTTTTAATTAGAACATTTTAATTACATATGCGTTTTTATTGCATTTATTCATTTTTGACGTTTCAAGGTTATCCACGTGATCAATGAATTTACAGAGAAACTATAAAATTTCAACTGCGTAGTATTTTTATACAGCATATTTGAACAGCCATGAATACAGAAAGATACTTTTGATGACGACATCACAAACATTTAATAACAGTTTTAAAAACTGAACATTTAAAAACGCTGATTATACAAAACTACTAATAGTGTTTACATCACATTGTTTGTGTTTTTTCACGGCAGATGGCATAAACGTCATCTTTCTCCGTCCCTATTCATGTAAAGTTTTTTGTTTTTTATTGAGATCAATCTGCGAATCACTAACGATCATCAGATTATCTGTGTACATGAGCCACATTAATGCTTTAGTATTGTCAATGTTTAACCCAAAGGGTCCCCGCTCTACGAAAAATTGCTCATATCAGTCACAAAAATAGAGAACAATAATGGGCTTACAGTTTCGCCTTTTAAAACCCTTGTCTATCCCGTATGGTTTTGAGTGCTGGCCATTTACTCTTATTATCATGAAAGCCTTGCCATATATATTCTTTATCAAACGAATCATTTTTGAGCTGACCCCCGACGTGAATAATTTACTATACAAAATATTATGATCTACACAATCAAATGCCTTCTGAAAGTCAACAAAGGCTACAAATACTTTGCGTCTTTTGAGCCTAAGATATATTTGAGTAGGTAACTTCATTCAGAATAAACACATTATCCATGCAACCTCTGCCGACCCGGAAGCCAGACTGCGGCTCAGGGAGTATATTGCACGAATGACAAAATTTTGACAGTCTCTCTAAAATAAGAGATGTAAAAAGCTTGGTCATACAGTTAATAAGAACAATTCCTGTTTATGTAACATAGACATTATAATATTGTGCCATTCGGAGGAAATTTCTTCTGTTTCCAAAATGGTATTAAACAATGAGCATATGTATAAAACCCAATTTTGTGGTAGATATTTATAAAATTCATATGAAATTCCATCAGATCCAGGCGCTTTATTATTATTACATTTCTCAAGGCAATTTTTTAAATTCAGAGAAAGTAATCGGACAGTCGAGATCAGGATGTTGAGCATCGTAAAATTGAATATCCAGCTGTATCCTGGGTGTACAAAATTTATCATAATAGTTCTCCCAAATCTCCAAAGAAATGGAGGAGATTTTGGTCGAAAATTTGAAGCTATTTATCACCTTCCAGAAGCCAGCTTGATCGCGTGTGTTAGAGATGACTAAAATTAAATTTTGATCAAAATTTCTCTTTTTGTTTTTTATTAATGTCTTATACAACTTTTTTCCTCCATTATATTGACTTTTAAACGTATCTACAAAATTATTTTTACTGCATAATTTAAGTAATGATTTGAGATTGCGTTTAGAAGCAGCACACTCCGCCTCAAACCATCTGTTATTACGCATTCTACTGGAGACTGAACTCTTATAAACTAAATTTAAAGACTCCGCCGTATTTTTGATAGTGTTAACTATATAAGTATAGTTTAAATCAGTACTGTTAAACAAAGCTACTGAAGGAGAAGTTCTCATTAATTGTTTATATTCCGACAACACAGAGTAGTTCCACCGAACTACAGAATATGTTTGTGATTTTAGGCATTCTCGTTCATCAATTTTAAACGAGATTTCCAGTAATAGAGGAAAGTGATCTGGGTTTGTTACTAGATTTAAAATTTTTAACCTCTATAACAGACAGGCAGGGATTATTACAAAAAGCAAGATGTCTGTCACTGTCACCTCGAGGGCTTGAGTAAGTAAATTTAGCGGGTCTACCGTTAATGATGGATCCGTTTACTAATGAAAGATTGCGACTTGCCATAAAATCTAAGGACCGACCCTTATAGTTAATTGGTTGGTCTAAACTTAACATATTTTCGAATAGATTCGTATTTTGTATTGTATTATAATTGATTGTCGTACAAATATGTAAAATATTACTGTTTTTCTTTCAACAATATATATAGAAAACTGACTGCTCATCTGAAAGTATTTATTTCAACCACTTTAAGCGAATAGTCTGTAACTATTAAGTGCGTGTGAAGAATGCGTTAAATTTTTCCTCTGTAGGTATCTCATTCTTCATAGTTTCTTGGCACTAAAACTATCTCTCACTTTGTTTAGAAACGATTTATTATACTTTTAGTCGTTCGTTTTTCAAACGGTGTTACAATGTTATCTACTTTATTTCTCTACGTCAAAGAATGGGGGATTTATTAAAAGGGCGTTTCGAATTGCAGAAAATATATAAGTATTATAGATACACAATATATTATTTGATTGCACAAAATACATATGAGTGATGAATTGAATTATATAATCCTCAAAAACCCTTATACCACATTTAAGGTGCCGACTAACACAATATCTATTTTCTTTCTTTTATATTATTTGCTATAATATTTTCTTCGGTCCACTTTCTTCACTTCCGTTTATTATTTTTGCTTTCCATATTTTTCTTGTTTGTGTTGTATATAAGTATTATTTATTCATAATATATTATTTGATGGAACAAAATACATATGAGTGAAGACTTGAATTATATTATCCTTAAAAACGCTTGTACCACATTTATGGTATCGGGTAACACAATATCTATTTTCTCTCTTTCCTATTCTTTGCTATAATATTTTCTTCGATCCACTTTCTTCCCTTCCGTTTATTATTTTTGCTTTCCATATTTTTCTGGTTTGTTTCGTGTTTTCTATTCAAAATAATCCTAATCCTTATACCCTTTCAATTGTCAAATTTCAACTCCTTAATGACTGAATCCATTCATGCGTCCTTGCTTTTTCGCTATCTTGCATTTTTACTCAGATTTCTCATTTCGAAACAATTCCCACATTAATTATTGTTAGCATAAGTTGGGATATATTTGATGATTGAGCTTCGTTTATAAATAATTCTTATAAATTATTCATTTGTTTGTGATGTGGATCAATAGAATTCCAACTACATTTTTTATTGGAATAGTGGTTAGATTTTGAGCACTTTGGGAGTCAAAATCGACATAGTACTGATGTTAATTAATATGTTAATCTATTTTCGAAACGTTTCGGCAGAATATTTGTATAATCTTCTTGCAATATCATAATTTTTACTTCCGAGCATCCAATGTCAGGAAAATATTGAAATGGCATGAAAAAAAGTTGGGATTTTTGCAGAAATATCCAGTTCATGACTAACGACTGACCAAGTTTGAGCATGATGTCGGTGCGTCCTTATGCCATCAATTTTTGGTCACATCACTTAAGGAGTTGAGATATCATTTTCAAATTTAAGAGTTTATGGACATAATGCAGACCTGTTATTTTAGGTTGAAATCCGTCACCGGGTAGTTTACTTGAAGCGTTATACAGTTTTTCTTAACTTTAGGCATTAAATCATAAAATAATGGGAAAATTTTTAAAATTAAACTTTAGACGACAACTTTTGTTTGAAACATATATATATATATATATATATATATATATATATATATATATATATATATATATAGTGTATGACATGACTGGACATGACTATCACATGTATCGTATGTGAAGAAGTCCTGTGTTGGCCACAACGCATTTTTTTGTATTGGGAAGGTTTGTTTTAGGTAAAAATGCAAAATAAATACTAATAATATATTGGGAAATGTTTAGTCAGAAGCTGGTGTCCCCAACATTAATTTTTCCTACTGCAAAATTTGATCATAGATCAGAATTTTCTTCTCCTTTCAAACTCTCTTTTCTCATTGTTGGAATCTAGAGTTACCTAACTTTCTCCTCTCAATAATAATTCATCTCAATAATCCTTCATCTAATCTAACTCAGTTTGGACACATCTCGTTGAACTACAACGTACTTTCATAACCTCTTTAATCAACTTTTGTTCGAAATATTTTACATGTTTGCTTGCGTTCAGACCATCTATTATTATATGAATAATCAGAGAACCATACAATAATTAATTATGACTAAAATTATTCAATAAACTGGCCTACAGCTCCACAATATCATCCGCTATTGACTAACAGTCGCGCGATATTTCCTTAACGGCTGTATTTCTGAGTAAGCTCTTATATATAATTGAAGTTATTTGTTTCTAAATTATTTTTAATTAACTCAATTAAGTAATGAAACACTTAGTAACCAGTTAATCATATACAGTGATGTTGAAATGAATAAATCAAATGTTGTATAAACATCACGCAAAAACAAAGGGTGTAGAAGTGAAACCAAAACAAGTGTAAGGGCGTCTGTAAAAGATTCAACTTTGAGGATGTTTGGGAACATAACGTAGAAGGCAATCTTTTTATCGGATTTTTATAGCAGATCAACTTCATACTGCTGCATTCGTCGTGAAATTGAAGAATCTAGATTAAAAAATTGTACATGTTGTAACATTGTAATAATGTTAAGAAAGTACTCAAGATTTTTTTGTCGCTAGGTTGGTACAACTGTCCTCTATACTACCAAAAAATGATCTGCCAATAAGTGTCTTTACAGTGTTATATTTAATTCCTCAGTGGTTTGACAATGGATCGAACAAAAAATCTGTAGTAAATGTGTCAAGATTAGATTCATGAAAAATGATATAATTGCGAACAAATATCTGACAAAACACAATAAATCATATTGAACATTATTTATATTTCCTTGATAAACCGACAAAACTCAAATTACCACATCGTGGCACCCATTTTTAGTCGACAGAAAATAATGCGTTGATAAAATGTCTTGATAAATAGACTATTCGTTTACCTAAGTGTATTTTTTCGGGAACTTGCTAATTTGAGGAGGATACAATAAATTTGGATCAATACTACATATTTTGAGTTCCATTGACCGATTCCCTTCTTATGGTAGCATAGTTTGTTTGAATTGTATTTTCATTAGCAATACCACTAGAAGTCAAATAATTTCCGGAAATTTTTTTGAGGTTACGAATATTTTGAAAATTATCCATTCGAGTTCTAAAAAAATTTCTAGGTATAATTTAATTTCGAATGGTATTTGGTAAGAAAATTTTACAACAAAACGGGTCTACAATAAGAGAAGTCAGATGGGATGGGTGACATTCTCACCAATATCAAAACCGATCAAAACAATAAACGGTTTTAAAGATTAAACTTTTCCACATCTGTGAAAGACCCTGAACAATATTCTATCAAAAAATTGTGACTTGTATACTATTCGGGGGATGTATCGTGCTAACAAACCGAAATTTCTCCAAAAATAACCGAAAATGTAGTATATATGGATTTATAGGACCCGATGTACTCGCTCTAGTCAGCTGAAAATCAATAGGGTATATCTGTGGGACACCTTGAAAATTATACAATTATAAAATTGGTCACTTGTATACACTCCGGAGGCTGTATCGTGATACACCCGAAATTTCCCCAAAAATGTGGCACTTCAGGTACCATAGCACCCGTTATACTAGCTCTGGTCAGGTAAAAATCTATAAGGTACAATATTCAATCATAAAATTGGTCACTTGTATACACTCTGGAGGTTGTATAGTGCTAACAAACTGAAAATTCTCCAAAAATGACAAAACTTTGATACTTCAAGTACCATAGCACCCGTTGCACTGGCTTTAGTGAGGTGAATATCAATAGGGTTTATATTTGAGATGCTCTGAATAATATCCAATCATAAAATCGGTCACTTGTATATACTACGGAGGCTGAATCTTGCTAACAAACTGATATTTCTCCATAAATGACAGAAATGTCGTACTTAAAGTACTATAGCACCTGTTATACTGGCTCTGGTGAGCTAAAAATCAATTGGGCTCATTTGTGAGATGTCTTGATTATTATTCAATCATAAAATTTGTGATCTGTTGTATTCCGGAGGCTGCATCGTGCTAACAAACTGAAATGTCTCTAAAAATGACAAAAATTTCGTACTTCAAGTACCCTAGCACCCGTTGTACTGGCCCTGATGAGCTGAAAATCAATAGGGTTCATCTGTGAGATGTCCTGAACAATATTCGACTTGTTGCGCTCCGTTTTTTCGTGTTGTTCTTGACGAAAAACGTAAAAATAACTCGAAAAATGTTTTCAAAATTACAAATTTTTTTTTGGGGTAAACCAATACTTTTCTCGCATATTAGATAGGTTGCGCGGAAAAGTAATACGTGGTTAAATATAGAAGGCTTTGAGCTAATTTAAATGTCAAATTTGGGGAAAAATTAATTTGATTGTTGTTGTACAAACTTACTTCGTGACCGCAGCACAAAACCGCAGTTATAGGAAATATTTAGTGTTGTTGAAGTGTGGATCAAGAGGACATGATGAGTCGCCTTGTTCAAGAAAATATGGAAGTAGTTAGGCATGAAACACCCGCTAATACCAAAAAATGTAAACAAAGTTCTTGGAGCACAGTTTACTGACTTTTGCCTAGAGAAGTTATACAATTTCGATAGGAAAGATATTTCTGATGGGGATCTTCGAACTTGGGTTAATTTTGGAGGGTTTTGGATTCAATATACACAGGCAACACTTGCAGAAAAAATGCTTTTATATTACAGCCTATGAATTAGCTTGGAGGCATGGAGAAGGAGTTTCAGCTTTTATAGAGTCCTGTATTGAAAAAACTGATAATCAAGGGCATTTAACTAGAAACATTGAATATATCCCAGTTTTTCAAAAAATTGTCAAGGATATTAAAAAAAAATTAAAAGGTATTAAATGGCTGATACCAAATTTGAACAATACGAATATATGTCTTGTAAGGCTCTTCAAAAAATGAATAGAAAAAGAGCAGAGCATATAAAAACAAATCATATGTTCTTAACTGTACATCCAACGTGGAATCAGGCTACTTCCAAGGGTTGGTACAAAAATTGTCCAGCTGGATATAACACTATTATCGTCGTGGTTTAGATTGGCAGCTTCTAACATTGGAATTGATACACAACAAATTCAAAATTACGAATCACTCTGCAAGTGCAACAGCAGTGTCAAGTTTAGCAAGCAAGGGAGTAGGTAAACAGCAATTAATTAAGATTACCAGACACGGTAACAGACGGTCGATAAAATCATGTATAAAAATAAATGTAGATCATCAACTAATTGAGACCTGTCCTGAATAATATCTCTATCCAAGAATCTCAAGAGCAGGATTCAAGTCAATCTAGTATAGTTCAAGCATCTTAAAAGAAAGAATCGACTCAACCCAGTATAGTCTACAACAATTGTCTATTTCACATTAATAATAACTATGGGAGTCAAAATAATATTTAATATAATTTGTAATGAACCTATCCATAAATGTTGTAGTTAAAATGAAAATTTTAAAATATTTTTTGTTTCAGTTTATTTTAGTAAAAGATGACTTAAACTTTTTATTTGCCAATTTTAGTAACATAGAAGCACCTGTTTTAGACTTATATCTTAAACTTTCTTTTAATATGAAATTTAGATTACTAAAGCTAAAGTTAGTTTACTGAAGTTTATTTTAGGAGCAACTAATAGCATAAAACTATGCTTTACAGTGGTTGTTTTAAACTGTTCTATATGAGTTTTATCAACATGAAAACACCAGTTTCAGATTATTTATATTGTTATTCTTTCTAAATGTTGAATTTAGTTTACTTAAGGTGGTAGAAAGTTTTATTTTAGGAACAACTGGTAGCATAAATCTATGCTTTACAGTGATTAATGTTGTTTTAACTTTCTTTGTACCAGTTTAAGTAACATGAAAACATGTGTTTCAGAATATTTATATTTTATATTCTTCCTAATTATTGAATTTGAGTTTACTAAAGTTGGTAAAAAAATTTATTTTAGGAACTGATAACATAAATCTTACAGTGGTTTAAGGTTATCTAAAGTTTTAGTAATATGAAAACACCAGTTTCGGATTATTTATATTTCATATTCTTTCTAAATATTAAAATTAGTTCACTAAAGTTGGTAGAAAATAATATTTAAGCTTCCGAGCAATGTTTAATTATTATTTTTTTTATATAGAATCCCACCCATATTTTGATGACAACAAATTTCCAAGTAAATGTCAAAAGTCGTTCGCAAAATCTCCATGCTTCCTGTTGGCAGCTCGTCGGAATAGTTCATTCAATTTTCTGAAATGAATTGTTTTGTAAATTACAAAATTTGCGTTTGGTGCAATCAAATATTCCGATGTTAAAACGCAACACTGTATTATGTTTTTTTGGAAGGTCTCAATGAAGAATGCGGTAGTTATTTGGAGGAGGATAATTTCTTTTCGATCGTCCAATACCTTTTAAGAATCAAGAAAATATAGACTACTACGTGGAGAAGAACTAAACTAAATTGTGTCCAAATATTATTTGTATTACTTAAAACACAGACATTTAATAAATATAATTTGTTCAGTGGATTACTCGCAATTGAAAAGGAACAGGCAGAAAAAGAATTCAACTTATATTTAAAATTTGTAACAGCTAATTAAATAATTCTAAAAATTTGTTTTGTTTGGGTGTTTTATTCTTTTAATAATAACTAATACAGATATTTTAACAAAACAAATTTGTTAATTTTTGTTAGTTAACCTTTTTTAAAGTTTTGTGTAGTCACTTTTTATTCTGTTAAAAAAATGTCGCAGCGGTGTAAATATCCTCCTGCTGGTACACTAGCAAGAAAAAATTTCCAAAAAAATACACTGGTTTCATGGCAACGTTAGAAAATGCTTGTATTTTATTGGTTGAATATTATTGGCGTGAAATTTTAAGTTGTAATTTAACTAGTGCAATGAAAATTATCGAAAATTTCTGGGAAAGATGCTCGAATGCAAGTTGAAAAACAGCAAGAGTGCGCGGAGCGCTCGAGTGCCTATTTCGGTTTAGCTTGCATGAGAGCAGATTTGTCCAAAGTTATCGATTCATTTTCATGAATCAATCAAATCGTATGGTGCCACTGTCAGTTGTTGTCACATTTCACATTACCGTCACCTATGGCGACAATAATATTGTATGCAAAATGGACAAAGCTGCCTATCCAAAAGGCAGGTCTCGATAGCGAAAAGTTCAAATTTACAAACCATTCTCACCGAGTAACTGCCGGCCGTAAGCCATCTAGCCAAAGTTGGGGTAAACGAAAACCAGCTAACGAAAATAACGGGACATGGAAATGTCAGTTCAATGAAACCTTATTTACAACTCGACAAAGAGTTTCACGAGGAAATAATAAAGAAAATGAGAAACAGTGAAAACAACGAGTTTAGTGTTTTTTCAGTTTCAACTTCTGCTACAACGTTGTTTCTGATCACCTACAAACTTCGACTGGTTCAATAAAAAATTTCAATGATTGCATTTTTAATTGTAACAGTTTTCATATTACTTTAATAAATCCTAAACGTTTATAACTACGTCTGCATTTATTTTAAAGGAACTGATAATTTTGCACTAGTGCAAATTATCGATAATTTGCACTAATGCAAAATTATCGCCTAATTGTATGCTCATTGGTTAAAACAACAATCAAAAAACAGTCGGAACATTGTTGAAATGTCAAATTTGACAAATGAAAAAATTGTCATAAAAATACTCTAGTTCAGTACATCACAATAAACCTAATGTTTTTGTAAGGTATATCTGGATGTTACAAATATATAAATTGTAACAAAACTTTGCAATCGACGTCGTTGTAATTATTTTGGAAAACAGTTGGAAAAAGTTCATGAAAGATTATTTGACAAACAAATATAGGTACATACTTTGGTTCTGCATCATGCATCAAACAATGTTGATGTACACCTTTGGTATGACTTCATTTCTAATTAGTTCCAATACCATCAACAGACGTTTTACAATGTTTGATACAGTACAAAGTAAATATTCTACTCACATTAATTTGCTATCAAGAACTGTCAGCATTATCACCCTCTTCAAGCCAACATCATTTCACATTCTAAGCAGGTGGAGCAAGATAAAGTAATATTCTATCTACCTGTTGCCAAATTTAGTGTGTGTTTAGTATATTTGGTGCTTGCCATTAAAAATAATCTATATTTCAGATGTTTAAATAATATTTCAAATATATCAGGGTTTATTTAATAATTATTTGAAATTTGACTTTTTACATATTAATAAAGCTAATAAACGCAATACTGATCGTACTACATAATAATAAATCCTGTAAATCCAAGATTCGAATGAATACTAGGCAACTGAGTTTTACATTTGATAAGTCTATTTTCATTCAAGGAAACCTTAGCGTAGCGTCATTCTTTTTATCTAAAGACGAAGTCATAACAGAGGATGTACACTATTCGGTGACTTTTCTTCTCAGGCGACCATCCCCTCTTCGCTTCTTTTCTTACATCGTACCCCACTTGGCCTACAAATTGATGTTGGCTTCATAACAAATCAAATTTATAAATGAATGGTTGGGGATATGGATACGACGTTGATGATTAGCAGTTTCACCTCGAGGTGTGAGCGCACATTTGCTGCTGAAATATTGGATAGATGAATTTTGTGTGAAAAATATAAAATATTTGTCATTAAATTTAAAATAAGTTTTAAATGATGCATTTTTAAATAAAAATTGAAGGATATACAGATGAGTTGAAATTGATACTACTTAATAGATAATTAACTATATTTCAAGTGCAGACACTTTATCATTTTGTTGTTTGGAATATAATCATTATTGATTGATTTTCTTAAATAACTAAGAATTAATGAATTTCTTATCAAATATTCCGTACAATTCTAAATATGACAATGGGGTTTATCAAATTTCAATTATTTTAGGAGCAGAAAAGCAGTTCAACAAAAAAAGTGAAACTAAATTTACATAGAACAATTAATTGGAGAATACACAGAAATTGCAAACAGAAAATTATTTATCCATTTATAATTTGATGTTTCAAACATATTACAAAAAGAGCAATAAAATAATCATTTAAGCTAATTGTAGAACAAAACTCATTAACACATATCATTGTATATAGTTGACAGTATATATGAGAAAATACGGTTGACTGGAATTTCCAGTGATGTCGAACTTTTGTCTTGATCTTGCAGTCTTAATATTGGTTTTGCATTTTGCATTTCCTACTCAACATTAACTAGACTAATACCAAGATCACATTTGTGTTAACACGACCAAGACCGATCCATGCAAGAACAAGACTGATCTATGCAAGAACCAATATATCACACGAAAATATTAGTAAAATTTATTATATTAATGATGGTTCGTCAAATTTTTCTATATTACTGTGATACAGAACAAAGAAAGATGGAACGAAATATGCTGAGAATACGACTGCGAGTTGAAAAGACCATCGAATGGATGCGCCAGAAAATAAAGGTAACTGATATTGCTGAATACATAGCATGATTAAAATGGAAATGGGCAGGACATCTCATGAGGACGGAGGACAAGAGATGGACAAGGAAAGTGACTGAATGGCGACCAAAAGGAGGCAGTGGGAACCCAGGAAGAATAAAGACTAGGTGCTGGAAGGACGATATCCAGAGAGTAGCGGGAGTGCAATGGATGAGCAGAACAGCTGGCAGAACCAGATAGAGACAACTTGGAGAGGCGTATGTCCAAAGGTGGACCAAAACACGTTGAGAATGATGATGATGACTGTGATACTTAAAAAAATATTTGTTTGTGTAAGCATTCCAATGATTAACCGAAAAAAATAACGCTTTCATAATTACGAAAAAACATTAATGAATCAGAGTGTGAAAATCAAAACTGAAAAATGAGAACAATCTCCAACACCAATACCAAGACTTTACTATAGCAAGACCAAGACATGATAGAGCAGGAACAAGACTGTATGTAGAAGACCAAAATATAATCACCAAGAACAATACCAATACCAAGACGGGCGTGAATCTTGGTCTTGATTGGGCACTAGGAATTTCAAGATATATTTTCCCGTTTTCGTTGATAACTCAAATGAAAAACTTTTTGTAGTTCAACTACTCACACCCTATGTTCAATCTCGGCAAAATCCCGATAGTAAAAAGTTTGATCACTGTTTAGCTACTCTACCATACATTTTGATACAATTTGGCACTTATTCTAATTATGAGTGTCACTTGTTATATAACATATTGGAATTGGTATTAAAAAAATAATTGTATTAATAAATGCTTCAAAATCTATTGTTCGAAAATAATAAATATCTTGAGAAAATATTACTGGTTAGTAATAACCTAGTAATTGACGTTGAACGTTGACATTTAAAACGAAAAACGTGTTGCTTCTCATGCCACATTTTAATTCAATGCAATTATTTGTTGAATTATACATGAAGTAGATAGTCATAATCGAAGTTTAAATGTATACTTAACTATTTCTCAATTACAATACCCATAATTAACGACATTGCACAAGTATTGAACAGCCGATAAGTAAAAATCACAGTAATAATCTGATTTGGAAATACTTAATAATTTACTCGATCTGTTCACATAGTTTAGGAAAATAAAAATGAAGAAAATAAGCAGGGACAAGGGCAGATTATGATTTTTTCGTCAATATTGACATACTAGATAATATCTTTATAGATTAATGTTGAAACGAAGGTCATGAAATTACCTATACATGAAGGTATTTTATGTATATAACACAGAAGTTTAATAGGTTGAATTGGAAATGTGAAATAGTCTTCAATATTTTTGTCAATAAGGCAGACGATTTCCATTCTACACAAAATAAACGGTTTTAAAGATTTCCGCATCTGTGGCCCTGAACAATATTCTAATCATAAAATTGTTACTTGTATACACTTCGGGGGATGTATCGTGCTAACAAACCGAAATTTCTCCAAAAATAACCAAAAATTTAGTATATCTAGTTTTATAGGACCCGCTGTACTCGCTCTAGTCAACTGAAAATCAATAGGGTACATCTGTGAGACACCTTGAACAATACTTATTCATAAAGTTGATCAATCGTATACTCTCTGGAGGCTGTATCGTGCTAACAAACTGAAAATTCTCCAAAAATGACAAAAATTTGGTACTTCCAGTACCACAGCACCCGTTGTACTGGCTTTAGTGAGCTCAATATCAATAGGGTTCATCTTTAAGACGCTCTGAATAATATCCAATCATAAAATTCATCACTTGTATATACTCCGGAGGCTGTATCGTGCTAACAAACTAAAACTTCTCCAAAAATGACAAAAATATCGTACTTAAAGTACTGTAGCACCGGTTGTATTGGCTCTGGTGAGCTGAAAATCAATAGGGTTCATCAGTGAGATGCCCTGAATAATATTCAATCATAAAATTGGTGACTTGTTGAACTCCGGAGGCTGTATCGTGCTAACAAACTGAAATTTCTCGAAAAACGACAAAATGTCATACTTCAAGTACCATAGCACCCGTTGTACTAGCTCTGGTGAGCTGAAAATCAATAGGGTTCATCTGTGATATGTCCTTAACAATATTCCATCATAGAATTGGTGACTTATTGCACTCCGGAGGCTGTATCATGCTAACAAGACTTGCAAGGAAAAGTGGCCGACGACTACGACGACGACGACAACGACATACACACAGGATTTTTTTTCTAAAAACTGTTTTTTCGTGTTATTGTTGATGGATAACGTAAAAATAACTCAAAAAAAAATTTCAAATTTCCAACTTTTTTGTGGGTAAACCAATACTTTTCTCGCATATTAGATAGGTTGGCGGAAAAGTAAAAGAGGGTTTAGAAGAGTAACGATCAGGGCACACACACCTATGAACTCTTTCTATGATATAAGGCTTCAATTAACCAATTTTGCAGATGTATCACCAGTTATAGATGTAATTCACATCAAATACCATGCTCATATGCATGTCCGAGATATCTCTAGTTAATTTAGATCGATAGAAGAAAGAGTATATTTTGATATAATAGTGTATATCCTATTAATATTCAGGGGATACAAATTCTCCATATCAGAGAAAATGTCTGTTTTTTTGGCATCGCATGTTTGGCACTTATTTTTGAAACCAAGTATTCTTCCGAATTCATAAATGTTCAAATTTAGTTTTCGATCTTTAGCTACCGGCATGGTTTATTTTTTTACACCAATACCGACGTGACCCTTGAGGGGCCGCATATACATCGATGAGTGATATAAAATAGGTATATAGATAAAACCATAGGTTATATTGTTAATTTGGCACCTACAAATGAAAGAAACTATAATTATAATAGAATTATAATAGTCTATCCTATTAAACTTTGAAATTATATGCACTTTTTACGAAAGTAGCATTTTCTGCAAACAAGGGAACAGTTCATCAAACGAGGCGCAACCGAGTTGGATAATGTTCTCAAGTTGCAGAAAATGCTTTTCGACGAGTGAAACACTATACTTGTTCTATAACCATGGCGTACTATATAGGATGTTTGAATGAGATGAATTGTCTTAAAAGTGATCTGGACTAAATCTGCGGTTTAGGGACAAACCCCGTTTTACCATGCATGTTTTGGTATCTACCTTTATATTATTATTGAAATTTTGCGTATCCTATGTATTGTGAGTTTAAAAATTTATTCTTGATTCACATATTCATTTATATTAGAACAGTTATTTAAAATTATTCGTCTGTTAGAAATTTCACTTACTCTCGTCACTAGTGACGAAAGTTAACGTTATGGTGCCGGTTGGAGTGAAACGCCACTTTTCTGTTTCCTATAACGTTAACTTTCGTCTCTAGTGACGAAAGTAAGTGGTTGCAATTTCAGATATTAAATTGTTGACAGCCCAATCATTTTAAATAACTGTTCAAATATAATTATGAATCAATATGTGTATCAAAAATAAATTTTAAAATACACAATACATTTTTTTTGTACTTGTTAATCAAGGTTTGTAAATTAATAATTAAATAAAATTATTGTTGCAGTTTCAGATCTCATTTTTAGGATTTTTTACAATATGTATATGGCAAAAATTTAGAAACGTTCAATTATAATATACAGGTAGATGCCAAAACAAGCGGGGTAAATCGCAGAATTCGTCAAGATTACTTTAAAGATAATTCAACTTGTTCAAAGTCCTTGTACATCCTATGGAGTAGGGGAGGTCGGGTACAGTTGTAACAATTTTTACTTATGATTTTTTTTCTGTTACTGTCTATAAAATTAAAAAGAAACATAAATGCCTCCATGTGTGCCAAAGATATAGCTATAGAAATAATTAGTATTAATGATGTTGGTCACTTCATTAACAAGAAAAAATATATATAATGTGGTGGGACAGAATGTTACAATCGTACCCGCAGGTGTGACAATTGTAACATGCACGGGGGTCAAATGTAACAAAGTCTGAAACTATTGAAAATAATATTTATTAGTGATGAAAAAAATTAAGAATACATATTTAGTGAAACATTATGATTCTAAAACTAAACCAATTGGAATCATTTCACATTAAAGCCATATTCTTAATTAAAAAAAGAATATAAAACAAGATAATATTATTTTCATTTAAATTAAATATAAAATAAACACTAGTCTCTCTCATCATCATCATCATCGCAGTTCAAACAATAGAAAAAGTCGGATCGTAGCTTATGAACACATGATTCGTGTGCCCATTGTTTGCACTTATTACACTGAATCCATGTCGCTTTGGGTTTCCCGGTGTAGGGTTTAAAGCAATATAGGCAAAATGAATCTTCTGTTTCAGAATCTTCCGTTTCTTCATATGTCACACGAGAGGAACCTAGTCTACCATCGATCTTTTTAGACTTCCTAGATAAACTTTTATTATATGTGCCTTTAAGTTTTTTGGTTTTTGCTTCATCTTCATTTTCCACTACATTTCTTTTTATGGTGTTTGCTTTCTGTTTCCTCTTACTCTGTTCTTCTTCGAGAATAAGCTTTTCTGGCGTATCTGTTAAAATAGCACTATGCTTCTTTCTTCTCTTCGTAATTTGCTTTTTTATGCCACCTGCTGCCTTTGGAAGAGGGCGAATTTGTTCAAGAACCCGAAAGGATTGATTCAGATCTTCTGGGTTATCTGGTCTTCTGCTGGGACCTTGTATAGCTACATTTGCGACACTTCCGTCATTTTCATTGCTTGTAGCCGTAGTTTCTACTAAGTTATTTTCTAGTAAATCCCTGTCAGTTACAGATGAAGGCGAAAATTCGTCGTCTCCAAAAATATCCCTGTTAAAGGGCCAAATTCCTGACACCCTGAATCCTCCCATAATATTTGTGGGTGTTGTTGCTTTTGGAAATGCCTCAACAACTACACCGGGGATACCGTATATAGTCATTGTCTGACCGGGATGCGATTTCATCCAATTGTCCATTGCACCATTGACGTATTGTTTGAAAGGACCGTAGACACCACGGTCCAACGGCTGTAACTTGTGCGATGTATGTGGGGGGAACGACAATAAAACAACTCCATTAGCTCTACAGAACTCTATAGTTGGCACATATAGGTGGGAATCATGATTGTCCAACAAAAGTAGAACTTTTTTTTCAGGTGTGGGTCTCACATGCTTTACGAATTGTTTCATGAAAATTAAAAACGTATCTTCGTTCATCCAGCCGGAGCCATTCGCCTCACCGATACATCCTGGGGGACCATTGCTTATAAAATGTGCTTGAAATTTTTTGCGAGGGAAGATGAAGAGAGGGGGGACAGTGCTTCCGACAGCACTAACAGCTGTGCAAACAGTTACCAAAGTGCCCCGTTCTCCAGAAGTAACTGCACCTACTTGTTTTGTGTCTTTTATGGCAACGATTTTGTTTGGCTTTTGTACGGTGGTGACCCCAGTTTCGTCGACGTTGTAAATGTCAGCGGCCTCAAATTTATATTTTTCAAGAAGATTTGAGAGATTATCGTAGAATTTGCCGACATTTACTTTGTTAAAGTTAATCGCACGTGCATAGCTGGTTGCCTCTGGAGTTATAGATAAATTAGGGTGTCTATGCATGAAATTTGTAAACCAGTCCTTACCAGCTTGTCCATTTTCTGACCATTTGGGAGGGACCGCCATTTCGTTTTCTTTCGCGAATTGATACACCTGGGAACAAAAATTTAATAAACATTGGTTTTTTAGGCTTTTATTTGAACTACTAACCAATTTACGAGTTTCTTTTGGCGTTAGCCCAAAATATATAACTGAAGACATCCGTATGTATCTCAAAAACGCTTCTTCTTGTTCTTCTGATAAAATTCTCGTGTGTGGATTGTAACCCATTTTTGGCATTTCACCATTATTTCGTTTTTTCATATAACGGTTAAGTGTTACGTGGCAAATATTTAAATCTCTTGCTACCTGTTGTTGTGAAAGATTTCCCTACATTATTAGATTAGCTGCCCTTTCCATTAGTTCATTTGAAGGACTTCTGTTGGTTTTTCTAATTCTTTGGCGTGGCATTGTTCCCTGAAACATGGAATTCATAAACTCAATATAAGGGGTACAAATGTAACACGTTACAATTGTACCGACTAGTGTTGTTACATTTGTACCCGAACGACATTTTGAAATGTTTGGCTTAGTTACCAGAACAAGACAAGTCATAACCTCAAATTAGCATTAGGACTTTTTAAAGTCATGTTTGCTCTAAACGTCAACTATAAATTCTTTGCGATAAATGTAAACATGGTATAGGTTATACATAAAAAGGCAAAACACTAAAATTTTACTTACCTGTCTTCAAAACAACCTATTTAACATAACTTTTGACTCGTATTACATGGACCGCTCTAATCAACATGCAAACTACTTCACACTACAACCTATTTGTTGGCCACGTTGCCAAATTTAAAAAATTACACTAGACGTTTTTCTATCTGTTGTTACATTCGTACCGCGTTACAATTGTACCCGACCTCCCCTAAGCAATGTTCATAGAAAAAGTATAGTGCTTTACTCGTCGAAAAGCAGTTCTGCAACTTGAGAACATTATCAAATACGGCTCAGTCGTAATTTGAAATCGACACAACTTATTGAAATTCTATTTGCCGGAACTAATACCATACTCAACAGTGTCGGCTTAACTAAACTCGCAGCTACTAAGGATCAGGGATGCCTTCTGCGCGGATAAGGGGTAAATCTAACAACTTGTCAATCTGCCACGGTCTTTAGGCCCCACGTCGGTATTTAACCCTAGGATGCATAACATGAGTCTCAGAGACTCATGAACAAATTTAAATAGGTACAAATTCTAATGTATTTTACCTACAGCATTACTATTTTAAGAATTTGTTTATTATTAGTTTGAATGTATATCACTGTATTCATAACTTCTGTACTTTACATATTTTTACAAAAACAAATTTCTTTTCACTTACAGTCGCTAAATGCATATCATGAGTCTGGCAGACTCTTGTTGGTTTTGACGGTTCTGTACTATTTATATCGGCAACTATGTTTGTATTTATTACAATGCGCATGTGCAATTACCACGTGATTTTACTCATTTGTTTTGGTTTGTTCAGTTAGCTTTGTTCTTTTCTAGAAGTAAACCTAAAATAATAGTGCTCACAGTTTCCAAAGACTTTTATATGTAATTTTATTGTGCAATAATGGTAAGTTATTTTCATAAGAGTTTATGTTAGGTTATTATTTACGATTGGAATTCCTTTGCAAACCACGTCTCTACCAATTTAACACAACCCGTCATTCATCAGAACACTGATGACATAGATAATTACGCAGAAGAATTCCAATCCCTCTTAATCGATGCACAAGACATCGCCGTACCTCTCACCACCGTACACACCAATTTTCATGCCCTTCCGCAACAAAATGGAACCGTCTCAACGCCCAGGTTCGGTACGAAATCAATGCTGAAAAGGAGAGAAGATGGAAGGCCGAAACAGCCGGACTGAACTTCAGACAAGGACGCGTGTTTTGGTAAAAATTCTACCGCCTCGTCGGCCTCAAGAGAAAGGTGGAATCGCATCTCGAAGTGCAAGGACAGAAGATCTACACATCAGAAGACAAAGCCACCGCCTTCAAAAATAACCTACAAGCTGTCTTTTCACCACCCGATAACCCTCGATTTCTCAGGGACTTTGCCGTCGAAACCGACCTCCTGACTCGAAACATTACTCGAAGCCAACACGTCAACATCCCACTAAATGAGAACTCTCCGCTTCTTACACCTTTTACAATCGAAGGAGTTCAACGGGCGTGCCGAGCGGGGAGAAACAGTGTCCCCGGACACGACGGAATCTCGAGGCAGGCACTTAAAAACCTGCCAAAAGAGATCTTCCCTCCGCTCTGCGCCCTGCTGAACGCCTGCCTGGCATACTCATACTTCCCTCGTTGTTGGAAATCAGCCAACGTAGTTCTAGTTCTCAAACCCGGCAAAAACCCTACAAAGACTGAATCTTACCGCCCTATCTCATTAATCAGCGTCCTAGGTGAAGTCTTGGAACGCTTGTTGAAAGAAAGAATCTGGGACTTCTGTACTGAAAATAATATAATTCCGGCATTTCAATTCGGATTCAGGCCGGGCCACTCTTGTCAGAACGCCACCACCAACCGTCACCCGAGCTTTAAATCAACGACGCTGTTCTGCCACCATCCTCATATGGACGTTCAAAAAGCTTTCGATCAAGTCTGACACGCCGGACTAGTGAGAAAGCTACTGAGCATCCGATTGCCAAACCAAATCGTCAAATTATTATTCCTATCTCTCCGACCGATCGATCAGCGTCAAAGTTGGTTATAGCATATCCGACTCTTTTACACCCCAAACTTGCGGTCCGCAGGGCTCGATACTCGCCCCTCTACTATACATAATTTATACGTATGATACACCAATTCCACGACATCCCCGAGATAACATCCAACTATATGCGGTCGACACCGCACTAATCATTTCCGCCACAGACATTCGCTCTCTCAACATTCGATCCCAAAATCTACTGACTCAATTTTCTAATTGGTGCAGGTGACGGGTGGCGGGTGACTCTCAACCCTCAAAAAACCCAAGCCATCCTTTTCAAACACCCCGATACCATGAGCGAACGACTTCTAAAAACAAACTTCCGCCTCGTACTCTGGGGAGATCGACTCGAAATCCGCAGGGAAGTCGTTTATTTGGGAGTTAGATTTACTCACACTCTCAACTTGATGACCGACCTCATGGACACTTTAAATAAAGTCCGACATCGAGTGAATCTTCTCAAGGCGCTCGGCGGCAGATTCGGACGCACTCACCCTACCACCTTACTTTATACGTATAAAACATATATCCGTCCAATAATCGACTATAGAGCTAACTTCTATTGCACTCTCCCCAACCATCTTGTCAAAAGACTTCGAACTTGCGAGCAGTCAATCCTTAGATACTGCCAATACAAGGCTCCATACTCTCCCACTAATACCGTATATGTCACTACCGACATCGAGCCCATTCCATCACGTCTAAATAATTTACAAGCCCGATACGTAAATCGCACTATCGAGTCGGGCAGTGAAATCTCCAAAACCACCCTACTCACACCGTGCGTCGCTAACAGACGACCCCTCGGTAGAATCCCCAAGAGGAAGCTCCCATTTCTTCCGTTACGCTTGCTAGCCACGGCCTACGACGACCTCCCCGACGAATACATTGACTACCTAGAGAGTTCCCCAATCTCCATCCGATAATCGTTAAAGTTTCACTAAAATCCCACACTTATTCTATTTAATAAATCTCTTCACCCAACTTACCGTAACAAAGTCCAAAATCATTCATAATTTAAATATTTCTAACAAATTCAAAAACTCTCCATCTCTAACTATTAATCGTTCAACACTTTGGACAAACCATATACTTTCAGCCACCCCCACACCACCCACGTCGGTGTTGCAGGTTTTTCTGCGGTTTTCCTGCATACTCTGTGAATTTATTTACTAGCCAAATGGACCGACGATCGGCGCACCCGCATTTTTAGATTTTTGATTATTATTATTCCACCGACCACCGTAATAGTCCCAAACCACCGAAGGCACGTCACCGCAACTTTTCATCAGATTTCAACAAACCTCTAATTCCATACACTTTTGAAAAATGTCTACCATACACTTTTTCACATAACTCCAAAAAACCAATAAAATTATAAATCCTCAATACTCCTAATATATCACGGTTAAAATACCGGAGACATTTCAAATTCTTCAAATTCAGTAAATAACACTCAATTTTCACAAATTTCTGACACCTAGCCAGCTCAAAGCATATATCTATGTATCGGCAACGATACATGGTTCATCTTCTACATTTACGCTCCCATTCTAGACACCTTTTGTCACACCATCTCCGCACACTTTTGAGCTTCGCCGCTTCCAAACATCAACCCCCAACACAAATCAACCCACTGTATACTTTCTAGCGAAAAGCCCGTCCAATTACTCACAATTCCACTTTTAAAACAATCTTCCTAGTCACTTTTTCCAAAAACACTTTCTAGACACCTTTTCAACCCCCAATTCAATTTCTCAGTCAGCGCATACTAAACCATCCAACACACCCCCAACTCAGCCCTGAAGAGGAAACTAATCCTACACCAGGGCACCATTCTTGAAAACGACAACCACCCAAAAAACCAAGTCTCCAATACAAATTCATTACGAATTTCTCTCTCTCTCTCTCTTTGTTATTATTTACAAAAACTACAAAATCACAAAATTGATAACGTTTTTTTTTGTTTTTTACATAGTGTAAATTATGGCTTCAACAAGTACATCTAGAAAACTTTGATGACATGGTATGAAGAAGATGATGAGAATACTGTTGTTAGTGAAAGTGATACATCAGACACTGACGAACAATATCAACCACCCGAAGGATCTAGTGACACTGGAGAAAGCTCTTCAGATAGCGAAACAGAAAGTATTCCGGATCATAACTCATCTTCAGACGTCTCAAATGGTACGTTTATTGGAAGAAATAATTTTGTGTGGAATTCTACTCAGCCCTCACAAGGAAGGGTAAGATTACACAATATAGTAAGATTTACATGAGGACCTCAAAGAAGAAATCACGTTTGGTGTATCAAAGATGCATGAGATAAATTTATTACGCCTGAAATTGTTAATGAAATAATACCTTGTACTAATCGAGAAGCAAAACGCGAATTTGAAAAAAAAGGTAAGATTTGGACACGAATCGAAAGAGATGAGATGGATGTTTTTTTCGGTTTGATATTGTTGGCTGGTGGGATACTTCTGTAAGAGAATTATTTCTTGATAAGATGTCGAATCCAATGTACAAAGCTACAATGGCAGTAAATCGTTTTGAAAATATAAAAAAGTATCTTCGTTTCGATGACAAAAGAAGTCGTTCGGTTAGACTTGAAACTGATAAATTTCCTCATACTCGTCATATATGGGAATTATTTTTAGTTCAGTGCGGAACACAAATGATTCCAAAAAAGTACGTTACCATAGATGAACAATTGCTTGTTTTTAGAGGTCGTTGTAGTTTCATACAGTACATGCCCTCAAAGCCAGCAAAATATGGAATAAAGTTTTTTTGGCTTTGTGAAAGTGAAACAGGATATGCCATTGATGTACAAGTATATTTGGGGCGCCAAACTGGAGAACTAGTACAGCACAACGTAGCAGAAAATGTAAAATCTCTAACTGTTTTCATAAAAAACTCAGGACGGAACTTAACAGTTGACAAGTTTTTACAAGTATTTCACTAACACAACATCTGCTGCTTATTGGAATAACTTGTGTGGGAACTTTGCGCAAAAACAAGAAGAAAATTCCTAAGGAGTTTCAAGACTCTCAGGAAAGAAATGTTTATTCCTCTATTTTTGGTTTCAATAAAGATTTGACGTTAGTGAGCTATGTACCAAAAAAGAGTAAATCTGTGCTACTTCTTAGCTCGATGCATCACGACGATTTAGTAGATAATGAGAGTACTAGAAAAAAAACCAGAAATAATTAAATTTTATAATAAAACTAAAGAAGGTGTTGATCATATGGATCAAATGATAGGCAACTATACCACAAAGCGACAAACAAGACGATGGCCTGTCGCAGTTTGGTGCAACATAATGGATTTAGCAGCTCTAAATGCTTACTTTATGTAGACCCATGAAAATAAAAATTTTCACGATGGAAAAACTAACAAGAGAAGAATGTTTATCAAAGACTTAGCAACCGAATTAGTGTTATCATTTATGAGAAGAAGAGCACAAAACCCAAAACTTCCAAATACTGTAAGAAGTAGTATGAAACTTTTTATTACGCTATCGGAAGAAGACAATATCTTAGCCGATTCAGTTTTGAAAAAGAAAAGAAGATGAAATTGACTGTCTCGACCCTTACTTCGTGGAATATGCTCATATTAGTGTTTTTAAATGAAACTCAAGGTCTCTAGTTAATTCCACAATATATATATATATATATATATATATATATATATATATATATATATATATATATATATATATATATATATATATAAAAACACTAAGAAAAGAAGATGTTCGCAATGTCCTACACGAATTGGAAGAATGAGTACACTGACTTGTACTAAGTATAATAAACCAACATGCGAATAACACAGTGTTTTATTATGCACAATATGCTTGAATTAATTTTAATTTTAATATGGATTTCAATTTCTAACGCTTATTTTTAACCTATTATTATGATAAATAAACGTAAAATATAAATTGGTGTTTTTTTTAGATAAGAGTCTTGGAGACTCATGTGATGCATTCTTGTCGAGACTTTCATCTAGGGTTAAAGGTTAAGGTAGTTACAGCTGTCCAAACCATGTAATTAGTAGCAGAATCGGTAGGTTGTCTTTAGAGAACATTGAAAATATTCACTACAATTCATTAATGTCGGCAAAAGTTAGAAATCACATACTCGACTCACACTAACCGATATTGAATAAAGTAAAGTTAATTAAGAATAAACAATTTTTTAAATATAATTATAGCAATTGAAAAAATGCAGTTTCAGTTTTCAATTCTCCAAAACCCACAAATAACTATGGTATTTAACTGCCCCTTACTTTACAATCTTGAAGACACCAGTGGTACAGTCCAATCGATTGTAAAAATAAAGCTAACTGAAAATACAGAATACATAGCTGTGTTACCACATATCATAGTATCATGCTGCAGCCATGAACTAATAAAGTATAGTATCAGATATAATAAATATATTATAATAGAGAAATACTTTATCAGATGTAATATCCATGCGAGGAAATTAACGAAAGAAAAGAAAAATAACCGTCATTAACACCATAGATAAGACCTGTGCGTCAGTTTCTCACGGAGTACGTGCTTTCGTTTTGCACAAAGTTGAATCGATGTGCCATTTCGATTATGGTGTAAAAATGCATACACCAAAGCTTTATCTATTTTAGGCCAGTAGACAAATGAAATAAGATCTATTACAAAATTGTAATTAAAATTAAGAATAAAGGAGAGCATCTGTTGTAGACAATTTCTTTAATGGAAATGCATGGAAATAGAAACAGAATAGATAGAAGTAGATTGGAATACAATAGGGATGTTGACAGTTGTTATAAAGTCATGTGAAGGTATGTTTTAAGGAACCCAAAATAACAATTTAAGAACCTAATTCGTCGTCTTGAATGTCTTGAATTAAATACAATTCATTTAAATTGCCTTATTTATAACCCATTATCATGTGACTGCGAACACCAATCAGAACGCGTCACTGCACGAACAAGTTGATTTATTTCTCATAAGCGAGTTAAAAGTTTGAACTATTTTCTTATTTCTTAATAATTTGATAGAACAACGATATTTTATGATTTGTATCACAATGGAGACTGAATCCGTCAAAAGAAATAGTTGTATCTTACTGAAGATCGATTATATTACGGTGCGAGTTTCTTTGCTAGAATGGATTCTTGTGCAGTGGAAAAAAAAGTGAAAATGTAAGTAGGGGGTAGTTGGACAAAACCAGGTAGGTTGATAAAACCGGGTACCCCTTAATTCATCTAACTAACTGCTGCCATCTATCAGACAATGTTAAAATTAGTGTCCCTAAACCGCCAACAGTCGCGTGTATCCATTTCTACATCATTTGAGTAACCTGTGCCGGAGCAGTAAGACCTCGCCTGTTTTTTGGGGTAGCAAACTCGATTATTAAGGTAAGTTTATAGTTTTTTTTCCTCTACTGAATAACTAATGACCATTTCAAAATTTAATACATGTAACCTAATATATTACCTTTAATTTGGCCAAAAATTTTTAATATCATTTCATAACCTAAAAATTTAAATAATATTTAATGTCTTGTTTACGAGTTGGACAAAACCGGGTACTCCGAAAATCGACAAAACCAGGTACCCGATTTTATCAGACCTTTTGTTACTTCCAGTTTCTACAGCTGTTATTTTGCTTTTAGTTAACTACAACATGTCGCATTATAAAAGAAAAACTACTCGTCAGTCATGGGATCAAGAAAGCATGTAAAATGCAATAGTTGAAGTGCTAGAACATAGCATGGAATACAAAAGAGCCTGTCAAAGTTTTAATGTTCCTCAATCCACTTTAGAAGATCGTGTGAAAAAAGTAAGAAATGGTAACTCTGTTGAAGAAGCTAGTAAGAAAGGTAGGAATTACCTTTAATTTATTTCTGTTTTCTTATTTAAAATAGAAATAATTTTAGGTCTGGGTCGGTACAAGCCTGTGTTTAGCGCTGCCCAAGAGGATGAGCTAGCTTCGCATATCTTACAAATGGAAAGCAGACTATTCAGATTTACTTTATCTGAACTAAGAATGCTTGCTTACGAACTAACCGTGCAGAATAACATCAACCACAATTTTAATACAGAAAAGATGGCTGGTAAATGTTGGCTTTATTCGTTTTTGTCACGGCATCCAAATCTTCGATTAAGGACTCCAAAAGCTACTTCAATTGGACGAGCTATAGGATTTAACCGAGCAGCAGTAGGGAAGTTTTTCACTTCGTTAACACAAGCTTATAACCAACACAAGTTTCCTCCTGAGCGCATATGTAATGTTGATGAAACGGGAATTACAACTGTCCCCAACAAGCAATCTAAAGTTATTTCTATGAGAGCAAAACGACAAATTGGTGCTCTGGTTTCCGCTGAAAGAGGAACCTTGTTACCGCCGAAATCTGTATGAGCGCAAGTGGTTCCTATATGCCTACAATGCTGATTTTTCCTAGAAAGCTTCCAAATGCAAAGCTTCTAGACCACGCTCCTCCTGGAACATTTGCTGAGTTCCACCCAAGTGGATGGATCCAAACAGATATTTTTATTAAGTGGTTTAAAAAGTACATCGAGTTTACTCACCAGACACCAGAAAATCCTGTTCTATTGCTTCTTGATGGACACGTGACCCATACAAAAAGCCTGGAGTTGATAAATCTGGCCAGAGAAAAACACGTTATTATCATATGCTTACCAACGCATACTACGCACCGATTACAACCAATTGACGTGTCTTTTATAGCTCCCTTGAACACATATTATGGAGAAGAAGTCAGAAAATGGATGCGCCAGCATCCTGGAAGACGTGTTACAATTTATGAAGTGGGAGAACTCTTTGGTGAGGCCTTTTGTTAAATCGGCAGTTATGCAAACTGCAATAAATGGTTTCAGGAAGTCTGGAATCTATCCGCTTAATCCTGAAGTTTTTCCTGAGTGCATGTTTGCTCCCTCAGAAACTACAGAGCGAGAACTAAATATACAAGAAGATGAATCTACGACACCCAACTCGAACAAGGATTTAGGCAAAGAACTCGATAAAGATTTTACTTCAACTACAAAGCTGACAGCTACACAATTATTAGCTCCGTTACCTCCACCTATCGATTGTCCCCAGCCAAGCTGTAGCCGTATCGATTCTCCCCAACCAAGCTGTAGCCGTATCGATTCTCTCCATCCAAGCTGTAGCTCCTTACACTCTCACACTGCAAATCATACTAACATCTCTTCATCTTCTAAACAAGCCTCCACTAAATCTGATAGTTTACAAGCAACATTACCAAAACCAATATGTGATTTTTCAGTTTCTCAAAAGAGGTTTTTCCGATCCCTAAGGCAACCAGGAAGTCTGAGTTAGAGGCAAATTTAAAAAAATCTCTAGTCGTAAAAAAATTAAAGCTAAATGAACCGGACAAAAAAGGAAAAAATGTGGTAAAAAAGGCTGCACCAAAAACAAAATTGGTTCCGAAATTAAAGATTGCATATTCTGATAGTTCGGAGGAAGAAGATAATAATGACGATGCGTGTCTGTATTGTAATGAATTATATTCAAACTCTAAGGCAAAGGAAGGCTGAATAAAATGTGTGTCTTGCAACAAATGGGCTCATGAAGCATGTAGTGCCTATGATGATGTAGATGAAGTTTTTATTTGCGACTTCTGTTCATAGATTTTCGATTTTTGTTCACATATTTTCAATAAATATTTTATTTTCTGCATATCAGTCTTTTTACATGGTAATTAAGTTACTACCTGGTTTTATCATACCGGTTGGACAAAACCGGGTATTTTGCAATATTTTCTTAAAAATAAAGGAAATAAAAAATTTAGGAATATTTATAAAAATTGACATTGGTATATCAACCTTATCTGTAGCAAACGTTTGCTACTCTAACATAGCAGAAGAAGTAGTCAGTTTTTGTACTGGTACCCGGTTTTGTCCAACTCTCCCCTATCTATAATTTTACATTAATATACTTTATTACAAATGAAAGAGATATCGTACTCATTTTATACACTCTTTTATCATATTTATTATATACGGATTTTGAGTTTTACTTACTGCTTTTTACCTACAGACTACATTTGAGATGGATAGTCTTTTTCATTTATATTTATAACCACTCATCTATATCAACGAAATAAAACTTGAAATTAGCTCTGTAAACTATTAACAAACAAACAACTAATGAATAATTGACTTTTTATTTTTGCCCAAACCAAAACTATGTAAAATGATATGATGAAAGTTTATCGGGGATCATAACTTATATTAAAGTGATCTTCACAAAAATAACTGGTACTTGTTGTTGTCAATGGAGCTGGTTCGCATATAGTAAGTGTTTCTCCTTATTTGTAGACTTTTCGCAACGTTTATGAAACGTTTTTGTGGTGTTCTGAGTGACGTACTTTTGCACATCGGCATTACACAGCATTTCCAAGACGACCTATTATTTTGGACAGCTTTTATTTAACTTATTCAAGATCAGTTAACTTTGACGGAACGCGAGATTCGTTTATAGTTTCATGACGTCACGAGACGGTATGGAGCGTTTTAGCGAAAATTTTGAAACCCATTTTTATTTATTTATTTTTTCATTACAATTTGTCATATTTTTTATAAAATTATTATTTTCGTGCTTATAAAGGGGGACTATCTTTAAAATAAAAGCAATTCTAAAAATTAGTCAACATCCCTATTATAGCTAAAAGTATTGATGTCTGGTCCTTAAAGTCCATGAATGCCTAACCATGAGTAGGGAATCATTGTCGAGCAATCAAATTTATAATAACAATCATAACAAAATTTTAGTTGTTGATACTTCGAGTATACTACAATAACTCAAGACCAAGCATCCATCATGGTTTGGTTTAACATTGATGGCTCAGTTTTAACCTTGGACAACAGTGGTATCATCCCATATACCATCTTTGCTGCGTCAGTCAAATTGTGAGCGTATACTTTGATTAGTCTCTCTTATGGTCTATTCGCATTAACTGGTTAGTAAAACAACTCTTTTTGGCATGACTTGGTAAAAGGGTTGCTAAGGAACTATCACTATTACTTTTTGAATCATATCTTTGTTATGATCTACCGTTTTGAGGTTTCGGTAATCAACAAATTTTTGTCTTAAAGCAAAAAAGGTCATTAAGTATGACTTTAGTTTAATTGGGTTAACGTATTTCAAACTCTCTTTCAAAAAGAAAAGAGTACTGTAACTTCTATCTTTTTCTTCCTCAAATCCAATGTTGAGAAACCACGTAAATGATGGTGCACTGGGTCCTGTCTACTTAACAGCTTTTTCTTCTGAAATAGTACAAACCTTCATTTTCCTGCAACGTATAGCAATAACTTGTTTGTGAGTGTGGTGGCATGATCATGTTGTTTTCACCCCTAGATAAAAAAACGATGGTCCACATTGAATTTTCAAATGATTGTTATTCCCAATTTGTACTCGTATAATTTTATTTTTACGTTATTCAAATTTTTTTATGGTCGCTATATGTCGTGTATATTTTACATGTATTAAGAATTTTTTGTATAATATATCAGTAGAAATTTATTGTAAGATCCTTTTTTTATTTACCGTTGCCTGATTGGTCCAAAAACTGCATTTTTTAATCAAATAAAGAATATTTTTCTTTCTATAAACTTACAGTGTCAATATTATCTTCATCATTTTCAGACATTCGTGAAATCACATTTCTCGCTGATTCAACTATTCTATCACTATACTTTCTACTGTACTGTCTAGTAAGAACCAGAAATTAATCATCTGAAGTCTAAAAAGACTGTGGAACCATTTAAACACTCTTTCATAATTATATTTAAAAAGGAGTTTACTTGTGGGGAAAAAGCCAGTTTGAGGCAACACCTCAGTAGATCAATTAATGATGAGATTGACAGGGGTTCGTAACAACACTACAATTGCAAATATAATTGAGTAATGATTGACGTTATTAAATTTCAAATATTACGTTTCAATTTGAATGTGTAATTTTGAGAAATTATATTATAACTCATATAATTATCGGATACACTGACTAGCTTTGGAAAAAGTAAATATATTTCAATAAAGTTTTCAATAATAATAAAATGTAAATTTTTAAGCTGTGGTATTAATAATACAGCACTGAAATATATTATTTCGTAATCCACAAAAAAGACATACATGTTTAATTTAGCGCAGTTTAGTTTTTAATAACTGGCCTAATCTACCTAAGAAATTTTATCTATACCGGCCGGTACACCAGCAATAAACCGATGGCATTAGACATTCGCATACGCAACCACAAAGAACATTAGTAGGAAAAACATTCAGTCACGTCCCGACAAACTTCTGTTAACTATGGACGTGCCTGGGGATACCTAATCGCCTATTATTTTGTTTCTTTAGTCGGTTTTGGCCGCCTTAACAAGTGTTACAACAGTTTTATCTGTTTGCTTTTCACGGAAATTTTATTCTTGACAAGAATGTCAAAATATTTTTATTGAATCAAACGTTAATTAATTTATATACGAATGGAGACTAATGGTAAAAGAGAATGTGTAGGTATGTATTCATCTTTATGCAAACCTCACGTTCAAATAATCTTTTTTATTTTGTTGATGGCCTTTCGAGTTACCTACATACTGATTTTCGTTTCCTTTGTAGCCCTTCAAATATTCATCGGATGTCAAAAACGTAGGTTACAGAACGAGTTATATGTTTTATTTGCTTCCACGTAGAATTTTTTAGACTTCTAAACACGAGTCTTATATTCTGGCTTTGGCCATCCGTCGTTATAAGTTTTAGTGGACGAATCGTAAGTACATGAGCGTAGGTATAAACGAATTCGGAATCAGCATGGTCTAAAACCCATGCAATTGCGAAATAATTTGACCTCGGACATTTATTGAATTATTTCGTTTAAATAAAATTGAAGAAGACATTTTCAGATTATTTTTCATTGGTTTTAGGTTAGTTTTGATTGTAACATCTATTTCTTCTTCTTCTTAATGCTCTCTTTTCAAATGCATTCATAATGTTGAAAAGAGATAGCGACGAACAACATTATTTATATAAGGTATTTACGGAAACCTAACCGGGATCAAGTAGTGAGTTCTTAAATTCACGTGACGGGTTATTACTCGGTTCTGGAGGTATCCGAAATCATCATATTACTCGCTCGAGAAACCATTTCTGAGCTGTCGCTATATAGCGAAGTGCAACAAATTTTTCACTTCTTCCATTTTTTTAAGTGCGAGGTTATGTATATAACAAAAATCGAATTTTTGTTTCTAGTAATCACAAAATAACCCAAGTTACCTTACTGATCCTGTAGGGTTAAATGGAATTATCTCGTTCCATAACCTATTCAACTTTTCGAAGGAGGTTAGTACCATCGGATCAAGTAAACGAACGTGAAATTATAAAAGTCGGTTGTAGATTACAACCCGATCAAGTTTCCGTAAATGCCTATAAGTTCTATTCATAAGGATGGATTTTGACGTCTTCTGACAGCCATTTGAAAAAATCTTTACACTGTCAAGCATGTTAAAAATTTTTCAAAAATTTTGCGACACTGGTCAAAAATTGTAAATTTTGGTTTACAGTGAATGTATGCACAAAAGTGTGCAGTACCATGTATTTTAATACGGGGAATCTATTTTTTCTACTTCCGTTACTAAAACCGCATTTTCAACACGGGTTTGACATGCACAAAACGACTCTTTAAACACTAGTGTTTAAAATGCGAAAAGTCACATCTCGTTTAACTTTTGTTTTTTAAACGTCAAATCAAGTGTATCGTTTGTATGTTAAATTTCATGTTCCGTGATAATTTTGTTGTTCTGTGTCATTTGATTTGTCAGTCAGCCGTCAGCCATCGTCCGTAATGTTATGAATATAATTAAAATATAATAAAAAATTTCCCTTCCTGCGGGCGAAGAAAAAGTATAGTAAGCATCTCGCGTTGAAAACGTCTTTAGTCACTCGTTTCACAAGGCACTCGTTCCGCTTCGCTCCACTCGTGCTTAGTAAATCTCGTGACTAAAGTACCCTTTTTGACACTTGGTACTTAATATACTATTTTGTTCAATTTTATGAAATTTGTGTTATTAAAGAAATTAAAAAATATTTACTAAGTAAAGTATTACAAAAAAAAATTTGGGTTAAAACGAATAGCCTTGTTACATAAGGTGAAGTCATGTGCTGGGTACATCCACTGGTTTACTTTTTCATTGAGTATTATACCATATCTTCATGCCACATTCGCTTATGAATTACATTGATATACGTACACATTTAAATCTTTTTGATTAACATAACTATCTAATAATGTTGGTCAATTACCTGTTGTTAACTACTTTTGTCTCCAGGAAACAGCGTCAAAAAGGTCAAAGGTGGCTTAATACAGAAAATATAAATTTCAGGTCTAGTTCACGTTTAACAGATGTTATAAATAAGCTTTGATTGTCATTTATCCTAAATTAAATTGGTAAATCGTATGAAGGCTGTGAAATCTTATAGCCCAACTTCCAAAACGAATTTGGAGTTCTCTTAACCCAATCTAGTACTTAAGACCATATACTTTTTAGCAAAAGAGAGAATTTCTCATCGACGTGAAGTAATAAGAAAAGGTAGGTGTTGACAATGGCTAACGTCTATCAATCTATCTAGGGTTCAAGAGTTCGTATATGAGGTGGCTTGGATAGCTCTTAGTTGGTATATCATCGATGAATGGAATATTGAGGTCTGCATATAGGGTTTTGTTTTATACGTAGGTATCATCAGGTTGGACTGTAATCTGTAGTGTTTGAGGTTCTGTTGCAGCCACACAGCTGGATTCAGTACATTCACGCCGGTTTAAATATTGCTTTTGAGATTGTCAATTTACTTTTTAATGAGTTTCGATCTTTTGATTATTAGTCAGTTCATATCTTTAAGTTTTGAATGAGATTAAAATTTGATCTAAGCTAATCGTTAATTAACTGAGTTTAACTTGAAAGTTAAATTATTATTGTATATCACACAGCCATTTCAGCCCTAGGAATGAAAACTGTATTCTTTTGGGACGTGGGAGAATTTTATACAAACTTATGCGTTATTTTAAATTCGCCTCCATTACATTTGATGAATCAAAATATTCGTCTTTTATTAGAATCTTTGTATTTTGACGTTATTGTGTGGACAAGGGAAGATTTTATATCGAATTGCCGATTGGGTGTTAATTCCAAAATGACTGTTTCTCGCATTGACTTTTACAAACACAGTTATTTTGCTAACATAAAATCTGAATTTATGTTGTTATCATAAGCCAAAACAAAATATGTATCCCGAAATGGTCTTTACCTAATAAGTCTTCGATAATTTCAAAGAGTTTTTCGCTTTATCTACATCAGTTTAATGAAAAAAATATTGAATTATTTCACTTGCTTAATCGAAAATTATCAAATCGAATTATTATTATTTCAAATATGCTTATCACTTTTGTCAGTTCGAAGGACAACATTTTTTTGAATTGAAACTCCAATACGAGAAGCAAATGATGAAAATCGACACCATCGCCATCGGCTAACCCCAAGAGTCGATATCTCGATATATCTAGAGCCTTGGTCGACAGAACTGGACAGCGACCTGTCCGACGAGATTCCACTCGCTTTTATTTCCTGTTCTCATCTCCTGTTATCTCCGAGTGAACACGTTTCATTCATAACCGCCATTCATGGTGTGAGTATTTGCTCAAGACAGGGACGTATTTATCAAATATTTCAAAAGAAGTTTTTACCAAATGTACGTATTTGGAATAAGGCAGTCTTGTCTTCCAAGTATATGATAAGTCATAATAAAGATTAAAACTAACTTTTCCGCATCTGTGAGATGCCCTGATTCATATTCTAACATAAAATTCTCACTTGTATACACTTTGGGGGATGTATCGTGTTAACAAACCGAAATTTCTCCAAAAGTAACCTAAAATGCAGTATATCTCGATTTATAGGATCCATTGTACTCGCTATAATCAGCTGAAAATCAATAGGGTACATCTGTGAGACACCTTGAAAAATATCCAATTATAAAATTGGCCACTAGTATACACTCCGGAGTCAGTATCGTACTAAACTCGAAATTTCTCCAAAAATGACAAAAATGTGGTACTTCAGGTACCATAGCACCCGTTGTACTGGCTCTGGTGAGCCAAAAATCAATAAGGTTCATCTATAGGACGCCCTGAACAATATTCAATTATAAAATGGGTCACTTGTATACACGCTGAAGGCTGTATCGTGCTAACAAACTGAAAATTCTCCAAAAATGACAAAAATGTGGCACTTCAGGTACCATAGAACCCGTTGTACTGTCTCTGGTGAGCCAAAAATCAATAAGGTTCATCTATAGGACGCCCTGAACAATATTCAATCATAAAATGGGTCACTTGTATACACGCTGAAGGCTGTATCGTGCTAACAAACTGAAAATTCTCCAAAAATGACAAACATTTGGTACCTAGAGTACCATAGCACTCGTTTTACTGGCTTTAGTGAGCTGAATCTCAATAGAGTTCATCTTTGAGACGCCCTGAATAATATACAATCATAAAATTGGTCACTTGTATATACTTCGGAAACTGTATCGTGCTAACAAACTGAAATTTCTCCAAAAATGACAAAAATGTCGTACTTAAAGTACTATAGCACCTGTAGTACTGACTGTGGTGAGCCGAAAATCAATAGGGTACATCTGTGAAATGTTCTGGATAATATCCAATCATAAAATCGGTGACTTTTTGCACTCCGGAGGCTGTATGGTGCTAACGAACTGAAATTTCTCAAAAAATTACAAAAATGTCGTACTTCAAGTACCATAGCATCCGTTGTACTGGCTATTGGGAGCTGAAAATCAATAGGGTTCATCTGTGAAATGTCCTGAACAATATTCAATCATGAAATTGGTGATTTGTTGCACTCCGGAGGCTGTATCGTGCTAACAAGACATGTAACGAAAAGTGGCCGACGACAACGACGACATACACACAGGATTTTTTTTCTAAAAACCATTTTTTCGTGTCGTTCTTGATGGACACGTAAAAATTACTCAAAATTTTTTTTCAATATTTCAACTTTTTTGTGGGTAAACCAATACTTTTCTCGCATATTAGATAGGTTGGACGGAAAAGTAATAATGTACAGTACACGTTTTTAATTCAAATCATAATAGTAAAAAAACTTTAATTGTCTATTAAACTATAGAGATGAATGGTCTGTACTGCTAAAAAAGCAAAAAAAACGTTTTGAAAAAATATGGACCCTACACATAAAACTACTTTTGTTTGAAAGCTAGTGTGGAAGAACAAAACAAACATATATTCGACAAACAAATATTCAGCTAATGTGGAAAACAACGTAACGTCGGATAATCTTACTTCATTTAACCCTGATATGACTGGCTGAGGGTGATGTGTCAATAATCATGTCCAACATTGGTCCAAGGCAATTGCGAATGCTGCGCTAGCGAAAAAAATTATTCAGTTACAACGAGAAGAGGAGCAGTTATTGCATGGATAAAAAGAGTCTAGAGCCAACTTACAAGATGAAACGCTAAACATAACACCGATTACCAGGAAGGTCAATGGGAGCTAAATAAAATCTATAAAAAATTATCAAGAATCGGCGAATGGAATATAAAATAAGTATTACTCAATTAAATTGCTTTGAGAGTAGGCCCCTTCCGGAATATACCACTTTTTCGACTGAAAGATGGTGCCTAAAAGTAATTTAAGATTTGGAGTACAGATAAAAGATTTATTGAGTCTTTGAGCAGAAATTCATTCACACTGATAGTCTTCTACAACGATGTATGTTACTACAACAGTCGCTTAGAATGGTAAGAATAAACTTCTGACGCAGCTATTTCAGTGGAAATCTCTCTCAGAATTAATTGGTCACCAATTCCTCTACTTTAGCAGTGTTAATTCAATTCAAGGCATTTATTGCCGACCAGAGCGAGAAAATCTTCCAGCACACCTCAATCGCTTTTGAATGCAGGTATATATTATATAGAAGGAAGGCTTATATAACAATACCAGTCATTCCGTACTCTAAATTTGTTATGTAAAATTTACGGCAGATTCTTCATTCGAGCCATCCTACAAATAACAAAACACATTTTATATGCAGTGGGAAAATGGAGAACAGTGAAAAAACAGATACCACTCAAACTGTGCGTAAGTATAAAGCACTATTGTGCCAACATAGTTTCAAAATGAGTTTCGACACTTACCTTAAGCGCGATTTTTGAATAACTGTATTATCTATATTCGAATGGAGAATCTTCTTAAACCTATTTCGAAACGAGTTTATTATTTCATTCACTTGAAAGTTAAAATATATGTAGCAGGAAAAGATAAAGGAAATGTGCCCTATCTGACCAGCGTTTTGGTACGTTTCAGTCAAGAGAACAAATTTGTACAAGTGAAATGCTTTTTTATCCGATTCGAAAGTTTCAAAGTATATTAGATATGACAATACTTCAAAAACTCATATAAAATAAATTTTATGGCCATTTGCGATATGCAAGAATATGATGATATCTGAATATGAGAATCAGCTATGCTGGGTACTAGTGGGAATAAGTTGAGCCCTGTTAATTGGATAGGTACATACCAGGAAGAGGAATGTTCAATTTTTAGCATTAAGAATCATGTAAATTTTGGACTTCACATCTTGAAACTTCAGAAACACTGAATTTTTTAAGGAAACGTGGCTCTTCCGGAGTCTGTATATTCTGGATGCAAACTATAAGCGATGACAATTAAATAACACTTCAATCTTATATTAATGTCAAGAAGTACCTAGATAAAACAAGTGAAACAATTTGACCCGATGAGAAACGTTTATTTTGGAATCACCCTGCACCTGTTAGAACAGAGATTAGTTTGACTGCTCCTCTCACAAAAAAGTAATGCGAAACATAGACAATGTTCCTACAAATCCAGGTCTCTCGTAAACAACGGCCTATAAAGAATTTGAATAAAAGCTATCCAGCTGATTGATGACATAAATCTACAAAACACGACTATAGAGCTTGTTAAGTACCCTGTGTTAAGAAGAGCTAAGTGTGGTACTGATAAAGATTAGTTTCAAAATTTTGTTAATTCATAACATTTTAATAAAAAACTTCACTTTATGTATTAATTAAAACATATTTGGAATTGAATTATTTTGATTTCAAAGTTCTTATTCGAATAAAATAGTTCTTTAGATCTTACCGGACCATGTTGCAGGAAACAGGAAACCTAGAAGAAATAATATAAAAGACATCATGATTATATGTTACTTAAAAAACACTTATAAATGACCCATAAAATGTGTTGATTTATGGATAATAGATAGTGCTCAAAACAAATAAAGCTTTAACAGAAAACAAGATGCTTAAATTACTCAAGAAATATTTACCTTTGAATGGAATATTGCTCAAGTTATAACATATCCTGTCGTTCTGAAGTAATTTTAGAGTTTAAAAGAATAGTGTCGAAACTAAATTTGGTTGATAAAAACAAAATTTATTATTTTGCTCACTATTCCTGAGCGTTTTTAACTGATACTATAAAATCAAAGTGGGGTGATCAGGAATATTGTTAAATGAATATTACAAATAAATATTTCAATTCCTGGTGATCATATAAAATGTCGAGTTGTTTTCCTATTGACTTATTTCTTGATATATGTACTTATTCTAAAAATAGTCTGATAGCGATGAGTGAAGCCTCAATTACACAGCACTTTTTATTCTATTTATGATTTGGATTATCATGTTTGGAACTTCGGTTTGAAATAAAAGCCGGCTCTGGTATTGTAAAACATTTGTAAGTATGCTACTTTTCTCTTGCATTTTTGTTTATATATTTTCAGATGTTTGTTAATTGGCAAATTATTACTGGTGGAATTTCCTATTTTATCTTCTAGATGATTTAGTATCTATGTATTTTTAAAATTCCACGAATTAGTCGACTTCTGGTTAATAAGAGTGTATGTATTATTAGAATTCCTAGAAAAGTCAGTTATTTATTATCAGAGTATTTGATAGATTTTCTATTTACTTAGTGTTATCATTCGATTTTATTGAACGCATAAATCGAAGTGTGTGAAAATTATCAAAGGTTAACGGAATTTTTTGATTATTTAATTGAAATTCGTAGAATACAAAAATGTATACCTACTTCAATTTATTAAAATGATAAAACATTAATTTTACACACATCATTAGATTTACGAATTAATATGGATAAAAAAAGGCGACTGACATCTACAACTAAATTCTCAAGACATACATTTCTAGGAATTATTTTAATTAGTCAATTTAATGATGAACCCAGCGTACAAGTGTGCCAACGTACCCAAAACTTAAAGTTTATCTATTGCTCACACCTGTTTACCATATCTTATATATGTTACGGTTGAAGTATTTACTTGGCTAGTATATAAACTAGTTGGATAGTATACAAACTATCCAACTGCTTGGTTATTTTGATGAAAAATCACATTTTCACTAAAATAGCAACGAGTAATGGCTGGTTTGTATATACTATCCAGCTAGTTTATAAACTATACAAAATTTATCGCTAAATCTCAAACCACAAGGAAATTACACAAATTAGCTAAAATTTTTGGCTAGTTTGTAAACTATCCACATTAGTTATTGGATAAAGTGTGGACCTGATATTGGTAGTAATACATAATAACCAACGAGTTGGCTAGTATGTAAACCAACCAACGATGGTTGGTTATTATGTAAACCAACCAATTCTATTTGGGTAATTTAGTGGGGTTATGTTTCGTCAAGTGTTGTGTGTTGTGACGGTGTACAGTTGTGTCTCGTGAAATTTGTTTAAGATTAAGGTATCGGGTTATTAAAAATGAATCAACAGCAACAATTTGAAAACCTACTATTAGACGTTTACGACCAAAAGTCGCAAAATTCAAAATCAATGAATGATAGCGATTATAGTGAACTTTTGTAACGTATCAAGAGAATACGCGAGACTGGACCTGACAGTATAGCAACAAGTGTGATTATCATGTGATAAATACTTATGATTTACAAAGAATCGAATCATCTTATGTAATTCTACATAGGAGATCTGGAAAGATTATTTTACGTTTGAGTGAATGTTATGATGCGATTAAAGCTGCCCATCAGGGAACTGGGCATGGAGGGCGTCCAACAACAACAAAATTATTAAACGAAAAGTATCACAACTTAACACTTATGAAAATTGTCAGTTTAAACGGAACAAAACTAAAAAGGGAAGTGTTGTTAAACCAATTGTTTCAAATCATTTAAACCCTCGATGCCAAATCGATCTCATCGACTTACAAACTAGACCAGATGGCGACTACAAATTTATTTTTCTCTACCAAGACCACCTAACCAAATACGTCAGGTTGAGAGCGCTAAAAACAAAGAAAACTAAAGAAGTAGCTGAGCACCTATTAGAAGTATTTGCAGACTTGGGAAGCCCTCGCGTGTTGCAGAGCGACAATGACCGAGAATTTGCAAACCAGGTGGGTATTAGGGTAAAAGACATGCTAGAAAGGACATGGCACTTTTTATGGGCATTTTGGCCCTCTGTATTTTTGATATGTTGTAGCTGACATCAAACGATCTTTTTTCGTTGCGCCAAAGTCCTAGCTCAACTGGGTGTACCGGAAAAATGGGCCCAAAGTTGAGATTTTGAATTTTACATGTATTTTGAAGTGCCATGTCCTTTATTTCAAATTCCCTAAATGTTGCTTATATGGATGAAATAAAACAAAATCAATACATTTTGATTTTTTTAGGTGATTGAGGAATTATTCGGAATGTGGCCTGACTGCCATATTGTGCATGGTAAACCGAGACATTCACAATCACAAGGTTCAGTGGAGAGGGCGAGAACAAGTTAGCGTCGTGGATGAAAGATAATAACGCGACAAAATGGAGCGAAGGTTTAAAAATTGTTCAATTTCAAAAAAATCGGTGAGTAGGCTAGTATTTTGAAATTTAAGAAAAGACACTGTGTTTTTCTAATTCATTTGCCAGTTGTGAAAACGGCGCAACGACATAATTTTGTATCTGTTTTGTTTGCGTACGTATAGGCGAATGCAACAGTGACTCTGTGTTTGTATAAGTTGCGTTTTACCTCAGTTCGTTGTTTTTTGTAGCTGCTTTCATTCTGGTATTGGACGCAGTCCTTATGAAGCTTTATATGGTGTAAAATGTAGAGATGGTTTAAATAACTTCCCTGTTTCTATCACAAACATTAAATCCATACGTACAGAAGAAGAACTGGAAACATTATTATCTTCTAGTAATGACACCGAGGATGAAGTGGAAGAAAATTCACATCCTTCAAATAATTTTGTACCCGATGAAAAATCTACCGTCACTGAAGAGGAAATGGCCGCCCAACAATTGTCTGGTACGTATCTATAAAGTATTTACACATTATTTCACAATGCAACCTAATTTCTTTTAGATTCAATTGAAAATGCTACGCTGGTTCTGCTGCCCGATAATACTCATAGCCCAGTTGTATTCGCAGATAATACTGAAACCCCAATTTAACTCGAAGTTAATACTGAAACCCCAGTTTTACCCGAAAATAATACTGAAACCCCAGTTTCGCTCGAAGTTAACAATAAAACCTCAGTTTTATTTATAGAACAAGCAATGCAATTTCTCTCTACTGAAATAACAGAAAATGCTCTCAATGAATCATTACTACAAAAATGCTTATTATGCTCTGAAGAAAACTTATGTGACCATTGTCAGAATAAAAACAATATTAAAGCGATAGGGGATTCGTGCCAGGAAAGTCTAAAAAGGCAAGCACAAAAAATGCTACAAACTTCTCGCAAGAAATTTAAACCAGGAACTGTCGGCATGTCCGTGAGAGTACCCATTTCCAGATGTAGATCGAAGTCGGTCAGATCATAGAAATATATTGGGCGTCATAATGAGTGTAGAAGATGAATTTTACCGAATTGGAACTGTTCACGGTGTCCTTAACCAGCTCTATTCCCGTACCGAATTTGAAATATGTAAGCAACAATTTTTAAAGTTGAAAAATGTCAAGACGGACACCGAAATAACATTACGAAGCGCTGCAGGAAAATTTTCAGTATCGGGTTCAAACCAAGGATATGTGCGAGGTCACTGCAAGAAGAGTTGCGCGAATAAAAAGTGTAAATGTCTTGCGTCTGAATATACGTGTAATAGTAAGTGACACAACAGTGCAACTTGCTTCAACAAATAATATTGTTCTTTGTTTGGTGGTTTTAATGTCCTGACATATTTTATTGTTAATATTTTGTCACCTGGTATTATTTGAGTTACATTTCTTTTACTTTTTCTGAAGTAATGATAGGTACCTGTAACAATCTTACATTGTACCAATAAAGAAACCATTTTTGACTAAGGATTTTACTATCCTAAACTAAATTAACCCAAGAGAATTGATTAGTTTGTTGTTTATTATGTATTACTACCAATATCAGGTTCCCACTTTATCCAACTAATGTGGATAGTTTACAAACTAGCCAAAAATGTTAGCTAATTTGTGTAATTTCCTTGTGGCTTGTGTTTTAGCGATACATTTTGTATAGTTTATAAACTAGCTGGATAGTATACATACCAGCCATAACTCGTAGATATTTTAGCGAAAATATGATTTTTCATCAAAATAACCAGGCAGATGGATAGTTTGTATACTATCGAACTAGTTTATATACTAGCCAAGTAAATACTTTAACCGTAATATATACATAGCCTGAAAATAAGTACCAGGAACCGAGCAATGAAAATAAAATATGTATTCTACACCCAAACTCACTGTATTCACCAACGAATAATCCATTCATCAAAATATTTTTTCAAACGTCGCGACTTTTCCTCGTATCTCAACCATGAATTGGTTTTTGAAAAGAAAATAGTTGGCAGAAGCCATAACAGGAGAATACAGTTGTTCGATGAGTTTTTCATGAGGTTTTTTGTGTTCTCAGACTCATTACGCATTATACTCGCATAATATTCTTTATACTATCTCACCTTCTTATAATTACCCAGCGATAGAAAAATCTATAAATTCTGATATATTTTCACCTATTGTTTTTAGATTCGGTTGAATTGCAAAGGGAAACTCCGAAACCTCTCAAACTGAAGGTACTTTTAGACGGTAAGATCAGTTCTCCGTTCAGTCTCAGTTTCGGTCGATCTGTCAGTTATCTGTATGTGTAAACACAAAAAACTGTAAGAAAAACTGATACGAAGCTGTGGCTCGATGTGCATATCAAAAGTCGTACCAGTTGTCAGTTAAACGAATGTATAAACAAATCTGTGTCGATCAGGTCTCAGTCGCATAAAATTATCGCTAGAAGAAGTATGTACCTTGCGCCTTGACAAACCATGAGTTTATTAGTGAATTTATAGAACTTTATCAGCAACACCAATGTCTATGGAACAAAAAAGACCCACAATACCACTACATAAATAAAAGACAAGCTGCGTATAATTTTATTGTTGAAAAATTCAAAGAGCAAGATAACAATGTAACTATAAAAATGGTAAAAACGAAAAATAAACAATTTACAATGTGCGTATAAATAAAGAACTAAAAAAGGTTAAGGAAGCTACTAAACGCCGGAAGTGGTGACATATATGAACCATCTTTGTGGTACTACGACTTGTTTATGTTCCTTAATGATACACAAGATGTCCATGGTGGTAAAAATACTATGGGCAACACAACAGATGGTGATGATAAGGTTCCAGAAAATAAAGTAGCCAGTAGCTAAAAATCTGATCGTTCCACTTAGCCTTTTCGTGTTTTTTTTAGTGCGAAGTATAACGCGACCGCAATTATTTTATCTTCGTCCATTACTGAACTGTGCATGAAAAATGACAACTGACTACTAAACTGATCGTCTAATAACAGCAGCATTTCCAAACTGAACTGATAACTGTACCGAAACTGAGACTGAACGGAAAACTGATGTGACCGTCTAAAAGTACCTTTTTACAGATAAAGTTCGACTGAAATTGAGACTGAACGGAGAACTGATGTGATCGTCTAAAAGTACCTTAATAAATTCATGTCTCATCACCAGTTACTTTGTAATTTATGAATGTAGAGTCAGAGTTGGTTCATTCTAGCACGTCGTCAGTGACCCTTAAGGCCGCATTTCACTGTGGCTGGTCCAGGCTGAACAAGCCGAATATGAAACGCATTGTTATAAGCCAATATACACACATACAGGCTGGTTGATGAGCTTGTACCCTCTCGACCCTTGACTATTCCCGCTTCGATTGTAGATATTTACATTTTTAAGCGGCACTAGCTTTGCATATGAACAAATCAACCAATACGAGCTTGTCCTTCAGTACCACGTGAGTTGCACGCTGAGAGTATAGTGTCGAAGCCGTTGTTTGTTATAGATTTTTGCAGTTTAGTGAATAGTGTCGTAGTTAAGGTGTTTTATATATTATAATATATTTTTATAATTCGCGTATAAAAGAGACTTCATTATAACATAGTTTACACGTTTACAGTGTCACAATGAACACTTTTTTAGTAATTTTGAGTGTCATACAGTTGGTTATTGAATGTAGAATTTATTTTTATTTGACATTTGATTTTAACCTTGAAATAAATTATAAGATGATCTAGCGTTGTTCTAGCTAGCAAATTATTATAATGAATGGTCTTAAAGGTACATTTGTTTAAATAATATATTAAAAATATTAATAAATAAAGTACACTAACGTTTATTCATCAATGATTTGTAAATTGCTTATTTTTATATTGGTATACATAACGTTCGATTTTTATGATAAATTACCAGATATCTATGTGAAGATGTATTATAGAAATAATTCTGTTTATGATATAATGTTTATAATTAAAACAATTAATCTGTCATAATATGTCAAAAGTCATAAGCCCCGAATAAAACCATCTGCGATCTGACCAATCAGGAACTACAGAATTGCCAACTTAAATTCAAACCACTCCTTCTAGTTTAATAACAGGGATTATTATAATTCTATTTTATTTAACAAATTAAATAAACGCGAATTATAAAAAATATTGTAAAACTTGTGTCACGATGACTTTTTGTAGTACTCATTTGCGCAACTCACCGCTTTGCGGTTCGTTGCGCAAACTTCACTCGTACTACAAAACGAGTCATTGTGACACTTGTTTTACAAATAACTATGTTAATAATGGAAGATGACATTATTGAAGTATTTATTGATGCTAACGGTATACGCCGCGCGCTAAAAATAAGAAGCTTAGTGTGTGTAGCCAGCCAGCAGCCTGTGCGGGACCAGCCCCAGTGATGGGATTTACACTATTGAGTTTTTGCAAAAAACTCAGGTCTTTAGGGGCTAGTCAATCGCAAAGCTTTTCTTGGATAAAGAAATGTTTATCTATATCAATTGATTCGTGAGTCAATAATGTCAGCGGCTATCTCTTTCAGACTTAAATGATGCTTTCCTTTTCCTTTACTACTGAGGACGTTGATGGTCAACCAAAGTGACGAAAATCTTCTACATATTTCATCCAGATATTTGTATATATTTTAAAAAGAGCCTTCAAATGAACTGACAAAATCGAGCACCAATAGAAACTAAATGGCTCAAACTTTGCGAGCCGTGGCCACTAAATGAGAAGAAGAATTTTGACAATCCGTTTAAGCAGGTTATTGCAATGATCAACACACGGTACATCATTGACTGTATGTACGATAACGATATGTTTGAGAAATAGGGTGAAGTAGAATCCGTAGATATCTCCTTGGTGATTGGAGTATATTTGTTCCTTTCTATTTTTACTGACATGGTCCAATTTTATTACTATATATCATGTCCTCTTAGGTTGAGTTGAAATTTAATAATAGATTCTTTTTCGTTATTACTGTTTTTAAATGAAACTAACTGTTTCTAAATAGTTCCACGGTATAATGAAAAATTGTAAACATCCTAAACAATTTATTTATTATCATCGTCAGAATGGCAGAAGTTACATTTCATGTTATGCCTACCTGATGTTTAATATTTATTTTCGGCTAGACCAAGAAGTGACCTACCTTGTGATTGACTTAAGGCCAAGCCACACCAAACATCCATCCATCCTTCGGATGGACGGGCTGGATATTCAAAAAAGATCTTTCGCCAGCTTGGCAAATAGCGCAACGCAGACCGACATCCGTCCGTCCGCTTGACGTTTAGAACGTCTAATGGATGGATGTTTTGGAATCGCCGAGGGAGCGATTTTTCCTTCGCATCCGCATGGACGTTTGTCCTGCGCATGAACTCTGGGTCCGGTCACACGCGCTCCACTCGGTATCAGACAAAACTACCCTAGTCCACATGGTTTCTCTGAAAACATATTCGTGTAGGATACTCTTCTCGAATTGTTTTCACAAGTATACCAGTTTTGTACCACGTTTATTGTGCTTATTTCATTTATGTTTAGTTTAGTTATAGCTTTCCTGTAGTTTGTATCTTGCTTTCGAATTTCCTCATCAACGAACGACAAAACCTCATCAAATTGTTCTCTATTAAGTCTGAAATATACTTTAAATTTTTCTTCGTCTAGTTTCAAATCGGTCATCAAATGATGAAACTCCCCGAACTTTTTCCTCCTCTTGTTGATTGGGTGCACCCAATAAGAACGATTGTTATTTACACAATTACAATAGAATAAGCTCATAATCGTCACTAGAGCTGCAGTCATCAAGCTACGGGATACTTTTTGACAAATCACTTTCACACCAAGGCACATTAAACGACATTATTTATGCACTGACTGCACTGTTACTGACACAAGTGAACAAAATATTGATGAAGAGATTCATGAAAACATCCGTCTACTGAATGGATGCTTTCGGTGTGAATCGGAGCGCTCCGTGGACGTCCGAGGTCGGACGTCCATCCATCGGACGGATGGATGCCGGTGTGGCGCGGCCTTTAATATACAGCGTGCCCACGGATGGGGTATCCTATAGGTGAAAAATGTTTAAATATTAGTTTTAGTGAAAAATGTCATTCTTGATAGAAAGTTTTTCTTGTTCTGAAAATCCATAATATGAAATGAAATTCAAGTTTTTCAAAGCCCGTCTCATTTTATAGTCAGTTTTATGAAAACCGTATGAATTTGAAGCTAAATTCGAAAATAATGAAATAAACTAGTGACTGACGTTTACAATGTACCAAGTAACTGTCAACTTTTATAAATAATTTTCAAATTGTCATTCTTTAATAAATATTTGACAACAATGTTAACTATTCAACAAAGAGTATATCTTATTAAGTATTATGGTATTGGGGAAGTTTCGTACCAATATGCAATTACAAAATTTCACGAAAAATATCCAGATGTACCCATTACGCGGTGTGGATAAAAAATTAATAAAGAAGTTTGATGAGACAGGATCTGTTCAAGAAAAAAATAAATTGAAAAAGGCGTACGTTGAGGAGGATGATGCAGCTAGTGCACTAGCTATGCATTCGTTAAGGGAAACTCTCAAGTTGAGTCTAGGAAAAAGAGCAGTGGAGGTTGGTTTTTGCAAGAGTCACTTACAGAAAATATTTAAGCAAAACAAAATTCATCCATTCAAACCGAAATTTATTCATACCTTACAAGATTATAATTATGACTCAAGGTTAGACTTTTGTGCGATTATTGGTGAAAAACTTATGCATGACCGATTCTTTGACAATAATATTTTGTTTCCTGATGAAGCAACGTTTACAACAAACGGAGTCGTTTCTTCCCAAAATTGTCGATATTGGGCTAGTGAAAACCCGAGCTACAGGATTAACTGTAATAGTCATTTTGCTAAAAAAGTTATTGTTTGGTGTGCGGTTTTACCGGATCGACTAATCGGACCGTATTTTCTGGAAGATATATAAAATCAGGAGATATATTTGTATTTGCTGGACAACTTCTTAATGCCTGCATTAGAAAATATTCCCTTGGAGCAAAGGCGTCAAATGTACTTTCAACATGATGGATGTTCGTCACATTCGACTTTGCTAATTAGAGGATGGCTGAATGCATATTTCCTAGGCGATAGATGGGACGTAAAGGACCAATATTTTTTCCGCCCCGATCCCCCGATTTAACTATTTTAGGTTTTTTTATGGGTCTACTTAAACCAAGAAGACTTGAAACGAGCTATCATTGATGCTGTTAACGAAATTACCCCAGAAATGCTGCGAAATACAAAGAATTTAGAAATGTTTTGAAGCTGGTGGAGCAAATATTGAATATATGTTTTTTCTTTACTTAGTGTTTCTTACATTATTATTCTGTATTGTTATTTTTGATAGTGATTATAATTCTTGAATAGTTGACATTGTTGTCAAATATTTCTTAAACAATAGTGCTATTCAACGCGACAATCGATTACAATCATTTCCTGTCATTTAAAAAACAACATGTTCAACAATACATTTTCGATATTAATCGATCACTCTGATTATAATCGGTCTAAAATTATGATGCTATTTAGAACAATCGTAAATCGGAAGCATGTGATTGGTCGAAAAATTTAAATGAACTACCGTTTGTCTATGGGTAATGTGATGTGAGTGATATTTTGCAATTGTATATTACATTTTTAGTTAACAGAACAGCATCTATAAAATTAAACTAAATGAACTTGAGAAAAGTGTGAAATACACGTGAAATTAACCAAAATAATGATGAGGTTGTGTCAATATTGATTTATTTGCTTTGTAAAATGGCATGACAAATGACAATTTTTTTTTGGTCGTTCAACAAAAATCAATCCGTTTTCGATTTCGATTATAAACAAAATCGAAATCAAGATCGAAATGTTGAATAGCACTAATGGCAATTTAAAAATTATTCATAAAAGTTGAGTTACCTGGTACATCGTAAACGTCACTCACTAGATTAATACATTATTTTCGAACGTAGTGCAAACATTCATACGGTTTTCATAAAACTGGCTATAAAATGAGACGGGTTTTGAAAAACTTGAATTTTATTTCATTTTATGGGGTTTCAGAACAAGCAAAGCTATTTATCAAGAATGACATTTTTCACTAAAACTACTATTTAAACATTTTTCACCTATAGGATACCCCATCCGTGGACACGCTGTATATGAATAGAAAGACATGATATTACGAATATTAAAGCTTAGATATTGTTAGCCCTAGGGGGATATCCTGGATATATTTTTCCCATTTAAGATCAGTATAACTGGGATTTCTCTGGTTATTTTAATCTGTATGCCCGTAAGTGTTCATTGTGTCTAATTTCAAAATTTCATTATTTTTTTGAATTATTTTGCGTGCTATAACAAGTAATTTTAATTTGGATAATGATTATATTTTTGCCCTTTCTAGTGAAAGATACCTTATCTTTAAATAAACATTGAAAACCTGAGGTATATCATAATACTTCTGTTTTCACACGAAATTTAGCAGTTGAAAGTTGGGAAATAAATTAATTTCAACAACTTATAAATAATATGGTCAAACTTTTACCGCTCTTATTTTACGCTCGAGTTTAAGATAAAATCTTAAATGATGATGACTCTAATAAAAATGTAAATATATCAGTAATGATGTTATTTTCACTTTCTAAATCTACAATATATAGTTGTAAGAGAAAATAGATTAACTTAATGAAATCGATTGAAGCCAGTTTTGCTATACCTACACATTAAACTATGTTGGTAGATGACTTTATTAATCACATTTTTAATTTAAACTGGTTTAACGAGTTGACTTTCATTGGCATCAGTAAATCGATCAATTTGAAACTTATTTCGAAATTTAAAGGCCAAAAAAGATCCTGTATGACTACAAATAATCGACGATGGTATAGTTTTTTTAATATCAAATATTGATGTAAGGATCGTGAAGAGTTCATTGATAACCAAATATTATCCATCCATAATATGCATCATACTCATCATCTTGAGATTTTACAATGTAGGAATTTAGTCCTCCAAAACCATTACTAACAAACATGCCCGAGTAATTGATTAGCTGTTTGGTTTAAAAATGAACTTTCGTTTGTATTGGATAAACTGTTGATTGTGGTTCTAAATAGTAACAAGCTGTATATCTTATCATAATAACTTGATTTTTTCAGAATCTATCATGGATATTATTCCAGTTCTTTCTTGTCTTGCCAATCGTCATAGTCTGTGAGAATTATACTGACTAATTTATTGCTGTAAGTAGTAGTCCGGTCAAGTTAGATAGAAAAATAGTGTCCAGCTGGCAAAAATTCGCACAGAGCAGAATTTTTGTAGAAACCTTGAGTATACCATCGATTCCATGTCTGCTAAAAAAGCTATTCAAGGCCAAAATTTCCGGTTTTTTGGATGTTTCTCGTAAGTGGTATGTTTTATTAATAAAATCGATCAGACAACTATTTTTGACCAAAAAATTATCTACAAAAATTGTCTCTATACTTTTTTTAAAATTACCATTTCTGAGATATTACGATTTTAAAAGTCGAAGGAGTTACATTCTATATTATATGCACACATTTTCATAACACCTGTGAGGAATTTTTACATCCCCTGTAGGTATACTCCACGATCGATTATGACATAGTTTTCTCAGATGCTCTTTTATTTACTATATATACTTTAACAGTCATGTCTTCTTCAATTTCTTCTTCAACTTGTTCAATGTTTATAAATTGTCCAAATGAAAGATTAATCAGCTGTTTCTTCATTGAAATAACGTGACAATCGCAAAAAATGGTGTTAAGAAGTTTTTACGGAGCAGGCGAGAGTAAATTATGAATCGGTCCAAAGGTACCAGGTAACTGTTACTTTCCAACCCTAATCATTTGGGTTCAGTTGATTGCATAGCCGTACCTGAAGTAGACTCGATACAAGTGTTGATGATCAGAAGCAGATGTTAGAGTAAGACAAGATAGTGCACTTGTTTATTGTTCCATGTATTTGCGACAATACTTAAATATCTATACTTGTCTTTACAATCAATTTTTTCGGAACTCCATAAACAACAAGGAAAAAACGAATTTATTTTGTTATTATCGTTTGAAGACAAGAGTCAACTTCTTTAAATACTATTGAGTAGTCACTTAAAACTTGTCATTCAAACAATTGAAATGCTGCTGCTTAACCCCTTCTGGAAATTGTCGATGAACTATCACAGCTGGTATATCACATCATCTAAAAATAAAATATGGTTTTCGAATTTTGGATAAGTAGATAAACCGATTTGGGAAATGTATTTCTGTGCACTGTAGAGCTTTTCCAGGTTTTAAAAAGTGAATAATGTTATCAATTGGAGTTTGTGTAGTGAGTAGTATTAATAAATCAACACATTCGCCTACCACCATTTGAGAGTATGTTATTGTACGGTTTATATGTATTAGAGGGACAAATAAGTGTTTTTAGTTCCGATGATGTATATATGTGGTATATGCGTGCATATTATATAAGCATATATAATATAACTGTTTCAAATTCTAGAATCACGATATCACATAAATGGTGATTCATATTAAAAAAGTATTCGATTCGGATAATTTTTGTAGATAATTTTATGATCTACATTTTTTGCCCGACCTATTTTTTTGATAAAACTAACCGTTCACGAGAAATATCCAAAAAAACCGAAAAATTTGACCATTGTAATGGTGTACCCAAGTTCTCTGCCAAAATTCAGCTCTGTGGGAATTTTTGCAATTTGAAATACCTATTCAGACTGAGGGGTTAACCACTAGAGAAAAATGTGACAAGATTGCAAAAATTTGGGATTGCGGGTAGATTTTCAAGGATTGCGAGTGATTTCCAAAAATTACAGGTAAACATTAATGATTGCACAGGAGTGCGGGAAGATTTCCGAGATTGCGGGATTACAGAAGCGATTTCCAGTAATTGCGAGGGTATTGCAGGGATTGCGGGATTTTTAAACGTTGTATTTTGAATAGTTCCGGTGAATTAATACAATAAATCAAATTTGAAAATATGGTGCGCCTAGTTCACGCTAAAAATATATTACTTCTTCAAAGTCCCTGTTAGTTTTAGAATAGTTCTAGAGTAGAGTATATTAAGTATATCAAAAGTTTTAACAATTAAACAAAAATAATGTTTTTCAAAACCAAGTGAAATGATTTTTAAGAGTTCTGGCCGATCCAGTAACAGTTCTGCGTAGCGTTCCTCGAGTTCTACTAAAAATCGTTATACATTTTTGGCGTGAAATATTTATTTTTTTAATTAAAGCAATTTTTAACATTTCAAAATCAATATTTATTAAAGAAAATATTGTTTTACGAGTTCCAGTCGATCTAATAACAGTTTGGTGTAACGTTCGTCCAGTTGTACAAAATAAATATTTTTCAAGATAACATTTTTAACATTTCAAAATTAATTTTTTATTAATATTTCTTTTCCGCCCAACCTATCTAATATGCGAGAAAAGTATTGGTTTACCCCAAAAAAAGTTGGAATTTTGAAATTTTTTTTTGAATTATTTTTACGTTTTATGACTGAATATTATTCAAGACATCTCACAGATGAACCCTATTGATATTCAGCTCACCAGAGCTAATACAACAGGTGCTACAGTACTTTATGTACGATATTTTTGTAATTTTTGGAGAAATTTCAGTTTGTTAGCATGACACAGCCTCCGGTGTATATAGAAGTGACCAATTTCATGATTGGGTATTATTCAGGGGGTCTCAAAGGTGAACCTGATTGATATACAGCTCACTAAAGCCAGTACAACGAGTGCTATGGTACTTAAAGTACCAAATTTTTGTAATTTTTGGAGAATTTTCAGTTTGTTAGCACGATACAGCCTCCGGAGTATACACAAGTGACCAATTTTATGATTGGATATTATTGAAAGCGTCTCAAAGATAAACAATATTGATATTCAGCTCACTAAAGCCAGTACAACGGGTGCTATGGTACTTGAAGTACCAAATTTTTGTCATTTTAGGAGAATTTACAGTTTGTTAGCACGGCACAGCCTCCAGAGAGTATACGATTAATCAATTTTATGATTGAATATTGTTTAAGGTGTCTCACAGATGTACCCTATTAATTTTCAGTTGACTAGAGCAAGTACAGCGGGTCCTATAAGTCCAGATATACTACATTTTTGGAGAAATTTCGATTTGATAGCACGATACATTCCCCGAAGTGTATACAAGTAACAATTTTATGATAGAATATTGTACAGGGCCACAAATGCGGAAAAGTTAGTTTTAATCTTTAAAACCGTTTATTTTTTACGCGTTCTGCAAAAAGTCCTTATGACTTTTTTCCGTAAAATAAATATTTTTCAAGTTATCGCTATTTTTACCATTTCAAAATCAATTTTTGTTGAAGAAAATATTTTTTACGAGTTCTAGACGATCTAATAACAGTTCTGCGTAGAGTTCTACAAAAAATACTTATCTTAGGACTTTTTTCCGTAAAACAATTATTTTTCAAGTTAACGTCATTTTTAATAATGAATTTCAGTTGAAAATTTTTTTTAAGAACCTTAGCCGATATAGTAACAGTTTTGTGTAGCATTCCTAGTTAGTTCTACACAAAATCCTGATGACTTTTTGGCGTGAACTAATTATTTTTCTAATTCAAGCAATTTTTACATTTCGAAATCAATTTTTAATAAAAAAATATTCATTTTACAGAAAAAAGTGATAAGGATACAACTCGAGGAACTGTCAAGTCGGCCATAACTCGTAAAAATTTTTTTACTTGGTTATCGAAAATTGATATTTTGCGTTTAATTGTTAGAACTATTGATATAATGTATATAGAAGTCTAGAACTATTGTAAAACTAACAAGAACTCTGAAGAAATAATATATTTTCAGGATACTGTGTGAACTTGGCGCATTTGGCAAATTTGATATTTTGTATTAAATCACCAGAATTATTTAAAATACTTACATAGAGCTCTAGAACTATCCCGAAGGATACCAGAACTCTAAAAAAATTCAAGATTCTTAAATATGGAGTGACAAGTTCACAGGAGTGCCGCCGCCATTAGGTATTAGCTTTACACGGGACATGTGGTTTCACACGTATCGCAATAGCAGTACGTTGATTGAGAGGGCATTGCGGAGTGATTGCGTGTATTGCGGCGGGATTGCGGTGGGATTGCGGGTGCGATTGCATAGGTTGATAGAAGTATTTATGGATTGCGGAACGACTGCAAAGGGATTTCTGCGTTTGCAGATGATTTTGTGTCAAGATTGCGGGGATTGGTTTACCCCCTCGATTCAGACTGAACTGTAGATACATATTTTTTTTTGTGAAGCTAAATTTTCCATCAATTGTGCATTATGCGAAACTGACACAATGACCACTAGCTTAGAAACGTTTACATCCGCAGTGATTCGTCAGTGTCAAAAAAACTAGTAGGTATAACAAATATTTTATGGGTGAAATATTTAACATTTAATTTTGAGCCCATAATATTTGATGCATTTGTTTGTTACCACTTGACTTATCAAATGGAGTATAAAATCCGAATTAGAATTTATTTTTATGGTATTAATGAAAAACTGTGAGTAGTTCGATAACACATTCAATGTTTGATTAGGCAATCATTATTCTGGTGATTTTTGTTGGCAATTAAATGGAACCAGTGGTTTTGATTATATTTATAATGTTTAAGTTGATTGTTTTGTAACGGTTCTTAGGATGTGTTTAGAATCAATGTTATAGTCGATTATTCAATAAAATAAACGTGACATCTAGCGTGACATGTTTTACAAATTCACAACATTGTCTACATTGTTGTACGTTGACATTATTTAGTTTGAATTTCATATGTCAGGAAACAAAAATAATTTTTTGATGTAAATTCAGATTAGATTGTAAATCCTACGCATTAACAGAAAATTATACACAATTGATAGTTTTGTCAGTGGCGGCGCTAGGTGATGCGAAGCCATCTGCGGCGCTAGGTTTGGGGCGTCTCCTCGGGGGATCTGGAGGGACCTTTCCCAGAAATTTTTCGAAATTTAGGGTAAAAAATTTGGGTTTTAACGATTTTTAGAGCAAATTTTTACTTCTGACGTTTTGCTACTTTTTATTGCAATTAGATACCATTATCCTGTATATTATCTATGCACAACACTTTTTATGATTGCATATTATGTGTTCGTTTTAAGTGCTATTAAGAGAACTATATAAAGTTGTAAGCTGTGGTAATATATATTATCTTATTCCATTTTTACTATAAACAACCTTGTTATTTATGAAACATATTGATATAGATCTAATAAACTTACAAGTTTACAAAAGTTGTAATTTTTTTACTTTTGTGAAGATAGCCTATGTGTGAACCCATTTTCAAAGATATATATTTACTGAATTTAATATTGAATTTTTTTTAAATATTACGTTTTGATTATAATTTGGGCCATTTTACCTGGTACAGGTTTGCGAATGTTTTCCTGATTTGTATATTATCTACTTTTAAGACGAAGCTACAGTCCCGCGTCTCTATCTGCTTCTCCCATAAGGCTAATGTTAATTTTCAAACACTTTCCTGTCCCAACGGATTATCCGAAATTGGAAATTTATATATCATTTCAAAAATAAATACAATGTCTAGAGACTAGTGAGCACAATTATTCCGTAAAAAAATCGCAAGAGCTGAAATACTTTGGAATTTAAAAAAAAATAAAAATTGATATTAAAATTTTACTCACTGAAGTCGCTAAATATTTTCTTCCTATCTCAAATTCCTTTATAGCGATTAAAAAAAACCACTCTTGGAAGTCTTTTGCTGTGGGGCCCCTATAAATTATGATAAGAAGGGCCCTCAGAATATGTTACACATTATCTCATATGTAATAACGTTTGTGCTGCATAGATCCACAGTTCCGCTGTCGTTTTTTACGATGTTTTCTTTTGCGGGTCCTAATATTATCAATTTTTCTATAGGTCTAGTCAGTAAAGGGATCTCAAAAGGTTATATCGGTTTGTACTATACTTTCATTATCTTAACAAAAGGGCTTCGAAATTTCGAAAAGAAATTTTAAAATTCAGTAGCGGCTTAGTGGTCAATATTTTTTCCGCAGAGCGCCCAGCCTTTTTCGAAATTCAAAAAAATAAAAGTTGTGTGGAGTTGTACTAGGTTTGTGCTACTTGTGCTGCAAAAGATTTTTTCTTTTTTTTCAATATTCGAAGTCCTTTGGGCTGATAAAACATTAAAAAAAAATCCCAGCCATTTCCGAATTTCGAAAAAACAGGTTGATTTGTGATTCTTGGGCAGCTGGAAAACAATAATTAGAAACACATTGAAAAAAATTTCATCAATACAACAAATTATTTTATCGAAATTTATAATTTAATCGCAATAAACATAGATATTATAACGAGAAAGAAGTTCATCACTATCGTACTCGACACAGCAATTTTTTTATCGCAAAAATAAAAGTTTTGCTGAGTTGTACTAGCACTTTTATTTTTACGATAAAAAAATTGCTGTGTTGAGTACGAAAGTGATGAACTTCTTTCTCCTTATAATATCTATGTTTATTGCGATTAAATTATAAATTTCGATAAAATAATTTGTTGAGGACGCTTTTCGAAATACGTGTGCGACCGCACAAGTCGCACATCCCTGGCGCCGGCGCGGAGTTTTGTACTTACTCCACTACTTATGTTACCTACATGATCAATAGGTAAGAAATAAATGTTTGCTGATTATACACATATATATCACTAGTTTAATGACCAGCTAGTTGCAGTGGAGAAATGGTTGGGTAAATCAATATCATTCAGCTTTACTTACCATGAAAGGTACTGCGTAACAGCTCCTAAATTTTTATTGTGAGATAAGATTGTGGATGAAAAAAGATGTTTAATGAAAAGTTGAAACAGTTTACGGTTTAACATTATACGAAATTCCACTATAAGTACTAATAAGTTCACAAGGTAAGTAGGTAGTTAGATATTATTTTATGAACACATTTGAAAGCTTAGTTCTGCGGAGTCCTCTACTTATGGTGGAGTGGAATTCAGTCTCACGCTATGCAAATGATGCGATACAAAAAATATTAAACGATACTCTTACTTGCTGCCTGTCGTCTGGCTAAATTAAAAGTGGTTATCGGGGAAGTCTATCTTTGGTAAACCATGCAGATGGTCACAGCAACAGTACTACTGTCAGTCCCTAATAATCATATAGTAGAAAAAGCCTAAAAGAGTTAAAAGCATATGGTGGTTAGTTAAAACGTGGTTAGGTTAGGTTAGGTAGACTTACCGAAGTGGCTTTTAAATAGACTAATTATAAAATATGCCCTTGCGGGCTTTTCAATACATGAAAATAGAATAAATAGTCTAGGAAAGTGTTTCCTTCTTTTCCTTTTTGGCGTCAAAATGCGGAAAAGTTCGGTTTACCTCATGCAGGTAAAATTCAGCCATAAAAAGACAAAAAAAGTGGGAGGGAAATGAAAGCATAATAACAGTAGGTCAATTAGATATTTAAGTCAAAGTACCAACCTTAATTACTTACTGGTAATCAACCAGCCAGCTTGACTCTTTGGTAGGGATAGCCCTTTATGTTTAGACCTTTTAAAGTGAGCGAACAATTAAAGAAGAATTTCTTATATTATTTGGTAAACAAACAATGTGATGGCTAAGTTAATGAAATTGAAATTTTAATTTAGTTTTGAATCAAGATTGAACCACATTAATTCGTTAACCTCTGTTCAGTTTTAACTAACTCCAATCAGTTTGAACCCGTAACACTTAATAATTTCGTATGATTATTTTCAAGACAATCGAACAACTGAGGGTACGTATAGGTACCATTTCCTCATTATTCGTGCAGTGTATATGAAATATGTCAATTTGTGTATGAAGCAAAGTTGCCTTATATTAGTGTATTTTATAACGCGAATATTTCAAGTAATTTAATCAGGAACAAGAGTGCACGTATCATTTGAATGACAGAAAATAGGTGCTTCTCAATTGCTGTTGTTAATCACAGCAGAATAAATTGACTGTCTCGACCCTTACTTCGTGGAATATGCTCATATTAGTGTTTTTAAATGAAACTCAAGGTCTCTAGTTAATTCCACAATATAATACAAGTTATTGTCAATTTTTTAGAATTTTCAATAACTTGTATTATATTGTGGAATTAACTAGAGACCTTGAGTTTCATTTAAAAACACTAACACAGCAGAATATTTTAATACTTTCAGGCAAACACAATAAAAACAAGGAGTCAGATTATTTGATTAATATCTACCGCCAGTTTTTGCAGAATATGGCTCGAAATAATCATTATATTACATATAATTTTTTTTCTCGTATCATAATTGTGTCGGACAGATACGGGTAATGTAGTGTTAACGAGATGCATGTATGTTAAAATTTTGGGTTTTATTAAATATCTGAGAATCTTTATAAAATTCATAAACTAATTATTTTTAAGAAAGGAAATGAAAACTGATATACATTCACATTTATTTCGTATAAAGCATTGGCCTGACTCATCTTGGACGAAGGTAATAATAAGCATTACAAACGTGTGATAATAAAATAAAGCGAAAACATTATTTCTATGAAAAACTCCAACAGCAGTGGTATTATATAACATTTTATGTTATAATACTGTTACGAAATCGCATATTGGTGTAGTGATGTCGACCCTGTCTAATTCGATATCTAAAAGTAAAAATTTTGGCGGGAGCACGCGGTTTTCTAGGAAGGACTATTTTTTGTGATTGTTTTTATAGAGGCATTTCTAAAAAGCTCGATTGTTTGCTGGAAGCCGCAGTCTAGAAATTTGTTCCAGAATGGGTTTTAATATATAAACATTTACGGTAGTCAACGAAGGGTGGTCACCCATCAGGATAAGAGAAGGTCAGGAGAATGATCCTCACCTAAAGATGATTCGGCAACGGAAGATAGAAAATTGGCGACCTATCTGGCAAGAAGTGTCAATATTTTCACTAACACTCAAGGCACATTGGGCTCAGTAGGACTCCCTTGTCCTCGAAGAAGGCCTGTTGAAAAGAATCCTTGAATGACGATAGTTCCGAGAAGTGCAGACAGGTAGTTATCCCAAGAGTAGTTGAGGTACTGAGTAAGTTACACGACAGTCTATCCGGCGGTCATCTGGGAGTGAATAAAACCCTTCAGCTAGTCCTTGAAAGGTTTTATTGGATGAACAGCTCCGACGACGTGAAGGACTGGTGTAAGAAATTTACGACTTGTGCTACGAGTTCAGGATGACATCGCAGAATAAAGGCACCCATGAAACAACAATATACTGTTGTAAACTCTGTTGAAAGGATTACTTTAGATATCGCTGGACCATTTCTGACGACAGAAAATGGTGGTAAATACATTCTGGTTGTAATGAACTAAATTTACACGATCCCGACTAAACTGTTGCGGATCTATTGGTGAAAGAATTTATTAGCCGATAGGGAGTGCCCTTGCAGTTCCACAGCGATCAAGTAAGAAATTTCGAGTATTCCAGGAAATTTGTGACAAGCTGAGAATGAAGATCAAGACTACAGCGTTGCATCCACAGTCAGATGGAATGGCCGAAATAACGAACATATTCATTGGAAAATACCTGTCTAAAGTAGTTTCCTGTTACCAGAAAGACTGGGGTCAGTATATCCCCTACTTGCATTGGCTTATTAATCTGCCATCAATGAGTCCCCGGGTGAAACACTTGCAAAAATCATGTTTGGACGCGAAATGGGGATACATTGTAACCTAGAATTTGGTTGTCGACCGGGGGAAGATACAACGGAAGGAGATTACATGATCCAATTGAGAAGAAGCATGGATGATGTACACTATTTGGTTCGAACGAATCTTCAAGTTTCCAGCGACAGAACAAAAAGACGGTACGACACGCAGGCCACAGAAGGCAGTTTCAAAGAAGAGGACAAAGTATGATTGCACAGCCCGACGTGGAGAAAACGCTTTTCTCCAAAATTACAGAAATCTCGAGAAGATCCGTACTTAATCTAGAAAAAGATTAATTACGTCATCTATCGCATAAGCAAGATACTCAGTGGTAATCCGAAAGTAGTCCACCAAAACCGACTAACGCCATTCGAAGGAGACCATGATCTAGAGGAAGCAGTGAACTATATCCGAGAAGAGCCTGACCCTGCCTTTCGAATAATTTATGGGCGCATATGGAGGTACCGGGAAAGCTAGATATGGAGTTAATACAGAACAACGATAATATTTGTTCACGCTCCCGAAAGAGTATTCACTGGCACACAACAAAAACGCACGAGGGTTGGCAACTGTCTTTCGAAAGAAGTTTGGGCAATAATAAAACTTGAAGATCGAATTCCAGCCCCTGGGAAGATACTGAGACTCAAACACAATTCGCGGTACGTCTTCTACCTGGTAACCAAAAACGAATTTCAACATCGATCCAGCTATCGTCTCGGATAGAGAGCAACCAATTGGATTGACGAGTCAACACGACACATATTAATTTGCAGCTATACCCCCTGTTATCAGTACCCGATGAAGACGAAGACCCGCTATTTACATACGACTGGAAAGTTGCCCAGTTGCCGATTTAAACATCTAGTCCAGGCTACACAGAAGTCCCAGGAGGAACTTTAGGGGCAACGTTACGAAGCCGCACACTGGTGTAGTGAAGCCGACCCTGTCCAATTCGATATCCAAAAGTAAAATTTTTGGTGAGAGCACCTCAATTTCTGGGAAGAACTATTTTTTTGTGATTGTTTTTATAGAGGCATTTCTTAGAAGGACGATTGTTTGTTGGGAGCCGCAATCTAGAAATTTGTTCCATAAAGGGTTTTAATATATAAGCAACTACCTGCGAATCGTGAGTTATTTTTAAATTTGGTTTCGTTAGCTGAACAGTGAACAAAAATATAAACAGTGAATTAGTAGAATACGTGAGCAGTGTATTAAGTATGAATCATAAATTAATTGTGTACATAGATTAAGTATAAATAAATAGTTAAATGTATAAATAAATTCCGTAAGTAGATACCCAGACAACATTAGATATTCCATAAATATCCGTGGAATATTCATTTTGGCATATTGGAATATTCTCTAAAAATGCCAAGAATATCTTTATGCTTTTTGGAATATTCCTAGAAAGTGAAAATGGGAATATCCTAAATATTCAGAGAATAGTCCCAAATTAATATTCTTTTTCGTATTATATATAAGCTAGGATTATTCCGAGAATATTCAGAAAAGCATTATCTAAGAATGTTCTTCAATGAATGTTTCCGGAATATTCAATATATACTATGAATATTCATGGTAGATTCATTTGGAATTTTGTAGAATTATTTCAAATTGTATTTTCAGGGAATTTTCTTTGTATATTCAGAATATTGCAGAAATATACTCAGAATGTTCAGAACCATACATTTAATGGGGAGAGAGGGGAGGGTTAGTGTATAGGATTCATGTAAATGCACTTTTTTCAAATTTCTGTAAATCAATAAATTTTCATAACTGATGGAATTATCTACCCGACCATTCACTGGATGGTGGCTTCTAAAGTGAATAAAGTGGCACATGTACAAATTGGATTCAGAACATGAGTCCAATAACATTAGTGCTTAATTCTGGTTACACCTAAGAAAAAAATATATTTTAACTACCTAAGCATAATAAAATAAAATTCAATATTAAATTGTCCAAATTTGTATTAGACAAACATAAACTTTATAACTCTCTATAAACTTTTAAAATTTATAAATATTCAACTATAACTTTCATTTTATCGTTTTTAAAACAAAACGACAGAGCTTCACAAAATATATAAAGCATTAATCTATTTGTTGAACATCAGTTTCGTAAAATTAAATATTTATAGGCACTTACATTCTCATGTGAGAAATGGAAAATGAAGAAAAAACAAAATTGACCAAATACTTGTTTGTATCAAAAAATATAGAGTTAATCTTTTAAATTTTGTAAATATTTATAGGGCTCACACACTGCGAGTTTTTAGCTATACCCAAATGGATAAAACTGTCCGGTTGAGGGTACATAACTGAGGTATAACTGAAAAACATCCTTATTGTTGACGTTTTGCAACCAGATATATCAATTTACCCGTTCGGGTAAGGCGGTGTTAAAAGCTGGCAGCGTGTGGATTCATAAACTTGCGTTATATCATCAGTCACTAGAATGTATTGCGACGGGCTGAGGTGAATGTGCCGGTTGCTGTAATGGTGTGGTATCTGCAATTATAAAAGTAATTGTAGTAATCATTTGTAGAAACTTTACAAATATGAGTATGAAAAATATCGATATTTTCTTAAATTTGTCACTATGCAGAATACATTACATTGACAATGGTATTCTGTACCGTCGCTTAAATACCAAAGCATATGGTGATTAATTATTGCATGCTCTTCTCATGTAAGTTTTTACCAGCCTCAAGTTCTTAAGATAATTTACTTGTTTAAATGAATGTTGACTTAGTTTTATAAACCGATATAAATGTTTTAATTTTTTTAAAAATAAATATCAAAAACAGCTGATTATAATGTCTACTTAAATTTAATATTTACCAGACTGAGTAACTATTTTTGTTGGTGGATCATTCAATAAAATGTGACCTTTGCATTTTAACCATGGAAATAGGGTAGGCACAGCTAGCTGAAACAAATGCTTGGGATATCCTCCTTTGGAAATAAATTTTTCCTGACAGTGAAGTTCACACAACCTATAATTCTATTGTAAAGCATCTGTAGTCTTTCCTGCACAGTTACAATCTTCCAACCACAAGTGTGCCCTACAAAGCAAATAAATGTAGTTATTCACATGTCTATATCAACTACTAATTTATGATTCAACATATTTTCAGCTGAACAGGGCTCGTCAGCAGAAAGCTTATTGTAGTACATATTATTATTTTATGTTATTAAAGGCAGAGAGACAGATCAATGTTAAAAACCAAAAACATAGAGAATTACACAACTTACGATGCATAGGTACATGTAAAATATTGAAAAAGTAATATATACCTATAATATATTGCATATAGAAACAATTACTCTCACCTCACAGGGTCTTTGGGAAATCCAAACATAATTATTTCTTCTCCTGTTCTTGAGTGACATCCACGAGCTGCACAAGTTATTCATCCCATAACAAATACAATAATTTCTCACTTCACGATATTGTTGAAAACAAAATCAAACTAAACTTTAACTAAAGCACAATCCACTCCAGTTCATAGGTTGATATTAGATAAAACCAATATTCTCTTATCTATGGATAAAACGGAAGAGAAACGAACCTATTGACACTTGACTTTGAGCATGCCAGACTTAAGCCCATCACACATGATATTAGAAATTAACCAATAAATGTGTGTACAGAGAACGCCAGTTGCATTTTAATTGGCTGGTGGCTTTTTGTTGACGCGATTGGGTACCTGTCTTGATTTGGCTTTACGCTGAATGTTATAATTATCATTTATATCTTTGTTCTCTTTTTATCACACGACCATATGACGAATAACATTATATCCACACCGTATCAACCATTTATGTAGTGTTCATATCATGGATATTTTTACATCTTTTTCTTATCTTATAATCTCTATCTGACCTTCAATGAGTTTAATACATGGTTTAATTTGATATATTATATTTATTATTTGTATGAAGGTGATTTTAACTATTTACACCTATGCGTAGGGTTGAATATCCGGTTAAATGTTTGAACTATAACTTTCGTCCCATGTGAAAAATAATATTAATTTTCTTTAATCATAAGTAAATATGCTTAAAAGAATATGCTAGGAATATTCAGTTTGGTAATATTCTTAAATGAATATTTTAAGAATATTCCATTTGATAATATTCTAAAATGAATATCTTAAGAATATTCATCAGGCTTGTTCTGTGAATATCCCCTAAGGAATATTACAGAATACTCAAAAATAATATTAATATTATAAGAATATTCTTAGTTGATTCGGAATATTCTTATGCTTTTTGGTGTATTTAAAGATTATTCTATGAATATCCCATGCTGTCTGGGTATATCGTCTGTATAAATTTATCCCAAACCGTTGTGTGAAAAACTATTCAAATAAATGAGGAAAACGTTACAATAGAGTTTAGAAAGTACCGGGAGTTGATCATTTAGAAAGTCCGCTTAAAGAGATAGACGAAATTTGTATCTGTATGTGTATCTATACTCATTTTGTTTACCCTTGTATACCCAATATAAGATTTGAAGTTCAATTATACAAATTAAAGTATGTTAAAGAATAAACACTATTTCGGTTATGTAAAAAAACACACACGCAAGGGTGCAAAAAAATATGTCGTTTCCGTGGTTTTTTGATAAATGTGTGTAATTTATGCCAGATTTTCTTGCACGTGGATAAACATTTCTTATTGATTTAATGAATCATTTTCTATAGATAGCAATCATATGTATTTTTGGTAGTATGAACTGAATGGATCATCTAAAATATATACACACATTTTAATGATTTGTGATAAAATTTGAAGGAAGAAAAAAGTCAACTTTAAACAACCACACATTGATAAGGAATAAAGTGTGAATATGTAGCCAGAGCTTATCTTTATTCTTTAAAAAGATTATATAGAGACAGTACTTGAGTCACCCTATACATCGTATGATTTGATATCACATCTTTTGTAAGGCGCATACTTGCGCCACCAGTTTTACCTCGTGAAGATTTATAACTACATATAAATATTATTAGAAAGTACGTAAGTACTTACTTATGCAAAAATTTTCATAAAAGACAATTCACATAATTAATTGAGTTTCATTTGTAGAAACAAATCAATTCGTATGATTTTAAAAGATTGATTGTGCATCACGATAACGTACTATATCACAAGGCTATCAATGTTGCGACCTCATTTACAGCGAAAATCTCAACAAACCTTAACCACTATCAACCCCTGATACGGACCGAATTTTTTATTTCAAAAACTCAAATCATTAATTCAAGACATCCACTTTCAGTCCATAGAAGACATAAAAGAACAAGTTCTGAAGTCGATATCTGGAACTTTTATAGGCTTATAAAATAGTTTGATGAATTCATGACTTGTTGGCATGAGTGTATATTTTGAATAAGTAGATATGTTTTGTATTTCATTGGCCGATTCTCGATAATTTTGAATGAAAAATGTTAAGAACTGTACATATAAGGTATTTCGAAGGTTACTTAATCTAAGATATTAACTGTTATTTGACACGCAATTAAAACGTAGGTAAAACAAAATTCGAAGTTTTATTGCATTTACATACGCCTACATTTTTTTAGAATTCATAATATTATTTATCATGATTAATACCATCCAAAAAAAAATAAAGAATCCGGTAACTATTATTAGTTATTGTTTGATGTCGCAGGTAAAACTACTTATTTTAATCCTACAAATATATTTGCTGTCCTGCTTTGTGAAAGTTTTTAGCATGTAATTAATTCTGACCATAAAAGTCAAGCGACAAAAAGGTAACTGTTATAAAAAATGTGTTCAAATTTTTGAGTTAAATACCTTGTAGGAAGGTGACATTTTTTACTGATATTTGCTAATTACAAACAGAGAAATTTTGCAAAGAATCTAACTAAGGCGTAGTAAATGTATTACCTACAGCTACAATCAATCACTTTGAAGGTTTTCGCTGTTTTGCAACGGATTAATTTTGAAATATTCAATTTGATTTCCGTTCTATGATTGCGTCTAATTTTAATTATTACAAAAGCTTTACACTTTAGCACTACCTGCTATCTTATTGTTATATGTAAACTATCATATGATATTTATTTAATAAATATCCTTTCGAGCAAAATTTACCTATATATTTATCGTTCTGTGCCATTTCTAATATCTAGATGTCTTCATAAAATCCGATATGTATCAACAACAAAATGATAGAAGAGTTTCAAATGAGATTTTGACATTTGTTGCATGGCAGTTTATAGGATACCATGAAGTTTTTAGTTGGATTCTTGGTAATTGGAGGACATATACTGAATTATTAAGAAAACACATCACCCTGTACCTATCAATTTCTTCCAATTCTTTTGATCATAAGTTACTTATTTGGGCCTCACAAGGAAATGATTAAATTTAATTGTAAAACTAGGTAAGATAAATACTGTGTTTTGTCGATATTTTGGAAAAAAATGGTTTCTTAATTTTTGTTAAATTCTCTTAGTTGTGATTCATTTGGTTGTTCGGTGTTTGTGTTTGATAGCCAACTAACAACATGGAAAGAGCACGAAAAAGAACTTAATTGGTATTGTCAAATAAGCGACTGACAGGGGTTGTATTATTGGTCAAACCGAAGGAGGGGGTCTGGACGCCATGGAAGAACAACAGAGCATGGTGATCGATGGTTAAGGTAACTAGCCCTTGGCACAACAAGGGCAGTGGGAAATATTGTCTAGCTGAAAACCTTAGAAAAGAGGTCTGTCGGCTCTTCTATAGAGCCAAACGAGATGCAAGCAATTGTGCTTGTCAGTGGGGCTGAATATTAACCCAAACAAGACCACAGTTGTAATTCCATGTACCCGAAAAAAACTTTCAGCTATGAAACATCTATTTTCAATCGGAGAAATTATAGAAAGGAAATCTGAAGTTATATATCTAGGGACAACCCTAGACAGTAAACGTCTGTGGAATAAGTATGTCGAATTAATTGCTAGTAAAGCAATAAGGCTTTGATAGCGTGCAGAAGTCTAGCTGGTAAGATTTGGGGATGTAACTCTAAAATAATGCAATGTACGTACGCCATGATTGTAAAACCAGCAATTATTTAAGGTAGAAAAGAAACAGGTGTACCAATATACAAAACTGGTTTCTTTTCTATCATTATTACTTTCTGGTAGAGTCAGCTGACCTCACTGTTTTAATTTCGTATGGGACAATAGTCTGACATACCAAAGCAGGTCAGAATAGCACGAGGAAGACCCTCGACAAAGTACAAAAGCTTGCCTTTCTGTGCATCACTGGAGCTATGATGCCCGATTAGGACACTTGAGATCATTACGGATCTCACTCCCCTACATCTGGAAATTGAAAGATCAGCCCAACAGTTTTAGAATATCTGGGGAAGGTTCAGGCAATGAGAGTATTAAAAATCAGGGAGCCGGGTCTTCTGTAACAATGTACATCTCATCAGCTAATCTTCCCAGTGACGATATGGTGTAGGGAAATGCTCCTATAAGAAAGAGTTTCAGAAGAAAGAGGAAACCAAAAGCGAAGTACTCTGGCGGTGCCTTCCCCTCCAAAAGGTTCTTGCGCAACGTTGACACAGCTAGATTCAAAAATTATTTGGATCTCAGTAAACATAAGCTACATTAACTCACGGGCTTCCTTACAGGGCATTGTCACCTTAGGAACCACCTAATGAGAATAGGTCTAGCAGAAACGGACGAGGGCAGATTACGTGGCTAGTTCTATAAGCCGTCCAAAATACTGGAGTTCATTCGAATTCTGGAACTGAAAGGCACGCAGTAAAAGTACCGAGAATAGCTCTGATAGAGGGCACAATAAAAGGTTGCAGTGCAAAGTACCCCGTTCATAATCTAATCTAAGGCAGTTCTTACAATACGTTTGGAATGTGATAGATCTATGTAGTAGAAGAGGGAATTTAACTACTCTAGGTTACGTTGATAATATAAACGTGCGGTGTTAAGCGCGATGCTGAGGCTGGGGGGGGGGGGGAGAGTTGGTCAGTCTTTGATGGGGCGGGTGATAGACTCTAGAGAGAGGAGGTATGAGATGGAGGCTGGAGTATCTCAGGGCTCGGTTCTGGGACCGACGCTCTGGAAGTGTATCTTCGATGAGGTTTTTGGGATAGTATGTAAAGAGGGGTGATAGATTACGGTTTATGAAAATGACGTATGTTTGGTATGTACGGCAAAGGTGGAGGCGGAGATAGAAAGAAAGGCGGAGAGGATGTGTAGGAAGATTGTGGAGAAGATTGAGCGGTGCGGGCTGGAAGTGGCGGAAGAAAAGAAGCAAGACGAGGGAAGTGGGGGTGATGGTGAAAGGTGGGAGAATTCGTATGGAGGAGTCGGTGAAATACCTAGGGGTGTGGTTGGATAGCCAACTATCCTTCAAAACGCATATGGCTAAGACGGCACAGAAGGCGAAAGTGAGGGCAGCATGGCTAGGAAGATTGTCTGTAATGGGAAAGGGCCGGGAGAGTGGAAGAAAAGGGTAATTCGTAGGACAATAGAGCAAAGTATGCTGTATGGTGCGTAACTCTGGGGTGAAAGGGCGGGGGTGAACGCTAGGGTTAGGACACTCCTGCGGGTGCAGAGAGGGATACTCCTTAGGGTGGTGCAGGGTTACAGGACAGTAGGGGGACTGACAGCAGTGGTGCTGTCAAAGTCCTACCCAGTGGACGTGATGGCTAGAGCCAGAAATAAACACTGAAGGGGTGCGACCAGAGAGGAAGTACAGGAATGGATGGAGGAGGAAATGGAGAGAAGATGGGAGGATTATGAGGGTGCTCTAAAAGGAGCTATTGAGCGTAGGAGAAATTGGACGGACCGGAAGTTCGGGCAGGTGAACTACTTATTGATACAGGTACTTACTGGACATGGGTCGAGAGTAGGGTACCTTCACCAGATTGGGAAACGGGAGTCGGGACTGAGCGAGCCGTGTGAGGTGGAGGATGATGTGGGGCATGTGTATAGATGCTGGAAGAATTGGGAAGTGTTGAAGATGTTGGTAAAGAAACTAGAGGAGGCGGTGTATCAGGAAAACATGGTGGAGTTAATGCTGAGGGGGATATGGCATGAGAGGTGGAAGTAGAAGGGAGAAGATGAAGGAGAGTATGTGAGGAACCACCGCCCGCCTTGAAGTATGGTAGGGTAGTGATACCGAGACGGGAGTAACGACGAGACAGAGGTGGGTTTGGTTGATAGGCATCCTCTTGAGGATGAGTCTCACACAGTTTGGGTCCTGGGATGGACCCATTCGAACATTAATTTCCCATCTGAGCCCGATAATATCTTGGAACCAGTGGCTATACCTTACTTACGGGCATTAGATAACGTACTGTTTCTGCAACATAATTTCCATCCCCATATGATAACTGTTACATTACAGTACTTAAAAAAAACCCTAACAATCTTCTTCATGTAAGATTAGCAGAACTGTCGCCCTTAGAGCATGTTTGGGATATGATGTTTAGAAAAGTAGGTTCACTACCAAATCCTCCAATGACTGTGGTACAGCTACGCGATGCCCTATAAACTGCTTGGAATGAAATCCCTCAAGATGCAATTGATCATCTCATTCAAAGCACGCGCAAATGAGTAGCGGAATGCGCTCAACTAAATGGATTACTAAATTTTCTAGGTTTGGGTTAATTTTTGTGTGTACATCGATTGGTTGTTGTATATGTCGCATTAAGTGTCTAGTAATGTGTGTCTTACAGGGTGATGCACTTTAATCATTGTAAGTTGATATCATCCATTACAGGTACAAATGCAAACGTTATTATACAGGCCATCTTACAAGAATATAGGTACGTATGAAGAATTGAAAGTTTGTGTTAGAAGTTACTATTTATTTTATTACATTATGATACATTTGCTAAGGTTTTTATACAATTTACAGTGTTTTGTTGTTCTTCATCAGCGTCGTTGATTGAATTTATTGAAGAAATAATAATTGATTTTCATGTTATTTTACTAACTAAACTGAGAAATCGTCATGCAGTATTTTGATCATGTTTGAAAAATATTTGATTTAGTTACCTGGATAATTTTTTGATGGACGGCATTGAAAATTATCTATTATCATCTAGTTGAGTGGTTCTATTACATTACCTGTATATCACCATGAAGGGCTCGTCTACAGGGTCTGCGGAAATGCCTCTACATCTTATGTATTACCTAGTCCTTCAACAATATCAAATGTTCAATTATATTTGAGTAAACGTTAAAAAATTCTTTAATTGTTATAATATATAGACGATTTTATCTACTTTTTTGCTACATCATAGTTCCTCTATTGTTCCAACATGGATATATTAAAACATAAATTCTCGTAAATAATAATTATATGTCACTGGGAAAAATTTATTTTCTACTCTCTGAAGAAGGATACTTTCAAATTAATTATATTTACAACGGGTTTCAAGAGACGTAATTACTATTACACTGTCATTTTAGTATTCAATTATTTATTGTCTGTGATATATTGCTATAGAGTAATATAATTGTTAATAACAAAATGGTGTTTATTAAATGATTTTATAACCATTCCGTGGAGGTTCCGATGGATAACTATATTATACAAAAATTATAATTTATGATGAATACGTGAACTTTAAATGTTTATGGAATATATATTGACTATAAAACTATAAATATACGGCTTTGATATGAGCATATAATTAAAAGGAATTAGTGAACGAATGTTTTTGTAAAAACGAGTTAAATAAAAACTATAATTATATATATTTTATCTTCAACACTTTCAATTGATCCTTCTAAATTAAAGCAAATAGGGCGAAAAAGCAAACTGCCTACTTCGGTTTCTACTATTTCTATCCAAGTGATCATTTTGATCTCGTGATAACTCAATTATTTTCCAACTAAAACTGACATTTTAATCGTGAAGTAGCCGCATACCTGTAGTCGTGAAATGTTATGTAATTCTAGAAATACATTCGACTGTTTAAATTACTATCTTTTACTAAAACTAATTTCCACCGCCTTCAGTTGCTTGCTTATCCAACGAGTACACGCATGATGTGCTAGAAATTCTGAACTCCGAGCCAATGTGTGATCGGTAAAAAGCACAATGAACATTTGTATAGCTCTAGCAGATGCAGTGATTGAAGTGCTGTCCTAATTAAGCAAACATCTCACTCACTTCTGAATTCGAGATCTTAACGAAAAGGAACTGTCTAGGTCTCAAAATGGCTCGTTTGAGCGATGACCCTGAAACGAAATGAACCACGCCGATTGAGTATCCTGCATATGGGTCATTTCATTCGGTATGAATGCGGCTATCTAACAATAATGTAATAATAAATACGCCTCAGGCGCTTTAGTTTTCGAAACGTATTCAATAAAAGTAAGTATAGATGCAAGCAATTACATAAGTATTCTTGAATTGAACATCTAATATCAATATTTATTATAGAATATTGTTTTAAATATTATATATGGTAAGTGCATATACGAATTTATGTTCTATTTTGAAGAGAAATGATAATAATAATAAGCCGACTTCAAGTTAGTATTAGATACCGAGAAGCTGGTCACAAAAAGCATTGCACAGTCAACAGCATCACGACCTCAACCAGCCGCATATTGACTACGCCGCTTCAAGCAGATGTCTTACTAGCGCAACCGTTTTTCCAGAAACCGAGGGCTTCATGATGGCTATCCAAGATCAAGTTATCACCACTACCAACTACAAGAACTATGTGAAGGATCCAAACACCCAATCCGACAAATGCAAAAAGTGTCAGCAAGCATCAAGGACCATTTAACAGTAACATCTGCTTGTAGTGTGATAGCTATTACTGATTATCTACACCGGCATAATCAAGTGTGCAACACCATTCACCAGAAACTGGCTAACAAGTTCGGTCTTATCAACACCTATACACCGTACTACAAGTATCAGCCGCAGAAGGTGTTCGAAAAAAACAATTTTAGACTCTACAACGATAGGTCCATTATCACCGATAATGGACAGGTGATAAATAACAGAACTGACATCGGTGGTGGTTGATAGAAGAGTTAATTCAATCCTTCTCATCGACGTAGCCATACCGAACACCCAAAACGTTCTCAACAAACAACAGGAGAAATTGGCCAAGTGTGCGGATCTCGCCATTGAGATTAAGCAGATGTGGTACAACGAAAATGTGGAAATAGTCCCAGTTATTATGTCATCAACCGTCGTCGTGTCTAAGACCCTGCACACAGCATCGCCAAACTGGGACTACGAAAGAACATCTTCGCCAACATCCAGAAGACAGACTTTCCATAAAGTACGCAAGTTTATTATGTGAACTGAGCCTAATGATTTCGATACTTTATATCCTGGATATGTAAATGATACCAGCTCTAAGCTGAGTAGTGCATGTCTTTCGCATAATAATATTGTGTTTACTTGTAAAAATGAAAAAAATAGTACAATATATAAGGTGTGATTTAGCCTGCAGCTGTTTTTACATCTAACCCTTAAAGTAAATAGTAAAACAAAGATAATAGATAATTAATTTCACAGTAATCGAATTACTAACATTAATTTATTAAAATACTTAACCTATATAACGTGATGCAGTGATTTTAATATCAAACAAATGACACAAAAGAGAAATAACAAATAAAATCATAAATTGATATCTAGTTTGGAAATATAAATAGTATACTTGTAGAGTTCTGAAGATAGTTTTGTGCACCAATAACGAAGAAATTGATATACAATGCCAATTCAGGAATAAATAAATTAAGTAAAATTATTCCCAACCTAACAGCTTTTCTTTGAACAGTTTTCGCAGTCGATGTGTTTTTCAGTGTTTCGTCTCGGTTCTTATAAAAATGTATTCTATGGAAAACTGCGTTTGAATGTAGTAGTGTAGAAGTGAGGCATGATGATATTGAGATGGATACGAATATTCACATTGGACTAATTTCCTATTTATATAAGTTAGTATTTTGTACACAGTATTAGAAATTGATGACCTATTCAAAAACCTTGATGAGATAGTTATGTTCGCGCGTATCGCAAGTGTTGAAAGTTCTAGTAGTCTTCCTTTTGTTATTTGAAGTTTTTTAGATGTTAACATATTAATTTTATCTTGGAATCAATTTGAGGTTGAATTGGAGTCTTTTGGTATGCCATTATGAATTCATTGAGGAATTTTTCGTTTGTTTAGTAGAACACGGTTGGCCAGTCACAGAAACGGATGTGTTTGTTTGGTGGCTCCATCGTATTGTGTAATTTTGGGCATTTTTGCTTTCAAAAATTCTCAGTTGTAAATTTTATTAGCCATTTTCAAATTATTCCATATACAGACAGTACTGCTTATCACCCACTTGTAGCGGATAACAGTAAAATTACTTAATAATAGGAATAGCAAAAATGTGAATATTGCCACCATCTGTTTTAGTATATATATATATATATATATATATATATATATATACATATATATATATATATATATATATATATATATATATATATATATATATATATATATATATATATATATATATTAAAATATATTAGTCAATTAATAAATATTTTGTTTTTTATGATTAGGGTAATCATATCAAGTAGAGCATGAGTACTCCTCAATCTCTTGAGTTCAGGTCTAAAGTTTTTTTTGTAATTTATTAATTTGTTTTATATATTTTCATAAAGAATTATTTGTTTTAGTCTTTTATTTAAAATAAAAAAATTATACCTTGTCTAAATTTATGTTGAGACGCCTATGGTATCAAACCTATTCCTTTCTTTAGTATTGACACGTGAAATGATCTGAATTTATTTATATAATTGGTTGTCACTATTATTAACTATTTTCTGTTTCTGATATTGTAATGAAACAACAATGACATACACTCTATTTATATAATCAAAAATATGGAATGAAAATGAGAAAAAAAGTACATATATCAACACAAACAAAATCTAAATCTAGTATGTTGAACAAATAACTATAACCTAATAAAATTTTAAATGAGTGTACTATTAAAACGAATTTGAATGGCCAAATCAGATTTTTTTTAATTATTCAATTGGTTAACCAATAAAATTGCGCAACACTAACCTTACTACTGATGGCTTCTTCTGGCACCGACAATTAACAGTCTCCAACAACACAACTCTTCTATTAATGTGTCTACTGCATCTACTCCCTCTGGATACTTGACACAATCCTCCAGGTAAGTTTTGAAATTATATTTCTTGTTATCTTTTAAAATAACTTATTTTTCCTTTTTAATTGAAATTCTAGTTTTATTAGTTTATAAATATGTTTCAATGATACTTTCAGTTTATTTAATTATTCTAATGTCTTTGATTTCTATCTATTTTCATCATTTATCTTTTGTACCTTCAATTAGCTTCTAAATCTTCTCAACTTACTTCTTCAACTGTATTTAACTTTTTTCGGTTACTTTTCTTGAGTTATACGAGGACTTCTCTTATATTTTATTATAATTTGAAAATTTCATTTATCTACGTCCTCTCTCTTCAAAATATCACACCACATCTCCCATTTTTCGAAAATCAACAACCCTCATTTTCCCTGTCCGTTGCTATGGACAAAACTCATCATCTCACTAGATTTTTTCTAACAATAATTTAGAAATCAGAGGTTTTCATTTAATTTCATATTTTTCTTAACTATTTGATGCTTTGTTTATTTCCAAAATAATTTAATTTATCTATTTAAAACTCTACTTTTCCAAAAATATCCCTATTTATAAAAAAAACCTCTGATTGTATAAAACTATTCCATTCTAAATGAAACAAATCTACAGTCTGATTACTCTGAAATACATATGCAATCCTTTTCGAATTATATTAGAATTCTTCCACAATTAGTGTTCATCATAAACGCGGACTAAAATTTCTATTTATATGTTATTTTACATCCTCGCTTTATACGCTTGTCAAAATTATATAGTTCTATGACAATGAATCCTGTCGCGCACAACGAAATCTGTCGCTGATGTTTCATGTTTTGAAATTATTTTGACATTCCAATCTTGTTGACAGTTCTCAGTGTCATTATAATATTAAACATCAAAAATAATGAATTTGCTACTAATTCTTATTAAACATGATGTATTATAATAATATAAATACATTTATTTATTCTTTTAGGGGTTTAGATACTTTTAATGACGTATATGCCAAATTTACAAATTATTATATTGTTTAAAGATGATTTTTATGGTCTGATATACAAGTTATGAGTGAATTATTTTAGGAAGCACTGACAATGGTGAGTGTTTCGAATATTATTTTAGCATCTCTATATTTACATTAAACAAATGATATCATAGGTACATATTCAATATATAACTAACTTTAATTTCATTCATATCATGAAAAACCAATAATTCCCTATGTTTTGGCAATTTACAACCAAATTCAGGCTTGAAAACCTCACACTCCAACACCTTCAAACCCTTATAGATGTTGTGATGAGTTCAATATATATCTTTATTTCACTTTTCTTCGAGAATAGATTTCCAGGGGGGTTGTCGCGAATGAATGTGCGTTTTTTTACCTTTGATAAAATGGGGGTTAGTACTTCTAGAAGCAATAAATGATCCAGCCACCTTATATCTAACAAAACTTTTAGGAAATTAGCAAAATAACTATACTACAGTAAGTAAAAGACTAAACATTTTATAGAAATTTAAGCAAGTAAGCGTTTAAGCAAATAAGCATCGAATAAATGCATTCCTACATCACGCTGTCCTTAAAACTACATTTAGTTGTTAGATCAGGGGGTGTCCTTCCTACATGAGTCCTCCTCGTATCCAAAAACTACTACAGGTAGGGATAACTATCTTTTTTTCTATGGCCTTGGATTTTTACAGTATTTTCTTTGCTTTTACTAGTTCTAACCGATAATTTTTCTTTTAGATGTCTCTACTACAGGTGCCAGTGCCATCCTAGTGGTAGAGGAGCCTCCAAATTTCAGTGGTAGATTGGCTTTCTATTTCCTTTGAAGGTTACAAGTGATAGAATGCAAGACTCAAAGTCTAAGATTCAAGATAATCCCACACCTAGGACTAAAAAGCCTACAAAAAACGAATAAACTATTAAATATTTTTAATTCGCAATCTATACCTCATCTTCATTTAGGGGAATCCAGAAAACACATTTCCATGAAATTTGATATCTTGCCCCTGTTCAGTTTCCCACGGTTATTATCATTTCATTGGACAGTTTAGGTTTTCTTGTAAAAAATCCGCAAAATTGCGAGCAAGTCTATCTTCAGAAAATGTTCTTTTAACAAAGGAATTTACAAAAACTAAGTTCCTTTTCAAAATTTTGAATGGGAAGGTTAGTTATAGCTATATTTAAAAGAGTGGTATCCCTGAATCTCTCGTGACGTCATTGTAATACAATAGATTTCGTGGTTTTATGCTAAGATACCTAAATGTCAATATATTTATATATATAGCACTATGTACACCGTGTTTTACTACATGGGGCCATATTACCTGTAAATAAGCAACTAGACAAGTTGGGTAACTAAGCTGTTCAGTGTGAGGATTATAAAGAACCCTAGAAATTTATTACTTCCATTTCTGGCTCCTCCACGACCCACTCTACCGGTTCGAATAGAGCAACCGTATAATTTCGAGCTAGTCAAACCTATGAATTAATTTGTTAAAACCTTTTATGTTTTCCTAGTAATAGTGGTGAAGTACTCTAACTGATACCCACCGTAGCAAATGGCGCCCTAACGTGTTCATCTAGTTGTAATATAAGTAAAAATAGTTGTTATTTACCCAATATTTTCTATATGTTTTAAATTTTATTTTGTTTTGCAATATTTCATTTCGTATCCTTTACGAGACGTAACTGATACAGCCACTTGATTTTCTGTTATTTCAGCTAGTTTCTTAATAATATTTCTTAGTATTTGCAACAATTTATGGAACTTGTCAATTTCATTCAATGTACATAAACAAATCAGGACGACACAAATAAAACCACACAACTGTTAGTAGCATACACAACACAGGTTAGCTTTAATTCATATAGTAGAAAATTTTGTCTTTATTTCTGTAATAAGGAAATATTTCTTCACATATTCATCTGTTATTGTTCGTAGGTAATATTGCATTTTGACATTGACGAATTAAACAGACACTTCCATTCGTCTTCTTGTTTTGTTGGTGGCCTACGACATTATAGGCTACGCAGTTCAGGCCAAGGGTGGTTAATGTTGTTCTTAAACATTTTGGTATATCTAAGGTAAAGATTACAGGGTTGTTGATCTTGCGCTATTAGTTATGTAAACTCAAAATAAATAAAAAAATTAGTTGGTATAATACTATAAATAGTACTTTTTGTAGTTAGCGAATTTGATTATTTTCTTGTTTTGTAAAACTGATATAAATAGTTTATGGTTGGATAGTTGTGGCAGTGATGTTAACTTAATTTGCACTCTGTACATCCAAGCAAACTTGGCGCACAGTGTTGTACTTGCCGATTGATTTTTTGGGGTGGTTTTTTTAGCAAAATTATTGTCGCGTTTGGTGGTTTTTGTTTCGAGTGGTTTTAGCCTACTAAGAGGTTTACGCTAATAAAACCACGGCCGATCGCCCAAACCGATATATTGTTATAGCTAAGACTTCAGCTAGTTGTGCATAGCTGTTAATAATTTTGTATCGTTTTCCTTCTTTTTTGTAGGAAAGGGGGGGAGTGACTATTTTGCACTTGCGCATAATTTTAGTGTTGAAATATTAGTAGTTTCTTTGTGATTAAATTCTTACTAACTTATACAGGTATATCTATCCTTTCTTTTGAGGCTATCTAGAATTTAGTTAGTAACGATGGAAGTCAACCGACTCCTTAAGGACGAACTGAGTTATGAGCTATTTATTCGCGGAGTATCGCAAGTGAAAGGGAAAACTGTATCGGAGTTAAGGGAAAATCTTCGGGAAATGTTAAGAGAAGAGCGAGACTTGAAGAAGTCTTTTATAAAAAGTGACTTAGTGTTAAATTTTGAAGAGGAATTAGAAGTATGTGAGGAAAAAATTGAGGATTTAGAACGAGCTGTAGAAAATTTCGATCCGGAAAATGCGGAAAACGATTTTAAAAGAATCAATACCAGACTTCAGCATTTATTTGATAGGATAGGCAGGCTAGGGGGAAAGGAAGGAGATCAACAAGGAAAATTACAAGCATGGGAAAAATGCAGGCAGCTAAAAAAGGAGCTTAATGCAATTTATAGCACTGCTGTTAACTCTAGAGGTAACTCAAATCCACCGGCACAAAATATTCGGTATTCAAGGACACCTACAGCACACGGATTGGCTGAGAGTACTGGCAATGGCGTTAACCAATCCTTATTGGATGTTCCAATTGGGGACACTCAACCAAGTTGCTCGAAAAGTTTGCCAATAGTTGGAGACTTCATAGATATGGGTGAAGGTGGTACTATTGATGATCCACAAGTAAACGAAGCATTTTCCTCACGAAACGTTAGGCATGACTATGACAGAAAGCAATATTTTACACCGAGGTTTAGACCACATGTGAGCTTCCAAGAACCTTTCTTTGATTATGTTGGGAATACATCGTCAAGAAGAGCGACAGTGGATGACCTACTCCAAGGGGTGGAAGATCTAAGTTTTCTTTCGATGCCTCCGCCGCCTCACTTAAATTGGGCCAGTGATTTTCGATTACCCGATGTTTCGAGATGGAACGTAAAATTTAATGGTAGAACCAGTGTTAACGAGTTTTTGGAAAGGGTTGAGGAACTCCGAATGTCAAGAGGCGTGTCACATAACCAGTTCGTTCGTTGTCTTCCTGAACTCTTGACACAGGACGCATTACTATGGTATAGGACTAAATACTTTTTCTCGTGGTCAGACTTCGTTACACAGGTTCGTGAAGCTTACTTGCCGTATGATTACGAGGTCAGCTTAATGGATGAAATTCGGAGACGTACCCAGGGAGCTCATGAGAAGGTGTTGGCTTTCGTTACAGTAATGGAGAATCTCTTTCGGAAATTGAAGCAATCTCCAATTGAAGAGGATCGTGTTGCATTAATAAGGCGTAACTTATTACCTAATATTCAGTCTCAACTAGCTCTACAGAATGTTACTACCATTAATGAATTGGTTCGACTAGGAAGAGCAGTGGAAGAAACTGAGGCTAGAATTCAGAAGTTTGTTCCTCCTCCTGCGGCTAGTAGAGTTTTGTTGGAGCCAGAATTGGCTTACAAGAGACCGAACCAGCCTTCAGTTGCGGCTGTTAGAAGTCAACCTATACCTACTCAGAACCAAAGGCAAAACTCTCCTAATACCGAGGACACCAGTTCTTCTGTACAACAGAACTCAGTTACTACGTTGCCAGCCCCAGTATCCTGCTGGAACTGTGGTCAACCAGGTCATCGGTTCAAGAAATGCTCTGAACCTCGTCGGAAAAAGTTTTGTTTCAAATGCGGAGAGAATTATTTCTCATCGTACAATTGCCCAAATTGTCAAAAAAACTTGAGGGGAGGTCGACAGTAGGCCAACTGTCTGACCGAAGTCTACCGGCCGAAGAAAAACAACGCGTTTTACTAGACTATATTTTGTCACATGCTAAAGGGGACACAAGGCCATATCTGCAGGTTTCCATATATGGTTGCGTTCTCTTAGGGTTGCTGGACTCAGGAGCTACTAGTACTATTATAGGTGGACCGGGATGGAATATACTAAAATCCTTCTGCAGAATAGAAGACTGTAAGCAGAAATCATGTTTGGTTGCATCAGGTCAATCTTGTGATATTCTTGGTATGGTCACGGTTCCGATGGCATTGTGCGGTAGAGTCAAAATTATCAAAGTTTTGATTGTTCCAAGCTTACCTCTTTCTCTTATATTGGGAATCGATTTTTGGAAGGAAATGAGAATTATTCCTGATATGTTTTCGGGAGAATGGTCATTCCGGGAATTGTCGCCAAATGATGATGGTGCTAGAGTGGCCTTAATCTCAGCTGAGTTTTTGAGCATTGATCAAAAGAGCCGGTTGGATAAACTTGTCGATGACATATTCAAGACAATGGGAAATAAACTAGGATGCACGAACTTGGTAGAGCACGAGATCAGGACCTCATCACCACCGCTGTAACAGCGATATTATCCCTTATCACCACCGCTTCAAAAGCAAGTCCATGAAGAGCTTACAAAAATGTTAGAGGATGGAATTGTAGAGCCGTCGAATTCGCCATGATCTGCCCCAATTCTTTTAATAAAGAAACCCGATGGTCGTTATCGTTTTGTTGTCGACTATCGTCAATTGAATAAAGTAACGATGAAGGATGCCTATCCTCTACCCTTTGTAAATGCCACCCTTGACTAACTTCGGGATTCTCACTATCTTACTACCCTCGATATTAAGAATGCTTATTGGCAGATACCTTTATCAGAAAAATCTAAACCCATGACTGCGTTCGTCGTACCGAATCGAGGATTGTACCAATTTAGGAGGATGCCTATGGGTCTTCACAACGCACCAGCAACATGGCAGCGTTTTATCGATCGCGTAATCGGAGTTGACCTGGAGAAGTATGTTTTCGTATATCTGGACGACATTATCATCTGCACCAAATCATTCGAGGAACATTTGGAAATACTTCGAGAAGTCCTCTCCCGATTAAGCAAAGCAGGGCTCACTTTAAATCGGAACAAATGCAAGTTTTGCAAATCAGAGCTGAAATATCTTGGCTATGTTATAGGTGCGGGAGGTCTAATGGTAGACCCCGAAAAGGTAGAAGCGATTCTTCGAATTCCTCAACCAAAATCAGTAACCGATGTTCGACGATTCATTGGTGTTGCTTCATGGTACAGAAGGTTTGTGCCTAATTTCTCGACTATGACAGCACCTTTATGCAACCTTCTAAATAAGAACCAGAACTTTGTTTGGAGCCAAGAATGTGAAAACTCTTTTAAGTTACTTAAAGAATATTTAGTGTCGGCACCTCTTCTGACATGCCCGAATTTTGATAAGCCTTTTGTTGTGCAAACTGATGCATCGGACTATGGCTTAGGCGCAGTGCTGTCTCAGATAGATGAGAATGGGGACGAAAGGGTAATTTGTTACCTGAGTAGGTCGCTATCCAAGGCAGAAAAGAGATACAGCACCACGGAAAAGGAGTGCCTAGCTGTTCTCTTTGTTATCGAGCGATTAAGACCGTACCTAGAAGGGACTAAATTTCAAGTGGTTACTGACCATTTTGCGTTAACTGTAACAAAATATTGAAAACCACCATATATGACTGTTACAAAAGTAATGCCTTACCAACGATTCAAATAATAAGAAATAAATTGACAAATGCCGGCCGTAATGTAAATGTATGTAAGAAAACTATTGAAAACTGGATTAAAAAATTGTGATTCAAATTCAAAACGATTAATAAACGCCAAACAGTCATGGAAAGCAGAAGAGTAGTGGATATGCGGTATACATACTTGGAACAATTAACTAAGTATAGAGAAGAAAACCGACCAATTGTCTATTTGGTATGATATACACAACACGGTTAAGAAATGATGTACTGATGGGTCAAAAATTTGTATGCCAACAATGCCTGCAAACAAAGGATCAAGATTTATTATTGTGCATTACGGTGGAAATGAAGTATGGGTTCCAAACGCCTTAAAAATATGTGGGAAAAAAATGGAAAATTGTAACGTTGACTATCATAAGAACATGGACGCTAATATTTCTGAAGAATGGTTTGAATTTACATTGATCCCAAACTTAGAGCCAAATACTGTTGTAGTTCTTGACAACGTATCTTATGATTCACGACAGCTCAATAAAATACCAAATAAAAGCGACAAGAAGATTGAACTACAAATTTTTTTAATGGATAATAATTTGTACTTTGAAGACTCGTATACAAAACAAGAACTTATTGAAGTTTTACAGACAAAGAGCTTTAAGAAATTATACGCCTTAGAGAGTATTGCTGAAAAACATGGTCACTCTATATTTTTGTATTTTCAATCCCATCCAGTTCATTTGGACACAATTAAAATTAAAACAGAGTATTCGGCGTATAAATTTGATACGAAAGTCGTCGACCTGATTAAAAGAGAAGTAGCTAATAGAAGACGGGTAGAAAAGGTTTAAAACAGAAATCAAAATTGAAGATGAGTATAAGAATAATGGGCAAGTCCATATTAATGGGGGAAATAAATTTATTATTGATTTGCAAGATGATAGTGATAGTGAAGCAGATTATATGGCAGAAGGATTAATAGAATTTTTGGAAGAAGAAAATTAATTAAGTTTAATATATTTTTCATGTTACTTACTCGTATATAGTAGTGACAAACAAGGGTTAGACATAATATTTATTTTTAAAGAATTGTTTTATTCATTGTTATAAAATTTCTTTTTTTTGTTATTTTTCCATTGAATTTAGTTTTGTCTATAAGAAATCGAATGGGATACAAAAAGTTCACGTCTGGTATCCTGTTTAAGCCTAACGCCCTTCCTTTCAACAATTACTCAATATCAAATACCTTATAGGTATTGGCAAGTAAACAAAATATCAAAACCTTTCAGAGTTTAGCTCCGCAACATAACTTAAAGGGGATATACGATTACATTGCTACACAATATATTTTACGCCAACTATACAACAAAGCAGATTGCTGAATATTTGAACCTAAAAAATGCAGAAGATTATACTGTACACGGCTTAACACGATCTTCAGAATCTATGTTAGTCGAGGTCGGAGGAGTTTGCTTACTCTCAAAAGGCATGGAGGCTGGCCTTCCCCGACTGTTGCTGAAGGCTACATCGAAGAATCGGTAAGCAGAAAGGTTGCAGTTTCTTGTAAATTGTTTAGCCATTCAAGAACAGTAAAAACAACGCGAACATCAGAATACAATGCAGTGGGGGGAAATAAAAATCTGAATACTTCCACTAATATAGTCGCACTTTCGACTTCATTAACCATTTCGAAAATGAAGGAGCTGCTAAAGCTAAATGTTTTTGTTCGTTCATCTTTAACAATAAATGTTTTTTAACAATCTGTGGTTTTTAGGTAGATATGATGAAAAATATCGTTAGTTACACGCCCATAAATGCGCGCGAACGGAAAAAGCCTATTTCTCGACTCTTAATGAAATATACTATTGTTCCTGTGCCGTTCTTAGAATATTATTTCGTGTATTGTATCTTATGGAAGTAAAAAACAGGTTGAAAAAATTTCTAAGATCCGCAGGCTGAATTTACTAAGAGAAACTTTTATTAGGTACCTACTAACTGAATATAACGGGAATAGTAGAGTTCTGACAATAACAAAAACTGCCAAACTTACTTTCTCTTCTCACGAAACATTGTAAAGATTTTTTTTTGTGACAGCAAATCAAATGAAAAATTATTTCTACGTAGAAACAATAAAATCATACTGTATACAAGTATGTAGATACTTTCATTGAATAAGTAGGTAGTTTAGTATATACTAATGAAATATAAAAGATAATGGAAGTGAAGTGACTGATTCATATTACTTCTACTAAATAACACTTAATAAATATCAATCGATAGTTAGTCAGTTAATTAACAGGAATTGATGTAAAGAAATTTTTCTGCCTCTAAGTTGGAATAATAGGCACGATGACAGTTTTTGAAAAAAATGCCCGACAATGTTCGAAAATGTATATGATTTACAACGAATAACATCTTTTTGCAGATAATAAAGGTTTAGTAGAAAAAAATAACATTTTAGTTATTATATTCAAAATTTGCACCAAAACGCTTATCAGTGTCGTGGCGTCGCTAATGACGACACGTTTAAGTAAACAAAACGTTAGTACGTGACGTCATTTAGATGCTCATTGAATAATTTGGTTATTTTATATTATTAAATATGAATTCCAAAGTGTATAAGTGGTATGCTGTCTCTCAGGATCATAACATATGAATCAAAACTCCTGATAAGTTATTTGTGTTCATCCCTCAAAATAAAACGATATGAAACAATTAGTTTAAACTTGCAAGCCGAGATTCGATAGCGATATTGCGTAGTACTCACCCTGATTATGTGAAGATCATTTCGACGTGAGTAGTAAATTTACTATGTAGATTCTAAAATAGTATTTATTTTGTGTGAAGTCTGAATTTAATATAAAAACAATGTTTTTTGAGGTTAAATTTTACGTTGCACCACTGTTAGCTTAATAGGTATTTAATTGAAATTTCAGATGCCAAATGATATGGAGAATTATATAGAATATCGTTTAATGGGATCGGTGTCATAGGTCGCATAAGACCCGGGTATTTGCCCACAATATATCAAGGTCAATCAAATTTAGAAGAAAGATCTGTTGCTACAAAAAAGGCGAATCTTGGAAATACTTCATCTGGAGTTCAGGTAGGTGGTACATATTTCAGTGACATTGCATCACATACCAGTATTATAGTATTATTATTTTGTAAACAACATAGAAAACTTATTGCACCTAATATGTTAACTTATTGTTACGAAACAGAACACTGGTATAGACTCTGTCTAAGCCATGTATGGAAGTTAAAATTATGGCGGATGCGCAGGTATTTCTTAGAATTGTTTACGATTGTGACTATCTTATCTAGACATTGTTTTTGTGACCAGTCTTATCTACAAAATACGGGAGCCAATTGTTTTTGTGTAAGCCGCAATCTAGAATTATCTAGTGAAAAAGGCAGTAATATATAAGGGACCGACCGGGGAGAGTTAGTTTAGTTGATAAAGTGATATCGACAAATAAACAAGAATACACCGAAATAGCGAACAGTAAAGTGTTGATATAAATTAATAATTAAGGTTGTGTGTATATAAATTAAATTTAAGTTAATAGTTAAGTGTATATAAATTAAGTGTTAGTGAGTAGTTTAGTGTTTAAATAAATTCGTAAGTAGCCATACCGTGTGTTTGAAGTTTATCCCACCCGTTTTCTGTTTAAATAAATAAGAAAAACATTACATTATTAAAGATCATACATAGAGAGTTCATATAGAATATTTGTATTTGAAGTGATATTTTGCTATTAAAATGTACTTATATTAAATAATTAGCAAATAGTTTTTATTGAGTCAAAACTTAATAGAGTACCTAGTATGACTATCGATTGTTTTTATTTATTTTTCAGTTTTGTAAGCAAACATTGATCATATTCCATAATAAGGTTCACACGAGACAGCGAACAAATCAACCCAAGTACATATGACATATAAAGACATTCAAACAGAAATGAATGTAGTAAATCAGAGACCTTTTAACGGATCTGATTCCATCTCTACTAAGGAAATCTACTTTAGACTACAACGAACTGATTAAAGATACAAAAGAAGAAGCATCAAAAGTTCTGGAGTATACGTTGCTTAAAATAATGAAAAATCCACGTTCTTACATTGAAGTACCTAAAATTTGTCACTTCATAACGGAATTATTTGAAGAAAAAACAAGTATTCCTGCAAACTATATTCTTATGGGTTTAAAAAATTGATTAAATAATCCATTCAGACATACATTCTTCTTCTTCTTTCTCAGCCTTTTTTCATCCACCCCTGGACATGGGCCTTTCCTAAACCCTTCCATCCTTCCCTGTCTTGATCTTTATGCCACCAGTCTCTACCGGCGAAATCGCTAATATCATCCACCAATCGCAGTGGGGGTCTACCCTTGTCTCTCGCGCAAGATGCCCTATCCACTGCCATTTCAGCTCAGCGACCTGCTGCATAACATCCATGACTCCCTTTCTCCTTCGAATCTCCTCGTTTCGGACTTTGTCCCTTAGGCTTATACCAAGCATGGACCTCTCCATTGCCCTTTCCATTGCTCGTAGTTTGTTGGCGGTTAGAGCGCTTGTTTCAAGTCCGTAGGTGGAGACAGGCAAGATATAGGTGTCAAAAACTTTGAGTTTTAAGTTTATGGGTATTGAGTTGCTCCTCAGGATATGGGATAGTTTTCCAAAGGATATCCATGAAAGTTGCACTCTTCTGCTAATTTCTCTCGACCTGTTCTCCTTCCCAAATCTTATGAAGTATCCTAGATTCTAGTATTCTGTCACATTTTCGATATAGGTGCCACCTATTGCTATATATGTATTTTCCGGACTCATTATTTTAGTTTCGCGTAGTTCATCTTGATTCCTGATTCAATTGCTGGAGTATCTCGTATATTTCGTGAATATCTTCTGATAACAGCGCGACGTCATCCGCAAATCTAAGATGGCTCAGGTATGTTCCATCGACTTTAATACCTTTGTTTTCCCATGAGAGTCTTTTAAATACGTCTTCTAGCATGAGAGTAAATAATTTTGGCGATATAGTATCTCCCTGCCGTACACCACGTTGGACCTTGATGGTGTTGGTTTTTGTCTCTTCATCAATTTTTATGTGTAGGGATGTGTTCCTATATGTTTTCTATAAGTGCGGAGTACCTAGAGTCAATGCGTGCGTTATCCATAGATCTGAGAACATGCCATGTCTCGATGTAATCAAACGCCTTATGGAAATCGATAAACACCATGTGGATAGGTATGTTGTATTCCGTTGTTTTTTCTATTAGATTACGGATTGCTTGTAAATGATCAATCGTACTAAAGCCCTTCCTAAAACCGGCTTGTTCTATCGGTTGATAAAAATCGAATTTTCGCGTCAGTCTGTTAGTAAGGATCTTTGTAAAGAGTTTATAGAGATGGGACAAGAGGCTAATAGGTCTGTAATTTTCGACATTGGTTGTATCTCCCTTCTTCAAAAGTAGGATCACTTCTGTATCCAGCCAGTATCCTGGCACTCTACTTTCATGCAGGTATAAAAATTGCGATAATAGATTTCTCCAATTTGCTACCCCCCAACTTGAGCATTTCGGTTGTTATGTGGTCTACGCTCGGGCATTTTCCGTTCTTCATCTGTTTGAGAGCACTTCGTAGTTCTTATGTTGTTATGTCTGGTAGATCTTCTGAGCCCGAATTGGTCACATCTTCATTTGCCAATGATTGAGTAAAGAGATTTATAGATTTTTTCTATTGTCTCTAGTATCTCCCGTTTCTCTGTTAGTATAGTACCGTTCTCATTTTTCATCTTATCAATTTTTGTTCTTCCGTGAGAGAGTTTTGTCTTAAGTACTCCCAGATTTGCGTTAGTTTCTATAGTTTCCTTCTTATGTGACCTTATACCTTTTCGTATTTCTTTTTTAATGGTTTTATTTAGTTCGCTGTGCCTCGCTGTCTCCCTTTCCAGACTTCTTCGCTCTTTCATAAGATTTAACGTGTTCGTGGTTAGTTTGGTGTTGTGTTGCGTTACTCTGGCAGATGTGGAGCATATCCTTTTCACGCTGGTCTGAACACTTATTGTTGTTTAGTTCGTTGTGGTATTCATCCTTTTCTGTTCTATTATTTCTATAGTAGGAAATCTAAGAATTTTAAAAAGTTTGTTTCTCTCTCTTTGGAGGTCAAGATAGAAGATCGCCCTTACAAGTCTATGATCGCTGCCTGTATGTAATCTATTTATTACCGACACGTCTCTGCAGATTGATCTTTGGTTACAGATTATGTAGTCTATTTCGTTCTTTGTTACGCCATCGGGTCTTTGCCAGGTTCATGTTCTCTTTGCTTTTTTTGAAAAACACGTTATTTATTAAATAGACTAGAATCAGGAACATTTATTCAAAAAAAATTCCTAATTAGGATTTTCTACTTTTGTTCGGTAATAGTTATAAAGATTGTGGGGTAGAAAAATTTTCACATGACTATTTCTCACGGTTTTAAAATTTTTGAAACTTCCTTTACTTTCTATAGTAGATATAAAACGATGTAATTAATGCAAAAAAACTGATAATTTAGACCCCATGGAACCTTAAAAATGAGTAATAACTGGCCATCGAGCAATTAACATAAAAACCAATTAAATTGATAGCATTTGAGATGAAAGCGTTTCAAGGACAAGTCAGTTCCGAGCTCGGTCCAGATTTCTTTTTTTGGAGTAATAACCTTGTCAGCATTATTAATAATAGAAATCAGATTTTATTATATCGCAACGTAAATGGATTGCTGTACATAAAGAACTACAACTAATACTGTTTTCACTGTTCACTAACGTGAGTAATACGCAGGGACAACTGAAATATATTCATATTATCTTCTGATATAATCTCGTAAAATACCTACTGCTTTCGATTATGTTAATAGAATGAACAATCTCTTTTAAATTAAAAAAATGGAACATTCATTGAAATACTATAGTGTTACTTCCCAAAATACTTCTAATTCAATAATTTTTTTAATTCAAATTTTACTAGAAAAATCGCAAAGACCAAAATTTGACAATGTTTGACGTAGAATAAAATAAAATCCATTCATGGACGTAGTGTCCTATCCCACAGCAGGGTATACCTAATAGCGGTCGAGATATGGAGGAAGATTGTGTCGCTCTGGCCAGCCATCAATGTTTTCAACCGAATTTAACATTGCTAAAATCTGAAAATGATCGTTTCAGTATGAGAGAGTTAGATAGACATTCGCTGAAATTTTATGTGTAGAACGAATCAAAGTCGTAGATATCATATCAAACTATTGTTCGAGAATGAAATTTGTTCCTGTTCGAAAGACCTGATTTTTCTGCTAAAACGAGATATGCCGGAACGAGTCAATGCCAATCCTATATTCAGAAAAAGTATCGTTATTGGTAATGATAAATTGGCTTACGAGTTTGACACACAAAGCAAACTTGCCAAAAACAAATTACTACTTCGAGGTACCCGTTTCCAGTCAATAGAGGACATTCAACTTAAGATTCCTAAGAATGCGCTTAAAAAAGTTTTGATGGATAGATTAATTATTCGTTGGAAAGGACCTACATTGAATTGTAAACAATAATTTTTCATGAATAATACATGTTTTGCGTTTAATTGACCGATTTTGGTACTTTTAGAGATGGTAGTATGACGGTTTATTTCATTTATTAAGTAGAACTAGATTAATTCTATAGCAAGTCTATCGTGACATAACTTTTGTAAGTTGTAGAAATGGAACTTGCATAAGGTTATTTCATTGAACTGCTAAAATCAGAAAGCAATTCTGAAGCTGAACATTCAATTGAAATTGTGACTTTCATGTGAATGTTATAGTTACCACAATGCTTCTCACAAATGAGATGATAGCTATTAAATCAAACCATAAGCGTGGACTGTGAATAATAGAGAATACGCTTCGATTGTGTTGCATATTCAGTACACGGAACCTATTGACTTTTTCAATCAGTAGTGGCCAAAATTATTTAGCATGGACCAACCACTCATGATTTTATAAGATATAAAGTGCAAACCTCTTACATACGAATACTAATTGAGAGGGGGCGGAAAAAACTCTTTAAAAATGCGCATTTTAATGTCCTATTTTGTTTCAAATCATATAGGAAATGACTTAACATATTCAAATTATATTGAAATAAAATGCACATATTTCAATCGATTATAATGCATCTAAGAGGAATTAAAAATAGGAGTCCAGTTTCATTCAGACATTTGCATTCATCTATAATTTTATTGAACATAATGTAATGCATTTATATAAGGCATTCAATTTATTCAAATATTATATTTGAGATTTATGTTTGAAACAATTATTTATTAGAAATACTGTTCTACTATTGGTATATAGATGCAGTTGGTCCGATGGTCCTTTACCAACGCATCATCAATAATATTCATACGAAATTAGTCGAAAAATTTTATGTTAGATTATTTTGTTCTGTTTGTCACTATCAATAAAAAAAGTTGCAAATTAATAATTATTTGGATTAAGTAATTAAGTTATCAAATATCAATGACGCGTGGGTAAAGAAACAACGGACCAACTTTATATACATATCACCATGTGTGTGGTTGGCTTTACAGAGTAGAGTGTTTGTGAATTAGCTCCTGAAACTTAATAAAATTCTACTGGTACGTACTTAACAAAGAATTTTGAATTTTGTACAAAAATTATTTTATACCATAGTGATGTAAATACAAAAGGAGATATTTTGAGAAGTGCAGTAAAAATTAAGATATTTGGGCCGTTTAGAATCATCAACGCTATCGTTGAAAGGCAAAAAAACCTTATCTTATCAGTCAGTCATTAATAAAATACCTAAATATTAAAGCAGACCATACACGTCTTCTGATTGAAATCCATTGAATTATAAAATGAGCGAAGAAGAGGTTACAGCAAAACAATTACTAGAAGAAATTATAAAAAACCGAAATGAAGTGAAAAGCTATATAGATGCCTTAGAAGTTAGGCAACAAGTCAAAACTGAAGAATTAAAGAGAAGGGTAGAGCTACTAGAGAAGGAAAATCAAGAACTAAAAACAGAAATAGAAAACTCAAAAAGAGCCGAAAAGAAAAATAATATTATAATCTTCGGAATTGGAAAACGAAGCCCACTATTAACCTGCAAAGAAATTTGCGAAGAGCTCAAAAATCTTCTAAATATTAACATTCCTGAGGAAGAAATAAACAATTTTTACTTTCTGGGTAATAACACAAACAGCCCTCTAAAAATTGAATTTAAACGATTTATTTCAAAACAGCTTGTCATTAAGAATAGAAATCTATTGAAAGGACAGAAAATCAGCATTGCGGACGACCTAACACCACAACAAAGAAAAGAACACCAGTTATTATGGAAACATAGAATATTGGCAAAAAACGATGGGAAAAATAACTGCTTCATAAAAAACGGTAAATTATTCGTCGATGGGGATTCATACGATTACGAAGAACTATTGGAAATTGAAAAAACTAACGAACAACCAAAGTCAAATAGTACTCCTTCCACTCCTACAGTTCAAACAAACCAGCCAAGCAGCGCCCAAGAACTTGTGTTGAAACAGAACCTAAATAGTAACACCAAGATTCAAGCGAATCCGTCAAACATCTCCCAGGAACTTGCTTTTAATAAAAATAATTCAGATGCGCCACAAAAAAAAGGAACTGTAACATCAATAACTGTTAACACTAGGTCTCAAATACAGAAACAAAGAAATAACTCTACTGGTAAAAAATAAATACAATAAGTAATTCTCTAACTTCATTTTTTCTTTAAGGTATAATATAATCAGCGTTAGTTGTTTGTTTTTGTTGTCGTTTATTTTGTGTTTTGGTAAGATTATGGATCCTTATATACGAGATAATGAATATGTGCCACATAAGGCAATCGAAATTGGTAATATTAGAGATTACAATAAAACTACCACCCTAGCAGATAAAAAAAATTATAATTTCAATGTTTTACACCAAAATATAAGAAGTATTGCAAAAAATTTTGATGCCTTTTTAACTTACTTTTGTCAACTACAAGATACTTTTGATTGCATCATTTTGACAGAAACTAGAAATCTCACAGATCTGGATGCTTTTCATTTGGATGGTTATAATACTCTCTACAACGAGGGAAATATAAACACATGTGACGGAGTAGTAGTTTTCATAAAACAGGAGCTAGATTATACCTTTGAGATAGGGAATATTGGACTGTTTAAAATCATCGACATATTTATTAATGTAAATAATAAAGTAATTAATTTAACAAGCATTTATCGATCCCCGTCGACAAGCGTTGACGTTTTCAATAGTGAGCTACAAGTTTTTATTTCTAACGTAACCAAGAATCACTCAGATTATCATTTAATTGTTGGTGATATTAATATCAATATATTGGAGGAAAACAATGAATCCGTAGATGAGTACCTTAACAATTTATACGAGTTAAATTATAAATCTTTGGTTAATAACATAACAAGACCTCAAAGCAAAACATGCGTAGATCATATTTTTATGAAAAATAGAACAAAAAATACTGAATTCATGTCTATTGTTTTGCAGAGCGATATAACTGATCACTACATGACAATTGCTAAACTACCGATATACACAGTATGTGGCGATTTCAGCACAAAAAACAGATTCAAACAACATATTAATTTTACTTCATTAAAAAACTGTTTACAAAAATATAACTGGGCACATTTTATGGCTATAGATGATATAGAAGAAAGTTCTACTTTCTTCACTAACCTGTTAAAGTCAGTCATTGACAAAAATAGTAAAATGGTGAAAATTTCTCACAATAAAATAAAACGTAAAGAATGGATTACAGATGGACTTGTTCAGTCGATAAACCACAGAAATAAACTATTCCATCAATTAAGAGCAAATCCAATGAATTTTCTTCTAAAACAGGAATATACTAAATACAGAAATACACTAAATAACTTAATAAAACAAGTGAAAACAAATTTCTATAAGGACAAAATTAATAATTTAGGTAATGACTCAAAAGCTCTTTGGCAGGTGGTAAATGAAATATTTCCGAGCAAACAAGAAACAATGATCAAACAAATTAGAAATGAAAACGGACAACTTATAAAAGAAGACGAAGAAATCGCGAACTGTTTTAATGATCACTATGCTTCAATAGGTAAAAATATGGCAAGTAATATCCCAACACCATCTGTTTATCATCTACAAAGAAAGCCGTATCAGTCGTCCCTGTTCCTTGCACCTACAACCAAATATGAAGTACTAGAAATTATAGACTCATTAAAATCCAAAAAAGCGCCAGGTATTGACGGAATAAAAGCTGAAACTTTGAAAGAAATAAGAAACGAAATAGCTCAACCACTTTCTCACTTAATAAATAAAATAATAGAGTCCGGATACTGTCCCACTAATTTCAAAATTGGTTTAATAAAGCCTCTATTTAAAAAGGGTTCTAAATCTGAGGTAATTAACTACAGACCCATATCGTTAATCTCAAATAAAGCCAAAATTTTTGAAAAAATCCTTAAAAAAAGAATTATTCAGTACATAAATAAAAATACACTAATTTCTTGCAATCAATATGGCTTTAGAGAAGGTACATCTACGCAGGATGCAATTTGTGCTCTAACCTCTAAATTATATAAATACATAGACCAAACCAAACCAGCTTTATGTGTATTTCTTGATCTAGCTAAAGCTTTTGATTCTGTGGATCACACAAATCTTTTGGAAACTTTGGAAGATCTAGGATTCAGAGGAAATACCTACAACTTAATAAAAAGCTATCTGACTGACCGTTATCAATATGTTAAAATCAACAACTCTATTAGTAAAAAGAAATTAGTAGAATGTGGAGTTCCGCAAGGGACAGTGTTAGGACCAATTTTGTTTATAATATATTTAAACAATTTACTGGCATTTCAATCTAGTGGTGAGATGATCTCCTTTGCTGATGATACTGCAATAGTGTATAGTGCAGATACTTGGATGCAACTAAAAGAAAAAGCAGAAAGTGATCTTGTAAAAATTTTTGATTGCTTTAAACAAAAAAAGTTATCCATAAACTACGATAAAACTTGTTACTTACCTTTTACATGCCTAGCTTCTTTTTTACCTCCGTATAACTTTTTAACTATACAAGGTCACAATGAAAATATTGTATTGCATTCATCAAATAACATTAAATATTTGGGAGTAACAATTGACAGTCATTTACGATGGAATTTTCATAGTAATCAAATACAAAAAACACTACGCAGTATGTTGTTTAAATTTAAAAACTTAGCGAATATTTTAGACACTCATCAGTTAAGAAAACTATACTTTGCGCTTATAGAATCTCGTCTGAGATATGGGATATTGGCTTGGGGAGGTATTGCAAATACTCACCTTAAGAAAGTAGAAGTCCTACAAAAACAGTTTTTAAAAATAGTTTTTAAAAAACCAAGATTATTTCCATCTGATGTATTATATAAAGATAATAAAGTAATGGATATGCGGCAGCTATATTTTTTTAACATTGCAGTACAGCAGTTCAAGAGAAGGGGATTTCTGGTTTATGTAGATCATGCACATAATACCAGATACAAAAAAGAGACACCCCTAGAAACAGTATTTACTCTAAAAACTGCTACAATGAGATCTCTTGAATACTTGGCCAATAGAGTCTACAACTACCTCCCAAAAGAAATAAAGGATGTAAAAAGTGTTTTTTCTTTTAAAAAGAAAGTTAAAAATTACCTTTGGTTAAAAGAAAGATCTGCAATTAAAGATTTAATTGAACCTAATATGAGTTGAAAATATTGTAATGTAAAATTATTAAATGTATTTATTTCGTCATATTTTAGTTTTAGTCTTTTTGTTCAATGTTTTCAAATCATAATCTCTGGGATTTTTACATTTTCAAATTGTATCTGTCACTTTTCTTGTCTGTTTTGTTTTTTATTTGACACTGTTTGTTTTACTCATTGTATGTACTTACTGTTACGAACACCGAGCTAACCATGCCTTAGTTTCCCCACACTCAGGCATTGCCTTAGTGGGTAAATCGGTTTGTTTGTCAGCCAGATATATTTTCATAAAATTATTTTATTTTGTCTTTGTAATCCTGTTTCTATAATTATTTTGTAATTGTTTCTGATGATGAATAAACTTATTATTATTATATATATATTATATATTGAAAGTTTTTGTCATATGAATTCATTATCCATTATATTTCATTTTAGCATATGACAAGCGCAAGCACAGTCGCCATGTTAAAAGTTTCGTACTGATTTGTGAAAAGTTATATTATCTTCAAAAACAAATCCATCATTAGAATAAATTATTGATGGTGCTGTACTTGTTCACAATTCAGTTGAAGCACATAATTGTAAGCAATTTTAATTAAGACACTTATTATTTTAACTTTCTGTTGACTTGTCTTAATACTATTATTTTCTTAATATTTGTTGATTTTAACTATTTGTATACCTTGTTATAATTTATTTTAACATACTTGTTTTCAAAAAATGGTATTTAAAGTTGGCTGCACGCATGTGCACATTTTCCTGTAACGCTATCGAGAACCGAGTTTTTGAGTTGTTCCATTATAGACCATACCTTTGGAACTTTTAACTAAACTTATCATAAAAAAATGGAGGCTTCACACGATTGTGTGTATGTTCTACTTCATTTTAGTCTAACATGGCGAATTCATCCTGCTCTATTATAGAGAAATAAGATTGGGAATCTGAAGTAGAATAGCACGTTAGTTTTGAAAAAAACGATGAATCATTCACTTTATGCAGGTACCATACACATGAATGATACGGTTTTAGGGATTGAAACTAACTTTTCCGCATATGTGAGATGCCCTGATTAATATTCTATCATGAAATTGTCATTTGTATACACTTCGGGAGATGTATCGTGTCAACAAACCGAAATTTCTCCAAAAGTAACAAGAAATGCAGTATGTATATCCGAATTTATAGGACCCGCTGTACTCGCCATAGTCAGCTGAAAATCAATAGGGTACATCTGTGAGACACCTTGAATGAGACACCTTGGAAAAGATCCAATTATAAAGTTGGCCACTTGTATACACTCCGGAGGCTGTATCGTACTAAACCCAAAAGTTCACCAAAAAGGACAAAATTGTGCACCATATACCATAGCACCCGTTGTATTAGCTCTGGTGAGCTGAAAATCAATAAGATTCATCTATAAGATGCCCGGAACAATATTCAATCATAAAATGGGTCACTTGTATACACGCTGGAGGGTGTATCGTGCTAAAGAAATGAAAATTCTCCAAAAATGACGAAATTTGGAACCTGAAGTACCATAGCGTTCGTTGTACTGGCTTTAGTGAGCTGAATTTCAGTAGAGTTCATCTTTTAGACGCCCTGAATCATTTCCAATCATAAAATTGGTGATTTATATATACCCCGGAGGCTGTATCGTGCTCACAAACTGAAATTTCAGCAAAAATGACAAAAATGTCGTACTTAAAGTACTATAGCACCTGTTGTACTAGCTGTGGTGAGCTGAAAATCAATAGAGTTCATCTGTGAGATGTTCTGAATAATTTTAAGTCATAAAATTAGTGAATTGTTGCACTCCGAAGGCTGTATCGTGTTAACAAGCTGAAATTTCTCAAAAAATGACAAAACTGTCGTACTTCAAGTACCATAGCACCCGTTGTCCTGGCTCTGGTGAGCTGCAAATCAATACGGTTCATCTATGAGATGTTCTGAACAATAGTCAATTATAAAATTGGTGACTTGTTACACTCCGGAGGCTGTATCGTGCTAACAAAAAATGTAACGAGAAGTGGCCGACGACATATACACAGGATTTTTTTTTGTAAAAACCGATTTGCTTCGTAACAATACTAATAAAAAAGTTTCCCATATGTTGCCAACTTTTCCATACATACTGTATAGATTGGCTGATGATGATTTTTAGAGTGGACAGCTGAATCTCCTAATCTATCTTCATTAGATTTTTTTTGTGGGATGCCTTAAGTGAAAAGTGAACAGACCTAATAATATTGATGAACTAAAAGAGAGAATTGGGATCGAAATTAATTTAATTATTGCTGACATCCTGCATAATCTTTTGCACATTGTCAAGAAATAAACGGTTTGTCATTTGAGCATTCAATTTAATACTTAGCCCTGTTTACATCTTTAAAAATTACATTGTTATGGATGAAATCTCTTTTATCTCTGTAACATACGGTTATGTAACATAAAAAATATGACTTCTGTAAACATAAAAATGCGTTCTTTGTGATGGTACTATCAAAGTAGGGTATTCCCATTTTAAAAAAATGATAAGGGCGCCATAACTCGAACAGTGATAACTCATCAAAAATACGAACACACCAAAAAAGGCACATCTAAAAAATAAAATCGACGGGACCCAATGGCCAAATGAAGTTTTTAACGAATTTGTTCCAACCTTTACGTGCTCACTGTATATGCTCTACATGATGTGCTTCTATTGAAATTACAGTTAAACCCTTGCGAAGACAAACCATGTACGGATATACGCCAGTGAATAAAGTATTGGAGTTTCACAAATCATACATATTTTATCAATTTATGCTCCCTTACACGTAAAAAAAGATTTCCACAGGAACAATACAAGTCCTTAAATAGAATAACTAACATAAATCATACTTCGAATATTTTTTCAATACTACGAATTTGATAACATGAACGAATTATCTTTACCACCGTTTCTAAGCACATTTAATTGAATATTCGCAATAAAAATCAATATTGACTTAAAAATTATACAAGGACTAAATTATTATTATCCAATTAGATACTATAATCAACTAATTTTTTAATATATTCTTGTAAAAGTAACTCTACATTATAAAAATTGGAGAGAGCGCGCATTCTATATTCTGGCGAAGGATCTAGGTAAGCATTTAACCGGTATTAGAATAAATTTATAAATTCTACGTTTATCCAGTCTATTCCTCAATCATATTAACTTTTGTTAAGACTGTTGATGACAATTATATCAAATCACACAAACAGTATACCAATATGATAAACATATGTTTTGGGTAGAACGTAGAACCTGTCTAATGAGAAGCAACTAGTTTTATCACAAAAAGTCCATGTATATTTTTGTCACAATAGGATTGATATATATATATATATATATATATATATATATATATATATACATATATATATATATATATATATATATATATATATATATATATATATATATATATATATATATATATATATTTTGGTTACTTTCTTGGATTAAAGGTCAAATATACTTAAAAAACATTTAATAACGACGTACGTTTCGACTTATGAAGTCATCTTCTGGTTAATAAAATAATCTAAAATTATTACATGTATAAATTAAAATTCTGTCAATATTTATAAAATCAAATTACACGAAAATAATATAAATTATTACCTTTCTTTCATTATTTCAGATATCACATGAAAGACAAAACAATTTCTGAACAGGTACATATTTATCACGCATTGCTTGGACATTGAACTGAATACAAATTGGTCTCTCTATAGATTAGTTGTAATTTTTTTATCATAATTAATATTTTTCCTTTTTATACTTTATCGTTAGTACGGACAAATTATGATTTTAATGCTGTTAAATTTTATAGCAAAGTGCAAGAGATCAGAGCTAATATCATTCTCTCAAAATACCATCATAGATGATGTTTAAATTGCTAATATCGCTTCTATTATTTATGCTATTAGGATCTTTTTTAATGTTAATCATTTCTAAAAACGTTCTAACTTTTTCATTTTTTTCCCTGGCCAATATTTTCACATCGTTAAAGTTAAAACTATGTCCAGTATTTTTGCAATGATTTGATAATGCTGTGACATCGGTTTTTGCATATTTGTGTGCTTGAATTCTTTTTTGAAGGTATTGTTTACTTTGACCAACATAGGTGCAATTGCAGTCATTGCATGGAATTTGATAGACTGTGTGCGTTTGCTTGTTTATTGGAATTTTTGGTTTCATTTTTGTTAAATTTATACGAACTCAAAATGTCCCTAAAAATCACGTATTAATTTCCCTGGATGTCGCATCATTATATACGAATGTAGACACAAAACTAGCTTTGAAAATAATTGAAGAAAAATGGGATCAACTAAAAACATACACTAACTTAGATTTAAATGAGTTTCTCAGTGGTGCTGAATTGTGTTTATCCTCAACATATTTTCAATTTGAGAACAATTTTTATTCTCAAATGGCCGCAACGGTTGCCAACCTTGTTATGGAATGCGTTGAAGAAGAGGTTATTCAATCACTTAGTTTTCAACCAGTATTTTTTAAAAGATATGTAGATGACATAATAACTTGTGTACCGAAGGACAAAGTTAATGAAATATTAGATAAATTTAATACCTATAATTCGAGATTAAAATTTACCGCTGAAATGGAAACAGAAAATACAATAAATTTTTTAGATGTGTCTGTCTCATATGACAATAAAGGTAGCATATTTACAAATTGGTATTCAAAACCACTTGCTTCACACAGGTACACAAGTTATTACTCTAATGCTCCACTAAGCTATAAAAAAAATGTTATTAAAAATTTAACTGACAGAGCAGTTAAGTTGTCGCATCCTAAATTTAGAAAAGAAAATTTAAACAAAATTCGCAAAATATTGTTAGAAAATAATTATCCGTTAACTTTTATTAATAAACACATTAAGAAGAGAGTTCATGCTATTTTCAATTCTAGTCAACAAATAAATCAACAAGAGATATACATGTCATTACCATATGTTCATGGACTATCAGAAAAAATTACTAAATGTGTAAAAAAACAAAAATTATCAGTGTCTCATAAACTAAAAAACACAAACCAGCAATTCTTTTCAAAAATGAAACCAAAAATTCCAATAAACAAGCAAACGCACACAGTCTATCAAATTCCATGCAATGACTGCAATTGCACCTATGTTGGTCAAAGTAAACAATACCTTCAAAAAAGAATTCAAGCACACAAATATGCAAAAACCGATGTCACAGCATTATCAAATCATTGCAAAAATACTGGACATAGTTTTAACTTTAACGATGTGAAAATATTGGCCAGGGAAAAAAATGAAAAAGTTAGAACGTTTTTAGAAATGATTAACATTAAAAAAGATCCTAATAGCATAAATAATAGAAGCGATATTAGCAATTTAAACATCATCTATGATGGTATTTTGAGAGAATGATATTAGCTCTGATCTCTTGCACTTTGCTATAAAATTTAACAGCATTAAAATCATAATTTGTCCGTACTAACGATAAAGTATAAAAAGGAAAAATATTAATTATGATAAAAAAATTACAACTAATCTATAGAGAGACCAATTTGTATTCAGTTCAATGTCCAAGCAATGCGTGATAAATATGTACCTGTTCAGAAATTGTTTTGTCTTTCATGTGATATCTGAAATAATGAAAGAAAGGTAATAATTTATATTGTTTTCGTGTAATTTGATTTTATAAATATTGACAGAATTTTAATTTATACATGTAATAATTTTAGATTATTTTATTAACCAGAAGATGACTTCATAAGTCGAAACGTACGTCGTTATTAAATGTTTTTTAAGTATATTTGACCTTTAATCCAAGAAAGTAACCAAAATATATCTTAAGTGGTCAAGAAAGTAAATAATTTATATATATATATATATATATATATATATTTATATTCATTAATTTATTATTTGCCCCACGTTGGGGCCAATTATATCAAATTCTTTTATTATAGCCCTACGTTGGGACAATTGAATTAATAATCATATTTATTTATTTATTGTTTATTTATAATTACTTCACTATTTATACCTTATTATTTGTTTATCGAACTTACCTCATTTATTTCACCTTCGGCTGCTCATCAATTTTGATATTTGGGCATGAAAATATATACTCCTAATCTTAGTTGGATTCATGGGCGATTGAAATAAATTGAAAAATGACCATATGCTTTAATATATTGATTGAATGAATAAATTGTTTCAAAGAAAATATGGATAAGAATGTTCCGATTGAAACTTATAATTAATTATTTATATAGTATCACATTTTTATTTAATTATAGAAATAAAATTATGCGATGCCTATGGCGTGCTCCTATCGCATACTGAAATTAATAGTCAACCTTCAAAAATATACAACGCTTGCGCAGAGCAGTCTTTTGCTACACATCTCACAGTATTAAATAACGCTCATACTCTTTTTACTATGCCAATATTTCGAAATTGTTTAATTTCTTTATAAACGCTACAAAACATTGTTACAATTTAGTGCATATCAAGGGTTACAAGTTGAAGTAAACTTACTAGAAGTTGAGTTCAATGAAACATTTTGTTGAAATAAGGAAATCAGGAAATTCCTCTCCATCTCATATGTGTTGTTATAAAATACCTATTATTTGAAAAATAATGTTTAAAATTATTTTATGTTATCAAAGTGGTTTTTTTGAACCAAATTACTTGTTCGGTTACTTTTAATAAAGCAAAACACTTCCACCACATTATCCATACCAAGTGATATTTGACGCGCGAAATTTGGATTATTTGAAAATTATTACAATCAATTGCTTTGTGAAGATAACAATCCTATTGGAGTCGAAACCAATTTGGAAAGTTATTCTTAAGATTATAGAAAGCCATTGAGTAACTGCCAATTAGTCAATCTCAAATGTATTAGTTTTTTGTTGTTATTCTGGGGGGACTTCTGGGGTGCGCCGGGATTTAAGTTTAATATATACCAGACTTCCTTTTATTTTTGTTTTTACAATTAACAATTTTGTACTCACATTACTTTCTGTTTTAAAACAAATTGTTGTATTTGTATCTTTGAAATATTATTAGAAATATTACCTGCACATGTGATCGTTTTATAATTTTTTATTTCGTTAGTTTGTTCAGGGAATATTAGTTGTAATGCCACTTTTTCCTCTTTTTTATTAATTAATTTATTTATCATATGTAATGGATAACCGTTGGATGTTGCTATTTGTTTAATTGTATTAATTTCTCTATTATCGCTTATCCATAAAATTGGTCACTTGTAAACACTCCGGTCGCTGTATCGTGCTAATTAGACATGTTACAAAAACTGGCTGACGACATAAACATAAGACTCTTTTTCCTTAAAACCCGTTTTTCGTATTTTTTTCGCTGAAAAACAAAAAATTAAACCAAAAAACCTAAAACTAAACTAAAAGAAACTAAACTAAAACTTTTTTGGGGGAAGTACAAATCACTTCTAGATTTAGGTATTAGATTCATAAGGTCCAAGGAATATTTTGGTATGAAGGAGAATGAAGGGGCAGATCGGTTAGAACAAGCAGTACAAACGTGTGAACCTAATACAAAATTTGCCAAGTCCAGCATCTTTAAAATGAGAAATAACCATTTTAGATTCCCTTCGCACTTGGCAAAACTAAGTATAATTCCCACATATTATGTAGCTGCACGTAGAATACGGAATAGGAATAAGTAAAAATTATTTATTTTTCTCCAGTTCCAAACAACCACAAAAATCTGATATTTCGATTGAAAACTTTTGTCTTTCAACTATCCATCTTTGAACATCATTAACATTGTAAGAACAGGAAGTCATTCTATATTAGTGTTGATTTCAAATATATTAATCTAAACTCGGAATCAATACCTAACAATATTAAAAATCTGAGGCAATCGAAATTTTGTCAGCCAAAAAATAATGTTTTCGTTAAAAAGTGTCTTGTGTCTTGTCTTTACCCTGTAGCTTGTGTGTTCGTGATTTCTGAGAGGAGTACTGTTATAAACATTTTATGGATTTATTACTATATAGCGGTGTTTTTATTAAGTGAAATATTCAAAGATGCACGTATGGTTTATCTCTACAATAAAAATAATCATATACATATTTGGAAAAAATATGGTACGTTGCTTCATTATTTCTTCTTTACTGTAGTAGTTATTATAATTCATTACACACAAATCAAACGAACATTTCGCCTTGTTTGTTTCCGTGAGAATTGAATATCAAATAATTTGATTTTTCCTGTAAACTGCTATCTAAGCTGGAAAATAACTTGTGTCCAGTATCAGATTATTTTTTTTAATAAGAAATAGTAACTACTTCAACGCATACTTTTCTGTTATATACTAGTATGATACTACCGTTATCATTAGCATAACTTTTTGTAGGCCTTTAGCATACTAATTACATTGATGTTAAATATCTGGCGATCTAGGCTGTCTTCTTTATAATCTTGATATATACATTCCATTGATAAACGTGATACTAAATTAATTATAAAACTCCTAAAAGGATACATCTTCTAGACGGTTACGTGTAATTAATGTTCTATTATTACAGGTATTTATATGTTATATGTCCATATACATTGAAAAATGTTAATTGCTGTCCCAAACTTGGCGAAGTTAGGTGAATGTATTATACGATTGGATTTCTTGCTATTTAGGAAACTTTTTATTTAGGGTAATGTTAGAAAATTAGTATTTGTTTTTTCCTGTTTTAATTTTTGGTTTTGCGAGTTATATTTTCCATTATTTTCTTAAATATGTTGTCTACTAGATTCTGTGGATAGTTGTTCAATTGCAAAACCTCTTTAGCTCTTTAATTGACAATTTTCATATTTTTGATATGATAAATTTATATCTCTATCTGCTAGGCGTATTACCAATAATATGATAAACTGAACATAAAACCACGGAATAGAAGTTCACCTTTCACACATGCTACATGCTTTAAAATATTTGCATGTTTATTTAGAATAAACCTTCCACTAGCACACTTAAGATCACACCGACATGATTTGCAAGAGAAACTTCCTTCACCCTTAGTACTTTCTTGAAGCCAACCTGTAAATTCTTTGTCTTTCTCCCATTTCGAATATTTTGGTCATGGTGTCTTTTTCTAGCTTTTCGTGACGGAGTTCCTAACCTAGAACTCTGTGCATCGCTTTCGCTGCTGTCAGAATCTATTATATAAATAAATGCACGCAACACAGAACAAAAAGCAATCAGCACCGTTATTACGTAGTTATTTAGTTTTAACAACAAAACAACACAAAACAGGAGCCAAGATTCACCATTGATTCCGCAACAAACCAACCGGGAATGGGCCACAGAACAGTATAATAATGTCTATGGGCGCGAAATGGCGCGAACGGCGAACTGTTGCTGACGTTTTTTTTTGTGGTTTATGGCCTGGACTCTATGTATGCTTGAGGCATCGTCGCATGGCTCACGCAACACATCGCAACGTCCCTCGTCGATATAAAAATAATTCAATGTGGTGGTATGTCAAACTAATTAAAAAAATAGGTAGTTTTTAGGTGATAGATAGGCAGACTGAAGTGAAAATTGGTAGATCTACCAAAAAGTTGGTAGATATGACATCACTGATGCCAGTGTACTCGGCCGAGTAAAATGCGTGCGCATCACTAGCAAAGCGCTAGTATACTGGCATATTTTTTGCAAGCGAGTTCAGTCGGGTATACTGTGATTCTTTGAATTTAGCGTCCTAGATTCATCTCAGATTCTATAAAGGATATTAATTTGAACACAAATAAGTAATCATGTTATAAAATCATAAACTTAACAATAGTTTTAATTGATGAATTAGACGGCATATTGGAGTACATATTACGTGAACAGAAACCAAACGGTAGAAGAAATAGAGTGTGGGTTAGAAATTAGATCGCCCGACGTTCATTTCTGGGAAATTCTAGCACCCTTCTTCAGGAACTTAGAGCTGAATATATAGGTACTTGATAATTGGTTTATAAAAGTTGTCAGCCCCCATGCCAGTGTCCATTGAGTCTTCCACTTTTTTTAATTCCTTATGGTAAGACATTCTAATATTTTATTTTTAAATTTTTTACATCTTGGATAGTTAGTGTAAGCTTGTGTTGCGAACTTTGGCAGAATCCCTTAATCTGAAATATGCAGCTTCTCGCTTATATTCATCACTTTTTATATCCCACAAACATTTCTCGTTTATGTACAGTTCGATAAAATTAATAGTTTCTTTTTAATTCCACTTGTAATGTCCACTAATTTTTATTTTACCACAATACTGGAAAAACACACAAAACGTAAACATTTGCCAGTACACTGGTGATTTCACACCCCTACTCTTTACTAGCACGAAAAAGTTAACCCGTGTCCGAGTACATTCGTAAACCAGTTCACTAGCAACAGTGACTGTTCACACATATTATTTTCATGCTTGTAGCTTGCTAGTAGAGTACTCGGCCGAGTACACTGGCATGTCTAAATGAGCCTTAAACGAATCTCGCGTTCTGTCAAAGTTAACTGGTCTTGACGAATGAATTAAATAAAAGCCGTAAAAATGGATAGGTCGTCTTACAAATGCGGTGAAGTGCCGATGCGCAAGAGTGCATCAATCAGAATACCACAAAATCATTTCATAAACGTTCCAAAAAGGAGAAAGACTTGCCAGACAAGATCCAGCTTAATTAACAACAACAAGTACCAGTTAATTTTGTGAATATCAGTTTTATGTAAGTTGTAAGGCTCAAATAAAGTACAAATATAAATTTAAAATTATTTTAGATATTCTTGATTAAGTGGAAAAATTAAAAGTCATTTATTCATTAGTAGTTTGTCTACAGAACTCGTTCCAAGTTTTATTTCGTTGATATAGATGATAAATAGATCTAAATATGATTATAAGAGTATATAAAATGAGTAAGATGTAACTTTCATTTGTAATAAAGTATCAATGTAATATTATAGGTACTTACAAAGAAATTTTCATGTTTATCTCAGATGCAAAAAAATCAACGCTCCTAGCAAAGAAGCTCGCACCATCATAGAAACAGTCTTCGGTAAGTTAGAACTATTTATTTGGTTGGATCCAGTCTCCATTGTGATAAAAATCGTAAAATATTATCGTTCTAACAAATTATTAAGAAAAATAGTTCATACTTTTAACTTGTTGTGAGAAATAAGTCAACTTCTTCGTGCACTGACGTCATAGCGCTCTGATTGGTGTTCGCAGTCACATGATAATGGGTAATAAATAACGCAGTTTAAATTAATTTTATTTAATTAAAGATTAATAAGTAGGCTCTTAAAATGTTATTTTATGTTTCTGAAAACTGTCTTTCATGTATAAAACAAAACTTCACACGAATTTGTAACAACTGTCAACATCCCTATTAGGATGAACTGACAAAATATAGGTACCAGTATGAGCTAACTAAATATCTGAGAACACTCAAACTTTGCATGAGTATGAATACCTGATAATTCGGCTAATTCAGAGACAAAAAGAGTTTCGGCAATCCCTTTAAGGGGGCTGTTCAAATGATCAATTCCTGTATTCTGTTTCTGTATCAACTGTCTGATCAAGTAAATAGCAGACAAATGTTAAAATTATCCATATCATATTGGGTTGTTCGCTAGTTTCAATTCCAGTTAAATCGATAGGGACAATCATTTTCATCATGTAAATTCTAGGCAGATAATACATACATGTTCATAGAATCAATAGTATTTTTCAATGTTCACATGAATCTTTTCCTTTCTTTCGATATAAAATTTATGTAATTAGGAACGGCCTGTATAATTTTTAGTTGCCACATGAACTAAAAGTAACTGCACATAAGTTGCGTTTCCTGATATAATTCAAAGTTCAGATATTTTTTAAACAGCGAAGGCTACATTGCTTTTGACACATAAATTCCTCGGCGGTTCCGCTTGAATAGTTCCACATGAATGCATACTTTGTGATGACGAAAATATCTTAAGCTATTACTGATTGCTATCACAACTAGCCGTTGCTCAAAATTCAGAACCAGTAATACAACTATTCTAGAATTAAGGTTATCATATGTAATAAGTATACATAACAACTAGTACACAAAAATTAATTTAAAGTGAAAGGAAGGGATAATGAAATGCAATAAATATTAACATTGGAATGAGGAAGTTTAAGGTAACAATTATATTTTATATAGTGTAAAACAGATTATGTATTTCGCAACAAATAAAATGAAAATGAAATACACCGTATCGTATGTACCTTAATAAAAGAGGGTGTATTATTGAAACTAATCATTCATTTTTAGGCATATAAAGTATTGTTGCTACCAGTTCACAACGGCATGCAACTAATTGTTTACAGCTCCCTATTTTCGGTTCATAAAATGCGAACTACCTAAAATGGTGGAAAAAATGCGAATATGCTATATATATAATTTTTGTATACAATGACATTTTATCGATATTTATTTCTTTCATTACTTTGTTTCAAATATATAACAACTGTTCTGTTTTTGGGCTAGAAAAGAAATCTTCAATTTATTGGGTAGGTACGACTGTCGCAGAAAGATTATCTTTTGAAGTTCAATATAGCATTTTAGGATTCTTATAAATACCAACTATTATCTATCTGTACAAACTTTCTAACATTGCAATTGAATTTTCTGGATTCACAGTGCAATAGAACTTTAAAGCGATTTTGCTGTCGGTTGAAATTCGGGAAATTGGGAAAATTTTATATTTTTAAACTATTCGTTTTCACTTTTTATTCAAAGATTATCGAGGATAAATGTGACTGGACTGAATACATTGTCATGACTGCTTATCTGATAATTTAGTATGTAAAATGTATCAACTACTATGAAAAGTGAAGCTGCAGAAGCAGTGATATAATCACTCCAATTACCAATATCACTAGTTGAGAAAAAGATGGAGGTTTTGTAACATGGATAAACTAGTCAAAACTACTGTCCATTTCAAAAGTAAATCTGAAGATTCGAACAAAGCACATTTGCATAGAATACTCTCTATTTTTGACTCTACCATATATCAATCAATGAGTCACTGGCTATATCTCCAATCCTCTCAATATATACACCTTCAGACAATCCAATTCACAATTCATCAGCGCTAATAAAATGATATATTATTGCCTTCAGTGCTTACAGCTTGCCTTCCTATGTGTATATCTCTGAAAGCCGGAAAAACACTGAAGAAATTCTTTTTTTGCGACATTTGTCGTGTATATAACTTGGCTCCGCTCTCAGAGCAAATGTTGCCGCACTTCACCACAACATTACCCTCTATATATTTTACATGTAACATCATTGAGTAAGTATAAGTTATAGCGACTGTGACGTGCTTTTTTCCCTTATAAGACTCACGGACGTCACTATGACACCCACGGCTTCGGTAATTCCTAGATTTCCTCGGGCGCCAGATTTTTTGGGGTGGTTTACTCCACCGAACTCTCGAAAATACGGCGTCGAGAGTTACCAGGGTAGCCACAGATGGAGGTTCAGTAATTCCAGGGGTCTGTTGTTATGGACCTTTCCGGATACGTAGTGTGCAAACAGGCTTTAATTGCTTACCACTATCAAACAAATGAAACTACTCGCTACTGGAGAAATTATTAATTTTAATTCCACAAATAAAATTGAATTTTACATAAATGAGAGATTTCAAAAATATCAAAATAAACTACTCGCTACTGGAGAAATTATTAATTTTAATTCCACAAATAAAATCGAATTTTACATAAATGAGAGATTTCAAAAATATCAAAATAAACTACTCGCTACTGGAGAAATTATTAATTTTAATTCCACAAATAAAATCGAATTTTATATAAATGAGAAACTGCAAAGATATCAAAATAAACTACTCGCTGCTGGAGAAATTATTAATTTTAATTCCACAAACAAGATTGAATTTTACATAAATGAGAGATTGCAAAAATATCAAATCCTACTACTAAAGATCTACGTTACTAATCAAACCAAAAGCGGACTGACACCAAGCAATAAATATTCTAGCTATTTTACAACGGAGGCGGAAAATAACGTGCAGAATTCTACTAGTACATAGCAGGTGAAAACAATACAAAGTTCCTAGTGATAATATGTCAAAATGCACAGAGAAAGCGTTATGGTTGCACTAACAGAGCGTACTATATCGGTTCTTAGTATTTGTGTACCTTTTAAATAAAGCGGAAGAAAATAATCAATTAACTAGTCCCGGCGGCTAGGTTAATCTCAATAGCCACCGGAATTTCTTAGCGATTTCACTAGATTCAACTAAACTAGGTTTTACTGATCAACACAATGGCCTATCGTACAAGATCAAATTCTCAGATAATGAAAACTACTAGCAGAATGCGAAAACCTCTCTTGGGTACCCCTGCTCAGCAGCGAATACTTCTGAGATTATTTCGTATCTCTTAAATTAAATCTGCCGTAGAGGCCTCCCGAATTGATCCCTGCTCAGCAGCGAATCCAGACGAGATTTTTCTAAGCAAATGCAAAAGAAACTAAATTTTAACAGTACAACGGCTTGTTGGACGGGATTAAATATTCAGATAAAAGTGACTATATGTTTTACTAACAAACAACAGCCTATTGTGCGAAATCAAATTCTCAGATAATGAAAACTACCAGCAGAATGCGTAAACCTCTCTTGGGTATCCCTGCTCAGCAGCGAATACTTCTGAGATTATTTCGTATCTCTTAAATTAAATCTGCCTTAGAGGCCTCCCGAATTGATCCCTGCTCAGCAGCGAATCCAGACGAGATTTTTCTAAGCAAATGCAAAAGAAACTAAATTTTAACAGTACAACAGCTTGTTGGACGGGATTAAATATTCAGATAAAAGTGACTATATGTTTTACTAACAAACAACAGCCTATTGTGCGAAATCAAATTCTCAGATAATGAAAACTACCAGCAGAATGCGAAAACCTCTCTTGGGTATCCCTGCTCAGCAGCGAATACTTCTGAGATTATTTCGTATCTCTTAAATTAAATCTGCCGTAGAGGCCTCCCGAATTGATCCCTGCTCAGCAGCGAATCCAGACGAGATTTTTCTAAGCAAATGCAAAAGAAACTAAATTTTAACAGTACAACGGCTTGTTGGACGGGATTAAATATTCAGATAAAAGTGACTCTATATGTTGTATCTAAAACTATATGTTCTAACTTCGGAATTGTACACAAATACTATGAAATCGAACGTTAAAATAAAAGCGGCTAAGCGTTGGATGATAATAGCTATTCACAGAAAAAACAAAAATTTATATCCACTTACCTGGTTCACAAAAACCAGCAATAGATTAGGCGTAAACACAAAGTAATTTTCAAGCAGGAAAAGAAAGAAAAAGCCCCCGTTTACCTGTATGCTACGTCCTTTTATTAAATTCTCCTACCCCACTTACGAAGTCTCCTCCTTAAAATTTTGAAAATGCGCGCACATTAGCAGACTGGTTTAAGTGACCTCGACGAAAGGATATACCGGATGTCTCAGAAGCAGTACATTTATATAAAATAAATACTCAGAGTTAAATTTCGAAAGAGAGGCGATTTAATTATTAAATAAAATGAAATTTATACTGCATAGTTGCGGGAAATGAAAACATTAAAAAGTAACATCGTTACACGACATGGAAAAAACATTTGAGTACGTTTTTGTCCTCCTACTGACCATCAAATGTACTGACATACTTTTCAGTTTCCTTTTTATCGCCTCTATTATTTTCTGTAAATTTTTTTATCATCTGTAATTCTTTCCTCTCTGTCTTATAACTTTCACTGACTGTATCAGTGGCAAGAATTCATACCAGTTTGTTTCATTATTATTTCGTTCACTGGTAGTTACTGATTAATTACTTTGCAACTTATACAGCCTCACTCTCTTTGGTCCTCTCCTTTTTTGTCCATCTCCATTTCTAAGAAGATCATTTAACAGTATACTTTTTTCATAGTACTCTGTTCTCATATATTGTTTATTCGAGGTTTTGTACAGTCCCAATAACATATACTGTAAGACTGAAATGTCCGGTGTTTTAGCTCGCTCTATGTATGTATATGTATGCATTTGGTGGTTTCTGAGTTTCGTGGCAAAATTGAGCCTGTAATGGTATACGGTTATAAGATGATAGTCTTTTTTAGATGATAATGTGAATAGTTTACACATTACACCGGTTGAAGGAGCGTTGCCAAAAGTCTTACAAATTTTCTATGGTATAACTTAGTTAAAATGGCAACAGCTATTCGATGTATTATAAAAGATATTCAGTTTCCAACTTGGCATTACACTACAACAACTTGGAAGGGGTCAGCTAATTATAATTTATTAGTTAATGCTGGTCTTCATGTGAGTGTGTCTATCCATTTCGAATGTTGACGATAAGCAAAGCGATTTGGACTTTACTGAATATTGCTCTAAATAATACTCGTGTAAACAGGGAAAACTCAGTTCTAAGGTTTTGCAATCAGGAGATTCTGCGCCTTCCAGGTCCCCTTCTTCTTAAGACCTTCCCTCGGAGTATCAACTGGAACAGACCATATCTGTTTTGGTTCCTCATTATGTGTCCCTAGTTCACGTTCTTCAATAATGTGCACAAAAACTGTCTTGTTGGATAAGTGGTTAACCCAGCCTCCGTCAAGTTAGTAGAACCAAATGAGCAAAATAGAACGGGACCTATTGAACTATTTAATGCGAATTTAGTAATAACAAAGACATATTTAATTAGTACTGATTTAGTGCTTATTTATGCCGCAAGAGCCAACTGTGACTCCTGCCGTTTGAAAGAAACTCGTGGTGCTGCTAACTTAACATCAAGCTAACAGGACCATAAGAAAAAATAATTAAAAATAAAAACAGGTATGGTTACTGCTGATAGGAAAATATTAAGAAAAATTGGACGTCAGAACAGAAAAACAGGGTGATTTCAGAGTTATGATGAACCATGAAATTAGACAAAAAACGGAATTACAAGATGTCGTAAAACTCATAAAAGACCAACGATTGAAACGTGCGGGCAGGTACTCAGAAGAGAGCCGTCAACAATAATAGGAAGAATAATTAATTGGATGCTACAAGTAAGAAGACCAAAAGGAGTACCGAAGAAAAGATGGGAAGATTAGATTAAAGAAGATATGAGAAAATTGCATATAAAGATTGGAAAACAGATATAAAGGACCGGAAAACATTATATATATATATATCTGAAGTTTTTCTTGATTTTAGGTCATTTTTCAAATATATATATATATATATATATATATATATATATATATATATATATATATATATATATAGTAGTTCGTTGCCGATACTAGTTAGGGCGAACTTTTCTTATGAGCAATGTGGCAATGTGAGAAAGAAAATTCTTTTTAGTTATTTCTAAGCTTTCGGTTATTTATTGTAACCATTTTCAAAGAAACTACAAGATATATTTAAAATAAGTTTGAGGTTGATCACACACACATACATATATATATATATATTTATATATATATATATATATATATATATATATATATAAGATGTACGAATAGTGCGTGACATATGAACAACAAGCAACAAAGAGATTAGTGGGTAATAGAAAAAGGGGCTACTAAAAAGAGTGGTAACCGCAGACATGCATGTTTCTGGCTCATTAGCCGTCCTCAGTACGGTACAACCAAGAAAGGGTGTGAAACCTGACACAAATGTTGCGTTTGACTATCCTGTTGAATTCTGTTATATTTTCTCATGTTTCATTCAACACCTTTGCTCCCAGGTTTCACACCCTTTCTTGGCTGTACCGTACTGAGGACGGCTAATGAGCCAGAAACATGCATGTCTGCGGTTACCACTATTTTTAGTAGCCTCTTTTTCTATTTGTGTGCAATACCCACTAATCTCTCTGTTGCTTGTTATATATATATATATATATATATATATATATATATATATATATACATATATATATATATATATATATATATATATATATATATACATATATATATATATATATTTATATATATATATACATATATATATATATATATATATATATATATATATATATATATATATATATATATATATATATACATATATATTTGATTTAAATGCAGAAAAATTATTGTTTTTCTTTAAAAATTATATACATAATAGGAATTGAACTTGGCATATTTGCAATTTATGACAATTTATTGCAATATATTCTACATTAACACCCCGACACATTTTACATACGTAAATAATACCCCCAGTATACTAGACACCGCAATAGGCAGAATCATTAACAACTTAACCGAAATAAAAACATTTACCTACTTTAACTCTGATCCCGATCCCGTCCTCATCCTCCTAAAACTATCACATAATATACAAAAACCAGATAACAAAATATATGACTCTAGTACCACCAGTTGGATAAAATTTAGACAAGTCACAAATGAAAATCTTACAATAACAGATAAAAAAGGAAACTCAGATCACTTAATTGAATCAATAGAACCCCTTCAAAACATAATCATCGCTACAAGAAATCACTATACCATATTAAAACCGAAAAAACCAATCCAAAAACACTCTTCCCGGCCACATTATTCAAATAATACTCGAGATAAACAAAATATAAAAAAGATGGCAACAAACAAGACATGCCAATGAACATACACTATTAAAACATTACCAATACACAATCGATTATTTAATAAAAGAGCATAAAAATAACGATTGGTCAAACTTTTTAAATAGTTTAAAACTAGATGACAATTCGCTTTGTTAAATCACCATGCTGCGCCTCGTTTGATAAACTGTTCTCTAGTTACAGAAAATGCTACTTTTGTCACTCGCGCTTTCCATACACAAAATCACAGGCAACGGCAACCACACTGAAAAAGCCTACTACAAACTGTCTACGGTATGTACATGTCAAACCATGAAAAGTCACTCTATATAAATAGTAATTTTTTTTCATACAAGATGTCAATTTTCGAATAGCTGAAAAAATAGGAACGTGTTCACCGATCACGATGGAATTCTGTCAGTTGACTCGGGGCCCTTAGGTAATGATGGCTACAGTAAAATTTTCAGCATTCTAGCTGTATTCAAAGCTGAGATATAGGTACCCTCGTTTTAGGTAGTTTGTCGGTATATATATTTGTGGCAACTTTGTAATGGATCTAACGATTTCGATGAAACTTTGCAGGATGATGGAGCTCGAAAAAATATTACGATCGCATCATACCACATTCCCCGAAAAATCCTTCGTTTACACTGAATTGTTCTATTATGGATTCCAAAATTGGTTCGGGTTCCCCGAAGCAGGGCTAAATTAATTAGCATACCTAATGAGTTATAAGTTTGAGGAAAACTATCAACTCTAGCTTCGTTAAGTTCAATGCACATTTGTTTTGATGTTCTCTGACATTTCCGGCTTATAAAGAACAATGACTAACTAATTACAAATAAACCTACGTTTATTTTCCACCCACTAAAATAAAGATACTGGGCATTTTGGCTGTACGCAAATGCCACATTTGCAATTCAAAATATTGAAATTAAAGACGCAGCACATTAAGCGGTGATTGTTAACACTAGGTAAATATTCACAATAATTAAAAAATAAAAACGCTAATTGCACTAGAAATTCAATAGCACTGTAACATTTTTGTTCTTATGTTGTGGTTATAACAGAAAAACAGATGCGAATTATAGTTCGAATGTTCTTTACTTAATTCGAAAAAAAAAATATGTAGCTTAAGGCGTTTCACGTCAATAATGAATTTTTCCTAGTAAAACGTAGGTATTGATTATCGCAAATTCAATACCATTGTCCCAAAAAATTTGTATATGACGTGGTTGCTTGGCATTAACCCCAATGATTTATGAAATTAAATGCGACTTGGAAACATCAAGAAGAAGTAATATTTTTAGTCCAAACTTACAAAACCAGAACAAACAAAAACATCACGCATTATTAATATTCAGTTCCTATTCAATAAAATTAAAAATCCAAATATTATTCCTACATTTTAGGAGCGTCTAAAATAGTAGTCGAGGTAATGAACTAATAAATAAAGCAAAAGCTCTGATTTTAGGCCGCATAGCATACGGTTTTTTGCGTTCGCATCCAAAAATTATTTGTAAAAAATGTGTTCCCTACAAATCGGAAATTGCATTGCTGCAGCCAAAAATGCATGCAAAAAAATACATTTTTCGAGACGCCTTTTGGAATATTCCAAAACTTTGTAAATAAGAGTCAGAACCGGCACAAATTGAGTACTGATATTCAAATTGACCCCCCGAATACCTGGAGCTCAGAATCGCCGATGAACGTCATCTCCGTGGGACTCTCCCGAAAATTACGCGGGGAAGGGGAGGAACTAGGCGCCCAGGGGTTTTTGAGCTCGCTGAATCCAAATATCGCATCGGCGAACAGCCCCCGGACACCTAGTGCGCCCCAACCTGGACGCGGTCCCCATCTCCGAGAATTTTCCTAGCAATATCGACAAAAACTATCCGAAAATCTTTGATGGGGTGTTTTTTGGGTCGATGAATCCAAATTTTCTGGCAAAAACTACCCCCCGAACAACTGATGCACCGGACACTAGCCCCGAATATCTTCTCGGTGGGGCTCTCCCAAAATTAAAGCGAAGAGGGAGAGAAACTCAGTACCACGGAGTTTCTTGGCACCTGAATCCAAATATGGCATCGGCCAACTCTCCCGGACACCTGGTGCGTCCCAGCCTGAACGCGGACTCCATCCCCGAGAATTTTCCTGACAATATCGACAAAAAATATACTAAAATCATTGGTGGGGCGCTAAATCCGAATTCCCTGGCGAAAACGACTCCTCGAACACCTGGTGAACCGTACTGGCCCTGAACCTCATCTCCGTGGCTTTTCCTGACATAATCGAAAAAGACGAACCGAAAACCGTTATGGGGGGTTTTGGGGCGCTGAATCCGAATTCCATGTCGACAACAATCCATCTAACAACTGGAGCACCGGAACTTTTATCTTGACATCGATGTCATTCCCATTAATGTCGACCAAACCTGAAAACCTCTGAAAATTCTCGGAGATGACGTCCACGTCCAGGTTGGGACAAACCAGGAATCCGGGGGTGCCATGCCATATTTGGATTCACCGAGCCAAGAAACCCCTGGTTACTGAGTATCTCTCTTTCGCTTTAATTTTGGGAGAGCCCCACGGACATGACGTTCAGGTCCAGGTTCCGGTGCACCAGGTGTTTAGGGGGTCGTTTTTGCAAGGGAATTTGTATTTAGCGTCCCAAAAAACGTACCACCAATGATTTTCGGATAGTTTTTGTCGATATTGTCAGAGGAAAATTTTCGGGGATGCGTCCAGGTTGGGGCGCACCAGGTGTCCGGGGGGTGTTCGCCGATGCCATATTTGAATTCAGCGAGCCCAAAAACCCCAGGGTCTCTCCTCCCCCACGTTATTTTCGTGAGAGTTCCACGGAGATGACGTTCATCGGTTTACCTGTGCTCCAGGTATTCTTGACGTCAATTTGAACATCATAATCGTAATCAGCGACCTCGAAATCCTCCCGAGTACCCGATGTGAGCCAGTTCTTACTCTTATTTACAAAGTTTTAAAATCCTACAAGGGGCGTCGCAAAAAATGCATTTGTTTGCATGCATTTTTGGCTGCAGCAATGCAATTTCCCTTTTGTCGGTAGCACAAATCTGCACATTTTTTACAAATAGTTTTTGGAAGCGAAAGCAAAAAACCGCATTCCGATCCGTCTATGCGGCTTAAATTTCTTAGTTTTTTAGTTCATTGCCTCGACTACAGGTATTACATTAAGTTATACATTTTTATTTATACATTATTCATAACTTTCCACAATTTGTTTTAAACTGCCCTTTTTCGTCTCTAAAAATTCATAAACTGTCACAATTTCTCAGGTATTTTTTTGTATCTGTCTAAGAATTTATAGGATATTTAATTTCAATTACCTCGTAACGTAATTCTATTAGTCTAATAGAATATTTTTGATTTTAACGTTTACAATGTGGTTCTATGGATTTATTTTATTTCTTTCGATTTTTATTACCGATTAAACGTTTCGATAACTTTTTGATAACCAATTTGATTATAAATCTTTTGAAATGAAAATATTAAACTTTATGTGGTTTAAAGTTTCGACAACTTCATCTCCCAATTCATATGAGATTTGAACACATTTTCCGCAAATTTCCGTGGTTTTCTTATTCTTTTATATCTCATTATCGTCATGTTCGGTGTTCTGGACAAACTCAACACTTACACCAAATAGAGTTTCTCCAAATCTTAAAATTCATCTAATTCTGATCAATTAGTCATTCTTGCAGCATTTCAATTTAGGTAAGTTTTTCACGTGAATTTCGGAAAGAGTTTTAGGATTTATGGTATTCTCTCTGAGGTAATGTTATCATAAATTTTTTTTAAAATCTCATTGAGGGTAACATGTCCATATTCAACTGTTTCGCTAAATTATCATTGAAATAAAGTTATTATATCTAATTTTATTGTTTGTATAGGAATCGTTAATTTGTCCAATGATCTTTATGTGTGTCAAAACTTGATAATTAAATTTTTTATAAGATAGTAAAAATCTAAGTGCCTAACTGTTGAGAAATGTACTTTTTCTTCTTTGTTAAAAAAAAGTACAGTTATACCAACCAAACAATGAAAGTTTAGGAAATGAAATATGTGTGTCTCATTGACACAGGCATTATTAATGCGGATGTTAGTTACTCCATTCATCTCGGCAATAAAAACATTGAGGAATCATAAAGTTCCAGACAATTATTTATGTTTATTGAAATGTTTTCACATGGAATCATTTAGTAATTAAATAAATAGTATTTTACTCAAGTTACTAGCTTATTTTCGCCTACTTTAATAACCAGTTTATTAATAAACCTTGAGTGAAATTATTATTTATTAAGTGTCATAAAGCACTTACCATGGAATGAATGACACATTTTTTTTTATTTAGTTAGGACAGGATAGTTTGGAACACCTAGAATCCGTCAGATGTGGAAGTGTTTGTAATATTATTCATATTTATAATTGGTTAATGATTAGAGAGTTTAATTTTTTTATACAAAAAGGTTCAATATCCAATGAGTTAGGATCTTTTTGTGGCATTTAAAATTTGTTTCAATTCCCAAACAGTCGATAAAAATATTAGGTATTAATTGTTTATTTAGAAATTTCTAAACGTGTTTTTTTAAATGAGTATTTGCATAACCCGAAGAGTTAACAAATCTGTGATTGCCTTGGGTAGTCAGGGGGGTAGGACATAAATGGCTGTTTGATTAGAATTGCTTTTACTCAGATTTCGTTACAGTTATGTTGGAAATAAAATTAAATAAGCTCTTTCGTAGAAATAATAAGATTATGTACAATAAAATTCTATATACAACTATGTACAAAGCGTCTCGCTTCTGGTCCACGCTGTTTCAATCTTGGCCGGCGGTCGCCGGTTGGGGTGGTCGGCTTCTATAAATCTCACGTACTTCGCCTCTAAAGTACTCTGCGGTGTATTCTGGGTTTAATAAGGGTCGTTCTTCCGATATCTCCGACTTCTGGGATCTAACCACGTCTTCTCTGGATTATCTACAATCAGTGTTGCCACATGCCTATTTTTTTTCGAGCCAGATGATGTGGCGGAAGCGAGCCAAATTCATACTAGAACGAGCTTTTTCAAAAATGTTATGTACTAGTGAATATTTCTGGAAAATATATATTTTTAAGTGTTAGTCATGTATTCGAAATACATATTAAAATTAACATCATTAGGTAATAGTTGTTTTTTGGGGTAGGGGGTAAATAAGGGTTCAAACAACACAAAATATTTTCTCTATATTTATATTTATAAATTTCTGTAAAGAAAAAAACACAAGCATAAATTCTTTCTTAAGACAGTATTGATAATAACTGCTTTTATAACTAAAATAAAAAACAGATAAATTACATTTTTCTTTACCTATGTTAACGTACAAATCACAACAAAAAAGGAACTTCTGTAATAAAATTCATATTATAACAGATAAAAAAACGAATAAAAATTTATATTATTTTTAGGTAATTATATTTTCCTTAAAACTTCTTGTTAATAAGGAAGGACTCGGAGTCCAAGAGTAGCAGGTGTCATTTTTTACCAACCCTTTGGTATGTAAAATGTTGGAGCAAGTGTCGATACTTAGGCGATTACGCACCTTGGTTTTTAATAAAAACAATTGAGAAAATATTCTTTGCGCGGCTGCAGACGCCAAAATACCTTTTACAAAATAACTTATATTAGCGAAAATTGGCTCATCTAAAGCATTTTTTAAGTCAAAAACATTATCCCAAAATAATTGTATGTCGAAATTGTTAGTTTTTGCAATATATTGCAATTCTTCTATGTCTGGTATCATTCATCATTTAACTTTTCTTCAACTAATACTAACTGAGGAAAAAAAATTTTACAATTAATTATAATACTATTGATTTCACCAGACAAGGCGGTTTTTGGATTAAAACCCGAAATAAATGATAAGACCGGATTTTCAAAATCAAACCTATCTTTAATTTGTTTGGCTAATTCTATGTAGAACTCCAAACATTTCGTTTGAAAGGTTTCAATGTCACTGGTTTTTATATGATGATTTTCAGCTATTAAAATTTCAACTTTGGTTCCCAGGTAAATGTCTTTAATAGGGCGTAAATTGTGTGGATTTTTGGGATCTTAATTTTTTAGATTTCCTTTGTTTTTTTAAAATATAGTCCACCTTCATGTAATTTTTTGAAACATTCCAATATAAGTCTGAGATTCTGCCAAGCAACAAGTGAATTTTAATTTTTTGTGATTGAAATTCCAAGTTCATTGTATTAACGATGTCTAGAATGTAGCTTGAAAAATAAAAATATAATTTATAAAGAGGGTTTTTTAAAGATTCTAAAATGTTATTGCAAACATGTAAGTTTTGACTGAAGCATTCATTTGTAAAAAACAGGATTAATGCTTCCCAATTTTCTAACACTCTGTCTACGGCTGCTTGTAATGAAAGCCATCGAGTTTGTGCTGGGTGTAGAAGTTTATGTGGTTTAAGTTTGCAAAACACTTGGCACCCGGCAAAGTGATCCATCCTTTTAGAACTATTAGAAAAATAGTTGTAGTCTCTAATAAAATCCTCAACACTATTTGGCAGTTTATTGGCTGCTGCTGATGACGCACAGAGATGTATAGAGTGGCAAGTACACCCTACAAAAAACATATTTGGCAAAATTTCTCTAAAACGGGCTTGCACTCCCCTTTTGTTACCTCTCATAATAGCTGCATTATCAGCAGCCAAGCCAATTAAGTTATTAATTGGAATTTTATATCTATTTAGATATTCCAGAATGGACAAATATATAGATTCAGCTGACGAATTGTTAATTTTTAGTAAGCCAAAAAAACTATCACATACTTTTTTAATATTCTCATTATAATACCTATATACTAAGACCAGGGACTTCTCTGTGCTAATATCCGTGGTTTCGTCTATGATTAATGAAAATTTATTTGTTTTAAACACTTCTGAAATATTATTAAGCTGCTCGATACTTATACATTCATTAGTTATGTAAGTCGCCTTGGTTCGTGAACAATTTATATTTTTGGCAATTTCTGAATCAGGACAAACACACCTTATAAAACTAGGTAAGTGATCAGCTAGTAAAAAAGGTAAATTGTGTTCATGTAAGAACACAGAGTTTTAATTCTGCTTGTTTAACAAGTTGATTTTTTCGTAAAAGATTTTCATTTTTGAAAACACTCGTAATTTTTGGAGTGTTTATAACTTGGTAACATTCCGCTTGTGTAAGTCTGTAACAACATGTCTTTTAATATCAAACAAACTGCATTTTAAATACCTATTACAAAAACTACAAAATATTTTGTCTTGCTCATTTCTTAACCAAGGATAAGTTGCAGCCCATTTTTCTTGATATTTGTGCTCATATAATTTCCTCTTCTTTGGCTTTGGTTAGCTTATCGATGATTCATCTTCAGATTCCGACGGTGAGGAATTGATTTCTACAAATTCCGATTCCCTTATGATAGGTTTTTCTATGGTCTGAGTCAAATGAACAGCGACAGCAGGAGTTGCAATGTTCATTTCACTGTGTCCTAATTCACTGTTTGTCCCAATTCCTTCTTTCTTTGGTTTTCTTATAATAAACCTTTAAAAAGATAAATATGAAACGTAGAATTTTTAAGGTAATAATGTTTAAAAATATTAACTTACTTTTCCATTGTAAGGTAGGGTAGGCAGGTATTTTTGCATTTATCAATAACCAATATTCAACATTAAAAAAATTTAATAACCAACAATAAACTTTCAAATATTTTACATTTTACTTTTCGAAGAACAAAGCTGACAGTCAGCTGATCGGTTTGCTTGGAGTGCGTTCGTAATTTCTCTTGTTCGGCGGTGGTGCGTTCACGAATTACACTCGCCCGTCCCGTCTAATTCAAATAATCCAACCCAAGTAATCCAACACTCAACACCGTTCAGTTCAATTCACGAAAGTTCAGAAATACTCAACTTTAACAAAAATTTACCAGATATTAAAAACGAGCCAATTTTAATAAAGAGGAGTCAACGAGGAACTTTTAATTCAAACGAGCCAGGTCTGGCTCGGACGAGCTACCTGTGGCAACGCTGTCTACAATGTCTAGGGTCTAGGTGCCTCACCCCACGATCAATACTCAGCGGGGTTCGGTACGGTGGGAATTCAGTACTATCTCCGGATCGATACTCGACAAAGATTTCGTACCCGCGAGAAATGCTTCTGTCCCAGGATCAATTCTCACCGGGAGTTTAGCGACGGATAAGGTTGGTTTGTGTTGTACCCTCCGGATCAATACTCGACAGAGGGGTAGAACACGTACCTAGGGTTAACCGTTATCTTCGGATCAATACTCAACAGAGATTTGACGGCTAACGCTGACGGCGTTCAAAACTTCCTTGCAACGGCGGTGCAGGATCAAGTTTCTGGTAACAGGTTTCGTCTTCGCTTTTACGCGTTTGGGCTTAACCTTTAATATGAAGCTACCTATCACTTCTGGTGTCAGGTTCGAGCTTGACTAGTGTTCGAATTCCCTCTAATGTATGTCCGTGATTCATTTCTATCGTTTTACGGCCAAAGTACCGCCATCTCGGTGTGGGACGTCCGAACTTGTTATAGTTATCGCTCTGGTCTGGTCTTACGACGTAGGTAACTGTTGTAGGGGCTATTCGCCGTGGTGTTGGAGTACTGGTTTGACGCTAGTGTCGTTACACATCAATATTATTTAGAGCAAGTAAAAAAACAATAAAGCATTCTGAATTATGCGAAATATTGAATGGGAACTATTTTCACCGTTAAATTTTCCAATCTAAAGGGGGAAGAGAAGAACAAAAAATCCATAAATTTGGAATTGTCAAAGATCTTTCCAAACATCAGATATTAAAAATTAATGATGAAAAGAAATTTGAAACTGAAGACAACCCACATAAATCTATAAGAGCTGGTGATTGCGATTTAAGTATAATGCTTGTCCTGTGAATTTTTAAACAAGAAAAAAGCCAGCCCTATTAAATTCCACTGATGCAAGAACGAAATGACCTTGTGAAATTATTACGAATAAATGGCAGCAGGATCCGATGTTTATCACCCCCCCCCCCAAACTGTCGGTACTGGAGTAGACAATATCTAATCTGGATAAGAAGAGTAAGGAGGAAGGCAGGAAGACTTCAAATTTTGCTACTTGACTGATAATGGACAAGAGAAACTACTTCCATCGGTAGCAATCATAAACTGTTATTTTATCATATGTGCTATGTATAATTTTCTTGAGTAGTGGCGAAAAACACTTTCTAAATCGCATACTGTTTGTTGTTGAAAATTTATTTTGATAATTTACTATTAGTATTACTCCCCAGATAATCACAACCAATGAATGGTAATAAAGACCTATAAAAGAAATGATTGACTATAAGCTAATGTATGATTATGAGCTATTAAAATCAAGAATTTATACCATTAACTAAATTATACTTACAGTTAACAAAATCATTCAGCAATGATTTTTCACTGCTTCGTTTGATGAAACGGTTAAAAATTTGTTAAATAATAATTTAATTGATCTTATTCTGTTCTCAAACTAGTTAACCTTTAGTTTATTATGGATTGAAATTAAAACGGTAGGTAATAAACTAGTATTTAAGATTAAGATATTTTAATTATATATGTAAATAAATACATTATTAACTGTTGAGTACATTGGCATAATATATATTATATTTGTACTCCTTCAGCGTTTACCAAGTGTGGAAAATAATATTACTACTAATATATGTAATTAATCTTAGTTGTGTGTTTTTATTTCAAAAAATCTAATTACTGATGGTATACATTGAATTAGAGGCACCTTGGGAAACATGACAGACAAACCATATCTGTGATATTTTACTTATGTGTTTTAATTTTTTTAGTTCACACTTAAGAATTTGTTAGAAGAGTGTTTTGGCGATTGTTAATTTCCAGTTCAATGACAATTTTGAAAATTAATAATCTAAATTATCCCACTTGGTTATAAGTTCTTGCATCGTAACTGTCTTGAACCAATTTAGAAATGGGAAAGTACAAAAAAAGCCTCAAATATATTGTCAAAATTATTTTTGTTGCGAAAAAAGCACAATAGTCTCGTGTAGATGTACTCAGGCCGAATTTGGGTGTAATTTCCCGTTCAGTTTTGTCAGGTTGTGTTTTGGGATTTCCTCAATGGACCGAACAAATGATCAGTATTAAAAGTTAAATAAATGGTAAGGTGAATGTACGTTATCAATGATGTGCTGACAAGTAGAACACTGCATAAAAAAGCGGTCGTGATGTAGCGGACGATTTGCTTATCTCTGGTCGGAAATCAATATTTTTAACGGAGCTTAACATCACTAAGGTATACAAGAATTGGTGACTGGAAATAATCGTTTAAACATGAGAGAGATATTCGTTGAATCATATACGTCTCAAGAATAAATTCCACCATCCACGCATTTCTTTCCAAAAAGTGAATTACATAATTCAAAAATGATATCAGCCGACAAAATACATAAAAAATAGATGGCAGAGAGTACTCAACTTAATTCCTGCTAATAGTGTTTTGGTAATTGGATTATTCATTTAGTGAGTTTATTATTTGGGGCGAGCCTACTTTGACGGCAGTATAATAAACTTCGATAAATGAAATATGTTTGGTGTACTATTAACCGACTGCCCCAGTAATTTTTTGATTTTTAACAGTAGTAGGGGAGCGCCACAGTGCGGCGTATAATTTAATCCAGTTTAATGAACATTTAAATTATCGAATTTGTCAATCAATACAATAACAGAACAATGAAACATAATCACTCTCTGTCCAACAATAATAAAAAATGCAAATGAGATATACAGTCAAACATTAAGTATTTATAATTAACCTCACAACTACCTACTCGATGGTAAAAATGACAGTGTCAAGATTTTTGAATATGACAGCTGCCAGAAGAGGTCAAAATACATTATGAGGTCATAATAATTTTCTTTACCTACGACCACCCCTGTAAGTAGTCAAAAACACACAATCGGCAATCAATGGGAGATGTCTATTACGCACGGTAAAGAAAAGCGCACGGCTGTAAAGTACGCACGGCTTCCATAGCAACCACTTAGCAACTGTCAATAGACGTAGCCATTTTATTCAAAATTTATTACTTAGATATTTGACGTTGAATTTTATTCTATATATAAATGGTAGATAACATTTATTAGATATGAGATTGCATTTAATACTAAGAGTTATTTGGAATTATATGATAATTGGTTCCGTTTCATTCAATCCGCATCTTTTAGCTGTCTGAATGTATCTCATATTAGTAAACAATAGTATATTATACACCAAGCGACTAAAGTGACCCATTTAATCCCGCAGCTGGTGTTTGATTCCTGAGGGAAGTAATCCACCTAAGGGATTAATGTCACTTTAGTCGAGAGGTATATACGCTATTTTATGCAATTCCGGTAATTTTACATACATTTTTAATAAAAATAAATACTACTTAGGACGGACTTTTAGGAAACTTGGCTGGGCATCGAGGGTGAACTTCTAAGATCTTGGCTGGGCATCAAGGAGCGACTTTTATAAAACTTGGCTGGGCATCCAGGATGTACGTTTTTACTTGTACTTTAAATACCCTAATAAACACAAGTACAAGTGGGTCGTAGGTAAAGTATAGTACGTAACTCGTGTTATAACGCATTTTACGCACTCACGGAATTACGCACTCGTCGCTACGCGGCTTCGTGCGTAACTTTTCCGTTCGTGCATAAAATGCTTGTTACAACACACGTTAGGTAATATACCATTAAATGCATTTGAAAGGAGGACATTAAGAGAAAGAGGAAGTAGGTGTTACAGCCAAAACTAACCAAAAACAAAATCAATGAAAAATAACCTGAAAATATCATCTCACCTTTTATTTAAACGAAACAATTCAATAAATGACGGTCACAGAGATCAAGTTTTTCTCCATTGGAGGGCTTTGAGACCATGCTGATTCCGAACCCATTCATACCTAAGCTCTAGCAATCACAGTTCGTCGACTGAAGCTTAAAACGGACGGATGACGGATGGACAGACGTAAACCGGAATATAAGACTTCGATTTTTTCGTCGATTGTGTCGACTCCTGTTTAGAAATCTAATAATCACCAAAATATACACATTTATCTAAAATTTGTGTAACTCCTATATTTTTCTAATCCCAAAAGATCTAACTGGATCAACACTCAACTAACAGGTACCCAAATTTCTCATCAATTAATATAACTAACATAGTAGTATAACGTGATAACCCATTATATTACCATACATCATTAATTATATTTGACGTTGATTGAGAACTTGATAATTTTTCTAATTTATCAAAACCAAGAAAAAATATGAACGAGGATTACTAATAATACTTATAAGTAATGTTCACTCAGAAGATATTGATGAAATTGTAACAAAAAAGCAAGTTAATACGTAGGGTTTATATACAATCTAAATAGAACATCTAAAAACGATCATCTCGTGTTTGCTCCTGGACGAGTAATAAAGTACACTACATCATTATATTCTCCCGTTAATCCAATTTTTACAGTTTTCTCATTAATTTGTATAAGAGTATTATTTTATAGTGTTTTCAATTATTTTCTTTCATAAGTAATATACTAGACGATCTTTCTACAGGAATTGGTACATTTACAATATGTTAATATAGCAATCCTAACAGAAGTAAAACAAATACACTTCAATACCATCGTGCTTGTCAAAAAGAGGAAATAAATTAGTATTATTAGAGCAGACGTTCTGTAGCCAAAACCAAACTGCAAAATTAATGCTAAAAATTCAAAAGTGGGGTTCTGTTCAATGAAGCTAATTTATAAGGCGATGAAACGTTCTGCTGTCAAATATAATTCCACAAACTAGTCTTAAATGTAATGACGGCCTATTTATACTACTTTATATATAGTAATCATTGAAATGAACTATACTTTGCTGCTGTACCGAAATGAAATGATTGGGAAAAAAGTATGAACAATTTGGTAACATTCTAGTGTTGGACTGTGGTATAAAGTGGTATAGATACGAACGCTGGCAACGTTTAAGAATTCAAAGCCAAACATTGTGACATTTTACATCATAATCAAAAAGTAAAACAAAAACTTCATGGGTAATTATCTTCAACCGAAATGTTAATGTGAAAACCAAATCTATTATATTGAGGATTTCAACATCTGAACATATGTGATATTCTAAAAGCTTCCTCTAATTTAATTCGGCCAGTCTTCCTTCAGCACAGTATTAAGTTTCAGAGGGCAGATTGACGTAATTTTGATGCAAAGAGATATAATCACTTGATATGAATGTTGTTCTGGGAAAATTGCTTACATTTCTGACGCAATGAAAGAAAAAACGAAAATTATTAACTTTTATAATATATCAACTTATATATATTTAAAAAAAAATACTTTTGAAGCAAATAATCGTACAATGTACCTATTTCATATAATTTTGAAACAAAATTTTTAGATTCCATGGATTCTGCTAGTTTTTCAAGAATATTAGTTTTGTTAATTTAATAATTTATTTTAGGTGGCTAATAAATATTTTTTTTCACGACCGGGGCTAAAATCAATTTTTTAGACGTCATTTTCGACACATAATGCGATAAATTATTACACAGAGGGAATAATAGTAAACGATGAAATAAAACAATATAATTTGTTTAAAACTTCATTTATTTGAACTCATGTTCAATTTAAACTAGTTGACGTGTTTCACTAACACAGTACCTTTCTCAAAACGAATGAAGGTATAATATAAAAACGTTTTAATAATATATACAGTACCTACATACAGAATTCTATTTACTAATATTAACAAAGGCATTGAAAGAAATTACCTGGAAATTAATTCACTGCAAATATTCCTTAGCTATCTTCTAGGTAAAAAGGTTTAATAAAGGAGAGTGATTGATATCTATTTGGTCGTTAAGAAGGTTATCTGAATATTTATTTTTGATAATCTCAGGGCCTCTAATAAATTTAAACTAAAGGATTTACCGTCTACATGTAGAATTTCAAAATTTGGGTCGAAAATGTGTTATTATTAAACGAGCAATTTGTGATAGCCATTACTCACGTAGAGTGGCGTTTGCATCCCGAGCCGTAGGCGAGGGGCGTAAGCCACCCGAGTGAATAATGTCCATAAATTGCGAGTTGACTACTATACTTTGTCCACGACTTTTAATTTCTTTATTAAATAGAAGTTAAATAAACACTGCGAGTGTAGAACGAAAAGTTTTTATTGGACATTATTATAACTTATATTTATATGCATATTTTCTGTTATTTCTGTTTGTGTACAAGAAAGTTCATCACTATCCGAATTAATCGTTACAATATGTATATCGGCAAGCTCGTAATAATTTGGTATTTGGTATTATTGACAATTCTAACTTAATAAATTTCTGGAGTACGTCAAATAATTCGTGTGACATATAGAGATGGGCGATACTGTGCAAAGTATCCATACACCGTACCGTTATAAATATATTGTTTTAAAAATATCAATATTAGAAAATATCGCACTGAAAAGTGTTAATCCTGAAAATTTGGATATTTGGTCAAAATACGCAGACCTAAAGGCTTACTTAGTGAAAACATCGTCTCGTGTCCCCCATCTCTAGTCACATATCGGGATGTGCCGGAATATTGTGTTGTTATAGCAACATATGCTATTTAAATGAAATAGCGTGAATTATGATATAATATCACTATAGGGATACATGGGTACCATATACTTTTAGTTAGGAAGTAAAATATTGATTTATTACTAAGTGGTCGTGGACAAAGTACTTTATTCCCTGGGGAATAAATTGAACTGACATTTCACAGCTTGTCACTTCAACTGTCATCGATATTTGTGCACATTATTTTATAAATTTGATCTGTGGTCAGGATGATGCTTCAACAAGTGGCAGCAATGTTGGAGAGTAGGTCGTTACTATTACTGATATTACGAATACTCTACCAAAAGGAAAAAATCCGTATATCAAAATCATTAATTCTAGCAATATAAATATTACGATTAATTAAATGTATCAGAGAAAACTTAGTCGGACGATACAACCTCAAACCTAACTTTCAGATTCCTGTCAGTTTGTTATTAACATTTTTGTACTATTAATTTGTTCTGAAAATATAAACAAATGGCCGAGGAAAGAATAATGTATGCATCTTGGGAGTAAAATTCATTAATCCCTCAGCTAAATGATGCCCTCGTTCGCTACGCTCGCTTGTGCATAAAATTAGCTTCGGAATTAAAATTGCACTTTACTTCATTGGTGCATAAATAACTAGTAAGCACAAAAAAATCGACATTTGCGGAAGTAAGCATAAAATGGAAAAATAAACAAGTTACTTTACTTTATATAAAACTCCAACCAGAAACTGCTAAAATGGGATAGTGGTTTATTAAGACATTAAATTGAACATATCTCAACGTTAGCATTACTATTATCTCTGGATAATGGATTCTTACAAATAGATGCAATAAACATAATTCCAAAAATAAACAACTCAAAAACTAATAAAGTTCCACAATTTAAATACTGACCATTTTTGAACCAAAATAACTATGGCTCGGGCTACTGCCGATATGTATATTGGCGACTGGCACCTCAACAGATATAATAAGTAGCGCAATAGTGAAAATGTGCTACAAAACATTATTTTTGGTTTATAATAAAAACTAACTTTGTTTCTCACATATCAGCGTGCATGTAATACTTCCGAAAAACTGGAATATTTTAGCTTGAAATTTTAAAAGAGCAGCATCAAGTACCTTTATATTTATTATTTTTTCTAACATTAAGTTTTCAGATATACCGAAGTCAGTAACAAACTTATTAGATAACGTTGCAATTATAGTAAAATCGCAATCGGTGCGGAGTAATAAATCAAAATTTTATGGGACTTCCCCACGACAAGTGGACCAAACAAAATATGTCATTCTACCCTACCTGATGTAATGAATGTTGTGAAAACAAGAAATTAATTTGTGCCGACGGGTACTGTAGAAATATAACAATGACCGAGTCTTATTTTAATACTTTCTAGGGGTATAACAGACGTAGGTTTAGGAACAGTATTAGGGGTTCGTAGGTATATATCGTTAATATTTGTTGTACTGCTTAAGTTTTAAATTATGAAAATACGTAGATATCCTATTAAATAAGTGTAGTTTATAATATTACCCGTTAAATTATGGCTTGTATTCTAAATAAAACTAATTTGTTTTAAATAGTTCTTCCTTCATCTTAGTTTAGATTAGTAAGTGCAAATGTCTCTAAATCACTGTCGGAATCACAAACGTCACTTGAGGAGTCATTATTTATTGAAATTATTAATGTTGTCACTGTAATGTCTGCATCTAAGATTTTGTCCTGATTCCACATGTTTTCTTCCTCTTTTAATACATGATGAATTGCTTTTTGCCAATTTTGTTTAGTAACTTGTAATAGGGACCTGTCTTGCACATCTTTTAGTTTGAATGTGGTATTATGTCGACCTATAAAACTTTTCACTTGTGCCCATATCAGTTCTATCCGATTTAATTGGCAGTGATATGGGGGAAGTCGCACTACGTCAATACAACGTTTTTTGCTAGTTCGTCTACTGCATATCGAGCAGGAGGCTTATTCGATTTTACAATTTGTAGAAGTTCTGGTTTGACTGATTATTGAGGAAAATGAATATTTTTGTTTGTTAGCTATTCAATTATATCTTGTTTTCTCCTTGATGTGTTTGGCAGCTTCTCAATGTGACGAAAATGGTAACTAGCGTTATCTAATTCTGAACTGAACTGAACCTTTTGGTATTAGATCAATCATCTGCTAAAAATATTCCTCAAAAACGTCGGCGTTCATATCTTCATGGTAGTCTCCAGTTTTATTATATTGGAATATTAAAGAGCCACCATCTACCATGATTAGACATCGTCCCTTACCGGGTGAACTCTTCAATCCTGTAGATAATCCTTCCAAAATAGCCTACTGTGAAGATTGAATGTTGGTATCCTGTCACATTTTACTGACAGTGTAGCCTTCAATTGCCCAGGTTTCATCCAAGTAAAATATTGGTTTGCCTTCTTCACGTAATTTGAAAAAAATGTTCTTAGATATCTCCGTCTCTAACAAATAATTTCGTCAGTATCAATGAGAATCGCTTTTCAATCATGTTTTGCCTCGTGTTTTGCCCATTTAAATTTTAATTCCTGTAGCGTTTCCCGAAGTTTCGTTCGGCCCATTTTAAACATTGTACTTTTCTTCTTATTGCGGTTTTAAATTCTTCTGTGAATTCAACTTTCTTTTTACCGCCTGCAGTTTTCTTTGCAGATTTAATAAAACCACTTTTCGTTTCACTTCTAATTTTGTATATTGTTGATTTGCTTACGCCTGTCATATTACTTGTCTTTGCAACAATGTCATCAACTGAAGCTGAAGGATTTTCAGTTCATAAGTAATTATAAACATTGTTTATTATTACTTTCTCTTTCACCGACTTTTTCGTACGCTTCACAGGTGTAAACCCGGATCCATATTGCAAATTTTCTGCCATTGTCACTATTAACCGAAACTAATAATCACAATAATTACTTTATAAAAGTTATCAAGCGAGCAAGTTCTTTCTAAATTCACTAAATAAATAATTGCTGACAATCAGACTGCAACTACCTTTGAAACTAAAATACACAAATTACATAGTCAGGTAGGGGAATTATCTCTGAAATTATAATCCCACCCCGACTGCCTGCGGTCATTAAGATTCGCAATAGTCCTTGAAAATTGTTTCAATAATAATGAAATGCAAGTAGTTTATATGTTCATAAAAAAATTACAACCGAATACACCAAAATAATAAACGGTTTTAAAGATTAAAACTAACTTTTCCGCGTCTGTCAAATGCCCTGAACAGTATTCTATCATAAAATTGTTACTTGTATACACTTCGGGGATATATCGTGCTAACAAACTGAAATTTCTTCAAAAATGACCAAAAATTTAGTATATCTGGATTTATAGAACTCGCTCTAGTTAACTGAAAATCAATAGGGTACATCTGTGAGACACCTTGAACAAAATTCAATCATAAAATTGATCAATCGTATACTCTCTGGAGGCTGTATCGTGCTAACAAACTGAAAATTCTCCAAAATGACAAAAATTTGGTGCTTCAAGTACCATAGCACCCGTTGTACTTGCTTTAGTGAGCTAAATATCAATAGGGTTCATCTTTGAAATGCTCTGAATAATATCCAATCATAAAATTGGTCACTTGTATATACACCGGAGGCTGTATCGTGTTAACAAACTGAAACTTCTCCAAAAATGACAAAAATATTGTACTTAAACTACTGTAACACCTGTTCTATTGGCTCTGGTGAGCTTAAAATCAATAGCGTTCATCAGTGAGATGTCCTGAATAATATTCAATCATAAAATTGGTGACTTGTTGAGCTCCGGAGGCTGTATCGTGCTAACAATCTGAAATTTCTCAAAAAGCACCCGATGTACTGGCCCTGGTGAGCTGAAAATCGATAGTGGTCTCCTGTGAGATGTCCTGAATAATACTCAATCATAAAATTAGCGACTTGTTGCACTCCGGAGGCTGTATCGTGCTAACAAACTGAAATTTCTCAAAAAATGACAAAATGTCGTACTTCAAGTACCATAGCGCCCGTTGTACTGGCTCTGGTGACCTGAAAATAAATAGGGTTCATCTAAGACATGTCCTTAACAATATTCCATCATAAAATTGGTGACTTATTGCACTCCGGAGGCTGTATCGTGCTAACAAGACATGTAAGGAAAAGTGGCCGACGACAACGACGACGACATATACACAGGATTTTTTTCTGAAAACCGCTTTTTCGTGTTGTTATTGATGGAAAACGTAAAAATAACTCAAAAAAAATTTCCAAATGTCAACTTTTTTTGGGGTACTTTTCTCGCATATTAGATAGGTTGGGCGGAAAAGTAATATAGGCATTCAATAATATTCGTGATAAATATTTCAGTAATCCGAATGACTCTATATCTTAACAATAATAATAGGTGCCCACCCCTGAAATGACCTGTTCCGAAAGTTTTATTACTCCGCACTGATTGCCATTTTATTATAGATATACTATTTTATGTCTTCATCTCACTACCAATATTTCTATTATCATTGATTCTACTACAATAGAGGGATATTTAAATACCTTCCCGTGGGCTTCCGGCGATCAAGATTCATTGCGTCAAAATATAGTATATTATTATTATTATTATATATGGTTAATCCATTGTTTCTGTTACCACCTGTTATTCCAGTCCATGAGTCCGAGTACCCTAACATCTCTCTGCACTCCTTGTGCAGCCTCCGCAGTTCAGCTAAAATAGCTAATTACCGTCGGTACCAAGTATATCTCGAATTAATTATGAAATTCCCTTTCGTGTTTTGACCATGGTAACAATGTCGCGAGTGAAACAGTTTTCTAGATGTCCTCGGCTGGGTTTCTCTAGAATCCATATAATTTCGTATTCTGAAGTGAGTCTACCCGTAATATTAAAAGTTTGTCATGATTTATTAGCCCACAGTGCTTCCAATAAAAATAAATTATCGTCCAATATTTCATAAATCGTTGTAAAACTAATCTAATAATTTTCTGTATTATCTATATTCACGATAAGTAATTAAAAGTGATGAAAACCTCCAGAATCGATCAGAAAACAATTACTCACAGTCAAAGGCGAGAATACTTTTCGCGTAACTTCCATCACTGATTGTAATAGTTATCTTCTCTCTAACAATTTTTGACTGGTTTGACTGTTGGAGTATACTTTAAGTATTTATTCTCTGAAAGAAATCTGAATATCATGAGTATTACAAGTTTTAACGTTGTGTGGTCCAAAGTAGTTTTACATGATAGTAATTTATCCAAACCATCTAACACCTACGGTTCACGTTTTAGGCTCAACTTCTTTTTATTTCCTATTATCTATTCACACTAACTACACATATTGTTTTTATTTTTGGATATGATACATTTGATAATTAAATGTTGCGGTAATAAGGGAAATGCACGCTTAAACATTATAATTAAAGTTACATACTATCACACATTTTGTTTGCTGAACTGTCATTGGTGAGTTTAATAATCGTATGGAAACCACAAATTAAAGAGATTCGCTTATATCAAACATAACTCCTACTTCCATTATCACTGAAAACGTATTTTATTGGTTAATATATAAGTAGGTAGACGTATAAATGTTTATGTTATTTTACTTCGACAATAGAATTAAATTCATAATTAATTTGTAGGTTTGTCGGATCACATATAGTAGTATATTTGAGAATCTTTATTCATTCATAAATATTTAGAAATATCAAGGACAGTTTAGATATCTCTTTAATAATTAAGTACATAATTAAAAAAAATTGAAAAACAATTTCAAGTAAACTATTTGATGTATTCAAGTTATTTTTCAAATAAATGTACTCCACCAAAAGCTTGTTTGGCCTACTTATTAGAAGTATCAAGGGTAAATTGTGGATATAGTTTGTCAATTATGACCACGAACTGAATTATTAGCTGAACGTGATCCAAGAATTGATTACTGATTAAATATCAGTAATCGGAGTCCGCTTCATGTAAAAAATACAGTATGGAAGGAATAAATTCATTACTTTGTAAATCGAAGTCTAAATTACATAATCATGCCTGTGACAGCACAGATGTATTTTTGGTAATGTGTGTGAAAAATGTATTTAATTTTTCTAAATTATCCATCCTATCGAGAAGGAGAAGTGATTGTATATAAAAATGTTTTTTTTCTAAAACTTAAACGCAATATGAAAATTTTTGAACGAAGCAAAATATTTTCTGGTTTAAATGGGTGCGTTTATATTGTTTCATACCAAGCTATTTTTACTTTGTACTGCTTTAAATAAGGAACAATTTCAACGACGCAGAAAGTGGATTATGTACTTCATATAGTAATAAATATTATAGCCAAGGATCAATTTTGCAATCAGTACTGAGCGATATAAATACTAATAATAACTCATTCTTCTGATAAAAGCGATCATTGTGTTAAAAATAGCCCACTAATCGATTAAATAATAAACGATTCAAATCAGCTTTAAATTATTACATTCAAAAAGTATTATGTACATACCTGTAAATTAAATTCCTGTAATAATCTAACTTTGCCAGTCGATTTTTAAAACTAACATAAACCATTTGTTGACAAAGCAGCCGTTAGAGTATTTTGTATTGATAACGAAAATAATTATCTTTCTACATCAATGGATTGGTCACTTGGGTGACCAGAATAAAAATATTTCCTAGAAGTTCCATGATTGAATAAAAACCTATTTAAGGAATTGATTTCAGTTTTCTGTTTCCAACATCAATAACTAGATATATACCTAGTTTTTAAAATAGCACTAGGAACAAACGAACGTGAGAGTCTCTCATACAAAACTATAATAATAATAAAAAACGGCATTTCAGGAGATCGGATCAGATTTTATATCAAAATTTGTATTATAAATGTTTACTGATTAGCTAACAACTTGTACTGGTTTCCAAAATTAATAATTGAACAACTGAACGGCATTTCGGAAGATCATATCAGATTTTATACCAAAATTTATATTATAAAAATTAGGTATATATCCATGTATCTGTTGATTATCATATACTATAGTGTCAAAATATTCACGGGAAATAGTGAATGAACCACAAAATATGTATTATCCAATATTATATGTAACATTCTTCAAAATATTTTTTGTCATCCTTATTAATTCTACAGTAATAACATATCTAATTTAATAAAAGTTAAATGACAAATAACGCTTTTCATAACGCCCGCAAATAAATGTCAACATAGTTACATACATTTAAATATTTATTTTAAATTAAATGTAGAATTTTAAAATTTCCCTTAAAAGCGAATGCCACCTGTTTTATTTGCCGTGACAGTTTACCTTTGTGTAAGTTTGCGTGTTCATACCAGCCACCAAAAGAGCATTTTTTCGTTTTGAACATTCGCTATCGCCTATATACTGTACTATAAACTGTAGCTGATGTACGCCGCAGACAATGTCCCGTATACAACGTAGCAACCCCAAATATATTGCAACTTTAGATGGGATACTCCCGGAAGTATTTTTGCCAACGGGCTGACGTGTGCATCGCTTTTCTCACAGACACAAAAAACCTGTCGGCCGACACGTCCTCAGGCCGCAGGGATATATATCGTGGAATTAATTTCAGTGCAGACATGACATCTTCTTCAGTGACCATGAAGCTTCTAGTCTTTTCATTTTTCGACATAGAAATATTTACGAATATATATGCGCCAACATCCTGAACATCAGTGAAGCGCATATTTACAAATTGGTCGCTTCTGCATTCACCAAAAATGCCCATTCATGACGTAACCTGAAAATATTCAATACATTTAAATAACATCTGCGTATATGGTAATAGCTTATTACCTCAAAACTTGTTCGCGGGTAAGACACTTTGATTTTTTTGGCTTGTAGCCTTTTTATTTCGTTTTAAAAACTCTTATACTTGTACACATTTCTCAGAACTCCTTATTTTTCCTTTACCATCAACTATTTTCTCAATATAGAAAATTAAGTCCACAATGAGTTAGGAGAAAATGATTCTGACTGAAACTAACACATGTACCTACAAATATTATAATGAATTTCCAAATATTGATTATAAGCGTACCAGTTCTTGAAAAGATGCTAACATGACAGTCTCGTTAATTGTTATTATAGCGTAACCATTTCTTGAACCGGCAGTATTCCTTGTCCTAAATGGCTTTAGATATTTGAGGCACTAATGCCTCCATAGCTTTTGCTGCTCTCAGTAGGCCGATTTCAGGTACATTATCAAGTTCTTGATTCATCATGAACAGTGCGACACACGATTACAGGACAATATTGACAATATGAAATTAGTTGGAATTTGCGTTACCGCAGTTACAATCAACAAATACCTAAATCTGTCATGTAAGCCGACGGTAACGCGACGTTCTGTCGGGAATAATTGTAAAATGTATACCTATATAACGTTGAAGGCACCATTGGGCGTTAAGCGAAGTAACGCCTACGGCCGTCGGCCTCTGACGTTATTTCGTTCGCTGAGTATTTCCTTCCTGTCAAAAATTACATGTAAATGGAGTGCAATTATCGCAAATTTAGAGCGATAATTGCATTGTAGAAAGCGAAAGCAGCTCTGCGATAATTGCACAGTACTGTTACGAAACAGCACACTGGTATAGTCCCTGAATCCGACTCTGTCGAAGCCAGGTATGAAAGTTAAAATTATGGTGGATACGCAAGGTTTTTTTAACTGTTTACGATTGTGACTATCTTATCTAAACATTGTTTTTGTGATCAGTCTTATCTAGAAAATTGCCAGAGCCAATCGTTTTTGTGTAAGCCGCAAGCCCGAATTTTCTATTAAAAAAGGAACTAATATATATAAAGGACCGATCAGCGGCTAAGTTTAGTTGATAATTTGACATCGTGAGATAAACAGTAAATAAGTAAATATAAATTAGTGAATTGTTTATATAAATTAGTTTATGTGAATATACTGTGTATATAAGTAGTGAATAGTGTAGTGAATAAATAAATTAAGTAAGTAGCCATACCGTGTGTTTAAAGTTTATCCCACCCGTTTACTGTTTTAAATAAATTAGAAAAACATTACATTGGTGTCAGGTGTGGGGTAATATAAATAAATTGCTACGTAAAAACGGCCAAGAGACTATGTGATCTGAAAGTGACGGAATTAAGAGGAGAATTGGAAGATCGTGAATTGGAAACATCCGGTAACTAAAGTGAATTGGTAGAAAGACTTAAAGTGGCACTGGAAAATGACGGCTTTGATCCAGAAACAGATGACGAGGCTTCCACCTTAATCTCGTCAATTTCTGCTAATATTTCTGCTAACATGGACGAAAAGATTTCTAATATGAAGAACGATATTTCTACTATGAAGAATGATATTTCTGCTAACATGGACAAACTTTCTGCTGATATCTTATTAATGAAAAATGACATTGCCGCTGACGTGGAAAATAAAATTTCGACACTTAAATCGGATATGGAAAATAAAATGACAACTATGGACGAAAAAATCAAGGAGTTAGAGAGTGAGATAACAGATTTAAGAACACAAGACACGCCAGCAGAACAAAAGAAGATCGAGATATGCAAGCCAGCAACACAACCCAAGACAGAAGATATTAGCAGTTTTGCCCGAGTCAAGGCTCCAACCTTTGACGGAAAGACATCGTGGACCAATTATGTGAAACAATTTGAAGCAGCCGCTAGAATGAATAATTGGTCCGATAAGGAGAAAGCAGTGAACCTAACTATAGCGCTTCGGGGAGATGTCTTAGATGTACTTCAGACCATACCTCTTGAAGAAATGGATTACTTTGAGGAGCTGAAAAAGAATCTGGACATGCGATACGGTCACGAACATTTGGAATTTTTGTACAGATTCCAGCTGAAGAACCGAAGGCGGAAACGTGACGAAACTCTTCAAGAGTATGAAATGGATATTGCCCGACTAGTTCGATTTGCTTATCCATCAGCACCAGAGAACATGATGGAATGTTTGGGCATCCAGGCCTTTATTGACGGCTTATGTGACCACGATATGGAGCAGACGCTTCGATTAGCCCACCGTAAAACATTGGTCGATGCATTGACTGCTGCTCTAGAATATGAAGCAGCCACGATGGCTTCGGGATACAGCAAAGGTAGGACCATACAGGAAGAAGGTGACGATGACAGACTTGATCAGATCGTCAACCTGTTGAAAGGTATGGTAGACGTGAAGCCGAAGAAGATCAGGTGCTGTAATTGTGGCCAGCTAGAGCATGTACGCAGTTCGTGTAAGCGTCTTACGACTCCTGCAAACCAAGAACCTCTTAAATGCAAAGCAGCCACGAAGAGCTCGCGGAACAACAAAGGTAGGACCATACAGGAAGAAGATGACGATGACAAACTTGATCAGATCGCCAACTTGTTGAAAGTTATGGCAGACAAGAAGCCGAAGAAGATCAAATGCCGGAAGTGTGGCGAGCTAGAGCACGTACGCAGTCCGAAAATGCCAGAGCCAATTGTTTTTGTGTAAGCCACAATCCCGAATGTTCTAGTAAAAAAGACACTAATATATATAAAGGACCGATCAGTGGCTAAGTTTAGTTGATAATTTGACATCGTGAGATAAACAGTAAATAAGTGAATATAAATTAGTGAATTGTTTATATAAATTAGTTTAAGTGAATATACTGTGTATATAAGTAGTGAATAGTGTAGTGAATAAATTAATTAAGTAAGTAGTCATACCGTGTGTTCAAAGTTTATCCCACTAGTTTACTGTTTTAAATAAATTAGAAAAACATTACAGTGCATATCCATGGCAATTGCGTTGTACACGTTGATAATACAGCAACAATGTATAAGTAAAGTCAGTTCGACAAGTATTGTCAAAATTATTATTTATTAGAAATGTCTCGTTTCGTTCGGGCTTCATTACAAGCTATTGAAGAAAATTTGTTGGAAAACGAACCAAGTAACACAGAACAGAACAATACTTACGCGTGGCGTCAGTTTATGAGCTTCTGTGTAGAGAAAAACTATACACTGAATGAAAAAACACAAATTAATGTACTGGCAAAAATATTACCGGACTGGGCATTCAATATGCGTAAGCAGAATGGCGATGAGTACAAATAATTTACTGTTAAAACGATTTGGAACGTAACCGTTAAGTTATTGATGGAAAAATATTTTACTGAATACAACATCTCAATTTTAACCCTTTTACTAATATTTAGTTCAAAGCAGCCAGAGATGCGAAAAATGTCGAGAGAAAACAACTAGAAATAGATCCAGAGAAGAGAAAGGAAAGTGCAGTTTTTCTGAAGTACGATGAATTCCAAAATATCGTTCGAGGTTGTGACGAAGACTCCACACATGGTTTCCAGAAGGAGGCGTTTTTTGCTTTTGAATTAGGTTAGCGTGGTTGAGAACACCATAAGTACTTAATTTCGTACTTTAAAGAAGAATAAAATAACGTAGGTGAAAAAACAGGAAAGATTATTTACGATCCTGTGTTTACTAAGACGACACCAGGAGGGGACAAACCATGCGATTCAATGAAATCACAAATACACAATAAAATAAATCCTGATTTGTGTCCAATTCGAGTATATAAAAAATTCCTAGAAAAGCAGGAATGAATAAAAGCAAAACGACTTTTTCTCACAGCAAATCCCGCTTACAAGTTGAACAGAAAATGGTAGGGAAAGATATTCCTGCTGGACGAAATACAGTAAGCATATGGACTGTTCTACAAGGCAAAGCTTCTGGTTTAAGTATAGATAATATCAAGCTTAATAACCATTCGCTAATCAATAACGCCAAATCTTTAAATGGATCGCCATGAAGGAATAGTCAAAAAAATGCGTGGCAATGACGTACCTCAGGCACAGCTTTCTCAAAAATCCTCTTCAGCCCTCATTGCACCGATAGCTGCTTTGTCCAATCAGAATACGTATAATAATTGCAGTTCCAGCAACTTTAGATTAAGTTTAACCTTGAATAAATAGGTTCATTATATTTCTACGTATACTTTCATAATATATAAATGAAAAATATAAAAACAAACGTATTTTTCTACAACTACTACTATGAAAATTAGAGTATTTCTCATAGCTTACTTAACTTCGAAATAATATATTGCTCTTACTGTCAGAAATATTAAGGGATACTCGATGCCAACACTTTTCGGTGGGGGAATCTCGATGCCTAGACTTTTTCTACCCAACTATTTACTTGTATTCTTTAAATTTTTGCCGCTGTAGAAAAAGTATAGTGTGCATCATTTGGGAAAAGTACTTTTCTTACTCGTGTGTTTGCGGCGCTCGCCCTTCAGGCTCGTGTCACAAATCACACTCGTGAGAAAAGTTGAACTTTGCTCACTTCCTGCACAATATAATATTCCGCGTCTCTTTTTTTTCCAGTTACGGATGGTTATTGATGACAAGCTAAGAATGTATAAATTAATAATGTTAGTTTCACAAGTTGACAGTTTATTCGGGAAATATTCCCCTGAATTACACTCGCGCATCAAAATAACAGGATACTTTCGCATTCTAGCGTGTGCCTTTGAAAAACAGCATTTGGTCATTTTCATATTTTGGAAAATGAGCTTATACAGTTTTTTGATAACACGCCGTCATGCAAAATTATCGGTAATTTTGATGCACTTGTGCAATTACTTGCGATAACGCCCTTGGTACCTTAATAACTATTAACCATTCCTCGTGTTTATATAGGACAGATGTTTTAACTTAGCTACAAAAATTAACAATCCCTTTAGGTGAACTTTTTAAATGATTAATGCTCGTTACCTCCTTAACCATGTGTATCAAATTTATGCATCACTTTGTTAAAATAAACTCTTAATTATTATAATTTAGGTAATAAAATTGATGAATATGGGACATCTCCATTTTTTGTTTAATTTGAGAGATAGTCAATTAACGAATATGATGGAAGAGCGACTAAATTATTTTTTCACAAATAAAGTTCTCGAATCGGCCTTGTTTCAATAAATGAGTGGGATATAAGTATGTTGAAAGAAAAAACCTCGATTGAAATATATAAATTCATTAAATGTCGAAAGTTATAACAAGAGTCCACAGCCACAGTAAAACTAGGAAACATAGTGTCCAATAGAATAGAAGTAAAATGAGATGTCAGATAGGGTGACGTACTATCTGCCTTGGTGTAGAAGAAATAATTCACTGGAATGATAAACAACAAATATGTACAGATAATTGCATATGCAGAGATGTAGTTTTGGTCGACAGAGACAAAAAGGAACTATAAAATATCTTCAAAATGTTACAGGAAAGAGTAAAAAAGAGGACAAAGAATTAATGGAGCAGAAACAAAAATGAACCACAAGGCTGGGCATAAGAGAATAGGTACAAGTTTGATGAAGTTGAAACATTTAAATATCTGTGAAGGATAATTCATAGAAATAATGAATACTAAGTACACAAGCATGAAATAAAGCATTTTAATCCAAAAGAACTGTTTTTAAAAATAAACATATAAGCGGAAACAGTAAAATGGGAGTATATAAAACGACAATAAGACCTGTAGTAACATACGGAGTAGAAACAGCTAACTTAAAAATGAAGAAGAACAACTGCAGGTACTTGAACGAAAAATAGTACGAATGATATATGGCCCAATGAAAATAAATGATGAAGACTCAAGAACTCAATGAACTAAGAAATTGAGAATTTATTGAACAAAGAAAACATTGGAAGAATATTTGAGTGGCAAGGAATTAAGTGGTATTTGCACATATTCAGAAAGTAAAATAATGCAGCAGTGAGAAAGATTGCAGAACGGAAAACACAAGCAGAAAGACCAAGAGACTGACCAAAATCTAAATGGAAAGAACAAGTGAAAGAGGACATCAGAAGGATGATGATAACAAATTGGAGAGAGAAAATAGGAAATAGGAAGGAATGGAGACTAACAGTCCACGAGGCAAAGGAAGAGCAAAATCTCTGAGAGGAAGCAGGGAGGTTTGATTAACCACGGCAACAGCTCGATTAAAATATATAAATTCATTAAATGTCGAAGGTTATTAGAAGAGTCAAAAGCCACAATAAAACTAGGAAACATAATGACAAATAGTATAGAAGTAAAACGAGGTGTCAGACAGGGTGACGTACTACCAGCCTTGGAGTAGAATGACAAATGTGTACAGATAATTGCATCTGCAGAAATGTAGTATTGGTCGGCCGATACAAAAAGGAACTATGAAATACCTTCAAAATGTTAGAGGAACGAGTAAAAAAAAAGACGATAAAGAATTAATAGAGAGAAAACCAAGTATATGCATTGCAGCAGAAACAAAAATGAACCACAAGGTTGGGCATAGGAGATTACAAGTTTGAAGAAGTTGAAACATTTAAATTTCTGGGAACGATAATTCATAGAAATAATGAAAGAATGAATATTAAGTAGGTACTCAAGCATGAACTGAAGCATTTTACGCCAACAGAAATGTCTTTAAAAATAAACCTGTAAGTGAAAACAGTAAAATGAGAGTATATAAAACGACAATAAGACCTGCAGTAACATACGGAGTAAAAACAGCGACCTTAAGGAAGAAGAAGAAGAACAGCTGCAGGTACTTGAACCAAAAATAGTACGATTGATATATGGCCCAATGAAAATAGATGAAGAAGAATCAAGACCACTAATGAACTACGAAATTGAGAATTTATTAAATTAAGAAAACATTGTAAGAAGATTTAAGTCGCAAAGAATTAGGTGGTATGTGCACATATTCGGAAAGGAAAATAATGCAGCAGTGAGGAAGATTACAGAACGGAAACCACAAGCAGAAAGGCCAAGAGACTGACCAAAATCTAAATGGAAAGAACAAGTTAAAGAGGACATCAGAAGGATGATGATAACAAATTGAAAAGAGAAAATATCAAGGAATGTAGACTCAGTCTTCGAGGCAAAGGCACAGCAAAATCTCTGAGAGTAAGCAGAAAGGCCAAGAGACTGACCAACATCTGAATCAATTGTAATGTTAATAGTTTTATAGTTTTAATAGTTATATTTTAATGGATATAAGATTATAACAATATGAAATATTATTCGTCAAAAGTTTTCACAATCTGTGATTGTAGCGACCCTATTGCAAACACACCTTCAACAGTTTATGTAACCTAATTTAATTTTGACAGTAGTTGTCAAACAATGCCCGGCAAAGATGAATATTAATTTTTGTATTTTGAAAGATAAATCTATTCACAATCGACTTAATCACTCTTGTCTCAGGGTGGGATCAAAATTTTTTAAATAATAATAATTCAAATTTATAATTTTCACGACTTCTCCGAATTAAATATTGCTCTATATTCAGAATCTCGAGTAACTGTTTATTCAATATAATAAAAGGCACTTGAATTATCTTATGACATTTACAATTTTAATGTCACTGGAAACTAACCAAATGTCACTGATTAGATCAAAATTTCTATTGAATGCAAAATGTTAAATACGATGAAAATAGATACTGAATGAATACCACAGTGAGTCGGAATCAAAATTATATATTATACGATCAAAATGATGTATTATACGATCAGATAACAAAATTACAAAAATAATATTGTTTCCCAAAAATATCTAGAAGAAACAAAATCAGTATTTTCTACCAACCTTAATATTAGAACAACCTATGTTAGAAATCAACTAATTAAATATTTTAATCAAAAGTTCAATTCGTCTTATCTACACTTGACGTGTATCAATGTCAAATAACGCAAATTTTCGTTCAAATTGTCTATTCCAAAAAATTTCTTCACTTGACGTAAAATCTCATATGTGTAACGTTAATTTTGGTTTAGTTCAAATTATCATATAGATGCATCTATTTTTGAAAAATATTTAGAAAGGCCTGTTAATTCTCGAGAAATAATTTAAAGACTGGACTGGACTCACCAACTAGGAACAGGAAAACTCGTACGTACTCTAAACGTATTTAGAATTATGTAAACTTTCTAAATATATACTTCAGAAACTGGAACCACTTACACTTTATACGATGCAATTCTTCTACGAATTATGCACGCACTGGCTTTATAATGTATGGCTTTATGATCTGATTGTATAGTTATACAATTTCTACTATATTCTCAAAAAAATTGAGACAACTCTTATTATGATGTTGTCTCGTGGGGATTTCAAATTCAACTGACTAAACTTTTTCTAAATAAATAAATCTCTTCTCCTGTGGTTACGAAAAATTATTTTTTTCTAAAAATACTAATTTATGTTTTCCTATAACAAAGAGGGATTTAAATTCATTGATTACAATTGTAATTCTGCTACCAGAGACATCTGTATTTTGAAATTTCAAATATATTTTCCAAATCGTAATATAATCTATCTATCATTAGATATATTCTGCATAAATGTCATCAGAAATTTAAATGTCAAATTTGATTTGTTTACCGAATCTTTCAAAATTATTGATTATACATATCATACAGTGTGTATCAAAAGTATTGCATACAAATATAAATAATTTTCCTTATTTTAATGTTTCTTTTAAATTTTAAATAGAGGAACTGTATTAATATATATATATATATATATATATATATATATATATATATATATATATCAAAGAAGATGTAGGAATATCGCGTGATATGGTAACAACAACAACAAAGAGATTCATGGGTAATTCACGCAAAATAAGGGCTACTGAAATAGAGTGGTAACCGTGGACATGCATGTTTCTGGCTCATTTTGCCTCTTCAGCACGGCATAACCAAATAATGATGTGGAATTTGTGAGCAAAGATGTTAATCGAAACATGGGAAAACACAAAATAACGGATTTCAGCAGGGAAACCAAACGCTCATTTGTGTCTTCAATTGGAAGATCCCGAGTTTTCAGGACAACAACCAACATCGACACGGAGGCGCATATAGCCCCCCCGCCATGAACCTTCCTACCCATAGTAAATAACATATCACGCGATATTCCTACATCTTCTTTGTTATTTACTATGGGTCGGAAGGTTCATGGCGGGGGGCTATATGCGCCTCCGTGTCGATGTTGGTTGTTGTCCTGAAAACTCGGGATCTTCCAATTGAAGACACAAATGAGCGTTTGGTTTCCCTGCTGAAATCCGTTATTTTGTGTTTTCCCATGTTTCGATTAACATCTTTGCTCCCAAATTCCACATCATTATTTGGTTATGCCGTGCTGAAGAGGCAAAATGAGCCAGAAATATGCATGTCCATGGTTACCACTCTATTTCAGTAGCCCTTATTTTGCGTGAATTACCCATGAATCTCTTTGTTGTTGTTATATATATATATATATATATATATATATATATATATATATACATACATATATGTATACATATATGTATACTGGAGAGGGATCAATTGATAGATACAATTTTTTATTTCCAACAAAATATTTTAGACCAGAGGCTGAAAAAATAGCTTTAAGAAACAAAGATAACGAATTGTATCAGCAAAAGTGATGTGCCGATAAAAGGAATAATATTAAAATGTGGTAAGATAATTGAAGATATAGTTCAGCTTAAAAGAAAAACATTTATGTAATTTTTTCCTTGTAGAAATGCTTAATTAAATTACTACACGATATGACTTAAACTCCAAACATGTCATGTTTAACCAGATAATTTTATAGCTTATAACTTCTAATTATTGTGTGTTTTAATATTCTTTGTTAAAATTTAAATTTCAACAAAAAATATGTTTTATGTTATTTTGTTAAAAAGTCGTAAACGTTGATGATAGTGATTGTAAGTTAAACAAGCAATTAAAATAACTAAATAAAGGTGTTACTGGAAATAAAATAGAATCCTGAGAAATTATATGTCTTTTATTACCAGTTTGTAGGTTAAATGTTATTGTTCTAAATATAAACACATGAAATGTACCATCTTTCTAAGAAAAACTGATATTTTATGGTGATATTAAACATTTTTTGTTAAGAGAAAATCTTTATTAGCCAGGATGTGTCTAACAAAAATTGATAGTTTCAGACGGTGACCATATTATGAGTAAAGTTTGCCCATTTTCTATACTATTTGAAATCTGCAACAAATGATATAGGAATTTAATATTGTACACTCATCTTAGAAAAAAGATGTACATTCAAGATGTACAAGAAAACCAGCGGCACATTAATGGCTGCCAATTTGATGAACTGAAAACTGGGTCTCCGTCAAATATTACCATGAACACAACAACTTTTTATTGAACTTACACAATTTGTTCGATTGTATTAAAAAATATAAACGTTCTTAAGCGACCAGAGACGTTGAACGTTGATTAATTATTTTAAATAACAAAAAATTGTATGATACGTGAAGGATTACGAGAATAACTCGTGAAACATGTTTCTGAGAAGGTAAAAACAGTTTAAATTCCATTATACACATTTAGCATATCTTACAAAGTAAAAATATATGCACTTAATTGAGTCGGACTTTTAGTATGCTGTATGATTACCATTTTTATGGAAACTAATATTTATAATGACTGTATCTGCACATATTATTTATTTTGTATCCGAATATTTAATATTTACTCGAATATTTAGTAGCAATTACTTTCAATGACAATATTTATAATACTTGTAAAGTTTCAGTTTGATCAATTAGTAGGATTCACGTTTTATTTACTGTTCCAATTTCTTTGAAAATATAATAATAGACTTATAAGGGTTTCGTGTAACGTCCCAAGTTTAATATTTCCCTTTATTTTACAAAAAAACAGAAATTTGTCATTTGGCGTTGAGTTGATTTTGTTCGTCTATTCAAGGCGGATTTTTCAAACCACTAAAAACTTGCATTAAAATCTGTTTGATGGATTCCATTCTATATATTTCCCCTTACACTTATGCATCCGTAACAGTATCCGTCAATCCCTCATATTGTAAAACATATTCAAATTATTCTCTCTTAACTTTTGCGTTGCAAATCGAATTTAATATGCGAAAGTGTTTAGAATGCTACCTACAGCTAACAGTAGATCGAATTAATCAAATCACGTGCGCTTGATCAGAACAAAGTATTCAACAGTGTTCGAAATAAGGTGGAAGATTTATCTTGCTCTGACCGGCCATTGAAGTCTTCAACAGAACATTGTTAAAACCAAATTTAAACTATTGTTTGGGCATCATAATCACATTGTTAACTAATTTCTGGGCAAAAAGTAAACACAAACATCATCGGATAACCGCAATATTACTCTGCTTTTTCTTCGGTCGACTTTTTCGGATTTCAAAATCTCAAATTGATATTTCAATGTACCACTTCAATCGATAGTAGGCAAACACAAGGCAACACAACCCTAATCAAATTAAAAAAATCAGAAACTTCTCCCGATCTGTATAAACAGACATTCCTTTAAATTATTGAATCCTATTACCAATGTATATATAACGATGCATCACAATCTAAGGCCGGTGTTGGGGTAGCATATACTACTAAAAATATCCAAGCCAAATTTTGATTTACAAATTTAACATCCATATATACAGCAGAATTTATAGCAATTTTAGACGCTTTAAAATTTATCCAAAGTCATGATTCCTCAATACTGGAGAGTTAAGTATTAGTACAGTCAATCTGGCATTTGGAGTCTCGATCGATGACCCAAGCTCTGATTTTTTGTCAGAAGTTAGTGGTCCATTAAAAAAGCTTAAATTTAAAAAGTTGTATCCCCCCACCCCCCTGTTTTTGAGAAACTCAAACAAGTTTTTGATTTGATTTTGTGGCTAAACCGTAGATCGCACAGAAAATTTTATTGAGCAAAAAATAAAGACGATTAAATTGTCTATAACTTTACTCTTAAGTAACATAGCTCTAAAACTTACTGCAACAAAGTTAGAGGGCGCCAAAGTCGTCAAATACATTTTTTGGCAATGATTTGCATTTTTTAGTGTCAAATAATTTTTTTTTATGATCGCAAATTTTTTTAAAGTAAAGAGCATAAAAAACCTACAAAATTCATGTGGACTTTTTTTTTCTACGATGCACTGTTTAGGAGATATAGTGCATTTAAACCTCTTCGTTGGCATTGGCGCACTTCTGTGTCAAAGTTTTTCGTGTCCAGCGCGGCATTGACGCATTTCTTCGTCAACTGCTTTTTACCTATCTATGTAACCTACTCCAACTTGAAATTTGAGCGACACTTAGGGGTTTTCGGGTACGCTGAATCCGTATCTGAAGTCAAAATTTAAAAATTCAAAAAGGCGTTGTCAATTTTGATAGAGACAATATACCCCGGGGTTCTTATTGCAAGTGAAAATCTGAGCTAATAATAATAATCAGACTTGAAGTTTTGAATTACAATGGCTCATCAATTTTTCATTTCATCGTTACCAGCAAATTATAAATTCGAAATCACATTAAAATGATCATTTACAATAATTTTCGATGCTCATTTCATCCCTAAAACCAGTGAGTATGAATTTTCAGAAGAAACAATTTCTTGCACATTATGGGCACTTTCTATCGAATTCCGTGTGCCAACGAAGGGGTTAAGACTTACCTGAGAAAATAATGTAAGTAACCACTTACCTGCATTACAGTCTGACTTCAAGATGCGTACAAATTCAATATCCATCTTCAAGAACAATGAATGAAATATTGCGATCGTAAAAAAAAATTATTTGACCCTAAAAATGCAAAAAACTGCCGAAAAAATGCATTTGTCGACTTTGGCGCCCTCTAACTTTGTTGCAGTAAGTTTTAGAGCTATGTTACCTGAGCATAAAGTTATAGACAATTTAATCGTCTTTATTTTTTGTTCAATAAAATTTTCTGTGCGACCTACGGTTTAGCCACAAAATCAAATCAAAAACTTTTTTGAGTTTCTCAAAAACGGGGGGGTGGGGGGATACAACTTTCTGGATTTAAGCTTTTTTAATGGACCACTAACTTCTGACAAAAAATCAGAGCTTGGGTCATCGTTCGAGAGTTCAGACCCTTTTTGATGCCAGATTGACTGTATTATATACCTTTTTATTATTGAGAGTTGTGATATACCTAAAATGAATCATTTATTTTTCACAGAAACTATCAATATGGCGCTATATAAAAATTTCCATTATTTTACATTATTTCATACTTCCATTTTCATAGTCTAATACATTCCCATATCACTATTTAAATTTGATAAAAAATAAAGGTCCTTGGAAAATTCATGACAATTATTAGAATCCCAGCTATACGCAAAATCAACCAGAAATATATGGCATCGCGAGTAGCCGCCAACGGAGCTTCTGTTCAATAAATTATGGAATCGAATTAAACTTTTGTTGATCGTACCTAAATTGCAGTTTCAATACAGAGCGTAACGAGTGAATTCAGTGCGTAGCATTTAAGTAATTGATTTTATTTCGAATTTTCCTTTAGGTACCTAGTCCAAATATACTACTTTTCAACATTTTATTCGTAGGTTCACTTAGTTTCACGAAAGATAAAGCCACCTGAAGTTGAAACATTGACAATCCCAGAAACCAAATTCTGTCTTGTTTGTCTACGTCGCTTAGTAACAACTAAGGAGGTAGAACGAATATTTATACCGATTGGTTTTGACAACAAGTTCGCGCATACGACTGCAACTTCAGGTGGCTACTTCTCTCGTGAAACGAAGTCTGCTAGATATAATAAACGCTGGATGCAGTGTTCAAGAATCATAGATATTATTTGGTATCATTTAAGGTGATTAATATCAGAAACACTCTAGCAACTTTCTAAGATAAGATAACAACAATTTAGCTTTTATTTTACAAACATTACAAGCTATATTGCTATAATTGATTTATAATTTAAAAGGCAAAATAAACAGTTTTAAAGATTAAAGCTAACTTTTCGGCATATGTGACCCTGATCAATATTTTATCATAAAATTGTTACTTGTATACACTTCGGGGGGTGTACCGTGCTAACAAACCGAAATTTCTCCAAAAATAACCAAACATTTTGTATATCTGGAATTATAGGACCCGCTGTACTCACTCTAGTCAACTGAAAATCAATAGGATACATCTGTGAGACACCTTGGACAAAATTGATCATTCTTATACTCGGAGGTTGTATCGTGCTAACAAACTGAAAATTCTCCAAAAATGACAAAAATTTGGTACTTCATGTACCATAGCAACCGTTGTACTGACTTTAGTGAGCTGAATATCAATAGGGTTCATCTTTGAGACGCTCTGAATAATATCCAATCATAAAGTTGGTCACTTGTATATACCCCGGAGGCTGTATCGTGCTAACAAACTAAAACTTCTCCAAAAATTACAAAAATATCGTACTTAAAGTACTGTAGCACCTGTTGTATTGGCTCTGGTGCGCTGAAAATCAATAGGGTTCATCAGTGAGATGTCCTTAATAATATTCAATCATAAAATTGGTGACTCCGGAGCTCCGGAGGCTGTATCGTGCTAACAAACTGAATTTCTCACAAAATGACAAAATGTCGTACTTCAAGTATCATAGCACCAGTTGTACTGGCTCTGGTGAGCTGAAAATCAATAGGGTTCATCTGTGACATGTCCTTAGCAATACTCAATCATAAAATTGCTGACTTATTGCACTCTGGAGGCTGTATCGTGCTAACAAGACATGTAAGGAAAAGTGGCCGACGACAACGACGACGATGACGACGACATACACCCAGGATATTTTTCTAAAAACCGTTTTTTCGTGTTGTTGTTGATGGAAAACGTGAAAATAACTCAAAAAAATTTCAAAATTCCAACTTTTTTTGGGGTAAACCAATACTTTACTCGCATATAGATAGGTTGGGTGGAAAAGTGAAAATTTATACAAATATTTTATTTAGGTACATTAATAATTCAAGATTATCAATTCAGGTGAAGCTTGAGAGTCGAGCTTAGCGTCTCTCTAAACCGATTTATTCCTAAAAATTTGTCTTTTATTCCTAATACAACAACATAAAAGCCCAAAAATTTCATTATCTTTTTTATAATGAAATTTCTCTAACTGATCTACTTCAGATAATACAAACATTAGGTTAACTTGATTCACAATTACATAGGAAATAAAAACCTACGCGAATCCAGATTCTCTGTAATATTGTGGTTATCTTAACAGATCTAAGTACATTACATGTTACAAAAATTTTAAATGGCCAGTATATCTTTTATATTTTAACCTTCCAAACAAAACTACTTTATAAACTCCAACATTACGCTACTACGTTATGTTTTTAACTGTTATAATATTCAGTCTTCTAAAATTGATTTGGAAAAGGAAAATAATTGTAGGTCTAAAATATAATTCATATTTAATGGACGGTAGGTCACCAAGGTACAATGAGGAGAGTGGTTTAGTGAGGTGAAAGTCCCACACAAATCCACAGCATTGCACTGCCCGCTGTTGGAAATGGCTTCCACCCCATCTCCGGGCAAAAAAAGGTCAGCATATCATTGTCTGAACTTCATTATTCTGTCAATAACAGTTTTCAACAGTTTGTAAATATGGTGGAATTTTCAGTATGGTTTATTCATGACTGACAAATTACATAAAGTAAAGTCAGTTAAACACTATTTAGAAGGCATGATATTGTTTTCTGCAACATGACTGTTGATAAATAATTAGGTACTTGAGGTGTTAATTCTCTTATTTGTCTGTTTTTATTTTTATTTCATCGATTTATTCGTTTAAATAATATTGTTCATATTCAATACTCTATCGAAATTCTTATATTCCTAATAATGGATAAGTATTTTAAATAATTATAGTAAATGACCCACATGAATGGAGAACAGTTGGTTTATTTGACAGCAATGCTTGTACATTGTTATTGGTATAGAATTAATTCTCACAATAAAATCACGAATTCTTGAGTGCTCAATATTTTTAGACTAAATTTTAAATTATACTTATTTGTCTGATAGTGTATAAACAAACATATAAGTCAGGTATATATTTACTTTTCTGAAAAAACTGTTCTTCATTTGAGCACACTATTTTATACAGATTTTCCGTATCATTGAAATGATAATCTATGGACATTTTTCTGATCGTATTCAACATTTGAATTGAAGACATATATTTTGCTGTGCAGAAGGATTCTTATCAACGTTACATATAATCTCTTTTATTATACAGGCTTATTATATACGCATCTATATTAGCTTGACTTGTATGTAACGGAATCTTTCAACTTAATTTTCATGAATATCAAGAATTCTGATTTGAAAATTTGCACAGGGCTGATGCCATGATGCCAATACAATAATCTCATAACTTCATGTTAAGGTATTGTCTAGTATCATCAGAATAATACAAATTTTACTTTAACTCGAGCTTCCGCCAAATATTTAAATAACATCGTTTGAACATATTAATAAGATATTGAATATTAAAGATTAAAATCGCCAAAGTATTTTTTTTCTACGTACATTTTGAAATTTAGTTGAAGTATTAACTAACAAAATTTATTATTATAGACATCCTTTAATTAATATTTAAAATAATTTGAGATTTTGAGGAAATAAATTATAGTTCAAGCAAACTAAAATAATACACTTTAAAATAAAATCAAAAATATATAATAATGTTTAAGTATAGGAGAGTTTGTGTTACTGCAATAGAAAATTCAACAATCGATTATGACTAATTAATTTTGAATAAGTTAGATATAAAAATTAAGACATTAACAAAAAATTCAAATATAGTAAAAATGCGTGGGGTGTTTGATATTAAATGTGAGAATCATTTTATTAACAAAATTAGAGTTATTATGAAAATATAGTTAATTGCACCCCACGCTTTTTTACTATATTTGAATTTTTTGTTAATATCTTAATTTTTATATTGATCCTATATTACAAATTAATTAGTCATAATTGATTATTGGATTTTCTATTGCAGTAACAGAACCTCTCCTGTACTTCAATTTGCTATTAAAGCTATTTTTTTAAGCTATATTTTTTTGTGAATATTTCGTATGCTCAATTGAACTCTTTTCACTAAATCTTTACTACATTCATTACAAATAAAATTGTAAAAAATTCTATTGGTTCATCATTGGGATTAATAAATTTTGCGAATTAGCAGGTACAAGCATCTAAGGAGGAATTATTATGAAGATAAACGATATTTCTTCCAGTTTGTATCCTAATAAACAACTTTGAATATATTTATTTTACTGTCATTATCAAACTGAAGCTACAAATTTTTACAGCCGCTCTGAAACAAGTTTTAGTTCCATCCCAAGACGATAAAAAGGTATAGGTCGACACTTTAATATTAAATTCTTATCAATTAAACCTGCATTGGAAATTGATGACATAGTAAGTGGAGAACCAGCTTAGGTAGGTAATTAATGATACTTATCTTATTGGCATTGATTATATGATTTAACGGTGAATGTTCTAAATTCCATTTTATTATTGTATCTATGCCTTGCAGTACCTGGCCGATATTATACGGGTAATTTACGTGGTTTCCGTATTGAAAGAAGTAGCAAGTGTCTTTGGCATATTTTTCAGTTTGTGAATCACAATTAATTGTAAGAATCTAATTAACAGAAGAAATATAAGTCGGCCTTAAACGAATAAAAAAAATTTGTTACAACTATTTTTATACTGAAGAATGACAGTGGTAAACACCAGATATTTGATATAAATTTGTTTCATCGCAAGCCTACTTATTGAAATGTCAATTTTCATCGGCAATATTGATTTTGAAATTGTTAAATTCGACTTTTTAATCGATGTTTTCCTTTGCCTTGATATTGAATTTCGATTTTTGGTTGGAACTAGGTATGTTCATGAATATACGCTATCACACTTCCAACGAATAAATAATTATTTCTGTGCATTTATAAGCATTCAATAACATATTTTCATTTTACTAATCGCAATAAACCTGTGCATATTCCAAGCATTCTACTAAAATAGGTATAATTCGAAGATATTACAATTATTAAGGGCCAGTTTCACCGCCTTCTGATAAGTGTCGTGTAGCTTTCGTCACTTTCTTACTTTATATCAGTGACAAAGACAACATTTGTTAATGAGTTACCCGACACTTCTCAGAAGGTGGTGAAACTGGCCCTAAAACTCATTAATTCGACTAACAATGTAAACGAATTAATACATTCCCGAAAGTAGGGTTCCCACTTCTTTATTCAAATTGTAAATATCAATTATGTTTTCATATCAGTTTTCGAAAAATTTGGTCATGAAATCGGCTCTAATTTTTTGAAATTAGTATAAATATTTCTTGTCCCAACTGTTACACATAGGATTTAAGAGTTTGCAATCGTGTTTCATTTATTGTTTGTGTAGATGTAATTAACTATTTTAGGTATTTCCCATTCGTCTCATAATATTCACTGAAACTTTTAATATCCATACATTCAACGGAAACACTAAACAATCAGTAAAAGTAAACATGGTCTTTATGAATGAAATAAAAAAATGGTTCTTCATATCATATCGTATTGTTTATTTCTGTTAGATTATAGTGGTATTTTGATTACTAATTCATTCAAAATATTTAAATATTTACGTCTTAATCAAATTTGTAATAATATAACATCCTGTAATCGTCACTTTTTTTAGGAAATATGATTAATTCGATTTGTAAATTTTTATTTTCAACTTAACTAATCTGAGAATATATATATATATATATATATATATATATATATATATATATATATATATATATATATATATTATATTTAACAGTTTTTGAAGAATTTAGCACAATTTTATTTAGATAGATACGTACAGTTCAATTTCAATACGAATTAGGTACTTTGTATTTATTATACAATAATTGTTGGCAAAATTTTCATTATTTCTTTGGGATTAACGTTTCGCAATCTTGTTATGCATTGATAGAAACCGGTGTATCAGATTAATATCTATTTTATAATGATATTGCTTAGAAAACTATCTTTGGTAATAAAAAATTGAAAAACTTACAAGAAACATACTAGGTTCCAGCACCATGTAAAAATCAGTCATCAATCAGGTTATCGCTGAACTAACAATTTTGTAAATATAACCATATCACAAATAAAAAATCACTATTAAATTCTTTCAATAGGTAAAATATAAACAAAATCCACACCCACCACCATAAACGATGTCCATTATTCCGTTTCCGGGGGTAAATTTCCGCGAAAATTCATCGGTCACTTTCACAGTCGCAAATTCGTAAACTCGTCATGTACACGCGCAAGGCGCAACTTACATACAATCGCGCATCAAGCTTCGAGTTTCACGGCCTGACTGGAACTGACGCGAATGGTCTCGCGACGTGCAATCACCGAATGGGATGAATAGAGGGAGGTCCAGGGACGGCGCAAGCCTATACACTTTTGGCATTCACAGAGAACTACCACTTATGGCCGCGTAACAGTTAAAATTAAATGAGCATATTTAAGTGATTATACGGACGTTTAAATGGATAAATAGCGATAGCGGTGTGTAAATTAAAGCGGAAATGTTTTGAAATATCTCAGTAATCAATAGTTTTGATGAGATGTTATAAAACCAGCAAATTAATTCAGATATTCTGAATGTTTTCTCCTCGTGTTTCTGGTTTCTCATTAAAATATTTATTAGGTATAAAAACAATTTATTTTTTGAATGTTACAATTTATTTAGTGTATAAACTAGATCTGAGTTATAGTTTTTTACCCGGTTATTTGACCTTGAACGGTGACGATTTTCTGCAATATTGCTTATAGGTATTTAGGTTACTGGCCAAATTTTACATTGAAAATATCAACAGGATTTGCTATGTCACGAAAAAACCGCCGTCCAGGATATTCTGGGAATTTACATTTAAGCTGCAACAAATTAGTAATACCTAAGTGCATATATTCTAATCAATTATATCTCTAATATCTGTTTATTTCCTCTTCAACAAAGAATAATAAGTGAATCAAAGGGGACTATTTACAAACACAATACTGATATCACAGGAATTATAGATCACACATAGACATTGATCAATCTTAAAGGCACTAAATTATTTCAGTTACTATATTGGCATAATTATCCTCTATACTTGCGTGGACTTTGAACTCATTTAATTTGCCAGATCATGTCAAGTGATTTTTGCGATATTTGAAGTATATAGATTGAACAAATACTCTGCCTAGTATGTCTCTAATGTTTAGCAACGAAGACAGTTTTTTCTTCCTGTTCCCCTCTTTCCTCCATCAATCTTACTCTGAATAACAAGGCGCTGGAACTCATAATGTTCTCCTCTGATAATATGACCTAAATAATATATTTTTATCTGCTTTATCACTTCAGAACTTCTTAATTTCGCATGTTGTCTACCCACGATAATCTTAGCAAACAATACATCTCGAATTCTTTTAATTTATTAACATAAGTTGGCTCTACACCATACAGAATAACTGACCAATCATAACATTTTAGAGTTCTGTATCTCAGTTTAAAGTTAAGATTTTTATTAGTGAGGAGTTTTCCGAGTTTAAAGGAAGGTTGTTCTTGCATCTAATCTCTTGTTCTGGACTCCAACGTTGGTTTAACATACATCCAAGATATTTAAATTGCAACACTTGTTCCATATTCATCCCATGTAACTGTATGACCGTAACCTTCGTTTTTTTATTGGTTTTCAAGCCTAGTCTTGTGCTAATCTTGTGCTTCCTTCATTTACATTATCCAGTAGTTCCTGGAGATCGTTTGCAATATCTTCGATTGTTACAGTATCATCTGCATATATAATATTGTTAATGGGCATGCCGATAATTTTAATGCCTATATGGTTATCTGAGATCGACTAAAAAATACTTTTTAGGAGTAGAGATTGAATAACATCGGTGATAAAATGCAGCCCTGTCCAACTTATTTTTTATATTTCAAACTACTCGGTTGTTGACAAGTTGCTCAGTCGAATAACTGCTTTCTGGTTCCAGTACAAATTGCTTATTAATCGTATGTCTTCACCATCTAGTCCCAAGTCTTCTAGCTATTGTATTAGAACTTTATCTAGAGCTTTTTCGTAGCCAGTAACACACATGAAAAGATCCTTTTTATAATCTTGGCAGTTTTGTACCAAGGTTTGTAAGCTGAATATTACTTATCTTGTTTCAAAACCGTTCTTACACCCAAGCTGACTGTTGCCCCTGTCTTCTTCGCATTTTTAATTTATGTACTTGTATGTAAAATTCGCAAAAAGAGTTTCAAGAAATGACCCATTTAAATTTTAAGACGGTAATCTTTGAATGTTTTTGCACTACTTGATTTTGGTAAATCTTGTTAAAGGGTTAACAATTATTTTTATATTCTGTTCATTAATAAATTTGAATATCTCAGAAAACGTATTGTCAGATCCTGGAGTTCTGTTATATTTCATAAGCTTAACTGAATGTCTGATTTCACTTTCTAATATTCTTGATCCTGTTAGTTCTCTTATTTGAACCGATGCATTGTTTGGTATGTGATCATTAAGAAGCTTAGTCGCGAATTCCTTCCAGATTTCCGAAATTATGTCTGCATCTGCTACAATTGTATTGTTCTCATCCCTAATAACCAGTATTGGATTTTTCTGGTAAAACCCAGCTATTTCCTTAACTTCATAAGGTAGGTTGTGTAATGTTTTTCTTATTTAGTTAAACAGTGAATGGGTGGGATAATTTTTAAACACACGGTATGGCTACTTACGAATTTATTTAAACACTAAACTACTCACTAACACTTAATTTATGTACACTTAAATTTAATTTATATACACGCAGCCTCAATTATTAATTTATATCAACACTTTACTGTTCGCTATTTCGGTGTATTCTTGTTTATTTGTCGAGATCACTTTATCAACTAAACTAACTCTCCCCGGTCGGTCCCTTATATATTACTGCCTTTTTCACTAGATAATTCTAGATTGCGGCTCACACAAAAACAATTGGCTTTCTGGCATTTTCTAGATAAGACGGGTCCAAAAAACAATGTCTAGATAAGATAGTCACGATCGTAAACAGTTCTAAGAAATCCCTACGCATCCGCCATAAATTTAACTTTCATACATGGCTAGACAGAGTCTGATTCAGGGTCTACACTAGTGTGCTATTTCGTAATAGTTGTATTAAGACGGTTGAGATGTTCAGCTTCTTCGCATTTTCCGGTAACACGTTTTTCCTTCGCCTTCCTAATTTCGTTTCTGATTCTTTTTTGTAAGTCTTTATATGACTTACTGTCATTTCGAATTTTACATTTTCTTCGTTCCTCCATTAGTTCCAATATTTCTTGGGTCATCAATTCATTCTTTGTTGTCTATTTATCATTTTGTAGATTACTGTTTTATATGAAACTTAACGTTTCTAGTTAATTTCGCAAAATATTGATAATATTTTAAAAGTTGACAATTGTTTCGATAATAAATATCATCGTCAGAATGACAGAAGTTACATTTCATTTGAAGCCTATCTGATGTTTAACAATTATTTTGGCTAGACCAAGAAGTGACCTAGCTAGTAATTGAGTTAATATATTTTAATAGAAAAAAGAAGAAGATGTGATGTTACAAATATCAAAGCTTAGATATCATTAGACCTATGGAGATATCCTGAATATCTTTTATCCAATTAAGATCAGTATAACTGTGCAATGATATAGAAAATCAGGAAAACTATATCTGCCGATCTTTACAATTACCACTTAAGAAGACAGTTTAAAAGTGGAGAGCTCCCTAGATTTATCTGTTCATTGACAACTTGATATTGTGGGTTTCTCAATGAACAGATAAATCTAAGGGGGTTCTCCACTTTTAAACTGCCTTCTTAAGTGATAATTGGAAAGATCAGCAGATATAGTTTCCCTGGTTTTCTATATCATTGCACAGTTATACTCATCTTAATTGGTGAAAAGATATCCAGGATATCTCCATAGGGCTAATAATATCTAAGCTTTATTATTTGTAACATCACATCTTTAACTTGTTTTTCTATTAACATATATTGAGTCAATCACTAGGTAGGCCACTTCTTGGCCTAGCCAAAATAATGATTAAACATCAGATAGGCTTCAAATGAAATGTAACCTCTGTCATTCTGACGATGATATTTAATATCGAAACAATTGTCAGTTCTCTTAGAATTTTTAAAATATTTTCAATATATTGTGGAATTAACTAGGAACATTAAGTTTCATTTAAAACAGTAAAATGAGTAGATTCCACGAACTAAGGGTCGAGACAGTTAATTTCATTTTGTATATATTTTTCGTTTGAGTTTTCAAAGAGTCCCGTTAAGTTGGCCCAACAATCTTGAACGTCATTTGGCGAAGTAATGGTGCCAAGTTGATTATTTAAGTATTTTGTATATTCATTCTGTATAAGAGGACCCGTGTTGCTCCGCAGCATTAGGATAGACATAAAATCATTTTACAGTACTTCCATCCAGACAATATTAGCAGTGCGTCGACCGCAGTAGTTGGAAGAAATTGAAGGTAAAGTTGATTGTGAACACCTAACTTTCCTCAAACTCAACGAATAATAGTTAATAGCTCAAAAGAAAGGGCTTGATCCACTGAGTGCTCTTAGACTTGTGTCAACAGCATACGTTAATTAGAACTCTAGGTATAGAGGTTTGAGTGAAGGAACATCTTGAAAAAATTGAGTGTAAAGTTGATTGTGCACGCATAACTTTCCTCAAGTGTTAGTTTGTTGTAAGTTGTATGTCAGTGTCTGGTTTTTTAGTGGATATTACCTACTTAATCAAATAACGTCCAATTAGTGATAATAGTGCCTGTTAAGATAGCTGCGAATTAGTTCTACAAAAATACAGTAAGTGTTAAATTAAGTTCTACTAAAAACACTGAGACAAAATCTAATTTGTAGGTTATGTTCTGTCAAAAATGACTTCTAGAGGACGGAAACTTTTAGAAAATGTGCTCTAAAAAAGCAAAAGAAATAGATTTAAATTCCAAGGATTGCATTTTTTTAAGTTCAAGCAGTTGTACTACTGTAGCAGAATTACCCGATGAAGAGAAACGCTTAGACGTTAGCGGTACAAATATAATTTCAAACTCTGATGCTGTAGATAAAAGCTCAGCAATTGTGATTCCCATTGTGAATGATTTTGAATTATGTAATGTCATTTGCTCAACTGTAAAAACACAAAACAATATATCGAGCTGTTCAATAGTTGTCGACAGTGGTTCTCCTATAATTTCTTACATGAATTTAACTGATATTCCAATTATATTTCAGACCAATCCCAATGAAATTGTTTACCAAATCAGGGACAGTGGTGGCGTACTCACACAAGTTATAAGTGAAAACGATCTAGAGCAAATTCGGGCAGATACCTTTTTTAATAATGCTACATCTGATTTAGAAAATCACTGTGAGCATGGAATTGTATTAGAACATATTCAGAATCCGGCTACCAATAATAACAAAAGTAGTGGCGAAGCTTCAATTTCCATGGGTGCTTTAGCATGTCCATCCGAACACAACAAACCTCAAGTGATACAACAAAAGCAGGCAACCTTCGAAAGCGAAGACAATTTTTATATAAGCCTACAGAGAGACGTGAACTAACAAAAAAGAGAATAAAATTTTTGCATTTTAGTAAAAATGCATGTCCTATGAAATGTAAAATAAACTGCTCAAAAGAAATATCTGAGGAAAGGCGTTTACAAATAAACACATAATACTGGGACTTTGCAACTGGGCAAGAACAAAAAGCGTTTGTTCTTGGATCTATAAGCAGAACAGAAGTAAAGCGCAGAACAGTAGGATCCAATTCTCGACGATCTGTAACAAATCAGTACTTTTTTAAAAACCAACATGGAAAATCTGTACGTGTGTGCAAGACTTTTTTTCTGACCACTCTTGTTTATGCCAAAACCAATGACAAAATATTGCAGAATCAATCTAAAGAAAATAGACTCTCTCCAGCTTCCGATAGAAGAAAAGGACGAATACCGGTAAACAAAGTAGATTATACAGTAGTTCAAGATCACATTGAATCATTTGAGTCTAATGTGGCTCATTATAGACGAGAACATGCCCCAAATAGGAGGTACTTGCCAAGCGATTTAACTGTGATACAAATGTATCATGATTTTGTCAAGAAACACCGTAATTTCAAATGCTCGTATGATTTATGAAGTGTCTAAGTTAAACATATTTTTTGTGAAACTTGGGTACGAGGAATGCGACCAGTGTGAGCATTTCCACCTTCAGCCACACAATAAGGAAAACCTGGAACAAGATTGAGAAGATTGTCAGATTTGGGCTACGCATATTAAAAAAGCTGAGGTAGCCAGGAAAGAATACAGAAAGGATGCAGAAAAGAAGTTACAATATGAAATAATCTACTCTGTGGACTTCCAAAAAGTGATTATACTGCCACGTTGTGACATGTTTAAATCAGTTGTGTTTACTCAAAGGTTATCTGTTTATATGAAAGTTTTGTACCTGTCGGTAAGAAAAGCAAGTTACAGTCTGTAGCTTGCTTGTGGCATGAATCAGTACAAGTGTAATGTGATGTGAAAAGTGTCGTATTGTCGATGGACAATTGCACCTCCTAATACAAGAACTGGACTTTTAACACTTTTTCAGTATTTTGTGTAAACTGTCGTACTATTGGTGTGGAAACTATACAAATAAAGTACTTTGAACCTGGATATACATTCATGTTGGCAGATTCCTTCCACCATCGTGTCGAGAAATCCTCACATCGAATGAAAAAAGTATATGACTTCACCGACTTTCAAACTGCTGTGCAGAGCTCTACACCAAGAGTCACTGCTATTGAAATGGAACTGAAAGACTTCCTTCAGCGTAAAGACTACTCAGCAATTGTGAACGGCCATATCTTTATAGCATGGTACAGGTTCAAGCTGAACGAGGGCAGCTACTTCTTACTTACAAGAGTAAACTAGATGGACCCTGGAAACAACTTGAGTTTTTAAATTCCAAAATTGTGGAAACGAGAATTTCTTTACCAACACCTAACTTGAATCCACGAGGAATTTCTAGACAGTGTCAAACGTCAATCATAAATAATCTGCTGCAGAGCCAGTATAGTATTGTTCCAGAAAATCGGTTTACGTTTTGGTATGAACTTCCTTTGACAAGACAAGACAAAGATTAATCAATACTTATATTCATGATATATACTATTGTTACATTTTAGTTTTCTGTTAATAGTTTTCCTTTCTAATAAAAATAAACGTTTTATTTTTGCAACAATGATTAAGTCATAGTTTCTCAAGATAAATATTTTTAGCATAGGATAAGATGGAATCAGATGCCATTATATAATAATAGGTTTAACGTTTTCTACGGGTTTACTTACTAGGCTTCATAGCAGTAACTACAACTTACTTGGTCAATATGGCCGTATCTGTGTAGATACCACCATAATAATCTAGTACACTGCAGTTACGATCGAAATGGTTTTCCATATTTGAATTCTGCAGAAAAAAGTGAGTTAAAAAATCAAAAGCAAGTTTTTACACAAAATAATATAGAAATGGCAATAAATCAAAATAGAGTTCTTGTTTTCTCAATTATAGCTATGCTGCAATTACCCCCTTTGTGCTTAGCCCGGCAGTATAATAAACCTGCTTTCTTGAATTAGATTTAAAGAGGAAAATGGATGACGTACATCAATCTTCATAATGTATGGAGTTGTCAATAAAGATAGTGATCCACCGCCTTCCTAGACATATCTCAGGCTTTCGATAAAGTGTAGCATAATGAACGGCAAGATAAACTTAGAAGCTACTCCTCCATCCCCACTATCAACTCCTCAAATCATATATGACTAACAGACACTTCAATGTGATATACAGCAATTACCTTAATGGTATTCAACATATATACTCTGACGTTCCACGAAGAAGTGTCTTAGAGCCTATTCTGTACCTGATGTACACAGCAGATTTATCTACTTCAAGATCCATGCTCAAAGCAACATATGCTGACGACACTGCTGTGTTAGCAGCTAGTATCTCATACTGATCCAAGAATGGCTTCTTATATCATATCACCTACTCTAAAAAATTACAGTGCTGGTTGAACACATGGCGCATCACAGCAAATGAAACAAAGTCGATTAACGTAACATTTACGAAAAGAAATATGCCTACCAGTAAAAAATAACAATTATCAACTTCCACAAGCAGAAGCAATTGGATAGGTGTCTCACATGGAGGAAACAAATGTTTACGAATCATCAACAAATACTTATAAAACTACATAAAATGTACCAGCTTATTGGTCGAAAATCAAAACTGTCTTTGGACAACAAAATTTTGTTATACAAAACTATTTTAAAATCAATGTGGAAGTTCGGCATACAACTATGAGGTTACGGCAGTAGCTCCATTACCACCATCCTTCAGAGGGTTCAAAACAAAGTTCAGCGTGCAAAAGTTAAAGTAACCCATCCATTGTTTGAATGCCAAATATTGTGAAAGAGTGACAGTGCACTCCAATGCAGCTAAATGTTCGCGATATCAGTGCGAAAGTTGAAACGCCTGTTGGAATGAACACTGCTAAGTAAAGACATAGAAACTTTAAAAAATATCTAGAATAAAACTTAGAATTAGATAATTTAAAAGAGGTTACTCACTGGAGTAATTCTCTATAAGACATCACCATCATAAATAAACGCTTATTGCCTAAGGGGCAGACTACTCTCACAGTTTAAAAAAGAAAAAAACATGTCAGAGGATATTTTGGTGAAGACCGAAACTGAGCCGAAACAAATCCATCATGAATAAACGATTATTGCCTAATGGGCAGATTACTCTCATAGTTAAAAAAAACAAAAAAACATGCGGGATGATATTTTGACCCGATACACTTTATGCATTGAAAATAAAGCACAAATGAATTTATATATATATATATATATATATATATATATATGTATATATATATATATATATATATATATATATATATATATATATATATATATATATATATATAAAACAAGCAACAAAGAACAAAGAGATTAGTGGGTATTGCACGCAAATAGAAAAAGGGACTACTAAAAAGAGTGATAACCGCAGACATGCATGTTCCTGGCTCACTAGCCGTTCTCAGTACGGTACAACCAAGAAAGGGTGTGAAACCTGGGAGCAAAGGTGAATGAAGCATGAGAGAAAATATAACAGAATTCAACAGGATAGTCAAACGCAACATTTGTGTCATTAATGAAACAACAACAAGATGTACGAATAGTGCGTGACATATGAACAACAAACAACAAAGAGATTAGTGGGTATTGCACGCAAATATATATTTCTATTTCTTGAGTTCTTAAGGATCAGTCAGAAATAAAAAAAACATTCTAGTGAGTTTTTATTCACATTTTTGTTTTTAACGTTTCGAACTTTCAGTGTCCTTCATCAGAACATGATTTACTACAAAGAGACAGTTTACAGTTAAAAGATTATACAATATGAAAACTTCTTTTCAAAAACATACCACAAAACAAATTCTTGCAAGTGCATGTCATTTAGCATCAAATAAAACACTTTCACAATGACGCTACAATATATTATGTTGCAATATCACAAATTCTGTTGAAAAACCAAAATTAATCGACTATAAGTAGAACTGGTATGTGTATCGTATACATCAGCTATTATTAAAAAAATTAGCAAAATAAACTCATTTTAGGTGATTAATTTTTAAAATTGATACGTATTTGATTAAATTAAAATTAACTCATTTCCTTCTTTATCGTTTATTTTATTTTTATTAGAATTCTTCTTACGATTCTGTATTGGAGAGCAAAATTTGGCCCAAGACTAAGAATGTCTACATCATAGTCGGGAATTATAGCGTCAGTCAGCTTTTTGATACAGCTAAATGTATCTTTTGTTGGTTTTTTATTGTTCTTATTTAGGAGATCAATTTTTTAAATATTTTTGACGCTATGCTTCTGAAGGACTGCTTCATTTTTTTTAGATTCCCTTGATATAAAATAGTCTAAAGTTTGTTGTCGTAAAATAACAGAAAATAACCGGGTTGGTATTATTTTGGTTAACGTGTTTATGTTAACGTCTGTATCTTCAACTTATAACAAAATTTTGAAGTTGATACTTTCATGATCAAATTGAAATTAATCTTAGATGAGATTTTTGAATCAGATTTGGCATCAATAGACCGTTTGTTTTTTTGGATTTTCATCATTTCGTGGAACTGTTTTTTGGATGGTTCTCGGTTCGTAGTATTTTTGTGTTGTCATAGTTAAAGTGTGTTGTCATAGTTAAAGTGTGTTTGTGTTCAGAAACGTGATTTTTAAGAGCTGTCTTGTTTATATTTTTGCATTTGGGGCCATTTAGGCGGTTTTTTAAATATTGGCTAGTATGCCCAATATAGACACCTTCACAATCTTTACATGGAATTTCATATATAACGTGGTATTTTTTGTTCTTGGGAATTTTTTATTTTAGTTTGCTAAAATTAGATTTTAGAAGATTATGTACCTACTCTATAAGTTACTGTTATGTCATGTTCCTTAAACATGCTACTAACTTTTTCTGAACGTCCCACAATGATCATATTATTATTTTTTTGGATTAAGATGTTTATGTTATCGTCTGTACTTTCAACTCATAAACAATTTTTGAAGTTGATACTTATTTGATTAAATTAAAGTGAATCTTTGATAAGTTTTTTGTATCAGATTTGGTATTGATAGAATGTTTGTTTTTATGGATTTATATCATTTCGTAGAACTAACTCTCTTTCACTTTTCCGGCAATCCTATCTACGATGCGAGAAAAGTATTGGTTTACCCCAAAAAAAGTTGGAATTTTCGCTTTTTTTTGAGTTATTTTGAGTGAGAAAAAAAGAAAAAGGGTTTTTAGGAAAAACATCCTGTATTTATATCGTCGTCGTTGTCGTTGTCGTTGTCGTTGTCGTTGTCGTTGTCGTTGTCGTTGTCGTTGTCGTTGTCGTTGTCGTTGTCGTTGTCGTTGTCGTTGTCGTTGTCGTTGTCGTTGTCGTTGTCGTTGTCGTTGTCGTTGTCGTTGTCGTTGTCGTTGTCGTTGTCGTTGTCGTTGTCGTTGTCGTTGTCGTTGTCGTTGTCGTTGTCGTTGTCGTGGTCGTTGTCGTGGTCGTTGTCGTTGTCGTTGTCGTTGTCGTTGTCGTTGTCGTTGTCGTTGTCGTTGTCGTTGTCGTTGTCGTTGTCGTTGTCGTTGTCGTTGTCGTTGTCGTTGTCGTTGTCGTTGTCGTTGTCGTTGTCGGTGTCGTTGTCGTTGTCGTTGTCGGTGTCGTTGTCGGTGTCGTTGTCGTTGTCGTTGTCGTTGTCGTTGTCGTTGTCGTTGTCGTTGTCGTTGTCGTTGTCGTTGTCGTTGTCGTTGTCGTTGTCGTTGTCGTTGTCGTTGTCGTTGTCGTTGTCGTTGTCGTTGTCGTTGTCGTTGTCGTTGTCGTTGTCGTTGTCGTTGTCGTTGTCGTTGTCGTTGTCGTTGTCGTTGTCGTTGTCGTTGTCGTTGTCGTTGTCGTTGTCGTTGTCGTTGTCGTTGTCGTTGTCGTTGTCGTTGTCGTTGTCGTTGTCGTTGTCGTCGGTTTGATGATACATTTTTTTTAATCCAAACCATTGTCTCGTCTTATAATTTGACGTGCACTTGCAAGCTCTTGTTTTGTGGTAAGCTTTTTAAAAAGAAGTTTTCATATTGTATATTCTTTTAACTGTAAACTGTCTCTTTGTAGTACACAATTTTCTGATGAAGGACACTGAATGTCCGAAACGCCAAAAACAAAAATTAAGAGCTTCACTTATCCCCCTATTTTTTTGTAGCTACGATTATATTAATTATTGTGAGAAACAGTATAATTATCAAACATGAAGAAAACTCAGTAGAGTTCTATCGCGCCATTCAAATTACCTTGAAAATTATGTTGTGAATTTTGAAATCTATATTAATATTTTGTCAATCTCTTCAAATTATGTATTCAAGTTATTATTATTATCGCTGGAATGTGAAATTATAACAAACACAAATTAATGATTTCAGGAATTTTTAATTATAGAAGTTTTTTACTGAAATTGTGTATACATATACTATACGTAAGTACAATACAATTATTCTGTAACAATATAACAGTTATGAATTTTTTATTTTATTTTAGGAACCACCATTAATTATAAATTGGTAAAAATGTGAATTTTTCTGCGTAAATGCTCAAAATCAAAGCTTCTGCGCAAATGTTAACAGATATAAGCCGAAATGACAATGGCAACGCAGTTTTTTTATGAGCTTATAAATTGATGCGTACCCTACATCACACAGGAATCGAAGTTATGCAGTCCCAAATAAACTTCTACCATCCAAAATGTCCACAACAATTCGGAAAACCACGAACCATTCAGATTCAAATCTTGATAAATCCGAACATATATCAAACCCAATTATATTTGTTCAATTAGCATTCAGTTTGTATAAATTACTTCATTTATCAAAAATACATGCTTTTTCGTTTTTAATTCTCGAGAAATAATATTATATCCTCTCTCTTTTGACGTTTTCAATCAAATTGACTTTTTTCAAAAAAAAATCCCGGTCAATAATTGATCGTTAAGAATCGTTAGGGAAACTTTTCTTTACAATAATGGATTTTTGCTTCATAATTCAAAATGTACCTGATATTTATATAAAATTGAAACTATTTTTACAAAATGAACTGTTTAAAACTATAATTTGGAATGTTTCTTTCTGTTTTGGTTTATCTTGCTATTAATAACGAAAACTTTTATTTCATAATTTTTTTAAGAAATTTGTGTAAAATAGTGTCGTTTATAATCAATTTGGACATTGCCAAAATTCCAAATTATTACTTATTCCGGACATTCAATTTAATTCTCTAGGCTGTGATCAGAAAAATCTTCAATGTATATTATTACTTATCTAATCGAATACTACTGGTTTACTCAATAAACAATATTTTTCGAATTACCATTACTATATATAAGCTGTAACTGTTCATTCTTACCAATTTTAATGTCCCACGCAAAGCTTCATCTTTTAATTCGAATATTATATACACATTATTACTATTAACGTCCGTTCATTTTTCAGAACACTTTTGTAAACCCATTAACTTATGCATATATTTATTACCATAACTTATTTATTATTTATTCAAATTCCTGAAATACATTGTATAAAATAAAATATTTGCCAACTATAAATATTTGTCATGTCTCAAATGTCTGTCCCTTTTAATTTTTAAAATTTTATTTTTATTCACTTTCTTTTAGATTTCGACACCATAGATATGACCTATTCAAATTGTCAATACGACTTAATACTACCTATAATATGGATTAATATATTTGTATTAACAAACCGATATGGCCATAGCCCCTTCCTTGGAACCGCCCTTGCTTAAATTCTTTCTACAAATTTTATTCAAGGAACAAATTAAGCTTAATGTTTATCATTGTGACAACCAACACATTAAGGCTCTTTCGGCTCTATTTTAAATCTACTCTTATCCAATGAAACAATCATTTTAGTAGGCAACCTTACAGAGTAAATATATTGTATTGTTGACAAATAGTTTAGATTGTTGAAAATCAGTCAATAATTTCATTGTACATTCTGCAAAAAAGTGTTGATTCCATTCAACGTTTGCGAACAATTCGATCGCAGCATAAATAGCCCTTAACAAAAATACGTGGGTTAGGGCTAGTACAGATGACAAGCGCTTAAACGGGTATTTCACTAACGCGCATTTACAGTTACACGAATTTTATATTGAAGGCGTACACATTTTAATGCACGTTTAACGCTGCGCTAGAGTTGTCAGTGCCGTTCAGTTTTGCACGCACTTTCAATGCGTTTAACGTGTTTTGGCTTCACCTGGTTTTTTAAGTCCAGAATGGAAACAGAACTTTTTTTATTATCGAATTTGAGAATTGAGATACACTTTTAAATCTTATCTTTCACGTCTTCAAATGACTTGATTGACATCCTGAAATAGTCGAAAAAGTTTGGTCCATGTAACCTTAGTTTAGTATACAAAGTTATGCACTGGCTCTCACTAATTCGGGATGATAAAATTGAATGCACACAATATTTATCGATATGAAATCACCAAAGACAAAGCTGATATCTTGTCATCTGAACTAGCCCTTAGAACATTGCCGTGCATAATGGAATATTAAAATAATCAATATACTTAAATGAAAGAAAGTGTAGTTATTTAGTGAAGTGATAAAGATAAGTATTGAACAGTGTGTTTAAATAAATGTGAAAATAAATCGAGCACGGACTTCCTTTGAAACAAAATCTTCACAATATATTACTAATAAGAAGTCAATTTGTGTAATGTCTCTGATTTTTTCAATTTCAGTAACCATGCAGGAGTGTACCTAATGTTCGCATTACAATCCTTTTAGTTTGTTCAATAATATGTCTCGAATGAAGCTGGTTTGTTTGGAAATTTTCATCGATTGCTTCTTGTATTGTTTCTGGAATCAACTATATTTCAAGTGCAGTCCGTACTTTTTTCAGTCTAGTGATAAATGTTCATCGATTTCTGTATCATATTCGCCACACATAATAAATGCTCATGTTTGATACATATAATACGATCGATCCGAATTCAAATCATATTGAATAGTCTGCATAAGCTGTGACGTCACACGAGTAGGCGTAGCTTATGAACATTTCCAAGCAAATGGATAACGCCGGTAAAATTAGCATAACAGTTTTTTTATTTTCTGTTTTTTTCTTCAATTTGTTACAAATAAGGGTAACCGTTGCTAGAATTAACGAGTTAGTAGTTTGAGAAAATTATTCATAAAACTGATGAAGGTAAGGTTTTCCATGCTTTTTCAGAGAGGTATAAATATATATTATGTTGTGGTCACGTGTTATCATTTTCATATTTATTACATACTTCATTATAAATATGGTTCCAAAACATGTTCTGAAGCTATAAGCGTTCATGAATTCCTTGGAAATATTAATAGCATGATTAGAAGGGGTGAAAATGTATTGGAATCAAACCATGTGAAAAAATATGCGAATTGATGCTTATTTAATGATAATTAGGGGCGAAATTCATGCTAGTATTAAAGATCAATCATACAATGTTGAGGTTGGTAAACAAACTTTTTTTGTAGTCTACATGTTTTCAAATTCAATCTAACATGTTATTACAAATAACCTTGAACAGATCAGGTGATATGGAACGTGTGTTTGTCCAATTGGGATAAAATGTCACCATATTGCCACTTAAGCTTTATTTGGACATTACAATATATTTGTTACTGATACTGAATGCATCCAATTGCATTTATTTCACATAGTTTCATTTAAACGCATTTTTACCCTTTTTAATGATCTTATTATTATTTCCAAGTAATTCATTAATGCTTTAAAACATGTTTTGAAACCATTTTTATAATTAAAATATGTGATTATTATGAAAATAATAAGAAAAATATGACAATAGCACATGACCTCATAATCTTCTCAATTCTAGCAACGATCACCCTTATTTATTACAAATTTATGAAAAACAGAAATTCAAAAAATTCTTATGGCAATTTGGCATGCGTTATCGATTTGATTGGAAACATTCATAAGATCCGCCTACCCCAGTTACCTCACGTTAGATAGTCTATTATTCCCTTCCTTGTGTTCTTTCCCATGAGCGTTCGGTATTGTTGATTTCTTGCAGTTTTCTTGGACTATTTTTTATATCAGTTATTTCTTTTCTAAAGTAAGTTTAGAGGTTTGTGTATGGTGACCAATAAATTAACTTTGAGGCTTCTTTAGCGCCTCTTTACCTACAACTTCAACGTGAGAAAGTACCGGTATCATTTCGATTACTGAATTTTTGATTGAAGCTCTGAGCCCTTTTGAGGTAAGTAATAGGTTCAGATTGCTGCTTTGAAGTATATTCAATTGATAAGCAAAAATAATTAAAACATTTTTCTCATATTTACTCTGTGCATCCTAGTAATTACTTGTAGTTCCGCACATAATTCAGTACCCCTTGTGATTGGGAGTGATATGAGTAGGGAAATAATATTTTATTTCGCACAAATCTTTGATTTCCAAATAATGCCATGGCAACAACAAACATAAGTATACCCATACCTCCCTAGGGAGTCATAGGATGGAGTTGTGGATTCATACCGGCTACACATCAGTAGATATATTCGTTGATCGTCGGAACATTTATTAATTTATGTGGGGGGTGAAGCACCAACTCGGCGCTTCTCCTGGTGGCGGATAGGAGGGGCCTCTGAGATGAGGAGGAGGTCTGCAGGGAAATACATGGTGGCTCGTTGTATGTAAAAATTCAAATGCCATGCCGCGGACCAACTTTATATGTTCCAGCTGTAGTATCGTGGTTAAGGGATTGCGCACAGGGTTACGAAGCCGGGTGAAGTGTCGAGATTACCTCGAAATCACCTGTTATACCAATTAGTGTTTTTAAATAAAACTCACGGTCTCTAGTTAATTCCACAATATAATAAGTTATTGAAAAATCTAAAATATTGTTTCGATAAATCAATATCATCGTCAGAATGACAGAAGTTACATTTCATTTTATGCCTACCTGATGTTTAGTAGTTATTTTTGGCTAGACCAAGAAGTAACCTAACTTGTGATTGGCTTAATATATGTATATATAGAAAAAAGAAGAAGATGTGATATTACAAATATTGAAGCTTAGATATTATTAGCCCTATGGTGATATCCTGGATACAGATTAAAACAACCAGAAAAATCCCACTACGCAAAACATCTACTTGACACCAATCATTCATTGACACCTAACACAGAACTAGAAGTGCTGCATATTAGTGAAAAGAAACAAGAACTGGATTTCCTTGAAGAACTGGAAATTAGAAGACATTTAAGAAACCCACAATATGAAGTTGTCAATGAACAGTTAAATCTAGGGAATTCTCCACTAATAAACTGTCTTCTTAAGTGATAATTGTAAAAATCAGCAGATATAGTTTTCCTGGTTTTCTATATCATTGCACAGTTATACTGATCTTAATTGGAAAATGATATCCAGGATATCACGATAGGGCTAATAATATCTAAGCTTCAATATTTGTAATATCGCATCTTCCTCTCTTTTCTATAAAAATATATTAAGCCAATCACAAGTTAGGTTACTTCTTGGTCTAGCCAAAAATAACTACTTAACATCAGGTAGGCATAAAATGAAATGTAACTTCTGTCATTCTGACGATGATATTGATTTATCGAAACAATTGTATTATATTGTGGAATGAACTAGAGACCTTGAGTTTCATTTTAAAACACTAAAAATTATATATTATACTATATAACAAATTCAAAAAAATTATTATTTCCCACAAATATCATAAAAGAACAAAGATCGTATTTTCTACCAACCTTAAAATTAGAATAACCTATATGCTAGAAAACAACCTAATTAAATATTTTCACCAAAAGTTCAAATCGTCGAAATTACACTTGATGTGTATAAATGTCAAATAACACGATCTCCGATCAAATGTGTCTATTCAAAAACATTTCTTCGCTTGATGGAAAATTTCATATATATAACGTTAATTTGGTGTGAATTCAAAACTTTCCTATATATGCATCTATTTTGAATGTATTCAAAGGCCTGTTAATTCTCGAGAAATAATTTAAAAAAGCTGGAGCGGACTCACCAACTAGGAACAGGAATACCTCGTACTTATTCTAAACGAATTTTGGATACTTTCTAAATATCTAATTTAGAAAACTGGAACCACTTACACTATATACGATGCAATTCTTCTTCGAATTATGCACGCACTGGCTTTATAATGGATGGATTTATGATCTGATTGTATAATTGAATAATTTCTATTATATTCTCAAAAAAAATTAGACAACTCTAAATGTGATGTTGTCTCGTGGGGGTTTCGAATTCAGCTCACTAAACTTTGTTCAAATAAATAAATCTGTTCTCCTGTGGTTACGAAAAATTCTTTTTTAAAAAATACTAATTCATGTTTCCCAATAATAAAGAGACATTCTGAATTCTTTTATTACAATTGTAAGTCTGCTAGCAGAGACATCTGTATTTTGAAATTTCAAATATATTTCCCAAATCGTAATATAATATATCTATCATTAAATATATTCTACATAAATGTCATCAGAAATTAAAATGTCAAATTTGATATATATACCGAATCTTCCTAAATTATTGATTCTACATATAATGCAGGGTGTATCGAAAGTATTGCATACCAATATAAATAATTTTCCTTATTTTGATGTTTCATTTAAATTTCAAATAGAGGAACTGTATTAATATATATAAATATATATATATATATATATATATATATATATATATATATATATTTGAAGGCACAAATGTGCGTTTGATTATCTTGTTGAAATCCTTTGTTTGTGTTTTCTCATGTTTCAATTAACATCCTTGCTCCCAAGTTGTACACCTTTTCTTGGTTATGCCGTACCGATAAAGGCTAATGAGCCAGGAACATGCATGTCTGCGGTTACCACTCTTTTCAGTAGCCCCTTCTTCTATTTGCGTGCAATACCCACTAATCTGTTCTTTGTTATTGTTCATATGTCACGCGCTATTCGTACATCTTTATATATATTATACTGGATAGAATTGGTGAGAGAAATTTGAAAGTTTAAATATGCATAAATATATTTTCTCTAATTTGCCCTACGTTGGGCCGACATATTATTGTGGATAGAATTGGTATAAGAGAATATTTAAAATGTTATTATTATTGTATAGTTGATATTTGATTGTTAATTCTTGTTTGCCCAGTATATTATTTCCTTGAAGAACTGGAAATTAGAAGACATTTAAGAAACCCACAATATGAAGTTGTCAATGAACAGTTAAATCTAGGGAGTTCTCCACTAATAAACTGTCTTCTTAAGTGATAATTGTAAAGATCAGCAGGTATAGTCTTCCTGGTTTTCTATATCATTGCACGGTTATACTGATCTTAATTGGAAAAATTATATCCAGGATATCACCATAGGGCTAATAATATCTAAGCTTCAATATTTGTAATATCACATCTTCTTATTTTTTCTATAAACATATATTAAGCCAATCACAAGTTAGGTTACTTCTTGGTCTAGCCAAAAATAAAAGGAGGCTTGGCTTGACTGCCCGGACCAAGAAGAGACAGCGTTATTAAAAACCTAAGGTCAAGGTGGGAAACCAGTCAGAAGAATGCGTGGTTATATGGAATAGTAGTCCTTACTGGTTTCGACCTTGGAGCACCGGGCGAACAACATTGAATTAAGCCCCTTACTGCATGATGGACTTTGCAGCGGTGGACCGTAATGACCCTGGCCTTTCGTGGGACCATTTATCCCACCTCTTCATCTGGGTACTTCACAGAGGGAAAAAGGCCAAACGACATAAAGGTCGCATGCCGTTCGACCTCCCAAAACTGGGAGAACCAGGCAGCATAGACGACCCACTGCAAAAGAGCCTCAGTGGGGCAGGGGTGCGAAAATACCTGTGACTCCTGTATCAGGGAATATCCCCTGAATAGGCCGGATAGCAGGTTCTTTAGCACCCATTCTCCCCGAAGGAATCACCAACTGAGAAATGCCTACCCGATAAGGAAACTCTAACGGGGAATGCAAAGCAGAAAAGAGACTTGGAGCACATCGCTTCTACGCAGTGTCCTTTTAGCAAAAAACAAAATCAAAATCAGCTGCAACAGTAACCGGGCAAGCCATTGGTTATGCAGCAGCTGTTAAAACAGAGAAGGTTAAAACGGAGAAAACAAGGCCAATCTGAAGGACAATTTGGGGAACAGCACTACGTCCTGGAACAAAAAGTCCACTGTCAAAAGCTCAATCAAACAAAGATGCTCCTTGGTGGAATAAGAACCTGTCAAACCTCAGGAAAGAGTTCCGACGGCTCTTTAAAGAGCCAAACGTGACGGAAATTGGTAGGGGTACACAGAGAAACTCACTCGGTACAATAAAGAGATAAGGAAGGCCAAAAAGCTTAATTTTCAAGCATTTTGTGAAAAGGTTATTTCCATTCAAACAGTAGCCAAAGTGCTAAACAGAATAACAGAAGTGAATATTATTTTTGACAAATATTAATTATTGCAAATGTTTTTAAAGTTCATTTTCGACTTTTTTTTCGTCATTGGCAAATAAAAGAGCTGTGGGTTTTCTTCACTAAATATCTATGTTTCATAAAATAAAAGTAATACTTCGATATGATTTTGTTCTTATCAACACTGGATTTATGGTAGAAATAAGGTATAATTTATCGAACAATTTTTTAAAGAAAATTCGCACCTCGAAAACATTTTCAGAAATTATTCCAGCACTTGGGAGATTATAAGTGAAAATTTGACGAAAAAAATAGCAATTCAACAAGCGTCATAGACAAACAACTCCTTGGAAACCGCGAACATTGCTAATTACTGATAGAATTCCATTGTCCGGCCATTAAATTAATATAACAAAGTCTGTTTAAAAACCCGTTGATTGATCGTAATGGACTTATGGACTTCAACCTTGTATGTGTGTATTTCTTCTTCAAAACGCTAATATTCCCATCAAGTTCATACTCCCGCTGCGACAATCAAGTGGCATGTGAATGCTTCACGTATAGATTTGTTTGCCTTCTAAAGGTTTAATGGGTTATACTTGGATTTTATCCATTTCATCTTCAAAAATCTTTTTGAGATATCCTTCCCTCTGTTCGTATTTCACTACTTTTAATACTGATATACCTTCCAGTAATAATCTTGATAAAATACTAATTATTTAGAGTTTTTCATTTCCATTTCTATTGCTAATACTGAGAATATTTCACGGTTCTCAATTTTAACAGTTTGCGCTTTGTATAATTGCCGCTTGTTTATAATTTTATACCACCTAGGTTGTTGATGATTGTTATGTTACTTTGGTAGAAAATTTGTTCATATTAAATTATGTGACTTTGCTTGACGGTCCATTGAATCATACTAAATATTTATTAAAAAAATCATTTGTTTCGTTCTCCTACCGACAAATTTAAAAACTTTGCTATTGAAGAAGTCATTGAGAAGTGAATCATATAAATGCAATTGCAAGGAAAAAATCAGTATAATGATAACTGTCAATGGGATATTTAACGTACTTTAGATAATATTAATAAATAAAGTAATTATGGGATTAAATCAATTACTTGTAATACATCAATAAATAACAGACGTCAACCAAGTTTATTTTTAATAAAAATACCTGCAAAGGTATGTAACTAGAAAAAGATTAGAAAGTAAAGATATAAATTATTGTCATTATATATACAGGTGACATACATAAATGCTAGTTGAATTAAATTTTCCTCTATGAATTGCAGTTCCATTCCGGATCAATCAATGTCTGTAAAATTCTCAAATGACAATGACAATTTCTTATTTTTTTTTTCGTTTTTGAAGTGTAAACAAATCTTGAAGCCTTTTTTCATCTATTTTGAATGAGAGCCAATATTGATTTAAAACATTTAAATTTGGGTGAAAGAACTAAACACCGAAATAATTAAACTTATCTTGTTTCAATGACATAATTGAAAGTTTCCCCATTTTAGTTTACCATTTATTTTCGTTAATTAATTGAAAATTGCGTTCTTGTTTTAAATCTGTGATTATATTGAACTATATATCGCTTTCCAAAAGTTTGGCTGACGAAAAAGAGGAATTGAAAATACTACTTTTATCCAGATTTAATTCTAACATAATTTCTGTTGGTTGTAAAAAATCGTTCCAATTTGAATCTAGCCTATCTTCCTCTACTTTTAACAATTATTGCTTTTACAGGAAGTAATTTATTTAGGTCAATGTATTATTCCATTCATCAAAACTGTTTTTAAGCGCAATTTTTAGCAGCTGACGTCAGTACTTTCAACGAATGTTTTATGTTAGGTAGCCTAGACACATAACATTTTAGGGAGGTGTAAAATCCACAGGTTATCCTTCCATGAATCCGGTATTTTTCCATCTGTTTGCTCTCTCAAACGTCGCGTAACACTTACATCTTTGTTCATTGTACCATCTTCTGAAAAGAATATCGAATGCACATAGAGAAAAAAGAACCGTCAACATCATCTTCACGTTTGAAACAAACGGATGAAGTTTTTTGATCTCAGTTCGATGGCGTCTTCTCGAGGCCTATTTTAGCGATTCTTACGAGATTAAGTTTTGCAGAATATTCAGATCTTCCAATTTACTTTGAAGATGTGAAGTTATCTTGAAGAGGATGAAGATCTAACCAAAGGAGGCCGATCTTTCACCACGTCTCAACCACTTTTGAATGGACTGTATCACAAATACTCAAGAAATTTTAATAAAATTCATTCACAGTTTCTGTGTAAGAATAGGAAAACACTTTTGGGTCGAAAAATGGAACAGTCTAAGCAATTTGAATGATATATTCCGTTCCGTATGAGAACAGAGAACAGGTTGCGTTTGACTACATATCCGCTTACGGGTAAATCATCGGAAACACATTGGAAAAGGTTTGTACTATGTGTTCATGCTCAAGAGAGAAGGGATGTGCAGAGCGAAGATATGGAGATACTGCAGTTTTTTTACCATTGCCTATTGTATTTTGTGTAATCAAATAGCTACAGGGTAAAAATAAATTGATATATTTTCCCAAACTCGTTACCACTCTTAAAGTGTCAACAGTGCTGTCCAAATCGCTCATTTTTACTTTGTTTTCACTTTCTTTAAAATTTCTGCGCCTGTTTTAAATATTTAGTTCACCGCAAAAAGTTCAGGTTGTTTAGTTTTAAATACGAATAAATATAGTTCTTATCGCTATAATACCGGGCAAAAAGCCCTCGGCCGGCTGTCCCGTCGGACCTTGGACCTTTATCGATGATATTTAGCTTATTTTCAATTATAACTTTTATAGTCCACATTAAATCAATAAACTATGTTAATCTTACTTGTAAACCACCAAAAAGTTCTCCACTTGGTAAACAACGAAGTTTATTACGGAGCAGAAATCAACTCATATATATATATATATATATATATATATACATATATATTTTGATTTCGTGCTCTTGGGTTTAGGTTATAAATAAAACAACTAAATATCGTCTACATACTTTTGACAATTCGCTCCTTGTTGGGAGCTTTCTCAAAAAGATCTTATTTGGACGAAATAAAATATTTACATTTAACGATATAAAATTTTGGAACGTGTACAAAAACGACACAACATATATAAAAACAAGTTTGTTGATAAAGTAATAAAGGTATTTTCCTCAGAACTAAATTCATGATACACGAGTGAAATCAAAAGTGTCTAGTATTTTTATTTTGTTATTGGATGTACATATTTTGTTTACTAAATTCATTACACAATTAAAATGATAAATTTGACTTAGATTTTTTATGCCCTGTTTATCGTTCACTGAATTCTTTTCTTTTTTTATATGTACCACTTCTTTGATTGCCAATTTATGGTAATTAGAATCCTGTGTTAGTATTTTTGTACTATTGAAGTCAAATTCATGGTTTTTCGTGGTTTCGTGTTTATATAGGGCGGTGGACGCATTTTTTGAGTATTTGTGACCATTTAGCCGATTTTCTAGATTTTGTGTTGTTATACCTACATATTTCTTCGGGCAGTTTAAACATGGTATAGAATACACTACGTTAGATTTTTTTTTGGCTTTAAAGTTTAGTGAACAATGGCGATAAGGTATTTTGAGTTATGTGACATACGTTAATGTTATGTTTGGATAAAACGTATTTCAGTTTTTCTGACAGTTGGTTTGTATATGGTATTGATATGTATCTGTTCTTATTTATTGGAGTTTGTGTTTGATTATTCTTATTATTATTGTTGTAAACCTTGTACGTGCGCTGTTTAAAAATTCGTGTTTTTTATCGGATAGTGATTGTTTTTTAGGGTGTTTTTGGCATTTTTTAGGATTTCTGGACGTTATTCTGGAGAAGTAAGTTTTATAGCTCGGTCCGTAAATCCAACAATTACACTGTTTTTTTGAGCATTGGGATGATTGGAATATTAATTGAGATATCGGCCGGACCATGTCTCTTTTTGATATAGTTTGGTTTTTATTTTGTTGTCATCGGTTCGAATTAATATTATGTCTAGAAAACGTATTGCACTGTTCTCTGTTTCGATTGTAAATTGAAGTTTTGGATGAAAACTATTAAAAGAATTTAACATATTATCAATTTTATCTGACGTGAAAGTAGCTATGCAATCGTCAACAAATCGTTTAAAAAACCATACGTTGAAATCTAAATTTCCCAGTTCGTTTTCTCCCAGACGTTCCATTACCAACCGTGCTAAGGTTGAGGAGATAGGAGAACCCATTGTACAACCATCTAATTGTTGATAAAAATTGTCTTGGTATTGATAGTAATTATTATTTTGTACTAGTAATATTCCTTCTATGAATTTATTGCATGACAGAGTTGTGTGTTCTCTTAGTAAGTTCCATTTAGTTTTTAGAAGAGTTGTTATGAATTCATTTGGGATTTTAGTGTACATTGACATAACATCCAGTGATTTAATAATTATGTGGTATATTTATGGTATCTATATAATGTTTAAAGGAAAATGAATCTTTAATGTAATAATTATTTTTTCTGTTTATATTTGATAGACAATCTGAGAGGTATTAAGATAGATTGTAAAATAGGGATTGGAAATATGAAACTATTGGTCGTAAGGGTACATTTGGTTTGTGAAGCTTTGGTAGACCATATATCTTCGGTGCTAAAGCGTTGTTGATGTGTAATTTTTTAGCATCAGATTTAATAATAGAATTATTATTTAGTAATTTTTTAATGAATTTATTGTTTTATCTTGAAAAGTTTTTGTTTGATCAGATTTTAGTGATTTATAAGCTTTTTTGTCATTTATCATTTTCCTCATTTTTTTATCATAGTCAACTGTATCCATTACGACAGTTTTATTGCTTTTATTAGGCTGTAATATTGTGATTTGTGGATTATGTCTAATAAATTCTTTAGTTTCATTTAATCGTTTTTGTATATCTTTTTGTAATTTATTTTCTTTAGTTTTTTTATGGTGTAGTTTGATTTTATGATTAGTTATGATATTGACTGAATGTGTTTTTTATGTGTTCTGGTTTATGTCACAGAACTCAAAATAACTTATCCCCATTGCTCACTAAATTTTAAAACCAAATTAAAACAAAAAAATGTAACGTAGTGTATTCTCTACCATGTTTAAACTGCCCGAAGAAATATGTAGGTATGACGACACAAACTCTAGAAAATCGCCTAAATGATCACAAATACACAAAAAATACGTACACCACCCTACATAAACACTAAACCACGGAAAACCATATGAATTTGACTTCAATAGTACAAAAATACTAACACATGAATTAAGTAACCAAAATATCTACATCCAATAACAAAATAAAAATACTAGACACTTTTGATTTCACTCTTATATCGTGAATTTAGTTCTTTATTATTTTATCAACAAACTTGTTTTTATATATGTTGTGTCGTTTTAGTACACGTTCCAAAATTTTATATCGATTAAATCTAAATATTTTATCCCGTCCAATTAAGACACAACATCTTTTTGAGAAATCTTCCAACAAGGAGCGAAACGTCAAAAGTATGTAGAAGATATTTAGTTGCTTCATTTATAACCTAAACCCAAGAACACGAAATCAAAAATATTTTGAATGGTTGAAGAAAATTAGATATTATATATATATATATATATATAAATATATATTATATATTTTGTTAATTTTGTATTTTAGGGATCGAGGGACATTTTTAAAGACATTTACTAGTAGTTAATACATTCTATTTAACGTTTCGGTCTTTCCACGACCTTCATCAGAAATAAAATTTTTTGTTAATACTAAAAGAAATGGTACAAGTTACAAAACGAATTTTAAAAGCAGAACAAATAAATCTTACCTTCGACAGAACGTTCATTTGATTATTCAACTAACGTTATACATTTTTAGGAAGGACGTATCACATAACAGAATACAACTCACACCTTAACAAAATTTCAACAGTTATCATGACAGACTACAGTTTACCATTGAACTAGAAAAAAATAATCAAATTAGATTTTTGGACCTTACCTTCCTTCATATAACTAATACCTTAAAAGTGGAATGGCACACAAAAGATACCTGGTCTTCCCGATATTTAAACTATGAATCTCAACAACCTCTAACACACAAAAAATCTGTTATTATAGGACTCGCAGATCGGTCAATAAATCTGTCCGACCCCGAATTCAGAGAGAATGCAATAATAAAAGCTAATGATGCCCTTATACTCAACAACTATCCTACAAATTTGATAAATAAGATATTTAAAAACGTTTACATATATTTTATAACCATAATAATACAAAAACTAAAATAGACAATAAAACAAACCAATTCCTCACTTTGCCATACATACCAAATTTATCAGAAAACCTGAAAAAGATATTTTCACACCACAACATACATGTTGCTCATAAAGGGTGCAACCTACTAAAAGCCAATTACACCTATCTAAAAAGTTCAATCTCAAAGGAAAAAAAAGAGCAATATAGTCTATGAAATACCATGTAAAAACTGTGAAGGGGTGTACATCGAACAAACAAGTCAGTATTTGAAAAACAGAGTGAATAGTCACAAATATGACAAACGAAACAAAACGGCACTCACTATCCATATTTCAGAAAACCAACACGAATTTGATTAAGAAAATACAAAAAATTTTCGAAGTGAAAACCCCACAAAAAATCGCAAAGTTCTAGAAATGATAGAAATCTAAAAAAAGCCAGTTCCATAAATTTAAAGAGTGACACAAAAACTCTTAGTAAAATTTGTAATAATATTATAAAAACTTAGAAATATAGAGAAACACGCGGCACATTCCAAATATAATAAATTTATTACCACTCCCTGTATAAATATAAAATCCATTCCAATACCAGTCAAAACAAAAAAGACAAATTAAAACCTCGTTACGCCTTCTTTCATTATATAGAACAAATATTTAAACACAAATTTTCATCAATGATTGTCATGTTTTTAAAATGCTCGTTTTGTTTAGGCGTGAGTTGTATTCTGTTATGTGATACGTCCTTCCTGAAAATGTATAAAATATGTTGAATAATCAAATAAACGTTCTGTCGAAGGTAAGATTTATTTGTTTTGCTTTTAAAATTCATTTTGTCACTTCCATTTCTTCTAGTTTCAACAAAAAAATGTATTTCTAATGAAGGTAGTGAAAAGACATAAGCGTTAAATAAAAATGTATTAACTACTAGTGAATGTCTTTAAAAATGGTCCTCAATCCCAAGAATACAAAATAAACAATATATAATTAAATAAAAAAGAAAAAAGACCAAGAATAAAAAAAACGAAACTATATATATATATATATATATATATATATATATATATATATATATATATATATATATATGTGTATATGTATATATCTATATATCTATATATATATATATATATATATATATATATATATATATATATATATATATATATATATATATATATTTATGTCAGAAAACATTAAAAATAATAATTTAGTTTCATTAATCGTTTACGTTAAATTTCGGGATATTGATACCTATATAAAATAGAACAAAATAGTAGTATAAGAAACATTCGGAGTAAATATTTGAGATAATCATAAATATTTTGACAAGAGATGTCAAGTGATCTTGACAAGACCAGATTTTTTAGAGAAGAACCATATTGATCAAGAAAAAAAGACATTTGAGAGGAGATGTCAAGTTTTTTTCATGTTGAGAGGAAATGAAAAAAGGTATTTTTTGTTCGTAAAAGACGTGTTTAACTACGAACCTATTGATTCATAAAAATAGAAAAGGAGATATTTACCAGACAGTAACAAAATTTGACCGTGAAGAAAAGAAAAGAAAGAAGCCTGATAACAGAAGATTGGATAGTGCGTATGGACATTTAACCGGTTGTGGACAGAGTGATAAGGTCAGTAACCATTCGATAATACAATGCAATAAAGAACATTTTCATTATAATTGAGTACTCAAATTTTGACAGACATTTATTGGACTAATTATTAAAACATCAACTGTAAATATAAAAAAAACGAAATTTAATTTATATTTACATTTTAGTAGGTATCAATATCGATTTATATTTCACATGCATTATAGAACAGGGAATAATTGAATCTTGTTTTATTGATTTATGAGGAATGAAACCTTCACACCCTGAGGTATTATAGAGATAGTGTTCGATTGAGCTGGCAAAAGTATTAAAGATTATTTCTTAGATGTATAATATAACATTACAATATATATGTATATATATATATATTATATATATATATATATATATATATATATATATATATATATATATATATATATATATTTGCCGAAAATTCACCACCAACCGAAATATTTTGCATATTTGGACTATTGATCCTAAAGGGAAAACGTAAACTCACTTTTTTATGAGAAAATGTTTCAAACAAAAGTTATGCATATTGGCCCGCTGAATAATTTTATTTATGTATAGTATAAACATAAAATAGCCCCCAACAGAGATATTAGAATTTTTAATTATCTTCCACTGTGTGGAGATCAAATCTTACCAAAAGATTTTCAACAACTCTTCCTTTTATGTCTAAGAATATATATACCAAATTTGGCACCTATCGGTTCAGCGGTTTGGCCGGAAATGAGCGCAAAGATGGACCGACAGACATCATCGAGATGCTACTAGATTCGGAGTCCTGATACTTCAAAACGCGTATTTCCGCAAAAAAGTAGGTGGCCAATGTTGAGGTCAATGCATGACCCTCCTTTACTACGTAATGCGCGTGGTAAAAAATCCGAAATTCGTTTCCAATTACGTAAGTAGCATGGAAGTAGTGAAGTGATATCTGCTTGATATTCTCTTCACTTCCTCGGTATTACTTCTCCGGTTTCATAATCTTCCTAATCAAATGTTCCAGGTGGTGCGTAAAGATACTTTGATGCGAAACATCTTCTGAGAAAATTATGCAAATGAACACATACTAACATGATTTTTTCAGCTTTTTTCGTTTCAGAGGCATTGTTTTTCTCAAGACTTTAAACGCATACGACATTATTCCAAAGACGTTCTCGTCTACTCTAAGAGCGCGACTGAGGAGATAATTGAATATTCTTTCACCTGAACCTATGTCCTTAGTCCCGGATACAGTTTCATAATATGCGTTTGTAACTGAAAAGCTTCATCGCCTACAAAAACATAGGGTACCGCAATAGATCTTCCGGGAAGTCCACAGGGTTCAGGTAAATTTAATGCATTTTCTTCTACCAAATTGTTCAAAGTTGTTTTTGTATATACGCCTTCGTCTGAGATCCGCGGTTGGGTACTCAGTGTTAACATAAGTAAAATAATACTTGGTATCAACAACATCAATAAGAACAATAATGAAAAAGCCTTAATTATTTTATTAGTTGAAATATTAAGGTTCGCTTGAAATTGGAGCTTGTATCATAACGTGTTTTTCGACCATAGAATCACAACAGTTAGGAAAATCCACTGTCCTAAAAGTCATTAGCAATAACCTTCGACTGGTCCGGACATGTAACTGGAATATATGTAGTAATTTCAAGAATAATCCGCTAACAGTTTTCCATAATTATATCAATTTTTAACTTAACTTTTCAAACTTTAAAATTTATTAGAAAATAATATAAACTCAACTTTATGCACCGTTGTATAACTTTTATAATTGCACCAGAAACTTCAGGAACAACTAACGATATCGACTGCCAAGAATTTCTGAATAAATACATCAAGCTTTGGTAGAAATATTCAGATAAAAATTGCAAATTTATTACCCGACTCTCGTTAATGTGTATTGCATCTCTCAATCTCGTGTCATTCTTGCGTGTTTTAGGGCCAATTAAACTTAGCAAGTGGTCGAAATCCGAACAGAAGCTTTTGAAGTTTCACCTGTATGTCATTCCGTAATCGATGAACCGAAATCGACTCGTTTCAGATTTTCCAATAAATTAGTCCCATTACATTGACTTCGTGAGCTTAGTGTGGGTGGAGCCCAAAACCGCATTTTCCCCGGTTTTTCTCACCCTTGGTTAGCAAAATTACGCACGTCGCTGTTACAAGGAGTTGGTTTTCTGCACTGAACTCGGGTGTAGAGGCGACTATGTTTTAAACCAAAGTTTCGTAGCAGAGTTATATAGGAAATTTATATAGCAAGTCTGGACTAGGCTTAATACGTTTCGATTCTGACAGCTACATTGGAGCATAGGAGCACTCTAATATTGCTCTTATGAATGGTATAATATTTGCGCAATTATTGTATAATCAATCTAGACACATACTTGATCGACTGGACCATAAAGAGCCCGACTAATACTGACTGACTGATTTTATCATGTACCAACCAACTGGAAGCATTGTTACTTCTAAACATCCTGGTGGGAGGTCTTCTAGAATAGAAACAGGTAAGACGACTGTAGGACGAGTTAAATGTAAACCAGATTATCATTAATGTCTAGATCAACTTTATATGATTTTATGATGCTAATTAATTGAAGGTTAGTTGACTTATGAAACAAAATTTATTCCTATACTTTGCATTGAATTCTCATACAAAAAGTGATCTAGTTTCTAATTATATATCTAATTAATTAGTGTGAATTTTTATTTTAACCAAAATACATACAATTTGGACTACGTCATAATCAAACCTGAATTTAATATTTTTAGATGAACTTTTAGAACTGCATTATTTTATACAATGGTCAGTTATAACTACGTAAATTCCAAAATATTTACGAGTTGTGTAAGCTAAATGAGTGATAGAGAAGAAAGTAAACAATGTTTGGCTTTCAGACCACTTTTTGGCAAACCCTGTTATTTCAATTAATTCAAGAGATGATTACTGAGTTCACAATTTTGCCATCCACAGAATAATAGGTAAAATGTCAACTATTTAAACGCCTAAATTCTTCACATTCATGTTCAAATGAACCCGCTTAATCGTTCACAGAATAATATATTTTATAATTGAACACACAGTATCCCAACGAAAAGTACCCACCCTAAATAACTGCAGAGGTAATAACTTTATAAAAAATTGGTGAAATACGTCAACCTTGATCACAAGGGGAACACATTTCCCCATAATACTTGAACACTTAACGTCACATCTCTACCATACACATTCACCCCTTTAAAAAAAATTAATTGCAAGAGGGGTCGAGTGATAACTATTTTAAAAGTTTTTTGAATTCTCTTTACAATCATCTATAATTTTTTTTAAAATTGTTCAATGGGTTTGTGGAAATAATTGTCTTAATAATTTTGGATATAAAAAATAAAAACACAAAGGATATAATTCAAATTATGGTATGTATTGTTCAAACTAATATCGACTGTCTCGACCCTTACTTCGTGGAATATGCTCATATTAGTGTTTTTAAATGAAACTCAAGGTCTCTAGTTAATTCCACAATATATTGTGGAATTAACTAGAGACCTTGAGTTTCATTTAAAAACACAAACTAATATCCATTGAGTTCCATACAATTGTTAAACTATTTTCAAATGCTTCGCGGATATTTCAATATTCAATAAACGGCATTTTCGAACGATTGTTTGACGTACAATTTCTAGAGATTCAGGTTGTGTTGCAAATACCTTCGATTTCAAATGACCCCAGAGAAAGAAATCTAGAAGGTTTAAATTGAGTGACCGGGCTGGCCACTCCACATTCTTCCAATCTATCGACCTAAAATTGACGGACTTGTACAGCAAAAGGTTGTGGTGCAGCAACTTGTTGGAAAAACAGTTCGTGCTCCAAATTATTGAATCACTGTAATTTTCCAACAGATATAAGTACCTGTCACCATCTAGGTTACCAGGAATTAAGAACGGTCCGACAATGTGGTTCCCTAAACATTCAATTTCTGAGGATTTTGGTATAACTTTAAACAAATAAATGTGAAATAGTTTCAATTCAATACCTGCAATTGTGTCTCTTCACTTCACCATTTAGATGGAAGGTACCTTCATCCGAAATATATGTAGGTATTGTATAGCAGATTGGCATTACTCTGTATTAGTTCTGTAAAGATTTCGAAGAATTCAAGCGGACGGTCGTGATCACCTTCTTTTAATTCTTGTACCAATCGTAGTTCATTCGGATGAAATGTTTGGGACTTAAAAATTCGATAAACTTCGCGGTACGCCAAAAGCCTGAGCTACTTTCCATATCGATTAGGTATTATCCATTTGCAAGTGACCCAAAACTGCAACCTCGTTGAGGTTTATGTCGTCTGTTTTCCACAAAACCCATTTCCAAAAATTTATTCATCAACTTTGAAACATACCGATGACCTTTGATTTTATTTGAAAGATTATTATTGAATATTCGCGGTGTAGCTCTGGCACGTTCATAATTCTTAAAATAAATTCTCACAATTTCTATTCTCTCCTGAACGGTATACACCATTTTAAATACACAATGTGGTAAGTAAATGTACCTAAAATTTTGTTGCACGTGCACAGAGTGGATATGTATTAATAATTTATTGATCGACAACCAAACGGTAAAGATAAGTTTTTTCGTCCAAATACTCTTACTTAATACTTTAACATGATAACAGTTAGCTGGTAAGCTACTCAGTGTTGTTTATTTGGGTAATTTCAACAATTATCTGTTGAAGAAATAAGCCTTCATTTTAATTTAGTGTTTATATTTTAAAAATCATAAACTATTTAAACAGTTATTTCCAACAACCCATTGATAAATTTAAAAAAATTATTGACAATTGTAAAGAGAACTCAAAGATCTTTTAAAAGAGGTATCCCTCGACCCCCCTTGCAATCTAAATTTTTTAAGGGAGTGACTGTATAGGGTAGAGGGGTGACGTTACGTATACAAGTATTATGGTAGAATGTGTCCTCCTTGAAACCGTATTTCACCTCCGTAATTATTTAGGGAGTACACTTTTCGTTGGGTCATCGTATATAATTGTACCAGAAGTATAACTCTTATTAGTTTCATTTTTACCATATTACCAATGAATATAGGTACATCAGTCTGATACTTTTGTACTTATTACTTATTATGTGTGAATTCGCTCATATAAGAAATATAAAAATAATAATGAATTGGGTTGACCTCTATTTTATCTCTCGATAAGTCATATTTTTGAATCTTTGAATTGTTAATTTGATTTTCATAGAAATAATCAACGATTTTTGTATATCTTCCAAATATGCAGCGTATGCAAGTTAATTTTACATTCGTTTGCAATCGTTTGTTGATTTTGAAGTCAGTTAACTGATTTATTTGGGGTTTACACCACTAAAAACTCTACAGGTGTAATTTTCTATTTTATAATCAAATTACAATACCACTCCCAATTTGTTTTAATTCACCAAATACTGGAGCGTCTGGGAACTTTTGACAAAGAACTTTTGAAATCGTAAATAAATTTCTCATTTATTTTATAAAGTTTTCCCAATTTTTCTGTGCTTTTGTTCAAATATTTATACAAAAAAAAATCGTTCAATATTTGAGCATATAAATTAAATTAAATCATATGTTCTACGTATAATCTTAATTTCCCCTAAATAGACAAAGCACTTATTTCAGAGTTACCTGGATGTATTCAAGGTCATAGGTTCTCGGAGTAGCAGTTGACGCGGAGAGGAGAAAAGCAGCGGCAGCTGCAATACCTAATAAAAAGGATTTTTTTCGCTAGTTTAGTTATAAATGATACATGTCCTATGCAATTTGTGTATATTCAAAAGTGCAAATTACATATTTACAGACATTTCAGGTAAAATACCAAGTGGATTGTTATCACTTGCTTAATAAGATAACGTTTATTTCGTTTCTAGTTTATTTTAAGTTATATTCACTATCACAACACTATTTATAAAAAACCACTTATTCATTAATTTATCTTCACACTATCCAACTGAAATGAACTGTCTTAATAAGGCTATTATCTATTTATATTTGTAATTCGAATATGGGTTAGCCACTTTCTGATTATATGTTTCATGAACTGATAGCCAGCTAGAAAAAGACCATTCGAATTTGAAGTTTAAAGAACTGTCAAAGTCGTAGTTTGTATTCGTTTTTTGTTTACAGCATAGAGATATAATACTTTTTTTTATTGATGCCTCATATTACCTTTTTAAAGCACGCCTCAGCGTGTTTAAATCGAACTTTCAAACATGCGCTTTTTTTAAAGTCCCTATGGTAACAACAACAACTTGAGAAACGTAAGTATCAATGACAACTTTTCTTATTAGTTTTTAAATTGTATATTTTCATTGGGAACCAATGTCTTATTTGGTTTAATGCTGCAAAATTTATTTATGTATTCATATATACATTGTATCCTTTTAAATATAAATAATACTATTTGACTTTCACGAAACTTGGCTGGGCATCGAGGACTGACTTCCATTTTTTTGTAGTAATAATATTGTCGTAGCATAAATTGATTTAGTAAAAGAATTTTGTGGGAAGGATTTGACAACGTCGCTTTGAGTAATTTTTGTCAGACATAAAATAATAAAAACGTTGAAGTTAATTACAGTCGGAGTGAGTCGGTACTGATATCTATTTGCAATTCCTATTGTTCGTTAATAATAGGTTAATAATAACTTTGTTTCAGGAAAAGGCTATTTGGGCCTTACGGAGTGTTTTCGGTCTAATAATTCATTTCCACAAGTGTGGTGTTTTCCTCATTTCTCCCTTCCCTTCCCAAAGTCATTTCCAGCACCAAAGAAATCGAAAAAAAACGAACTTCGATGAAAGGTAAGACTTATATATTTCTCACAGAATATTATCGGGATGTTCTAGAAATAAAATTAAAACATTGGTCCTATCGAGCTCGGATTATTTCAAATATATCAGGAAGTTCATAGTAGTTTGTTCAATTCGGTTAAATTGAATTTTGGAGTTTTCGGATACGGTTGAGAAACGTGAATCTACATTCAAATCACATTCCATTCAGAAATATAAAATATAAATTTAATTGTCATTTGTTCATTTAATTTCGAATAACATTTCTCGGGAGTTTTTTATATCCTAGTCGGTTTCAGGTTTTTTGTGGTAACAGCTTTTGTTGCTATTCCATACATTTAGGTTTCGGCGGATGCGGTGTTGCCAAATTAACTAAAAGGTAAAGGTTTTCGAAATATTTTTCACAGTGTGAACTTTGAAAAATTGTTTCTCAGATAATAATAATTATAGTGTAAAAGGTTCTTTTGACATACAGAATGGGAGGTACTGCAGCGGAAAGACAATTGAAAACGCTCAGGGCAAAGAAAGAATCAATATTTTCAATTTTACAAAATCTTTTAGATTTATCCAAGACAATGAAGAATGAGAATGAAAAGTCTAGGTTTTCAGCGTTATATAAGTCGATAGATTCGACAAAAACGGATTTGATCAAGGTTATTGACGAAATCATGGAGGTTAGTTTTGAAGTTTATGAGATTATTCAAACGATTAATGAAATGTGTTGTTACATTCATGTTGCGGCTGCAAAGTTAGAGAGAGAAGAACAGCAAGCGAATACTACGCAAAAACAAACGGGGACTTCAACTTCACAGGGTAATACTAGTGCATCTACTGCAGCTCAGGGGAATTCGGGTTGTCTGGGAAACATTGGTTTAATGCGAAATCTTCCTTCACTTCCAAAGATTGAACTTCCGGAATTTTCTGGTGATATTAAAGAGTGGGAAACCTTTCACTCGGTTTTTAAAAGTTTATTTCATGATAATAAATCGCTAACGGATGTTGACAAGTTCAATTATTTGGTAGGTCGTTTGAAGGGCTCAGCATTGAGTGTTTGCACGGGATTGGCTCCCACGGGAGACAATTATAATAATATTTGGAAATCTCTGGCTGACAAATATCAAGATGAGCGTTCATTAGCGACTAGCTATTTGGACCAGATTCTGGGATTTAAGCATATTCAGGGGGAATCAGCAAAAAATCTCGAATCATTTTTAGAAAAATTCGATTGTGCGGCACAAGGATTGAGAAATCTTAAGTTGAATAATTTGGAAGATTTCATTTTGATGCATCAGGCTCTAGCAAAACTGGATTCAGAAACGGTTAAATCTTTTGAAATGTCGGTACGGGGTAAGGGGATACCAACTTATGACGCGGTTATAGCATTTGTAAAAGAGCAAGCAAAAATACTGAATTTGAATCGAAACGTGGTATCTGGTAGGGGTAATTACGTTGATACGAGATCGCGCTCAACGAAATCTTTCTGTGTCACGCAAGACAATCGGTCGGATAGTAAGGAGAAGTCAAACACTTGCAAATTTTGTCATAAAGGCTGGCATGTTTTGAGTAGATGTGGAAATTTCAATCGTTTGACTCCATCTAAACGTTATGCACTCGTTCGTGATAACAATTGGTGTTACAACTGCTTGTCTCCCTATCACGGAGTGAGAGTTTGCCCTTCTGATCGGGTTTGTTTATAATGTACAAAAAAACACCATTCTTTATTGCATTTACGCAGACCGTTCACTATGGTACAACATGAACAAGGGACTTCCAAGGTTACATCAAGTGAGGGTAATTCTACTGGTGAAGTTTCACATACCAATACTAATACATCGGAAAATACAGATCATAGTTTTTGTGCAACTACAATAAAAAATCGTCATGGTACAGTGTTACTAGCGACGGTGGTAGTTAACGTTCTTAACGGTTCAGGTTACGGTCAAACAGCTAGATTTTTATTGGATAGTGGCAGTCAGGTTCATCTCATCACTCGTAATTGTTCAAAAAAATTGGGGTTGAAAGTATCTCGGAGTTCGGTTTCCGTGCAAGGAATAGGGTCAAATTCAAATTCGGTAAGAGGTATTACAGACCTTATTGTAGCATCTCGGTATGATTCATCGAAGAAATATTTTATGCAGGCTTTGTTAGTGGATACAATTTCTGATAAACTTCCTAGATTAAGAGTTGATCGTAGTTTTTTGTACAATTTCGAAAATCTTCAATTAGCTGATGATAAATTTGATGAACCAATGCGAATTGACGGTATCATAGGTGCTGAGCTCTTTGCAACAGTGATGGGGAACAAGAGTTATCCAACAGGTTCACCAGTGGCGGTACAGACTGTTTTCGGGTATGTCATAATGGGAAAAGTTCCGATGTTCAATTTGGTTTAAGATTCGAATGTATTTTCCACTTTGAAGGAAGAATCATCTTTGAATGAACTTGTGAAAACTTTTTGGGAAATTGAGCAAGTTCCAAAAACCACTTTACCGGAGGCGGAAGATGCAGAATGTGAAAAAATGTATATTAGTACCTTCAGTAGAGATTTAGAAGGGAGATTCACGGTTGCTCTCCCTTTTAAAAGGTCTTCAAATATTTTGGGTGATTCTAAAGCAGGTGCTTTGATGCGAATGTTTTATTTAGAAAGAAATTTATTGAAATTTCCGGAATTGCGCTCATGCTACAATGATATCATGAGATAATCTATTGAACAAGGGCACATGCACTGGGTATGGGATGAATATTTGGAGGCAGCGGATACGGCTTACTACATCCCTAACCATGCTATTTTTAAGCCGGATAGTTTCAGCACTCCGATTCGAATAGTGTTGGATGCCAGTGCATCCTCGGAGAGCGACATTTCTTTGAATGATATTCTGTTCGGGGGCCCGAAACTGCAGACGGACATCTTCTCTTTGTTGTTGAATTTCAGAGTTTTTCGAATAGCGGTCACTGCAGACGTTAGGAGAATGTACTACCAGATCAAAATAGCAAACTTTCATTGGCGGTTTCAGAGACTACTTTGGCGTTTCAATCCAGATGAACCAGTTCAAATTTACGAGTTCAATCGATTGGCATTTGGGGTCAAGATCAGTCCTTATTTTGCTCTGCGGACAGTCAAACAGCTAATAAAAGAGGAAGGGTATAAATATCCACTAGCAGCAGATGTAGTGTCTACGGACTTATATATGGATGATTTGGTTTATAGTGTCTCTTCGGAGGAGGAAGCATATCAGCTATATTCAGAATCTGTAGCTATGTTTGCAGAGGGAAGGTTCGATTTCACAAAGTGGTCATCGAGTTCGGTGGAATTGTTGGAGAAAATCCCATCTGGAACGATGTTGTCACAACCAGTACGAGTGTGAAGGCAGTTCATTTGGAACTTGTTAGTTCATTGTCGACAGATAGTTTTTTACAGGCTTTAAAGAGATTTTTATCTCGGAGAGGTCTATGTAGTGTTATTTATTCCGATCAGGGTTCAAATTTTGTAGGTGCGAAAAATGTTCTTCGAGACATTAATGAGTTCGTCAATTCTGAGCAGTATAAAGAAGCGTTTCAAACAGAATTAGCTATAAATGGTATCGATTGGTGGTTCAATACTCCGGCTGCTCCACATATGGGTGGATTATGGGAAAGCCATGTTAAATGTGCAAAAACTCATTTATTTAGAGTAATAGGAATTCAACTTCTAACTTATGAGGAATTCAACACCTTGTTGATCCAAGTAGAAGCATTGCTAAACTCTCGGCCTCTTTGTAATTTGTCAGCTGACCCTTCAGCACCTGAGGCCTTGACTCCATCCCACTTCTTGACTCTCACTCCATTGAAGAATTTACCTGCAGATAACTTAACAGACATGAATATAAATAGATTGTGGTTTGAGGCTGCTAGAAGAAAATATAAACAGACAAAAACTAGTTACTATTGCTGTGAAGATCATTTTGATGTAAGTAATTACATATTATGTATGTGTAGAAAGTATTAATATATTTAAATATGTTTGATTTTTAGTTTGAAAGTGAAATGGAAAATTATGTTCAACACTCGATGATGGGAGGGAAAATTATTTTGAAACCATTAGTTGTGCCTTATGTTTTTAATTGGCCAGAATCTTCTTCAAACGAAAAGCTAAAATTAGATGAATTGGTAGTCCCACATGGATCTGTTTTAACAGAAGATTCTCATGATTATGATGTTGGTACTCATACTTCCTGGAGAATGATCAATCAATACCAACTAACAAGTCCCCTAGAGGTAAAAAGTGTTGCTGTTAGTTGTCGGTTAACATCTCAGAATACTGTTAAATTGGATACTGATTATTACAAAGGAAGTAACGACCTCACCAATGAAAAATAAATTTTTAAAGGTAGAAGATATCACATCAGCAGAGGCAACAGCTGAAATTGTACCCTCAAGCAGCGATTTTGTGTCACTGACTGCCACAAGTGAATCAAAAGACGAACAATTGCAGAATACAATCACTCTTGTTAAAAAATATCCAAAGAGATATATTGATGTTCCTAAAGTGTGGTATGACATTCTAATAAACTTAGTTTGCAAAAATAATTTAAATAAAGAACATGTTATAATATGCTTGATGAAAATGATTCATTTGCAAGATTAGCAGATCAATTTTCATGATCAGTAAATGGAGTTTGAAAAATATTCAAAACTGACATTTATAAACTTGAACATTATATGAAAACATTCATATTTTGGCTGTCAGAAAGCCAAATAAAAAACATTTGTCTATTCCATTTCGAGCAAAATATAATAATGTGCAATCTATTATAGATTGTTATGGAATACAAATTGAGAAGCCTACTAATCCTGTGCACCAGGCACTTGGTCACAATACAAAAAATGTAACACTGTCAAATATCTTATACTCCTGATGGATTTGTAAATTTTGTATCAACAGGCTATGGTGGACGCATTACTGATACAACAATAATGCAAGAGTGTGGTTATTTAAATTGTCTACCTGACAATGCTGTGGTAATGGCAGATCGTGGTTTTAAAGAAATTGAATCTTTGTTATAATCAAAACATTGTAAGCTCTTAAGACACCCAAGTGTGAGTAGTCTAATAAAACCTTCAAAGCATGAGGTGATGGAAACGAAAGTTATAGCGATATTGAGAATTCATATTAATTTTCATTTTTAAAACCACATTCTGTTATTGATCATAATTTATTACAACATACAGATGCTCTTGTTTCCATAGTATGTGCATTAATGAACTTACAATCTCCATTAATTAAATCTTGAGATTACCTACTCTTTAAGAAGATTTGTACTTGTTATATGAGTCTCTAGACTTTCTGCTGTTGCTGGACATTTGACTTCCACTACATATTCATTTGTAATTGCATCAGGAGAAGCTTTAAAAATCGGATTGTCAGCAATGATAAATAATTCAGCATCTTCAAATTTGGCAAAAACTTGCTTTTCAGCAACCTTTAGAACCCTCTATTCCAATTTAACTCATCAAGTCATTGCTTTTGTATCACTGTATCACGTACTTTGTGAGCTCCTATAATAGAGGATACTGAAGTTCCATCACCTTTTTTGCTTTTTGAAACTTCATACACTTTAGAGGCTGTAACTCTACCATATCTGAGCTCATACCAAAGTGCACTTGTATTTTGCCCTCTTGTTGATTTTTCTGTTTGAATATGAGCACCTTGCATTAAATCAAACATACATTTTTGAAATGAATTAAAATCTAATGTTGCCGATTCACCCTTAAACTTGTGCACTAATTTGTGTATTTTCAAATTATCATATTCCAGTTCCATATTTTCTACTTTGTTAGCTGGCAATTAATTTTTCTTCTCTTAGCTTCAACAAACAGTTCATTTAGAATGCCTTATTATCATTTAGCATTGACATTTCTTGGTTAGAGAAGCTGGGAGATAACTGTTTAACATCAAAAATTTTTAGAGTTGTTCCAATTTTTGATAGCAATGGTTTTGCCAGTAACTAGTGACCTCAGTTGGAGATGGTTCTTCACTTCTTCGGTGAACCCACATCAAAAAAGCAAGGGCATGTTTGCAGCATCCTAAAAACAAACATTGTATGACTGAACAGGTACTTTTAAAGTATTTTTATCAAATAGTCTTTTACTTAGATTTTGTAACAATTCTTCACTTTGTGTAAAATTTTATAAAGCAAATTTTCATTGTTTACTGCCAAGAATGTAGCCCCTTGCTAGAGTGATTTATGTATATCTTACTCATTTATATACTATATTTAATATTTACATTGATTGTAAACCAAACGTGTATTCAATATTTTGTCAACCATGCCAACTTTATCGTTTGCAACAATAAATAATACGATCCTTCTTTGATCTGAGTTGTATACTGTTCATCAAATAAAATAAAATGGAATTTCAACATATATGTCTATTTAACTGTAGTGGCCTAATATTTTATTACCTTCAGATGCTGGACATATATTACAATAAACATTTTGAACATTTTCTTCTTCCTGTATCGATAACTCCACAGTGTAGTTTGTCTTTCTAACATTATGTTCTGGACATACTTTTCCCCGAACAGTGCAAATGTTATTTTCTCGTTTGACTTCAACAAAGCCAATGGCATTATCACCATAAGATTCTCTCATCGATCTAGAATATAATTATTCTTTAACAATATAATATGTAAGCATTGACTGTCTCGACCCTTACTTCGTGGAATATGCTCATATTAGTGTTTTTAAATGAAACTCAAGGTCTCTAGTTAATTCCACAATATAATACAAGTTATTGAAAATTCTAAAAAATTGACAATTGTTTCGATAAATCAATATCATCGTCAGAATGACAGAAGTTACATTTCATTTTATGCCTACCTGATGTTTAGTAGTTATATTTGGCTAGATCAAGAAGTAACCTAACTTGTGATTGGCTTAATATATGTTTATAGAAAAAAGAAGAAGATGTGATATTACAAATATTGAAGCTTAGATATTATTAGCCCTATGGTGATATCCTGGATATCATTTTTCCAATTAAGATCAGTATAACTGTGCAATGATATAGAAAACCAGGAAAACTATATCTGCTGATCTTTACAATTATCACTTAAGAAGACAGTTTATTAAGTGATAATTGTAAAGATCAGTTTGAGACACGGCTTCAGGCATGTTCGAACTATTTTCATTACTGTTAAGATTGGTTCCGGCAGCGAACAGAGTTTAACACATTAATAATAATAATTTCCTCATTCCTATTTCACCTTATGTATAATAGTATATTTTATATGTATACATATAAGGGAAGCATTGTAATGGAGTGATTTAGACGTTTCGAGATTCGAGTGGATATACACGTTTCATATGTTCCAAAAAACATATTTTCAAAAAATGTCGGTCTGTCGGTCGATCTGCCAACACGATGACTCAAAAATGCGACCGATTTTTTTAATGGAATTTTATATGCGTGATTGTAATGAATATTTCCCAATTTTTCACCCGAAACTATTTTTTCAAAACAACTGACAAATGTATTGGAAATCTTGTATCAAAAACCCCCTTTATATGAAATTTCATCGAAATCGGAATGAAAAATAGATTTTGGGAATTTCAATCCCTGAAATCGGAATTTTTTTGAAAAAATTCAATTTTGATGTGCATTGTCCATGGGAACCTGCTGTATTTTTCTACTAATTGTATGAACATTCCTATTTCAATGTTCACCAATTTCAGTCTTTCCATTGCATAGACGTAGTAACTAGAAATTTTTTGAAGGTAATTATCTAATAAAATTTCTACTCCGGAGTTAATCCCGTATATATTCAAATTCAAATACGGGGACGGATCTTTCCTTTATCGAATGGCGTAAGACAGGATTCGATATATACCATAGTTTCGTAATTATAGCACTTTTTATGGAAGCATGTTAAAACATTTGCAAAAATTTTGCGGTTCTGACCAAAAAACTGTTAATTTTGGCTTACAATGAATGTATGAAAAAAATTATGCAGTACCATATATTTTAATACGAGGAATCCATGGAAGTAAAGTATTAGAATAAGAAATGTTGGGTAAAATCTAATAGCCACATTACATAAGGCGAAGTCATGTACTGGGTACATCAACTGGATAAAAAGTGTAGTTCCACTAATCATCACTTAATTCATTAACACAAGCCTTTTTCATTAACGACCAACAACAACAGCGCAAAGAAACAAAAAACTTCAAATTTTTGAAACTTTGAGGTACAAATAGTTGAACTACATCTAAGTTTATAATCATTTTCCTGAAAAAAACTTTCCACTTCTGAAACAAGTTCGGTCATAATGTAAGAATTGTTTGAATTTTCCCGACAATAATACACACTTTTTATCACTATAATATCACATAAAAAAGTTGTATTAAAAAGTTGTGATATGTCTTTGATTAACTTGTTACTTACATACTCAAACCTTTTGGTTCTTGCCTATTTATAAAGGTTCTTAAACTCTTCAATCCGCTTATATGGTAACTATTATATACACTTTGAGATCTAGCACCATTCACTCTAGCAGATAAATACGGGTTATGTAAATTTCAGTTTTCAAATCATTAAGCCGTAAGTACAGTTTGAAATTATTTCTAATCAATATTTCAAGAACATAAGTATGAACAGTGTTTTTGTGATATGTATGAAAAATCTAACGAATGAACATGAATGAGCAATGAATGCGAATTGATTTATATTGGTTGTAGATGTAGAAGTAGTAATGCGAAGAGATTACGTATAAACATGGTCTTATTGGCAAAAAGGAGAGGACGAAAGAACAACAGTGCGAATATTTATATATATATATATATATATATATATATATATATATATATATATATATTAAACTGGATAGAACGGGGAGAGAGAGAATGATTTATAGTTATTATTCTTTTAATTTACATTTAGTTTTGATTTGCCCGGTATATTGTAAAAATTTAAAATTTTATTACTAAAATGATTATATTTTAAAACATGAGAAACTCTTTAACCTCAGAGTAGGGTTCAGGTATAGAGAAAAAAAAATTCAATTTATAATATAAGCGCCTAGATTTGATTAAATATCTCTGTCTTCTTAAAAATTTTGTTAATAAAAATGTACTTGCTTGTTTAATAATACGTAATAAATTCTTAAGACGGTCCTGTGTTTCAAGTTGAACCTTTTTACTATTCACAGATGTCAGTTTAAACTACCAACGGTTCAAACTAGATGGAGCCATCACCACAAAGAAATAAAATATATCAAAAAAAACAATTTTACAATGTTCTTCAAACTAGAAAGAACGTTATTTAATATTTTGAATAGACAAATACATTGTTCTTTTACAAGACACAAATTAATAAAAAACCTACTATCTATTATGACCACTCATTCAAACAAAATCACGTTCTCACATGAAAAAATTATCTCTATATACAAATCTAAAATAGGCAACATTTTATACAAATCTTATAATACTGAAACTTCTATATAAACGATTATTATATCAAAATGGCGAAACACAATGGTTGTAAATGTTTGTTTAATACCAAAGTTCAATTTTTTTCACTAAATTGGTAAGTTTTATTCAACCTTTTTTATGTATAATGAAAATAGTCTAAATACCTTATTCCTGTATAGTAATTCACTTCAATTATCCTTTACTTTATTTTAGGTTACCTTCTGGAAATTGTCACATCACTGGTCCAGCTTACACAAAATCAGGAATCAATGCTATGTCCCGTCCACATCAATACATTTCAGTCCAATTACATAATCAAAAGCTTTCTAAAAGGTATGGTGGATATATCCATTCCACCATACAAATATTAATCAAGTATTATATATCAATTATACGGTTAGTATTCAAACATAATTACCAAATTGTTTCTTAGTTTCTACATCTGCTTGTTTAAATATATAATCTACCATATCATAAGTACAATGTATCTCTCTTTTCTGAATTTTGATGCCAAATATCTTATTTTTCGAAAAGTTTTCTTAATTCCCAAAATTTTGCTGCTTCTCAAATTTTCTACCACCCAAAAAGAATTTTACCTAGTCTATAGTCTGTATAATCAACAAAACTTTTCTCCTTCAATTTTTTTATTATTAACAACTACTTGTCGCAGATTAAAAGTTTGTTGAATACATTCCACCAATCAGATTTGGTTATCAAAACTTTTCTTTATAGATTTCATTTCAAATAGTGAATTGTCCATCTATCATTTGAAAACGCTTTGTTTTAAGGTTCTTTAATGATTTTAACTCATATTGTGTCTCTTAAATTATATTTCATTTAGTTTACAAAATGACATTTTCCAATTTACAAAATATGTGTTCATAATGTCAAACCGTTCAATAAATGTCACATTCCATAGAATTAATGTTTTTCAGTTTACTTCTTATATCGTTATGTTTTTAAATATTTATAAAATCTTATTTACATGTCCTTCAAACCCTAATATTCATTTTAAAAAGAATCTCACTATTTATTTACCTTGACAATAAAATAAAGGATTATCATTTCCATTTGTATATGTAACAAGGTTCTAATATTTCGTCTTGTAGGTTTATAGAGATTTTGTTAATTCATTTCACAAATGTTTTTTTAAATCTTATTTTAAATTATACAGTTAGATGCTTTCTCTATTGAATAGTACATGGTACAGATTGTCTCCTTTTTTAGATAATCTTTTAAAAAAAATGAAATTTCAAAAATTTTTATTTCTTGAAATAAGTAGTTTTTTTATTTTATGTTCGGTATACAGGGTGTTGTTTTACTCTATGTTAATATATATATATATATACATACAGGTTGTGCCACCATAGTAGTAACATGTGTTGATCACATATTTAATATTTAATTATTTGAAAGAAAGTGGTATTTTGAGAAACATAATAATTTTGTGTGTACCGAGAAATTTATTAGTGTAGGTAATACAAGAAGCTGAGAAACGGGTGTTAACGTCTGAAAAGGTATACGGAAGTAGGAAATAAGAAGTGTGTTAAGTGAGAATTGCTATGATTAGAAAGGAAAATGATATGTCCAATGCGGTTGTATTGTTGATAGTTGATCTATTAATTTCCATCGACTAAAATCAAAGTTTGACAATACATGACATTGATTAAAATAAAAAAAAATTATCTGAATTAGCCTTTAAGGAAACTAAGGAAGGAAACGAGGAGAGAAGTTGTTGAAACGGGAGACTATTCACTTGACATTTTTGGTGACGGAAGTTTTTTACCCCGAAAATAAGGAAAATAACGAAATAAATGATATAGGAGACGATTCAGAGATTGAAAATTAACAATAACATAGTTAATACGAGGAATAGAACAAATATAATTGAAAATTAAAACAGTATATGTAAAACAGTGATTAAATATTATGGAATAATGCAAGACTGGGAAATAGTACGTGAGATTATTATAACACAGATAGTAGACATAATTGAAAACATATTTAAAAGATTGTGAGCAAAATAAATAATTTGAGACGTTAATCAATAATTTGAAGAAGAACATTATATTGAAAACAGAAATAAATATTTTGAGAAGAAGCAACATGGTACATGAACTCAATATAAGACAGCGGAACCAAATAAATAAACATATACAGATGAGTTTGCGGAAAAAGAACATTAAGTTGAAAAGGTCGTTTAAATTTTATACTAGGTCCTTTTTTTTAAAGTTGTGTAATTATTAAATTTGGTTATTTCGTTAACAATTTGAGAAAGATCTAGTTAATTTTATAGTAGTTTTTCAAAGTTGTGAATTATTAAATTTGTTTATTCCGTTGATAATTTGAGAAAGTTCTATTTGATTTGATTGAAAATTTTGGAAGTCGTATAGATTATTGAAATTATTTTGTTAATTATTGGATCATTGGATATAGAAATTTTGTTCAGTTACTTTTAATTTCCAGATTTATGATGATTAACACTTTATAGATATAACTTCTATTATGATTGTAATAATTTTATATACACAATTTATTTTAATTAACTTTTGATATATATAACTCGTATTGCTATATATTTAATAATTTAAGGACGCCAACTTACTATAAATAGGTAAGTAAAATTTATTATAATTATTCTGTATATCTATTTGCTTCGGCTATATATAATATCTCTTATGCTCAGTGAGTCGGTTATCGAAAGAATTGCAGTATTCAAATATATCTTTTGTTTTTATTTTCTTTTTTTTTTAAATCTAAATTAACATTTTCACACAGTTCTACAATTATATATTTATATTGTAAATTTTAATTCAAGAAACACCCTGTATGTTAATTTTCTCTAATTTGACCTACATTTATTCTGTTCAAAATTTTACCAACACAATTTCTAAATTGTATACTAAAAACTCTTACCTTTCTTCATACAGGACTGTTTCTTTTGAATTCCTCAAACAAAGATCTTTGTTCTGGATGAATTTCAATACTTAGCTTACCTTATAAAGAAAATCTATTAACATTACAATTAACCAAACAAAATTTCTATATCCAGTGATCCAATAATTAACAAAATAAATTCAATAATTTATACGATTTCCAAAATTTTCAATCAAATCAAATAGAAGTTTCTCAAATTATCAACGAAATAACCAAATTTAATAATTCACAACTTTAAAAAGCTACTATAAAATTAACTAGATATTTCTCAAATTGTTAACGAAATAACCAAGTTTAATAATTACACAACTTTAAAAAAAACTAACTAGTATAAAATTTAACCGACCTTTTCAACTTAATGTTCTTTTTCCGCAAACTCGTCTGTATATGTTTATTTATGTGGTTCCGCTGTCTTATATTGGGTTCATGTATTTCTTTACCATGTTGCTTCTTTCCAAAATATTTATTTCTGTTTTCAATATAATGTTCTTCTTCAAATTATTTATCAACATATCAAATTATTTATTTTGCTCAGAATCTTTTAAATATGCTTTTATTTATGTCTACTATCTGTATTATAATAATCTCACGTAGTATTTCCCAGTCTTGCATTATTCCATAATATTTAATCACTGTTTTCCATATACTGTTTTATTAATTTTCAACTATATTTGTTCTATTCCTCGTATTGACTATGTTATTGTTAATTTTCAATCTCTGAATCGTCTCCTATATCATTTATTTCGTTATTTTCGGGGTAAAAAACATCCGTCACCAAAAATGTCAAGTAAATAGTCTCCCGTTTCAACAACTTCTCTCCTCGCTTCCTTCCTTAGATTCCTTAAAGGCTAATTCAGATAATTTCTATTTTATTTTAATCAATGTCATGTATTGTCAAACTTTGATTTTAGTCGATGGAAATTAATAGATCGACTATCAACAATACAACCGCATTGGACATATCATTTTCCTTTCTAATCATAACAATTCTCACTTAACACACTTCTTACTTCCGTATACCTTTTCAGACGTTAACACCCGTTTCCCAGCTTCTTGTATTACCTACACTAATAAATTTCTCGGTACACACAAAATGATTATGTTTCTCAAAATACCACTTTAGAATAATTTTGATTCATTGTGATATCTTGTCAGAAATAATGTGACATATATTAAAAAGAAATAGAATGCATGAAAGCAAGCCTTTAGAATTAAGTTAGGATGTTAAGAAACGGGGTTTGTTGAAAAGAGAGTCTAGTGACTTGACATATTTTTGAAAGGTAATAAGTAATTTTTGTTCGAAGAGAAAAGAAATTTAAAGATATTTAAGATTTTTGAAACAATGAAATATTAATAGAATTGAATATATTCAGAGAATATACTGATGAATAAATTATTATAAAACATATAAGAATGGAAATGAATTTGTTACACAAAGAACATGAATTAAAATTGAAAACTATTATACAAATACAAACCATATTTAGTGAGGAATAAGTGGCATTAAAGCTAATATGTCCTGAACAAACTAACGAAATGAAAAATTATAAAACCATCACGTATGCAGGTAATATTTCTAATAATATTTCAAAGATAATATCTTTAGCTACAAATACAACAATTTCTTTTAAAACTGAGAGTAATCTGAGCACAAAGTTGGTTAATGTAAAAACAATAATATCCCCATTAAAGAAGTCTTAAATAGACTTAAATGTCCAGAATGTAATGTCTATTTGGGTCAAACCCTTAGAAATTTTGAGATCAGATACAATGAACATAAACGAGCATATAGATTAAAACAACCAGATAAGTCCTACTATGCAAAACATCTACTTTACACCAAACATTCATTGACACCTAACACAGAACTAGAAGTACTACGTATTTGTGATAAGAAACAAGAACTGGATTTCCTTGAAGAATTAGAAATTAGAAGACACTTAAGAAACCCACAATATCAAGTTGTCAATGAACAGATAAATCTAGGGAGTTCTCCACTTTTAAACTGTCTTCTTAAGTGATAATTGTAAAGATTAGCAGATATAGTTTTCCTGGTTTTCTATATCATTGCACAGTTATACTGATCTTAATTGAAAAAAGATATCCAGTATATCTCCATAGGGCTCATAATATCTAAGATTTAATATTTGTAATATCATTCTTCTTCTTTTTTATAATAATATGTATTGAGTCAATCACTAGGTCTAGCCAAAATAATTATTAAACATCAGAGAGGCATCAAATGAAATGTAATTTCTGTCATTCTGACGATGATATTTATATCGAAACAATTGTCAATTTTCTTAGAATTTTTAAAAAAATTTCATTATATTGTGGAATTACCTAGAAACAGTAAGTTTCATTGAAAACAGTGAAATGAGTAGATTCCACGAAGTAAGGGTCGACACAGTTAATTTTACCACATTTTTGGTAGTTTCTGAAGAAATTTCGGTTTGTTAACACGATACAACCTCCAGGGTGTACACACGTGACCAATTTTATGATTGAATATTGAGCAGGGAGTCCTACAAATGAGTCCTATTGATTTTCACCTTAGCAGGGCCGGTACAGCGGGTCCTAGAAATCCAGATATACTACATTTTTGGTCATTTTTGGAGAAATTTCCTAATTCTAGCACGATACAGCATCCGGAGTGCGGAAAAGTTAGTTTTAATGTTAAAAACCGTTTATTTTTAATTGCGATAATATGCCTGTTTCCCTGTTTTTTATTTTATAAACATTCTCTTCTGAAATTTGCATAACATATATTTTTGTTTTTTTCAAAAGATTTATTGAATTTTTCCCACGGGTCGTAGTTTTAATTGTTGATGAACTCATTAATTTTTTAAATGGAATCCTGTTGAATTGAAGTATTTTTTGAGAAATATTTTTGAAATTTCAAGTATAATCAAATTTCTTATTTCTTCTAAGCCAAGTAAAGCTTGTGTCTTGGGATTTATTCAATAAAATATGTTACTTCTTGTTGATAATTCAATTCAGTTACAGATCTCTCACCTATATAAAAATGATCTGATGTAGTGCTGGCACTATCTGAAACAAACTTGCTCTCCTGCAATATTCTGTCAGTTGTAATACTTATAATATTCTTTTGAGTTGTTCCTTCAGTCTTTTGGCACGTATTTCATATTTGTGTCCCACATGTGTTTCCGTGATTTGTACCATTATATTCCCTTTAAATTATAATAACAAGTAAGTTAAAATAAAATATTCATATTATAGTTTTTTGATAAGTAGATGCCATCACTTTCAATGTAAAGTTTAATTCTTGATGGACACATTCAATGAATACGAATGCCTTCACAGAGCTTGATATTGCATGCGATGAAAAAAATCCTAAAATTGTACATACATTGAAACTAAAGAATTATAGTACATACAAAATGGATTCTTTCCTATTAGTATGTTTTTTTCTGTGCCTGCAACAACAATAAACTTCTCTGTTCTGTAATTCTCTTCAAGCTGTAAACTCTTGCATATTCCTAAAATATAAAACATATTTATTGATATTAATTTCGCGAGAATTATTGTCTTCTTATAGAACTGTATTTACAATAAACTTAAGAAAATCTACAGCATCATCAAAAATGTGTTCTTGTTTAATCCATTCAAATCCACAATCCTTTACATGTTCACAAATAGAACACCACTCTTGAACCAATACTTCAGAAAATTTCTTCTGGACTAATTTCTCCACGTCATCCAGTTTAAATGTGGTATTGTGCGCTGCAACTCTGTTCTTAATCAGTGCCCTGATTTTTCTATTGGGTTGAATTCCGGATGGTAAGGTGGCAGCCGTAATACTTTATGCCCATGTTCCTCCAATAAACAGTCCAATTTATAGGAAACAGGAATATCTAACCGAAATGTTTTTATTGCTTAATATAAAGTGGAATTTGATGTACTGGCATCATGGACAACTTTGTGGCCTCTAAGGTATTCTAACTTTTCGGTTTTGCTAGATGCTGATGTAATATTCTTTTACATTATGGTAAAAAGCATTATACACAACCAGAACTAATTTCTTAGGCATATTGGATAATAGTTGCTTCTGAACCCATTGCATGAAGTTTGCATGGCTCATGTCATCGTGGTAGTCTCCACTTTTAGAACCTAAAAAAACAGAATAAATTTTATCGATGCTCACAGAAACAACATATGTTATGAGACATTGTAAATGGTGTTGTCTTATTTGACTGTTCATCTTTTATTATATATTATATTGTTTAAAAACCAATTACACATCTATAAGTAACAGTAGTATAACTTTCCTATTATAGAATGAATATCACCATATTTAAAGAGTGTGTTTCCCTAAATTAAATTGAATAGGTTATAACTGACGTATAGTGTTTAAAATATATGGGACAAACGTTACTTACAAAATAACACTTTTAAATTTACAGTTTTTACTAACCTGAACGGAATATTAATAGGGCATTAGGAATAAATCCTTTTTCTCCACCTGCATGTACAATCACAAGTCTCCTCCATTTTGAAATTGGTTGTTTCAAACCTTTCCCAGTTACGTCGTACTATCTCTTGGATTGCACGTGCGAGCTGTGGATGTATGTTTTATCTGTATATACAATATTCCAGCCTTCAGCTCTATATTTAACAATATTTTTCAAGAAATTAATTCATTCAAGGCGAATAGCATGCGATTCCATAATCACCTTTCTGTTGACTTGTGTGCGCTGCCATATACAATAAAGGCATTATTTTTAATTAAATACTTATGCATGTTACATATCAATATTTTTAATTTTATAATGCCTATTGTAATTTTATCTTAATTTTTGTTCTGACCATGAATTTGTTCCACTCGTTCCAACAGTTTTTTCAAATCACAAAATAATGTTCACTTTAATACTTGCATCTTCAATAACTAATAAAAAGTACTAACCTAGAACCCACAGTTTCTGGCAGTAGCTACAAAGAAGTTTTCCTTACAGTAAACTCAGGTAAAACAATGTTTACCTTCTGGAGAATACCTTGAGAAAAATAATAAACTTAAATATAAAACAATTTTTCTAAAACATAGTTAAAACTGATTCTATCTTAAAAATCCGTACTAAAAGTAAGCTGTCTAAAGTTTCTTGTAATTAATTCTAGTATCTTTATTATTATTTAATTTTATCAAACTTACAGTTTAAAGTAGGAGCCCTTTTCTCCAGGATATAGGAATTGTAAATAATATCCCGAATCATTTGCAGTTCTCCATATGTTAGTGCTTCCAGTACCTGGAAAGAGGAGACATGAAATAGGAAATTATGGAGGGAGATTAAGTGAAAGAATTTAATCGTACAACCTGGACAGATCCACCCCAATTAAGCGGGTTTATAAAGCATACGCGGTATAACCTCACATGGGGTGTCAAGCCATTTTATATATATAATACCTTTTACCCTTGGTCTATATTGTCGAGGAGATCCTATTTTAATACGAAAAGCTTCTTTTTCAATTCTAGTGTAAGTACTTTTACTCACACCAGTTGCTTTTAGAGTTCGCTCTCTGCAATTTAAAAACATAATTATCAAACATATCCAAACCAAATCAAGATATGTATTCTAAATATCAAATGAATGTAATATTACATAATCTTGTCTTGCTGTGAATATGTAAAGCATAGAGTTTGCCTATGTATGAGATAATTAATAAGCATTAGTATTTCCTTTACAAACAAAACATAAATCATTCACTTAGAATATTTCATTCAAATCTAGAAACTTTTCTTATTAAACTGCCATAATGCCATACATAATTTTTTATTTGACTAACCGATGTTTTTGTATAGGAATTTGAATTCCAAGTTCCGCTTCAGATTGCATGAAAGTTGCAACGTTTTCTACAATCTGCCTGCCTTGAATATGGATAGTTTTTTCTCTGGCACCAACAAGTTTATTAGAACTCATGTTTTTATATTAAATAAAACAAACAGCACTCACTTATATACAAGTTAAATGTCTTAAAATATTCAAAATCAAATTTATTCAACAAATAAACAACCATAAACATAACCCTCAATTGTTAAATTATAAAGTGGCTAACGGCATAAATCATCGTCCTACGCCCGTGATCATTACCAAGCGACGTAGATAAACAATACATAATTTGGTTTCTGGGATTGGCAATGTTCCAGCTTCAGGTGTCTTCAACTTTCGTGAAACGAAGTCTGCTCATATTTTTGATAACGTCATCACTGTTCGAGTTATGACGTCATCATCATCTTTTTTCAAATGGAAAAACCCAATTTTGATAGTACCATCAAAGAGAACGTATCTTTCTACGCAACTGTCATATTTTATGTTACATAACCGTATGCTCAAGAAATAAAAGATATTTCATTCATAATAATGTAATGTACAAAAATGTAAACAGGACTAAATGAACCTAAAAATTATTAAATTAATTGCTCCAATTGCAAACCATTTGCCTTTCAACAATGCGCAAGACGGTGTTGAAACTGTTGCAAAACATTATTAAGGGTATCAGTCCTTATTAAATTAATTTTGTTCCTAATTTTTTAGATCATCAATATTATTAGAACTGTTAACTTTCCTCTTAATGAAGGTTTACCCACAAAAATGTAAGGGGGATAGATCAGGCGATCCAGCGTGCTACTCTAGAAATCCTCGTCTGCCAATCCATCTATTGAGAAGAATATTATCTTTCTGGTACCGTAGTGAATTGTTCATTGTCCGGTAGCACAGATCGATTGATAGACGAGGATTTTGGGAGGGGCCTGCTAGATCTCCTGATCTATCCCCAGTAGATTTTTTTGCGGGGATACCTCAAGTGTCACGATTAGGTTAACAGACCTAACCTAAGATTGAGTAACTAAAAGAGAGAGTTAGAACCGAAATTGACTCAATTAACGCTGATACCCTGATTAATGTTTGCAAGAGTTTCAACATCACCTTGCATATCATCAAGTGGCAAATGGTTCACAATTTCAGCAACTAATTTGATAGTTTTTAGGTTTATTTATTCCTGAATATGCGGTTATGTAACGTACAAAGAAAAATGCGTTCTTTTTAACAGGACTATCATAATAGGATGACGTCATAACACTAACAGTAATGACGTTATCAAAAATATTGGTTCACTAAAAAATGCGCAACTGAAAAAAATCGAATGTCCTTTCCCCAATGGCCAAATCAAGTATTTGAATGTGTTCCAACATTTGCGTGCTCACTGTATATACTTGAATTTTTTATTTCTTAGACTTTTTATATCCATTTTCTCAAATACAAACACACAACATACACATGAAACATATTCAGAATTTATTGAAAAATTAACTGAAACTGAATCACAAAATGAAGTTAGTGAAGTTATATGTTTAGGTCCCAACTTGGCACAAAATATTACTAATAGCAAATAATTGCCTGTGGCAAAAATCTTATGCAATATTGACTGTGGCACCGATCATCTAAATAATGATACAAGAAATAAAATAAGGTCAGATACTTTTAGTATTATCACTTATTTTAAAAAGAAACTAAAAACAAGGAAACATTAGAATATAACTAAAGCTAACGTATTTATGAAGCAAAACAAACGCCTAAAAATCTTGGAATAAGAAAAATTTAGAAAAACTTTTATTGTGACGTCACAAAATTACAATGATAAAATAATGAGTTTATCAAATGATGAAAGGACTTACAAAAAAATTTAACAGGATCTTACGAATTTTACCAAAACAAAATAATAATCTTATTCGATTTTGGGAAGAACTTTTTATTTCACCAACAAATACATAACAACCCGAAAATTTCTAATGCCATACCTCCTAAAATATACGAGCTACCAAAATTACATAAATCTAACATACCTCTCCAACCAATTGTATTATGTATTCAAACTCCTTTCACCCCAGTACCTATCTAATTATTTGAAAAATATTAAAAAAAATATTTTGTATAAAAGTATCAAAAATACATAACATTTCAAACAAAATATCAAAATTCCTAATAAATATGTATTTATTCCTGTATATGTAGTACAATAGTTGTGAAAGAGATACTTGAAAAATCCCAATGGCATAGGACCAATTGGACAGGCTTATTTCAGTAAAATTCTTGCATCAAATCCAAAATAAATAAAAATTCAAATTTTGATTATAACCCTAAATTAATTTATTATTCTGTTTTTTAAGGTTATTGGTATTTTTTATGTAAGTGTAAGAAAATTCTTCATCACAAAAAATTAAAAAGTTGTAGTATAATTTTAAAGTGAAGTTTTGAGCTCTACTCTACATAGAACATAAGAAACATTTTTGGGTTAAATTGAAAAAAAAATATTTCAAGTAGTATTTTTACATGAAATAAAAAAATAGATACAAAAGTTATAGAATGGTTTGATGTAGAAAAAACCAAAGTAACATTTTGGCATCAAATCAAAAACAAAATAATTAAAAAAAGTTATGGTAAATTTGTGAATTCTCTTAAATGAATGTTTTAATGTACATTTTTCTGGCGGATCCATTCGATGGCCTTTCTATCTCGCAGTTGCATTCCCAGCATATTTCGTTTCATCTTTCTTTGTGCGATTCTTAGTGTATCCATTAATTTGCCGTTTAGTAACCACGTTTCTGCGACATAGGTTAATGTTGGTAGCACACATTGGTTGAAGATTTGCGTTTTGAGGTATTTGGAAATTTAGTCTTAAATTTGTTATTGAGTCTTGCATATGCTGCCCATCCAAGTTGTATCCTTATGTTGATTTCTGCCAGCTGTATGTTCTCATAGAAGGACCGTTTATTCAAGATTATATATGCTATTTGATTGCTTTCTGATATTTAATATATTTCAATGAATAGTCTGTCATTATAATCAACCAAATGTCACTGTCAAAAAATAAAAATTTTATTGAGTTGAATAAATTTAATTTCTATAAACGATCCCAAATATTATAAACAACTTCCAATGTAAGTTAAAATTGTTATCTGCAATTTTCAAATCACAAAGTCAAATCTTAGTTTTCCTTTTTTTATAACAAATAACAAAATTTTATCTATCCAAATACAAATTAAAATTAAATAAGTTACAAGATAGAATATCTAATATCTATTTACGAAAGCTTATGCATTTTTCTAAATGTTCAAAAATTTTGAATTTTCACTTGACTCGGCAAATCTTAAATACCCTATCACAGTTCTAAAATGTTTTAATAATTTCTTCGAATTGTTGAATAGTTCAATACGTATTCTGTTTTCAATTTGAATTCAAATTTATATTCTTAAAACTAAGATGCATCTTTCTTAATTTTGTTAAATCAAATGAAATAATGCATTATTTAATTATCAATCAACTGGAACGGACTCTGGGCAGGAACAGCAAACTCGTACTATTCTAAATATAATTTAGAATTCTGGATCTTTCACTTTTTTTGAAATATGATTTTAAATTTTCCAAAACACACACGCACAGAATTTACAATGGGTATTGAATGAAGCTTTATACTATTGATTACACTATTCAAATTGCTATACTATTTTACAAATATTAGGAAAAATCTCAAATATGATGTTATCTGTACGGGATCTCAAATTCAACTGAGCTACTATTTCCCAATAAACAGAAAACATTATATTGTAGTTACAACTTTCCTCTTTTTGAAAAAGATTTGTTTTCTTTTATCCTTAATAAATGCCTACAGTGACATCTGTTTTTAATTTTAAATATTTCTTTATTATATAACGACATGCCTTCATTCCTTATTGAATATATTCTATGTAAATGTCATCTAAAATTTAATAATGCCAAATTTGACATATACTGGGTCATTCAACCATGTTGATCTCGTGTACAATACTGGGTATTCCAAAAGTATTGCACATAAACAAATAAAGAAACAATTTTTTGTTAATTTTAAATAAATGAACTCTATTAATTTATATATATATATATATATATATATATATATAGTCAAAATAATGTTAGTACTTCATATAAACTTTTTCTATTCAGGCCCTCGTTTTCGAGTTATAGGCCTCCAAAGTTTTAATTTTGAATTTTGTTTTTATTTTTTGTACTAGTTATTTGATCTTTATAAAATTCACGGCAAAGCTATAATGTACGTGTATGTTTATTTTGGTAAGGTAAACAGATTTACAGTAGTGTCTTGAAGCCAGGGACGGACTACTCGCAATGGTTAGTGATCCAAATAATTAGCAGGGATGGCACACCCTGTATGAAATTATCGAAATTCACTTCCCCACACATTAAGCTAACGAAAAGGTACTCTTGTTAGAATTCGATAAAATAAGCCGTTCGGCTAATATTGACAGTTTTATTAATGCACTACGTACATTCACCATTTTTATAAGTACACAACGAGGTAAAACTAACTTATTAATACGATGTCCAAATTTACCTTCAGTACTACAAAAAAATAATTTAATGATAGCAGGAGATAAAAAACATTAACGACTCATTAATTGGAAAGTTGGTAAAAACTTTTTAAAAGTGTTTTTACCGTTTATCAAGTAACCATAGGATTAGTTGTCAAACATTGTGTAGAATAGTTCGTAGTCAGTACTTGTCAATAATTCATAAGTCCTTAATTTAACAAATACAATGGCAGAATTCACTTTTATTGAGTACGCAGATATGAATTTAATGCATGGACTGGTTTCTCGAAACTGTTTAGAGGCCAGACGTCTTTATTTTAGGACGTTTTTTGCCAAAAAAAAGGTGGAGAAGGTCCAGTACGAAGCGTACGTACTGTGGCAGTTGAACCAGACTTGTTAAATGCAGTTGATAATGAACCATCAACGAGTTTACGAAAATTATCAAGAGAACATAACGTCTCGAAATCAGTTGTGCATTGCGTTCTAAAAGAACAGCTGTTATATCCTTTTCACATGAAAAAAGTACATAGTATGACAGTGGCTGGTTATCCTTCACGACTTGAGTATAGCCAGTGGTTTCTGCGACAACAACAAGCAGACAATACGTTTATTAGTAACGTTCTCTTTTCAGAAGAATCCGGTTTCACCAGAGATGTAGTCATAAATTCTCATAATATGCATTTATGGGATGATGCGAATCCACATGGCATTAGTCAAACTAGGAGCCACCATAGATTCATGGTTAATGTTTGGGCGGGAATAGTTGGCAATCATTTGATAGGGCCATACTTTATTGACGATACTTTGACCGGTCAGAGATATTTGGAGTTTTTGCAAAATGAGTTATGGAACCTCTTTGATGATGTGCTACTACAAACTCGTAGGAATTTATGGTTCATGCATGATGGGGCCCCTCCTCATTTCAGTTTAGATGTACGATAGCATTTACACACAAGGTTTCCTAATAGATGGATTGGTCGTGGAGGCCCTTTTCAATGACCACCGCGATCAGGAGATGTTAATCCTATGAATTTCTTCCTCTAGGGTTATCTCAAAAGTAAGGTATACGCAACACCTGTGCAAACAAGGCAAGATTTAATAGACAGAAATGTGTTACACTGCAATGTTATTAGAAGTGCAAATAAACAACCGTCGTAGACTTAGAATGTGCGTGGAAGTGGGAGGAGCTCATATTGAACATTTATTAGAAGAACGTTAGTTTTTGTTGTTTAGGAATTAGTTTCAGTCGATTGTTTTATAACTTGTGTTTTATGAGGTTTTCTTAATGGTTTAATAATGTTGTGTTCGTAATTTTGATTAAAAGCAACTAATTACGTTGTCTGCGTACCTTTTTAATTCCCATTGAATAAGTTCTCAATGTTTTTATCATCTGCTATCATCAAATTATTTTTTTGTAGTACATCGTATTAATAAGTTAGTTAGGTAAATTTGTACGTTGTGCATTAATATAACTGTAAATATTAGCCAAACGGCTCATGTTATCGAATTCCAGCAAGAGTACCTTTTCGTTAGCTTAATGTGTGGGGAAGTTAATTTCGATAATTTCATACAGGGTGTGCCATCCCTGCAAATTTTTTGGATCACTAACCATTGCGAGTAGTCCGTCCCTGGCTTCAAGGCACTACTGTAAATCTGTTTACCTTTCCAAAATAAACATACACGTACATTATAGCTTTACCGTAAGTTTTACAAAGATCGAATAACTAGTAAAAAAAATAAAAATAAAAACCAAATTCAAAATTAAAACTTTGGAGGCCTATAACTCGAAAACGAGGGCCTACATAGAAAAAGTTTATATGAAGTACTAACATTATTTTGGCTCAGATTATACGCTCCTGACTTTTTTCCCATTAGTCCTGGGTCACCCTGTATAAATACAGTTCCTCTATTTAAAATTTAAAAGAAACATTAAAATAAGGAAAATTATTTATATTTGTATGCAATACTTTTGATACACACTGTATGATATGTATAATCAATAATTTTGAATGATTCGGTATACAAATCAAATTTGACATTTCAATTTCTGATAACATTTATACAGAATATATCTAATGATAGATAGATTATATTACGATTTGGAAAATATATTTGAAATTTTAAAATACAGATGTCTCTGTTAGCAGAATTACAATTGTAATAAAATAATTCAAATCTCTCTTTGTTATAGGAAAACATAAATTAGTATTTTTAGAAAAAAAATAATTTTTCGTAACCACAGGAGAAGAGATTTATTTATTTAGAAAAAGTTTAGTCAGTTGAATTTGAAATCCCCACGAGACAACATCATAATAAGAGTTGTCTCAATTTTTTTGAGAATATAGTAGAAATTGTATAACTGAGTCAGCAATCAGATCATGAAGCCATACATTATAAAGCCAGTGCGTGCATAATTCGAAGAAGAATTGCATCGTATAAAGTGTAAGTGGTTCGAGTTTCTAAATTATATATTTAGAAAGTTTGCAGAATTCTAAATACGTTTAGAATACGTACGACTTTTCCTGTTCCTGTTGGTGAGTCCAGTCCAGTTTTTAAATTATTTCTCGAGAATTAACAGGCCTTTTTAAATACATTTCAAAAATAGATGCATCTATATGATAATTTGAACTAAACCAAAATTAACGTTACACATATAAGATTTTACTTCAAGCGAAGAAATTTTTTGAATAGACAATTTGAACGGAAAATTGCGTTATTTGACATTGATACACGTCAAGTGTAAATTAGACGAATTGGACTTTTATTACAATATTTAATTAGTGGATTTCTAACATAGGTTGTTCTAATATTAAGGTTGGTAGAAAATACTATCTTTGTTTCTTTTATGATATTTTTGGGAAACAATAATTATTTTTGTAATTTTGTTATCTGATCGTATAATATATAATTTTGATTCCAACTCACTGTGGTACTCATTCCGTTTCTATTTCCATTGTATTTAACATTTTGCATTCTATAGAAATTTTAATCTAATCAGTGACATTTGGTTAATTTCCAGTGACAGTAAAATCGTAAATGTCATAAGATAATTCAAGTGCCTTTTATTATATTGAATAAACAGTTATTCGAGATTCTGAATATGGAGTAATATTTAATTTGGAGAAGACGTGAAAATTATAAAATTTCAATTATTATCATTTAAAAAAATTTTATCCCACCCTGAGACAAGAGTGATTAAGTCGATTGTGAATGAATTTATCTTTCAGAGTACAAGGATTAATATTTATCTTAGCCGGGCATTGTTTGACAACTACTGTCAAAATTAAATTAGGTTACATACACGGCTAAAGGTGTGTTTGCAATAGTGTCGCTACAATCACAGATTGTGAAGACGTGGATGAATAATATTTCATATTATTATATTCTTATATCCATTGAAATATAACTATTAAAACTATAAAATCACAATTAGAGGTATAGAGATATATAATAAATTGGCTGCCAACGCGGGGCAATTACAATTAAAGGATTTGAAATATATAATATATACACATATATAGATAGATACATACATACATATTTATTAACTACATTACAATCAAATGTTTGTAGCACGTCAAAAAGAAAATACATACAAAAGAAATATACAAAATATATCTTAAGATGAAACAGAGTAAAATGTCACAGCAGAGATAAGGTTTTTGAGATTGCCTTGACAATGCACAATGTAATTTTCAACAGAGTAGAAACCATATTTAAGGAGAATTTTTTTTTAAAAGCATTGGAGCCCAATGTTTTTACAATTCAAGGCATAATATTAAAAAGTTTGGTGAATTTGATTGCGTCTTATTTAGCCGAAAGTAGCTGCATCTGATATGGTGAGCATAACGAGTGTTGTAGTCAGTCGTGTATATCTGAATTTCTAGAAAACATTAACTGTCTTCCATGAATTTCAATTAGAGGATGAAATAAAAACAAAGACGGTGATGGCATAATTTCATATTTTATGAAAAACTGTTGACAGTGATCTCTGAAACCAAGATCAGCAAGCATCCATATCGCCTTTTTTGGATTCTAAATATTGTTAAAGCATGGGAGGAATTACCCCAGAGGATGGTGCCATAGCTAATATGCCAATGAAAGAGTGAGAAATACGTGGTTTTGAGTGTACTTAAATCGGTAATATGTTTCAACTGTTGTAAAATGAATAAGGAACTTGAAATTTTTTTAACTAAATGCTCAATATATGCCTGCCAACTCAGCCTGTGGTCTAGGACTAATGCAAGTAATTTCACATTTTTTGTTTTTTGATGATCTGATAATTTATTACTTGAAGATATATGCACGATTTCAGTTTTATTATTATTTAATTTTAGTTTGTGCAAAGAAAACTATTAATTCACCTTGTTACCAATGCAATCTAGAGGGGCAGCTAAATTCGTATCATGTTTTTCCGGAATAATAATGGTTGAAACGTCTGCAAATACAACCGACATATAAGGTAACATAAAACGGCTCAAATCATTAATATAAATGATAAACAAGGGGGGGGGGGGCTAGAACCGACCCCCGAGGAACTCCATGACTTACCTTCAGAAAATCTGATCTTACACCATTCACTGTAACACATTGTTTTCTGTTTGACAGGTAAGAATCAATAAGCTTCAACGGAATTTCCCTAACTCCATAATAATTTAATTTTTCTAAGAGAATGTCGTGAGTAACGCAATCAAATGCCTTTGAAAGATCGCACAACATTATAGCAGTACGGTTGCCATGTTCAATTTCTTCCACTACGCCACACAATAAAAACTGCCTGGGTGGTTGAGCGAGAATTTCTAAAGCCACATTGGGAGCTACTAAAAAATTCGTTTGAATTAGAATAGTCATACAGTTGTTTTTTTATTAATTTCTCAAGGACTTTACTGAATATTGAAATAATACTAATAGGGCGATAATTATCGATTACGGAAGTATCTCATTTTTTAAAAAGAGGATAGTATCGCGATAAATACCGGTGTTAAAAATAAGATTTATTTTTTTTAAAAATTAAAAAAATGATATTGCGAAACTGAACATTCCGCCGCCCTTGAAAGGCTCGCTTTCAATGAAAGGAAAGTATATCTTTAACTAGTCTCACAAAAAAAAACACTGAAATAATCATAATCAACTGATTAAGCATACTTTTGATAAATCCCTTAACTAATAGGTAAGACACATATCTTGTTAATACCACGTTTAAGCAGACCATTCTTGGCCAACACACTTACGACACGTACTATCGAGTCTGAACCAGGATATGTTTCGACGATTCTGCCAAGTGGCCAGCAAAGAGGAGGTACGTTTTCCTCTTTTAATAAGACCATCTCTCCACCGTTGAGTCAATACGGAATAAAATTCTCCGACAGTTAAAAATGTTTGGTTTAGACCACGTTTCAAGTGATATTTCGTGGATTTGACAGCGGCCTCCCAAAGTCCACCAATATTTGGGGATCGTGGCGGTATAAAATGAAATTCAATTTGATTTTCAAGTAAATAGTTTCGTACCCTATCAGGATATGTTAATTTATGGATAGCTAACAGCTCGTTATTGGCGCCTACATTATTTGTAGCATTATCGCAATATAAATTTGTACAAATACCTAGTCTAGAAACGAATCTTTTTAGAACATTTAAAAAACCCTCTAGTTAAATCAGAGATGAGATGTACAGCCTTTGTAGCCATACAGATGAAAACGCAAATGTATGCCTTTATGATTTTACGGTTTTTTAATTTGCCATCTTTTAACTCATAAGGTCCGGGAAAGTCAACCGATGAGGACAAAAATGGAGAAGAAGGGATTACTCGTGAAGATCGTAATTGACCCATTTGGGCAGTTAAACCTTTTGGTTTTGCCTTAAAACATGTTATGCATTTTCGTATACATTTTTTGACTTAATTTTTACCATTTAAAGGCCAAAACGTTTGTCTTATAAAAGATAGGGTAGTTTGAGTACCGGCATGCAAGCTACGTGCATGTTCATTTGTAACCACTAAACGAGTGAATGGATGTGAATAAGGGAGAATAATCGGGTGTTTTGAGTTATAAGAAATATTAGCATTTTCAAGCCTACCGCTGACTCGAATCAAACCGTTTTCCATAATTGGAGATAAATATTTCAAGGGACTTATGGAACTCACAGAACCAGATTTTTGGAGTGAACTTATCTCCAAAAGAAACGCGGACAGTTGCATCAATTTAGAAAGAGCTTCTATGCTACTATTTATTTCAGAACAGTAATAAAAATATTAAACAAAAATAAGAGCAGTGTTTTTTTCATAAAAAATAATATAATTAAATTGACTGTCTCGACCCTTACTTCGTGGAATATGCTCATATTAGTGTTTTCAAATGAAACTCAAGGTCACACTAAAACACCACAAGCACAAAAAGATATAAAATGTGCTCAACGAGTTTGGATAAAATCTGAATGTAAGAAATGGTTCAAAGTTAGAGACTCCTTAGACAACTACATAAAAGTTGTACATTCAGAACTCACATTCCAATTACATCCAGTAGAATTTGACTGTTTGGATGACAAAATTAGAGAAAATATCAGCACTATGAAGCATATGAAATTTAAGAAACAAGAAAAGAAGCTACAGAATCTTGAACACACACAACATAAAATTCAATACTCAAAACATCATGAAACTGTAAGTACCTACATACCAACACACTTTGCACCACGATTTGAAAACCTTTCAGACACTAACTTCACAAATAGTGAAATAGAATTTTTAAATAAAGGTTTAAAGTACAGCATACCACCTAAATTTACGAATAATATTAAACAAATTTTAGCTACAGAGTCAGAAATAGCTTTAAAATCTAATTCAAATAATTTTCTTTATGAGAAATTAAAAATTGCCAATTTAATCAAAAATATTGAACCTTCAAAAAGTTAAACGTCAAACAAAAAATGACATTTCAGTTTTAAATGCAATAAAAGAGAAGATAGAGAACAATAACCTAACAGTTACAAAATCCGATAAGGGGAATGCTACTGTCATTTTGACGACTGAAAATTACAATTCCAAAGTATATAACTTTATAGAATCCAGCGATGTAAAAGTTCTTAAAGCAGACCCAACAAAGAAGTTTTCTAATAATGTAAGGGATATTGTTAATAATTCAAATTATCTTTTTAATGATTACGAAAAGAGGTCTATCATACATAAGAATCCTCATTGTCCACAATTATATGGAACAGTTAAATTACATAAAATAACGAAACCAATTAGACCTGTAGTCTCTTATGTTAATGCTCCTAATAATATGTTGGCAAAAAAGCTCAACAATATACTCAATACTTACGGATATGAATCTCAGTACTCAATTAGAAATTCAATAGAACTAATCAAAAAGTTGAAATCAATCCACTTGCAAGATAACTATAAACTCATATCGTTCGATATAACTAATATGTTTACTAAAATTCCTCCTAAAGAATGTCTAATACTTGTAAGAAAATTACTAGAAGATAAAAATATTAATCCAGGAATAATATCAGATATACTTAATTTATTTGATGTATGCATTAATCAGAATTATTTCACTTTTGACAATAAGATATATATTCAAAATGAAGGTTTACCAATGGGAAGCCCTATATCACCTAATTTAGCAAACATTTTTATGGACAATTTAGAAAGAAAGATCTTTGAAAGTAATATTTCGAAAAATATTTTATTTTGGTATAGATATGTGGATGACATATTAGCTTGTTTTATGGGTAGTGAGCGACAATTAGATGTGTTTTTCAACCACATCAATAATTTACACCCGAAAATTAAATTTACATTAGAAATTGAAGAAAATAGCTCAATCAATTTTCTTGATTTAAAAATTCAAAGAGTTAATGATGTACTTGATTATTCAATTTATCGAAAACCAACAGAGACTGATGTGACAATCATGCCCCAACTATTTCTTTTGGCATATTGGTTGGTCTGAGAAGTAATGGGTTTTCTGCTTTTCTTTGTAAGGATGACTCTAACCCTACATATTCCGCTTTACCTGTTTGTTGATTGAACTTATGAGAGATGCCAAGTGTTTCCGCTAAATTGAAAGATATAGCCCATCCTTCATCTCTAGTAGACGCAAAACCACTTCTCTGTAGCAATTTTTATGTAGTTAGCTAATTTTTTTTCAGCATCTGCACCTAATGTGTATCTGGTCCAAGGCGTTCATATTTTTCGTCATGTTGTTTCTGTAGTTTTCGCAACAAAGTTGTTTTAGGTATTTGAAATTGTCTAGTCGCATCATTGGCACCCAGGGTTCCAGATTGTACTGCTGTCATCGCGTTTTTTTAAATCATCAGCTGTCCATGATCCTCTAGAACCACAGTTGTACAATTCCTTTTGTCAGCATTTTGTATTTCTAAAACATACTAAATATACATTTTATTATAGGTCACTCCACCTCAAGGCAACTGGTCCGTCTTTCCTTAGCTTCGAGTCGATTTCAGCTCTTTGAAAGGGAACAACTTAATGAATTAAGGTTATGAACACTTGTTAATATCAGTAATCGGTTGTTATTAGTTATCGGTTGTTACTTAGTTATCATTCGGTAATATGCGATTGCAGTGAACAATTTTCACACCTCTTAATATCCATCCGAATAACAAACCGACGATTTCTCCACACAACAGACACGAGTGCGTATAGGTGGCGCCCTCGGACACTTAATGCGCAAAATTAACTGCTGGTCCATCACTCCTCAAATTACCCTATGGCCAACTCTAACAATTTGCCAATAATGTCGATGTTATCTTAAAAAATTTAAATAATCTATAATCGTCACATTTAGGTATAGGTTATGCTTGCAAATGTAAAATTAAATTGTAAGAACTTTTCGGAAAAAGTTGCTGATTTTAAATCATACTGTAGTATCTAGTGAAACCTCATATTGCTCAAATAGGAAAAATGAGCAGAGTTGATATTCAAAATAATATATACGGTGTTCCACTGAAACAAAAACTTGGATATGCTGTGACCTTATAAAGCATCCTGTATGTTACAAATAATTTTTAGATGTGAAGCTCTTGACTCTATATAACTTTGTAGCGATTTTCCAAAAAAAATGAACTTTCGCAAACAAATAATCCGTTCCGCGGAATATATTTCAAACTCATTGTTAGGAATAAATTCCAGTATTTGACGAACATTCTCTTTTATATATTTTATCGACTAAAAACGGGTGTCTCGAAGTAGTACATTGAGTTTTAGAAGAGGAATTAAGTCGGTTGAAGTCATAATAATTGAATATGGAGGTTGTTTGATAAGGTTTGTTGAATTTTGGGCCGAAATTCTTCAGGTTTTATGTCAAACACTTATCGAACCAATATCTTTCCGTTTATCCTCGCAATCAGTTAGTGAAAAACCGGAAAAATGTGCCAACAATTGGAATTAGAAAATAGCTTCAAATTACGGTTCACAAAGTGTGGACACTAAAAGCCGATCTATGAAAGAGATAAAAATATTTGTGAAATTACAGATTAATAACTGTATTACTCAAAACTATGAATCATTATAAATTTTGAAAATTATTGATACAATTTCAAGTAAATTTCACTCTTCATTTGGACGTCGAGAAATAAATAAATGTCCACGGCAACGCTAATCTTTTTTAAAACCGTACCTGAGCAGGCAGGGTTAGAAAAGACAACACACTTTGTGTCTGATAAATCGTCTAGATTATCTGAAAATTTTAAACGAAATGTAAATAAGCTCTTGCGAGGGACAATAAAAAAGCGGACGCCTATTAAGTTATCTGCAGGTGACAGTTGCGACCGGTCAGATTCAATTTTGTTTTGACTAGATGCTCTTTTGTCCATTTTAAATCATGCTTCAGTGTGGGAGTATGATCATAGCTGATGTAATTTGAAATAGCCGAGAACTATTATATAACCTTGTTACGAAATCTAATTGATAATCTTAGATCTTTAAGAATCATTATTTATAAAAACTTACACTACAACTAATAATGTTTACGAAATACCAGATGAAATAATCAATAGCTAAACAACGCTAGAAGTATACTGATAAACATCAATTATTCATGGAAATAATATTTGAAAACTAGCAGTTCCGGTAGTGAAAAAATGAATTAATTACCATAAATTATTTAAAATTAATATAAAACTATGTTGGCAATAAATTTTTTGTATATGACTTAAAAATATAATTTTTGGTTAATTAACAGAATAATTCAATAAACATAGCTAATGATAGTAGCTGCAAATTGCGAAAAGACCGAAAAACAATTGTAGTGGAAATAAGAAAGACATCAAATATAAATTATAGTGGAAAGTGTCCAAATATCACAAACTCTTCAGTAGCGTACATCAGTTGGATTTGTCAAGAGGTGTATGTGCGTCTGATAATTAGTAACCAAGAAAAAGAAGAGTACCAGCATCAACCTTAGTCTTACTGTTATTGGTTCGATCCATGTTAAGTACAGGAGTCTAATTAAGAGTAGAATATTAAGGTGGCCCAATGGAAGTCTAATACTAATATTAAATCTATGAATATATTATATTAGTTAATAACAACTCTGTATACTTGATTCTATTTTTTTCTATTGTTATTAGTAAAAAATACAAAAGTAATAATTAAAACAAATTCCACTGAGTGTGGACCAAATCAATCTTGATAACAAAATGAATTACTAGTTCAACTTTTCAGCATTGCCCAGTTCCATCACTTGATAAAATAACGATAACCTTGGAGAATGTAGTATTCCGAACAACTCTCGATTTCGAAAAATAATTTCTTCTCTTGAGCCAAGGTAAACAATCAATAAAATGAAAAGTGGGTCCGATCTTTAGCTTCATCATCAACCTTGCGCCGAGAGATATTGTTACCGAATTTCCTGGGTTAAAAACAACAAACAGCATCAACCGTATCCCGATCACGATTCTCTTGAACAAAGCCGTCACAAAGATTTTTTAAAAGGCGTGTCTCATAAAATCAACAATGTACAGTTACTTATTACAATAGTGTTTACAAAGATAATATGTATCTGATAAAAGAATACGTTTGTTATTCTACGAACGAATTTCAATAAATTCATTTACCACTAATCTCATATATGTTACACGAGTTATAGCTGATCGGCAGAGATACAAGTGTTGATCAAAATATATTGAATATATGACACTGTAATCAAACTGCAGTGGAAGAATATGTATAATTGAAAATAAAACTAGATGAAGAACTCAAAAAATTGATTTTATTGACATATGAATTTCTAACCACGAAGCTCTCTAAGAGTTATATGATTTGTTTTCTTTGTGTAATGAACTTCCACCTACTGTACAGCAGTTTGATACTGGCAGTACTCTCCTGTATGCTATTGAATATACTAGCTCTAGAATGGAGAGTATGTATTGAAAAATTTTGTTACAAACTCATTACCTGAAAATTATTGTTAAACTCTCCAATAAAATAATACTAACAACACATCACAAATTCTATTGTCTATTGGAGAAATGGATAAAGCGTTTGGAAAAAGAGTTAGCATGTCTCTGAATAGGCTTGTCTGCAATCGATAGATTTTCCATATTTCGTTTTATCCTCATGCAGGCCATGTTACTGGCCTTATTCGCTTTTCACTGCTTATTGTTTTTGGGTATTTTGGTGGTTTATTATATTTATAGTAGTCTATTATAACTATTGCCAAATTATTTTTATGTGTGATCCAAAAATATCTGTCTATCACATGGTAGGTCGAACCAGTATGAGAAGAATAACAATAAAAGGCAATCAACCGAAATATTGAGCAAGGTATAAATGTCACGGTTACGGTATCCAACATACCAGATGACTAATTCTGGTAGTTCACAGAATCAACAAGACATTTCCAGAGAAGTTCTCAAAATATCACTGTATAAAAATGGACTTGAATATTTTATTTGTTTATGTTAATTTTGGCATATAACTTGTAGCCAAATTTATTGATGGTTTTGATGTAGCAACTAATAAGTATGCTACATAAATGCGAACGGCTGCTGTTCATCGGTGAGCACAAGCCGTGGGAGATGGTCCTAGCGTTTGGAGACTAAAATGTAACATTGAATAGAAATAAAAATAGTTTAACTGTGGGCGCCATTTTATTTTGAATAACTGTGAAAATACTTTACCAAATAGAGAATCATGAAGAAGTTTGAAGATGCTAATAACTCAGATTCACTAATACATTTTTTATAAAAGTGTAGACCAAAAGAATCTACAAAATATATTAAATAACATAAACTGTATTGAATTCCTCAAAAACAAGGAAGCTAGTGCACAAAAAAAGATAACAAATTAAACTTGGATACTTAAAGCTAAACTGGTAGATTTAAGTGTACCAATATACATAAATGCCTACTTCATAATAGTTCAAATCAGTGGTTTATAATATAAAAAAATTTAATATAAGTTTCAATTTATAGAAATTTGTACCATATTATAGCTATTTTATGTCGAAAACAAAACGATTAATAATAATATATTTAACTAATATTGGAATTTTGGTGAAATATTTTACTAAAATGAAAATTTAAGTTTGTACCTTGTACGACATAAAAATAAAGAAAAAAGTTCATAAAAACCAAACTAATTCACTGTGTATAAATAATACTAAATTAAACCTGTATCATTTGAGATAAAGAATATTCTAGCTGGTGGTAACATCTAAAGGACTAAGCTGAAGCTTGGGCAAAAACATCCATCTACATCGGCATGAAAAACGGGAGAGCATGGAAAAAAATCAGTAACATCTTTCAGTAGGAAAATACTTCTAAAAACTTCTGCGGCACTCTTCTTATCAATAAATGTTCCGATTATTGTATATTCATGTGTCTGGCACCACACCAAAATTTTCAAAATGAAAATATCTTAACCTAGAATAACCAAAATCAGAACGTCATAAATGATGGCCTCCCTTTGGGTTGCAGTCAAAACCGACCCACGTACGCTACGTGGACCCTAATAAAATAATTTCTTCCAGAAAATGGAAAATAAAAAACTTACCTTCACTAATTGGAGGGAGCCACCAAAACTATGAGACAATTATGCCAAAAACAAAACTCAACAAGTCTCTCCTATTTGCCATGTTCGCGGTTTGCGGTAACAAAAAAAAATAAACGATCGTAAAAATTACCACACTGTCAATCACACCAATGAAGATATGTCATATATGAAACAACTAAATATACTCTTATTAGTACCTTGTCTGTGCTTAATCGATGGTCAAATTATTATTAGTTCACGAATCTCAGTTACCATAAAACATACAAACAATATATTTCTGTGACAACGTTCGGTTTCAACTTCAGACCGGTTATAACAAGTGTTTTTGTTTTTGATACGGATCGAATATTCGCGGTACCATAGGGACCGAGAAATATGACGTTTATGCCATCTGCCGTTAAAAACCACAAACAATGTGATATAAACACTATTAGAAGTATTCGTAGTTTTGTGTAATCAGCGTTTTTAAATGTTCATTTTTTAAAACTGCATTCATGGCTGTTCAAATATGCTGTATAAAAATACTACGCCGTTGAAATTTTAAAGTTTCCCCGAAAGTTCATTGAATACTGCATGGATAACCTTAAAACGTCAAAAATTGATAAATGCAGTAAAAACCCATATGTAAGTAAAATATTCTAATTAAAACATTTTATTAACTATTATTTTGTGTATAATCAGTATGATACTACAATTGGCAGCTATTAGAAAAGTTCTAAATTTTTTTTACATAAATAAAAGATTATTATCAAGAGAATAAAATGTTGTTTACTGTACGATTTCATTGATTATATAAAATAAAATCTTGTTATGTGTTTCCTGACTTTAATATGATATAAGTTCAAATAATTAAATACTATTAAGGGGAAGAAAGTTAACATTTATACAAAACGAATCTCTTCAAGTTTTTTAATTATATTTCAGAAAAGATCGGGAGGTCTGGGAACCAAAGAAAAATACTAGAATTTGCAGTGCCCATTTTGTCAATAATCTTACATCCCAACAATTTTTCCTGGCACAGAAAATAAAAAGATCTAATAATTTTTTGCATTTTGTAGGTTGCTTATTATACTGTTTACATCATATGTTTTTCTTATTTAACACCAGGGCGCTCTACTTTCGACAGAAATGCTGCCTTTATAGTTCAGTCTCGATTCCGATACCTTAAGATTTGATTGTCCATTCTAATCAAGGTAAGAAATTAATGCTAATCTAGGGTATAGTACATTGGCCACTGTGGAGTTTGAAGTAACAAATAACCAATTATATCACATAATTTGCCAGTCAGTTTAGTTTTTATTTTCTCGTTTCATTTTCTAATTCGAACCCCATTTAGTTTTTAATTCGGACCCCTACGATAAAATTGTTTACTCTCAAAAAACTCAATTCATGACATTGTTGTTCCTGTGAAAGACAATGCCGAATACTCTTGTAGGAAAAAATAACAGGTTGTGGTCGGAGATAAATTTGAAAAATGCGATAGAAGCCATTAGGGCCAAGATAATGGGATGGAAAAAAGCTGTTAATATTCTCCAAGTCCACATTAATGCGGTTGTCAAAGGAAAAGTATGGAGATCCCGCAAAGGCAGTTAACACGAGGGCAGGGAGGCCTACCGTCCTACCTCCGGAGCTAAAAAATGTTTGGTTAAATATTGCTTAGTCATGGAATGTACATTTCTCGGTGTATGTTTTGTAGTGAATACATTAACATAAGGAAGAATAAAATATGCAAACAAGCTTTTATTAAATTATTTCAGTTATCAAATCATCAGAAATGATCAAGTACATTTTTAACTAGTACAAACTTGAAAACGATTACATTTTTGAATATATAGAGAAGAGACTTTTCAAACGATATGCCACAAGCCTATACTTCCCATTTAAAAAATTGGGCCTTGTACCTGTCATTCTAAGGTAGGGATCACATTTTCACGTTGACGAATGTCAATTTATAATTGAAATTTGACTTCATTCTATTTGGCTTATCCAGACTGTAAATCCAAAACATTTTTGATAAGAAACTTGATAAAACACTCATATAGAGTCACTGGTATGTACTTACCTATTTATAGGCTATACAAAATTCCTGATTGAATGTGACGTAACAGGTTGGTACCCTTCTCTCCCTTCACTTATATTTGCTCTTCAAGATGTCGAATTAGGGTTTGCCTACCGAGGTTTCATCAACTCATCATCATAATTCTCTTTTCTTTTAGACTCTTGTCGAATTCCTTTTTATACTGTACTCGCACCATTATTGGTTTGTTCGTCTTTATTTTTTTTTGTATCTCTTCCTATCCTCCACTGGTATTTTCACATAACAAGTGTTAATTATTCCTATATCTCATACACTTGAAGGGAATATTCTAATCAGTAAGCAAAATAAAAATCAGGTCGGAGGTTGAATTCAACACACTAGGGTGGAAATTGATTGTTCATTTCACGGATAATAAGGCAAAATATTCTTGAAATTTTTCTCACGAAACATTTTAGAGTGGATTTAGGTACATTCAAAAATAGATTTTGCGATCACTGTGGTGGGACTTTATTCACTACAAAGACAAATCTTTAATTTAATACATAATTATACTATACAATAAAACTTATAATATGTCTCATTCTGAATCCGATGTAAAAATTGGGAAATAATTCCTAATGTAAATAGATGGTTTCATTATTATTTGATCGGAAAAATACCTGGTTAAGGTTACACATATGACGCGTTTCATTATTTTCACCTTAACTACATTTTTTAAGCTCCTTCTTCTTCAAGTGCAGTTTCAGATCTCCCCGACGTTGGTAATTACATTGGTGAGCCTTTCACCACCTGGTGCTAGCTGGAACAGCTTCTCAGGCTTCGGACGCTGCGCCGGTCCATTAACGAATATTTCTTAACCAGGAAGACTGTCTTCGTCCTACCCCTACGGCCCTTGACTCAGCCCATCATTAGATTAAATTTTAACAGGGTTATAATGCATTGAAACCTAAAGTTTATTACACATTATAATAAGTTGTAGAATTATATATCGTTCCCCTCTGAAGATATGAACTTTTTCTGCATTTCACCATGTTAAGTAGTAAACGTGTTGTGTCAGCCCTATTTAACATTATTTCGAAGGTCTGCTTAGCTGTCCAGGGTATCTTCAGCATTCGATGGCATTCTTGACTATCAACAACGGCTTATAATTGTTGTAGGTCTTGAAAATTGTCATTTAGGATAGCACCGTTGACTCCATTGTGTTTATATATTCTCCATTGATTTGTACTCCTATTAGTTCTACAGAAGTTCGTTTGAATATTTTATTAGAAAATATATTTAAACTGACCGTTGACTTCTGCCGCCGTAAAAGATTCTCAATAAGTCTTACGTCTCTGCTGTCTACTCCTTTAGAATGTCTACTAATTTCGAGTGTTGCACTCTGTCGAACCCTTCTCATAATCAACAAAACAGACAAAGGCGCTCTTGCTTTGACACGGTACTTTTGAAAAAGCGCAGTTAGAGAAAATAAAGCCTCTATAGTAACTAAAAGCAATTCTGAATCCCTGTTACCTCTAATATTGCCGTGAATAACTCTAAGAAAAAAACTTTGAGTGGTGGCTCATGAGAATTATTATACTGTAACAAAATTGAATAGATGAGGCTTTTACTTGATGAAGATCCATACTGAACGATGAAATAAAACAATATAGTTTGTTTAAATCTTCATATATTTGAACTAATGTTCAATTTAAACTTGTTGACGCGTTTTACTAACACAGTAGCTTTGTCAAAACGATTGAAGGTAAAATATAAAAAATGTCTTAATATATACAGTGCTAAATCTTAGTAAATAGATTTAGCACTGTATATATTAAGACATTTTTTATATTTTACCTTCAATCGTTTTGACAAAGCTACTGTGTTAGTGAAACGCGTCAACAAGTTTAAATTGAACATTAGTTCAAATATATGAAGATTTAAACAAACTACATTGTATTATACTGTACTTATTTCATCGTTCTTCTTGTAGCTTCTTAGTGGTCGGAACGAATACAGACTTCAGCCAATCATCTGGTATATTTCCAGTAGCATCCACAATGTTAAACAGATCCCAATATTTTCTTATTGGATCATTTGAAGCAGCTCGGTTCGGAAGTTATCGGGTCTAGTGGATTCAGTGGTTTTTTCAGATCTTATGACATATAGAATTTCTGGTCCCACATCTATGTTATCGTTTATAATAGGCAAGATTATCAAAGTAAGATTTATTTGGTTTATCATCATGAAATAGTTCTCCAATGTATAATCCGTCTAGAAAGTATTGGGAATTTAAACTTTCTCCTAATTTTAACACATTTGTTTGTTGTAGCATCCTAAGACGAAAGTAATGCATCAAGTGGATTGTGTCGATGGTAGGCCATGGCCAAAATTACAAGACAATACCGTCTGTCTCATATTGTTGACTGCAAGCCAGCTAAGTTTTGTGTAATAATGTCACAGCTAGAAAAAAAGAAACTGGTGAAATATTTGTATAGAAAAGGTATTCAAAACGTTACAGCTTTAGTGGAATTGACGGATCTCGGTAAAGTGCAGTATATGAGACAATGAATGGGATAAAAAATGGACCTGTTTCGGAACGACCACATAAGATTAGCGGAAACAATTTAAACGCTTTATCAGCCTTAGGACGATAAACTCCGTGCCTAGGGTTTCGAAAATTGGCTAACAAATTTAAAAATGAACGAATAATAAACTTGTGTCCAGAAATTATCCGTAAGTCACTGAAAAGACAAGGCTACATATCAAGGTAACCATAAGAAGTCCCTGCTATGACACCTTTACACAGGCAACGAAGAATAGATTTTTGTCAATGTTTTCGAGAAAATAACTTTGGTAATGTCCTTATATCCGACGAAAGTTGTTTCCAGTTTGTTGCAAATCACTTGATAATCCTATCAAGAGAACAAGTTACTGTTCAAATTTCCAAATTTCCTACTAAAATATTCGTTTGGGGAGCAATATCTGTGCTTAGTGCTACACCTCTTTGTATAGTAGAGTACCGTTGATAGTGAAAAATATTGTGAAATTCTAAATGATTTTCTTCTTGAAACGGCGCATGCTCTATATCCAGAGGGCTGGCGGTTATAGCAGGATAATGCAAGATGCCATACTTTTGCAAATACTGCACCTTAGATGCAAGAACAAAACTTGACAACAATTCCATGGCCAGCAGCTTCACCAGATCTGAGTCCTATTGAAAACATATGGGGACTAATAAAGATCGAAGTGGAACGAGTAGGGCCATGAAATAAAAGAGATTTGATTCGGTCGGTTTTACAGGACTGGACCACCATAACCGAACATTATAGCGTTAATCTAGTTTCGGGTTTGCCTGAACGTTTAATTAGGTGTTCAGAGTTAAATAGAGGTGGTATAAGTGAATGAGATGAATACTTTGTTATAATTGTATTAATTTAAGTAATAAAAATATTTACCGAAAAATCATAATTGCGCTTTCTGTTTTCCGGATACTTTGTAGACGGACTATATTTAAGCTATGTTTCAAGAATTTCTTCTTCATCTAAAGTTGGGCGTCCAGTTGTGAGAAAACCTCTCGATAGCCACTAGGAGAGTGTTTTTCGCAAATAAGAATAGTTTTGATAGTAACTAGCTGAGGATATTACAAAATATCGGAGGAGCAGGCGAGTCGAGACTTGTTTGCATGTGGATATGATGTGTATTTATGGTTTGAGAGCTACTCCTAGCATTTCAACAACAATTTGGTGTACTCGCAGTGGGTATTTAGTAAATATGGCGTCGAAAAAACAATGATCAACTGACGGAATCCATAAATTGATTGGTATCCATGCGAACTTCCTCTCTCTTTCTCTTATCCTTATGCCTTCTCAGGCGTCGGATTGGAGTTCTTCATGTACCCATTTTTTCCACTCTTTTCTGTCTTTGGCCAATGCCTTCATCTCTCCTAATGTTTTTCCCTTGCTTTTTCCAATTTCTTCAATCTGATCTATCCATTTCCTCCTGGGTCTTCCTCTTTGTCTTTTTCTTGATACTCCTATTTCCATAACTTTTCTCGCAATTCTATCTTGCTTCATTCTTACTAGGTGGCCATACCAGTTTAATTGTTTCTTTTTAATCTTTGATATTATCGGTTCTTGATTAGTTATGCTTCTGATTTCTTCGTTCCTTACTTTATCCCATTTTGTTTTACCTGCTATTTTCCTCAAATATTTCATTTCCATTGCATTTATTTTTGTTTCCTGTTTTTTCTGCATTACCCAGTTCTCACTAGCATAAGTTATAGTTGGGACTGTAATTTTGTTGTAGATTTCCAACTTCGTGTCCATATCAATGTGTTTATGGCTTAATATTGTTCGATTTAAGGAATAATATAATCTAGTTGATTTATTTGCTCTGTTATTAAGTTCTGCATCCATTTTCCCTTCTTCTGTTATGATACTTCCTAGGTAATTATAAGTTGTTACTCTTTCTAATGATTTGTAATCACATTTCAATTCCTTTGCAGTTACTCCCCTCTCGCTGTTTTTCATTTACTATCATTACTTTGGTTTTTTCTGTATTTATTGTCATTTTCATATTTTCTATTTCTCTTGCCAATGAGTTGATTAGTTTCTGCATTTTATTTTTTGATTTTGCTATAAGTAGAATATCGTCAGCATACAGTAAATTACTTAATCTGACCGGCACCATGTTTCTGTATCCTATTATCATGTCCAGATTTCCTCCTTGTCTTTTTATTTCCTTCAATATTCTGTCCATTATAATGACAAACAACAGTGGGCTTAAGCTATCGCCTTGTTTTATACCTTTTTTCATTAGAAACTCTTCCGATCTTTGACCTCCTATCTGCACTCTTAATTTGACTGTCTCGTATGTGCTTTTAATTATATTAATTAGAGCTTTCGGTACTTCTAAATCTTCCAACACCTCCCAAAACTTTTCTCTTTCCACTGTATCAAAAGCTGCCTTCAAGTTAATAAATGTTAAATACATTTCTTCTCCCGCTTCTATGGTATTATCAATCAGCCTTCTTAAAATATATATATATATATATATATATATATAAAACAAAAACAGAATTAGCGGGCATATCACGCAAAAGAGGTTACAGAGAATGAGTGGTAACCGTAGACATGCATGTTTCTGGCTCATTAGCCTTCATCGGTACGGCATAACCAAGAAAAGGTGTTCAACTTGGGAGCAAGGATGTTAATTGAAACATGAGAAAACACAAACAACGGATTTCAACAAGATAACCAAACGCACATTTGTGCCTTCAAATGGAAGATCCCGAGTTTTCAGGACAACAACCAACAGAGACACGGAGGCGTCTATAGCTCTCCTGTCTGAACCTTCCGACCCTGGAAATAGACAAATAATCAATGAAAAGATGGAAGAATAACGCGTGTATGTATATATATATATATATATATATATATATATATATATATATATATATAATATATATATATTTAGCTAATGAGCTAGAAACATGCATGTTTACGGTTACTCCTCTTTAGTAACCTCTTTATTTTTGCGTGCTTTCCCATGATAACACTTGTTGTTTGCTCTTTGTTTTTGTTAAATTCACGCATGATCCATTTTTGATCTTATATATATATATATATATTATCATTTGCTTGTCGTCCTGGTCTAAAAGCTGCCTATTCCTCTTCTAATCTTGCTTCTACATAACGTCTTAATCGGATATCTGTTATTCTCGTGTAGCTTTTGAAACTGGTTTGGGCTAAGCATATTGGTGCGCAGTGTCTGATCCCCTTTTTTATGTATTGGCAGTATAAGGTTATTTCCCCAGTCTTTGGGGATTTTTTGAGTATCCCATGCTTCCCTGCATATGAGAAACAGCCAGTCTTTCAGTCTTTACCTTTTTCTCCTAACCATTTTATCAGCTCTGGCGCTACTTCATCCTCCCCACTAGATTTTCCTATTCTAAGTTTATTTATAGCCACTTCCATTTCTTCTCTTTGGATTGCATGGTACTCAAGTTCATTCCATTCCTCCACCGCTATCTTCGTTGTTTCCTTCTTAAACCTATTACTAAATTTGTTTTCGTAGTGTTCTTTCCAAGTCTTTATTATTTGATTTATTTCGGTCTCCAATTCGTTATTTTTACTTTTCATTGCTCCTATATCTTTTCCTTTACTTCCTCGTAGTCTTTTTATTGTTGTCCAACATTTTCTGTTATCTGATGCATGTGTCTCTGACGTCTCCCTTCCAAATTCTTTCAATGAGTCCCTTTTCGCTTTCTTAACCGCTTCCTTGATGATGTTTATTTTTCCGTTATATATTTCCTCATCTTCCTTTGTTTTTGCTTCGAGGTATTTTTTCCATGTTTTCTTTTCTTTTACTAATGTTAGTATTTCTTTGTTCCACCACTTAGTCCTCTTTAAATGTTTGTTAAATTTATTTCTTCCACATATATCCTCTGCTTTTTCAAGTGATATTTGTTTGAATACCGTCCACCGTTATTCGAGTGTCCGTTCGTTGTTTTCATTAATCAATGTTTCGAATTCCCTGTCAGTTTCTTCCTGATATTTAGTTTTTTTTCTGTGTTTCTTAATTTACTTATTGCAATTCTACTGAATCTTACTTCTTCTGTCTTCACTATTTTTTCTTCATATTCCGCTACTACTAATTTATGGTTTGTACTCAACTCAGCCTCTTTTCTTGTCTCTGCTTTTTTCACCATATTTGATAGGTTTTGTGTATAAACTATGTAATCGATTAATTTTTTTGCATTTCTTTCTTCCGCTACAAAGGTATATTTCTCCTCTAGTTTTTGTTTCCACATCGTATTTCCTATCATTAAATCGTTACTTTGACAAAAACCTATCATCTTAAGACCATTTCTGTTCGTTGTTTCCTCACCATAAACTCCCATACAACCCATTCCTCGATTGTAATCTCTACCAAATCTTGCGTTCCAATCCCCCATAATGATTATGTTTTCGTTTTGCTCTCTTATATCATCCACTACTTCCTGTAATTGTATGTATAATTCTGAAACCTCTTCCTCTCGCGTTCCTTCAACCGGTGCATATATTTGTATTATATTCAATATTTCTTTTGGTCGTATACTTAGAACTAGTATTCTTGAATTTATATTCTTCATATTTATCACCTTTTTGTTTATTTCCTCTGTTAAAATTATTCCTACTCCCTCTCTTGCTCTTTGTTCTACTTCTACCCCTGAGTAATATAATTTGTTAAATTTATTTGTCCTGATTCTTTTTTCTTTGTCTCACTTATTCCTAGAATATGTACTTTGTTGTTTTCCATTTCCTCCGTTATTTCTTTTCCCGTTAATCCAATAATATTCCATATACCTATATTTATACGTTCTTGGTCTGCACTATTTATATATTGTCTACGATTATTTTTCCCCATTGACTAGTCTGATCATATTTTTATCGTGTCCTCTACCATAATTATTTTTGTGTTTAAATTTCCTATTATCCATGCGAACAAAATTACGGAATTGTTGTGAATTTTCGATCTGTAGCTCTTTCATTAGTGTAGAACATGCACCCAGTATTTTGGTACAGCAGCAAGGAGGTTGGTGTTGGTGACAATGCATTGGTTTCAGCGGCCATGGAATCGGATGCCATTTGTTATTGCGATATGGTAGGCAGGTTCGTATTCTGTGAGAATCCGGGACATTGAAGTAGGGCGGTTGGTGGATTTTGCGGTGATTCGCCAAAATTAATGAACGACAACTCAAGAGATTTGAAGGAATTTCTTAAATTCCTTATAGGAAATAAAAAAGTGGGATTTCGAGGATTGGGGGAAGGCTTCAGTGAGATCAGCGATGGCGTTGCGGATCTTTTTGGACACTTCCTCATAGGGGATATATGAGGAGATTCTTAGGAGAGCGGTTCGGTTAGGACTTGCTTCCTATGGGTTGTGGAGTTTAAAGAACTCCCTTTGGGAGTAGGTTTTGAAAGGAGGTTTTGTTAGGGGTTTTTGGGTGGTGGTTTTCGGTTGGCAGAGCCTTTGTTGTTTAGTGTAAGCGGGGAGGGGATATTTTCCTGGTTCTATTTGGGTGTGAGCCTAGGATGGTGAAATTGTTTTGAGGGTTGAATGTAGTGTAGTGGATGAATATGTGAAAAGTGATCATATGTTTTTGGTTTTTTTGGAGGGTGTCAATAGTCTTAGTAGCAGTTTTGAGTTGTAGAAAAAGGGCAGCCTTTTCTTGCCTGAGCTGCTGGAGCTCGTTCAGGATGCCTTCTATTGGATAGGTGGTTTGAGAAGGAGTGGGTTTTGTGGCGAACGGTGGGAATTCATAGATGGAGGAGGTAAAGAGGGGTTTGCGTCTGGAAGGGAACGGAATAGATCAGTTATCCCTCCGTTGCGTGGAGGGTGTTGGTAGGGGGTAGGCTGAATAAAGCTGACAGCGGACTCACTACCGTTTTCATTCTTCCGCTTGTTTGGTTTGATATTTCGGTGTATTTAGGGCTATCACGTCTCTGCGCCTAAAAGAAAATTTTCATAACTAAAATTTCACGTTACGGGCAGATTTCTGAAGACGTCTTCGATGCCAGGACAACTTTTATTTCTCGCTGTTTTTAAGAAATACTTCGATATTAAGGCTGCCTTATAACCACTAAACATACGGCACTTCCGAGTATAAAATCACCAGTGCTAGGCGGAATGGAGATTGCACTTGCCAAAGAAATAAAATACCTTGGGGTATATTTTGATCATAGGCTTACATGGAATACTCACTTATTGAAAAACACGTAAAAAGCTGCTATGTCGTTAGCAGGTGCTGAAGATTATGTGGTAAGAACTGGGGACTCAATCCTAAAATGACCCGATGGTAATATACAAACGTGGTTAGGCCAATGTTAACCTGTGGGTCGGTGGTGTGGTTGACAAAGACGCAGAAAAGAGCGTAAGGCTATTAAGTAACACACACACAGACTAGCTCGCCTGTGTGTTACGGCGGCCGTAAGAACTACTCCCACACAGCTGCTATGGAAGTCTTGGTGAATTTACCGCTACTATAGGCCAGATCAGTAATGTACAGATTAATACAAAATCAACAGCACATGAGCCAGACGCATAGTGCGAATTATAGAAAGCTGATCGCGGAGCTGAAAGCGGACAATGTAATGGGGCAACGCAATGATGTAACAGTCACAAGATATGGCTTTTATAATAAATTCAACGTAACTGTACCAGGTAGGGTAGACTGTAGTACCCATATAGACGGAAGCTAGATGGTACACGGACGGCTCATAGATGTCGGAAGACGTAGGAGCAGAAGTAGTGGGGCTCAAACAAGGGATAGCTTTCCAAGTAAGCCTAACAAAGGGCGCCGCCATTTTCCAGGCAGAACTGACGGCGATCCACTATTGCGTGGAAGTAATCAAAAGGCACGAGAGAACATATCGTCCAATCGCTAGCTTCACAGGCAGACAAACAACGCTAAAAGCATTCGATTCTGTAGAGGTCAATTCTAAGCTAATATGGGATTGTGTGTGGGCTCTAAATACACTGGGTGATAGTAGTGAAGTCTTGGGTAGCGGGGCACGAGGATTATAAGGATAACGAATTGGCTAAGCAAGCTGCGTCAATGCCATTAGTTGGCGCTACAAAATCAGTGATAAAAGCGGGTACAAAAAATGGGTGGAGTATAACTCTAGGTTATTGTGGACGAATTCACCAAGCCAAAGACAAGCGAAACTGTTAATATTGGAACAGTCGCCAAAATTCACATCAGACACCTGATAAGTAAAGACAGGAAAAGGGTCAAAATTATTGTTGGTCTGTTAACAGGGCATTGTGAGCTCAATATACATCTAAAATCGATAGGGTTAACAGAAGAATCCTTATGTAGATGCGGTCTATCAGAGGAAGAAAGTGCGGAGACTAGACTATGTCACTGCGATAGTCTAACAAACGTACGGTTCTCGGTACTAGGCATGTTAAAGCCACTGGCAAAGAACTATATGAAAGATTCCGTGTCTAAGCTGACAGACTTCATAAGGAGAATACGGCAGAATAATGTAATCTAGATTTAGAGAACCACAATAGACATGAGAAAGTCGCAATGGAATAGGCCACAAGCCTCCTCAGTGGAATATATCTATCTATCTCAGGCTTACTCAATGCCCGGTGTTTATTCCATGTTGTAGATGCTTCTCATGTTATTTCTCCGGGCGTGTCTCTTGCGGTGGCAAGGCGACACTGGTTTGTTCTCAAATAGAGACCGAATTCACAGGAGATCTTTAGCACTTGTTTCCTCACCGTTCACCTTGTCTTAAAACACAACTATATGCGTTGTTGCTAGTTTCGTGTTTTTTATGTAGTTGTTCAGATCTTTTGTGAAACAATCCATATCGATTTCGCTAAATCGAATTTGGTATCTTGGCTTTTAGTTTTAATTATTTTAAGCTGGCTTTCTATTTTATGTGTAGAGGTGGCGCTCTTGTTTCACGTTTTTTTCTAGGAAATATTTCTTTCACAAATAATTTTGCTACACTACCATTCCAAACAGTCCTAGTCTATCTTTGCCCCTCCATATACATCCAGTTAAGTTTCCCACATTGTTATCTTCGAATCTTACTGTGTGACCGTATTTTTAAGTTGTTTTCCTATCAATTTCCTCACTTTCACTTATCATCGTTTGTAACACCTACTATTTGGTGTCAATAAACATTAATCTTCTTACATTTTTTAAATAGTTGATGCTTACTTCCATGATTTGCATCTACCTTATATCTTAAGAGAAATATATTTTGATATAATCCATTTTTCACAATACCAAAAAATAGTAGGATGAATATTAAGTACTCGATTTACAGAATCCAGCATTGTAATTTGGAGTTACAAAAATAAATATCCAGAAATTCGATTGTTATTAGTTTAATTGCTAAAATTGTTAAGGTACTTTGTTGCCAGTTAGTTAGAATATAATTTTAATCTGTCTTGTTATATGATATTGCAGTTCTATAGTAGGTATTATGTTCTATTGATTAAAAAAAGCGATTTCACGGGAAATATATTTGTCCCAACGTTTAATTGTCAACTTGTTGACAAATCAATGATTTCATAAATTATGTTATTAGTTATGAATTGTTTTATATAAATACCGAAACCTATTTTTTAAATGTCTCGTATCCTGCACACTACGCTTGTGTGATTCTCTCAAGATAATTCCACCATGAAATCCTTGATAAATCACATTCATTACCGACCGAGTTACTTCGCCGAAAACTCGTTTTCAATATCACTGCATGCCCGTTGGTATTTGAACCACCCACAAGTCTAGCGGACGACCAGTTGAAAAAGAATGTTGAGAAGAGTTTATCATATGCCATAGGATCTAGGAATATCATAAATAGACGTTATAAGATTAGACAATAATAAGTTTTACAAATTTAAATATAAACTTTTATATATATATATATATATATATATATATATATATATATATATATGGTTTTCCTGCTAAAATCCGTTGTTTTGTGTTTTCCCATGTTTCGATTAACATCTTCGCTCCCAAATTTCACATCCTTATTTGGTTATACCGTGCTGATGACAGCAAATGAGCCAGAAACATGCATGTCCGCGGGTACCACTCTGTTTCAGTAGCCCTTTTTTTGCGTGAATTACTCATGAATGTTATATATATATATATATATATATATATATACATATACATATAATGGATATTTTTGTGGGGATGTGGCAATAAGGCACCAGAGTAAATTCTTTTAGATATTTATTCCCGAGCTTTCGAATAACTTTTATTCATTATCAACATTATCATTATCAACAATTAAAGGAATAATAAATACTTACATAAAATCTACAGCGAATTTTGGAAAAGTTGTAAATTTTTATAATAAATTCATTTAAACATAAATCAACGAAAAACTCAAAAAATAATATGGCAATAAACAAATTATTTGATCCTGAACTACTATAATTTTGATATATTCATCATAAAATTAAAGATTGTTATGAATGTGTTCTTTTTTCATAATCTAAAAGATATGCATAAATAACACTAAGGTTATTTAGGTCTGTTTTTTTATTTATGACATAGTTTTGTTCTGCAATATACGTTGTTTCCAAAAAAAGACGTTTTCTATAATTACTGTCTAATGCTAAAACTTTGGCATATTAATAATCCATAGAATGGCCTTCATAAAATACGTGTTCTGCTGAAGCACATCTATCAGGATATAATTTACTGTCACTTTTATGAGAGGCGATTCGATTGATTAGCGATCTTTTGCTGTGACCAATGTATTTCTTATTACAGGTATTGCAAGGAATCTCCTAAACTATATTAGTTAATTTGTTAGTAGGAGTCTTGTCTTTGATCTTACTGAAAATTGAATTTATTGTAACACATTGTTTATTCGCAATTTTTATATTATTTGGATTAAATACTCCAGAAATTTTAGGTGTGATATGTTTTATATTTGGAAAAAAATATAAGTTGTAAATGTATTATTAGTAGTTAAAATGTCACTGTTTTCTTAGTTTCGTATTATGTCAACAGTAATGTCATTTCTATTGTCAGAAGTATTATATAAAACACGTTTCAAATGATATGAAGGATATGAGTTATTATAGAAAAGTTTGTAGAGTATTTTTAGATTTTTATTGTGAAATATTGGATTAGGAATTTGTAGGACTCTGGTTTTCATCTGTTTATTCAAGTTAATTTTTGTACTACGTCGATGATATGAATGGTAATTTATATATCTCCCAGAACTGATGGGATTCCTATACCAGTCAATTAAGATTCTATCATTATTTCTAATAAATTTGGTATCAAGAAAAGGTAAAGATTGTTGTGTATTTTCCCTTTCCATTGTAAATTGTATATGCGGATCGAAGCTATTGAAGTAAAAGAGTATATTATTTATTTCATCACATATATGTTTTTTTGAGGGGATTAGGAATCTGCATTCAGACATGTAGACTGGTCGCTCTTGTATGCCTAGATAGGTTGGGTTGGCTACTGGCTGTTATATTGCCGACCGACGAGCATTCTGGGCGTTGCCTTATACTAATCTTGATCTATGCCTAGTTCTATCTTCTTCTTTTGCCTTCATTATTTTCTGAGTCATATCCGATACTTTGTTCCATTTTTTTTCATCCTGTAGCATATGATGTAAAATATTATCTGGGACAAGTTCAGCTTTAGTTCGCAGTCGGTTCTATTGCGCACATACGAAATAAGTGTGTCCAGTTTCATCTATCTGGCTACAGTACAAGCATTCCATTGTATTAGTGATTTTAAACCTGTGCAGTTAAGCCATGCCCTGTTAGCATTTGGGTAAGGTAGTAGTTCACCTCTCAATGTTTTCTATTTACCCACGTTCTGACGTCAGGGATCAGTGTTCTAGTCCATGATCCATTTACGGATTGTTCCCATTTGTCTTGCCACATATTTACCGTTTCAATCCGAATATCTAACTCTTCATTCTTCTGTTTACCTTTTGATTTGCATCGTTCCCCAGCTTGTAGTCCTACAGGTATTATATATGAAGTCAATAACAGCGCGTTTGTGGAGGCTGTGCGGAAAGCACTACTTACCCTAATGTATAACTTCCTTTGCACTTTTTGCAAATATCTCTGTATTTGCCATATTTCAGGGTTTCGTACTATACGGGAGCAGCATATAACAGGATCTAGTGAGTCACTACACATAACATTTTACGTTTCTAAGATGTAGGTCCCGTATTTTTCGGAATTATTCTACGTAGAGACAAAGCAGATGCCTCTGCTTTCTTGCAGACGTTTTCAATATGTTTTTTCATTGTTGCACCTGTGTCCAGAGTTACACCCAAATATTCAATTTCAGGCTTCGTGGTGATTTCATTATTTAAGACTTCGATGGTTAGCCTTCTTGCTTCCTTTCGATCACCTAAGAGTACCGCATCTGACGCGAGATCAAGTTTTTCCATATACATCTAATCAGCTATTCTTTGGATAGCAATGTTGGTTTCTAGTATAACCTATGCCTTCGTCTTTCCTGTTACTACTATCGCAAGATCATCAGCATAGGCCACCAGTTTTATACTACTTAGCATATCTAGTTGTAGCAAGTCGTCATAATATAGATTCTAGAGAAGAGGGCCAAGTATCGACTTCCATAGTAGCTAAAGCACTGCCTACAAGCAATTTCCGGTCTGTTAGATAACTTGTGATCATGCGCCTCAGATACGACGATATGTATCTCTTTTCCAAGTTTTCAACCATTCCTCTCCATGGGGCTGAGTTGAAAGCATTTTTAACATCCAGAGTTACAAGTAGTCATATCCTACGATTTCCCCAAGCCACAGTTTTTGCCTCTTTTGCGATTTCCCGGACTCTAGATAACGCATCTATAGTCGAAAGGCCTATAAAACCAAACTGAGAGTTGGTAAAACAACCTCTCGCTTCTATTTCTACAAGTAATCTGTTTTTGATGAGATGTTCAAGGACTTTTCCCATGCAGTCTAGTAAACATAAAGGCCTGTACGATATTTTTAAATCACGGTTTTTTACGATTTTATATTAGCATTAGTTTCACCACTTTCCATATTTTGGGAAATTCCCCCGCATTCAGCCTGTTCATCACATCCAGGCACTTTTCTGGCAGGTATTTCACTACACACGGAATTATCTCCGGTGATAACTTGTCTGGTCCAGCCGCATTCTTTGGTTTCATTTTATTTGCTGCTGTTTCAAGTTCTTCTCTTGACCATTGTATTATATCCTTAGAAATCATGTAATATGTGGCCAGGTAACTATTACATCTTTTGGAAATAATTTAATGGTTTCCTTAAGCATGTTATCCTCCGAGATTTCTGTTTTAAGCCTTAGATATATTATTTTTGCGTGATCCGCCCATGAAAACACTCGTTGTTTGCTCTCTGTTTTGGTTAAATACATGCCTTAGTCATTCGTTGATTTTATATATATATATATATATATATATATATATATATATATATATATATATATATATATATATATTATACCGGATAAATAAGATATAAATAAAATATAAAGATTGTTGTTGTGTAGATATTTGTAAATGCTTTCATATCAACTTGTTAGTACAGTTTCTCTGTAATTTTAAAGACTTCATAACTTGTAATGAAATAAATAAAAAGAAACATTACCTTTAATCATAAATTCAAAACCATAAAAACAAACATCATCCATTTGATCAAATCCTTGTATAGAAATTGCATGAACACATGATCTAAAAAGAAAGAAATATTTAACAATAAGTATGCAAAGATATAAAAAAATATTGTTGAATGTTATGATACAATATTTACAAAGATGTGGGTTAGAATTTTTGATGCTGTAAATGTCAATATGTCTCAGCGACAAACGGGAGCGACAGAAAGTAAAAAACAAATTTATAGAATCAATAAATGATAACTGATTAATGAATTTAAAAGAATATAGAATTAGTGTAAATAATTAGAATAAAGAATGTTGAAAGGTTACTTGAAAGAATTTATGTAAATAGACAGTAAATTTGTAAAACAAAACAGTGTTAAGTGAAACGAATATCGGTAAATGAGTATCAATCTTTTGAAGTGTAATAAGTGAAAACGCAATTCAACTGCTACAGACAATCTGTGATTGGTTTAGAAAAAAAATGACAAGACGAACTTTAATCAACAAAGAATAAAACAAACATTATTGAATATAGTGACCTGGAAAAATAAAAGACTTGTTTATTGAAAAAGATTGAACGAGAAAAGGGAGTTGGTGGCTTGGCGTCGTGAGAGGAAGAGTTGTTCAAGATATGTTCCTGAAATTTTGTAAAATTCCCAAATTATGATGGTAAAAGTCATAATCCACTTATAAAAACATGTTCCAGTACTTACCAAACATATACATTCAATTTTCCTGAGGGAACAATCAATTTTCACTAAATTATCCACTTTTGAATTTCACAAGTAGCATTCCTGTTTCCAGATAAGTACATCCTGATTCCAGAACCACAGGTCAGTGCGTATTTGAATTATTATTGATCAATAATAAGCGTTAATAAACTGAACAACTTCAGAACAGTGTAAAATCTCATGAGTATTCAGAACTTTGCGTAAATGATCGATCTGAAAAAGAAATAAAAAAGGTTTAATATAGTTAATTGATTGAATAATTTTTCAATAATAATAATAAGGTTTAATTTGAAACAAACAAAGATAACTACTTACGCCATTTATAATCACTGTAGAACGATGCATCATTTTTCATTTGTGTAATATTTAATATCCATGTGTATATAAAATCTGATAACATTTCTCTTCCGTAACAAATTGTATTTGTATGTATATATTTTCCTCACATAAATTCTTTTATATTTAAAAACCAACCAACAACTTTTGACAATATCAGCTCGATGTATGTGAGATATCCAACGAACGCAACGCGTCTATGAAATGTTTCTCGTTTACGCAACATCATCTGATATTTGAGCCTGCGCATAGGATGCTATACATGTAAAATCAATAATTCCGTTCAGTCATCCATAGGCGTCTCATTTATAATTTGGATATAAAAATTTCATAATAAAATTAAAACTATTTTTGAAGTAAAGTGTTTCTTTTTATTTAATATGTTTAAGACATACTTGCAGAAGCCTGAACTCAAAGGGTAGAGAGTGTTTCATGCTCCCGAATCATATAATAACAAAAATTTAATAAACATTTTGAGCTAGCCGATTTAAATAACTGAACCATAGACAAATATAAAAAAATAAATTATAAAATACTAAATATGATACATTATACTAAAATTAATACATATAATATATATATATATATGAAATATGAAAAATAAATTTCTGTTTTCTACTGCACCTCCATTTTAGTCAAAATTTCAAAAATTTCAACATATTAGCCTGACCGTTCTTCGAAGAGAAAAACAACTACTTTCCTGGCTAATACCACGCAGAATATTGAATTACATCCCCTTCGAAGAACGTGACGTTGATCGACCCTTTTGTCGTTACAGGCACCTGTGGTGATTCGCAACCGAATGGAGAAGGGTATAGTACACTGACCAGTTTCGACCTTCTTGGGTCTCTTCAAGATTGCCGTAATACCTTCTAAGTTCAGAGTCTCTTTTCATATTTATTATTATAGTATATGAATTTAAATTTAATAATTATTTTATATGCGATTTTATTTGCCCCACGTTGTGTTAGCAATTTTTTATAATATATGAATGAATTTTGATAATAATAACAAATATTTTAATTTGATTTTAATTAATTTTTTGCTTACTTGTTTTTTCCTATCTAAGGCTAGCTCATTTTACTACGTGTTTGATTATGGATTCATAGTAATATAGACGGGGCACGAAATACTTTCGTTCTCTTTGAGTTCCGGCAGTTTGTTAGCTCTTTGAAATTCTTTTATTTATGTTCCTGTAACCTTCAGAGTAATAGTCTCGCCACCACTACGTTACGCATATGGTTGTTAATGTTCACTCAAGTAAAATCGATGGCAGAGAATCGTCATTCGATAACAGCTAGTGAAACGTGGTAGATAGACCAATAGCTTTCGTAAAGAATGATTTCAATAAACAATGGATTTAGTCAGAAAATATGAGTGTTGAAAATAGTGATGAAATGGAAATGAATAAATTACAATGGTGTCAATGTTAATAAACTTAATCTATATACAATTGGGTGAGTACTTTATACTGTGCATTACTCAGTTCTTTTTTGCGTTTAACCTATAAGTATGCTACAGTTATACTTTTTTTTGTTTTATGATTTAATTTTAATGTATTATCAAAAAGTATAATCGTACAATTCATCAATTATATATAAATATGACTGACCTTTCAAAAGTTACCGCACTCATTCGGCTATACTTTGTAAGGAATTTTTTATACTTTTTCAATGAATTTTAACGATGCGTCTCCTAACACGTCCTTCTCAACCCACGCCAAATCACCGACTTTCTTTTTTGGAAATCAACAAACTTTTTCGCATCCTCTGGTATATAAATTTCATGTGTGCCTTTATCCCACATGTTCATTTAAATTTTCAATAGTTTTTTCACTAATTTAGTCTTATTTCACCAATATTATTTGTTGAATCTTTTATTAAACATTATAATATGTCCACTTCCAAAATATTTTAAATTGCCAAATCTACCATTTTAATTTACATGAAAATGTGTGTGAGTCCTTTTTAAATGTTCTATGAATCTAATTTTATCATTAATGCTCATAAACTATTCTTGGATTATATATTTTTGTTCCTTACAAACTAATATTATATACAAACAAACAATTATCTTACACATTTCCCTAGTTTTGTGTTCCACGTCCTGTCGCCGTGTTCTGTCGCTATAAAATTTCTGACAAACGTATCATCATGACTTCTAACCAAACAATTTTATAATATTATCGAATCATAACGTTGAAAGTTATTTGTTTGTAAATTTTGTTTATTGCTAATATGTAATTTGTTCTTTTTAGATTATGGACTTTATGGTTATCACATTATGAAGCTATGATTTAGAATATGGTGTTCGTTTTCTCCTATATATTAAACATAACATTTTCATGTGATAGTTGAAATACATATGTTTTCATGAAGGTAAATGTATTTTTAATATTTCATTATGAAGCTACAAAATGTTGAATCATACCATGGCTAGTTTAGTTAGAAAATATGGACTTTGCCGTACGACAGAATCCGTCTGAAGCAGGAAGTCCAGTATTTGATTAGTCGTAATAGGAAAAAGTGGAATGGAGAGGACCGAATGCGGACTAATGAAAAACAACTTTTGCTTTCTGTTAGTCCACATGATAATAATTATATACCCAGAATTCATATTTTAACACTCATAATTCAGACAATTTGTATATTCATGATCGTAGGAAAAATAGAGCACATAACTCGTTAGAAATTGTATTTCCTGCACTCGTACAGAATATGTCAGTTTCCACACTTCTTATACAATGGTATTCAAATTCGAGTCTATGCATTCGAATCATGGTAACGTTATACATCCAAAGAAATTGTTTTTTCTAGCGCATTTGAATAAAAGTTAGTTTTTTCATGATATTATTTTTTTCGTCAAAGATAAGACAAGGATATAATGAGTGTTTAACATACATTGTTTTTCTTAGAATTCAAATTTAAAATAAAGCATATATGTAGTTCCTTTTGTAACGAGGAAGTTCGTTCAGTTTCTAATTGAACCGGAAATTACAGTCAGATGTTTAAATACCTGAAATGTTCATCCCATGTACCCATACAAATCATCCAAATTTCGATTCATCCGCTCATTTAATATCAAAATAGCGGGCTGGCTAGTAATTTCGTTGGCAAACTATACAGGGTGTTTCCTGAGTAATCTAAAATATTGTAGTGCACGCTTCGGCACTCCATTTTTAGACGAAAAGTTTTTATAAAAATGTGTGATAAGTCTTGTCGTTATTGAGATACAGGGTGCTGAATTGTATGTCGGTGGAAAAGTGCCGTATTTTTTCATAATTGTACTTACTCTCCTCTTTCGATTTTTACTAATTTCATTCTTTTAAATTCATTAACGTAACCGCTACCAATTTTTTCATGGTGGCTGAAATTTTTTATTACAAATCGTCTTAAAAAATTCGTAGTAGCTACGTCTATGGATTGGAAAGAATTAAATTAGTAAAATAGATTGCGGGAGGTAAGTAAGATCATAAAAAAATACGGCAATTTTCCACCGGCATTACAAACCGAGTTATAAAACATCAAAGTTGAAATAATAAAACAATTCAACACCCTGTATCTCATTAACGACAAGACTTCACACATGTTTATAAGAACTTTACGTCTTAAAATGAATTAACTAAGCACCCACTACAATATTTTAGATTACTCAGGAAACACCCGTATATAAAGAGAACATATATTTATTTGGGGTATGTACTGTTTATTTTTTGTACGAACATTTGTATAAGTTTCATTGAATATTTTTTATGTCTATTCTATCTAAAACGCACAATAGAGAAGAGCTTTTATGATGATACTGATCTGAAAACTTGTACAGAGTCATGCTGGATTCCTCACTACTTCATAATCTCTTTAGATTCCTTATTCTCTTGATATGATCTTCATTAGCGTTACACCTTAGTCTAGCAATTCAAGTGAATTCAAGACCTCTTTCAAAATTTCGAGTCAACACTTTTCTTTTATAAATTCTGTATCAAAGTTTTTCTTTAAAATTCAGAGCCTAACTTTTCAAGGGTTTCGATTTATTCAAGAGTATGAAAAAAAGCATTCATCAAACTCACACGGCTCAATGGAGCATATAAAGGAAATTTGATTTCAATCGCCCCATTTTGAGCTGTAGTTCACTCTGTAGGATCAATTGTATGTTGGTCTGGGACACCCTGTATACAGACATCACACCAGTAGAACCATTAACACATGTTTCAGTTTTGAATTTATCAGATTCGCTGTATATTGGAACATCCCTGTATATTGGAACATAACTTTCCCTTTCCCCCAGTCTTTTTCATACCATAATATTCTAAAAACCAAATCACAAAAATGTTTTTTCATATTAAAAGATAAACAAAACTCACCCTGAAACGTAATGAGAATATCCAAAATTACACCATGTTGTGTGTTACGAACTGATAAAAACATTGAACAATACACATTTGAAATCAATAAACGACGACATTTGTGGAATTATAATTCGAGACTTCATACACATTGTTTACATACTACCACACAGGAATTGTGTATTTATCATACTGAAACGATTTACGGTCAAGAGTTGCTTGGTTTTATTGTTGGTTCTGTTGCGCAGATGAACAATTGTTTTTATTCTTTTTATCAATTTTATTTTTAATTTTCAATTATTAGTATTATTGTAAAGTTATTTTAGTAGAATTTTTATAGAAACCTTAGTCATAATATACTAAAATATATTTTACTCAAATTGTTCACGTCCTTTTTGTCTTTCACCGCATATTGTTTCCTCTTAAAAATTTCCATTGATTCATAACTTTCCCTCTTCCTATTGTGGGTTTCGGTTTTGAGAATTTTTGTTTTATCATAGTTAAAAGAGTGTTTGTGTTGTTTTTCGTGCTTGGTGAGCGCAGTTTGGTTTTTTTTGTCATACTTGTGTGCTTGTAATCTAGCTATATAAACACCATCACAATTGTCGCACGGTATTTCGTATACTACATGTGACTTTTTTAGGGGAGCAGTTTTTGTTTCAAGTTCGCTGACATGGCCATTTAACAAATTGTGACCTTTGTGTGCTACAGGTATATTATATTTAGAAAGTAAATTTTTAAATTGTTCGGATAGGCCCAGTATATATGGAAGTGTTACATAATTGGTAAAATTATTTCCTTTTGTATTATTTTTGGGTTGGTGTTGTATATTATAAAATCTGTGGATGCGAGCTTTAAAAACGGAGTCAATAAGTGTTTTTGGATAACTATTAATTAGGAGTGCCTGTTCAGCTTTTTTCATTGCTCGTGGTCTGTATTCTATATCAGTAAGTTGAATAGCTCTATCAGCAAGTCCTATTATTATAGATTTTTTTTGGGAAAGGGGGTGTTTTGAGTTGAAGTTCATGTATCGAGAAGACCAGGTTTCTTCAGTGTACCATTCGGTTTTTATTTTATTGTTTCAATTTCCCTCTTTCTATTGTGGGTTTCGGTTTTGAGAATTTTTGTTTTATCATAGTTAAAAGAGTGTTTGTGTTGTTTTTCGTGCTTGGTGAGCGCAGTTTGGTATTTTTTGTCATACTTGTGTGCTTGTAATCTAGCTTCAAGGTATTGGCTTGTTTGTCCTATATAAAAACCATCACAATTGTCGCACGGTATTTCGTATACTACATGTGAGTCTTTTAGGGGAGCAGTTTTTGTTTTAAGTTTGCTGAAATGGCCATTTAACAAATTGTGACATCTGTGTGCTACAGGTATATTATATTTAAAAAGTAAATTTTTAAATTGTTCGGATATGCCCTGTATATATGGAAGTGTTACATAATTGGTAAAATTATTTTCTTTTGTATTCTTGTTGGGTTGGTGTTGTTGTATATTATAAAATCTGTGAATACGCGCTTTAAAAACGGAATCAATAAGTGTTTTTGGATAACTATTAATTGGGAGTGCCTGTTTAGCTTTTTTTATTGCTCGTTGTCTGTATTCTATATCAGTAAGTTGAATAGCTCTATCAGCAAGTCCTATTATTACAGATTTTTTTTGATAAAGGGGGTGTTTTGAGTTCAAGTTCATGTATCGAGAAGACCAGGTTTCTTTAGTGTACCATTCGGTTTTTATTTAATAGTTTTTGTTGTGTAAAGTAACATCTACAAAATTCATGGTTTTGTTTTGTTCTAATTCGATTGTAAATTGTAATTTTTGGTGGTAACTATTAAACATGTTCAAAATCAAATCTTTTTATAATGTGGGGTGGCTAAAATACAATCATCTACATACCTGTAAAAAAATGGTAAATTGAAATTTAGTTGGGAGATGACAGTTTCTTCTAGGTCTTCCATAACTAACTGGACAACTACATTTGATATGCTTGCTAGCACAACCGTCAATCTGTTAGTTATTATTTTTTCTAATAAATTTGTTGGAATATTTGTGTAAAGTGAGATAACATCCAGCGAAATAAGGATGTACTTATCAGGTAAGACCACTTTTTCAATTTTTTGTTTAAAATCAAAAAAATCTTTTATATAGTGAGGATTTTGATTGACTGTCCCTGAAAGAATACTTTTCAAAAAGCTTGAAAGGTGGTTAAAGGGTGATTGTATGCAGGACACTATAGGTCTTAGGGGAATTCCGTCTTTATGTAATTTGGGAAGACCGTATATTTTTGGTGGTTGGGCGTTGTGAATTTTTAATTGTTTTGCAGTGTTAGGCGAAATGTAGTTGTTCTTTTCCTATTTTTCGATTAAAGTGTTGTTGTTTTTTTGGTATATGCTTGTTGAATCGTTTTTGATTTCTTTGTAAGTCGATGAGTCACTTAACAGTTCGTTCATTTTTTTGTCATAATCTTCTTCGAGCATAATGACGGTTTTATTTGTTTTATCTGGTTTTAAAACAAGTACATCTGGATTTTGTTTTAAAAATATTTGGGTTTTTTTAATTTTGTTGTTAAGGGATCTATTTTCAGCAGTCGTGGCCTTTTTATTTTTGAAATTAGTTAAAATATTGCAACCTCTCGTTCGTACTCCGTCTTTGTCAGAGCTCGGTATATTAGAAATGGCGTTTTCCACCTTACGAATTATGTCTTTTATTGGAATATCTGAACTTTTTTCCGGAGGTGCGGCAAAATTTGGACCTAAACTTAATACGTCATAGACATAGTCAGGCATATCTCTATTAGTCAAATTTTCCACCCATAACTTGCTATCTATTGCTGTATTTTGATTTGAAATAACTGATAGTTTCTCGATTTTTTTAATTTGTTTTTGTTTCGTTTTGTGAAAAAAAGTTTCATTTTGTTTTTTTGTAGTTTGTTCGAATTTATTAAAAATCTCGACAGGAATTAGTTGTTTTATGTTAGATTCAATCAAAACTAGTTGTCTGTTTAGTTTATTAATGGTGTGTGTGGTGTCAGAGATAAGTAAGTTCAATGTTTTAATTCTGAACTGGGACATTACTCTATTCTCAAAATTACGTTTAAGGTTTACATTGTCAAATTGTATGCACTAACCCAAAAAGAATACAAAAGAAAATAATTTTACCAATTATGTAACACTTGCATATATACAGGGCCTATCCGAACAATATAAAAATTTACTTTCTAAATATAATATACCTGTAGCACACAGAGGTCACAATTTGTTAAATGGCCATTCAGCAAACTTAAAACAAAAACTGCTCCCCTAAAAAAGTCACATGTAGTATACGAAATACCGTGCGACAATTGTGATGGTTTTTATTTAGGACAAACAAGCCAATATCTTAAAGCTAGATTAGAAGCACACAAGTATGACAAAAAATACCAAACTGCGCTCACCAAGCACGAAAAACAACACAAACACTCTTTTAACTATGATAAAACAAAGATTCTCAAAACCGAAACCCACAATAGAAAGAGGGAAATTGAAACAATAGAATAAAAACCGAATGGTACACTAAAGAAACCTGGTCTTCTCGATACATGAACTTGAACTCAAAACACCCCCTTTCCCAAAAAATCTGTAATAATAGGACTTGCTGATAGAGCTATTCAACTTACTGATATAGAATACAGACCACAAGCAATAAAAAAAGCTGAACAGGCACTCCTAAATAATAGTTATCCAAAAACACTTATTGATTCCGTTTTTAAAGCGCGCATTCAAAGATTTTATAATATACAACACCAACCCAAAAATAATACAAAAGGAAATAATTTTACCAATTATGTAACACTTCCATATATACAGGGCCTATCCGAACAATGTTTTAATTCTGAACGGGGACATTACTCTATTCTCAAAATTACGTTTAAGGTTTACATTGTCAAATTGTATGCACCAACCCAAAAAGAATACAAAAGAAAATAAGTTTACCAATTATGTAACACTTGCATATATACAGGGCCTATCCGAACAATATAAAAATTTACTTTCTAAATATAATATACCTGTAGCACACAAAGGTCACAATTTGTTAAATGGCCATGTCAGCAAACTTAAAACAAAAACTGCTCTCCTAAAAAAGTCACATGTAGTATACGAAATACCGTGCGACAATTGTGATGGTGTTTACATAGCTCGATTACAAGCACACAAGTATGACAAAAAAAACCAAACTGCGCTCACCAAGCACGAAAAACAACACAAACACTTTTTAACTATGATAAAACAAAAATTCTCAAAACCGAAACCGACAATAGAAAGAGGGAAATTTTTGAACCAATGGAAATTTTTAAGAGGAATCAATATGCGGTGAATGACAAAAAGGACGTGAACAATTTGAGTAAAATATATTTTAGTATATTCTGACTAAGGTTTCTATAAAAATTTTACTAAAATAACTTCACAATAATACTAATAATTGAAAATTAAAAATAAAATTGATAAAAAGAATAAAAACAATAGTTCATCTGCGCAACAGAACCAACAATAAAACCAAGCAGCTCTTGACCGTAAATCGTTTCAGTATGATAAATACACAATTCCTGTGTGGGTGTATGTAAACAATGTGTATGAAGTCTCGAACTATAATTCCACAAATGTCGTCGTTTATTGATTTTAAATGTGTATTGTTCAATGTTTTTATCAGTTTGTAACACACAACATGATGTAATTTTGGATATTCTCATTACGTTTCAGGGTGTTTTGTTTATCTTTTAATATGAAAAAACATTTTAAAACATTTTTGGGATTTGGTTTTTAGAATATTATGGTATGAAAAAGACATGGGGAACCAGTCGAAACGTCCCGTTTTTATATATTTCTAAATAAATAACATGACTATTTAAAGTCTGTTTAAACCGAACCAAATACCAAGAAAAACTTTTTGTACAATATAATTGGAAGGTTCAAGAAAAATTTCACTAACAATATATATATATATATATATATATATATATATATATATATATATATATATATTAATACATATCCTCTATCTAAATTCTAAAGAAAACATTGAAATAAAGAAAATATGCATATTTAGATGTAATACTAGTGATACACACTGTATTATCAATAATTTGGAAGGTTCAATATAACAATAAAATTTGACATTTCATTTTCATATGACGTTACTGCAGAATAGACTTAATGACAGATATATTTTAAAATGATTTGAAAAACCAGAATACAGATGTCTCTGTTAGCGGAATGGCACTTATAAAAAATAATGAAAATCTCTCTTGGTATATAAAAACGTAAATTTGTAATTTAAAAAAAAAAAGAATTCTTGGTAACCAAAGGAGAGGAAAGTTATTTATGGAAACAGTTTAGTTAGTTGATTCATAACATCGCGAGAGACAACATCGAAATAAGAGTTGTCTCAGAATTTTTTAAATAGAGTTGAATTTTAATATCTCGAGAGACAACATCGGAATAAGACTTGTCTCAAATTTATTTGAGAATATCAGAATAATTTGTAGCATTATTATCAAATTAACACAATATGCCTTTGAAAGCCAGTGCGTGTATTATTCGCAGAGAATTACCGCGGTAAAGTGCGAGTGTTGTTCCATTTTCTAAATAAGTCATTTAGAAAATTGTTCCAGATATTCTAAAACGTTTTTAGAATACAAACAAGTCTATCTGTATCCAGTTTGGTGAGTCCAGTCCATATTATATATTATTTCTCGAGAATTAATAGGCCTTTAGTAAAAAATATTTCGAAAGTAGATGCATCTGATGAATTAAATATTTGATCAAATTATTGATATATCATTCTACGTAAACTCAAGACAAATTTTGAAAAAGACAATTTACAAGGAAATTGGGGAATGTTACATTGACATATAAGTCATTTTGGACTTTTAGTTAAAGTATTTAGATAAGAATTTCTAATTTTAGATTGTTTATAATATTAAGGTTTTGATAGAAAATTCTATTTTTGCGTATTCGTTTGTGATATTTTTTGAAAAGTTTTAATTTTTGTAAGTGTTTATTTGATAATATAATATATAAATTTGAATTCTAATCACCTTTTGGCTCTCTTTTCATAATCATTCTCATTACATTTGATAATTTCATCCTATAGAAAATTTAGTACAAGGAGTGACATTTGGTTTAATTTCTGACAGTAATTTCATATGTGTCATAAGATAATTTAATTGTCTTATAGTGTTTTGGACAAACAGTTACTTTCGATTTGAATAGTATAATACGTGATTTGGAATATTATTTGGAAATTTATAAATTTTGAATTATCCTCTGAAATTTTTGATCCTTTCCTGAGAAAAGAGTGAGTTGATTGATATTGTGTATTAATTTATCTTTCAGGATATAAAATTTAATATTTATTTAGCCGGGCATATCAATTTGACAACTGCTGTCATTAAAAATTTTATAGGTTATATTTAGCTAAAGGTGTTTTCATATTAGTGTAGTTACAGCTACAAATAAATTCAACGATAAAACAATATAGAATATAATATATTATAATTAAAAACATAGTCGAGATATAGTATAATTGGCGCCGCAAAGTGGGGCTAAAATAGATTTGTCACTATTATTACATAAAAAATTAAGTATCGATCATGGAAAGAAGAATGACGTTAAGGGATGGTAAACAGGTAGGAGCTGAAAGTGGATCTGAGGAACAAAGAGAAGGAAGGAGACATAGTATGGGTTATTTTCAGGTGCAGTACTTAGAACAAGGAATGGAACATTCAGAAGGAGATATGACAGCGGGAGATGAAGCAGCAGAACAGGAGGATCGGAGACAGGAAACACAAGGAGGAATAAATAAAAATGATCAGTGGATGCAACAATTTTTTATGAAAATGGAGGAGAATAGGAAGGCGGACATGGATAAACTGAATGAGAATATGAATAATATTAGGGGGGATATAAATAATATTAATGGAAAAATGGATAAACAAGATGAGAATATGAATAATATGAGGGAAGAAATGAACGAGAATATGAATGATATAAAGGGGAACATGAATCACTTAGAAAAGAAAATTGATGAGGTGAAAATGGAAAGTTTGAATGAGATTAAGAAAACTAGTGAAGATATGAAATCGAACATGATGGTAAAAAAAGGATATGTAGTAAGGGGGAACAGATAACGAATACGATAGTATATCTGCGCCAGATGAACATCACAATAATACCGATTTAAGACGAAGCGAAATAATTAAAACCCTTCCTTCTAAATCATTCAACGAAACATTGTCAATAAATGATTATAATTTGTGTGCACAAACACTTGTACAATTCCTGAATCTTTCATAAATAAAATATGGAGACAACATTTATTTAAGATCAATCATTTGTACTCATGAGTTAGTGTGGCTAAAAGCAAACTAATTGGAATGAATAGCATAGAAGAATGTCAAATCTTTGCCTAATCTTTGAGCGACATTCGACACAAGAGAACTTTACGTTAAGCGAATAGAAAGTAATTCCTGAATAAATTAAACATTTGAATATCAAGTTGTTCAGTTTTATACCATTACTCCTGCCATTCACATATATGTTTGTTAGCTGTAGTTTCCTATTGTTTCTCTTTTTCACTGATGTATGCCATAATTTCTACAGTTTATTTAATCAAGAATGGGTGGTGTCATTTAGTGAAAACCTTTATTCGTTTACAAATGTTTCAAGTAGCCTTCGAAATTATCAATTATTGATAGTTAAATGCTATTCTGCAAAATACTTTAACCAATTATTTATGTTTACAGAACGTTCGTTACTACCAAATCCATATCTAAATGAATTATATTGATCAATTATTTATTTCAAAGGACTAGTTAGCAGATGATTATTCATATAAAGAAAATTTTCGTAATGCACTCAATGCAACTAATTAATCAAATTAATGAACCTTCACTATACATTTTTTGTCTTTTAAAAAATAAAATTGGTTATCTTAAATTGTACCTAGGATCTGCTAATATTGTTTTGTTAAAAATCATTAAACATAAAATGAGTAGGAGGCATAGTTTTATAAATATGTGAGATTCAACCTTTCCAACTGTTCCCAAAAGAAACAACAGACCTTCTTTTCTAGATAAAATAATGTTTATTAGGTGAAAGTAGTTTCTCTTCCATTAGCACATTCATTATGATTTATTATAAAGCTCAAAACGTTTTGAGGAGTACATAACATCTTTGGTAACTAATTTCGCAATATTTTATAGTACCCAATTATTCTTTCTCTATAGGAACGCCGAGTAACCCGCTAATTCCTTGGAAAAAAGGAGTAGTAATACATTGCTAGAGAATGATCTTCTTCAAATCACAACTCTTATTGAGTTATCATGAGTTTTACTCTATTGATGCTAAACTTTCCTTTGACAAACCACGTAAATATAGTATCTACCCTTTTTGTATATTCATTAGTTTATAAGTACTCATTGTACCTCAAGCGTTTAGCATTGACTTAATACAAATTAGAACTCATTATTAGATTGATATCAAATTCACTGTCGACATTAATCCTTTCCGTTAATTGGTGCAGTAATCAATCATGACAAACAATCATTATTATTGTAATTATCGTGAAAAATGTGATTGGTCAACCGAGATGATCCAGTAAGATTATGCGAGCACTAAGAAATGTAAAGTCTACAGCGTTACCAATATTTAGCAAGAAAATACTTCGAAACAGTAATGTTATTTGCATGAAAATGAGTTTTTTATCAATACATATGATCGACAATTATTTTTAACCTTTATGTAGTTCTATATCGCTTGCTAACCAAGAAATTATAATAGCAGAATAATGTTTATTATTACAAATGACGTGTTCCAAGATAATGTTTCGAAACAGATACATTTTTTCGCCAGTGGAACTATTTTTTTCTTTATATGTTCCAAAAAGAAATCGTAATGCAGTTTAATAGAGAATGTATTATCAAAACCTTTTTGTAAAGGATTTAGCGTAGTCATGCATCGTACGTTGGAGCTTAGCGTACGTCTTAATCTCAGATATAATCACGTTTGTACCCTTATCTCTACCAAAAAGTCATTTCAATATCTGTTCTTATTTCAAAAGGAAGCCACAAAAGATATTATCACTATTTCCGGATCAGAAGTTAAGAACTTGATCATTAGGTTTAAGGATATATGTGAATGGGTTAGATAATAACGCCTTCCACTGCGACCCTGATGTATCTATTGTGGATCACACTTCGCTAGAGTTCGCTACACAGTCCACACCCTTTGATGAAGGGGATAATCGTACAATGCGATACTTCTTTGAAATCCGTGGGTCCCAGTCGGGTAAGTCGAATATCCGGAATCTGAGTTTTTCCAGTGCGGAGCAGGTACAGAGAATGTGCTCTGTAGTTTGCGATAAACACCTTCAAGTGTGTGTGCCCCGGTATGCGTTCTGGCGGTGCTTATTGCGATGCCAACCACAAGTTCTGGGCAGATCAAGGCAGAGTCGGTTCCTTTTCTGGCAAGCGCATCGGCCTGTTCATTGCCCTACACGCTGCTGCACCCTGAGACCCAGATCAAAGTCATATTGTTCCTCTTGTTCAAAGATCTGAAGGCAGTTCCAAACAAGCCTAGAATTCACTCAATTGAAGCTCAATGCTTTTAGAGCCGCCTGACTATATGAGATGATTTTAATAGACTTGTTCACCGGATGCCTGTTACTCTGGCGCCCAGCTCTATGGCATCTCTGCATGGAAGATAATGGTGAACTTGTCAAGGTTAATGATATTTTAACTCTGGGATCAGTTTCATAAACTCCTGAACTTAGGAACTTATACCGTTCCCGGTTTTGGAGCTTCCCGTGAACAGTATATAGTCTGATGGTGAAAAGAAATTGTCCTGTCTCTTAGGAAAGAGGACGTTGTAGGCTTTTACTATGGCTATAGATATAGCTTGGGAGCTACCGAGTCTGGGATCATTCCGAGTACGTTATGATTACTGATTTCACTCAGCAGACCCGTGTGATATCTTTGTAGCTCCTGGCTGCCCTGGCTCCTTGAAGTTAAAAGTCTGTAGGTGACCATCCTGCTCTCCTCTCTAGCTCTATATGCAGAGGAATTAGGGTTGATAGTTTAATAATCGTTTGATATACCCAGTATATAATCTTGGGGCTTATGCCCCACAATTTTCCACTTATCCTTCTGAGATTACAGAGGGACAGATGGGAGTTGAAGTTCAATTTTTTATCTAGGATAATACCCAAATATTTGACCTCCTCTTCAAACTGAATTGGCACTCCAGATACTAAGGGTATCAGTAGTTTATCTAGTTCCCTTCTTAGTGTGAATTGAATGATTACAGTTTTGCTAGGGTTCATAGACATCTGTTCCCTGTCCCCACCATCTGGTTATCGTGTTTAGTGCTCGTTGAAGGATGTTGAAAATAACTTCCTCGTGCTGCCCCCTAACTAGGATTACTAAGTCATCCGCATAGGATTGGATCTCCCCCCCCCCTGATTAGAGACTATATACAACAGGTCGTCTACCAGAATCGTCCAGGGAAGGGGTGAAACTACACGTCCTTGGGGACATCCTCTGCCGGGCCTATATCTGACCGTCTCTCCTTACAGTGGTGCTGAAATGTTGCGGAGTGTCAACATGTTTTTGATTCAGTTACAAGTTAGATTTTCTATCCCTCTCCTATGAAGAGCGGTGAATGGAGACTATTGGAGGGCGTTATTGAACGTATCTTCAATGTCTAAGAAGGCACCTAGCGCAATTCATTTGTTTTCAAGTGAATGGTCGATATTGCCTACAAGATTGAATAGAGCGACTTCTGTCCTTAGGGACATCCTCTGCCGGGCCTATATCTGACCGTCTCTCCTTACAGTGGTGCTGAAATGTTGCGGAGTGTCAACATGTTTTTGATTCAGTTACAAGTTAGATTTTCTATCCCTCTCCTATGAGGAGCGGTGAATGGAGACTATTGGAGGGCGTTATTGAACGTACCTTCAATGTCTAAGAAGGCACCTAGCGCAATTCATTTGTTTTCAAGTGAATGGTCGATCTTGCCTACAAGATTGGATAGAGCGACTTCTGTCGACTTGCCTGCTTGATAAGCGTATTGGTGGGGATTTTACGGAAGATTCCGTAGGACTAACTCCCTAATGTACCTGTCTAGGATCCTCTATAATGTGTTTGGGAGGAATGATCTTAAGCAAATACGGCGGTAGGAATTTGGGAAACAGGCATCCACTCTACCTGTCTTCTGTATGGAGATAACCTTCCTCATCGTCCACCCTAGTGGAATATAGTTCTAGGCTAGACTGGCTCTGCAAATTCTTACCATAACCGTTACCACGATGTCTAAGCCTTTTTGAAGAAAGTCGGGGAAGATTCCATCTTCTTCCGGTGATTTAAAGGGAGAAAAGAGTTTACCACCCATATAACTGTGTTCGGAGAAACAATTTTTGCTGCGTGTCTTCACTCGTCTCCACTACTGCGGATTGTTTTCCAGTATCTGACTGCCCGAGAAGTGTTTTGTAGTAGAATCTCTAACGTATCTTTTATATAGTCCGTATGAGTAACGTCGGGTCTTTTCAGACCCGTACCGGATCTCTTGGCACTGGCAGGTATATCTGATATACTCTGATAGAACCTCCTCCAGGACCCCATTTTTGCCTTTTTGATAGCTTTGTTGTACTCCGTTAAAAAACTGCGATATTTGTCCCAGTCGCCTCTTTGGCCCGGTTGAAGAGGCATCGGACCTCCTTTTTAATTCTAGTGCTCTGATCCACAAGGGGAGGACAGCTATCGCGATGGAGGGCTGTTTGGAGTTAATAATTAGCCACATCAAGATCTGCACTATTTCTAATGGGCCTAATGACATTACTGTGGTGGCCGTTACCGTCGCACTCAACACCAAAGCTTTGTTGCTTTTCCGGCAGAAGGCGAAGGTACAGTACTCTGTTAACATAAAAATATTGATGTTATTTCTGATAAGTAAGCACGCTCTTGATTTTTCCGAAGAGTTTCTAGCTACTAAGTTTAGTTGTTTCTCAGACCCATAATGCGGCCATTCTGGGAATGCCGGGTTCCTGGAGGAGTGCAATGACGATTTCCTCCTTCGCGAATCTCCTGCCAATTGTGTAAAACGTCGCTTCGGCATGCTGGAGGTTTGCTTGCAGAAATCTTTTTTTTTTTTTGGTTGAAGGTAAGGGCGGTGGGGGTGGTGGTGTAGGTGTGGTGGTTTTGACAGGAGTATTTTCCCAACTACTTTGCTTAGCTTTATCTCCCTGTGCAAGGTGACACTTCTTACTGGACTTTTTAGACTTGTTCCTTGCCCAACGAGGAGATGAGCCGTAGCTGTTTTCTCCGATCGCCTTTCTCGTCCGCACCTGCCGTGGATTCTTATTTGAATGTTAACCGATATTTCTGCATCAGAATTTGTATGTCTAAATATTCCTCAGATGTTAACAATATTCATTCCCGAAATAGAATTATGGATTAATGAATGAAATAATAATTGCTGATGATATACTTATTCCTACGATTCGCTTATCACTTTCGATGTACAGTAGAAACGCTGAGTCTTCTCCATCACGTGACTAGAAGAAGACAGTACCAACATAGTATATGTTGAATAATATCGTCAACTAAGTCACGTGATGGAAAAGCCGTTTCTACTTTATACAAATTATTGATCTCCGTAACCGTTTGTCATATCGACACACTCTTCTGTACTACTCAATATCTATCAGCAACCACTTCCGACCCCAGAGATACACAAATAAATACACGGATGGCTTCAACGTTCTGCTATACATGAGCAAATATGATACGATAAAGTCTACTGTGCAAATGTATTATATCTTCCCGATATTCGAATGTGAAAAACTGATTTATTATAGAGGATTAAATGCTGACTCCGTTTTCCTTCTCACGTCTCTGGTTAAAGAAAGTGCCTACACTCATAGTTAAAATAAATCATCGTGAGGAGCAAACGAACGTATCATCAACGTTTCCTTCCATTATTAATTTTACATCAGCCCTTGAAATCGTCACAAATGTTATCAAGTTGAAAGATGTTTGATACACGTTTTGTATTTTTTCATTGAAGATTCAATATCCTGTCATCTTATGAATTTGGTTTCATACCAACCTCAATTCACAATGATGTACATTCTTCAATTAATAAGAAGTTGTATTCTACTTCCGGAAGTGAAAGAGAATAACTTAGAGAGAATAACTAATGAAATTACAGTTGAAGCCCCACGAGTCAGTTTCAGGTCCTTTATTATTTGTATTATTCATGACATAATGAAGTTAATAATAATGAAGTGTGTGATAAAATTGTTTTGTTTGGATTGGTAAAGAATTTCGTTGTACAGAGAGCAATTAAATTTTACAATTATCTTTTCCTATTAAATCTACGGCTTATATTTCAAAAAATTTTAAATGCAAACTAAAGTCATTCTTCGAGAAGAAGCATTCTACAACTTGAACCAATATTATTGCTGCAACAGCTTGTAACATATATTTAAAATTTCTCCTGATTGATGAAATAATCTAAAATATGTAGACGACACAATCTAAGAACTTATCATCAGATCCTACTATTAGTATAGAATTTGTATTGGTGCTTGCATAAAAATTACATTTCTACTTGAATATGACAGGGAATTTTCCTTCAGAACTCAAGAAAGACGAGAATCACATCTAATACTAAGTGGAATATTTTATTTTAAAGACAGTTAACTTAATGATAAATATTGTCGATTTATGGCTATCGAGAGTTTTTTTTTCATCAAACTTTAACTGATGGTTAATTCATATGTGTTTTTTCTCTTTTGATAATTACATCTTTGTATCGTGGTCCCTCCTAATTATTTCCACTTATTTTCGTCTCCCAACTATATAAAATGAAACGAAAGATAATACGAAAATAAATAATTCATTATTTCAATTTAATATTCTCTATCATTTGATATTTTTTGTTGAATCACTTTCTGTACTTCGAAGATGAATCACCGAAAAGAGTAAACTATTATCAATATATTATCTAAAAGTGTAAAGGATTTTGATCTGTAATCATAGGATTCTGTTTTTTTGAACAAAATAGTTTATCAAACTGTATCTTTGCACTTCTGCGAAATGGTAATAAAGAGGAGTTTTTAGCGTTTAGTTTTTTCTTTGATATAGGGATACATGAGCTTTATGAAGACACCTCTTGAACGTTTTATGCAACGGTTGTTTTGCTTATATGTTTCTGGTTGCATGAGAATAAAACACTCAATTACTTTATTGGAATCCAATTGAATCAAATATTAGGATAAATCTGGCCAGTCAAATTATTCTAATGTACCAAGACAATTAATAATACATAAATATATACATTAATCTGATGCGATGTTTCTTGATAACAGATTATTTTATGTCATTTTGTTTCAACTTTTCGAATTTCATTTTTATCTGTATGTAATCGCAAGGTATATTAAAAACTTGAGTTTTACCAAGCTGCTTTGTGGTTATTTGCTATTTTAAGTGTTGTATTTGTCTTTATTTAGAAAATGATAGTATGAACTTATTTATAACCATTATTAGATTGGTTCCCGATATTTTTCCATCCAGCTATTATACTGAAATGAATAAATGATAAGTTTTTGTCGGTTTGATTATATCAAAATTAATTCAAATAAGATTTAATAGGAATAATAACTGGTGTTTATAGTGAAACAAAAACAGTATTCATGTGAGCAAAAAATATCATGACTTCAGAATTGATCGAAAAAATTGTACTTTTCAGTTACATACAGAATAATGTGTGTATAGGAGTAAGCTGAAGAAATTGAAAAAAAAAACATACGCTTGAGATACTTCATTTTTCTAAAAGATGATAAAAACCTGAATATTCAAAGTGGAAAATCCATTTATCAATTACTTCTTAATCCAATATGGGGCGATTTAGTTTCTATAATCGAACGGTGTTGACAATTATTTTCATTTCTATCAAATTTTATTGAAAGTCTGTCAACGGTATTGATGACAACCAGTGTTCTAAAATGAAGTGTTGTATTTGTGAATGGGAAATATTGTACGCAAGCAGCCCTATAAGTATTTAGGAAAATTTATATGGATACATTTGGTGATATTGTGCCAAGTTAGAAATTTAATAAAAGCTCGGGTCAACTTTCGTTTAGCTGAAATCAGTTATGGAAAAACTGTTACCATGGCAGCCATTACCATGGTAACGGGTACACAAAAACCTAATTCACATGATGAGGAAATGCGCGGTTGCCAAGTTGAGCCCACTTTGGTTTAGCTGAAATCAGTTATGGAAAAACTGTTGTTATGGCAACGATTGTAGTGATTAGTAGTAAACAAAAACCCAAATCCTATGGTGAATTGCTAGTGATTAGTAGTAAACAAAAACCCAAATCCTATGGTGAATTGCGAAACGTCGACCAGGCGCGCATTTTTCACAGTCTGTTGATAGCTATGCATAAACATTTTCAATTTGGTTATTGTTTATCTACGTATTCCTGTTAGTATTGAATAATGTGGATAATCATGTGTTATGATTCAAAATATTTCAAATAACTTCGATGTTAACAACTCTTTAATATCAACAATAAAACCTAGCCAAACCTAACCTACATTTTTTTTTCTGGTGTGGACATCTTCATCAAGACACCTCGGAAGATAGCCCAGGGCGTGGGGTTCTGACGGGGTCAACCCAACGGCGTCTGAAGCCTCATGTGAGGAGCCAGACCCGTCATACCGAAGCCGACAGTTGTCCCACTAAAACCCCACCCACCCGACCAACCCGGAACCATCAGGCTGGCCATGTCACTCTCTCATCCATTCTTCCTTTCCACCTATCACCATCCTCGCCAACCGCAGGTTTTTTTTAAATTTTTCCTTATACTTTTTTTTTGTATGTTTTCCATGTTGGGCTGCCATGACGTTGGCTACTCGTTACACGTTCCTCAATTACCCCAGGTCAACGAACACCTTGCACCGGTATGACTCGCTCCAGTACCCACCTTCCCCACAGTCAATGCACTTCGCATCATTTTCTCACGCGCAGCTGATGTGTCCCGTTTGATTACATCTACGGCAAACGTCCCGCTTCTCCGTTAGCTCGCTCTCCTTGCCCAAGTGCCCGTGCTGCTGGCACTTGTAACAACGCTTACATTCTATCCTTTCTCTCACAAGACATGTCAGCCACCCGATCTTGACCTCACCGGTTCTAAGCAGCCTATTGGATACTTTCTCTTCAACCTCGACCGTGGCGTTTTGGTTTCCACCAAGGGTAGGCCGAAAAGACCGCACAGTCATCTCCACTGACCTTCCCGCTTCTCTTTCGAAGCCTGCTCTCACCTCCTCCAGGGTGGCTTCCCGATCCATGCCTAACACAACCACCGTTTTTGTCCGGATACCCCCCTTCGCCGTCACGTTAGTGCCAGCAAAAGAGGGTCCCGCCCGTATCACTCTCTTGACCTTTTCGGCCATCTGGGCCCCTCCTTTCATTCTGAGGGCCACACCATCCTTCGTCTGGTGAACCCTCCTTACCTCCACTCCCTCACAACTACCCACCGTTGTATGTAGGTCTTTCAATAGATCGGCGTATGTCCTGTCTGACCTAACAAACACAGTCGTCTCGCGCATCCTGGATTGCGGAAACACCCCTCCTCTCAATTTCTTTTTCCCATACACAACCATTCTTACTCCACTCCCACGTGACGCCAGCTCCAGAATCTTCCTGGATCTCTCCTGTCCAAGGCTTCCTGGTGTTACAGGTCGCAGATCTCTTCCACTCATATTCAACAAACTTCCTTTTTTCATTTAAGTATTTGTAAATATTTAATATTTATTGGGGTTCACTTGTACGCTGTTTATAAAGTGGAAACATAAAAGATTTATTTATCACCTCAATACATATTGAAACTTAAACTATTAAACATACATCAGTAAGTGGATCGAATTATATCGAACAACTTTTCCGCCTTAAACGGTACGGCTATGTTTATATTGGTACTATCACTCTGGCCTCCTTATTAAGAATGTTCGTGAAAGATCCAGTCAAACTTCCTGACGTTGACTTTATTTGTCCGAATGGTCAAGTCCTTTTCTTCGTTTATAAACGATTGGAACAGGTTTTTTGTGGGAGATTCCTCGAGAATGGGTTTTTTGGTTATGAACTCGAAATCCACATAGTAATACTATAGGTATTTATTTCGTTGTTTTACGGCTCTGCGGTCTTTGAGTAACTATGAAACGGATCAGTGATAATCTGGTGTGAGATTACATGATGGTTCATGGACGTAATCACTGATTTGTCAAACCCGACATGAGGTCACCCATCAACTAAGGTAAGTCTTTGATCAAGTAATTATCTCCCCCCCCCCCTCAAGAATGTTCCAATCTCACTTATCAATCATAATTTCTTTTCAGACCTTCTATTCCCATTTTATATTATGTTATTGGCTTGCTGATATTGACATAATTCGCTGTTTCACCACCACCACCACCACCACCACCACAAAATCAAGTAAGATCAGTCCAGTTAATTATATCGTTGAGAACTACCATTTGGGAACCATTAGTGTCAATTGATAGGGAATCGTACCTGGTGTATAGAGATCTGGATATATTTGTTAAATTCAATTTTGTTCATAAAATCAACGTTTATAAGTACAATTAAACACCTGTAATCCGTGAAGTATACTTCGGCGGAATATCTGTTTTAATAGCTTTATAAATTCATTCACTCTTTTTTTTATCAGTTTTATTGTCTGACAAATTAGTATCATACGGTGAATTATTAAATATAGTTCCTCCTATACCGATTAATAATTGAATTTTTATTTTTTTTTAACTTGGAACTATTAGTGCGGTACATTAGTACAATAAGATGTGGTCTTGACCCACCCATTCTCCGCAGTCGAGTAGCCCGGAGAACAAATTTGACTATACCGTATTAAAACCACTTCTTCCTGAAACCCTCTCTGGTCAACATAGAGAGGGAGGTAGCAATTGGCGCCCAACGTGTGTATATTGATCTATAATCTTATTAATTCTCTTTTTTTGGTTGATTTTCTTAATTATTTCAGGGTACATCCTACTTTGCTAAGTACAGTGTAAGATTTTATCAAACTTTCATATATATTCGATTTAAATCAATATGTATTTATTTTTTTTCTTTCTCTCATACATTGTATACATTTAATCTGAATCACACAATTAATGATTTACTTTAAAATCTTTTATGTATCTAATCTGTATAATAGGTAAAATTTTTTGTGGTAGAGTGGCTGTAAGTTGAAACAGTCCAAATTAGATTGCAAACTTTGCATATCGAGTGGCCTCTTTTATTGAAGTCACAACCACATCATTAAGGTAATTAGTAATTAGATAGTCCGCTTCTTTAACAAATAGATTAGTACGGGTATTTATTTATCATTTTTATATACGAAACTTAAATTCTAAACTATATACAAAATTTTAAGTAGTTCTTAGTATATATAGCAAGACCTAGGATTAACCAACGGTAGCGCTTTCTCGCCTTTTTTATTTGGAAGGGAGGGGTTGATCTTCGACTTTTATATTGTAATTTTTGTATTAGGATAATACCAAGTAGTTTCACTAGTTTCATTCATATTGATCATGGAAGTTAATAGGCTGAAAAGCGATGAGCTAACTTACGAGTTACATATTAGGAATTTGCCAATTGGCTCAACTGTTGATGAGAAACGAATGGTATTGCCTCAGGCATTAAGATCCGAAAATGAATCTGGGCAGAAGAAATAATTTTTGGTTAATTTGGATTTTACCGAAGAATTTCGGAAATGTGAACTTAAGGTTACGGAGTTAAGTCAAGAAATTGAAGTTTTCGATCCTGATAATCGAGAGAATGATCTCCGAAGAATATATTCGCGTTTAGTTCACCTATCCGAGAGGTTGAATAGAATAAAGGGTCCCACAGAAGAGGAAGAAAGGAAACGGAATTCCTTGTGGTGGAATTGCCAACAATTATATGGACAGTTAAATCTAGCTTACGAAGCATCTCAATCGAATAGGGCTCGGCGGACAGCATTTATAGACCAGGGACATCCAAACACTGCTCAAAATACCCAACCTACATGTTCTGCGATGAACCGAGATTCAACTGCTAGACACGACTCAATACTTCCTTCGTCTGCAGTCAACGCTGAAGACCGGGTCGCACAATCTCACTTGTCATTATTGGATACAGATAATCCAAGAGTTCCTCACCACCCTTAGCTCCCATGATGCCTATCGGAAATCAAACGTTCCCTCGAGAGCAAAATCAGGCAGGATGCGGTTCACAAGCCTACGGTACCTTCGACTCTCGTTTGGCGACTTGTCAGGACTACGATAGGATACACCCAGATCCGTATCAGGTAAATACATTGCCTTATCAGTTAGGAAATTTAAATATATCCCCCGCTGTTCCAACACGTTATGTACAAGGCTTGAACAATGTTCAACCCTATCCAGATGTCCATCGGTGGAATATTAAGTTCAATGGAAGAACTAGCGTCAACGATTTTTTGTTACGTGTAGAGGAGTTAAGAATATCCCGAGGAATTAGCAAGGAACAACTACTGCGCTCTGCTGCTGAATTATTTACTCAGGATGCGTTATATTGGTACCGCACAGGTAGGTTTTCGACTTGGGATGAGTTGGTGTCGCAGCTTAAGGAAGCTTTTCAACCTTACGATTATGAGTATAGTCTCTGGGAAGAAATAAGAAGGAGAACACAGGGTTCCCAAGAGAGGGTGTTGTCATTTATCACTGCCATGGAAAATCTGTTTCAACGGCTGGATACACCACCGACCGAAGAGAGTAGGGTCAACATCATAAGGAGAAATCTACTGCCCTATATCCAGACACGGTTGTCCCTTCACAACGTTTCTTCTGTAAGACAACTATTACGCTTTGGTAGAGCTATAGAAGAGACAGAAGAGAGAGTTAAAACATTTGCTCCTCCTCTAACTTCACATAGAAACTTATTGGAACCTGAATTGGCATATCATCGCCCTCAGATGTCCCATGTGTCAGCCGTGGATGTAACCGGCCGACGTTCCGCTGCTGCTTTCGTTTCCCCCGAGACTACTCCATCACCAATCACCTCGACGTCAGCCGTCGTAACGCCAACCGTCTCAACGCCACTCCCAAAGTGTTGGAATTGCGGAATAGACTCCCACAAGTTCCGTTCTTGTCCTGAACCAAGGAGAAGATTTTGTTTTAAGTGCGGACGTGATAACGTCTTGGCAAATAATTGCCCCTTCTGCTCAAAAAACTGGAGGACGGGTCGGAATTAGGTCGGTCCAGGCTCTTATCTATCGTAAATTCGACCTCCTGTAACCCATCACCGTATATGTCTATCTTATTGGATTTCGTTCTTGCACATGCTAAAAACGATAATCGTCCCTATTTACCCATTAGTATTTACGGGAAAAAATTTCTTGCACTTTTAGATAGTGGTTGTCAAAAAACCGTATTAGGTGCTCTAGGTTGGAGCCAACTTAAAAATATTCATAATTTTGTTCCGTCAGCGTCTGGTTTAAACTGTGTTGTTGCCAACGGTGGTAAATGTGACGTTTTAGGGTCAATAACTGTTCCTGTACAGCTGCAGGACAAGGTGAGACTATTAGAAATTCTAGTAGTACCAAGCCTACCACACACTATTATTCTTGGCATCGATTTTTGGTTAACGATAGGTATTGTACCGGATTTGTACTCTGGTCAATGGTTTTTTAGAGCCGATAGTGAGCCAGACAGTTGTCAAATAGGTGCCATCCAATCGTTAGAACATCTTAGTGTAGAGCAAAAGGCTCAGTTAGATACCTTAGTCAATGTTAATTTCAAGGCAATGGGAACGAAACTAGGTTGCACTCACCTAGTTGAGCATGAAATTGAAACCAAGGCTCAACCAATAAAGCAACGATACTACCCAATTTCTCCTACCCTGCAACGCTACGTGAACACCGAATTGGATAAGATGTTAGCAGATGATATTATAGAACCATCCAATTCGCCTTGGGCATCTCCTATAGTCCTAGTGAAAAAGTCTGATGGATCGTATCGCTTTTGTGTGAACTACAAAAGGCTTAATGAGGTTAGCGAACGGGATGCTTACCCCTTACCTTTCGTTGGAGCTACCTTAGACAAGCTAAGGGATGCTAGATACCTCACAACGCTTGATATCAAGTCGGCGTATTGGCAGATCAAGGTTTCAGAAGCCTCACGGCCTCTTACGGCATTTGTTGTACCTACCAGAGGTTTATTTCAGTTCAAACGTCTACCTTTTTGGTTGCATAATGCTCCGGCTACGTGGCAACGTTTTATAGATAGAGTCGTAGGGGTTGAACTCGAACAGTTTGTCTTTGTTTATCTCGACGACATTATTATTTGCACTTCCACCTTCGAGAAACATCTAGAAATTCTCAGCAAGGTGCTTGACAAATTGCACGACGCAGGGTTGACCTTAAATCGAGAGAAGTGTCACTTCTGCAAACCGGAATTGAAGTATCTCGGGTATGTTGTGAATTCCGCTGGATTAATGGTGGACCCAAATAAAATCGAGTCAATTGTCAATATTCCCGATCCCAAAAATGTCACAGAAGTTCGACGAGTTATAGGTCTCGCTTCCTGGTACAGGCGATTCGTACCTGATTTTTCCAGTTTGACTGCACCTCTTACTGCCTTGCTTCGTAAAAATTCTAAATTCATTTGGGACGAAACATGTTCCGAAACGATGAAGAAAATTAAGGAGCACCTAATCTCCGCCCCTATCCTTACGTGTCCGAATTTCGATTTGCCCTTTGTAATCCAAGCGGATGCAAGCGATTATGGTATTGGTGCTACCTTATCACAAACATTTGAGGACGGAGAGGTCATCGAATATTTTAGTAGATCACTTACAAAAGCAGAGCGGAAGTACAGCACAACTGAGAAAAAATGTCTCGCGGTATTACATTCTGTAGAAAAGTTCAGACCATACGTTGAAGGCTCTAGATTCACGGTAGTAACAGATCACTATAGCTTGAAATGGCTATACAACTTCAAGGACCAAGTTGGCCGAGTTGCGAGATGGGCGGTGCGACTACAACAGTACGACTTCAACATAATTCATCGGAAGGGAACTGAACATGTGGTTCCGGATACTTTATCACGTGCCGTGCCACGTATTGACTCCGTCCAGACAGTTACCGAACACGTCCAGGACCCCTGGTACCTTCGACAATTTGACAAAATACGCAAAGATCCAGATAAGTATCCAGATTGGAGAGTAGATAACCAAGATTTGTTCAAACTTGCAAAACCGACGTATCCGGAACTATCCGATACTGACTGGGGTAGTTCCCAAGGAGAACCGCAATGCGCTCATCAAGAAACACCATGATCCTCCAACTTGCGGTCATTTAGGAGTTTATAAAACTCTAGGACGCCTAACTCAAACTTATTACTGGCCGAAAATGAGAGCCGATGTGGCTAGATTTATTCGACATTGTGTAATATGCCTGCAAACCAAACCGGAACAAAAGGCACCCAGAGGGTTGATGCTCAGTATTGCCCCGACGACAACAAGGCCTTTCCAAATACTCAGTATGGATTTGGTAGGTCCACTGCCTAGATCAACCGCCGGATTTTCATATATATTTTCCGTCAGTGACTTGTTTAGCAAATTCGTTTTGTTCTTTCCGCTTAGGAATACCACCGCCCCCAGGATAGCCGAGATAGTTGAGGATAATGTTTTCCTTATGTATGGAGTCCCTGAAAAGGTAATTCTCGACAACGGTAAACAATTTCGTAGCCATCAATTTATCTCTGTCCTAGATAAGTACTATGTGCACAAGGGATATTTGTCCAATTTCTCTCCACAAGGAAAAGCCGTAGAGAGATACCACCGAGTCCTAAAAACCACTCTTAGCGCATATGTGTCAGAGAATCATCGACTTTGGGACAAATACTTACAAAAAGTAGCCTGCGCCATGCGTTCTGGTCGACATGAGGTAACCCAGTTATCTCCGAATTTTGTTGTGTTTTCCAGAGAAGTGAACCTGCGTGGATGTGATCGCGACCCTTCGAAGAGATTTGATGACGTCTACAATCCACTGGTAAGAGCCAGGGCCCTGGAATCCGTCTTCTCAGATGTAGCCTCTCGAATCAAATTATCCTTCCAGAAGAGTCGGCGTCGGTACAATCTCCGAAGAAGAGATGGAAAATTTACTCTGAACCAACAAGTTTGGAAACGTGTCTACACCCAGTCTGACAGAACACAAGGGATAACGGCTAAGCTGGCCCACAAGTTTGAAGGACCCTTTACGGTAACCAGAATCATGTCTCCATGGTCCTATGAGCTACAGGATGCCCAGGGAAAGAAAAAAGGCGTGTGTCACGCCAAAGATTTAAAAAGTCACCCACCGGACGAGGATGATTTGCAATCCGAGGATGAACGTTTGTAAATATTTTGTTTAGCTGTAAGTTTTATATTAGCAGGATCTATATTATAATAATAGTAACCGCATTTCTTTACGGGTTTCCTGAGGAAACCCTTCCTCAAGCAGGGGGAGAGTTGTTACAGGTCGCAGATCTCTTCCACTCATATTCAACAAACTTCCTTTTTTCATTTAAGTATTTGTAAATATTTAATATTTATTGGGGTTCACTTGTACGCTGTTTATAAAGGGGAAACATAAAAGATTCATTTATCACCTCAATACATATTGAAACTTAAACTATTAAACATACATCAGTAAGTGGATCGAATTATATCGAACAACTTTTCCGCCTTAAACGGTACGGCTATGTTTATATTGGTACTATCACTCTGGCCTCCTTATTAAGAATGTTCGTGAAAGATCCAGTCAACCTTCCTGACTTTGACTTTATTTGTCCGAATGGTCAAGTCCTTTTCTTCGTTTATAAACGATTGGAACAGGTTTTTTGCGGGAGATTCCTCGAGAATGGGTTTTTTGGTTATGAACTCGAAATCCACATAGTAATACTATAGGTATTTATTTCGTTGTTTTACGGCTCTGCGGTCTTCGAGTAACTATAAAACGGATCAGTGATAATCTGGTGTACCATTACATGATGGTTCATGGACGTAATCACTGATTTGTCAAACCCCACATGAGGTCACCTATCATCTAAGGTAAGTCTTTGATCAAGTAATTATCTCCCCCCCCCCTCAAGAATGTTCCAATCGCACTTATAAATCATAATTTCTTTTCAGACCTACTATTCCCATTTTACATTATGTTATTGGCTTGCTGATATTGGCATAATTCGCTGTTTCACCACCACCACCACCACCACAAAATCAAGTAAGATCAGTCCAGTTAATTATATCGTTGAGAACTACCATTTGGGAACCATTAGTGTCAATTGGTAGGGAATCGTACCTGGTGTATAGAGATCCGGATATATTTGTTAAATTTAATTTTGTTCATAAAATCAACGTTTATAAGTACAATTAAACACCTGTAATCCGTGAAGTATACTTCGGCGGAATATCTGTTTTAATAGCTTTATAAATTCATTCACTCTTATTTTTTATCAGTTTTATTGTCTGACAAATTAGTATCATACGGTAAATTATTGAATATAGTTCCTCCTATACCGATTAATAATTGAATTTTTATTTTTTTGTAACTTGGAACTACTAGTGCGGTACATTAGTACAATAAGAGGTGGTCTTGACCCACCCACTCTCCGCAGTCGAGTAGCCCGGAGCACAAATTTGACTATACCGTATTAAAACCACTTCTTCCTGAAACCCTCTCTGGTCAACATAGAGAGGAAGGTAGCATCACCATCTCCATCCGTCCGCTCTCACTCATACGCTGGATCAGGTGCTTGGCTCCCTGCAAGAACCTGATCCCCTCATTCATTCCGTCTATCTCGCCTGTAGAGACCAGTTTGTATATCCTACGTTCCCTGTAGTCACACACGTGCGCACCTCCATACACCCTACATCCATTCCATCCAACTCACTCTTGACAGGAAGGGTAGCGAGCTCCGGGTATCTTTCGACACACGGCCCTCTCGCAGTTCCTTCTGTCTCCACATACACGGACAGATCCGAGGTGGCCGATAGAGGGTTTATGTCTTTCACCTCGGTTCTCCCAAACATACCATCCTCCCATTCTTCATCCACTATCTGTAATACCTCATCCAGGCTATTTAGATCCACACTCTGCATCCTCTCCTTCAATTTCTCCACTCGTTCTCTATCCTTCCTGATACCATCCGCCTCATTTATTTCGCTCTCTCCCACTTCTACACCTACACTCACTCCTCCACAACATGACCTCTTCGCACTCTCATCCCTCGTCTGTGTCGACGAGGAAACCATTTCTCTCTTCTCATTCGCCTCGTTTTTGGCACAAAGGGTGGTCGCCCTACCTAACAACCTTTCTATATTTTGAGCGGCACTACGTGTCGCCTGTGCCTCTTTTTTCATTTCCACCTTGGTATTAGGGTGTTAGGGAGTGTAAGCTGGTACAGCCCCTCCACCCTTTTTCTAACCTCTTCCATCTGGCGTCTTCACGCCTCGATCTCCATTCGTTCGGGAGAGCCTGGTGTACCCTCCTCCCTCCTAACCTAACCTAACCTAACCCGTTGCCATGGCAGTTTTACAATAACAGATTTCAGCTAAACGATAGTGGTCAACTTGGCAACCATGCATTTACTCACCATATGATTTGGGTTTTTGTTTACTACTAATCACAACAATCGTTGCCATGAAAACAGTATTTCCATAACTGATTCCAGCTAAACGAAAGTGGGGTCAACTTGGCAACCGCGCATTTCCTCACCATATTATTTAGGTGCTGGTGTACGAGTAACCATATCAATGGCTGCCATGGCAACAGTTTTTCCTTAACTGATTTCAGCTAAAAGAAAGTGGGGTCAACTTGGCAACCGCACATTTCCTCACCATATGATTTGAGTTTTTGTTTACCACTAATCATCACAATCGTTGCCATGACAACAGTTTTTCCATAACTGATTTCAGCTAAACGAAAGTGGGGTCAACTTGGCAACCGCGCATTTCCTCACCATATTATTAAGGTGCTGGTGTACGAGTAACCATATCAATGGCTGCCATGGCAACAGTTTTTCCTTAACTGATTTCAGCTAAAAGAAAGTGGGGTCAACTTGGCAACCGCACATTTCCTCACCATATGATTTGGGTTTTTGTTTACTACTAATCATCACAATCGTTGCCATGGCAACAGTTTTTCCATAACTGATTTCAGCTAAACGAAAGTTGAGCCGAAAACTCACTTTGATGATATTTTGATTTTGTCTACATTATTAACTAAAGCCAAGTCAACTGAAGTTTTTAACTACTTACTTATCTACATTTTTAATTTACAAAATAAACGGTTTTGAAGATTAGAGCTAACTTTTCCGCATCTGTGAGACGCCGTGAACAATATCCTACACTTTGGCGGCTGTCTCGTGCTAACATACCGAAATTTCTCCAAAAATAACCAAACATGTGGTAGTTGAACTACTACTATAGAACTCATAGTAAGCTCAAATAAGCTGAAAATCAATAAGGTTCATTTGTAAGACGCCCTGAACAATATCCAATCATAAAATTGGTCACTTGTGTACACTGCGGAGACTGTATCGTGCTAACAAACTGAAGTTTCTCCAAAAATGACCATGAGATGTACTGAACAATAATAAATCATATAATTTGTTCAAGATTGCAAAATCTTGAAATTTATTTGTTAAGATACATTTAAAATATGTGAGATATTTGTATGCCTCCCTTTTTTTATTGTATATATTTAAGGCGTAAATTCATTTTAGTTAATAGCTTTGTACAAATATGTTGCAGAATTGATAAGATCTTTCTATTGTAGTAAATTCTTTTGTATGGGCAGATGAATGACACCTTTTTGAAAGTCGACATTGTCCTATAGTTAAGAAGTGAGAAAAAAGCACGTTTCACCCTATTTGTATATTGGATTGTAAAAACCCCAAATATAGTGTCCATTCTGCATGAATTTTATGGTAGAGGTTCGGAAGACATGAAAGACATTTTTGAATTACCTTTCTAAGTAAGAAGGTTACAATTGTTATTGTAGTATTCCATAGAAACTTAACTTACTATTGGCGGCACCCATAGTTGATTCTTGTCTGGGAACACAACAAGTCAAGTGATGCTGGCCAATAGGAAATATTTATTTTCGGTTGGTCAACCCAATCCACGTGTAAACACGCCCCTCGCAGATTTCTACTTAACACGTCTCACAACGTGAAGAAATCAGTTACTTCTCACTAATCGAATCGAGCGCAACGCTCAACAGCAAAGTTAGTTTTCAACTCATCGAATGGAGCGCAACGCTCAACAGTTTTTTCATACTCATCGAATCGAGCGCAATGCTCAGCAACCAAGTTAATTTTTAACTCCTCGAAACGAGCGCAAGGCTCAACAACAAAAGTTAGTTTTTCACTCGTCAGTTCTACACTCCTAGACGCGAGTTTTGCATTCATCGACGCGAGTTTTACACACTCATCGAATCGAGCTCAACGCTCAATAACAAAGTTAGTTTAAAATTCATCAAATCGAAACATAAAGTGTCTTCCGATCTGAAACCACAGAACTCAACTTTGTAACATTTTGTAAATTTGTACATAATAAATTATTAATTTCGACATTAACTTTGTCAAATTAAGATTATTTATTTAGTTGAATGTCCACGCCAGTTGACAAAGTTCAATTAGAAATATAATCAAAAACATAATTGGTGACTTATTGCACTCCGGAGGCTGTATCGTGCTAATAAGACGTTACGAAAAGTGGCCGACGACGACATACACACAGGATTTTTTTTCTAGCATCCGTGTTTTCGAGTTGTTGCTAAAAACGAAAAAATAACTCCAAATAATATCCAAAAATCCAACTTTCTTTGGGGTAAACCAATACTTTTCTCGCATATTAGATAGGCTTGGTCGGAAAAGTAATAAGTGCAAGAATTACAGAATACAATTTCCTTTATCTAAAACAAAAATATTGTGAAATCTCGATTAGAATGATTGCTATAAAAATAAATCTAGGTACCTTGAATAAATTGTGCTAAATTTTGATACATTTTAATTCGACAGTTAGGGTTGTTGATATAATATGTACGAATGATCTCAATATTTCAGTGATAAGCAGCATGTAAAATGTATCCAACCATAAAAACAATAATGAAGTACAACACAGATTCTTGAAATTAATGGTCAATAAATTAGTAATGTTGAAGTAATAATGAATAAGTAGTAATAAATTACACATTCATAGCTTCATTTCATGAAAGTATACAACTTTTCGTTTTTCAATAAGGTCACTTGAATAACAAAATATCAAAATCACGAAACCCGTTCAGAGTCAAGTAGACATGACTTAATATTTACTATATACTACCCGTTGAAACGATCTAGAGCCCCCAGTAAGCAATTTATTGTTCAATTTTATCATGAACGCCTATAAACCTTAACCTCACATTCAGAATAACTTTCATTCATGAGTTTTCCATTGTATGGATAGCCAATAAAACCAGAGGAATGTTGAATGACTTATTCGCCTAAATAATTGGTTGTTCGTTGTACTGGTTTTTCATATACAGGGTGTTAAATCACTAATTGGAAATAATTTAATAGTAGAATCCTGTTAGTGTTTTAAATGAAACTCACGGTTTCTAGTTAGTTCCACAATATAATGAAAGTTATTGAGAATTCTAAATCAATATCGAAACAATTGTCAATTTTTTAGCATTTTCAATAACTTTTATTATATTGTGGAATTAACTGGAAACCGTGAGTTTCATTTAAAACATTAATATGAGCAGATTCCACGAAGTAAGGGTCGAGACAGTTAATTTCAGTAGAATCCTGACTTCAAGTTATGAAGATTTAACCAAAAATACCTAAATAAAATGTAGCAGCTTACTAACTTACAGGGTGTTTTGTTCAATAATTTAAAAACGATTTGTGCTCAGTACTTTGAACCTTTTTTCCGTATCCATTTCGTATTTGGGAGGAAGTGTAGACACTGTATACCCTACTAAATTATGTTAAACAGACGTTTCTGGCTACTACCCGAGGCGTACGACAGGGGCAAGTGACTGGATACTCGTTTCCAAATTCTACGTCATTGGCGGAATAGATATTTAAGCAAAATGTTTGTTTCTCCAATACTTTTTACGTAAATAACGTACGTTTTCCTTATAACCATTAAGTCAATATTTCTCGAAATATTTTAGTTAAACATGAAGCTGCACAATTTTTTAAATTTTGATGTGTAATAACTATGTCAATGTTTTGGGCCAGTGGATTGCATTCGTTGCGCAAATGTAACTTTAATCGACAATAAAAATAGAGAAAACAACTATTAAATAAACGAATGAATTAAAAACAAGTTGTTGTTCTGAAAATGTAATCTAAATAAAAGTACCTACAATTTTAATAACACGAAAATTTCAGAAACAAACAGTAAAATCTTTCATAACGAATGTTCAATGTGACCCCCGGTTTCCCTGAATAAGCTTATTCATTCTTTGACTGAATGATCTTCTTACTGATGCTGGGCTGATTGGCAAGAAAATTAGCCGAATTTACAATTTGCTGCTATAGTTCCCACCTCATGTTTATTTCTTGTGAATATACTAATGCTTTCATGTCTGCCCAAAAACAAAAATCTAGGCGATTACCTTCGGGAGTTCTAGGAGGCCACGGAAATTAACTACCTCTGCCAACCCAACGATGAGGAAATTGGTCATAGAGATAATTCCGCACTATTTCTGTTGTGAGATGACATGCTGTATATATATATCACGATGACAAATCAATCGTAAGAAATTTCACATTACTGTGAATTCTCAGACAAGTTATTTTTTATTGAGAGAGCTGATAGACTGGACGAATTTGGAAAGGTTTGATTTTCTTGGATGCTTTGAGTTTGAGTAGGATTCTCTGAATAATGGTTGAAAGTTAGAGTGTTATGTTGGAAACTTGAATTTTTGGACCGAGAATTGTCAGAGTTGAGATTTGGATTAAAATTGTTATTGTTTAAAGCCTTTGTCCGTTATTACGTGGATTTTGAAAATGTAAAAGAGAATGATGTCTTTTGTGACAATGAGAGCATGACTTTTGTGACAAACAGGTATCAGCACTGTGTCTAGTGCCTAAGCAATTTACACAGAGTTTTTCGTTTTTAGCAAATTCATTTCGCTTAGTGTAAGGTAATGATTCAAAAGTTTCGCAGGTATATATTTTATGCGTAGTGTCTGAGCACATAACGCACCCGTCAATGTTTTGATTTAGGTTATGCGAATTGTTCACAGTGCTCATTGAATGATCGTAGATCACTCAAAGTTATTTGTAGTACCATTTCAATAGTTTTGGAAAGTTCGATAATCTCTGTTTTATAAAAAGACCGTAAAGTTCATATGAACCATGTTAAATCCAATTCTTTGGTCTTTTGTTGATCAGGCACTTAAAGCTAAACTTTCCTCTATTAATGCGCGTTTACGACCAATAAAGTGAATAATAAGTGTTTAACACATTCAAACTTGTCCGAGAATTCACAGTAATGTGAAATTTCTTACGATTGATTTGTCATCGTGATATATATACAGCATGTCATCTCACAACATTCTCTCCCCAGAAATGAAGTCTGTGCTTCATTTAAGAGAGAGAGAGAGAGAAAGAGGGAGCGCGTGAAAGATAAATAGATTTAAGTTTAGATAAGGATAGAGTGAAAGTGCAAGTTTTGTTATAGCTTAGACATAACTTACAACTAAGAAAGTCGCGACTGCTGATGGAGGTTGATTAGGCAAGTCGCTGACCGATTAACATATTTTAATGGTTAATTATGTTCTTCACACGACATGGTGTTCTGTTTGGGAAGTGGGCACAGTTTCGTTATAGTCCTAGTAGGTTCGCCTGTTTTAGTTTTTAGGCGTACGACCCTAACTTTTCCGCCAGGTCCGCTTATGGATTCTATGACCCTTGCCGTAGGCCAATTAAGAGTTGGAATATTTTCTTCATTTAAGAGGACTAGATCGTTTATTTCTAGGTTCTCATATGTTTTTAGCCATTCTGGTCTATTCTGCAGTCTATTCAAGTAGTCTACCAACCACCTTTTCCAGAACAGCTGCTGAGTTTTTGTGCATTGTTGCCAAAATTTAATTTTGTTTTCTGGTGCATGAGACAAGTCTTTCTCCGGATAAGCCGTCAGACTGGATCCGATGAGGAAATTCCCAGGAGTGAGATATTAAAAATCAGAGGGATCGTTCGATAGGGTACACAAAGGCCGTGAGTTTAATATTGCTTTGATTTGAGTAAGAATAGTTGAGAATTGTTCGAAGGTTAAATTTGATAAGCCGATGAGTCTTGAGATATGATACTTGGCGCTTTTAATAGCATTTTGCAACCTACTTCCGACTCTGAAGTATCTAGAACTGGTTTTAAGGATATCAGTTGCTTGTTTGAAAATTTTTAATCTTTTGAAAGTTCCGCTATTTCTGTTGAAAAGGACTGATTTTGAACTTGTTTGATAATGAAGTTTAATGATGAATTCAATTCACTGTTTGACAGAGGTCCTTTGAATCGATTTTCATTGTTCCTCGAATTGTGAGTGAATCTTAGAACGTACGCCACTGTGCGTTGTAGTTTGGAAAACGAAGAGAAGTTTGAGGAAGGGTTTTGCCAAAAACTGTACTGGTCAGAAATGATTGTTAAGGCGTTTCTTTCCTCAGGTAGGTTGACAATATTTTCATTAATCTCGTGTTGGGGGAAATTCGAACTAAATTCACTGAGGAATTTGGGTCCATTAAACCACATGGGGTGGATTTCAGGAGTGAATTTTCCGCGTGACAGCATGTCAGCTGAATTATCACTTGATCGCACGTGTCGCCACCGCAAATTTTGTGTTAGCGGCTGTATTTTTGCTACTCTATTCGATACAAATACCGTCCATCGACTTGGGTGGCTTTTGCACCAACAGAGTGCAATTGGAGAGTCTGTCCACAAGTTAACAGAATTTATGGTAATATTGGTTTCCAAAACGTTTTTGACTCATTGAGTCAGATTCGAGGATAATAGCATACCACAGAGTGGAATTTGCGATAGTTTTCAGTGGTGAAACACGCGATTTTGCTGATGTCAGAATACATGAAACTGTTTTATCGGTGTAAATGGTTCTGATGTAGATACATGCGCCGTACACTTCGGTACTAGCATCTGAAAAGGAGTGAAGTTCAATTTTGCTTATTTCTTTGCGATTGAAGATAAGACGAGGAATTTTTAAATGCTTGATTTGACAGATGTTGCTTAGGAATTCTTCCCATTTTTGTAAGATTTTCTTATCGGTGATTTTATCATCCCAGTTACACTTTAATTTCCAGATTTTCTGCATTAGCATCTTTCCTCTAACGACCGCGGGGTTAACAAAACCCAGGGGGTCATATTGTTGGGAAATATGTGACAGAATATTTGTGTTGGTGATATTGTCCTCACTGATGTTTTTTTCAACCTCGGTAGGAACTTGGTAGGAACCATCATTCCTTATGTGTTTGGCACCATTACCGTAATTTTAGATTAAGAATTTGAAGAGTTATTTTATTACGATGGATTACTATTGCAAAATCCATGAAAATAGCTTTTCTACTATATTCCATCGACATAAAGGTTTTCATTCATACAAAACGAGGGAGTTTACTGTCTTCTGTAATAAAGATATTGTTAATAATGTGCACACCTTCCAAAAAGATATTCAATGAGCTCGTATGTATTAAATATTTTGTAAGAAATTAATATGGCCTACTTCTGGTTTCAAACGAAACGATATAAAAATTCAAATGATACACACGTTTTTACGTATTGGGATTCTGCGGTTACAAATACATACCTACCATCTGAACAGTACACACAACGACATAATTTTCTGAGTTCCTCTCATACTGCATCACCATTGTTTAAGTTTAAACTCCTCTTCTGCATGACCAAAATATCGAATCAATGGCTACACAACTGTCAAAATTTAATATGTACATCTTTTAAATGAGGATTATTCACTATATGCATTGAAATTTACTTTGTTGAATATAACCACCTGGAAGAAAAACGTTTCATTCAATTGTCACATATCAGAACTAATTTGTTGCTTTTGTCGATAGCATTCAGAAAAGTTGTTTAACATATGTGTATTCTAGTCAGTGATATATTATAGATTCAATTAAATATAATTGATTAAATTCTGTTTTTCTAAACTCTTCAGCACACAAGACATTTCTTAGCCATTTAGGTTAGACAGTATATTAATCGTTGGTTAGAATTGAGAATTTAAGATATTAATTATCAAACTATTTATCAAGGAAAAACAATTATGTTTCCTTTTGAATGATTATTGTACATGTCAACATATTTATTGCAATGATTATTCTAATCTGATTGTTATATTGCAAAACCAGTTGTTATATAAGTTATATATTTACATTATTAATTTTATATTATTTGTATTGTCACGTGGAATGATATACAGTTAGTAACTAGAAAACTATTACATTATTAGATAAAAAACAATGAATAACTAATCTAACAAAATTTTCAAGCATTAAATTTTAAGACTTAGACCTAAAATCAATCGAAAGTAACGACTACAGTCAGTAGATCTGTAAGTTTGAGTTTATATGAATTAAATACAAGAAAATAGAGAATACAAAATCTGGTCTTGTTGGAGCACGCTAAAAGTTTTATCCAAAACCGGTTGAGGATTTCCTGCTGAATCGATACTACAAAGTGAGTCGGCAAAATTGTCTCACAAATTAGGCTAATGGAAAGTGGAGTACCATGGGACGCAGTACTTGGCCCGTTATCATCTTCATCAGACAAATTGTCTGTATTAGTATTGTTAGAATATGCCACACTGTTAGTATGAATACCTTCCATTTGGTCGTTTACCTTTTTATTTGATGTCTTCAACTCTATTGGGGGTAAACCAGTTTTATATTTTGTTTTGGACAAAGATAATTTATTGCGTATAGGAATCGCATCATTCTCTAGGATTGTCATCTTTTTCAGTATTCCTATGAATGGGACATTATCTGGCTGGTGGTTATCTATATTTTTCAGTACACTGAGGCCCAAAAGCTTGTTGGAGGCATAATTTATAAAATGGTCAACGCATGTATTATCGGAAGGCACACATTCTGAAGAAGAGAATGAAGTTGTTAAATAACAATTTCGGAAAAAGGAAAGATCGCATGTTTTAGGGTCGGTAATGTGAGAAAGTTTGGAACTGGTAGAAGAATTAGGTTTCTTATGATTAGGTTTCATAAAAAGTTCTTCTAGAGGCTGAGAACTAGGAAACGTACCGAGAAAAGATGAAGCGTTTCCTCTTTTAATTGCAATACTTATTTGTTGCATAAAGAAGAAAGTTGCTCTTGAATCATTGGTTTCTATTGATATTTTTTTACCGATTTCTTTAATGAATTTTCAAGCTTCATGACCAAAAACACCAGAGGTTTCAGTTGCTACAGGAATAAAAATGTGAATTTTCTCCAAATTTTTGTATTTATTGATTTTAAAAGTTTCGCCTTGTAAAGTTGCAGCGCCTTCGGAAGTAAATGTGGATCGGATATGGGACGGAGCCCAAGTGTCAATGCAAGATACATCCCATATAACTGGTCTGCCGCGTTGCCATGGAATGAGGGTCATACCATCTGGACGTTATTATTATCACTTATTTCTATTTCACTTATCTGATTTTCATTTTCAATGGGACAGATGGTTTTTATAACCTTTCACAATTCAACCAAGTTTGTTTTATTTTCGTAAAATACTCGTTTTTTCATACTAATAGTTTTCACGGCAATATTCCTTTTTTGTATGAAATGTGTGTGAGTTTTACTGTTCCCTGCCTTTTTCACTCATTATAACAATCAATCCTATTATTTTTTGCTTCCCGCACTTCTTCATTTTCTCTATAACGTGGATAAATATTTACGGTTATTTTTGGTGATATTTCATCATAAACCTCATACATTTTATTGAAGAAGTTTCTATATTTTTCATCCATATCAACTGTTGTGTAGTTCCATTTTATTTTTGATGATTTCCCATCAATTTTAGTGAAATTTGTATTACGGCCCCTACTCTGTAATTTTAGAGTTTTTTCACCACTAGAAAATTGAGGACAATACAAAATAATATTATTCTGACTAGATATTATTGTTGTCAAAAATAAAATAGCAATAAAGTATCCAACCTCTTAACTGTTAAATAATTTTATTTGAAATTATAGTTGATAGTGAAATTACCGTACAATTTTATGTGGTCAAACCCAGAACGTCATTTTTTTGTAGTAAATTTTCTGTTATATTAATTGTAGAAGTTGAGGGTCGATAATTCATGTATTATGCATTTTCGGTTTCTATTTCAGTAATGAGTTCGAGTTCGATTTAGAATAGGCTCCACGACGTATCCTTCTGCCACCGTACTAAATTCATATCCTCCATGGCGTTTTAACATGTTCCGTCCTGCAGTTACTGAAGTTGTTTCCTATGAACGTCTGAAACAGTGATCTGTATGCAGATGGGGGTTTTCTACTGAAAAAAAGTGTTAGCAATACTGTCGCAATTGTTAGCCATACTACTGAATTTCTCTCCAACCGCCAACTCTACCTGTCTAGTTTATTTCCGTGTCGGTAATTTAAAAAGAAACGTGTTTTTGGGAAATCAAAAGGTCGAAGGGCAGTGTGTTTTACATAGTATATTAAAAAATTCTCCCGTTACAGTGAACATTCTTGGCTTTTTTGTTTTGTAGTTATCTAATTTTGCCAGTGAAGCCGAATGTGAATCCTTTCAATTATCAATTTTTAATTCCCACAACTCTTTACTACGACATGCCCCTGATACGCCGATAGCCACTGCAGTCTGCAAATAAAAATATTAGGATGTAAAACTAAAATTTTACTTAAAAAGATCAGTCCAATGTGGAAGGCCTGGTTGCCAAGCGGATACCCGATCCACTGCACCATTGACCCTTAATTTAAAAAAATTATTTTGTTTAAAAGTAGGTACATATATCTATCTAGTAGCTTTTTTCAATATTTCTGGAGAAGTATTATTAAAATCGTCACTACTGTCAGAATCCATATTATTTATTATAAATAGGTGTATTTATATCTTATTAAAATTATATTGAATGGAAATTGTGATTTTTATCAAAGTACGAATGAAAATTAGCTTAATAAATTAAAAAACTGACACTTGTTACAACCATTTAAAGCTGAATAGTAGCCAAGTAAGTTTTTATCGATTTTTGTTGATTCTCCATATGAATGTAAGTGATGTGAAGAAAGTGCCGTGAGAAATGATATTTCTCACAGTAAGAACAATATATGATTACGAAATTGAGTACGCTATGAGAAATACGCTACTTTTCATACCATTTGTAGAAAAAGTAGCGTATTTCTCATAGCTTACTTAATTTCTATACCATATATTGTTCATACTGTGAGAAATACTTTTTTTCACGGCACTTTTCCCACACCACATACATTTATATGGTGAATCACCACTTTTTCCAGCAGGGTTAGCCTCGATGTCTAGAATTTTCAGTGGGGAAATCCTCGATGTGTATGATTTTTTCGCTAGTGGGATCCTCGATGCCTAGACTTTTTCTACATTGCACTGTTCTAGAAGAAGAATAGCGTGCAACATGTGGGGAATTATGCATCCAGATTTATTGTATCTCCTTCGAAGTAGATCTCTTCCAAATTAATATACTTACCCCATCAAATAATCCAATTAACGAAATACTTTTGGCATAATTGTAGTAGTTGCATTAGCCACGAATTCTCTTTCACGTCTTCTACCTACTGAAAAGGGTGTATATGAATTGTCATTTGAGTTTTGGAAATAGAAAAACTCAGCCGAGCCATATAAGAGAAATAAGGTTGTTGTTTATTCAGTTTCGACCAGAAAGCTTTTTTAGACAGTGAATTACAGCTTTAGCGGTCATCTCTTTCTATTACGATGATTTCCAGTTACCATTTTATTCACATTAGCGATGTCAAATTCAATTGACGTTCTCTTTCCATCTTTCTGTCTATCATTTATTTCGTGTTGGTATGAGAACTATATCTGTTAACTTGTGACTTTTCTTTTGATAGACAATCATATGAGATTAATTATAATTTTTCCCGTAGTTTCTTCTTAGCTACCACGATATGGCTCATATTTACCTACTTTATTAATCCTGTGAGATCATAGTTTCCTTATTTACAGTCTATCCTAGTATCTTAGTCCATATTGCTATATGCCACATCAATCCAGCACCTGTAGCCTGTTTCTTATTTTTATTGCTTCCTTTTCGTAACAATTTTAAAATCCTACGTCTGTTGGAAGTAGATGTAGGTGTAGATGTAGATGTAGATGTAATTTGTAAGATGTAAGAAAACAGTAATAAAGCTGTTCTAAATAGTTTTGTAATATTGTAAATTACTCAACAGCATTGCAAGTCCAACAAATAACTCTAATTCGGTAAATGCGACGAATAAAACAAATAACTACTTACGTATTTCCCAAACTAATATATAGTAGGAACGATATTTGTTTACTTTGGCACTAATTTTCATCTGATCTTATTTGTTTCTTAGAAAGTAAAGGTAGGCACAATTCAGAATATAGAACTCCGCATCAAATCAACATTCATTTGCACCAGTAAACTATTGAAACTTCATCCGTAAAAACATGTTCGTAGATTCGCACATGTAACCTAAGTTTTACTTTACATTTACACCGTCTAATCTTAATGTATGATGACATCTCGTTTTTCTTATCGATGCCAGTCAAGATCGATGATATTTTTGTGAAAGTTTGCAATTATTAAATATTTATTAGTTTCAGACTTGTTTAATTGGATCTTGTCTTGTCTCTCATTGGCAGTGAGAGTACACTTCTTGTATCAAACATTTTTTAGCGAGTAAAGTCGAATCGGAATGTCTTCCTATATCGCAAATCATTTGAAAACATCTTAACACGAGTCATTTGATACATTTTATAGCGGTAATGTAGAAAGCGCTATGAATAATATGAGTAAGAAGTTAGAACTAATCATATCATGTCCGAATCTTTATTAGTTATTATTGAATTATTAAACTGACATATGCACATATCGAGAATTTTATGCAATTATAGGATATGCAATAAAATGCGTTTAGAGTTGTTGGTTATTTCGAGTGATTCTTTTGATGGTTTAGGCCTTGTATGTAGATTAGGTGTTTAGTTTCTGGAGGTATAATTAGAAACCAAATTTCATTTGATTTATGGCTTGTTTCATCACATTGTTTAAATCGTTTAATAACTTTTAACTGATGATTTATGTTTTCAGAAAGAATTCTTGATGTTTCACTTGAATACGCTAATAAGTCATTATTTAATGAGAATGGATTTCTATAATCCAATTATGAAGTTTGGTGAATTGAGAAAACAATCAGAATGGAATTAACTGTCTCGACCCTTTCTTCGTGGAATCTACTCATTTTACTGTTTTAAATGTACTGTTTCTAGTTAAATCCACAATGTATTGAGAATATTTTGAAAATTCCAAGATAATTGACAATTGTTTCGATATTAAATATCATCGTCAGAATGACAGAAGTCACATTTCATTTGAAGCTTATCTGATGTTTAATAATTATTTATTTTGACTACACCAAGAAGTGACACCTACCTAGTGATTGACTTAATATACTTTAATAATAGAAAAAATAAGAAGAAGATGTGATGTTACAAATATCAAAGCTTAGATATTATTAGCCCTATGGAGATATCCAAGATATCTTTTTTCCAATTAAGATCAGTATAACTGTGCAATGATATAGAAAGCTAGGAAAACTTTATCTGCTGATCTTCACAATTATCACTTAAGACGACCGTTTACAAGTGGAGAACTCCCTATATTCATCTGCTCATTGACAACTTGATACTGTGGGTTTCTTAAGTGTCTTCTAATTTCTAACTCTTCAAGGAAATCCAGTTCTTGTTTCTTATCACAAATATGTAGTATTTCTAGTTCTGTGTCAGATATCAATGAATGTTTGGTGTCAAGTAGATATTTTGTGTAGTGGGACTTATCTGGTTGTTTTAATCTAAATGCTAGTAAATCTTCACTGTATCTGAACTCAAAATTTCTAAGGGTTTGACCCAAATAGACAGCATTACATTCTGGACATTTAGGTTTATATATTCCAGACTTATTTAATGTGGATATATTTGTTTTACATTTAACAATTTTGTACTAACATTATTTTCTGTTTTAAAAGAAATTGTTGTACTTGTAGCTGAAGATATTATCTTTGAAATATTATGAGAACTATTACCTGCATATGTGATGGTTTTATAATTTTTTATTTCGTTATTTTGTTCAGGAAATATTAGTTTTAATGCCACTTTTTCCTCTTTTTTATTAATTAATTTATTTATCATATGTAATGCATAACCGTTGGATGTTGCTATTTGTTTAATTGTATTGATTTCCCTAATTAAATTACATTTGTTCATAGGAACTGAAAAAGCTCTTTGTAACATTGAATTATATGCTGACAATTTATGTGACATGGGGTGATTGGAGTTATATGGAATAGTTACATCAGTGTTTTTTGGTTTTCTGTAAATTGAATAATCAAGTACATTATTAATTCTTTGAATTCTTATATCAAGCAAATTGTAGTTCACTACCCATAAAACAAGCTAATATGTCATTTACATATCTATACCAAAATAAACATTTTTTGAAATATTACTGTCAAAGATGCTTCTTTCTAAATTGTCCTTGAACATGTTTGCCAAAATTGGTGATATAGGACTTCCCATTGGTAAACCTTCATTTTGAATATATATATATATATATATATATATATATATATATATATATATATATATATATATATATATATATAATAAGCAACGAATAGATTAGTGGGTATTGCACGCAAATAGAAGAAGCGGCTACTGAAAAGAGTGGTAACCGCAGACATGCATGTTTCTAGCTCATTAGCCGTCATCGGTACGGTACAACCAAGAAAAGATGTGAAACATGAGAGCAAAGGTGTTGAATGAAACATGAGAAAATATAACAGAATTCAGCAGGATAGTCAAACACAACATTTGTGTCAGTAATATTAGAAGATCTCGAATATTCGAGACAACAACCAACATAGACACGGAGGTGCATATAACACTCCCGTCTGGAACTTCCGACCCAGATTAATGAAATAATAACAAGATGTACGAATAGTGCGTGACATATAAACAATAAGCAACGAATAGATTAGTGGGTATTGCACGCAAATAGAAGAAGGGGCTACTGAAAAGAGTGGTAACCACTCTTTTCAGTAGCCCCTTCTTCTATTTGCGTGCAATACCCACTAATCTATTCGTTGCTTATTGTTTATATGTCACGCACTATTCGTACATCTTGTTATTATTTCATTAATCTGGGTCGGAAGTTCCAGACGGGAGTGTTATATGCACCTCCGTGTCTATGTTGGTTGTTGTCTCGAATATTCGAGATCTTCTAATATTACTGACACAAATGTTGTGTTTGACTATCCTGCTGAATTCTGTTATATTTTCTCATGTTTCATTCAACACCTTTGCTCTCATGTTTCACATCTTTTCTTGGTTGTACCGTACCGATGACGGCTAATGAGCTAGAAACATGCATGTCTGCGGTTACCACTCTTTTCAGTAGCCGCTTCTTCTATTTGCGTGCAATACCCACTAATCTATTCGTTGCTTATTGTTCATATGTCACGCACTATTCGTACATCTCTTTATATATATATATATATATATATATATATATATATATATATATATATTATTGAGTATTATAAATAATGCCTCTACGTTGGGAGCTATTTTATTATATATTTTTAATTAATTTTATTATATATTTATTAATAATGATTGTATGGATTGTATGGGCGCCAGAATTGGTTCGCTTTCTGCGAATTCCCAATTCAAAGATACTACACAAATTAGAAAATATTATAAATTTGTTTAACTTTTAACACTGTATCTCAGGGATGAGATTCGGCACTTGGCGATTGTCAGCAACAGGAAACTGTAGGTAAGATATCAAAGAAACGCAAAACGAACATAGACAAATGATTTTAATTGAACATATTTATGCAAATAACGAAATTATTATGAGTTAAAAGTTTATAATTCATATCAAACTCAATAGAAAATTATTGACAAATCATCGCACAGAAACGCTTTTAATAAATTATTAATATTATTGAATTCCAACGTATCAAGTAAGTTTCGCTTGATTACTTATTTTACTAAAAGTTCTGAATGCATTCACAACGACTCAACCTCTACTCTCGCTATTGTTAACCTTGGCGTTGTGTGTTGTGGTACTGTGATGACTATTATTTAGTTTACAAAATGAAAGAGAAAACAAAGTGTTTGGGATGTATTATCATAATTTGATGTAAGAATTTGGTGAGTATTAATTTTTATAATATGTGTTTAGTGTTCTGTGTCCGATATTTAGTAGAGATTGAATATCTAATACTAATATTTTTACTAATTAATAGATACCAAACAATATAACCTAACATATAAATATATCAAAATGTTTTATAGGAAAAATACAATATATACATGAGTAATAGAGTTCATGGTTGGTTCTTCTTGACCCTGAATGTGGTGCATCAGAGAAAAACGATCGCCTATGATCGAATAAGCGAAATTCAGATGTGGAAAATGATGTGATGTGAATTATTTCATCAGTAGAAATATCTTATCCACAACAAGATATGTGAATAGTTATCGAAGATTATATTAATAAAGGTAATTGTTCATCTTACCATATCTAGACGCTATCACCATTTTACACTTATTTATTTATATGCGAGTGATAAATTTTTGTTAGTTTATTGTTCAAAACTTCACTAAACACTTTGGTTAACTTTTTACTTAATATGTCTTAAATTATTATAGTTTTTTATAAAAATTTTGAGGAAATAAATTCAACACGTCCTCCATTTATCAAATTTACACCGCCTCTCTCAAGCTCAAAATCAACAACCTTCCAATGTTTTTTACTTTTGTTTTTCATCGTTCATTTGTTGATAAATAAACATCATTGTTATTGAATCAAAATATCTGTTTCTGCGTTATAGTAGACAAATTCACTTTGTTTTTATGCACTTCCACTGTCACTCCGAAATACTCTATTCGAACTAATAACAGAACGTTATTTCGCGTTGATATTTGACCTTGAAGTTTTATACAAATAATTGAATAGTTTATGCAATATACAGGGTTTCTGAAAGTGTCTACAAAATATTAAATTATAATAATTGAATTTTATTTCAAAATTCATGTGATACCATATACAGTGATGATCATAGTTATGTATAAAATTTATGTTTGACGTAATTTACTTGTTACTATTGTATTTTCAATATCTTGAATTATACTTTAAAGAAAAATAGTTACAAAATTAAATAGTAATCTTCTATATAATTTTATCAATTGTATTCTATTTGTAAATATTTCTTGTCATATTTAAGCTATGTTTTTTATGGATTATTTCCTTTTATCGAATATTCACTACTGCGATTACTTAGATTCACATTTCTGAGTGATGTTAATGATTCAACATAACCTAGTAGATATATTTCACTTTAATATATATATTATTGTCAAAAACATATTGGTAACATCAAATGAAATTAGTTTAGAGTTTTCTTGCAATCTTAAAGATTTTAATCTTTTGATTACATAATTCTATTGAATTTTTAATTGAGTATTTAGATTTATATCCGTAACGATTATTTAGGAGTATTAACATAAGAAACTACAGGTCTAATTGGTTTCGTTATTTTATGTAATTTAACGGTTCTATATAATTGTGGAGAATTAGGATTTTTATGAACGATGGACTTCTTTTCGTAGTCACTTAAAAGATCATTTGAATTATTCACAGTATCTCTTACATTATTAGAGATTTTTTTGTTGGGTCTGCTCTAAAAATTTGACTATTCAGATGACCATCTCAAGAAATATGTCAGCACGATGAAGCACAAGAAATTTAAGAAACAAGAACAAAAACTGCAGAAACTTGAACACACAAAACATAGAATTCAATACTCTTAACATAATGAAACTGTAAGTACTTACATACCAACACACTTTGCACCACGATTTGAAAACCTCTCAGCCAGTAAATTTACACATAGTGAAATAGAATTTTTAAATAAAGGCTTAGAAGACAGCATACCACCAAAATTCACGAATAATATTAAACAAATAATAGTTACATAATCTAAAATAGCTTTAAAATCTAATTCACTGTCATATTGACAACTAATGATTATAATTCGAAGATATATAACTTTATAGAGTCTAGAGATACACAAGTTATTAGAGCAGACCCAACAAAAAAGTTCTTAAATAATGTAAGCGATATTGTGAATAATTCAAAGTATATTTTAAGTGATTACGAAAAGAAGTCCATCGTTCATAAAAATCCTCATTCTCCACAATTATATGGAACCGTTAAATTACATAAAATAATGAAACCAATTAGACATGTAGTTTCTTATGTTAATACTCCTTATAAAGTATTAGCAAAAAAAACTTAACAATATACTTAATTGTTACGGATATACATCTAAATACTCAATTAAAATATCAATACAACTAATCAAAAAATTAAAAGCATTTAAATTGCAAGATAACTTTAAACTAATTTCATTTGATGTTACCAATATGTTCACTAAAATTCGTCCTAAAGAACGTCTAGTACTTGTGAGACAATTACTAGAAGATCCAGGCATAATATCGGATATACTTAATTTATTTGGTGTCTGTATTAATCAGAATTATGTCACTTTTGACAATAAGATATATATTCAAAATGAAGGTTTACCAATAGGAAGTCCTATATCACCAATTTTGGCAAACATGGTTATGGACAATTTTGAAAGGAAAATCTTTGATAGTAATATTGTGGTATAGATATGTAGATGACATATTAGCTTGTTTTATGGGTAGTGAACGACAATTAGAGGTATTTTTCAACCATATTAATAATTTACACCCAAAAATTGAATTTACATTAGAAGTTGAAGAAAATAAGTCAATCAATTTTCTTGATTTAAGAATTCAAAGAATTATTATTGTATTTGATTATTCAATCTACAGAAAACCAATACACACTGACTCCAATCACCCCATGTCACATAAATTGTCAGCATATAATTCAATGATACATAGAGCTTTTTCAGTTCCTATGAACAAATGTAATTTTATTAGGGAAATCGATACAATTAAACAAATAGCAACATCCAACGGTTATCCATTACATATGATAAATGAATTAATTAATAAAAAAGAGGAAAAAGTGGTATTAAAACTAATATTTCTAGAACAAAATAACGAAATAAAAAATTATAAAACCATCACATATGCAGGTAATATTTCTAATAATATATCAAAGATAATATCAGCTACAAATACAACAATTTCTTTTATAACAGAAAGTAATGTTAGTACAAAATTTTTAAATGTAAAAACAGAAATATCCACATTAATGAAGTCTAGAATATATAAACTTTAATGTCCAGAATGTAATGCTGTCTATTTGGGTCAAACCCTTAGAAATTTTGAGATCAGATATAGTGAAGATTTACTAGCAAATAGATTAAAACAACCAGATATGTATCACTACGCAAAATACCTACTTGACACCAATCATTCATTGACACCTAACACAGAACTAGAAGTACTACATATTTGTGATGAGAAACAAGAACTGAATTTCCTTGAAGAGTTCGAAATTAGAATACACTCAAGAAACCCACAATATCAAGTTGTCAATGAACATATAAATCTAGGGAGTTCTTCCTTCTAGAAATAAAACGTCAGTTCAATGATTTAGAGTAAACTGATATCCAAGGAATTGAGAATACATGAGTCATTACATTAATAGTTGAGGATATAGTGATGCGTAATAGAACACCAAACAAAAAAGCTACATAAGGGACGGTAGTGGCAGACAATTATGTTAATAGGTCATTGGCTGTCACCGGCACGTTACGTTTGTTAGGAGGTAAGTAAAAATTCGTGGATGATAAAAATGATGTAAAGAGCTAGTCTGATACACGATTAGGACATTAATTTGCTTATCCTGAGTTGTAAGGGGTGGAATTAAATATTCAGGGTACTTTATATTATTTGCAATGCATTCGCAATGGTAAAAAATATACATGAGAATCGCGTGACTAGTATTATTCATAAAATAAGGAACTATTGCTTACCTTGAAACCAGGAGTACATGTATAGTTTTAGTTTCAGGATTATGAATTATTTGAGCATCAAATGTTGCCATCAAGGTGTTTATAGTTTAGTAGTGTGAAGATCGTTGTTAAAAGTTGATGGATAGGTGATACTCAACTCTTCCTACCTTAAACCTCAGATTAATCGTTGGTGAAAAGATATTGATAATTTTTGAATAACTAAATGCAATCTCTTAAAAGATATTGATAATTTTTGAATAACTAAATCTAACCTCTTAATAACTACATTTTTAAAGTTGATGAAACCGAGCAATAGTTGAGTCATTTTATAAAAACCACTAACTACCTAATCGATTTTTTTAGTATTGTGGTGTATTGTACGGGAATTACTACTAAAGACAAATACAAATAGACATGGTGTCGGAAAATACGTACCCAAACCGCGGAATTTGTGATGACTGAACATTTTGTGAATAAATTATTTTCATTATATCCATTGAATACACTACACTTTAATCAGATTTTATATCAAATCCGATCTATTTGGGATGATCAAAGCATTTATATCAGTTTATTCGGCATTGTAAATTGCATTAAATATGTTTAACAAGATTTTATCCCTGCCGTATCTGTAAATTTGTTCAGAATTGAGATTTTTGAATTTTTGGACGCTCCAGATCTAAATTTATCTACGATTTTTTTTGAAATTAAAAAAATATTTCATATAGATTTTTTATATCAAAAATTAGCCTTTTGAATGTGAAAAGAATAGCATATAAAAATACTAGACATGAAGACCGTATCTTACTATTTTGAACGTAAATCTTTGAAATTAATCGTACATACTAGACATAAAAAACGTATGTATTCTAAATTTTAGTAAGTACGGTGTTTATGTCTGGTAAAGTTCGTGATTTAATGCTCCCGCCAAAAGTAAAGTAGCGTATGTGCAATATACCATCTTTTTGCCTATGAATTATACTAATTTTTAAGTTGACGTGTGCTCGGAAGTTTAGTATTTAGTGTAGTAGTCCAGTCGATGTAGAGATCAAGAGTGCATTTTCTTGGTAACAGCACGGTTTTTGTGCAAATCTATTTGAAATGATATGGATTCCCCATATCATTTCAAATAGATTTGCCAAAAATGCCTGCTTTTGATGCTCCACCGACTGGAGTATAGTTAGTACTGCAGCGGGAGAAGTTTGCTCTGTGAGTTTTTTAATAATACAAAGGGAAAAATAATGGGATCACGGGCTTAGCGCATGGTTCTCCAAGCTATCGAAAATCACCGTTCTGCTGAAAGTACAATTTTAAATAATAACGATTCTGATTTATTATTCGGAGATAATATGATTATATTGGATGAAAATGTGCAACCATTAATTACTGATAGTTTCATAGAAGAAAATGTCCCAATTAATAACACCGATATTTGTGAAATTTTAAATATGGAAATGTCAGTTACCTGTTTTTTATTTAATAATTACATAATTTTAAGTAAGTAAGTGAATATATATCTTAATACAAACAAAGCTATGTCAAAATTTATTTATAATGATTGTTTTAAAATTTAAGAAACTAAAAAGAAATATAGGCCAACTCGAAAATATTGAGAATTTAAAGTTAAATAACAATGCTTTAACAGAAAATGAGAAAATAGATATGCTGGTAGTTTTAAATGAGAGTTCGTCAAAAATGAAAGGTTGGTTACTCTTTTATAAAATATTTGATTTGTTATTTGATTGAATATTATTGGTATTCAATTTTATGTATTGCTTTTTTTACCTACTACATTTTCTATTTATTTATATTTTTAGAACAAAAAATTACATGTGAATGGGAAAATAACTTAATAATATCCATCTATAAAAAGGGAGAACAGACACAGTGTGAGAATTACAGAGCAATATGTTTGGCTCAAACTAGCTATGAAGTGTACACAAAAATAATAGAAAAAATATTAACAGAACATGTGGAACCAAAATTAGGAGAAGAACAGGGAGCTTTTAGACCTGAAAGACAAACAAATGATAATATCTTTGTACTGAGGAGTATAATCGAAAGAAAAATAGAAGAGGGAGAAGAAATGTACCTTACATTTATAGATCTAAAAGCAGCCTTTGGCACAGTAGAGAGAAGAGAAGTATGGAGAACCCTGGAGAAAATTGAAGTACCACCCACCTTAATCAATATAATTAAAAGTGTATACAAGACAGTTAGAGCCAAGGACAGATTGCAGGCCAAAGGTCGATAGAATTCAAAATGTATAAGGGAATAAAACAAAGTGACATCTTAAGCCCACTACTGTTTATAATAATCATGGATAAGATTGTGAAACGAATCAAAGAAAAATATGAGCAGCTGAATACTATAATTGGACACAGAAATTTAGAACCGATAAAAATGAGTAGTCTACTATATGCAGATGAAGTGGTCCTCTTATTGTTTATTTGATTGAAATGAAAAAAATCACCTGTGGATATTACATTATTTATGCATTCTGCGTGCTCTGCTCATTAATGATCTATTTTTTATAACTCAGTTTGTAGATAATGTTGATTGAGTTAATTGTTAGTCAAGCCCTTTGGACTGGATAATATAGTTTATTGTTATCAATTACTGAGAACAAATGGTCACGAGTCTAAATATCATTTAAGCTGTGTTACACCTAAAGACTTTTTATCACTCCGAAGTATGTTTTATTGGAACTCATTACCCTGATGCTGAGTGTATATTGTGCAGTGATTTCAACATAGCTAATGAATTTGATAAACGTGTTTCTAGTATTGGAGAGGAACTTGCTAGTAAAATTAATCCATACGTTAATAGTGAAACTCTACCTGAAGGATGTGCAAAAAATTGTAACAATCTACCTGATACCCAGGCCCGTGCCTAGCACTTTTGGTGCCCTGTTGCAAATTTAATATAACACCCCTAATTTGTATTACGTTCATATGTGATTACAGGTGCAGGTTAAGTTAGGTATTATTATCCACTATTGAAAAATAATTTTAAAAAGTATTTTCATAAATATATTTTATATTTTACAAGTACAAGCCATACAAGTATTTTCTCATTGAGGTACATAACATAATTATAAACTTAAAGAAAACAGAACTATATTCTAACAGTGTTACAATTAAAGAATTTCGTATTTTAGTTTCAAATGCAATATATGATACAAGAAATAGAAAAATATTTGAAACATTAAATGAACTTGTTTATATATCACAGGACGAAACTGATCGACAAATAAAAACAAAACAACATATTATTTTAATAATGCAACATGTCACCTTTTAAAGGTTAATATCCAGGTTATGTATTATCCGTATTGTTATTAATATTTTACTAAGTGAATAGAGTTTTTCAAGCTTCAATTTTTGCAAATTGTTGAATTAAATCTTCGGTGTCTAATTCTTTTAGCTGGCCCTATTCTATTGAAATGATGGCAAGATTACTTAGTCAGTTTTGCCTCATGGTCGATCTTAAATAATTTTTTATTACTTTGAGTTTTGAAACAGATCATTCTGCAGTAGCAACAGAAACCAGCATTGTTAATAAAATACGAAGTAGGTGTATTATGCTCGAGGAGAGACTGGGAAAGGGAATACACCACCCAAACTCTCAAAGAAAACACCATTAGATGGTATACAGATGGCTCAAAAACCACCATCGGAGCAGGCGCTGGAGTATTTGGGCCTGGCACCAGATACTCATTATCGTTAGGCTCCTTCCCGAGCGTCTTTCAGGCAGAAATACTTGCGATTGAAAGATGCGTGGAAATGAACCTAGAAAGAAACTACCAGAGATGTGACGTATCGATCCATTCTGATAGTCAAGCAGCTATCAAAGCATTGAGCTCCCATGTCATTGATTCAAAGTTGGCATGGGAGTGCCGAAGAAAACTTGATGAATTAGGCAAGAATAATACGGTCTCTTTAGTCTGGGTTCCTGGTCACTCGGGAATCACGGGAAATGAAGAGGCCAATACACTTGCCAGGAAAGGAGCACAAATGCCCTTTATTGGCCCGGAGCCTTTCTGTGGTGTATCAAAATGCTCCTACAAGAAAGAGTTTCGGAAGAAAGAGGAAACCGAAAGAGAAGCACTCTGGCGGTGCCTTCCCGGGTTGGAACATTCCAAAAAGTTCCTGGGGAACATTGACACTGCTAGGTCCAAAAAATATTTGGACCTTAGTAAAGATAAGCTACATCTCCTCACGGGCTTTCTTACAGGACACTGCCGCCTTAGGAAGCATTTAATGAGAATAGGTCTAGCAGAGATTGACGAGTGTAGATTCTGTGGGGAGGAGGATGAAACTCCTGATCACCTAGTTCTGGAAAGCCTCGCCATTGCAAGCCAACGCAAGAAATGCTTTGGACCAAAAACTTGTAAGAGTGAGGACCTAACCTCGCTGAAGCCGTCCCAAATACTAGAGTTCATTAGAACCTTGGATTTGGAAGGCGAGCTGTAGTAGTAGCGACAACATCTATCATAGGGGGGGCACAATAAACCTTTGGTTTCAGTGCACAGTAACCCCGTTAAAATCTAAATCTAAAATCTAATTATGCTCGTAATCCACTAAGTTGTTAATTGTTATATAATTTAAAGTTTCTTCTGGAGACGTAATCACTTTTTCATCAAAATTTTGTAAATATTGCAATTTTTTTAACAAGTTCCAGGGCAGTCATGATTGGTTCATTACGAGTTTTGTTATTTAATAAATTTTCAACTTTTTGACATAATTATAATTGTTTTTTTTTCAGAATAATTTTTAAATTTATCAATATTCCATAAAAAACTTGAAATTATTAGAGTAAGAAGAAAGTAATTAGAATCTCTCATCCACTGATGTTATGATTAGATCTAGAGCATTGAAAACATAATAAACTTAGAACTTTAAAATTTCGTCGAGGCGGTTCATCTTCACATTCATAATCAAACTGTTTTATTTTATTTTTCGCGGTGTTCGACCTCTTTGTTTTTTTAATTTAGGTTCTATGTCTAAGCCGTATGCTATTTCATTAGCATCAATCAATAGATGATTAAAACATTCATCGGATAGGTGAGCTTTCAAAAAATTATTCAAATTATTGAAATGATCATAACACTGAGCGATATCAAAAGTCGGTTTTTCAATAATTTTACTAACAATGATAACTTTGTTAAATTTATTACATTATATAAACTATATTTCAGAATTGACCAGAGTTTAGAAGAAGCTGAAAAAAATACAAACAGTTTTTGAACGAAAGAAAAAACGTATATGCCCAAAGTATTCGATTTTGCGGCATTATTGACAATTGAATTTAGGCTATGATTGCAACAAGGGGAACGAAGAAAGCTCGCGCAAACAAATCCATTTTTTTTGTAGACCACGCCGACAAAAGAAATTTTGTCAAGCCTTCACCCGACAAAATAATAAAAAATGTACTTCTCTACTTATTCCCGTGCTCTTTAAATTAACAAATCTTATTCAAACTGAAATTTGTTCTTGGTGACTAGTCAGGAGTGTAGTCTAATAATATGGAATAATATTTTGCCTTTTTAGTTAGTTCAACAATTTTGGATATGATATTTTCATCGATGAAGTTGATTATTTCATTTTGTATTATATTCCCGAGATAGTTTTTGTGATCATTTATTTGAGAGCGTTTTGTATGTTCCGAAATAATCGGGTCGAATTTCTAAATTATTTCTATGCATTTTAAAAAGTTACCATTATATTTCTCAAACAACTTATTACTACTTCCTCGAAAAGCTAAATTTTGTTCACCTAAAAACTGAATCACGTAGAAAATTGTTTCTATAACAACTTGCCAGTATTTAGTTTCTCTGTTTATACCATTTTGAATTTCAGAATTAATTACTTCATTTTTATTAAAACTGTTAGAAAGATCTAGCAATTTTAGAACATTTTCGATATGTAACTTGCTCTTTTCATGAAATGCTTCTCCTGATCCAAGACCATCAAATATCTCTTCAGCTGACTCACTACAATCAGATAGACACGAAATAAGGACATCACACTGGGAAAAATGTTGGATAACATTTCTCTAGTTCCCAACCTCCCTCATATTGAAGCAGCTCGCAAAAGATTAAGAAATTTAGCTTCAGTTCTGAATAGTGAGAGCAATATAAACAATCTAAAAGAAAAAGTTCAACAGAAACGCAACAAGGCAGAAAAAGCAAACAGTAAGCAACCAAGAACAAAGTCAAAAACGAATGCCAAAACAACGACACATCGGATAAGGACATTGAACTAGAACTGGATGTTGACTGTACTGGATGTGGTGAAGAATATAAATATACTAAAAAAGTTGTTGACTGGATAAAGTGTGCTTGGTGTCAGCGTTGGTTACACGAAGACTGTTCGAAACACCTAAAGATTTGTGATATGAATTGAAAATTCTTACTCAAACAAAAAATATAGTGTAATATATTTTTTTTAATTCAATATCTCACCCATACAGGGTCCGACATACCTCGGTCGTAGTTTTGTAACTCATATTGTGTATAATTTACATTTTTATTTGAAAGCTATATAAAAAGGGTAATTGAAATCAAACATTTTAAAATTATGTTCATGTATACAGGGTGATCCATTAGTAAACTAGGCAAATGACTGATTTTTTTTCAAATGGAATGCCATACTTTTTTTACATTTTTAGAACCGAAATAGTTAGTACTATACACTTCTAAACTTTTATTGTAAAACTCCCAGCCAACTCAGAGAAAACCAACTTTTTCCTAAAAAATTTGAATGTGCACATCCCTTTTCAAAAAAACTGTAACTTTATAAGATTTAAAGCTAAAGCTTTAAAATTACAAAGACAAAGGATTGAAGATTTGTTAAGACTAAATTTTACATTCCAAAAGCTTGCATGTAAGTTCAGTTTTTTTTAAATGGGACACCCTTCAACTTTACTATTTACTATACGTACGTATTTTTTGTTATTGAAAAGTTAGTTGAAAAAAACACATTTTCTGTAAAAATCTAAGTATGCTGTTCTGGCTTAACTAAATGTCAGATAGTTTATTGCTTCTATAGCGACAGTTCAGATTCATTTTGTCTTTTATAAGCTTTGTTGCGTTAGGTAACAATGTATTTTACTACAAACGAATTAATTGACACAACTTTTGTTTTGGGAGAATCCGACAGAAACTGCGTATTGCCATAAATAATTTATAATCAACGATATCCTGAGCGACACGTTCCAGATAAAAAGATTTTGGAAAATAACTTATCCGATTTTACGAAACTGGAAATGTGACGTATAAACCACCAGTAATCCCCAAACGTGCTATCCATGGTGACAATTAATTATCGGTTGTTTTGGCAGTAACCGAAAATCCAAATACAAGTCAACAAAGTATTTCTGAATTGGTGGGACGTTAGACGAATATTAAAATATCATTATTAGCATCCATACAAAATACAAATGCTCCAAGAGCTAAAAGACATGGCTTTTTGAGAAACGATTGCGGTTTTGTAACTGGGTTAAATCAAAACTTTGCCAAGATCCAAAATTTTTCGAAAGAGTATTATTTTCAGATGACGCTGCATTCCATAAGAATGGATTCGATAAAAGAGACAATATGCATTATTATGCCAATGAAAATTCTCACATCGACAGAGAAACACACAGTCAAGATCGAGGGTGTGTTTGGGAAGGTATAATTGGGGAACATGTAATTGGGCTGTATTTTTTCGAAAGCATGTTAAATTGCCTGATATATCTAAATGTTTTGGATAATTATCTTCCTCTTTCACTTGAAAACGTACTATACCCTGCTGTGAGACAATCAATGTGGTACCAACATGATGGAGCAGGAGCGCATTATTTACGTGAGATAGCAGAATAATTACATCAACAGTTTCCTAATAGATGGATCGGTAGAAATGATACAAAACAATGGCCAGCTTGATCAGCGGAGTTAATATAACCTGATATTTTTAAGTGGGGTTATGTTAAGAAACGGCAGCTACAACACCTAAAGATATGAAGGAGCGAATAGTACAAGCATTGCGATCTTATTACACTTCAGAAACGTATCGGCATCATTTGACGAACGAGTAAATTTATGTATAAGAGAAAATGGGTAAAATTTCGAGCACTGTTTATGAAATAAAACTGGATATTTTTTATATAGATAAGAATTGTTGTTAATAATAGCCTTCTATTAAAAATATGTAAAATTGGTATATCCTTAAAACAATAACATTATTCACTTTTGATCTAAGATTTTTACCAAAAATGTTTTTTCAAATAACTTTTGAACAACGAAAAATAGGTACGTATAGTAAATAGCAAAATAGATGGGGATGAAATTCGGTATCCACTGATTAATACATATACAGTGTGTCTCATTTGAAAAAACTGAAAAATCTTCCATGGAAGTTTTTGAAATGTAAAATTTATTTAACACCATCCTTAACAAAATAAAAATTTCGAACTGAGTCTAAACAAATCGTCAATCTTTTGTCTTTGTAAGTTGGAAATTTTAAAGCTTTAGCTTTAAATCTTACAAAGCTGCAGTTTTTTAAAAAGGGATGAGTAAATTCAAGTTTTTTGGTAAAAAGTTGGTTTTCCCCGAGTTGGCAGGGAGTTTTGCAAAAAAAAAGTTGGAAGTGTATAGTACTAACTATTTCGGTTCTAAAAATGAAATAAATTCAGCCATTTGCCTAGTTTACTAATGGACCACCCTGTATACGTGAACATAAATTTAAAATATTTGATTTTAATTACCCTTACTATATACCTCTCAAATAAATATGTAAGGTACACATAATAAGAGTTATAGAACTACGACAGAGATTTGCCGGATCCTGTATATTACTCACCAACTAACCCACAGTAGTATGGGTGAAACGGTGAATCATAAAAAAAAATTTCTACTTCCGCTACTGAAACCGCACTTTGAACACCGGTTTGACATGCACAAAACGACTCTTTAAACACTAGTGTTTAAAATGCAAAAAGTCACATGTCGTTTAACTTTTGTTTTTTAAACGTCAAATCAAGTGTATCTTTTATATGCTAAATTTCATATTCCGTGATAATTTTGTTATTCTGCGTCATTTGATTTGTCAGTCAGCTGTCAGCCATCGTCCGTGATGTAATGAATATAATTCAAATATAATATAATTTTTTCCTTCCCGCGGGCGACGAAAAAGTATAGTAAGCACCTCGTGTTAAAAACATCTTTAGTCACTCGTTTCACAAGGAACTCGTTCCACTTCGGTCCACTCGTGCCTAGTAAAGCTCGTGACTAAAGTAACCTTTTTGACACTTGGTACTTAATATACTATTATTGTGTAGGATAATTTTTTAAAAACCAAATATTGCTTCGTTTCTAAGATTACTACTTTGACAAATCGCTGTATATTCAGATTTATTAATATATGTGAATACAAAATCAATAGGGTTATTTAGAATTTTGTTCACCATCTCCCCCCAAGTAACCCAACAGCTTTTTTATTAAAGAGGTAAGAATAAATAGTAAGCAATACGGATTCATAAGAGCAACTCAATCTGCTCTTGAAAAAGCCCTAAACTTATATACTTAAGTATCGAGAACAACAGAAGAGTTATTGCTAGATTCATCAGATATTGTTAAGTAATGGAATTAGAGGTTGTGCATTAAAATTATTGGAAAGCTATTCGAATGGTAGAACGGCATGTGTGAATGTCAATAATATGATTAGTCAATTTAGAAAAGTTGAAACTGATACATACTATTGTTATGAGTATTGAAGAATCTTGGGCTCTGGCCGAGGAAAAGATAAACGCATATTTGAGTATTCTGCACACATGGTTTGATGTAAATAAACTAACTATAAATGTGAAAATACAGCTGTAGAGCTATAAAAGGTGTATAAGGATTTCAAACTTAGATGGGAAGCTCACATACGTGAAAAAAATTTGACATATATTACTACTACTACTAATAGATTCAGGCGAACTTCGGCCGAGCCAGCTCAAGCGAAGGTTCCGGCGCTGATGCCACTGGCGGGTCCATTGTGCCATTCCAGCTACTCATGCATCCATGAAGCCAAGCCCTTCAATGAAGGACTCAATCCTCTTTAGTGGATACCTGCATCTATCCCTAGGGGCCATAACAGGAACTCCGAAGATTTGTCTGTGTAATACAGCTCAATGTGGACACAATAGGAGAACATTGACCGATGTTTCGTCAGCTAAGCCGCATCTTCTATATATGGGTCTTTCCCCTAAACCTAAGTTATGAAGGTGTTTCTTCAGACAGCTGTCCCTGTTAAGAGTCCTACTATCTTTCTTAACCTACTCCTGGGTAGTTCTATAGCTGCCCTAGCATGTCCATCGGTCCAGCCCCTGAGTTGGAGCTTGGACTGTCTTAGATCCTGTAGAGCGTTCCAATGAGCGATGTGTTGGTTTCCCAACCAATTCTTCTCCTCCTCATTGATTGCTTGTTTTGTAAGGCTCAAGATCGAGCCCGGGCCGCTAAAGGGAGCTGCCGCCCCTCCACAGCCAGTGCGTCCGCACTTTCAGCACTTTGAATACCAGAGTTGACCGGAATCCATTCTAGCCACACTTCGTTCCTTCTTGCTAAGTCAGCAAGCCGTTCTAGACATTCGTCATCAAACCCTGAGTGATGGTATATCCACTCAGGGCCATGATAGCCGCTTAGTTGTCGGTGTATATGGTTATATGTCGGTTCACATAACCTCTGCCTAGGTTTATCTGCACACATTCCAAGATAGCATATATGCAGCCTGATATGCAGCTATCCCCTGTCTCAAAGGAACACACTCTTGTGTCTTTGGGTTCCTGGAGTAAATTTCAGCCCCCGCCCTATCGATGGAGCATGAGCCATCTATGTACCAAACGATCTGATGAGGTTGTGGATTTCCCTCTCTTTCCCAGAAATCTCTATTCCGGATCTTCACCTTATAGGAGGCTTCAAAGAAGGACCTGCACAGGCAAACATCAGTCGCTCGTGCCAAAACTGGGGCATCTCCCAGAAGTCTGAGTTTCTTGGCGTGCCTGCACGCTTCCACACTTCGCACACATCCCAAGCCTTGATCACATGGTGAATAGGCCGAAGTCTAAGAATCACCTCCAACGCAGCAGTTGGTGTAGTCGTCATGCAGCTAGTTGTCCCCAAACTGACCACCCATTGGGACGTGACAGTTGCGATCTAGCCGTGGCCAAGTTTACCCTCGGTCACCAGACCAGAGCCACATATGTGAGCGTAGGCAGCATGCTCACTTTGTTGAACCATAAGATAGTATTAGGGGTTAGTCCCCATTTCGGACCAATGGCTCTCCTACAGGCCCAGTATGTGTTATTCACCTTGCTTAGGCGACTATCGAGGCGAGCCTTCCATGTCTGTGTATTATCGAGTACCACTCCCAGATATTTCACTTATTCAACCAATGGAAGTAGCACTCCGCCAAGGTGCAGACCCTTAGGTCCTATACCTCTCTTGTTGGTGAAAGCAACTACCTCAGCCTTGGCAGGGTTCACTGCAAGTCTGTGATCGTTGCACCACCCCTGTGTCTCAATCAGAGTACTTTGAATTAGGTCTCTGAGTACGCTAATATGCCTTCCAACAACAAGGACAACGATATCATCGGCATACCCAATTGCTAGAAAGCCGTCACCGTTTTGTAGTGATATTAGTTCGTCGATTACTAGGTTCCACAATGTGGGCAAAAGGATGCGCCCTGTGGACATCCCCTAAAGACGACCATTTTTGCCACATGGTTCTTCCACGAGACCTCTACTGTGAGGTTGCGTAGCATCGCCCCAAGCCAGTGAACTATCATTGGCTCTCTTCCATGATTATTTGCAACTCTACACATTGATTCTACAGGAATGCTGTCGAAAGCTCCCTGGATGTCCACGAAAGCACCCAGAGCGATCATGCCATTTTCTAGCGCCTTTTTCACCTGGGTCACCAGATGGTGTAAGGCACTTTCTGTTGACTTGCCACACCAGAACGCATGCTGATTGTTGTGCAAAGGATGCCTAAGCCCAACCCATTCCCTCACATACCGATCAACCAATATCTCCAGTTTTTTCAGCACAAAAGATGTTAGGCCGATAGGTTTGAAAGACTAAGCCACGGCGTATATAGTACGACCGGCCTTAGATATGAAGACAACTATTACTTGTCTCCAATGAATAGGAACATATCTGCTTGCCAAGCAGACCCGAAAGATATGCACTAAGATTGGACCAATAGCCACCCCGCTCTGGTGAACCAGAGCCGGAAAGATTTGGTACTTCCCCGGAGATTTGAAGAGTCTAAATGGACGAATTGCCCTTGTACTCCTTTCATATGTAATTATATCCGTTGTTAGGAGATAGTCCCTCCTACATGGTCGTTGTCTTCCCACACATCCCATGCCAGGTCCTTCTGCCCAATTGCTTTACAGTCGGGAGAGTGAGCCTCTAATAAGTGCTGCAGGGTATCCCCAGTGTTTCTGAGAAAACACTCGGTGCGATTTCCAGACAGCCAATAGCTCTGTCAAGAGACTTCGTTTAGATTCCACGCAGCCTTGACATTTAAGATACCAGGACGATATCCTCGTAGAAGGCCCACCAATGATTTCTCCGAGCCATCCTGACGGTGCTCTTATACTCATTTCAATTCTGGCGGTATTGCTGCCAATCCAGTCCGAATGTGACTTTCTAGCCCTATTAAACAGGCGCCTGGTTGGTTTCCACATCGAGCCCAGAGTCATCGTTAACATGTCAGTCTTCTACCATACTCGCCATGGTAATTGTCTGAAGCGTCATATCTAGGACTTCAGTCCGAATCCTATTCCGGAAAGTCGGCTTCGCCCCACTGTTGAGTAGCTGAAGATCAGTGGTGCCCAGGTAGTCAAGAAACCCCCCCGCCCCTACTATTGAAGCCCGTGCTGCCCACATAGTGCGACATTCTTTGTTCATTGCATACAAAGTGAAATATCACTGAAAAAATACTTTAGTCCATATATTATGCATATGTACAGTATACCTAATTATTCTCTATCAAATTGGGGCGAAGCTTATGATGTCTGCTTGAAACAAAACAGAAAATTTAAAAAATAAAGTTATAAAAATTAATGTTTTAAATGAAACTCACGGTTTCTTGTTAATTCCACAATATAATAAAAGTTATTGCCAATATATTATTAGGAGCATTAACATAAGACACTACAGGTCTAATTGGTTTCGTTATTTTATGTAATTTAACGGTTCCATATAATTGTGGACAATGAGGATTCTTATGTATGATAGACCTCTTTTCGTAATCACTTAAAATAAAAACTCATAAAACCATCACATATGCAGGAAATATTTCTAATAATATTTCAAAGATAATATCTTCAGCAACGAATACAACAATTTCTTTTAAAACAGAAAGTAACGTTAGTACAAAATTGGTAAATGTAAAAACAAAAATACCACTATCAAAGAAGTCAGGTATATATAAACTCAAATGTTCAGAATGTAATGCCGTCTATTTGGGTCAGACCATTAGGAATTTTGAAATCCGATACAGTGAACACTTACGAGCATACAGGTTAAAACAACCAGATAAATCCCACTACGCAAAACATCTACTTGACACCAATCATTCATTGACACCTAACACAAAACTAGAAGTGCTGCATATTTGTGAAAAGAAACAAGAACTGGATTTCCTTGAAGAATTGGAAATTAGAAGACATTTAAGAAACCCACAATATGAAGTTGTCAACGAACAGTTAAATCTAGGGAGTTATCCACTGATAAAATGTCTTCTTAAGTGATAATTGTAAAGATCAGCAGATATAGTTTTCCAGGTTTTCTATATCATTGCACAGTTATACTGATCTTAATTGGAAAAATGATATCCATGATATCACCATAGGAATAATAATATCTAAGCTTCAATAATTGTAATATCACATCTTCTTCTTTTTTCTATAAACATATATTAAGTCAATCACAAGTTAGGTCACTTCTTGGTCTAGCCAAAAATAACTACTAAACATCAGGTAGGCATTAAATAAAATGTAAATTCTGTCAATCTGACGATGATATTGATTTATCGAAACAATTGTCAATTTTTTAGAATTTTCAATAACTTTTATTATATTGTGGAATTAACTAGAAACCGTGAGTTTCATTTAAAACACTAATATGAACAGATTCCACGAAGTAAGGGTCGAGACAGTTAATTTCATTATAAAAATTGTTTATGATGAAAAAATCCTGAAAATATAACAACTCTATTTCACTAAATGTATTTCACGATTCTTCATTAAATTCTAAATATTGTGACAGAATTCAGATAACAAGAAATCAGCAACTGAGTATTCCTTTGTATAATGTATGGAGTATTTGTGTAATGAAGTTGGTAATAGGTTGAATTGAGTGTAGTGTTCAGTTCATATTAGAGACTCCGAACGAGGGAGCATGTCGCTTTCCTGACGAGATACAATTAGATCAATACCATGGACGACAGATTCCGCTTTTTTCTTTGCAATTGCGAGGAATAAGATATGTAATTCAATATTCATCGCGCCATATAGCCAGGAAACTAGTTGTATTTTCTTCCGAATAATGGGCAGACTTTGTTTTGTTTTGATGTTATCCTCGGAACAAATAGAGGCGATAGTAGTAAATAGCATTTATATATATATATATATATTTATATATATATATATATATATATGTAAGAGCGATTGTAAGTTACATCCTGAAAGATGTGCCTTATCTGAACATGTAATTGATAATGATCACTTTATGGATTTTCAATCTGTTAATATTTTGGGCATACAACCCAATACCAAAAAAAGACTTTTCTTAGAAATGGCTCATAGATTTCAAGAACCAAATACTATCAACAAAAAAAGTGACCATAATAATCTGAGTGATATTTATTATTATCTACTAACAATTGATAATAAAAATAACTAAATTTCAAATTTTTATACATAATTATAACTATATAAATAAAATTTGATGATTTTTAGAAATAATTTTATTTTAGGTGAATGATTTAAATTTTTTCAACAATTTTAAATAAAATGTAATTATGAAGAAATTAATAAGATGACATCTATAATAATTTGAGGTTGAATTTTATATAATAAAAGAAGAATATTCTAATGACTATTAACCCATATTACAAATTTAACCTATTTTCTTCTCTTGTTTTCAAAAACATTTTAGCATATAAAGAAAATGTTTACATTCATGAATCTGTCAAAACGTCAAAATGATTTATGATTCAAAAAAATTTTTTAAAAAATTGAAATATAATTATATTTACCAATTTATAACAATCTCAATTCACTTATCTTTGATAATGGAAATAAACGTTTCCGAAAGCTTGGAAGAAAAACTGTAGGAAGAGTTTTCTTCAATTTTATATATATATATATATATATATATATATATATATATATATATATATATATATAATTTGAAAAAAGATATTTGCCAACTTATTTGTAATGGATATTTTTGTGGGGATGTGGCAATAAGACTCCAGAGTAAATTCTTTCAGATATTATAAAAATTTACAACTATTCCAAAATTCGCTATAGATTTTATGTAAGTATTCATTATTTCATTTAATTATTATTGATGATAACATTGACCAATTATTTATAGCCCTTGATAATGAATGAAAATCATTCGAAAGCTCGGGAATAAATATCTGAAAGAATTTACTCTGGAGTCTTATTGCCACATCCCCACAAAAATATCCATTATATATATATATATATATATATATATATATAACAAAATTGAACATATTACGGGGATTGCAGCATAAATAATGTTAAAAATTCTTGTTATACGAAACCTAGCGCTTTCGTATAACAAGAATTTTTAACATTATTTAGGCTGCAATCCCTGTGATATTTTCAATTATATATATATATATATATACATATATATATATATATTATATATATATATATATATATATATATATACGGCTGAAATGTTGAAAAACCAAATTCAATATATCACGGGGATTGCAACCTAAATTATATTGAAAATTCTTGTTATACGGAACCGAGCTTTCGAAAGACTTTTTTTTTCAAGGTTGTATGGTAAAATTAGTGGAAATAAAAGAAAGCAGGATACATAGCCATCATTTCTAACTTCAATTCAAATCAAAACCACTACCTTAACATTGAATTACAATACACTAAGAAAACGAAAAATTGAATCTAAATTATAAATGTAAATTGATACGTATACTTAAATACCTCCTGAAGGAATACATTTTGGTTTTAAAATTCACCACCACTACATTTTAAAAGAGAATATTAGACACTATTTCGGTTGTTTCAAGTGTATCTAGTTTTTTGGATAGTAAGTAACGTTTTTTAATTTTCAATACCTAATTACAGTCGTATTCTCTTCAAGCGAGTTTGTTTTATTTTCTATCTATATACCAGGGTAGTTGAATATTTTCGAGTGTGATACCAAATGTTGCGCCAATCTGAGCAATGAGAATAATATTTAAATTTTTGAATCTTGATGTCCAATTAATGTCAAAACTACAGAAAACCTTTTTTCCTTTGAATAAATTCTTTCATATAACAGTTGCCAGTTGTTATTTTTTTTGGTTGTTTTTCACAAGGAGTTGAATCTGCTCAAAGTCACCAAATCGCATGAACTCTGAGTAGCAATATTTTTAACAACCTTCAAAGAGGGAAATGACAAGTCCCACCCCCTGCCAAGTTTGCACAGACCTCCCCGACATGCTGCTAGTTCAAGTATGGTACTCTCCATTGTTCACTAAACTTAAACACAAATATGAGACCCTCCAACGTACAAACGTTGTTTATCAAATACCCTGTATGAATTGTGGGAAGAAATATATTGGTGAAACCTCACAAAATTTGCTACATCGTACAAATGTCAACCCAACTAGCAGTGACGATTATTCCCTTAGTTAGGTGTTGTATTAGGTCTGTGGAGAAATTGTTGCGTTTCTTCACGGGCATGGTACTAGCAACTAACTCCGCTATAAACATATTTTCAAACTATAACGTACTTACATAAACAAATGGCAAAACATTTTTAATCGAATAACACCAGGCATGGAGAGTACCATACTTGAACTAACAGCATTTCGGGGAGGTCTGTGGGGTGGTTTCTCCCTCTGTCAGGACTGACAAACTTGACAGGGGGTGGAACTTGCCATTTTCCTCTTTGAAGGTTGTTAAAAAGAGGGTGACAAGCTCTGAAGTTGGCAATTTCGGAATCTAAAACTCCCAGAGTGAGAGACTGGACTTGGATAATTTTTTTAAAGAAACCTCTTGATATAATTAAACTTAGCACCTACAGGTGTTGTCCTCTTTTAGCTGGTACTAAGCTTTGTACACGTGATAAGTGCCTGGATATGTTCACAGCCACAGGACCGAGGAAGTGATAGTTCATGCGGTTTGGTGACTTTGAGCAGATTCAAATCCTTGTACAAAACAACCAAAAAAAATAACAGCAGGCAACTGTTATATGAAAGAATTAATTGAAAAAAGGTTTTTCTTTAGTTTTGACATTAATTGGACAAAAATTTGAATAATAATCTCATTGCTAAGATTGGCGCAGCATTTGGTATCACACTCGTAAATATTCATCTACCCTCGTATATATTTAAAAAATAAAACAAACTCGAAGAGAATACGCCTGTAATTAGGTATTGAAAATTAAAAAACGTTACTTTCTATCCAAAAAACTAGATACACTTGAAACAACCTAATATTCTCTTTTAAAATGTAATGGTGGTGAATTTAAAAACCAAAATGTGTTCCTTCAGGAGGGATTTAAGTATACGTATCAATTTGCATTTATAATTTAAATTCAATTTTTCGTTTTCTTAGTGTATTGTAATTCAATGTTAAGGTAGTGGTTTTGATTTGAATTGAAGTTAGAAATGATTGCTATGTATCCTGTTTTCTTTGGTTTCCACTAATTTTACCATACAACCTTGAAAAAGAAAGAAAGAGCTCGGTTCCGTATAACAAGAATTTTCAACATTATTTAGGCTCCAATAATCCCCGTGATTATTTTGAATTTTATATATATATATATATATATATATATATATATATATATATATATATATATATATATATATATATATATAACAGAGTCTATCACAACAAAGATAAATGGATAAAGGTCATGAGCGCTTCCAATAAAATCAACCGTAAAAACACGTTTATTCGATTCTTATAATGTAACGTACGCTCTTTCTGGGATATTAGTGGAACTTGGGAATAAATAAAGATACTTGATACTAAATTTCAATCTTACCACCTGTAATTTTAGATATAAAATAGAAATTTTAATAACAGTTTTGCTTTTGTACGCATTGCTGTTCTTCTAGTAACATTCCTTTGTTGAAGCTATTGTCCACATTTACATAATTTATGACCTGGGATGTGGTCTCACAGCAACATAAATCGAAGGAAAGTGCCACTACAAGAATCATAATAAAAAAACCTTAATAAAATCCAAAATTTAAACATCCTTATACGACAATACCACTTTAACTACGTGATAAAGTACTTAGTACAACTCAATATTACCTTAGAATACGATTTAACTATTTAAAATTCCTCTTTTCATAGCGAAATCACTGTTTAATAATTAAAAATTATCACTATTAACTTCGTGGTGTCAAATATCACATAAAACTATAAGTTTTCAACCGGATAAATTATGAACGTTAAAGTTTATGTGACAAAGACTGATCTGTAATATGTACCACACACGTAGTAATGTCTTCAGCGACGTCTTATACTAATAAAAACAGGTAGTTTTTGCCTATTTATAAATGTCATCCTCAAGATGCTTATATTGTGAGATCGAATAGATTTTGAAAGTCTCAAATGCAAAACCAACAATCATTGTGTATTAGTTAATGGTATTATCTTCCCGTTGAATATCTTTTCAACCAAACACTTCAAGGTAAATTCCAGCTTTAAGAGGCATTTTGGAAACAATATGTTTGCATGAAATTTGAGTTTTGGAAGATGAATAATATTATAGAAGCGATCACGAATTCAAGGTCATTTTTGTACGGCTCGAGATTTTCATGTTTAAGAGGATATTAAATCCTCAACAGGGTTGATTTCAAGTTTAGAATCAATTGAAAAGCGCAACTCGTTCAATATTTTGATTAGAAAAAATTGATAGAAGAAGAGATCTGTCCACAAATCAGGCTTATGAATGATAGAGAGAAAATCAAAGATTACCATTTTGAAGCAGTTAACCTATTTATACTGGTAGAAATAAACTTTATGGAATTACCTATTTTTAAACAACAAAATATATATTCGAATGCAGACGTACCAGAAAGACCATTATTCTCTGTTGCATCTGGAGATTCTTCAATACCACAACTATATAACAAACATATGAATATATCTTGCTATCGGATTACGATATGAAAAAAATCCTTACCGCTTTTTTGAAACCTATATGATAGGTGATACAAGAAAAAGTAAGCATTTTATATTTTCCTTTTATACTTTGAAACGGGTGACAGACAGTATGAATTATTTCAAAATACTTCAATGTGCTTTAATATGCAACTTTCATCCCATTCAACCATCCCACTATCTTTGACGCTTCCCGATAAGCTATCCGTCCAATTTGATACATTTTATATACCTACCATAACATAATGATTACGTAAATAGTCAACATTCTGTGTAAAAGTAGTTTTCAAATTTCTAAATTGAATACACTACTTCCAAATAACTGGTTATTTGGATAGTGGCACTCAAATACCACCAGAGACCTGAATATATATATATATATATATATATATATATATATATATATATATATATATATATATATATATATAATACGATTATGTCTTTAGTTTGTATCTTGTGTTCTATTTAAATAAAACAAGTACCTGCTATTTTATTTTATTAAATATTTTTTTAATAACACACAGACACGATACTAAAGAAAAAAACACCACAATAAATTACATAAACCTGACATACCATTACGGACAATAGTTTCTTACGTTCAATCCCTCTTTTACAAACTGTCTAAATATTTATCAAACTGTCTCCCACAAATAATTAAAAAGAATGAATTCTATATAAAAGATTCGTTTACACTTAAACATTTTTTAGACACTGTTAAAATACCAAACAATTATAGCATTATTTCTCTAGACGTAGTCTCAATGTATACCAACATTCCTAACGAACTAATAACCCATATATTAAAACATGAATGGAGATTATTAAAAGAACACAAAACTCTCACATTTGAAGAATTCATAGAAGGAATAATGCCAATCCAAAACAATAATTTTTTTCAATATACAAAAGAGTTTTTGGAACAACTCAATGGGTGAACTAAGAGTTCACCAATTTCATCAACCCTCGCACAAATTGTAATGGAATACCTTGAAGAAAATGTGCTCAGCCAAATAAATTTCAATATATCATTCTTTAAAAGATACGTTGATGATTGCACAGCTGCCCTTCCATCCAATGAAATAAATCATATATTGACTGCTTTCAATAATTTTCACCCAAAGCTTCAATTCGCAATAGAAACATAACAAAACAATACAATACATTTTCTAGATATGATACTTATTAAAACTGGAGAAAATAAAATTACAACAAAACATTTTATTAAAGAAACATCATCAGGTCGCTACTTGAATTACCACTCTCACAATCCTAATTCCCAAAAAACAGCGTAATCATAGGATTAGTAGATAGAGCCATGACACTTACATCACCTGAATATCGTCCAGAAATTGCATATCGAACAAAAACAATATTACAAAACAATCACTATCCATCCAAACATATTGACAGAATTATTAAACAACGCACATATAAATATTACAATAGTTAAATCCAATCAACACAAACCAATACACTATCCCCTCTTACATACATCGCAATGCCATACTCATATCAACTATCAGAAAAACTAAATTATATATTATCTAAACATAACATAAAAGTTTGTCATAGGGCACACAATATTCTATCACCATAGTTCTCCAAATTAAAAAGTCAAATAAATGCTTCAAAAAATTCTAACGTCATATATTCTATACCATGTTTAGACTGTCCCAAAAAATATATAGGCATGACAACCCAACATCTTGAAAATAGACCTAATGGCCATAAATATACAAAGAACGCCTCCACCGCGCTTCATAAACATGAGAAAAATGAAAAACATAAATTTGACTTTAATAATACTGAAATGTTAAACCAAGATTCCAATTACAAAAAACTAACAATAAAAGAAATGATACATATAAAAAAAGAGAACAATGCAGTAAACGATAAACAAGATATCAAAAATATAAGCCAGATATATTATAATTTATTATAATAATAACATCAACTTATTGAATGTCCCTTGTATATTGTAAAGAGTTGTTTCTAAGGCAGGTACTTTCGATTCTATTGTTTTTGAAACTATTCTATTAGTTACTAGTTTTTGTCGTCTCTGTGTGTACATTCAATTTTAATCTTTCAATGGTTTTCAATTTATGGTTTATCGTCAATGTATAAAATTTTTGAAAATGATCTAAATTAGAGAGCGAAACGTCAAATAAAAAAATATAAATTGATACAGAATTTAGAATTAACCTGATGCCAAAGAAAAATGGAAAAAAATATATACGAGTTTAACGAAAAACAAATAATTTATATATATATATATATATATATATATATATATATATATATATATATATATATATATATATATATTTACCCCCAGATGGCGGAGTGCGTTAGAGCGCCGGAAATTGGGTTTTCTTGACCTGAAGGACGGGGTTTCGAATCTCACTCTAGTAAGGGCTTTTTCATAAATAAAAAGTTCCACTAAAAATCTGGGGGTACAGGGTCCGTCAGTAAATGGCGAAAACTGGCGGACGACATCCCTCGCCCCTTGCCAACTCGCATTGAGGCAGCGTGGTAAGGTACGCCTCACAACCCCAGCATGACAGACAAGGACAAATTACGGCCCTCATTCTCCGTAAGCCCGAAGGGCCCTAGGAGGGGTAGATCCTGGGAACCAGCCACGAGGGCAGAGGGTGCTAAGAATCTGCGGAGTCTAAACCACTACCCTTTGACTACATTACACCTAGCAACTTATAACTGCCGTACACTCTCTAATCAAGCTAGGATTATGGAACTGGAAACAGAGGCAGCAAAAATAAAGTGGGATATCATGGGCATTAGCGAAGTAAGACGAAAAAATGAAGAACTCATAGAACTTGAATCAGGGAATCTTCTATACCACCAAGGAACACCAACAGGAAGAACAAGCGGAGTAGGATTCCTAATTAAGAAAACCTGGAAAAATAGAATCATAAGGATAACAAGCACCTCAGACAGAGTAGCCAGCATAACACTAAGACTCTCCAAAAGATATACTATCCAGATTATTCAGGTATACGCCCCAACAATCAGCCATAGTGACGACGAAATAGAAGAATTCTATAATGAAATAACCCAAGCGCTCAGCAACGACAATAGTCACTTCAAATACATAATGGGAGACTTTAATGCCAAAGTAGGACACAGGAAAGACCAAGAAAAAGGAATGGGGAAATATGGATTTGGAGAAAGGAATGAAAGAGGAGAGAGATTAATACAGTTCGCACACTTTCAGAACATGTATGTGGCAAACTCCTTCTTCAAGAAGAACCCTAACAGGAAATGGACGTGGGAAGACCCCGGAGCAACTATCAGAAACGAAATAGACTTTCTCCTCACCAATAAAATTAACACAGTAAAAGATCTAAGCACGCTCAACAAGTTCACTACAGGAAGCGACCATCGACTAATTAGAGCTCGACTGGTCTTAGACATAAAACTAGAAAGTTCAAGACTAATCAAAACCAACACAACGAAAAACATAAACAACTAAAGGCTGAGAGAGAACTCTCACCAATATGAAGCACTACTAGAAGAAAGACTACAAAAAGTGGAATATAACAACCCTGAACTGATGGACACAATTCAAAACTGCGCCGTAGAAGTGGGAGGTCTGCAACAACGAGGTGAACACAAAAAACTAACTCCGGAAACAAAAGCACTATTACAAAAACGAAGAGAAATGAAAAAGACAACAAACATTCAAAGAATTGAATACACCGAACTGTGCAAGACGATACGAAAGAAAATCGCAGAAGAGCAAGCAACGAAGTAGGCCTTAAAATAAATCTGAGTAAGACCAAGATAATGTATAACGAACTGATAAACGCACAAGAAATAACAATTAATGACACTGCCCTGGAAATAGTAGAGGAATACATATACCTGGGTCAACTAATACACATATCAGGCTCTCTACTTCCAGAAATAAACAGAAGAATCAAATTAGCATGGAGAACATTTGGACAGAACTCTATCATCTTCAAGTCTAGAATGTCACTCCGTTTGAAAAAGAAAGCGTTTGATCAGTGCGTACTACCAGTATTAACATACGGCTGTGAAACCTGGACCCTGAAAACTGATATCATTAGAAAACTCCAGGTAACGCAGAGGTCTATGGAACGATGCATGCTTGGAATAACAAGGAGAGATAGAAAAAGGCTTGATTGGATCAGACAAAAGACCCAAGTGATAGATGTCATAAATAGAATCAGATCCCTAAAGTGGCAATGGGCGGGGCATCTCGCTAGAAGGACAGACGATAGATGGACCACAAAGATAACGCAATGGTATCCCCGAGGCGTGAAAAGACCAAGAAGACGCCCCAACTTAAGATGGGACTACGACATAAAGAAACTCGCAGGATCAACTTGGGGCCGCATAGCTAGCAATAGACAACAATGGGCCCACATGGAACTGGTATATATAAATATGTAAAGGGAGGCTACACCATAACAAAATGGTTGAATAAGCTGCATATGATGATGATGATGATATATATATATATATATATATATATATATATATATATATAGAATATTTCATAAACGGTCGATAACTTAATAAATTATATATATATATATATATATATATATATATATATATATATATATATATATATACCAAAAACCAAAAGTTGGCAGTTAGTCACGGCTGACTAGTTAAAAAATAAAACTTCAAAGAGTGGTCTTTGTTAAAAAACCCTCAAACTCGTGGGGATAGCAGCCAAAAAAACTTCACAGGTTAGAGATAAAGTGAATCAAATAGTACATTACCTAAGCTTTCGAAGAGCATTGTCTTCATTCTCAAAGGCTATAATGAACCAGAAAGAAAAAATCGGTTAACTTAATAAAGAAAACAACTTCTGAAATCATTACGACTTACTTGTAGTGTTGATTTAAAATTAAACTCACATTTCACAAATTGCAGGAAAACTTTCATCCACTAAAGATTAAAATGTCGACTAAATATAATTTCTCTCCTACATATAGTAATGAGAGCCAGGATTTTTTTCCTGTTTTTTAAAAACCAAAAGACGTACACAAGAAACGAACTGATTTTGTTGAATATATATTTCGACATGAAATCGACTGCTGTCGAAAGGTAGAGATACGGGGGGCAATTACAAGGTTGAAGTAAAAACATTTAATAAAAATCTATATTTCTCAGCAATACTGTTGTGTTTTTTTGGTTGCTTTGGCTAGTTACCTAGTTCTGGAAACAAATTTACACAAATAATTATCATAAAAAGTATAGATTTTCACGGGAGGTGTGTCAGTAGACACAACCATTAGCAAGAAAATGACAATTTAAGTATAAAGTTATATAAAAATTGGTGAAATATGTATCAATCTTATTAAATATGAATGTGATTATTTTAAAAAGGATTATGAGAACAAATACCAAACACAATATTATTTAATTAAATACAAAAAGTTACCTGCACAAGTAATTTCGAATATATGTCAAAGTCAATGAGTTCCACAATGTGCTGAACACTGCTGTAGGAATATCTGTAGATATTAATTGCCATATTATAACTTGAAACCTAAAAGAATTAAAAAAAAGTATACTTAGTCTAGTGTTTGGTTAGCATAATTACACATGTTCCAATAGTAAAAGTTTATAATTTCATAAAGAGTTGAAAACTGTATATGAAAAGATAGATGGAACGCAGCTCAAACTTATGAAAGGGAAATTAATAAACAGGAAGTAATGAATCTTAGTAAATTTATAATTGCCAACTTAATTTTATTGATTATTTATTGCATACTGAAAAATAATATCAAAAACAAAAATAATCAATAGTTTATATGATATAAATATAGAATAAGATTGAAAATTAAAAAAAGGATCAATTACATATAGGTAAATTAATAATTTAGGTTGTAGTTTTTGTAAAAATAATTATTTATAAAAATATCTAAACAACATGTTTATATGTAAATTAGCTATTGTATTATGGAAAAAGGACATGATATATATTCCTTAATACAATAGAAATAATAGTGAACTAGTGTGAATATCCTCCAAAACAATTAAATTAAATAATTCAGATTTAGAACTAAAACACTTCGAAATGACAATTTTTTATTCAAAATAACAGATAAGTGAGCTTTGGATTAATCAAGCGAGGAGGTTGTTGATTTTGAAAACAAGAGAAGAGAGTTTTCGGGTGATGGAGAGGAAGCGTCGATAGAGAGACTCTTTGTTTAAAAATTTATCAGAAATTGGTATAAATGTTAAAAAACACAATCAAAGGTAAATCAAAGCATTTAACTATTGTTTATAATCCTGTGTAAGGATGAAGAAGTGTAGAAAGTGAATATCTCCTGAGAGATATCTACAAGAATTTGGAGATGCGAGTTGCAGCCCGGCAGAGAATTCAATATTAAGGTCTGAGTCTTTACAATTACATTCATTGGAATTCCATATAATTCTTTATAAAGAAAGTGAACATAAAAAATTTATCAGAACGTTCAAATTGAATAAATTCATTAAATGGCCAAGAACATTTATCATATGATGCATCATAATTTTATCTCAATTGAGAATTAAACAGTTTTAGTTAATAATAATATTTGTACTTACTTGATATAATATAATTCACTGTATATGTTCACGAGCATCATGAATTTTCACATAACCTCTCATTCTTTCTTTTATCTTCAGCATGAATAACTATTTGTCTATTACTGTCTTCACTTTCAACTCACTCACATAATTTTAACTAAGTATACTTATATGTAATTGATTATTTAAAGTTTATATCATTAAAATTGTTTCACCATTATAGACGCGCTGGTAGTGTGTTTAACAGTAAAGTTATTTCTTATAGAGTGGAGGGTATCTTCCTATCGTTTCAATTATAACAGCGCATGCGTTTAGATTTATGCGCCGACGCACTGATAGGAACATTCTTATACCGAGAAATGTATCTGATATAGGGTGGAACAAAAACACAATTTTCAATGTTTAAATCTTATTGCAAATTTTCATAATAATTTATTAAATTGTTTACATTTGAGTGTTGGTATTTTATTCTCATCACATCCATCAGAAAATTTTCTATCGTCCACATATTTCAATAATTTTATATAGGAGAAACTTCAGAAATTAATTTTCATAAAAAAAATTTTACAAGGAAAAAGGTAAGGTTTGAATTAAATTTGTCAATCACTGGTATTAATGCATCCTGAACTCAAAGGGAGGAGTCTCATACTTCCGACTGAGATAAATAAATATAAATATAACAGTTAATAAAAAATTAACATCTTGAGCTAGCCGAGGTAAAACAAATACTATATTAAATAATACTGTATAAAATAAATAATAAAATATAATCAATAATATATATATATATATATATATATATATATATATATATATATATACAGCGTGGCGACGGATGGGGTACCCTATAGGTGAAACATGTTTAAATATTAGTTTTAGTGAAAAATATCTTTCCTGATAAAACGTTTTGCTTGTTCTGAAACCCCATAGTATTGAATAAAATTCAAGTTTTTCAAAACCCGTCTCATTTTATGGCCAGTTCTATGAAAACCGTATGAATTTTAACAATAAGTTCGAAAATAATGTATTAATCCAGTGAGTGACGTTTACGATGTACCAAGTAACTGTCAACTTTTATAAATAATTTTCAAATTGTCATTCTTTAATAAATATTTGAGAATAATGTTAACTATTCACCAAAGAGTATATCTTATTAAGTGTTATGGTATTGGGGAAGTTTCGTACCAGTATGCAATTGCAAAATTTCATGAAAAATATGTACCCGCGGTGTGGATTAAAATAGTATATTAAAGTGTAAGTGGATAAAGAGGTCTTTCAAACACGCGCGATTTTTCGAGCACGACGGAGCAGCCGAGTGCTCGAAATAGAGCAAGTGTTTGGAAGACCAGTTATCCACGAATACTTTACGCTATTTTTTTTTATTGGTGCACTTTGGAATCATAAAATATTATTATTATATTATTACTACAAAAAAATGGAAGTCCATCCTCGATGCCCAGCCAAGTTTCGTGAACGTCAAATAGTATTTATTTTTAGTTGACGTTACGGGCCTGTCAGATCAATAATCAAAAAGTTTATTTCTTTATATTTAAAGGGAAACAATGTATGTATGAATATATAAATACATTTTGCAGAAAAAACCAAATAAGACATTGGTTCCCAATGATAATATAAAATTTAAAAACTAATAAAAAAAGTTGTCATTGATACTTACGTTTCTCATGTTGTTGTTGTTACCATGGGGACTTTAAAAAACGCGCGTGTTTGAAAGTTCGATTTAAACACGCTGACGCGTGCTTTAAAAAGGTGATATGAGGCATCAATGAAAAAAAAATTAATAAAGTAGTTTGATGAGATAGGATCTGTTCAAGACAAAAAGAAATTGAAAAAGGCGTACGTTGAGGAGGAAGATGCAGCTAGTGCACTAGCCATGCATTCATTGAGTATACGAAAAAGAGCAGTGGAGGTTGGTTTTTGCAAGAGTCAGTTACAGAAAATGTTTAAGCAAAACAAAATTTATCAATTGAAACCGAAATTTATTCATATCTTACTAGATTATGATTATGACACAAGGATAGACTTTTGTGCGATTATTGGTGAAAACTTATGCATGACCGATTCTTTCACAATTTAAAATTTTGTTTTCTGATGAAACAACGTTTACAACAAACAGAGTCGTTTATTCGCAAAATTGTCGATATTGGGCTAGTGAAAACCCGAGCTACAGGTTTAACTGTCAATTTGCTGAAAAAAGTTAATGTTTGGTGTGCGGTTTTACTGGATCGAATAATTGGACCGTATTTTCTGGAAGATACATTAAATCAGGAGGTATATTTGTATTTGCTGGATAACTTCTTCATACCTGAATAAGAAAATATTCCCTTGGAGCAAAGGCGTGAAATGTACTTTCAACATGATGGATGTTCGTCACATTCGAATTTGCTAATTAGAGGATGCCTGGATGAATATTTTCCTGGGCGATGGATGGGACGTTATGGACCAATATTTTTTCCCCTCGATCCCCTGATTTAACTTTTTCAGATTTATTTATGGCGCTACTTAAAACAAAAAGTTTACGCAAATAATGTGAACCATAATATTGAAGACTTGAAACGAGCTTTCATTGATGCCGTTAATGAAATTACCCCAGAAATGCTGCAAAATACTTACAAAGAATTTAGAAAGAGAATTGAGAGATGTTTCGAAGCTGGGGGGGGGGATATATTGAATAGATATTTTTTGTTCACTTAGTGTTTCTTACATTATTATTCTGTATTGTTATTTTTGATAGTCATTAAATTCTTGAATAGTTAACATTGTTGTCAAATATTTCTTCAAGAATGACAATTTGGAAATTATTCGAAGGGGATGTATTCAATATTCTGCGTGGTGTGAGCCAAGAAAGTAGTTGTTTCTCTCTTTGAAGAGCGGTCAGGCTAATATGTCGGAAATATCGAAATTTTCACTAAAACGGATGTGCAGTAGAAAACCGAAATTTATTTTTTATATAGACACACCTCGTATGTTATGAAATTTCAATTCATTGTATTTTATATGACTTATAATACGGTAGAATAATTATCTGAGGTGGTGGTTCGCAATTGAAAGTGAAGATGACGCCAACTGACTACTTCGCTGAAATGTGTAACCACACGAGCCAAATAGAGGTTGTCAGAGGACGGAATCTTCATTTCAGATTAGAGACTCTGAACTAGAAGGCATTACGGCACTCTTGAAGAGACTCAAGAATATCGAAAGCAGTCAGTGTACTATGCCCTCCTCCTTATGGTTGCGAATCACCACAGATGTCAGTATCGACAAGAGTCGAGCGACGTCACGTTCTTCGAAGGGGATGTAATTCAATATTATGCGTGGTATTAGCCAGGAAAGTATTTGTTTTTTTCTTCAAAGAACGGTCAGGCTAATATGTCGAAATTTTGACTAAAACGGAGGTGCAGTAGAAAATCGAAATTTATTCTTCAGATATATATGTATATATATATATATATATATATATAAAAATGAATATAATTTCATAAAATACGAGGTGCTATATGAAATATAAATTTCGATTTTCTACTACACCTGTTTTAGTCGAAATTTCAATAATTTCGAAATATTGGCCTGACCGTTCTTCGAAGGGCAAAACAACTACATTCCTGGCTAATACCACGCAGAATATTGAATTACATCCCCTTCGAAAACCGTGACGTCGATCGGCCATTTTGCCGATACGGACATCTGTGGTGATTCGCAACTGATAGCGGAAGAGCATAGTACACTTACGCGTTTCGACCTTCTTGGGTCTCTTCAAGAGTGCCGTAATGCCTTCCAGTTCAGAATCTCTAATCCGAACTGAAGATTACACCCTCCGACAACCTCTCTTGGTTCGTGTAGTTACACAAGCGAGAAGTAGTCAGTTGGCGCCATCTTCACTTTCAGTTGCGAACCAATACCTCAGATAAATGCGACCGTATTAGTCGTATTAAATAAAAATGAATATAATTTCATAAAATACGTGGTGCTATATGAAATATAAATTTCGATTTTCTACTACACCTGTTTTAGTCGAAATTTCAATAATTTCGAAATATTGGCCTGACCGTTCTTCGAAGGGCAAAACAACTACATTCCTGGCTAATACCACGCAGAATATTGAATTACATCCCCTTCGAAAACCGTGACGTCGATCGGCCATTTTGCCGATACGGACATCTGTGGTGATTCGCAACTGATAGCGGAAGAGCATAGTACACTTACGCGTTTCGACCTTCTTGGGTCTCTTCAAGAGTGCCGTAATGCCTTCCAGTTCAGAATCTCTAATCCGAACTGAAGATTACACCCTCCGACAACCTCTCTTGGTTCGTGTAGTTACACAAGCGAGAAGTAGTCAGTTGGCGCCATCTTCACTTTCAGTTGCGAACCAACACCTCAGATAAATGCGACCGTATTAGTCGTATTAAATAAAAATGAATATAATTTCATAAAATACGAGGTGCTATATGAAATATAAATTTCGATTTTCTACTACACCTGTTTTAGTCGAAATTTCAATAATTTCGAAATATTGGCCTGACCGTTCTTCGAAGGGCAAAACAACTACATTCCTGGCTAATACCACGCAGAATATTGAATTACATCCCCTTCGACGTCACGGTTTTCGAAGGGGATGTAATTCAATATTCTGCGTGGTATTAGCCAGGAATGTAGTTGTTTTGCCCTTCGAAGAACGGTCAGGCCAATATTTCGAAATTATTGAAATTTCGACTAAAACAGGTGTAGTAGAAAATCGAAATTTATATTTCATATAGCACCACGTATTTTATGAAATTATATTCATTTTTATTTAATACGACTAATACGGTCGCATTTATCTGAGGTGTTGGTTCGCAACTGAAAGTGAAGATGGCGCCAACTGACTACTTCTCGCTTGTGTAACTACACGAACCAAGAGAGGTTGTCGGAGGGTGTAATCTTCAGTTCGGATTAGAGATTCTGAACTGGAAGGCATTACGGCACTCTTGAAGAGACCCAAGAAGGTCGAAACGCGTAAGTGTACTATGCCCTTCCGCTATCAGTTGCGAATCACCACAGATGTCCGTATCGGCAAAATGGCCGATCGACGTCACGGTTTTCGAAGGGGATGTAATTCAATATTCTGCGTGGTATTAGCCAGGAATGTAGTTGTTTTGCCCTTCGAAGAACGGTCAGGCCAATATTTCGAAATTATTGAAATTTCGACTAAAACAGGTGTAGTAGAAAATCGAAATTTATATATATATATATATATATATATATATATATATATATATATATATATATATATATATATATATATATATATATATGTATATATATATATATATATATATATATATATATATATATATATATATATATATATATACGGAAACAAAAGCACTATTACAAAAACGAAGAGAAATGAAAAAGAGAACAAACATTCAAAGAATTGAATACACCGAACTGTGCAAGACGATACGAAAGAAAATCGCAGAAGATATCAGGAATTACAACGAGAAACTGGTACAAACAACAATAGAAAACCGTAAAAGCTACAAAAATGCAAAAAGGCACTAATAATAGGGAAATGACAGATAGTTGCATTAACTGATTGAAACACAAGAACCACAGACAGGAATTAAATAATAGACATAGTAGCCAAATTCTATGGAGACCTATACAAGGCCCCTGAAAATTTGGAAGAAATAATAGAACACTCAGAAGATGCCATACCAGAAGTATTGGTGGAGGAAGTAGAAATGGCATTGAAAAGTATGAAAAATGGCAAAGCAGCGGGAAATGACGGCATCACGACCGAAATACTCAAATATGCAGGAGCTAAAACATGGAAGTACCTTGCCAAACTATACACGAACTGTCTGATGTCCAGGAGCATACCCAAAGAGTGGAACAGCGCCCTTATAGTGTTGATCTAAAAGAAATGCAGCAAAGAAGACATTAAGAACTACAGACCAATAAGTCTACTACCAGTGACGTACAAGGTATTCACAAAGATCATTCACAACAGAATACAAAATACACTAGACTCGGCCCAACCACGAGAACAGGCTGGATTCCGCAAAGGATTCAGTACAATAGATCACATCCATACCCTCAAAGAGGTTATCAGTCGAACCAAAGAATACGACCAACCACTAGCACTAGCCTTAATGGACTTTGAGAAAGCATTCGACTCTTTATATCCCAGACAGAATATATATGCCCTAACAGAACAAGGGGTCGACAAGCCATATATTGAGACCCTAGCAAATATATATAGGGAAGCCAAAGCCAGAGTTAGGATATATGAGGGCACACCAGAATTCCCCACCAGCAGAGGAGTTAGACAAGGAGACGCAATATCACCAAAGTTATTTACAGCAACACTAGAAAGCATCTTCAGAAAACTGGGCTGGAACAACACAGGTCTGAATATAGATGGAGAATACTTGAACCATCTAAGATTCGCTGATGACATCATTCTGATAGCGAGTAACCCTGGCGAAATGCAACAACAAATAAATGAATTGAATGCAGCAAGCAACGAAGTAGGCCTTAAAATAAATCTGAGTAAAACCAAGATAATGTATAACGAACTGATAAACGCACAAGAAATAAAAATTAATGACACTGCCCTGGAAATAGTAGAGGAATACATATACCTGGGTCAACTAATACACATATCAGGCTCTCTTCTTCCAGAAATAAACAGAAGAATCAAAATAGCATGGAGAACATTTGGACAGAACTCCTATCATCATCAAGTCTAGAATGTCACTCCGTTTGAAAAAGAAAGCGTTTGATCTGTGCGTACTACCAGTATTAGCATACGGCTGTGAAACCTGGACCCTGAAAACTGACATCATTAGAAAACTCCAGGTAACGCAGAGGTCTATGGAACGATGCATGCTTGGAATAACAAGGAGATATAGAAAAAGGCTTGATTGGATCAGACAAAAGACCCAAGTGATAGATGTCATAAATAGAATCAGATCCCTAAAGTGGCAATGGGCGGGGCATCTCGCTAGAAGGACAGACGAGAGATGGACCACAAAGATAACCCAATGGTATCCCCGAGGCAGGAAAAGACCAAGAAGACGCCCCAATTTAAGATGGGACTACGACATTAAGAAACTCGCAGGATCAACTTGGGGCCGCATAGCTAGCAATAGACAACAATGGGCCCACATGGAAATGGAATATATAAATATGTAAAGGGAGGCTACACCATAACAAAATGGTTGAATAAGCTGCATATGATGATGATGATGATGATATATATTTTCTTGAACCCTCATAAATATATGTATCTTAACACATTTTTATGCAATGTTTCAACCGGCATCCCTGTTCCTTGTCAAGCCAACTAAAATTAGTATCATAGTTCTTTAAAAATACTTTTCACACAGTATAGATTTATAATAGTCTTACATTGAAAACATTGGTTCCAAAAATTCAGTTAAAAAGATAGGTATAGACGTAAACAATAGAAAACTTAAAACACATATATATTTTTACAATTACTATAATAATTGCAGTTTTACCGGTCGTAGGAAAACTGGTATTTAACCAGATCTTCATTATCACACATTTTGTTTTTAATATATTGACCATTGCCGTAACAAATTTTTAATAAAATGATTTTATTTACAACTTGTATTTATAGTATATTAAGTATCAAGAACGGTAAGGGTCGTCTACCGGTCGACAGCAATGTTTGCTGGAGACCGGTAAACCCTTAACGTTCGGGATGCTTATACCATTTTTTGCGCAATCGTATTGAAATAAATTTCAAATCAGATAATTTAAATTTCTTCGAAATGAACGTTAAGTGAAAAGTGACATTTATACTTCTCGATCAGTTTAAAATATATTTGCATTTTGGTATAAAGTAGGCGGTTGCCAACTTGCCAATGATATAATTTGATAATCGTTGGGCAGTTGCTAAGTATTTCCAAGATATTATTTATCAACAAACAAATGCATTTACTGTGAAACTTAACATTATATTCTGAAGTCTATACTTTGAACTTGAATTTTCGATTAATTTACTAATATTTATATTGTTCTGTTCGGTTCTCTTCATTGATATATATATATATATATATATATATATATATATATATATATATTATTATAGTTTATTTTATGGGAATTTAATTTGCCCTACGTTGGGCCGACATATTATTATTATGAATAGAATTGGGTGAGAGAATAGTTTAATTTGCCCGGTATGTTGAGGATTTAATATGTATGATAGACAGTTTATTTAACCAACATGAAAACTTCTCATCTCAGGGTAGAGTTCAAGTATTTTAAATAAAATGATTTTATAATTTTATATATGTTAGCGCCAAAGTTAATAAATGCTTTATATTTTTAAAAATAAATTTGTTAATCAGAATATGTTACTTTTTTAATGATTTCAAATTAAATACGGTCCTGTCCTACTTAAAAAATATCTGCATAGTTCAATCGATTTCATTCAGAGCTTCTGCCTGTGGTAAGTAGATGGTGCACAAGTCACCAGATGAAATGATTAACTCAAGTAATTTAAAAAAACGTTCTTCAAAAGGAAAAACAATATTTAATTTAATGAAAATAAATACACTACACTTTTACAAGTGTTTTTTTTTCAAAAGGAAAAACAATATTTAATTTAATGAAAATAAATACACTACACTTTTACAAGTGTTTTTTTTTTGAAGAAATTCAACTATCTATACTCGATAGTCGAAATTCTGTAAAGTGACTCATCGCTCTTACTGTCCATAAAATAAGTTGCAGAAGCGAACTTCATGAGCGCATCATTTTTGAAGGGTTCTTAATAGTCCTAAATAAAAAATAAATAGAAAATGTTCTTGTACGCTCTGGCGTTTAAATTTGAGAGAACAGAAATACGAAATTATTATGGTAGGTATCATTATGTATATACAGGGTGTTACCAAGAATAATACACATTTTTAAGGATGAGCTATAATAAGATGTATATAAAAAAGTCGATAGTCGAAATTCTGTAAAGTGACGTCATCGGTTATCTACCGATTTAAAGTGAACTCCATGAGCGTATCATAGTTTAAGGGTGCGAATACTGAAATATCTGGAATTTCAATTTTTAACATTTGAAATAATAACTTATCATAAGTTGTTCATAAGTAAGTTAAAACAAAATAAAAAAATGTTTAAAAGTCAATTCCAACTTACTACTACTAAAACTAAAAAATAGTTGTTTGTCAAGACCAAAATAAATTACCAATAAGTATAGGTATGTTGCGAGGTCACTTGTAAAATGTCTGACTAACTGGAAGCGGTATCACTCCCTGACGACTCCTCAGAATCATCGCTTTCTCCTCCTATATCGATAATGAGTGGTTCTGTCATTACTTCTACACGTATGTCTGAATCCCAAAACTTTATTTCTTCTTTTAATACGTGTTGAATACATTTACGCCAACTCTCAGCAGTAACGGTATGCAGCGCCTCGTCAAACAGTTTCTCAACGTCAGCCATTTTTAATGTACTGTTTTTTCTCGCAACATAATTTTTCACTTGGGCCCAAACCAGCTCGATGGGGTTTAACTCACAGTGGTAGGGAGGAAGTCTAACAACTGAGACGTTGAAATCTTTCGCCATTTCATCGACAACGTACTTAATATAACTGCTTTTATGTTTCCGTACGAGAGATAATAATTCAACTTTTAGCATTGCCTCGTTGTGCGGAATGCTTTTACTCTCTAACCAATCAATTATAACCCTCTTGCGGCTAGCTGAAGTAGGTATTTGCTCCAGTCGACGAGAGTGGTATGAAGCATTATCCATAACTATCACTGAACCAGGAGTTACCTTTGTTAAAATTGATCTAAACCATGTTTCAAACCGGTTACCATCCATCTCTTCATGGTAATCGACAGTTTTTTTGGACTGAAAACTTAGTAATCCACCTTCTACAAATCCTTCCTCGCTGCCAATGTGAGTGATAATCAGTCGACGTCCTTTCCCAGAGGGAGCTTTTAAACCGAAAGAGAAACCCTCCATAAAGGCTTGTCGATTGCTTCGTATATTCATGTCTTGCCACACTTTTGACACAGTGTGGCCTTCATTTAACCATGTTTCGTCAAGATAATATATGTGCCGTCCTTCGTTACGAAACTGTCGTATCTGTTTTAAATAATTTCTCCTCCATTCCACAATGTCATTTCGTTCAATTAAGGCACTGTTTCTACTTCTTGTTTGGTAACGAAAATTCATTAATTTTAAAGTTCGTCTCAAAACTTTATCACTGATGTTTGGTAAAGTATCATCAGCTTCTATTACCTTGCTCATGGATTTCATTCCTAAAATAAAAAGAATGTATTTCCCTACGTATAGCATTCCGTGTTTGGTTGTCCAAAACAATTTTCTTTCTTCCCCTACTTTCCGGCTTACAGTTTTCACCTCGTTCTCTTGTCAAAGATCCGTCCCGCGATTTCTTTAGAATATTGTATATAGTACTCTCAGAAACTTTAGTTAAATAACTGCACTTAATCACAGCGTCACTAACACCCAACTGTTTGTCCATGGCACGCAGTCCTTCGTACACATTTAATATGAGGACTTTTTCTTCCCGAATTAAATTGTTACGACGCCGTTTTTTATCGCCAACACCGCTACACTTCGCCATTATTGTCACTAAATATACCGATATAAATATTACAATAAATACCAATAATAACCGATTTATCACACAAAACCACAACACAAATACTGATGTTACGCTCATGAAGAGAATAAACACCTCACATAACTGTTTACTATCACTGTCTCATTCGCGTTGCTCGATCTATCTATCTCGTTCTCAAAGCCGGAACATTGAAGCGACTCTCCAACATTGTCAAATCGGCGAGTTTTTCACAACAAACTTTGCGTTCAAGAAATATACATAAACACTTTATTTCACATTTCAAGTAAACTAATTATTATTAGTCTGCTTGAAATTTGAAATAAATATATTAAATTGGTATTGACTTAATTACATTGCATCTTTTGTACCTGAAATATTGACACAATGGATTTGAAGTGTATTTATAAAATACAGCATTTCTCTCTAGAATACATATAGCAACTGCGCTTTAACCAAAGTGTTGATTAGATAGCTCTGACTCACTTTACACAATTTCGACTATCGAGTATAAAAGGATGACTCTTTCATACAAATCACACGCACTCTGGTGAGATATTATTATAATAGTAAAATACAGTTATATAATTTCATAAACATATGATTTTTAGAAAATGGCGAAATACACTCTTAACAGCGTCTATGCATCACAAAATTTTAGTTTTTTTCATAAATTAGTAAGTACGCTTGACTTTTTAATATATTAATAAATTAACTTGTACTACCTTATTCACTTCACAATTTCTGTTTGTTCACCTTCAATGATCTGTTTCTTTTATTTGTTCCAGATTCTCCTCCTGGAAAACCTCCCTGTTGGCATTCTGCTTCTACCAGAACAGGAATCGATGCTGTATTTCTTTCAAAGTCCAAACAGCTCACACAAATTCCACTATTCAATGTTTTTCGAAAGCTATTGTGGCTATTTTACTTCCACCAGACACAAGACACCATATTATAAAATAAAATTCATGATTAGTGTTGTACAACATTCAACAATTCCTTTTTTAATTATTAATATAAACTAAACTACTTACACTGATATATCTCTTGTAAGTATAATGTATTTGTTTTAAATTCTATAGTCAAATTTTGTCTTCCAAATGATTTCAATTGATTTACTTTACCAAAAAAATTATGCTGCTCCAAAAATCTCTTCCCAAAAAGAAAACCTACTAGTCAATAGCCCCCATAATCAACAACTTTTTCACATTCTGATTTTTTTTTCGTTAGCAACACAGTTGTCGCCGATGTGATCTTTTTTAAATGTTTATTAACCAATCAAATTTGACTATTTATTTTATAACTCAAATTCTTCATTTCAACCAGTGAAATGTTCATCCATTATATCATGATATTATATTCTAAGGTTTTTAATTGCTTAGACTTCCTATATTATTTTCATTCAATAATATTTCTTAGTATTGTTAAAATGACATTTCCTAACCTCTAAGTATGTATGTCAAATGAATATTCATAATGTTTCAATAGATGACAGCTGTTACCTTTAAATATGTATGCAAAATGAAAATTCGTTTTCTTTATAAGTCATGTTCTCTGAAATTCACATTATTTTATATTTTCCTGCTCTGTTATGTCTAAACATCTACACTATCTTATTTTAATGTCTTAATCAACAAATATTACGAGATTAGCTTGACTTTACAGAATAAAGCATTATTAGTTTCTTATTATGAACAAATTTTGATACTTGATCTCTTTGATAAAAGTTTCGTTAGGTAATTTATTTCATATAAATTGTTTATCACACCTATTCGCAATTATCCCTACATGATACAGTCTGTCCTTTCTGTATGTCTTCTCTATCGAATAGTGGATCGTACAGATTGTCTCCATTCAAATGTTTAAAAAAAATTTTTGACTTAAAAAAATTCTTCTAGATTACAATACATAATCTTAATTCTTCATTATTTGATATACAGGGTGTTTCACTCTACAATAATATATATATATATATATATATATATATATATATATATTGATTCATGGGTAATTCACGCAAAATATGGGCTACTGAAATAGAGTGGTAACCGTGGACAGTGGACATGCATGTTTCTGGCACATTTATAGATTTATAAATATATATATATATATATATATATATATATATATATATATATATATATATATATATATATATTTATATATATATATTTCAATTTATGGTTTAACATCAATGTATAAAATTTTTGAAAATGCTCCAAATTAGACAGCGAAACGCCAAATGAACAAATATAAATTGATACAGATTTTAGAATTTTCCTGATGCCCAAGATATATATATATATATATATATATATATATATACAGAGTGGAAAGTCTAACTGGAACAAATTCTGTAACTTGATAAATAAAGGTTTATCGCAAAGTTCCTGAAACACGTCAATTTTTATTCTCAATGGGGTATATTACAAAGATATTTGTTCATCTTTTTAATTATCTGGTGAGGTTGCAGACAACGCCAACTTTTTTTTACATGGAAGGGTAGGTTGATTAATTTTTTATTTGAAAGCTTTTTCAATTTCAAATACAATTGCACTTTTTTTTGTTACTTTTTATAAGCAATGGTCGGAAAAAAATGAAATAGGGAAATATTTACTCAAATTACTTTAATGCAATAAATGTTCAAAGTGTTCTCCACCTTGTTGCTGACAATATCCTAATCGATTATAAATAGCATTTCGAACATTTTGTAACACTTCCGGCGTTACTTGCCTAGTTTCGTCCCTGATTCTTTGTTGAAGCTCGGCGATGTCGTTAGGTTTAGTGGCATAAACTTTAGATATCCCTATAAAAAAAGATCTAACGGAGTAAGATCGAGTGATCTTGCTGGCCAGTCAATTGGGCCCCTTCTTCCAATTCACCTATTTGGAAACACTTCGTTAAGATAGGTCCGTACATTTTCAGCAAAATGTGGTGGTGCCCCATCTTGTTGAAGCCACATCCGTTGGTCAAATAAGTTGGGATCCAAATTATTGGGGAATACATTTACTGAAGTGGGAATCAGTTTTTCTTGGAGCATAATAAGGTATGTTTCTCCGGTTACGTTTCCATTGAAAAAAAGGACCTACTATGCGATCCCCAATAATTCCAACCCAGACGTTTGTTTTTTGATGCCTTTGGGTATGGGATTCACGCATCCAACGGGGATTTTCGTCAGCCCAATAACGGCAGTTCTGTCGATTGACGTGTCCATGTAATGTGAACGTAGCCTCATCAGAAAACAGCACCAATTCCAAAGCAATTTGTCCACCATCGATAGAAATAATAATTCGTTCGCAAAATTCGAGTCCACGATCAGGATCATCTTCGTTTAGCTCCTGCAGGTTTTGCATCTTATATGGGTGCTTTTTGGCTTCTTTAAGCATTTTTAAAACGCTTGTGTGACTGACAAAATCAACGCGAGCTATTTGCCTAGCTGGAGTAACAGGATTTTCTTCAACTTCTAACAATATGTTCAACTGAGCTTCTTCGTCAACTTTAAATCCTTTTGTCGAGGAGCCTCCCTTACGCGGCCCAACTCCCGATATCGAGTTTCAATTTTGCTAATCGTACTTCGATTAATTGACGGTAATTCTGGATGAACTTCAGCAAACAATCGAGCAACTTCAGCCTGTGTTCGACTTCTGTCCCCATATCCGATCATCATTAAAATTTCGATACGATCCGTCTCAGTTAAATAGGGCATTTTCTTATTTCTCGTTTGCTATTTACACGTTGAAATACAAACAAGTACCAACAAATCAATCACATTCAGTTCAAATTGACCAAAAAACTATCGAGCAGGTTTTTTATTGGGCTTATCAAGTAAGAAAAAATTAATACATTAAAGTAATTTTAGTAAATATTTCCTTATTTCATTTTTTTCCGACACATTGCTTATAAAAAGTAACAAAAAAAGTGGAATTGTATTAACAATTGGAAAAGCTTTCAAATAAAAAATTGATCAACCTACCCTTCCATTTAAAAAAAAGTTGGGGTTGTCTGCAACCCCCCCAGATAATTAAAAAGATAAACAAATCTCTTTGTAATATGCCCTATTGAAAATTAAAATTGACGTGTTTCAGAAATTTTGCGATAAACTTTTATTTATCAAGTTACAGAATTTGTTCCAGTTAGACTTTCCACTCTATGAATATATATATATATATATATATATATATATATATATATATATATTTATAATGATTGCAATGTTTTACATATTTTTTGAGACTTAACTCGAGTGTCAGTGAGGAATATGAACAAAGGAGATAATGTATTTCAGCTGCCATCGCACATATAAATATTGGTACCCCGTGTTGCTCAATGTTGTAGTGCAGATATAAATGTGTTTGTATGACAGCTTTAATAGCAAATATCTTAGTTACCGTTATGCCTGTTATGGTTGATGTAGGAGACTCTCAAGGTATATTTAAAAAATATATGCAGATGTGAAAAATGTGTCTAATTTTAGGTTTAACTTTGTTTGCTATATATTTAGAAGGGGTGGTAAAGAAAAAGTGATCTAAAAAAAGAAACCGCCCATTCTGAAGTTCACTTTATTTTCATCCTAATAGTAAAAATAGATGTACAGAGTGTTCATTTGTATATGAAATTATTTGAAATTGATGGTGCTAATAAAATTGTGTTTTATCATCAGTGCATAGATACAATACGTTTCATCAACGTTAATATCCAGAAAGGAGGAGACTCAAGACAGTAAGCAAATATTTATTTTAATATCGAAAATTTGTGTGTGTCCGTTTTTTGTTTTAGGATATCCCACTGAAACATATTTTTGTTAAACTGGCAAACTCGTAGCAGAGTTTTCTAATATTAAGGATTCTAGAATGGAATGATAAAAACTCGTTTCCACTTCCTCTCCTAGTTGTGGCAATCATTAATTTGTAGTTTGCTTTATGATAAAATAACCTAATTTACAAATATTAGCTTCTGTTCGTATTATGTATGCAGCTGTGCGCTTTTGTATAAATAATAAGTTTTTCCAAAAATTGCTCTGGATTTTTTCAAATATGATCCAAGTATCCAAGTGCTCAAACACTGCTTGCGTATGTGAAGGTGGGTATAACTACGTTATTAAATAAGGTTTTGATTCAACTTACGTCTTCTATATGAGAAAAATTCATAATTTTTAGCACTACTCCCTGTGATAATCTTGCTTTTTGTTCGCGGAATTGGAAATTATTTAAGAAAAGTCAATTAAACGAGAATTTTACTCTCAAATTGGGGTTATTTGCCCATGTTGGCTGGTTTACGGAAAACGTCCATTTTCGTTTTTGAAGGGTTAACCTCCAGTTTAAATTCATGGTGATATGACTCTCAAATTCTTAAATTACGGGACATTTCAACTTGTGATTCGACAAAACGGACAAGATCGTCAACATAAATTAGCATGTTGATGTTCGTTTTCCCGTCTAGTGTAACACCTTTAGTATTATGGTTTATATAGTAAGCGGACTCAGTGAATCACCTTGTAAAACTCCCTTAGTAATTTTGATTTTATCTGAAGTGTTGCCATTTTCTTCGATATAAAGATAAGCTGATTTATATAAAGTTTGGAGAATTCTGAGAATTTTTGTTCAAAGGCTTTTCCAAAATCAACAAACAGAGAGAAGAGTTTTCTTGTGTTTTTATTAAAAATCGTATATAGTACAAAAACGTTATAATCACCATCATTTATATAATAACAATTATAACTAAAACATAGCGGCACCATGTGTATCACATAATCGCTAAATGATAAAATTCAATTACTTTGAAAACATCTTGTTACGACTAACCAAATAGTTTTCAACCATCACATACCAGACGATTCGAAGTAGCTGACACTCTTCGAATTACAGGTTACAGGCTACCTAGCTAACTTACACGAATAAGAACTAAAACTTTTCCGTTATTTCAAGCAAAAAATCTGAATCTGCTTAAGGGTTTTGAAAGGATGGAGGATACAATATTGAAATCTCACTACCCACACGTGTAAGAGCAAAGAACTGAAGAAAAGAGTATTTGGAAACATATCAAAATTAGAGATAGCGAAGACATTTATTGTGAAACTAGCTATTTTAACAATGCTCTACGATCGAGAGAAAGGAAAAGGTGTAATTGCCATCGGCATCAACTACTAAGGTTATTTAGCCCCTATTACTCTGTGTAGGATCTGTTACTGTTATACTGGCCCCACCAACGAACAGCACTGTTAATTAAATCTCAATTAGAAGCCAACAGTGAATGGTTGAGTGACGATTCTGATGCAGATAATAAATGACTCGTGGAATGTTCATATTGATTTAACAGCATATTCTATTCTTGAATTTCGAATTTATTTATACCGAAATAAAATATTGATTGTATAAAACATCTTGACTAGCTTACTGTCAAATTATATTTGAATTGCTCTTGAGTAAATGAATTCCATAAAATGTCTTGTATCCATGTAATGAAGTTTTAAAGTTTTAATTATAATAGTGACCTAGCCAAATCCTTTCGATTGGATCTCAGTCACAGTTATTGCCTTAGTTAGTTATGCTCAACACATACGCTGAAGCTGGTGAAATTTGTGTGTAATTTGTAATATTTCACACGTGTACTATACTGTAAATAAATTTTGAATTAAGTCATGTCAAGCCAACATTTCTTGCATTATGCATTTCATGTTGTCCTGGTTGTCAAACACAATAATAATCACTTCTTGGGTGGTTTAACGTTGAGTGAATTTCGAATGAATAATTTGCACTAGCGTTTTTTGCATTACCGTTTCATTTAATTTTTGATCGATGTTGACAATAATGTTCTTCGTTTCAATTGGCAACTAAATTATTTTTCTTCTCTCAATATTACTCATACCTACGTATTTCGTATTTTTTAAATTGGATATTAGTATTCAGTCAATGTTAATGTTCAACAGTCATTCTTCATTATTTATAGACACAATTTTTATTATGCTGATACTCTATGATTATTTCCTTGTATATCTTCAGGCGCATTCATTATTGATTCACTTAGAATATGTTATAGTATACCTTAGGACCTTGGAACTTGATGTTTGTAGCTCACGAGCGTGTATTTTAACACATTTAACGAACTAATATTTTTATTTTAACCACCAGAAATTGTTGTATATATTTTATTGCAACACAAAAAAATTAAATTGATGAAGCATTTGAATTTATAATAAAAAATTAGTTGATCAAGAGAAACAAAACTTTTGCAACTAAGGATGAAGAAATATTTTCTGATTTCATATTTAGAAGTTCAGATTTAACCAAGTAGAGGTGTGTTAAAGGTAGACGATCGCATTAATATACGTTGGAGGAATGAAATGTGATTACGAAAATCAATAATATTTATTGTTACGCTTGAAAGAAAGCAGATGATGGATACTACAGAAAGTCGTGTGAAATTATCAAAAACGAATTAGCTAACAGAAGTACCAGCTCTGATTGTTCGATAGCATATACCATCTTGAAAAGTACTCTGGAGTACACTCAGGAAGTGTACCAACTTCCAAAACGAATTAGTATTATTAATATCTCATTTTGAATTATGTCATAATAGTTTGGTAATATCTCAATAATATTAAGCATCTGGGATATTCCAATTTCTAAATTGGCGGAAAAGATTGGCTTCCAACTATGTTTTTCAATCTAAAAGATATTGAACACTTGTCAATTTTTTAGAAGGTTTATCACTTTTCAATATATTATGGAATTATTTAGAAACAGTTAGTTTCATTTAAAAAAGTAATTTGAGTAGATTCCACCCAGTAAGGATCGAAATAGTAAATATACATGTTTGATAATTCCAAATTCTACTAAGTAGAAATAAACTTTATACTCAATTCGAAAAGAAATTTTATATCATTTAAAGTTCTCTGAAGACATGCTAGAACGACTCAACACCGATTCCACATAAATGAATTCTGGTACTCGTATAACTAGTGAAGACACATGTGCTCACTCGTTTTACGTTTTACATATAAGCCAGTTAACAAGCTTACAAGCTACGAAATGGTGCCTTCCAACTAAGCCAAATTCTAAAAAAGAACGCCAGGGTCGATCGAAACGATATTATCCGACCGTTATGCGGCATTTGAGAGAGAAAATTTTTCGGAAAAACATCAGATAGATAAGTAGAAAGAAAATTCGTGAATTTTGTACTACGATAACGCATAACCTTTGGCCTACCATTGTGAACGAGTTTCTGGTCAAATACACAACAATCTTCATCAAGCATCCACGGTATTATACCTGATAAGGCATTAGCCTCCGTTTATCTCTTTCCAATACGCAAATTATTATTTCGAGGTATACGTTTTCAGACCATAACATAAAAGAGACTTAGGTAATAGTCGATTCCTGAGGAAAAACGTTGAAAAGTGTTTCGATGGATGAATTAAAAATTGGCGTGATTTATGGACATTGTAGTAGAGACTATTTCAAGTAAGAAGTACACAATGCGCAATACATAGACGTGTATTCGTCGGACCAGTCCATATTCAAATTTTAGGGGTGGTGGGAGTCCAGCGGAGTTGCACGTGGACCCACGCCACGATGCCGTTATCTTGTTTTGTTTATTCTAACTTAACCTCGTTCGCGTGTAGAAGTGTTTCGTTTAATTACTCCTTTCGCTGTGTCTCGTTACTTTTTCAACAAATCTGTTCCTTTCAGAAAAACAACTGCTTTATTAAGTCCTTGTTAAGCTGAGGCAATCATAATTTAATTTTTATTATGACATGTACATGCATTCTTTGGACGTTACAGATGTTTTTCATGATTACGCTGCATAGGCTAGTCGTACAACAATAGGAGTTAAGGAGAAAGTAATTGACAGCCAAGCACGTGAGCTAATTGCCAACGTACTGGAATTTATGAAAAATGAAGCAGCACATGGCGTCACAATTCCGGTGACAAAGTTTAAGGAAATACTGCTAGCTGCTATCAAAATAAGCGACAAAACATAACGCCATGTTGTGAAGGAGAGTGCAGCGATTCAGGCTGGAGAAAAATCAGTACTTTCGTCATCTCCAAAGAAAATAAGCTGCAACAAACCAAAAAGTGGTTTGCGTGAAGGAGAAATAGAGACTATTCGTTCTACAATTCATGATTTTTATATCATTGAAAAGAGGTAACCAACTTTGAAAAGTAAGTTAAGATACAGTTTGCAATATTCAGTAACATTTATGTATTTTCAATTTTGGCAACATAAATAATTCTTTATCACATATGTAATTACTCCATTTTATTTTATTTTGTCGTTCATTATTTTATTAAGCATAACATCTCAACAGTTTTTCAAAATTTTATTTACTTATTCATCATGTATTCTCTTATATCTGTTGGTACGCATGTCAACATAACACAGCATTTCCGGTTCTTTGACATTTTCCTATTTAGGAAATAGATCTTTATAATTTATGTGTATTGGGAGTAAATAATTGAATCTTATATTACTGAGATCACAATTCTTTTCTTTAGTCTAATTTAAATTGTTTTTATATTATGAGATAGCTTTTGTTGATGTCTCAATTTATTATTCTGTCTTTCATTTACTATTAAATCTTGGCCATGTCTAAATTTACGCATAACATCTCAACAGTTTTTCAAAATTTTATTTACTTATTCATCATGTATTCTCTTATATCTGTTGGTACGCATGTCAACATAACACAGCATTTCCGGTTCTTTGACATTTTCCTATTTAGGAAATAGATCTTTATAATTTATGTGTATTGGGAGTAAATAATTGAATCTTATATTACTGAGATCACAATTCTTTTCTTTAGTCTAATTTAAATTGTTTTTATATTATGAGATAGCTTTTGTTGATGTCTCAATTTATTATTCTGTCTTTCATTTACTATTAAATCTTGGCCATGTCTAAATTTACGCATTGGGTTGAGTTAATTGATTTCAGTTTCATTTATATTTTTCTTATGTCTGAGGTTCTGAGGTTACGTATTGCGTTGAGTTAACTTGATTATTTTGGTCTTATTATGATTATAACATGACTTTATATGGTTTCTTATTCACAATTAGTATTATACAAATTTATTAAAATAACTTGATCTTCTAAATTACTTAAAATTGATAAAATTAAACTACAATTGGCAGATATAAAAAGTTACTAGTGTTTTAAATGAAACTCAACGTTTCTAGCTAATTCCACAATATAATGAAAAATATTAAAAATTCTAAAAAATTGACAATTGTTCCGATAACAATTGTCAATTTTTTAGAATTCTTATTATTTTTCATTATATTGTGGAATTAGCTAGAAACGTTGAGTTTCAGTTAAAACACTGATATGAGTAGATTCCACGAAGTAAGGGTCGAGACAGTTAATTTCATAAAATGTTACTCTTATATACAATAATAAATTTGATATTGATTTCTTTATCACCACATTTTCTTTGTCTTAATATTCAGCCAAAGAAGAATTAAAAAGTTGACTCTTCATTCTGTTCAGGCTTTCGAGACTTCATTGACTCTTCATCAGGAACTCTACAATAAATTATTCAATGTCAAAATATAAATAACAAGAATTGAATATCATTACTTACGAAAGTGAGGTTAAATATGTTTGATGTTAATAAAATGTACATAACGGACACAATTCTTACGAAATCTCCACAACGCATGATAAATGCATTATATTGATAAACAAGTACAATGGTTGAAATTAATATTAAAAGGAAAAGATAAAAATAATTCAAAACACAGAATCAAAACTCTGTCAACAAAATTCAGTGATGCCAATATGTAGTAATACATTAAAGAAAGAGAAAAAGGTTTAACAACTGAAATTTATTGTGAAAGATTATAGTCAGTGTTTGTAACATAAGACGGAAGACTAAGAAGGTAAGAGTGAATAATGCTGAGGTTATCAATATCAGTTCTGGCATTCATAGCTTTAGGTTCTTTAAAAATGTGAGACATCTCCAAAAACGAACGATTGGACTCGCGATTAATTCTAAACTCTGTATCAATTTATATTTTTTTATTTGACGTTTCGCTCGCTAATTTGGAGCATTTTAAAAAATTTTATACATTGATGTCAAACCATAAATTATATACAATGTTAACGAGAAACAAATTATTTATATATATATATATATATATATATATATATATATATATATATATATATATAAAACTAGTGAATATTGGGGAATTGCAGCAAGGAAATTGGAAAAGGTATACTCTTAGCGGAAAATGTCCAAGCTTTCGAGGATGTTTGTCCTCATCATCAGGGAGACTAATATGATTGATGAGGACAAACATCCTCGAAAGCTTGGACATTTTCCGCTAAGAGTATACCATTTCCATTTTCTTGCTGCAATTCCCCAATATTCACTAGTTTTACTCCTAACTAGTAAGCAAAGACTATCCTTCTTCTTACTATTGTTACGAAACAGCACACTGGTATAGTCCCTGAATCCGACTGTGTCTAAGCCAGGTATGAAAGTTAAAATTATGGCGAATACGCAGGTTTTTTTATAACTGTTTACGATTGTGACTGTCTTATCTAAACATTGTTTCTGTGACCAGTCTGATCTAGAAAATGTGAGAGGCAATTGTTTTTGTTTGTGTAAGCCGCAATCTAGAATTCTCTAGTAAAAAAGACACTAATATATATGAAGGACCGATCAGCGGATAAGTTTAGTTGATAATTTGACATCGTGAGATAAACAAGTAAATAAGTGAATATAGATTAGTAAACTGTTTATATGAATTAGTTTAAGTGATCATACTGCGTATATAAGTAGTGAATAGTGTAGTGAATAAATAAATTAAGTAAGTAGCCCTACCATGTGTTTAAAGTTTATCCCACCCGTTTATTGTTTAAATAAATAAGAAAAACAATACATTGGTGTCAGGTGTGGGGTAATATAAATTAATATGTACGTGAAAAGGGCCAAGAGATTAAGGGATCTGAAAGTGGCGGAATTTAGAGCAGAATTGGAAGATCGTGAGTTGGAAACGTCCGGTAAGGAATGTGAATTAGTAGAAAGACTTAAAATGGCACTGGAAAATGACGGCTTTGATCCAGAAACAGTTTTATTTAATGACGAGGCTTCCACCTTAACCTCGTCAATTTCTGCTAACATGGACGAGACGATTTCTGCCATGGAAGAGAGCATTTCTGCTAATATTTCTGCTAACATGGACGAGAAGATTTCTGATATGAAGAACGATATTTCTACTATGAAGAATGATATTTCGGCTAACATGGACGAGATGATTTGTGACCTAGAAGAAAAGATTTTAACGAATGTGAAAAGCGATATTTTGGCTATAAAGAACGATATTTCTACTTTGAAGAACGATATATCAGCCGATATTTTATCAATGAAAAACAACATTGCCGCTGACGTTGAAAATGAAATTACGTCTCTAAAATCTGAAATCGAGAATAAAATTACAATGATAGACGAGAAAATCAAGGAGTTGGAGGAAAAGATTGCCGATTCAAGAACGCGAGGCACGCCAGAGGAAGAAAAGAAGACCGAGCAAACGAAACCTTGCAAGCCAGAAACACTACCTAAGTTTGAAGACATTGGCAGTTTTACTCGAGTCAAGGCCCCAACGTTCGATGGAAAGATGTCGTGGATCAATTACGTTTGAAGCAGCCGCTAGAGTGAATAATTGTTCCGATGAGGAGAAAGCAGTGAACCTAACTATAGCGCTTCCGGGAGATGCCTTAGATGCACTTCAGACGATACCGCTTGAAGAAACGGATGACTTCGAGCTGCTGAAGAAGAGGTTGGACATGCGATACGGTCACGAACATTTGGAACAGTTGTACAGATTCCAGCTGAGGAACCGAAGGCGGAAACGTGACGAAACCCTTCAAGAGTATGAAATGGATATTCCCCGACTAGTCCGATTTGCTTATCCATCAGCACCAGAGAACATGATGGAATATTCAGGCATCCAGGCCTTTATTGACGGCTTATGTGACCACGATATGGAGAAGACGCTTCGATTAGCTCATCCTAAAACATTGGTCGATGCATTAACTGCTGCTCTTGAATATGAAGCAGCCACGATGGCTTCAGGATACAACAAAGGTAGGACCATACAGCAAGAAGGTGACGATGTCAGACTTGACCAGAACGTCTACTTGTTGAGAGGTATGGTAGACAAGAAGCCGAAGAAAATCAGGTGCTGTAATTGTGGCGAGCTAGAGCAGGCACGCAGTTCGTGTAAGCGTCCTACGACTCCTGCAAACCAAGAACCTCTTAAATCCAAAGCAGCCACGAAGAGCTCGCGGTACAACAAAGGTAGGACCATGCAGGAAGAATATGACGATGACAAACTTGACCAGATCGTCAACTTGTTGGAAGGTATGGCAGACAAGAAACCGAAGAAGATCAAACGCCGGAAGTGTGGCGAGCTAGACCACGTACGCAGTTCGTCTAAGCGCCCCAAGACTCCTGTAACTCAAAAACTCCAGTTACAGGGGAAATCAGACAGGGGTGAACATCCAACCAAATTTATTAGTAATAATGATAATAAAATCTTAATTGACTGGTATAGGAAACCTATCAATTCTGGGAGATATATAAATTACCATTCATATCATCGACGTAGTACAAAAATTAACTTGAATAAACAGATGAAAATCAGAGTCCTAAAAATTTCCAATACAATATTTCACAATAAAAATCTAAAAATACTCTACAAACTTCTCTATAATAACTCATATGCTTCATATCTTTTGAAACATGTTTTATATAATACTTCTGACAATAGCCATGACATTACTGTTGACATAATATGAAACGAAGAAAATAGTGACATTTTAACTACTTATATCACATCTCCAACTTATATTTCTTTCCCATATATAAAATCTATCACACCTAAAATTTCTGGAGTATTTGAACCACATAATATAAAAATTGCGAATTAACAATGTGTTACAATAAAACCAATTTTCAGTAAGATCAAAGACAAGACTCCTACTAAAAAATTAACTAATATAGTTTATGAGATTCCTTGCAATATCTGTAATAAGAAATACATTGGTCACAGTAAAAGATCGCTAACCAATCGAATCGCCTCTCATAAAAGAGACAGTAGATTATATCCTGATTGATGTGCTTTAGCGGAACACGTGTTCTATGAAGGCCATTCTATGGATTATCAATCTGCCAAAGTTTTAGCAATAGAAAGTAATGATAGAAAACGCCTTTTTTTGGAAACAACATATATTGCAGAACAAAATTATGTAATAAATAAAAAAACAGATTTAAATAACCTTAGTGTTATCTATGCATAACAATCTTTAATTTTATGATAAAAAAATAAAAATTGTAGTAGTTCAAGATCAAATATTTTGTTTATTGTCATATTGTTTTTTGAGTTTTTCATTGATTTATGTTTAAAAGAATTTATTATAAAAATTTACAACTTTTCCAAAATTCGCTATAGATTTTATGTAAGTATTTATTATTTCATTTAATTATTAATAATGATAACATTGACCAATTATTTATAGCCCTTGATAATGAATAAAAATTATTCGGAAGCTCGGGAATGAATATCTGAGAGAATTTACTCTGGAGTATTATTGCCACATCCCCACAAAAATATCCATTACAAATAAGTTGGCAAATATCTTTCTTCAAATTATATATATATATATATATATATATATATATATATATATATATACGACTAAGCAAAAGGTGATGATTATTAGATATACGAGATATACGGACAATATAAGAAAAATAAAACTCTATATTCTCATTTTCAATATTTCGCTATTGTTCAATAGCTTCATCAGGAGACAAGATGTTAAGAGTAAATAAAATAGGATTCACAGAATGTTGAGAAACTCAATGGACTAGTCTAGTTTGAGAAACTTAAGGTGCTTAGATCCCAAAAACCAGAGGATCAGAACAAGTGGGCTCATATCAGGAGAACAAGCAGGCCACTCTATTGAACCCTGTCGTCCAATATACCTAACAGGAGACTGATCATTCAGATACTATCTCACTAGTCCATAATAATGAGGAGGAGCACCATCCTGCAGAAGAGTTATTGGCAAATCACGGAATTCGTCAGCATGATCCAAAAAATGTTATATTTCAATTGATGACTTTGGAAAGGGTTTGGAAATAGTTTTCAAATGAGGTATTACTTGCCAAATGATCACATTTAAAATTATCTATCAATCCCTTTTCAATGATTACGTTATCAAATATCATTGTTAAGGTAGTATCCATTCCTTAGTTCAGTTTACCAAAGATACAAATTTATAATTCTTACACATAAAAAATAAATGGGGAGAGGATCTTTAGATCCGTACTGTATACTTTAAATTAGAAAATAATTGGGGCAGTATCAAAAAATATTCTACTAATGAAATATAATTAATAACGGAAAAACAATTTTGCTACTCTATTATTATAATTATGTCGTTACTGGGGGATAGTTTCAAACTGCATATGAATTCGATAAGTATTTCCTCTTTTTCTCGTGAAAAATAAATATCGATTACACATTATCTCATTTGGCCGCAGTTACTAGTCGTTAATCAAAAGAAAATATTATATAATCACTGGCACCTAATTTAGTCAATAGCAAAATGTTATGAAAGCGATTTGAAGTAGTTGACAATGAGCAGGAAAATGATATTATTTTTATAATAAGTAGAATACTCACGGCACTTCAATCAAAATAGAAATGGAACAATTATTACTACTACCTCATACGTTAATGTCATATTATGCAAATCAAATCCATTTTTCAAATTTAATTTGATAATAAGTTTACAGGAAACAGTAAACAACAATTATGAATCATCAATCAGTCATACGTTCATGACTTTGAGCAAAAAGAGGCATACTCTCATTTACTGGACTAGGTACTTAGCATTTTAACCGCAACCTTTTATTCATATGTAAAACATTACTCATGATGCATATGTACATTTATTACTTATTTTTATTAACATTGTTCCACGTGGAACGTGAAAGCATTTTAAGAAAAAATTATAATGCAGTGGACGAAGGACATTTTAAAGTGATATTAAAACAGACGTTGATTTAACAACAATTATTACGGTTCAATTGGATAAACCTACGTATTATAAAAAAAACCATTGATAATTGTTTACCTATGCCACATGCTTTGGCAGAATATAATTTATTTCAGTGTATCTAAATACTCACTTTGTACTGAATGTTATGTTTGTAACATATCACTAATCTTCTAACCTTGTATATACCAGAAAACAATAATCATATTTTAAGTGCAATATGTGAAAAAACGAGTGTAACAAAATAACGTTTTGACAAATTTTTTTTTGGGATTTGATTATTTAATAGAAATGGATGAGTTTCACGAGACTGTCAAAATTCGAGATTTCTCGTCGTGTCTCGTCTCGATCTCGAGACGAGATCGAGACGAGACTGATATATTTTTTCGAAACAGGATCTAGAATTACACTTCGAGATTTTTCGAGATGGAGAATTTTTTTTCGAAATATGTCGATCTTGAAAAATGTGAATGCTGCAATATCAACAGAAAAATTCATAAAGAAAAATCATTAAATAAATTTATTATTATAACTGTTTAACAAAGTTAAACCTTGAAATGCCTTCAGTAGAATATTTAAATTCCAATTTCTTATGTGACGGTACCGTTAAAATGCGTATTCGATAAGTATCATGTCACATTTATGTAGACGTTTACTTTAAACTTATTAAATATCAATGAATCGAAAGATTTCTGAGTATGGATAATATAAGTAGATTTTTTTAGTAGGGAGATTCAGATGCGTAGTTGTTCTTTCTATGAATTGCATAATGTGACCTAACAAACATAAATATAATGTTGAATCAAATAGTTCGTTGATATAAACAATTGGGTTTAGGTAACACTCTGTACAACACTCGCGTCTTTTTGCAGGATTGAAGAATCGCCATCAAGTAATTCAGTAAATCAAGTAGATACAAGACTGTATTGTAATCATCGTGGTAACAGGTCAAATTAAACTCACAGTTCACAATGTGATTGATCAATTTCTTATAGTTAATGGAAAATTGAATCTGAATATTTGGAGCAAATTAATTCTCCTGTTCCTTCAGTGAAAAATCTACACTTCTTGCTTAGAATTTCTCTTTATGACCATATAACGACAGAAACATTTGAGTAGAAAATATTATATACAAATAGACCTTTACTTACTAACAAGAATATAACGAACTCAAACTATATTATATTCACATGAAAGTGAAGTTGTACTAATGATTAACCAAAAGATAGTACTACTAAATTCATTGTTTACATTCAAAATAAGGGCCATCTCATCTTCTGATGACTGTTTAGTGATGATAGCAATGTAGTTCAATGTTCTTTCTCCCATTGTCAACCCAACGTAAGATTGGGGCATTGAGTTAACTCAACGACCGTTATGATTTAGCAGTCGTCATTAGGTTTTTAAGAGTTTCAAAAACAGTATTAGATTTGCAGCAACCAATCCTTTGCGGATATGGTCAATCATTCTCGACTTTTTTCTGTGCAATGCTGCATTTACTTTAGAATTATTAAATGCTGCATTTACTTTAGAATATTAACAATTCAACCCTTGAGTTTTAAGATGATTCAATTGAATTATTTTTCAATATCGATATTCTTAGGGCCCACCATTCCTCATGTATTGGGTACAAGTACCATAGTTTTTGATTAGGAGTTTTATGTTATCATAGCAGTATGGGTTACTATTTCAAAATTCATCAAAATGAGGATATGTACAACGTTAGGGCGATATATATATTTTGCACTACAACAAAAGTATGGAGTTTACGGTCTTTCGTAATTAAGATATTATGCACACCTTTTAAAAAGATATTCAATGAGCCCATATGTTGTTTAGAAATTAATTTTTATCTGGAGTGTCATTAAGAATGAAACCAATATTCATAGAGATTTGTTGCCAATACCATTTAGCTCATTTAGACTACAAGGTTAGAAAAACAAATAGTTACATAATTGTATCTCATTGCAAATAATGAAAGAGAGATTATTGAAATGAACATGTTAAATAGAGGAAAATAGTCAATATCCTATTCTTATCCCATTATACAGGTTAATGATAATGAGGAAAAACGCAAACCAATTTTCAAAAATGTTAACCCAAGCAGGTAAACGGTTTGCCGGCTTGTTAAGAGGAATAAAAAATGACAAAACTTATATTCGCATTAATCTACATTTACGAAAACAGCAAGGTCAAGATGTTTTTTTCTCTTTTAATTGGTCTTAACTATATGATCATTAATCATACATTCCACACTAGATTAGTACTTAATTCAAAATATTATAATCATTTATAATTTACCTTTATTGGTTTCGTGCTGGATTTATATAATACGACAAATCACTGTATACATACAAAATGATCCCTTGAAAATATAAAAAATAATTGGAACATTTTTTGGCATGCTATTTTAAGTACTTACTAGTTTATCTTGACATGTTTTGGTTGGTAGTTCAAATCTACAATATATTTTATAGTCATCTTAAAATTCTTTCCCTTAAATTAAGTGGAATCACTGACGTAAAGTTAAACAACAGTGCCTCTGGCCGCACAAGTAGAAACTATGCGGGGTATTTCATTAGTAAAATTAGATATACAATAATTGAACTGTTCAAACTTGAAATATTGAGATTAAACCTAAATAACTTAGATAAAATGAGGCTCTTTACAGAATTACATTTGAATTGAATTTATAATTTTTAATGAAACACCCTGTATATATCTGTCAGGCAGGTGTTCCCCAGTGTAGAATATAATTAATTTTTGATAAAGAGGCTCCACTTATTATGTTTATGTTGTATTATTTCTTAAATTATTTGTTTGTTATTTTCACATTTCTTTTGTACATATGCAAGCATAGTATCTACACATTTTAGATGATGATGCAAAATTATGCTACAAAAAATGTTAATAATTTTTTATACAAAATGATGATATATTATTCTTTATATTCTCTGTATTAATATTTTCAATGTTGTATGATTTAAAACATATGCGATTACTCACGAAAAAATATTTCATTATTACATATATATATATATATATATATATATATATATATATAAAATATAACACCATGAATATTGGGGTAACGGCAAGTTAATTAAAGAAAACTCTCCTTACTGTTATTCTCCCAAGCTTTTGGAAAATTTTATTTCCATTATCAAGGATAAGTAAATTGAGATTGTTGTAATTGTTGTTATAAATTGGTAAATATATCGATATTTGAACTGTTCAAAACTTTTTTTAATCATAAGTCATTTTGACAGATTCGTGAATATAAACATTTTCTTTATATGCTAAAATTTTTTGAAAACAAAAGAAGAAAATAGGTTATGTTTGTAATATGGGTTATCAGATATTGGAATATTCTTCTTTTATTATATAAAACTCAACTTCAAATTATTATAGATGTCATCTTAATAATTTCTTCATAGATATTTAAAATTATCATAAAATATTATAACAAATTCATTTGTTAATTTTGTTAATCGTATTAGGTTCTTGAAGTATATTGCTTGTTAATATATATATATATATATATATATATATATATATATATATATATATATATATATATATATATATATTAAACTATGTTTTAAATTATTTAGATAATTTTAATTTATTTATTTTAAATAATTTATATTTATTTGAATTGTTTGGCTAGCTCAGTTTTGTTATAATTTTTATACTATAATTATTATATTATATTCGGGAATATGAGACTCGTTCTACCCTTCGAGTTCTGGCTTTGTTTGATTTATTTTGCTTACGTAAAATAAAAAAAAACACAGTACTTTCAATGATTAAATTTTTGAAAAGAAAACTTTATTTAGATATTTATAAAACAGTTACGCCTATGACATTACCAAAACATAGTCATAAATGATAAAATACACCATCCTATGCGCATGCTCAAATAAATGCGAATGGATGCGAGAGAATCCGAACGTTTCATAGAGACGCTTAGCAACTACGTGAATATTCGATGTACCATGAAATCGTTTATTTTGTAATGATGTTGATGGATATTGCATAAAAGAATTTATGTGTGGAAATTATATACATACAGATGATAAAAATGTTCAGAAGAAATAGGTTACAAATTATACATATAATTGGAAATATTATATCAATGGACTGATATGCATTTTTCTCAACGATTTGAAATAAAGTAAGTACATCCATTATTTTATTACAGGATAGGCCTTTTTAAATAATATTGAAATTTCATCTATTGAATGAACTACATAAAGTCTTTTTTTCTTCTTTAGATAGATCGATCTTATAGACACAAGTATTATTATACACATGGAAATAGTCACTGAATTTATATTAGTTAGTTATTATTATTATTGGCCAATAATATTCAAAGAAACACGGACCTGAAGTCTGGATTCTGGATCTAACTCGTCTGGAAACAGGAATACGCCTTCCGAAGTCCAAACTGCGTAGTTTCTTGAGGATTTTGGATATTCTCACGAAAAAACTGGATACATACACATGTGAGTGTTCTCAATATTATATTTACAAGGAATCTATAGCTTTGATCATTATATTTTGTGATTTTACTTGAAATTTCTTGAAAAATTGTTCATCACCTCCTCGCTACTTCGACGCCAGAAACCAACTACCGACGCTTCACCTCGATCGTCAATTTTTTAATCAACAAATAAACTATTGTTTGTCAGCTCACTAATTTTCAATAAAGTTTTGTTTCTTTTTAATTTATCAAAATTTGTCCTGTCATTTTTGCACCAATCATATTCTTTCTAGAGCTGTCGAACTATATTCACAATTACAACACTCTATGAAAGTTTTTAGAAACATATATGAATGTGAATTTCACTTGAAAATTATCTGTTTTTTCTATAATTCAAACCAATTTAAATACAACAAGTCTTTTACAAATTCATGGTTATGTTTCGATATTACAATGTCTGGTTTTGTTTGTTATTTGTGAAAACCTGAAAATAATATTTACATTTATGAACATAAATTCTTTTATTTGTCATATATATATATATATATATATATATATATATATATATATATATATATATATTGCTTTCGTTATTTGAACTATCCAAATTCTCTAGTTGCAAATATTCACTCATATCCATCACCATTTTATGATTCATTGCCTCCACAAAATTTGATATAAAATTTTGACATATAATTACTTCATGTCATTTTTATTTATCTTCTTTATACTAAATATGAATATGATTTATATTATTCTGTTTAACTACTTCTTATAATAAATTAGATAAATAAAACTTGTTTCTTTTCAGAGAAACAGCTGATTCCTTCCTGACAAACAAACATCCATATTGGGCAGATTTAATGTTCTCTTCTATACTAGTTAAGCGTTTTCGAAATTTAGACAATTATTAAGGTAATTTTTTTAAATTTATTGTTACTCTTTTTAATTATTATAAACAAATGGTTGAATATATTATGACTTTATATGCATTTTTACTTATGATTATGGTTTTTTAATGTGTTTTTAATTACATAGATTCAATCCATTTTAAATACTAAGCAAAATATTCTCAAACACCGGATGTTCTTTAATATATAAGACATATGGTTCAATATATATATATATATATATAAAAACAAAGAGCAAACAACAAGTGTAATCATGGGAAAGCACGCAAAAATAAAGAGGTTACTGAAGAGGAGTGGTAACTGTAAACATGCATGTTTCTAGCTCATTAGCCTTCATCAGTACGGTATAACCAAGTGTGGATGTGAAACTTGGGAGCAACGATGTTGAATGAAACATGGAAGAACACAAAGAACGGAAAATAACAGGACAACCTAACGCACATTTGTACCATCAATTGGAAGATTCCGATTTTGGAACAACAACCAATATCAATACGGAGGCGCATAAAGCCCTCCTGTCTGGAAAAAACCAACTCAAGGTAAAGAAACAAGATCAAAAATGGATCATGCGTGAATTTAACAAAAACAAAGAGCAAACAACAAGTGTAATCATGGGAAAGCACGCAAAAATAAAGATGTTACTGAAGAGGAGTGGTAACCGTAAACATGCATGTTCCTAGCACATTAGCCTTCATCAGTACGGTATAACCAAGTATGGATGTGAAACTTGGGAGCAACGATGTTGAATGAAACATGGAAGAACACAAAGAACGGAAAATAACAGGACAACCAAACGCACATTTGTGCCATCAATTGGAAGATTCCGATTTTGGAACAACAACCAATATCAACACGGAGGCGCATGAAGCCCTCCTGTCTGGAAAAAACCAACTCAAGGTAAAGAAACAGGATCAAAAATGGATCATGCGTGAATTTAACAAAAACAAAGAGCAAACAACAAGTATAATCATGGGAAAGCACGCAAAAATAAAGATGTTACTGAAGAGGAGTGGTAACCGTAAACATGCATGTTCCTAGCACATTAGCCTCCATCAGTACGGTATAACCAAGTATGGATGTGAAACTTGGGAGCAACGATGTTGAATGAAACATGGAAGAACACAAAGAACGGAAAATAACAGGACAACCAAACGCACATTTGTGCCATCAATTGGAAGATTCCGATTTTGGAACAACAACCAATATCAACACGGAGGCGCATAAAGCCCTCCTGTCTGGAAAAAACCAACCCAAGGTAAAGAAACAAGATCAAAAATGGATCATGGCATATATATATATATATATATATATATATATATATATATATATATATCTATATATATATATATATATATATATATATATATATACAGAGTGTTTCCAAAGCAATCTAAAGGATTGCTGCGGGCGACTCAATATTTGATTTTAAGACGAAAAGTTCGTATAAACATGTGTGATAAGTCTTGTCGTTAATGAGTTACAGAGAGTTGAATTGAATAATATCAGATATACTTAATTTATTTGATGTATGCATTAATCAGAATTATTTCACTTTTGACAATAAGATATATATTCAAAATGAAGGTTTACCAATGGGAAGCTCTATATCACCTATTTTAGCAAACATTTTTATGGACAATTTAGAAAGAAAGATCTTTGAAAGTAATATTTCGAAAAATGTTTTATTTTGGTATAGATATGTAGATGACATATTAAATATATTTTTCAACCACATTAATAATTCACACCCAAAAATTAAACTTACATTAGAAATTGAAGAAAATAGCTCAATCAATTTTTTTGATTTAAAAATTCGAAGAGTTAATAATGTAATTGATTATTCAATTTACCGTAAACCAACACGCATTGATGTGACAATTCCATATAGTTCCAGTCCCCCTATGTCACATAAACTAGCGGCATATAATTCAATGATACATAGAGCTTTTTCAGTTCCTATGAACAAATGTAATTTTCATAGAGAGATTAATACAATTAGACAAATAGCAACATCCAACGATTATCCATTACATATGATAAATAAGCTAATTAATAGAAAAGAGGAAAAAATGGCATTACAACTAATATTTCCTCAACAAACTGATGAAATAAAAACGCACGAAACCATCACATATGCAGGAAATATTTCTAATAATATTTCCAAGATAATATCTCCAGCAACGAATACAACGATTTATTTTAAAACAGAAAGTAACGTTAGTACAAAATTGTTAAATGTAAAAACAAAAATACCACCATTAAAGACATCAGGTATATATAAACTCAAATGTCCAGAATGTAAAGCTGTCTATTTGTGTCAGACCCTTAGAAATTTTGAAATCCGATACAGTGAACACTTAAGAGCATACAGATTAAAACAACCAGAGAAATCCCACTACGCAAAACATGTACTTGATACCAATCAATCATTGACACCTAACACAAAACTAGAAGTGCTGCATTTTGTCAAAAGAAACAAGAACTGGATTTCCTTGAAGAATTGGAAATTAGAAGACATTTAAGAAACCCACAATATGAAGTTGTCAATGAACAGATAAATCTAGGGAGTTACCCACTAATAAACTGTCTTCCTAAGTGATAATTGTAAGGAACAGCAGATATAGTTTTCTTGGTTTTGTATATCATTGCACAGTTATAATGATCTTAATTGGAAAAATGATATCCAGGATATCACCATAGGTCTAATAATATCTAAGCTTCAATATTTGTAATATCACGTATTCTTCTTTTTTCTATCAACATATATTAAGTCAATCACAAGTTAGATCACTTCTTGGTCTAGACAAAAATAACTACTAAACATTAGGTAGGCATCAAATGAAATGTAACTTCTGTCATGCTGATGATGATATTGATTTATCGAAATAATTGGCAATTTTTTAAAATTTTCAACAAGTTTCATTATATTGTGGAATTAACTAGAAACAGTGAGTTTCATTTAAAACACTATTATTCTAAAGTAATGTCTAAATTTGAATAGCAATTATATAATATGTATTCTACTGAATTGTTTGGATATCCATTCACTAAAAATAATTGATGATAAATTTCCAAGTTATTTTCATGGAATCATTGTCTAAGACAATGGTGGAATACAGGGTCTGATATCTTAGTTATTCTGTTTTTTATTTGTTTGATTAAATGGAACATAATACGTGTAATATGGTTTTCATACAATGTGCAAACAAAAATATCGAACCGTCACCCACTGTTTCACCTAGAAAATCTCATGGAATTTTGCAACTAAATTTCTTCTTTCTGATAGAGCTGACGGTAGTCATCATTGTCATGCTGATATATTTGAAACAATTTTTCTTTAAATGATCAAAAACTGTCTGCTTATTGCTTGCACTATTTGGGAATCATTTATCTGCCATGTTTTTTAATTCTTCTTTTGTATTGCAGATTATTAGGTACATCTCCACGAGCTATTTGCACCGACTATCCAGGATTTATGCTTCGTCAATCAATTTTGTTGGTGTGTATCTAATTGTATGTACAGCTCTCAAAAGTGTAAAATTATGCTTTTCATATTACATCAAATGGTACACCGGAATTGAAGTTTCTCTAGATATTAGAATTCAAGTATATATTTGTTCCCCATTTTGAGTAGTTGTAATTAACAGGAAATCGAGTGGTTTCAATAAAAATTGAAGATGCACATTTTGCTGATTTTTATCACCTTTGTAATACCCTACACGAGAAATCAATTGTTTCCGATCTTCGTCTTAATCCATATGTTTATAAAGATTTCAAAGTAGTATAGTTATGAATAGATTTTTGGTACTTGATATGTCTAAGAGATCGCAAATAATACACTTCGAAGTGAAGTTCTACTTTTCACAGAGAAATTAGGTATTAATGGAAAAATTGTGCAATAGATTATAAATAAAATGATGAAGTTAATAAAAGGAATAACCCAATGAGGAAGAAAATTTTCGAAACATAATTTAATGAACAAAACGGGTTACAGACAGTTTCTCCCGTCTAATCCGTTCAGGAATAAAAATTAAAAGATTCTACCTGGTTTTTACCTACATTGACCGTATCATCGTAGAATAAAATTGTAGTATGTGTAAAGAATACAAAATTTATGATCGTTCAACGACATGAGAGACCATCGGCGTAACTTATGAGGTTCAAACCATCAAACCTTAAACTTGAAGATGGACGAGACATGTTTAATTCAGTAGAATGGGACGATAGATGGTACTCAAGCAGATTGCAATTCCGCTAAACTACTCGGTCTGCGATTCTTGCAATTGAACCACCAAGTTTGTGTATTACTTAAAACAATATCATTCATTTATGTCTTTATATATTCTTGATGATACCACGAAATTATTTTTGGGAAAACTTTATCGAGGTCACGTTGTGTGCAGACAAAAAATATGTGCGGGAATGGTATTTAAATTCTAGTTTCGTAAAGGATGTCAGTTTCTTCAAGAAATTTGGTTAGAAGTCCAAAGTTATGAATTACATTCAGAAGTTGAAAATCAGATCCACAGAACAGAATATTTAACATCATCCTTTCTATTAAAATATACGACGTGATTTATTACTTGTTTTGGCAGCCTAATTATAAGTGTACGGGTACAGTTTGTTTTATGATTTATTGAAACAGTTACATATTCAGAAAACGGACAATGAGGTGAATTATGTCATGAAGAATAAATTGGAGAAAACTTAAAATTTATTTTTACAGTACACCGACGTACGAGTTTATTGATAGATTTTCAGAATATTATATATATAGATATATATATATATATATATATATATATATATATATATATATATATATATATATATATATATATATATATATATATATATATATATATACAGGGTGTCCCGGGACTAATGGGAAAAAAGTCAGAAGCCTATAATCTGAGCCAAAATAATGTTAGTACTTCATATAAACTCTTTCTATGCAGGCCCTCGTTTCCGAGTTATAGGCCTCCAAAGTTTTAATTTTGAATTTGGTTTTTATTTTTATTTTTTGGACTAGTCATTTGATCTTCATGAAATTTACAGCAAAGCCATAATGTACGTGTATGTTTATTTTGGGAAGGTAAATAGATTTACAGTAGTGCCTTGAAACCAGGGACGGACTACCCGCAATGGTTAGTGATCCAAAAATTTTGCAGGGATGGCACACCCTATATGAAATTATCGAAATTGACTTCCCCACACATTAAGATAATGAAAAGGTACTCTTGTTGGAATTCGATAAAATAAGCCGTTTGGCTAATATTTACAGTTTTATTAATGCACTACGTACCAATTTACCTAACTAACTTATTAATATGATGTCCAAGATTTACACCTACAGTACTACAACAAAATAATTTAACGATAGCAGAAGATAAAAAACATTAACGACTTATTAATGCGAAAGTTAGTAAAAACTTTTTAAAAGTGTTTTTACCGTTTATCATGTAACCATAGGATTAGTTGTGAAACGTTGTGTAGAATAGTTCGTAGTCAATCATTCATAAGTCCTTAATTTAACAGTTACAATGGTAGAATTCACTTTTATTGAGTGCATGCATTTATTTATTTTATTGAGTGATATGCATTTATTATATGGACTGGCTTCTCGAAACTATTTAGAGGCCAGAAGGCTTTATGCAGAGTATTTTGCAAACAGAGCATCGCCAGCCAGACGAATGTTTGAGCGTATTGATCTCAGCTTACGAAAAACAGGTATGAATAAGAAAATGTAATTTTCCATGTATACCAAACAAAATTCTAAATTTTAGGAAGTTTTTTGCCAAAAATGTGGAAAAGGTCCAGTACGGAGCGTTCATACTGTGGCAGTTCAACAAGACTTGTTAAATGCAGTTGATAATGAACCATCAACGAGTTTACGAAAATTATCAAGAGAACATAACGTCTCGAAATCAGTTGTTCATCGCGTCGTAAAAGAACACTTTTTCACATGAAAAAAGTACACAGTATGACAGTGGCTGATTATCCTGCAGGACTTGAGTATAGCCCGTGGTGTCTGCGACAACAACAAGCAGACAATACATTTATTAGTAACGTTCTCTTTACGGACGAATCTGGTTTCACCAGAGATGGAGTCATTAATTCTCATAATATGCATTTATGGGATCATGTGAATCCACATGGCATTATCCAAACTAGGAACCCGCATAGATTCATGGTTAATGTCTGGGCAGAAATAGTTGGCAATCATATGATAGGGCCATACTTTATTGACGGTACTTTGACCGGTCAGAGATATTTGGAGTTTTTGCAAAATGGGTTATGGAACTTGTTTGATGATGTGCCTCTACAAACTCGTAGGAATTTATGGTTCATGCATGATAAGGCCACTCCTCATTTCAGTTTATATGTACGACAGCATTTACACACAAGGTTTCCTAATAGGTGGATTGGTCATGGAGGCCCTTTTCAATAGCCACCGCGATCAGGAGACGTTAATCCTATGCATTTCTTTCTCTGGGGTTATCTCAAAAGTAAGGTATACGCATCACCTGTGTAAACAAGGCAAGATTTAATAGACAGAATTATGTTACACTGCAATGTTATTAGAAGTAATATGGGATTGCTCTTTTAAGTGCAAAGAAACAACCTTCGTAGACTAAGAATGTGCGTGGGAGTGGGAGGAGCTCATATTGAACATTTATTAGAATAACGTTAGTTTCTGTTGTTGTTTAGAAATTAGTTCGTAATTTTAATTAAAAGCAACTAATTACGTTGTTACCGTACCTATTTAATTCCCATTAAATAAGTTCTTAATGTTTTTATCATCTGCTATCATCAAATTATTTTTTTGTAGTACTGTAGGTAAATCTTGGACATCGTATTAATAAGTTAGTTAGGTAAATTGGTGGTTAGTGCATTAATGAAACTGTAAATATTAGCCAAACGGCTCATTTTATTGAATTCCAATAAAAGTACCTTTTCGTTATCGAAATGTGTGGGGAAGTCAATTTCGATAATTTCGGGTAGCTCGTCCCTGGCTTCAAGACACAACTGTAAATCTGTTTAACTTTCCAAAATAAACGTACACGTACATTAAAGCTTTGCCGTAAATTTTATAAAGATCAAATAACTAGTACAAAAAATAAAAATTAAAACCCAATTCAAAATTAAAACTTTGGAGGCCTATAACTCGAAAACGAGGGCATGCATAGAAAAAGTTTATATGAAGTAATAACGTTATTTTGGCTCAGATTATACGCTCCTGACTTTTCCCATTAGTCCCGGGACACCCTGTATATATATATATATATATATATATATATATATATAAATAAATTTTTCTCATTTTTCTTGAGCATCAAGTTTTATATTTTTATTTAACATTTCGCTCCTTAGTTCAAAGCATTTTCAAAAATTTTTACATTGATGTTATTAAAACAATAAATTGAAATCGATTGAAATTAAATGTACACACAGAGACGACAAAAACTGGTAACTAATAAAATAATTTCAAATATAATAAATTCGAAAGTACCTGCCTTAGACACAACGCTTTAGAATATACAAGGGACATTCAAGAAGTTGATGTTATTATTATAATAAATTATAATATATCTTAGATTTTTGATATCTTGTTTATCGTTTACTGCATTGTTCTCTTTTTTCATATGTATCATTTCTTTTATTGTTAGTTTTCTGTATTTGGAATCTTGGTTTATTATTTTAGTATTATTAAAGACAAATTTATGTTTTTCATTTTTCTCATGTTTGTGTAGCGCAGTTGAGGCGTTTTTTGTATATTTATGGCCATTAAGTCAATTTTCAAGATGTTGGGTTGTCATACCCATATATTTTTGGGACAGTCTAAACATGGTGTAGAACAGATGACGTTAGATTTTTTTGAAGCATTTATTTGACTTTTTAATTTGGAGAACAATGGTGATAGAGTATTTTCTGCCCTATGACAAACTTTTGTGTTATGTTTAGATAATATATAATTGGGTTTTTCTGATAGTTGATATGTGTATGGCATTGCGATGTATGTAAACTTAAGATAAAACTAGAGAAAATAAAATTACAGCAAATCATTTTATTAACGAAACATCATCAGGTCGCTACTTGAATTACCACTCCCACCATCCTAATTCTCAAAAAAAAACAGTGTAATCATAGGATAAGTAGATAGAGCCATCACACTTGCATCACCCGAATATCGTCCAGAAATTTTATATCAAACAAAAACAATATTACAAAACAATCACTATCCTTCCAAAACATATTGACAGAATTATTAAACAACACACACATAAATTTTACAATAGTCAAATCCAATTAACACAAACCAATACACTAGCCCAGCTTACATACTTCGCAATGCCATACACAAATCAACTCTCAGAAAAACTTAACTATATATTATCTAAACAAAACATAAAAGTTTGTCATATGGCACAAAATACTCTATCACCATTGTTCTCCAAATTAAAAAGTCAAATGAATGCTTCAAAAAAATCTAACGTCTCATATTCTATACCATGTTAAGACTGCCCCAAAAAATATATAGGTATGACAACCCAACATCTTGAAAATAGACTCAATAGCCATAAATATACAAAAAACGCCTCCACTGCGCTTCATAAACATGAGAAAAATGAAAAACATTAATTTGACTTTAATAATACTAAAATAATGAACCAAGATTACAATTACAAAAAACTAACAATAGAAGAAATGATACGTATAAAAAAAGAGAACAATGCAGTATACGATAAACAAGATATCAAAATCTAAGCCAGATATATTATAATTTATTATAATAATAACATCAACTTCTTGAATGTCCCTTGTATATTGTAAAGCGTTATTTCTAAGGCAGGTACTTTCGATTTTATTATTTTTTGAATTATTTCATTATTTACTAGTTTTTGTCGACTCTGTGTGTACATTTAATTTTAATCGTTCAATCGTTTTCAATTTATTGTTTTAACAACATCAATGTAAAATTTTTTGAAAATGCTCCGAACTAAAGAGCGAAACGTTAAATAAAAATATAAATTGATACAGAATTTACGATTAACCTGATGCCCAAGAGAAATGAAAAAAATTTATATACAAGGTTAAAGAGAAACAAATAATAAAAATTTCATACAATACGAGGTGTGTCTCTATGAAAAATGATTTCTATTTTCTACTGCACCTAGTTTTAGTCGAATTTTCAATAATTGCGACATATGAGCCTAATCGTTCTCCGATGACAAAAACAACTACATTCCTGGCTAATACGACGCAGAATATTAATTTACATCCCCTTCAAAGAACGTGACGTCGATCGACCTTTTTGTACGGACATCTGTGGTGATCGCAACCGATAGGAGAAGGACATAGTACACTGATTGGTTTCGACCTTCTTGGGTCTCTTCAAGAGTGCCGTAATGCCTTCTAGTCCAGAGTCTCTAAACCGAACTGGAAATTCCGTCCTCCGACAATCTCTATTTTATTCATTTTATTTCATACGACTAATACAGTCGAATAATTATCTGAGGTGGTGGTTTGTAACTGAAAGACACCAGTGATGTTGTTGATGGTCGTGTCGGATTCTTACCGACTGAAAACCTCTCCTCATTTCCTCTGACACACCACATTGGAACCGCTCTCGCATTACTTCGATGTGGTGGCAGTTCTGCTGTTCAGCTCACAGAGTACATCTCTTTTTCCTTGTTCTTACTACTTTATATGAACTTTCCCATGCATTTTCAACGATAACTAAGTGTCTCGAAAAATTTTCAATGGTAAACAAGTTATTTCTCTCTTCTTGGTACCTTGCTCTGATCTCTTCCCATCTGGGATAAAGGAACAACGTGTGATCTACGTCGTCCACGTTCTTACAGTACTGACAGCGATAAGTGTCCGATTCCTTCCTCTTGTGAAGGAATGACTTAAAGCAACCGTGCCATGAGATTGCTTGCGTCAGATAGTAATCGACTTCGCCACAGAATCCATTTATCCACTCTTCGATACCTGGAATTATGTTGTAAGTCCATCGTCCCTTCGTACTAGTTTTCCAGCGCTCTTGTCAACATATATTTAAGGATGTACGTGCAACGTTTCGGTCCACTCCCTCGTAAATCGCCTTTCTTTCTTCAATCAAGAGGTCAATGGGGGGGGATACCAGCTATCACTCCCAATGCCTCAGCAGATATTGTCCTATACGCACTAGCCACTCTGATCGACATCAGCCTCTGTATGCTAACTAGTCGTTTATTATACGTAACCGCGCCCCACACTGGGGCGGCATAGAGGATCTGAGATTGAGCCACAGAAGCTAAGATTCACCATTTTGAAGCTTTTGGGCCTCCCACATTGGGCATAAGACTGGACAAGGCAGATACTGTTTTCTCAATACTTGCTCAATACTTGCTCAGTCATACGATGTATATGTTCTGAGAATGAAAGCTTTGGATCCAACTATACACCTAGATCTTTCACTGACCCCTTTGGAGTGATTTTATTTCCATGAATGTTGAAAGATACAGGACTCACTCGAGTTCTTCTAGTAAGCAGCACAGCTTCTGTTTTCTCTGGTGCTAGACTTAGAGAGTTATTCTCCATCCAATTTGACACCATCAGTATTCCCAGATTTGCTTTTTCCATAAGGCATTTCTCTTGTTTATCCACAACCACCATTGCTATGTCATCAGCGAAGCCTATTAGAGTGACGTCTTTTGGCAAGTCCATCGTAAGCAGATCATCGTATAGTATATTCCAAAGTATAGGGCCAAGATTCGAACCCTGCGGAACGCCGCTATTTATTTCTTTATTTTTCTCAATGCCGTCATATCCGATTATGATTTCTCGTTCAGAGAGGTATGATGCTATCAACGTAAGTAGGTCTTCATTAATTTCTCTATTTCTTAGCTTATTTAAGATTATCAGCCAGGCAACACTATTAAAGGCATTCCTTACGTCTAAAGTTATCACAGAGCATATTTTTCTATTTTGTGGAGGGAAATCCCAAGCCTGTTTTGCAATTCTTATGACGTCTATGATAGCATCTACTTTTTGCCTTTTTTCCCTGAGCCGTACTGTCTTTTAGCAAGGCCGCCTGTACGTTCCAGTTCCTTCTTAAGTTTAGCCAAAATTATGTCTTCAAATACTTCCCCTTCCACATCTAAGAGACATACGGGTCGATATGAAGAAGGGTCATCTGGTGCTTTTTTACCTTTGTCAAGCAGTACCTCCTCCATTCTTTCGGAAAGTATTTTGTATCGCCAAGTGAGTTGTAAAATATTAGAACAAAGTCCGTCTTGCTGTCAATCAGGTATTTCAGAATTTCTGTGGGGATATTTCCTGGACCTGGTGCCTTGTTTGTTTTTAGCTTCTGATTTGCTATTTTCAATTCTTTCACAGTAAAATCTAGAAAGTAAGGGGTTTTTCTACATTCGAAATGCACCTCCTCATGTATCGGAAAGAGGTGCCATACCACTTTATGTATAGTATCTGCCGATAGTTGGGGTTTTGGAGGGTAGCCAATGATCATAGCTATTTTATAGCCATTGCCCCATATATCGAAGTTTATACCTGCACAGATATTGTTCCAGCAGACCTGCTTGGCTTGTCTTATAGCATTCATCAACTGTTTTTCGAATTCTTTGTATTCATCTTGTAATTGTTGTTTTACGTCTGGTTAATATCTTCTGTTATTTCTTGTGCAGATTCTTCTTTTTCTTGTGCATTCCTTTCTGAGGTCTGCGATTTCCTGCGACCATCAATATAGAGGATTACCTCTTGGGTGGCTCTTTCCTTTTGGCATCGAGGCATTGCATATGTTCGCGAGAATTTCATAAAAACTTTTTGGATCTGGTGTAGGTGCATTTACTGAAATATTAGAAACTATTTGGCTTAGGCTTGCAGTATCTAGCTTCCTCAGATTCCACCCACTGTCGACTACTTTCTCACTTAGTTTGTCCGATTTTGTGTTCTCATGTACCTCAAACAAAATGTAGTTATGATCGCTAAGGGTCTCTCTGTCCCTCATACCAGTTTTTTATTACAATATCATTGGTTGATAGCGTTATGTCGATAATTGACGAACTTTGGTTTCTCTGGAATGTAGGTCTATCTCCATGGTTTTGACAGACAAGTTCGTTTTCTGCCATCCATTCCATTAGGGCTTCTTCCCTTTTATCTGTATTCCTCATTCCCCATTGGGCAGATTTTCCATTGAAGTCTCCTACTATAATACTTTTTTCTTTATGCCTTGTAAGATGAATTCCTATTCCTGTTAAGGTTCTCTCAAGGTCGTCTGTTTCCTTATTTGGGGAGGCGTAACAACTGTAAAGGCAATTGTTACAAATTATGTAAATCCATGGCCATGTCCCTGACGTTTAACTGCTATATTTCCATCCAGAACTTTTATTGCTGTATCAATTTATTCATCAAACATCCAGTCCTTCCTGTCCTTTATGGCATTTTTGTTTAGCTCACTAATCAAGAGTGTGCACACATTTTCTTCTGTTGCAGTAGCAATTGCCATGTCTTGTGCTCTAAGACTTCTATTTTTGTTTATTTGCATTATTTTGGTTTTCATTTTGGCTTATTTTATGTTTAGTTTTCTTTAAAGTTGGGATTTTTCTTAGAAACGGCTTCTTTGAACTCAGAATAACCACGACTTGCCGTTTGATGGCCTTTTACTTTTCCGCCAACCTATCTAATATGCGAGAAAAATATTGGTTTACATACAAAAAAGTTGGAAATTTGAAATTATTTTTTGAGTTATTTTCACGTTATCCATCAACAACAACACGAAAAAACAGTTTTTAGAAAAAAAATCCTGTGTGTATGTCGTCGTCGTCGTCGTCGTCGTCGTCGTCGCCGTCGTTGTCGTCGCCGTCGTCGTTGTCGTCGGCCACTTTTACTTGCAAGTCTTGTTAGCACGATACAGCCTCCGGAGTTTAATGAGTCACCAATTTTATGATGGAATATTGTTAAGGACATTTCACAGATGAACCCTATTGATTTTCAGCTCACCAGAGCCAGTACAACGGGTGCTATGGTACTTGAAGTACGACATTTTGTCGTTTTTCGAGAAATTTCAGTTTGTTAGCACGATACAGCCTCCGGAGTTCAACAAGTCACCAATTTTATGATTGAATATTATTCAGGGCATCTCACTGATGAACCCTATTGGTTTTCAGCTCACCAGAGCCAATACAACCGGTGCTACAGTACTTTAAGTACGATATTTTTGTCATTTTTAGAGAAGTTTCAGTTTGTTAGCACGATACAGCCTCCGGAGTATATACGAGTGATGAATTTTATGATTGAATATTATTCAGAGCGTCTTAAAGATGAACCCTATTGATATTGAGCTCACTAAAGCCAGTACAACGGGTGCTGTGGTACTTGAAGTACCAAATTTTTGTCATTTTTGGAGAATTTTCAGTTTGTTAGCACGATACAGCCTCCAGAGAGTATACGATTGATCAACTTTATGAATAAGTATTGTTCAAGGTGTCTCACAGATGTACCTTATTTATTTTCAGTTGACTAGAGCGAGTACAGCGGGTCCTATAAAACTAGATATACTAAATTTTTGGTTATTTTTGGAGAAATTTCGGTTTGTTAGCACGATACATCCATCGAAGTGTATACAAGTAATAATTTTATGATAGAATATTGTTCAGGGCCACAGATGCGGAAAAGTTAGTTTTAATCTTTAAAACCGTTTATTTTTTGCAATTCAAGCAGAAGGGTGTTATATCGCAAATAGCTGCTTTGTGCCCGTCTTCGCCGCATCTCATGCATAAATTCTCCCTGTTGGGTCCTTTGCACTCTTCTTTACTGTGTCCGTACTCACAACATCTGTAGCATCTGTCATCTTTTTGTCTCTCAAGGATCCGACGGTCTACCCAACCGATCCTTAGAGATTTCAGTTCCAGAAGTTTATTTGCATCTTCTTCGCGTGTAATTATAGTCACGTTTTGTTCATTCCTTTAGGAGGGCCGTAAGGCTCGCATATCAAGTCGGTTTTGATTGATATTCACTACTTTCGAAATTGCTTCCCTTATGTCCTGTACAGTTGTGAACTCGTCCATCACTTTAATATGAATCACCTTCTTAGAAACTAACACCGACACCATAGCATTGGGTATTTTGTCATTTATCTCCTTCTTCAATATCTCCGTTTTTCCTGTTCCATTGCAAATTTTTACCATTAGGTCACCTTTTTTGGTTTTATGTACTTCCTTCACGTCTACTCCTATTGATGTAGGGTTAATTGTCTCTTTAACTGTTTTCAGTAGTTCGGCATATGTTTCACCATCCCTTATGATCAAAACATCATCTCTCGGACTTTTTGGATTGATTACACTATTTGCGTGTGTCAATTTACCGCTTAATGTAGTTTTATTTATTATAGGATTATAAACTACGATCTCAATGGATGTATCGGAAAAGACAAATTCTGTCATTCTGTGAAATATTATCCCTCATAATTCCATTAATAAACGGTAGGCCAACTTGGTCCTGTTGCTCTTTAGAGCGAACATCTTCATTACTTTGAGAGATTCAAATATATCCCTATCTTGAGGTTCACGTCGGGTTTCATTATCATTTATGATAGGATAAAATATTGCTCTAGTGACGGTGGAGAAATTTTTCTTATCGTCGGGAAATTCCAGAGAATGCCTCATATAGGCTACATCCCCTATAGGTTCCTTTAGACCGTTGAGTCCCTCTATACCTCCATATTTACTGACAGCGGTCCTTACATGGTTGTTAACTCCAGCAATACCTTTGGAGCAGGGCAACACCAATACATACTGAGGTGGAGATTCCCATATATTGCCAGGCCTCACAGGTATCCTTGAAAAGGTATTATCTGCCCAGACGTTCTCTGGTACAGATGGGAAGTCATCGTACGTCCCATCGCCACGAAGTGATTTTCGTTTTTCAAATGGTATTTGTGCTTTCCTGCATAGCTCACACTGCGTGCTGTTTCCAGAATTTCCCTCTTCTTGTTCGTCATGAATGTTCCTTATCGCCTCTCGAAGTGATTTATTTTCTTAATGTAATTTTTTTAACTCATCTTCATTTGTGTATCTTTCACTAGATCTCATCCACTCTTGGAATAATTTGCCTTGCATTTTTTCAGCTTGGAATGTTAGTTTATATACAGCCTCTTTTATGTCCTTCTTGGTTGTACAATTTCTGAATAACTGCTTTTGTCCCATCTATTTATTACTTTTCCGCCTTACCTTTCTATATGCGAGAAAAGTATTGGTTTATCCCAAAAAAGATGGAATTTTGAAATTTTAATTTGATTCACTTTTACGTTTTCCATCAACAACAACACGAAAAAACTGTTTTTAGAAAAAAATCCTGTGTGTATGTCGTCGTCGTTGTCGTCGGCCACTTTTCCTTACATGTCTTGTTAACACGATACAGCCTCGTGAGTGCAATAAGTCAGCAATTTTATGATTGAATATTGTTAAGGACATGTCACAGATGATCCCTATTGATTTTCTGTTCACTAGAGCCAGTACAACGGGTGCTATGGTACTTGAAGTACGACATTTTGTAATTTTTTGAGAAATTTCAGTTTGTTAGCAGGATACAGCCTCCGGAGTTCAACAAGTCACCAATTTTATGATTGAATATTATTCAGGGCATCTCAGTGATGAACCCTATTGATTTTCAGCTCACCAGAGCCAATACAACAGGTGCTACAGTATTTTATGTACGATATTTTTGTCATTTTTGGAGAAGTTTCAGTTTGTTAGCATGATACAGCCCCCCGAGTATATACAAGTGTCCAATTTTATAGTTGGATAATATTCAGAGGGTCTCAAAGATGAACCCTATTGATATTCAACTCAGTAAAGCCAGGACAACTCAGTAAACACACGACACTCGAACCTTATTGTGACAGAGTGGTGATCTGTAGGATAAATTCTGATTGATTGGCCATCCAATGAGAAACTACTATTTATTTATTCCAATTGGAGTTTCACAAATATCTCTCATTATTTTATTAATATATTCATGCAAATGCCATTTAATAAAAGTAGTAAAGTTTGTGATTGCATCAAATAGGTATATTTTGGAAACACGAAGTTTTAATCAAAATGAATGCTAATTTGTGTAAGTGTTTTAAATGAAACACTTACACAAATGAAAAATCATTCTGACGATGATATTCAGTTATCGAAACAATTGTCAATTTTTTAGAATTTTTAATATTTTTCATTATATTGTGGAATTAACTAGAAACGTTGAGTTTCATTTAAAACACTAATATGAGTAGATTCCACGAAGTAAGGGTCGAGACAGTTGATTTCACTAATTTGTGTAATTTCAAGTCACTTCGTGATACGAATTGCCTAAAATTCGTAAACATAACAATATCGATGAGGTCGGTTTTCACAATGCATCTATTTGTTTGGCGTCAATCTTACTAAAATTTTATTAGAACCAATACTCCGAAGCATACACCCCAATAGTCAGTTGAAAACACAGTTTTGATTTTAGTAATTTGTAAACAATTTTCTTTGAAAGTGGTGAACTTCTCCCTCACAACAAAATGTATGAAAAATGATTATGATACATTCCATAAGGGTTTCTTATTTTAAAGCAATATTGGAAATTAAAAAATTATTGGTATGTTGAGTAATAATCTGAAAATTGAAAATGTAAATTTTGTATAATTTATGTTTTTTGAATTATGAAATTATTATGGTGATAATATTTATAAAAATTATTCTTGAAGAAAAATATATATCGAAATGTGTACTGATGCAATCTTAATAATTGACTTGAACAGAAAAATTGAGAAGTTATATATTATTGACCATCTGCAATCGTGACGGAGTTATTAAACGATTGAGTGAGAATTGAGAAAAGCACGTATTTTAAAAACATCAACTCACGTTTACAAATAAGAAGTAATATCACAATTATTTACATTAGGATATGGTAAAAATGTTTTATCTTTGTTTAAATAACATGAATAATTTGATGAACCCCCATAAAATTTTATTAATAAAATATATTCAATAACCACTAACGCCATAAATGGTCGCAATACTCTTATTCCAATATAAATAATTATTCAGTTGTATATGTTGTTTACAAAATACAAGTTATAAGTGGAAACAACCTGTCAAATTAGGAAGTATTCAAATACAATAGATTCATATATATATATATATATATATATATATATATATATATATACAATTACTTTTTACACACGGAAAAAGGTTTTTTAAAAATTATTTATTTAACAAAAGTTACAAGTTTCAAGATTCGAAGTAAATTCTAGACTGACTATAAAACTAAACAATTCAAAAAAGTAAAAAATACAATGTAAGCAAAAATAAGGTTCAACAATCTATAAAACAACAGATTATTACACAATATACTGATTAAGCAATTTATTTAATATGTACTAAGTAATTTAAGGTATATAACACCTCCCCGATTAGATCGACGCACCCCCTGGAAGTTGAATTTTCTTTTCTTGTAATTCCATTGGAGTTTCTCCTGATTTTCTTCTTTTCTGAATTTTCTTCAAGAGTAGCCAAATAATTATCAATACTCCGCTAGAATATAGAAATATAGTCCATATGCTAGGAATATGGAGATTTAATTGTTCTTCCTGAATTGGTGTCAATCCTTGCGAAGATATTTCTTTTAATTTTAATTTTTTCAAATTTATTTCCAAAGGATGCATTTAAATTTTATTAAAATGTGTCTGAAGTTTATTCAGTACCAGTGGTTGACCAAAAGTTCTATCTTGAAATATTAATTCTTGATTTTTGAAAGTTATTTTACATGGCGAATTTTTGATTAGGAAAATTCCTTTTAAAATTTTGATTTCTGTGCCTTCTAAACATTTAATTATCAATTTTTCTTCTTCTGGAAATACTACTAGGTATTGGTTTATTTCTGATATAATTTCCAAATGATTTTCAATAATTTTGATTTTAGTGTATTCGCAGTTAGTAGAGTTTTCCATTAATAGTATTTGTTCTTCACATAACTGTTTATTGTTATCTTGAAGGTGTGAAGCACATTGAAAATTTTCACTTCTTGTACAAATATCGTTTAGAGGTTTTATCTTTGTATCAGATCTTAGCAAATACTTTGAATTTGGTATTATTATTACGAATTCTGATTCTAACTTAGTAGGTATGGGTAATAAATAAAATAGTTCAAACTCAATATTAAAATCTATAGGAATTGATAAAAAATATTCTATTCTATTTTTAATCACTCTACATGTTATATCTAAAATTGATTCAAGTTAAAAATATTCTCGTATTTCAATTCCAACGGCAATTGTAATTAATAATACGAAGATATTTTTTGCAACTCTGTAAATAATTCCTTTGTTTAATTATACTCAAATGCAACGTACTTAGTTTGCAGAATGAACAGGAAATCTCTACAGTTTCTATTATATCTAATATTACATTATAAATAATTAAAACCTAATTCAACATTGTTTAATAAAAATAAAGTAATCATGTAACATGTGTAGATAAACTTCATTCGTTTTAAATGTTCTAATAATAAACTTATTCTGTAATGAAAGTATAAGGTTTCTTCCTAGGTCGTTTTATATTTGAAATATGAATATCTTCAGCGGTATTAAAATGACGTGTTACAATTTTTGCAGTTTTATGTTTTCTGTTCACGGATTTTATTTTTTCAGGTTGATATTTATTTTTTGTCTTACTTTTAATCTGCTTATTTTTGACAAACACTTTTGTAGGTAGAGGGTCTGGAAGATCTTTTCTACTTTCATTAGCTTTTGAAATAACTTTATCTTTAGTTTCTTGCAATGATTTATTTATTTTAGAATAAAGTAATTTCATTTTTTTTTTGTGATTATGAATATAATTATTTACTAATTGTCGATCAATGTCTAAATCAAAAGAAGAGTTATTCTCTAACTGACCTGTAATAATTTCGTATGGTTTTAGTTTCGTTACAGAGTGAATACTAAAAAAAAGAGCATAATTTACTTTGATTTCAATAGGTTCTTTCTTAAATTCGTTCTGATTATTTAAAAGTCTAATATGTTCAATAATTGTTGAATGAAATCGTTCGGCAATGCCGTTTGCTTCAGGATGTTGTGAACTGATAAAATGAATTTGAATTTTATGAGTTTCTAATAAATCTTTTACTAAACTATTTTTTAATTCTGTTCCGTTATCGGATATTATTTGTTCCGGTATACAATGATGGGTGAAATATCTAATTAATTTATTAACTATCTCTATACCTTGGTCTGAGTTCAATGTATACAACTGCCCGTATTTTGAAAATGAGTCTATAATAGTTAGAAATTTCGTATTTTCTAAAATAATAGTGTCTGAACGTATTATTTGAAATGGTATAATAGCTGTTGGGGTAATATTAAAATATGGTTTCACGGGTTTCCGATCATATTTTGTTATTTGACATATTTCGCATTCGTTAATGTACGTTTGAATAGAAGATCTTTGATTAGGCCAATAGTATCGAGATTTTATATTATTTTCTGTTTCATCTAATCCTCTATGATTCCGTTTACTTTCATGATAGTTTTGTATTAATTCTTTGATTTCATTTAGAGGGATGTCAATTAATTTTTTATTACCTTTAATAAATGAAATGTGTGAATGTTTAAAATATGTTTGTACAACAGTGCTGAATTTTTCGTATAAGGGATCTTCAAAATAAATATGATATTTTACTTTTGGTGCTACATATTCTTTCACAAAATTTATTACGTCTTGTTCAAAGTTATCTTTAGAAAATTGTACTAGAATTCTTTGCTTAGTTTCATATAATTTAATGATAGTTGGTATAGCTGGTTCAAAATTAACTTCAGAGATTATAATTTGATTTTTTCCTACATTTACTGCAGATTCCGAAATAGGTATTCCTGCAATAGGATTTTCTATATTAGTGTGAATAGTATTATTATCGTCATCGATTTCGTCATGTAAATCTTCAGCTTCTACCATAAGTGATTCGGTTTCTACATTTTTATTTTCAAAATTATTTGAAAGCGAGTCATTAAATTTTTCCATATAAACTAATAATTTTTTGGGAGGAGTAACCGAAGAATTTACTTCATTCATATTTAGCTGAATTCGTGATAAATAGTCACTATAAGTGTTCAATGCACCTTTCTTGTACACTATATCATAGTCGTATTCTTCGAGTTTCAACCGCCATCTAACTTATTTAGAATTGGGTTCTTTTAAAGAAAATAACCATTGAAGTGGTTTATGATCTGTGAATTTTCTTCCGGAAAGATATGGGCGGAAATATTTTACAGCCCAAACAGTTGCAAGGAGTTCGTTTTCAATTGTTGAATAATTTACTTCAGAATCATTAAGTGTTCTGCTAGCATATGCCACAGGTAAATCTGTTCCGATTTTTCCTTGGCTAAGAACAGCGCCTAGAGCAAAATTGCTTGCGTCTGTTGTGAGATTAAATGGACGAGAAAAATCGGGGTATTGTATAATAGGATCATTTAATAACATATTTTTACAAGTATCAAAGCAATTAATATAATCAGGATCTTTTATGTTAATTACTGCATTTTTCTTAAGACGATTAGTTAAAGGTTTAGTCAGTTTCGAAAAATCTTCAATGAATTTTCTATAATACCCAAGAAGTCCGAGAAAAGCTTTGATTTCTTTACTAGTTTTTGGTATGGGAAATTTTTGAATAGCACTTATTTTATCGGGATTTGGTTTTACACCTTCAGGGGTAACAATATGTCCTAAATAATCTACTTCTTTCCTCAGAAATCCGGATTTGTCAATTTGTATTTTAAAATTTGATTCGCGTAACCTCTTAAATACTTCTTTCAAATTATTTATGTGTTCTTGCAAGCTTGTACTAAATATAATGATATCGTCAAGATAAACTAAACATTTTTCGTTTTGGATACCTCCTAAAATGTTGTCCATCACTCTTTGAAAAGTTGCTGGAGCTCCCTTTAATCCGAATGGCATTCTCAAAAATTTCCAGTGGCCATTTTCAGTAGTAAAAGCCGTTTTGGGTATATCTTCTTCAGCCATCTCAATTTGGTGAAATCCGGAGGCAAGATCCAATGTAGTGAAGTATTGGCAACGTCCTAATTTATCCAATAGATCAGTTATGTTTGGTAATGGATATCTATCTCCAATAGTTATTTCGGTAAGCTTGCGATAGTCTACGACGACTCTGAATTTTTGTTTACCTGTAGTCTAATTTTTTTGGAACAAACCAAATACTACTCGCGTACGGTGAGGATGAGGCTCTAATGATATTTTGATCTTACATACTCTGTATTTGATTTTGGACTTCTTTTTTATATACTTATGGATATCTATACGATTTAGTATAGATAGGTACATCATTTGTAGTTTTTATTTGATACTTGATTTTACTAGTAAAAGTTAGTTGATTACCATCAACATGAAAAATATCAGAATATTTTTTAATTAATTTAAGAATAGCGTTGCGTTCTTCAGAATTCATATGTTCTGTTCGAACTTTATTAATATCAAATTTGAATTTTTCTGCATAAATCAAGGTTTGTTCGTATTCGTCGAACTCTTCAACCTCTAAAGGAGCACTTAAATCTACTTTAAAATATAACTCAGACGGATTTGAAATAGTGCATACGGCTTGACTATTTTCCGCTTTTGTAAGACATTCGGGAATTTCTAATTTTCCGATTTTTGTATAAGGTATAATTATATCGCCATTATTAATATTATCAATATTCAATTTAATTATTTGTTCAGTTCGCGGAGGCACTACTATACAATTCGTGGTCTCACTTCTGATTTTAAATTAATTTAATTTTATTTCACTATAAGGCGTAATTAAAACATTATTCACTAAATCAATAGTTGCATTCAATTTTTTCAGATTATCTAAACCTAATAAGCAATCAAAATGATTGTGAAATTTAAATATACAATATTCTAAGTTCATTTTATTTTTCATTTTAAATATCTTTGAAGATGGAATTACTGTACAATAGTTTTGTTGACTTGAGCCTAAAGCAGAAGTTACTTTGAAAGATTTTTTCATTGTTGCTTTTGAGAAATATTTATTTGCAATTTCAGGTGGTACAAAAGATTTTGTACTACCTGTGTCAATCATTACTTTTAAATTTTGTTCAGGAAATATTATGTACGGTAATTCACTTTCATAATTCGTAAAATTAAACATTTCTACGTGTCTGTCTCTTCCGAGGCAATTTCGTCTAAAATACAATCTTCAACATCAGTGGGACGTTCAGTATCGTCCATGTTATGCAATTCTTCCGAAATATAATTTTTCCTATTACCTACGAAATGCGATTGATTTTGTCCATTATTTTTATTCTGTATATTGGGTTTATTGTACGTATTAGAAGTAGATATACTCATTGGAGTAGGTTTTTGAAATTTATGATTTCTACTAGGTTTGAAAGCATTAATAATTCTATTCTTAAAATTTGTATCTCTACTTGTACTAGGTGAATTATTTTCATTGTTGAAATTTCTATTAAATTGTAGTTAATAATTATGTTGTAAATTTCGTCTGCTTACCGTTTGATTATTAGGATAATTATTTTTGTTATGTGATGTAACATTAAATTGTGACTTAGGCTTATTAAATGAATTTTTTGGATGTGTATTATTATTATTATTACTTAAATAAACTTGAAAGTCATTCGTTAGAACATTTAAAGCTGAATTTAGATCGCTAGGATTCTTGGTACGCATTAGTGTACCGAGAGGTTCCTTTAATCCGCGCAATTATACTCTTAGTACTAAATTCCTGAAATAGTTGCCTAAAATGGTTTGTTCACTTGCATTAGAGCCTGTCATTATTAATGATGTTTGTAGATTTAAAAGATGCTGTATCCTATTGTGAAAGTCAAAAGGTGATTCATTTCCTTGCTTTAATTCCGATATTTCAATACTTAACGTGTAAATGTCTCGTTTATCAGCGTATGTGTTCAATAAAGCATCTTTCAAATTCTGCCAATTTGAAATACTACAAGCTGAAATATTTATTGCGGCTGTGCCTTTAATTTTAGATAAAATACTAGACATCAAATATTCATTTTGAAAGTCTGTTAAATCTACTGTATTGTAAAATTTATTTACTAATTTTTCAGAAATTTCTATGAATCTGGGTAATAAAGCATTTTCGCCATGGAATTCTGGGATCATATCCAGATATTCCTTTTTCAATTGCGGTACCACTTGATCTACCGGCATTTTGTCTAATGTATTCAATTTAAATCTAGGTTTTGATAATTCAATATTTATTTTACGGTTACGATATGTTTGTGAGCCAGAATCTAAATCAGAATCAGAACCTGAGTTGTCAGAGCTTTCTGAATTAAATAAACAATTATTTCCGCTATACGACATAAAGTACTTACATGAAAATTAGGAGTGCTTTCGCCATCTAGTTGTACCTGTAGTTGGAATTACCAATATTCCCTTGAAATTCCTCTTCGTACGAACCAACTGTCTTCGAGTTGAGCTACTTAATTCACTCAACCAAGTGTCCCAATTATTCACTTGAGGTATGTTAATAAATCGTTGATACGAACCGATTGTTATATTCACTAACGCCCGTTTAACATATCCTACTGACTGCGCCAAATAACTTTTTACACACGGAAAAGGTTTTTTTAAAAATTATTTATTTAACAAAAGTTACAAGTTTCAAGGTTCGAAGTAAATTCTAGACTGACTATAAAACTAAACAATTCAAAAAGGTAAAAAATACAATGTAAGCAAAAATAAGGTTCAACAATTTATAAAACAACAGGTTATTACACAATATACTGATTAAGCAATTTATTTAATATGTACTAAGTAATTTAAGGTATATAACATATAATATATATATATATATATATATATATATATATATATATATGTATATATATATATACATATATACATATATTCATATATACATATATATATATATATATATATATATATATATTGAAGAATTAAGTTGTGTAGGAATATTTTGCTTATATGAAAATGGATTGAAATGATGTAATTTAAGAAAACATTATAAAAAGAAAACACCATTCATAATAAAGAGCATATTAAATAATTAGTTTATAACAAAAATAAATAAAGAAATTACCTTAATAACTGTATAAAATTAGAAACTGCCTAACAAATGTAGTGGAGAAAATTGAAACTGCCGAAGATGATGAATGATTATTTGCTATAGCGTAATTAGCTGTTCATCTGAAATAAAACAAATCTTAGTATAGTCAATTCATAATTATTATCAGTTTAAATAGTTAAGTTATAAAGCATATACATATTTAAGAGAATAAGTTTCATAGATAAGTTAATAATGACATAGAGAAAAATTATATATCGCAAAGTAGAATAAATTTAGAGTCAATAAATAATAATTTGTTAATGAATGTAAAGAAATATTTGATAAGACAGTATAGACTTAGTGTAAATAATATAACGTTCTATATTACGGTTTATACATTTTTGCAACGTTATAAAGATCCGTTGTTATCATTTGTTCACTGTAATATATGTTTCTTTCAGAAAGCCAGTTTTTTAGTTGTTGTTTAGTCCAACCAGTCGTAGGTAATTTTTCTTTTAGAACATTGTGATATGGGGCGTTATCAATTACCACAACAGGGTTGTTTGGTAGGTTTGGAATACGTTTTTCTTGTACACACTTCTCATAATTTTCGTACGCAATTTCATTATGATAATCTCCTGTTTTTACTGGGAGCTCCACATGATACCAGCATTAGGTACAGAGCCATTTTCACTTCCTGCATGCACTATGATGAGTCTATTACCTTTTGAAATGGGTTTTCTTAATCTTTCGTTACTCTTGTCGCACCATCCTCCAAGGTGCGTGTGACATGAATGAATTTATATTTCATCCAAAAAAATGATAGGTTTGTTCTGTTCTCTGAACTTTTTTATATTTCTTAAATATAGTAGGCGTATATGTTTGATTTCGTGACGTTCCACTAACAAACTTCTGTTGTTTTTCATGTTGGTCCAACGAAAACCCAAAGAATGTATTTGTTTCCGCAGAGATTCGCGACTTCCTGCGAAGCCATAACTATCTGCAAAGGTTTGGTGTACATTTCTGAACGAGTGTACTTTTTTCTCGGATATGTGATAATTTATTATGCACCTTCTAAGCACAGTTTTGTCGAATTTATCCATACGGATACTGGACGTTCTTTGTTTTTTAGTAGGCACATCAGTGTCAACATTACTCCTGCCAGAGCTTTTTTTTAATACGGGAAAGCGTTGTTTGGCTAACTTTCGTAGCAGCAGAAACTCATTGAATGACCTGACAATAAAATAAGTCGATATAAATGTTGTATTAAAAATTTTACTTATTCGTATATTTATGTGTATTTTTATAGAAATAAAATGAGGAAGTAGTTAAATTTGTTTTCAGTGACCGGCCTTTGAAATACAAATTTTTGTCATGGTTTTCAGTCATTTAAATGAAGTATTAAACTCAACCATACTATATTACGTTTCAAGCCGCAATTGTAACTGAAATCGGAAGATGGTTCAAAACAAATAATAAAACCGAAACGTAATAGAGATTGGTATGAAATGAGTATAATAATTATAATTAAAAGCTAAAAAACCCATTACATTTAAATAGGTATCTTACACAAAATAAACATCTGCCCTTTTATACACTCCTGTGGACAGAAACAGAATAGTTATTTATGCAACGAGTGCATAAAGTGGTGCTATTTTTCACGAATGGAAAAATGACGCTTGAGCCGCAGGCATGTAAAAACCATAAAATGTCTCATTTAGCTTGCTCTAAATGGACTAAAAATGGCGTCGATTTGTTTGTCATGATGACATAATGGTGCATAAAATTGACACATGAGTGCATAATAGTATATTAAGTACCAAGTGTCAAAAAGTTTACTTTAGTCACGAGTTTTACTAGGCACGAGTGGAGTGAAGCGAAACGAGTGAGTGCCTTGTGAAACGAGTGATTGAAGACGTTTTTAACACGAGGTGCTTACTATACTTTTTCTTCGCCCGCAGGAAGGAAAAAACTATATTTTAATTATATTCATAACATGACGGACGATGGCTGATGGCTGGCGGACAAATCCAATGACACAGAACAACAAAATTATCACAAAACATGAAATTGAACATACAACTGATAAGGAACGTTTTACATTTACTTCCAATTCCGAATGGAAGTGAAAATTTTGAACTTGACAAATGACAAACTCTATTGTCGTTTACGCTCACGCTAACTTCCAATTTAAATGGGTGCAAGTATCTTGACATGGTCAAGAAAAAATTCATAAAATTCACAAATTTGACATTTAAAGGTTAGTTTTCTGTTTTGTTGTAGTGTAGGCTCTTGTGTTCATGTCAGCTTGTTTTGATAGAACTGAGATCCTGAGTTTAATGGAGCTCGAATTCGGATATGTTTACCATCTATTGCTCCTAGACAACTACCATAATTAATAAAAATCATTAGCCATTTTTATAGTTCTTCTTGTGTTGAGTTTTTTTAAATAAATTGGTGACAATATTTTCCACAAAACGTTACAAATATGATATTACAAATTGTCGATTTGTGAATTCTAAATGCATAGGCAAGATTTACATAGGAATATCCAGTAGTCAATAAACTTAATATCAATATAAGTCATACACTCGGTTGTATAGCCTCTCTAGGTGAGTTTTTTAAAATGGAGTCCACACATTGAAAGTAAATAATGAAAAGATGAAATACTTATCCTAGTAAAATTAAAAAATAGTTTCAGCTACTGAATTATGAAAAAATCCAAACTGGTTTCGTTTTAAATAAATGTCTTTTACCCAAACTCACTGCGAATGACATTTTCTGAATTTTTCTTTTTTCAAATCTAAATCGCATAACACCAATTATAGCATTAAGAGCTCCTAATATACAAACTTTAAAAGTATCTCAAGTATCCATTTTTACAGAACTTTAGGAATAATTATATTTTCATTTTGTTTACATTTCATTATTACATAACCTAAAAAAACATTTCAATTTTCAATGTAAACGGTCAGTCAATTAGCTGTCAAAAATTTCTAATTGCAATTCAAATTGGAAGTGAATGTAAACGTACTTTTACACTTGATTTGACGTTTAAAAAACAAAAGATAAACGAGATGTGACTTTTCGCATTTTAAACACTAGTGTTTAAAGAGTCGCTTTGTGCATATCAAACCAGTGTTCAAAATGCGGCTTTAGTAACGAAAGTAGAAAAAATACTTTGTCTCACCCTAATTTCACTTTTTTAAATCGTTTAACAAATAAATATTTTATGTACGAAAACCGATTTGAAAAATTTATTATCGAGTGTAAATTTGTTAAATAATTACTTTGGTATAAAAATTTTATTGCAATAATTAAAACTTACCTTTGCTAATGGAATTGTTGACTTGCCATTGTTTGCCTCTTCGTTCATGAAATTTAAAACGTTCATAATTATTTCACGACACTGCTCACTCAACTTTTTATGAACAACTTTACTTTCTGGAGTCGCTATAACAAGTTAGTATTGCACAACCCCGGTAATCACACTTTTCCCTTAACTGTACTGTCGAAACGAAGCTTACGAATTCTGCAAGCGCAGTGAGCTCTTGCAATCCGTATACGTCTTTTCTACGGTGCATCGGACGTTGCCAAACTTCCGACTGCCAAAATTAATTTGCTAACCTGTACTGAAATTTTGAGCAAATGTTGCCATTTTTATTTATAACCATAATGGTGTCTAAGGTCACGACAAATACTTGTTTAACATTTATATAAGAATATGCCTTTATTACATAAAATTCAAGTATTATTAATTAATTATAAAAGCAGCGACTTAAATGTATAAATTACTATGATTTCTTTTTTATTTGCATAACGTTTCAACAAAATTTCAATTCAACCTCTAATTTCATTTTTCCTGCAACTAAAGAGACTTTGTAAATATGGCAAAGCAGTGGAAGTGTCCGCAAGTGAGCTTGGAATGTGACTCATTGATTGGGGAAAGATAAAATTAGAACAAACATATCTATTTTTTATTTGTTTAACTGAGATTTCAACATGTATATGTTGAAATGGTCTCAGTTAGTACATAGTTACATTAGATTTATTATTGATCATATAGAAACCATGTGAGAAATAAATATTAATATAAATACCTTAGATATGGGTAGGGAAATGTTTAGTTAATTTTGCCATCTTTATTGGAGTTAAGTACAAAGTTATAAACTACTTAATTTTTTGTTATTACAAATAAATCTTATAGGTAGTATTCAGTCTTATTGTCAATTTCAATAGGCTATAGCTTTGGTGTCGAAACCTAAAAGAAAATTAGATAAAAATAAAAAATAGAAACAGACATTTTGGGACATGACAGATATTTGTAGTTGATAAATATTTTTTTATGCAAGGCATTTCAGGAATTTGAGTAAATTGGTAAATAAGTTAGGTTAGTAATTAAATGTATAATAAGTTATTGAGATTACAAAATTGTTAATAAAAGGAACGGACATTAAAAGTAATAATTTGTATATTACATTCTAGTGAAAAGCGTTAGCTTTTCTTTGGACACTAACTTTGGACAGTAAAAAATTATAGAGACATTAAAATTGGAAAGAATGAACTGATAGAGCTGTAAAGTGATATAGATAATTATAAAATACTGTAAGTTTGTAATAAAATTTTACATAGACATTTAATTGGACAATTAAAATATCAAAAATTTGTAATATTGTGTAATTCGAAAATTATTGTTTGTTGAGTAAACTCAGAATATTTCACTAGATAAGTAGTATATAAAGAAGATTATTCTGAGAATAAATTATAGAATTGAATTGAATGTTCCCAAAAAGTAATTAATACAAATTTTGGCTAGGTCAAAGTTGAATAGAAAGAACATTATGTTTTCACATAATTTCTTAAAATATATCAAATGAAAGTTATTCTTATAAATAGCAAAATCAAACAAGAATTCCAGATTTCATTTTGACAAGAGAATGTTCCAATGTCAGATATTGATCATATAAAATTTTGAATTCTAAAGAAAAAATCCATTATTGTATATAAAAAGTTTCCCTTCATTTATTGATCAAGATATATTTTATGACCGAGAAGTCGGTCTGATTTGAACGTCAAAGAAGGGAAGCATATTATAATTTGTCTCCACAATAAAAACGATTAAAACGTTTATATTTAATAAACAAAAAAAAAATAACCCAATCTTAAAGCAATAATAAGAAGGAATATTATTTAAGCTAATACAATGGAATTTGCTACATACTAAAAAAATTTCAAAATTTGAATGGAATGGAGTGATCAATACTTGGGTAGTTGATATATTTCCGAGTCCTTGTGGAAGTTTGTTTTGCACCAAATAACCTCAACTCCTGTGTGATGTCAGGTATGCAAATTTATTAATTGTATGAGCTCATGAAACGGATCTGTGCGTAATTAGTGTTATTTCCAATTATTTTTAATATTTTCAGAGAAAATAAATTCACTTTTTATCAAATTTTATGGTCATTGGCGGTCCCTAGAATAAAGAAATTATAACTGTTTTATTGTCGAAATAATATTGGATTGCTACTTACCTATGGTAAATGTGTATATCATCACATTAAAGATGTTTAATTAAAATTCCTGGAATCATTAATTTGTGTTTCTTTTTAATTTCGCATTCCAAGAATAATAATAATTTGTATATATTGACGAGATTGACAAGTAATTCGTGTATGTGGTATAATTATTAAGGTTACCAATTGGAAAATTTATTTTACACTAGTTCGAGAAAACAATAATGATAATAATAATAGACAGTACATTAGCATTATAAATAAGATAAAGTTGACAAGATATTAATATAAATTTTGAAATTCATAAAATATTTCTCGAAGTAATTTTGACTGGGCGGTATTGAATCCTACCTTGAGTGAGATTCATTCATGTTCGATAGTTAATCTGTTGGTCATCAATATAGCAAAATTAAAATAATAATCTGGGCAGTATAAAAAAACTTTATAAATAAATTAATATTGGAAGTGGAATAATAATAATAATAATGCCAATAAATCTATTATAAATTCTATTAACAAAATGGACGAATACAATATATATATATATATATATATATATATATATATATATATATATATATATATATATATATATATATATATATATATATAATTGAAATCACACACTGACTCTTCACATAACTGCCATGGCCTATTTTTTCGATGCGAAGAAATATCTCAATGTAGAGGAGCATTGCAGGTATATTCGCAAATAGCGTTTTTTCAATAAGGTGCGTTAGGTTAAACAGAAATAAATTAAGGATTCGCCTATTCAGCACACTAGTTATAACATTGGTCAACGTTACATTCCATTCTATACGTTTATTCGGCTATTGAGTTTCCTTTGTGAACTCTATGGATGGATATTGATTATCTGAATAGTATAAAGTAGATGGTTCCAAATGGATGTAACACTCATTTCATTTCATGAAAGACTGTGTATTACTTTCTGTATAGTAGTTACTCATATTACATCATATCAGTGCAACTGAGTATTTGAATAGATTTTTTACACTAGCATTTTTATCACGTTCTTAGCAAACTGTCATTTTTATTGGTTTTATTGAACAGTATGTGTTAGTTTTATCTAGCTAAGTATCTTTTGTTGCGTATTATTATCCCCATAAGCTGCAGCTGCGATGTTTTATAGATGAAAAACGTAATTAAAGTGGTATAATAACTTGAGATTTCCTTACTTTAAATTTAACCGCGAAGACGTAAACCAAACATTAATTTGTTGAGAAGTACCAAACAGAAAATAATGTTTTTTGTGTATAATCAATGTTTTGTCTATTATATTAATTAGACAGTCAATGAAGAAATCATGTTTCCTACTTGAATGTAACACATTAATTCTCTAATCATTTTTAAAAATGCTAATACAGAATTGAATTCTCACGTAGTTATTGAATAACATTACAATACATTTCTTGTCGGCAACAGCACGTAACTTAACCGATTCGAAACGATGACATATTCCCTTTTTCAGAATTAGTGAAACACCACGCATTGACCGCTATGAAACATTCATATGCCTCTCAGGATTTTTATTGATAGTTGGCAGTGGCAAAATGAATCGAATTGCACGATGCGAGCAGTGAAATGAAAGTTGTTAAATAAAATATAAGGAAATGGAAAAAGGTAACAGATACCTCAGAGGGATAATTTATGTTGATGCATTTCGTTGTTGAATGGTTAGAAACAAGTTGCAGTTTTAAAGGTTAATATATTCCTTGACGGGTAATGAGTGAACATTTATGTTTGTCTTGTTTCCTGAATCACTAGCTATCTTTCAAAACGGGAAATTGATTAGACCTTATTAACAAATAGTCTAAATTAAGATGGATTTGATATGGTTATTGCAATGAAACGTGATATTAAGGCTCATTGCCAACGTTTTAAGTAACAAGATACATAATATATTACTCACTTATACTCCATTCATGTTAATTAATAAAAAAGATTAATCTTTATAAACCATAATCATCTTTTTCCATTTTATTAGTAAAGTGTGCCTTGTCCTTTAAACTCCTAGGAGCAGAGCGGCGACGGAAGTAAACTAAATGCATGAAATTTGCATTTTTGTGAAAAAAAATGGCATCGACCACAAGTTTTAAACTAGCGAAATTTTAAAGTATTGCTTTAACTATACCTGTAAAAATAGTTGTGCTAAACGTGTATTATGCTCTCGTGCACAAGCACCCTATGTGTATCATTCGCAAAATGGGCTAATATGACTGTAATTTGTATTTACATTTACAGGCTTTTGAAACACAGAAAAAAACGGATTATTTATTAAATCAGCTAAGAACCGTCCTGGAAAAACCTATAGATAAAGAGGAGGTAGTTACATATGTTATTCTGAATAAAATTGATTAATTTTACCTTAATATGCAAATATTAACAATCGACAAGGTATATACTTAATGTTGCCAACAATTTACCAATAATAAAGAGAACAACATTATGGAACGTTTTACCTAAATTAAATTTTATTTGGGAGAAGTAGCGTGGTATATCAGCACTGGTGAAGGAATAAGAGATAATTTGTAGGATACGGGAGTATTTGAGGGAAATATAAAAACTGAGAACAGCTGGAAAGCTAATATTCTATTTCGATGAAAGCTGGCTGAATGAAGGATACACTCGTGCAACGGTCTAATAAGACAAATCGGTTAAATATAAAAATCCTTGGCCACCTTTTTGAGAACGTTTTTCAACCGGTTCTAATACTCGAATTGGGAGAGATCCTCGTTTAATAGTAACCCATTTTGGGGGTATTGTACATGGTGATTTTCTTGAATTTGTGTCAAAGTATACCAAGAACAAATGAATGCCCATGTTTCTTAATGTTGTATTGCTGGATTTAATTCCTGTTAACTCCGTCATAGTTTTGGATAATGCTAGAGCTATTGTTCAAGGCTAAAACTACCGTTGCCAACGACTAACTGGAAAAAACGGTGCAAACTGGTTAGTTGGAAAGCGAACACTAATAGTGATATATAGAAGAAAGAACGTATAGAGTTGGCTAAGCAATATACATCAGTATTCAAAAAAATACGCTATTGATAAAATGGCCAAGGAACATGGAATTACTGCTCTTCAATAACCACCATATTACTGCGAATTCAATCCGATCTATTTTATTTGTGAAAATGAAAGGATATGTGGTTCGTCACAATACAACAAGTGAAGTTATTGATGTACAACTTTTATTGCAATAATTACTTATCAAAAATGGCAAAAGAAAATTGGCCATAAGCTGTAGAATACATAATCAAAGGAGAAAAAGAAAGATGTTGGCGCTTCACAGAGAAAACTATAGAACCACTTGTTATGCCTTTTGAAACTGAAGATAAACAAGATGATCTCTACTAACTAATCATAAATATCAATATGTTGGGTAAATTATTTGATTCATTTCATATAAACATTTCTGTTTTACATATAAATATAATATTTAAATTTTAAAACATCATTTACCCTAATAAATTATTCAATGTTCTCCCCCTGAATATATATTTCAAAGTTTGAGCCTCATTTATATTTTATGGTTGTATTGAATGTACCCAAAAGTTACATATTTATGAAGATACAATCAGGACAAGCTAAAACACAATAATACTATATAAACGGGTATATGCGAGTATGGATTTATATTAAAGAGTGGAGCTTTACTTTATATTGGTTTCAGTCAGGTAATTTGCTGCGTTATTTTTGCTAATAGAGGAAAAATAATATAGGTAACATTTGTATGCTTAAGGTTGATTTTTTTGACAATTCAATCAAAAGGAGAAAAGCGTATTTACTGATTTCTGGGGATAGAAAAATAATAATTTTAATTAGGTACTAATTATGCTAATTAATATTGTGTTTTTAATATATATGTGTATGATAACTCCTATTTATTATGTGTAAATGTGAAAATTGTTGTTGGTGTGGATGATAAAGTTCAAAAACTTTATAAGTACAATAAAAAGAAAAACATATTTGAGAAATTTATGATATATTACTCATTTAACTACATTATACATTCATATATATGAACTATAACCCATGGAATAAGCTTGATTTAACCAGCATTGAAAATGATCACGCTATTGTTATTCAGATTTTTTATTGATTCATTCATGTTAAGTTTCGGCTATTGGATGGTTCCATTATTCCCTATCCTCACTAGATACATCATTCAAATAGTTTTTAAAGGGTCCGACTATAAGCGGACGTTCTTCATCCTGCATTGAAATTTTATGAATAAATTCGGCTTTCGGAAAATACGGTGAAACCATTTTATTGTTTCTGGACTATGTTGCGGATATGTCATCACAGATAAGATATATTTAAGATGTGTGAGCGTAATAATTTTTTTTGCTTCACCAATATCTTTCTATGTTGCTTATTCCAGTGATCGGAATCAAACATCTGAATCCAAAGATTCAGCGTCACCCTCTCATGAGCTTCCTTTGAACGTTGCACAGGTAAACTGTGCATGTGGTCTAGATTTATTATTTTCCTGGAAATGTTGGATTTTGAAATAACTTTCATCTAATGCCCTAACTGCATTATTATTACTTTATAAATTTTCTGAAAAATAATGCAATATTTCACAATGTCTATTAGCCAATGAATATTATTAGGTTAACTCAGGGATCTCTTTTCCACTGGGCACTCTGGGCACGTGCCCCGTGATCGATTAGATTAGATTATATCAGATTAGATTTTAACGGGGTTGCCAAAGGTTTATTGTGCCCCCCCCCTATCAGAGCTGTTCTGGCTACTACTACAGCTCGCCTTCCAGTTCCAAGGTTCTAATGAACTCTAGTATTTGGAACGGCTTCAACGAGGTAAGGTTCTCACTCTTACAAGTTTCTTGTTCGAAGCATTTCTTGCGTTGGCTTGCAATGGCGAGGCATTCCAGAACTAGGTGATCCGGAGTTTCATCCTCCTCCCCACAGAATCTACACTCGTCAATCTCTGCTAGACCTATTCTCATTAAGTGCTTTCTAAGGTGGCAGCGTGCTGTAAGGAAGCCCGTGAGGAGATGTAGCTTATCTTTACTGAGGTCCCAATATTTTTTGGATCTAGCATTGTCAAAGTTCCACAGGAACTTTTTGGAATGTTCCAACCCGGGAAGGCACCGCCAGAGTGCTTCTCTTTCGGTTTCCTCTTTCTTCTGAAACTCTTTCTTGTAGGAACATTTTGCTACACCACAGAAAGGCTCCGGGCCAATAAAGGGCATTTGTGCTCCTTTCCTGGCAAGTGTATTGGTCTCTTCATTTCCCGTGATTCCCGAGTGGCCAGGAACCCTGACTAAAGAGAACCTGTTATTGTTGCCTAATTCATCAAGTTTTCTCCGGCACTCCCATGCCAACTTTAAGTCAATGACATGGGAGCTCAATGCTTTGATAGCTGCTTGACTATCAGAATGGATCGATATGTCACATTTCTGGTAGTTTCTTTCTAGGTTAATTTCCACGAATCTTTCGATCGCAAGTATTTTTGCCGGAAAGACGCTCGGGAAGGAGCCTTACGATAATGAGTATCTGGTGCCAGGCCCAAATACTCCAGCGCCTGCTCCGATGGTGGTTTTTGAACCATCCGTATACCATCTAATGGTGTTTTATTTGAGAGTTTGGGTGGTGTATTCCCTTTCCCAGTCTCTCCTCGTATTTATCATCGTGGTGAAATTCTTTTCGATGCTCACTTTCTTGATCATTTCGTCACTGGGAAGATTCGCTAATGAGATGTATCTTGTCAGAGAGGACCAAGCTCCCTGATTTTAATTACACATTGCCTGAACCTTCCTTAGATATTCTAAGAATTGCCTATTGAGCAGATCTTTCTATCACCAGATGTAGAGGTGTGCCCTAGTTGGACACGCTCTCATAGCTCCAGTGATGCACACACAGGCAATCCTTTGAACTTTGTCGAGGGTCTTCCTCGTGCTGTACTGACTTGCTTTTGCGTGCCAAAGTATTGCCCTATGCGTATTTGCTGATCTCACAATCATGGCGTACATTCATCGCAGTATTTTTGGGTTACTGCCCCATCTCTTCCCAGCTATATTTCTGCACGCCATCAAAGCTCTTATTACTTTACTAGCAGTTATTTCAACATGCTTATTCCACAGAAGCTTACTATCTAGGATAATCCCTAGATATCCACTACGTTCTCCATCGATTTGAGTAGAAACGATGTTAGACAGATGGTTCTAAAAGATCGGGGATCAGACCCATATTTTTTCCCTATTTTTGGTATGAAGGTTACCCTTGCCCTTTTCCATTTTCTAGATATTAGACCCACTGCTAGACTGGTTCTTGTAATCTTCAGCAGGCGAGGAAAAATCTTCTTTATCCCTTGCTGTAGGAGTGCTGGAAATATTCCATCCACTCCTGATGATTTATATGGTTGAAAGGTACTTATTTCCCATTCCAACCGTTGTAAATATTTTCAAAGCAATGTCCCAATCTTCCTTGTAGGATTTTTTGTTGTAATTCATTTCTATTTCGCTGCTTGTTGCTGGTTCACTACCTGGAAGTGGGTTCTAAGAAGAATAATCGATCGTTCCTCTTCACCTTCCGTGTATGATCCGTCTGGCTTTTTCAGCGACATTGTGGGGTTAGTTCCCCCATTTGCCATGACCTTTTGTAGTCTGCCCGCTGTGTGAGTGGAAGTGATCTTTTCGCAAAAGGCTTGAAAATTAAGCCTTCTGGCCTTCCTAATCTCTTTATTGTACTGAGTAAGCTTCTCAGTGTACCCCTGCCAATTACCGTCACTTTTGGCCCCATAGTACTTGTCGGATCAAGAAACGATAACCGATATTTGTCACCCAAAAACCGTATTTATCAATGTCATAGTCATTTTTATGTGCGCATGGCACCCAATGGGGTAAAGACGGCCCTAGGTTTTTTCTGGAAATGACGCTATTTATCCAATTTTTTTCCAAAATGAACGCTTATTTTTACTGCAACTTCAGCTATTATTTTCCTATCCTTAAATAATTTGAACGTATTACTTTTCCGCCCAATCCAATCTAATATGCCAGAAAAGTATTGTTTTTTCTTAGAGTGTATACAGTGATTAATTTTGTGATTGGGTATTGTTCAGGGCGTCTCACAGATAAACCCTATGGATTTTCAGCTCACTAGAGCCAGTATAACGGGTAGTAAAAATCCAGATATATTTTTGGAGAAAATTCGGTTTGTTTGCACGTTACAGCCACCAGAGAGTATACAAGTGAACAATTTTATGAAGGGAAATTGTTCAGTGCGTCTCACAAAGGACCTTATCGATTTTCAGCTCACCAGAGCCAGTACCACGCGTTCTATAAATCCAGATATACTATATTCTTCGCAACTTTTGTAGAAATTTGGGTTTCTTAGCACGATACAGCCTCCGGAGTGGATACAAGTAACCGACTTTATGATTGGATATTATTCAGGTCGTCTCATATATGAACCCTATTCATTTTTAGCTCACCAGGGCCCGTACACCGTGTCCTATAAATCCAGATATACTACATTTTTAGTCATTTTTGAAGAAATTTTGATTTGTTAGCACGATGCAGTGTATAAGTTTTAATCTTTAAACCCATTTTTTTACAGTCGAAACCATAACTACAGCTCCCGAATTCTCATTGTGTTAGTTCAATTTACCAAAGACAACATTTTGCAGCAATTGTCAGAATTCAAAACATCATCATCCACTCTACGGAAAATACTTGCTTTCGAAACAGCAACATGGAGCAAAATTAGGACCATCTACTTGGAAATAGTAGTAGTAGCCAGAGTTTTTATCGACGGACTTTTCGAACAAAAAAGTGCTACTTGTTGGACTATTGCGAAATGGCAACCTAGAAGGCATCAAACTTGTAGAAACCAATATAGGCTATATTACACTATCCCACACTTGAATTTGAATCGTTAGTTCAAATACTCATCTGTTCCTGCTGTGCTATGTTATAAAGTTGTTGCAAAAAATAGAAACCCAAAAGATATTATCTCAGTTGATGTCCAAATGCATGTGACGAATCTTTTGATTAAAATAGTGGAGTTTATTTCAGAACTAAAACGCAGTTACTTTTACGAATGTACATACGAAAAGATTGAACCTGCTCCATTTTTGGACGTGGACTTGCAAACCATTTATAATTTAGAAGCGCATATCAAAGAATAGTTTAAGCCCAAGGGTACTTACGAAATAGTCTCCGTCTAAAACCAGTTTTCTTATTTGTGGAACCGATATGCACAATCACTAAAATGTTGGGGGGTCAAGTGCTAAATGTAAGAAACATCAGATTCACGTAGGTGACATTCCGGTGTATGTAAATTGCGGACCTAATCCCTCCGCTATTAGTAAACTGCGGACTTAACGAAAAAGGGATTTTTAATCATTGTAAATTGCGGACTAAGTAATATCAGGTACCTATCATTTGGAATTCTAAGATTTTATATAATGGATTTTAAAGAGGGTCAGGTACAGGTACTTTCTTTTTGCGTACTTTTTTTCATTATTAAATTAATTTAGTTAGTATGATTTGTTAATGACTGTGCGAATATCAAGTTTCTGCAAAATGAATATGTTTGAAATTATAACGAGTGAGAGCGGTTGGCCACTTTTACTTTTAAATGGATATACCTATTCGAAAAAGGAAATTTTAAAAAGTGATGAAACGTTTTGGACATGTACCGTTAAAAATTGTAATGCCAAAGTTTTTACTATTTGTGATGGTGAAGCAGTTCCTATAATAAGTCGGATGAATTGTCAACACATTCATGAAAACCAGAAGCTCATCACAAAGGTACTCAGCGGCAGTGTGAAAAGAAAAGCAATAGATAATCTTACGGACCGTCCATCAAAAATAACGCATTCAGTAATCAATGAAAATGTGGGTGATGCCTTTGATAATGTGACAACAACTAATTTGGCTTTAGGGAAGAGGAATATGTACAATGCTAGGCGAAAACTTTAGCCAAAACTTCCAAAATCGTTTCCAGAAGTGTTTGAAATTTTAAAAGGTATGAAAAACGACATAAGGACTATTAAGTTAAAAAACTTCTTGCGAGTTTGTGAAGAGAAAAATAAAATTGTAATTTTTTCTTGTGAACGAAATTTACAATATTTGTGCAAATGTGAAAAAATTATTGTCGGTGGAACCTTCCAGTACGTTACAAAATTCTTCTGTCAGTTAGTTACTATTCATGTAATTGACACTGCACATTATATTTCACTTGCCTTCTACTTACTGTCTGACAAAACAACTATGACTTATTTAACTGTGTTTCAACCTAAAAATGTGTTTAAAGTTAAACTGCGTCTTTAATCCTAAAGTGGTTGTAGCAGACTTCGAGCTTGCTATACACAAATCTATCCATATTGTTTGGCCTGAATCTAAAATAACAGGTTGCCGATTCCACTTGGGCCAAACTTGTTACAGAAAAATTGTAAATTAAGGTTCAAAATATGAACACAGTAACAGAAACAGAGATGTAGAAAAATGGTTACATCATCTTTTTGGTTTAGCGTATTTGGATCCACTTCAGATTGTTTTATTTTTGATTTAGTGGAAATTGAACCAAATAATAATCCAATAATTAGAATAGCTGATTGTTTAATTGAAAATTATATTTCCGATGATTCAAAGTTTCCTCCATATATCTGGGCTTTAAGATGTCCATCTACGGAAAACACAACAAATGCGTGTGAAAGTTTTCAGTCCAAATACTATAAAAATTTGTATAACTACCGTCCTTCCCTATTTACTTTTATTGATGAGTTGAAACAATTTCAATCTGGTACTTATGTTAAAACTAACAGTGTCGCAGTACCTAGTGAGATTAGAGATAAAAGTGTGGAAACACGTCATGAACTGATAAAGAAAAAAATTTCTGACTATGAAAATTGCGAAATCACTAGAATTGACTTATAAAATGCATTTCTTACCTTGGTAAAAATTAATAATGTATCTGCATAGGCAAAGTATACCTGTTATAATTTTAGGCAAGGCAAGATTAGCTTTAAGTATATACATAATGTTTATTTTGACAAATATTTCTGGTACTCTTGGCGGTACACACTTTATCATATTATGTTACCTTTATATATTAAAAAAATATAAATATCACATTTTTTTTCTGCTATTTTTTTAACTCTAAATACCTAATATTTTCCCCTTAGCTTTGCTTTCCAAAAAAGTCTCTATAATTGTCATTGCATGGTAAAAACATATGCTGTTGCCAAACAGCAATTTTTAAAAAAAGTAGGTTGCTAGATATGCTTTTACTATTTAACTCATTCAACTTCAGAAGGAATCTGACAAGGCAATTAAGCAGGTACTCAGGTACTGATATCCTTTAATTTAGCGAGGCAACGCGTATTGGTCTCAAAAGCCTATAATTCCTATGAAAACTAATTTGGCACGGCACAGTAGGCAAGACACGAGAAAAAACCCTCGAAAATTATTTTTAGTTTAGATTTTTTCGTCATAATTGTGTATTGGGGTTGAAATTTTTTGTACAAAGCCGCAGACTCTTTTATTATTGGAAGTTATGGGTATAATACGAACTAGAACAGTTTGTAATAAAATAAGGTGAATGACTGAAATAATAGATTTGTTTATAAAATAAATTCATAAAAATAAAGCTAGTTCACAAAAAAAGGTCTAAACGAAAATTTACATTCTGTTATAAATTGGAATCATGTTATCATGCTACATAACTTTTATAAGAGTGACAGAAGCAATCGGCACAATATGTTTTCTTGCAAGTAGGTCTCCGTAGGCTAGTGGAACGGTGCTCTGTCTGCTAACCGAGAGGCCCCCCGGGCCTAGTTAACATCATAATTAAAAATTCGGAGAGCCACCTGTCGGAAGGCAATGGCAAACCACCGACAGTATTCTGCCTAGTACAGCCTCTCAACGTAGACGTTCGGATTCGTCGTTAAACCGTAGGTCCCTTCTATCTGTGGTAACTGGAGAGCACAACACAGGTAGAAGTGAGAGGTCGCCTACGGATATGGCACTGTAAGAAGAAGAAGGGCAAGACCAAGTCGTTCTTATGGTTTTATTTTGAGCCACTTTTTGTCCAAACACTCCACTAAATTTCTCGTAACATACTGTGCAACACAACCGCTTCCCAGTCTGCTCTAGCTCGTGTCGCTCAGCTTGCAAATTTGGGACTCCTACATAGATACCTACGTGTTTTTCGAAAATATGTTTCTTAATTCCGAGATGGTTTTGTTGTCTTGTGTCAGTTTTGAATACACCACATGGGCGTTTAACAGGGTAGTTCACAAAATCATTTCAACTACCAGTTTCTGGTACCATTTTATACCGCGCCTGAGTGGGGTGTTATAGGCTTTCTGTTGATCTGAGAGATCTATATATGCCTTGGAGTTGTTATAATCAACGATTAGCGCTGCTTTTTCTCTCTCAGGATAAGTTCGACTTGGCGTAGCTCTCATTTCATCTAGATGCTTTGTACTGAGAGCCAAAACATCTCTCTCATCTCTCCATAACGATCCCAGGATCAATAAATCGAGCAATACAATGTCCTTTTTTTAGTTTTGCTTTTTCTACTTCCAGACTGTTATATTTTCGTCTGTTCCTCAGTGCTCCAACTTAATGAGTTTTCTTCTCAAGCACCAGATTTGCTAGATTCACGCTGGTGTAGTAATTATCAACGTATATTGTTCTACCAGAGTTAAGGAGTGGTCTCATCAAGTCCAAAACAACTTGTTCTGAGGGGGAATGCGGCTGTTTATTTAGCTCAGATTGTCCACAATATACTGAAAAATTGTAAGTGTATCCATTTTTGATGCACAATTCATAGACTTTCATAACAAACGTGTGCCTTTTATTTTTTATATATTGACGAAAGCCAAGTCGTCCTCGAAATATTTCATCAATACATACGTTTTATGGCAGTACTACTGCATATTTATATCTTGCGGTCAGCATATCTAGCATCGGTCTTATTTTGCGAAGCTTATCGACGACTCCTTCTGGGAGTTCCTCATTGTCGGAGAAATGTATCGTGCGTAACAGTAACTGAAACCTGTTTCTACTCATATACTTGCAAATACCATTTTGATAAATTTCTTCTTTAGACCAGTAGTCTGTAATTGAAGGAAATCGGCATAAACCCATCCACAGTAAGAATGCAAAAAATAACTCTATCTCATCGTCGTTGGTATCAGTCCATTTATGTAAGCGATATTTTGGTTTGTTCGGCTTTTCTTTTAGTTGTGCTGCGTATCTGTTGGTCTCAATAACAATGTGATGTAAGATTTCAAGTGTAAAAAACAATCGAAAAAACTCGTACGGACTTTTGCTGAAGTATGGTTCCACAGATTTATTCCTACTGTAGTTACCGTAAAATCAAATGTCTTCAAGCTTGTTGATGCTGTGATTGGTCTCCACTCTACTTTTTTGTCCTCTGTTGCCTCTTCTCCAAAGCTGTTCGATGCTATTTTGGTGATGCCATGATTCACTACTTCCTCTATGACATAGTCAATAGTATTTGCTACGTTTTCAACGCCGGACTCGTCTATAAAAATGAATCTGTTTGATACTCATGTATCTACTTATGGCTGCTTTTGAAACTTACCAGAGGTGTCGTTTGATTCATTCTCACAAACAGTTCTCGTAATGTCGGAGCACAAAGCTTCTAAATTCCGAAGAGGTGCAAGTTGAGAATGACAAAAATCTGAAGAAGATATACCATATTCAAGCATTTTGACATAGAACCACTAAATACTCTATTTTGCAATCATAGAATTGAAATTGTATTACAAAAATTTTGTTACATGTTAAGTACCATAGTATTATTTATTATACCTGGTAAATATGAGCTTTGAACGCACGTAACCGGTCCGCCCTTTGACTTAACATTTTTTATATCGTGTTTCTGCTTTTTCTTAGGGTTTTCCTCACATTTGCTATCACTTTCACTTCCTGGTAAATAATCATCTGAGGAACCACTGGCAGCAAACGGATCTTCCGCTTCGTCCGACATTATGTTGTCCCATAGTTTTTGGAAACGTTCTTGCTGTTTTTCGTAACTCATTTCGATGCAAGTTTTGCGGATACCCAGTAGTCTCTTGAACTAGTTAGAATTTGTCCAAACTTGTCGTTGAGGCACAGTAATCGTACCTCGCGGCACAAGCGGCTCAACTGTACGTTCTGTGCCGCGAGGTACCAACGCTGCGTCACATTTTTTTTTTGTAAAAATGCGAGAAACAATAACAGCTGTGATAATTTTGACAATAATTCTGTGTTCTACAAATAAAATTATGTTGAAATCCGAGCAAAACAAAATTTGGCACAGGGAAACCAACTTTTTCTTCTCATGGCGGCAGTCAACGTGTTAAATAAAGTGTAGAATCTAAAGATTTTGCTATATTCTGTGCTTTACTTTTCGGGAGCCAAGTGGCGCCTTTTATTATGCCTAGAAAATTTAGGGTCCATCAGCTAACTTGTAAAATTTCTTAATAAAAATTTCACTGATCTCGTTTTTGTTGGTGGTGCGTTAGAAGTTGATGCGGCTGCCATATATTTTCTTCAGAAATTGTCATGGAGGGGGCCAATTTTACTTGTAATCAGTGCCGTAACTAGGAATTTAGCGCCCGCGGACAGTGTTAGGGCGGCGCCCCTATTATATACATTTTATAATCAGATGAAACCAGCTTTCTTAAATAATTTTTATTTTTTTGGTTTATGCATGTACAAAAGGATTTAAGTCGACATTAAAATAAAATAATAAGATATAATAACATAAAATACAAAAAAAACACTTATATTGATATTATAAATTATACCAACTGAAATACAAAATACGCGAATGACTAGGTAAAACAACAACAAAAAACAAAAATTAAAGCTAAACTTTGGGTAAGTATTTAAAACAAAACTAAAATTGCACTTTTCTCGGTTTTAAAGTAGCAAAGTTATCAATGACTTCATTAAAATCAATAAATATAGATAATTTTCTTTCTATCCTTAAAATGGTCATATTAGTGAGCCTGTCCTTCCCAATCGATGATCTTAAATAGTTTTTTATCAACTTTAATTTACTAAATCATCTTTCACATGAAGCTGTTGTGACTGGCATGGTAAGAAACAATCTAAGAGCGATATCAATATTTGGATATACAGATTCCCACTCATTTTTTCCTAATGAAATTTAAAATTTCTAGATGGCTTAAAGATTCCAAGTTTTCAATATGAGAAGATGCTTGAAACCTGAATCTGTCAATTTCATCAACAAATTCAAATGCATCTAAATCTTGGTCATATTTTAGAGCCAAATCAGTAGCATGTCGTTTTATGTCATCTGCAGAAAACATCTTAAGTGATTTACCAGTTAGAAAATGAAAATCATCTGCAACGCTCCGAAGAGCACAAAACCGTGAATTCAGTTGAGTTAGAATTACATGAACAATTTGCAAGCATAAGATTTTAAATTTGTTATCTTCACTTAAATTGCTTGCCTCGTCACAGCAAGACTCGCCTACCATTTTTTTAACTTTTCTCTTTCTTCTCATTGTAAATTGTGGTTCCATATCTATGGACTCAGAAATGTGATTAGCTTTTTGCAGGACATTTTCAAGCAATTTTCCCTAGGGGATTGAATTTCCTCAACAAGCCCTTTTATTGAATTATACCCATCCAATAGCGATACAGATGTTCCCTGCAGAAGTTTACTAACTTTATGAATTTTACTTGAAATGACGTTCCAGAAAACAAGAAGACATACAAACTTATAGTCCAAAAGCAACTTTAAAAATAATTTAGAATCGGTAGCATCAGAATCTGAATTCGAATTATTGCCTTTAAGTAAATCAATTACTTCTTTAAAGTTAAATGCAAGAGCTTTTATAGCTTCACCTCGGGTACACCACCGGGTATCACTGTGACCTTTAAGCCTAGTTTTTAAGGTGGAAAGTAAAATTTCCCAGCGAGTTGTTGATCTTACAAAAAAATTAAACAAATTTTGAACAGTCCCAAAAAAAGTTATTATTTCTGGGGAACATTTAGCTGCATGATAAGCTACTAAATTTAAGCTATGGCCAGAGCATGGGATAAACCGGGCAAACTTATTCAAACTTAATATTTTTGCTTGAACGCCGTTATATTTTCCCACCATACTGGCACCGTTGTCGTAAGCTTGACCCCTAATGTTGTCAATATTAAGTCCGTCATCAACCAGTTTTGAAGTAATTTCATTTGCCATTGCATCTCCAGTTTTGCCTGTAATCTTTATAAAATCAATGAAGCTCTCTTCTATGGAACATTCGGTTTGGCTGCATCGGACATATCTAATAATGTGCGACAATTGCTCCTGGTGGGATGTGTCTGGTGTGCAATCCAATATTAAACAATAATACTTTGATTCAACTATATTTGAAGTAATTGTGTTTCTTACTTTATTCCCAATTAAATGTATGAGTTGGTTTTGAACCGTAGGCGAAAAATATGATATTTGGTTTTTGTTATGAGATTTTATGTGACTTGCAATTGTTGGTCTAACACATTGACATTGCTCTCACAACAAGAGGAAGGAGGAGTAGCTGATTCTGTTATTGAACTATCATTAACGCTATTGGGCCTGAGCCTAGGTATTACAGAAAAAAAGTCTTTCATGGGTGTAACGATCTTTTTAACTTCATCTGTTTTTAACTGCCGCAATTTTTTATATTCAGCCCCAGATATTTTTTTGGGTGGCACTTTATTTGTTTCAGCTCTGAAAAAATAGAGGATTTTACAACCATATGTAAGGGCGTATTTAATATTATTTTTTTAATATAAATTGAGCATAATCAATACAGTACAGTAAAACTTTTTTAAATTGATTTGATTTATAAAAAAAACTAAACAAAAAATATATGCTTATTATTTTCAAAGAAAAGGACTTGGTGCCAGACTTTCTCGCTACCCTGTATAGTCATTTAGAGCATAGCTTTTCTCTGTGAGAAAAATCACCTTATTTCCAAGATCATTCGAAACACTAAAAATACTAAAATCGACCAGAACACAACCACGAACACAGAGTTTATCTTTAAACCGGAATATCACTCTATTTGATAAATAGATCTTAGATCTTTCCCGTGTCAGGACTAATCTAAAACTGTACACAGACCTTCAAATTATAGATAATTTTGTACACAATCCATCAAGTGTAGAGAACAAGTGACTTATTCAAATGGTTCCTATCCTAGAAGGGCTCACTTCTCGGATATTTATTTATGAGTTATGAGACTAATATAAACATAAATTGTGTCTGTATTTTGTTCTGGTGGTTATTTCCTGCTTTAGAATGCTGAATGTATTTTTTTACTGTTCACTTTTTAAAATTATTAAGTTTAATATATACACTAAAACAAAGAGTGCTGTTTTTTTGAAACACTAATTACATAATACGCCTAATTTTTTCCTTTATTAAAATAATTATTATTATTATTGTCTATTTTTCTATCGAAGGATTTGGCGCCCTCAAAAATCTCGCGCCCGCGGCAAGCGCCGCCTTTGCCACGCCCTAGTTACGGCACTGCTTGTAATAATAAGGTTTAACTAGTGTGAGTGTTAGTGGTGCAATATGAGTGCAATATGAGTGCATTAGGAGTGGATTCCACTGCCTCATATATTTTCGGGAATTGTGGGGCGGAAGCAACTTTACTTTCTATAATGAGGCTCAACTAATTAGAGAGAGAATGTAGGTATTTTGTTGGTGGTGCATAGGAAATTGTCATTGATGGGGCCAGCTTGATTTTAAATAATGAGGTTTAACTAACTAGGGGGAGGTGGATTTTCTTTTTCTTGGTGGTGCAATGAGTGCATTAGAAGTGGATTCCGCTGCATTATATCTGTTTTGTAAATGGTCATTGGGGGAAGGGGCTTTACTCCGAATAATGCGATACTACTAACTGAGGTGAGGGGTACAACGAATTTTTTTAATTGAGTATAATGGTGCATTGCAAGCGTTTGATGGTGCAAAGAACAAACTTTTAAAATTCTGATTGGACCAAATATGATTTTGTTGAAAATAGCTATTAGGGAGGGGGTAGGGTAGGCAACTTAACTGACCTAGATTATTGCTTGAGTAAGAAGATATGGACATACGATTTGTATTCATAATTTAATATGTTATGACGTTATCCCAAAAAGAGGGTTGGTTGTTTTAATTTGAAATATTCGAAAGAAAATCAGTATTTCATGGAATTTTCTTACACGAGATGAAGAGCTTTCATACGCTCTTCCGAATAAGGTCAATTTTCATAAAAATTGATTTATCCAAAACAAATCCATGCGCATTTATCCTTGAAATTTTTCAAATTTCCGTTCAAATATCATAATATCTCTAAAAGTATCGCGAAAATATTTTTTAGCAATTGATATTAAGATTTTTCGGCCAGGTATTGACTAATCGGTTCAGCAGATATGTATGTACTTATGGGTCATATTTTATGCTAAAAATATCGTATATACCTAACTCGGATTAAATTTCAGTTGTTCCCATATTCCTCGATTTTGGTATTATTGGGATTCAATTCGAACAAATGCCACATAAAAAGCGGAAACTTCCGAAATAATGATGTATTGTTATAATGTCACAATATTTATTATGTGGTAGCTTAATATATATCACTAGTATAAGATGTGTAATAATCAACTACAACAGTGAAGAGCATAATTATATGCGTGTAGTGTTCTTATATACACTCTCATCCCATACTTTTTCCACACCAACAGCAGGGGCGTACCGAGAGTGGGCGGCAGGGGCGGTCCGCCCCAGGCCCCGTACCATCATAGGCCCTCAAACAGCCAAAAAATACAAATATATTTAAAAAACAAAAAAAATACAAATATATTTAAAAAACAAAAAAAATAAAAAAATATTAATTTATCAGGCTCCATGTCAGACTACTAATTTTTTTTTAATCACGATTATTTTAATTTTGCTTGGCTATTTACAAACTGAGCTCAGGTTAACAGAAGCATTGTTTTGTCTGCACGGGTGCACGACATGATAGTGAGCGTACACTCTCAGTTCCCACCACCAATAACAAGAACTTTCGGCCCTCAACCACGCCTTAGGGGTTAGTTAGTTAGCACTTGGTCAAGCGTATGTCACCACTTCACTTAGTCATCACGTTTATTGTAAGGTTTGTTGTGATTGGACTACATCGCATTTATCGATTGTTTCATGTTTAAATATTGCATGTTAAGTGTCAGACTATTTCTATTGCCATAAACAATTTTTGACGAAGCCTATTGCTATTGGTTGTATTAAGTCTTATCGAAATTTAATTTCGTGATCAGGAATATTGTAACATCCCAGATTACTTCATGTTTTTTCAAATAACGAGGTTCTAAAAAATAACTTAAATAACTTGATTCTGAAAAAAGTTATAAAAAATAGTAAAACAAAAAATACAAATATAACCTGTTACAAGCCCTGCTTTATCTCTCATTCTTAGGATTGCCTTTTTGGTATTTTAAAAATATAGGCTAAAATATTATTATTATTTTGAGAGCCAAGCAAATTGACGATAAAATTAAACGAAGTTATCCCAGAGGATGGAAAAAGAAGAAAAAACAAAAAGCTAAAGAACAAGAAATTCAACATTTTTCAGGTTCAATTTTGAAATTTACTCTAAGGGTGTCATTTCACGCAAACAATGAAGCAGAGCTAGATGTGTCCAAATCTATAGAAAGTCCAAGTACAAGCTATGACCAACAAGTTAAACGCAAAGACAATCAAGAACAAGAATAGAAAGGAGAAGAACAAAAAGAAGGAGGACTAGAAAAAGGAATTGAAGAAAAAAATGAGGAAGGGGGGAATGGGGAAAACAATGAAGAAGATATACCCCCTTTGCTATGCCCTGACCCAGAATCGGATCCACCTGAAGAATATGAGAATTTCTCATTAACTTTTGATTTTGGAAATTGGCCTACTCCAGTGCCAGATGTTCTTAGGACCGAGATAATAAGACGAGGAAATGAGACCAACACTTAGAGGGACCATTTGGAGCTGTGCAGAAGCCTGGGGAAAAGCACAAAGGTCATACCCGACAATTGAACACTAATTCGTTTTAGTCCCTAGTGGAGAGAAGATATTAAGAAAATGGATGGTTTATTCTCCTGAAAAGAAATCATTGTTTCGCTTCTGTTGCAAACTTTTTGATAACAACGATATACACGCTACGACATCTAGTTTCATCACAGGATTCAACAGTTGGTGGAAATTAAATCCTAAAGTGTCTGGCCATGAAAGCTCTGAATTTCATGTTAACAACTTCGAAAAATGGAAAACTCTTGAAGTATGACTTCTTCAAAACAAAACTATCGATGCTGCTCACCAAGACGTTATGGAAAGAGAGGAATAAATGGAAGGACATTTTACATAGGCTCTTAGATATAACACTTTTTTTGGCTATACAGAATTTACCGTTTAGAGTTCATAGAGAAGACATTGACTCCGAGGCTATTTCTTAGAACTGGTAAATATTCTTTCACATTATGACCCTGTTTTAAATGAGCACACCATACGGCTTCAGCAAATATTGCAAGCAGGAATGATTCCAGTATCTTACTTATCGCCTGTTGTTCAAAATGAGTTTATTTCTCTCTTGAGTAACGCCGTAAAAAAAGAAATAATTTCTGAAATCAAGAAAGCAAAGTACTATGGAATACTATTTGATAGTACGCCTGACATATCCAACACGGAACAGATGAGTCAAGTAATAAGATATGTAAAAATTGACAACAGGAAAGTAGAGGTCAAAAAATCATTTCTAGGTTTCATTCCACTTAGTGGGAAAAAGGCACACGATATTATAGAGGATATACTCCAATCACTTGTAAAGAGCAGCTTGGATACATAACTTTGTAGAAGCCAATGTTACGATAATGCTACAACAATGTCAGGTGCTAATACAGGAGTACAAACAAAGATTGAAGAACAAAATCAGAAAGCGATTTTTGTACCTTGTGCAAACCATTCTCTCAATCTATGTGGTGTTCCATGCTTTGGGTAGTGTTCCTGCTTGGGTCACATTTTTGGAACGTTGGAAAGCGTGTACAATTCTTGTTCAATACATAGATGGCAGGTACTCAAAGAAACCGTTGGAGTTACCGTTAAAAGACTTATACTAGGTGATACTATGTGGAGTGCTGTTTTGCTGTTGTACACTCAGAAAACCTTGTAAGATCAAATGATGAAACGATAATAACTCATATACATCAGTTCAGAGCTACTTTCAATGATGTAGAGGAAGATGAAATGTGGCCAAAAGTAAAGATGCTCAGAAGGCATTCTGGTATAAGAATTGATGATGCCACCTCATGGACATCACTACAAATGCTGTAGTGTATTATTGAAATGGACTTTCGTGAATCGTTGCCAATGATAACAGAGACACTCAAACTGTTACTTACTATTCGTGTGTCGATGGTATCTCGTGAGAGGAGTTTTTCAAATCTGAAATTGATTAAAAACTATATTCGTTCTACAATGAGCCAGTATCGTTTAATAAGCTTGGCTATACTATTAATTGAAAATGACATTGCAAAATTTGTTTTTTTATTTTACTTTTAATTGAAATCTGTATGTCTTGTCTTCTCTCAATATTGTACAACATACCTACATAGTATTATGTAATTTTAGAATAAAATATCATTATAAACATGTTCATGCCTGTTGTCTGTTACCTTCATTGTTCTTGATAGTAATTTCTTTTGGAGTGGCAGTGAAAAGACTTATTAGTGTTACTATGTGGAGTGTTCATCACGATGCATTGAAACCAACGTTTAAAAACGTAAAATGTAAAGTATATATATTGGAAATTTGAGTGTTTTTTCTTGGAGCTTATGATTTATATTTTTCTATATGTATTTCTTGGGCATTTTTGGTTTTTAATTATTTAAAATAAATGAAGTGTTATTCATAGATATATATTAAAATAACGTTTCGGTCACTTTTTTGACCTACATCAGATTATACAGCTCTGCGAACCAAACCTCAGCGAGTGCTCCATTATGGTAATTCATTTTCTACATTCTTGTTTTTGTTAAAAATTGTACTATAACGATACATATACGTGGACGTTCACAAGCGTACTATATATATAGGGCCCCTTAATATGTAGCCGCCCCTGGTCCCCAACTATGTCAGTACGCCACTGACCAACAGCTCTTTTTTATGCACTTATTTATAAGTACGTTGCTCCGACACACAATTTTGTCAATCATTTACTGAAAATATATTGCTGTTGTCCAAACCAGCTGATCCATTTCTTCTCCTTTCTCACATACAGATAGCTTAGTAGTTCACCGTTAGGTAGGCTGCTATGGGTAATTTTTTCTTAACCGTTCTATCTATAACTCGACAACTTTTAATATGGTCTTACAAATTCCAACGACTTAAATCAATTTATTTCCCGTATACATCCATTTAAAACACCTTTGGAATTATTTAGTATTGCTTTCTTTAGTAGGTTATTTGCATGGAATTATAGAGTTGCAAGTATTTCTTCTTAGTGCATGAGCTACTTGAAACGTTGTTTAAGAAAAATAAATATTGATTATATTTCTGACTACTGGTAGGTAATGACCTCGCCCAACAAGTTAATTTTTGTTTTTGTCAATGTAATATAGATTTATGTATTGGGACAAAGGAGTGGACTAGGTCCATTCATTCAAGATATATGAATGGAATCTAGTAGTTAAATACCGTTAAATACTATTAAATGTTCAATTAAGTGTTCTGAAAATATATGTTTAAGTTACATATCCATTCGCATAGTTCGTAGGTGATCACATGTTTAGATAAGACAGAAAAATTCTTGATCTTTCGCCTAAAATACATAAACAAGGAGGCGACAATACTTCCAATATAATATTACTATAACATTAACTGGTAGACGTAAAGATAATAAACTTAAAAACCGAATTAAAATTTTATAGATATAGCATTTTAGATGATGCTTGTATGAACCTTAAACCTAAAAACCCCAGGAATATAATCAAAAAAATTATTTGTGTTCAGCTTCGATCAGATTTAATTTATTAGTTTTCGAAATAAAACCGATTACTGATGACTGAGTCCGAAAATAATATTCCATGTTTCTTTGGGTGTTTAACTTAATCTTTCAACTCACTTTGCACGTAAGGTACAATATTATGATTGAGTTATATTAAAATAAGAACTTGTTCATATTTTAGCTTCAAAAAAGGATTTAAATCAATCCGAAAGTTTGGATAGGAGTAAAAAGGCTGTTTGTTTTCATTTTAACCAGCCGTTACGGTGACGGAGTCCCCAATATTAGTTATTTTGTTTTCTAATAAGCCGTCAAGACCACCCTTTATATGTACATATATTATATATATATATTTATATATATATATATATATATATATATATATATATATATGTTTTGCATTTAGTGGCATCCACGTAATTGAAGTCATTTAGACTCCCAGCGTATAATGTATATATTTTAAAAGATGTTGTTTTGGCACTGGCAACAGTTTTGTGCTTATGGCACTCAATTTGTATAAAATTACTTTACTTTTTTTTTATCAGGCACCCTGCGGTGTTGCCATCTTAGAACTGTTTTGGGCACGTATTATGACAGCTTTTAAGATATCACCTTCTAAAACTCATATCACAAAGAAAAATGCTCATTTACCAATTGACCAATATTGTCTAGTTTTCAAGTTTTTCAACATGGTCATTTTTCATTTTAAAATTTTGTTTCTCATTTTACATTTTGCTGGTGTAATGTGTTTTGATTTGATGTCCTGGACGGAAGCGGTAGACGCAAGCTGGTTACAGGCTAACGGAACACCGTTCCATTACTCAAACAGTTACGTATTTTTCCTATATTTTCTTTTATAAACTCGCAAACTGATTCTGACTTAGACTTTGAAATCTAAGATGTAACTGTTACTTTGCGTGGAACTTAGTTAAAATTTATTTACGTAGATTTTACTCGAATTTTATATACAAATTGTATTGTATGATAATAATTTTTAAAATGAAACATATTTTCATAACAATATCTGTAGATTTTGTAAAATTACCATATTCAATTTTTTATGAACTTGAAACTTGAAATGTTTCAAACACAATTCAAAAATAAGAAAGTCTGTGTATTTCAATATAAATATTTATAATTTATTTTAAAAAAGTTAAAAAGAAATGTCAATGTTTTTGTTGTTTATTGTACAAATGTACACTTTATGATTATCAGGTAGGAATCCCTATCGATGGATATGTTGTTTTGAGCGTCTGGACAATGTTTACAACCACACTTGCGCATATCTCACACTTGTAAGAACTGTTTTTAAGAAACTTTGTCCACCAGAGGCGAAGTCAGTGAAATTGGGGTTTCGGATTCCCCAAATCAACGGTTTCTATCTGATGAATACCTAGTTAATTGTGGTTGTACAAAGAAGAAAAAGGAGATTATGCTATTTTTGCTCAGCTGAAGGAGAATTTGTAACCGGAACATCCACATGCTCAGGATTCGCAAGAAGTACATAAATATGTAGTATTTATGATTCAATATTTTTAATAAGTTAATAATTATAAAAATAAATTATTTTCGTTTACCTTTTTGGTATCAAAAAAATAATAAATCTATAAACACGACTCAATTTTCAAGAGTTGAACTTAAGAAAAACTAAGTAAACTAAATTAAGTATTTCCTTAAACATATTTTTAATATTTTAGTCTTAAGTTGGTCAAAGTTCTAAATAATTAAATACAAGAAGGAATTAAAATATTTGAATTAATAAGTATATTCAGTGTGTTAACTTTTGAAAGGTAAATATATTTTTTTCCATTGGCTCAAAACAAGATGCAATAAATATGTATAACACATGATTTATATGTGCCTGTATTAATTAAAGGTATGACATTTTAAAGAAATGTAATATATTTTATCAGAGTGATATTGATATACTTACTTTACAAACCTCTGATTTAAACTACCAATATATGATCAACCAGAAGTAGATTATTTAACTTATTTAATTTACCTATTGAAAAACAATTTAAAATTATTAACTTAACCAAATTCATTTATGTTATATAGCAAGATCATCAAAAGTTACCACTCTACATACTATTAAAATTATTTATTTTGATACATTCTATATTCATTAAAAATAAATGTTTTTATTCTTAACCAAGTGACTTCATGAAATTCCTTTCTATATTTTCTTATAAATTATTCGCACTCGTTATTCCTTAAAACCTTCTTTAATTTTATTTGACTTTGAAAATATTCCTTCATAATATTTTTCTGGGAAATCGTCCATTTTTTTCTTAAACCTAAAACTAAAACAAACTATATACATTTTGAATAATAACGCTTGTGAATATCTGAAATTGTAATTTATGCTTCCCAATGTTATTTATATCTTAAATTATAATTACAGGTAAATTTTAATTATATACTTTTTTTTGGAATACTAATCAGTTATTCTGTATACTTCATTTTAAATCCTTTATATTTTTGATACCTTTTATTTGTTTGAACAATCTTCACCATCGTTTTTTGCCCCTGTATAAGGAACATTGCCGCTAACTTCTACTTAATCTACTAAACAAATAATAGTTTTATATGAGTAATTTTCAAACTGTATTAAACAAAACATTCAAATTATTAAAAAGATCTTCTATTTCTTCAGATCTGCTTTCAGTATCTTGATTATTTAAAAGTAATGTTGGATTTACTGGCTCATTTTTTTTGGGATCATCGCTCTATTTCATTCATGTCAATATCGATTTCTTCCAGAGTTTTGTTTTCAAAGATCGCTGCGTTTCCCTTTTCCATTATTTGCAAAAAATTTTATACCAGTTTTATAGCAGTCTGGTATACGTCTAGAGGTAACTTTAAACGATGTTTCGAATTAGTTATTACGTAACAATAATTTATATTGAATAAATTAAAAATATGAAAAAAGGTCTTAAATGTAAATTTTATTTTAAATCGTTTATCGGGACCACTGTTTAGAGGACTATCTGTGGGATCAATATAACTTTGAATGTTTTTGTGTGATGAATTCTTATAATCGAAAACACAATTTAATATTTTGAATAGTGTATTTTTCCTATAAGATTTATTAAAAGTAATGAGCATAACAAAAGTATGGAGCGATAATTTTGACAAAATAAATGTTGCTTAAAAAGGTAGAAACTGACAAAATTTTAGAAAATGTTTAAATTTGTTTTATAAGTTGTATATTGACCGCACATAATGGAATAATGGAAAGCTATCAATTAAAGTGGATATTAATGTACGATTTAGTTGACGTTTAGTTTTATTTATTTAGACCCATTAAACAACTTTCATACCGAAATTGCTTTGAATTACTCATAATTTTGACTTATTATTATTGAAAACTCATTTTTTTCTACGCCCTATCTTTAAAGTACCTTGTATATCACTGGATTGTAGCGCTTGAAGCGGTTGTTTATGGTTAGAGTGAAAAAAGTAAAGAAGCAGTATAAAAGTGCCATAACGTTAACTTTATTTTACGTTTTCGATAAGCTAACACAATGAAACTTGGCTAGGCATCGAGGATGAACTTCTAAGATGGTTGGCTAGGCATTGAGGATTGACTTTTGTTAAAGGTGGCTAGGCATCGAGGATGAACTTTCATGAGACTTGGAATACGTATAATTGTAATTTACCGAAGAAGCTTAATTAATATCCCAAATTTCTATTTGGATTTGATTTTTTTGTATAGGGCTGTAGAAAAAATAATGTATGCAACAGGTGCATAAAGTGTCTTTTTTTCACTCATGGAACTTTTTCCATTCGTGAAAAAAGTGCGACTTTATGCACCTGTTGCAAAAATTACTATTCTTAGTATTTTGTAACAAGAAACAAATATACACAAAAATTATACTTACTTTTTTTCCGTTAATGCTAATTGAAAATTTTTCGCGTTCGGCCATGCATTTTAACTCTTTTATCAAAACAAGACCAACCAGTAAATGGGAGCCAAATTAAAACTAAATAAAGATTCTAACAAAATATATACATGTTGGTGAAATTTGATATTGAAAAACATAATATGTTTAGAAATACACGGTAGTCAGCGATGTTGCCGATTTAGCGGGAGTCAGAAATTCATTAATCTTTATTGGTGCTAAATATACAATTGTTTTGCATATTTATACATTTGTATATACTGAAGCGCCCTCTATTTTAAAACCATTGAACTAATCAGTATAACACTGAACAAAAATTGAAAAAATGAAACCATCCTTTTTTTTCGATAAAATAGCTAGGTTAGCAGTTTAAAATCATACAAAAATAATTATTCATGAAGACCAAGTGGCACCCAAAGGTGGGTGCTTCATGGTATATATGGGAGCCACTATCACAAAATGTGTAACCTTTTGGTGCTAGATTGACAATACATATATATATATATATATATATATATATATATATATATATATATATATATATATATATAAGAAGAAGAAGTTGAGTATTAGTCGGCTAAGTTGAGGAAATCAAAATTCTTAATAGGGTCTTCAGCCAAAGGAGAAATAAAAACTCTTTTTTCTGTTCAAGCTTTCGAGACTTTATTGACTCTTCATCAGGAACTCTACAATAAATTATTAAATGTCAATACAAATAACAAGAATTGAAAATTATTACTTACGAAACTGAGGTTAGATATGTTTGATGCGAATAAAATGTACATAACTGACGTTATTTTTACGAAATCATCACAACACCTGATAACTGTATTATATTGATAAACAAGTACAATGATCAAAATTAATATTAAAAGGAAAAGATAAAACTAATTCAATCACATGTTCAGGAACACGAGGAATTTCTTTATTGATAATTTGACAACTGACAACTGACACAACCACAGAATTAAAATTCTGTCAACAGAATTCAGTGATGCCAATATCTATTGAAACATGGATGAAAGAGGGAAAGGTATAACAACTGAAATTTATTGTGAAATATTAAAGTTAGTGTTTGTAACATGAGATGGAAGACTAAGAAGGTAAGAGTAAATAATGCTGAGGTTGTCAATATCAGCTCTGGCATTCATAGCTTTAGGTTCTTTAAAAATGTGAGACATCTCCAAAAATGATCTCTTAGTGAGATTGGACTCGCGATCTAACACAGTGACACTATCGTAATCAGGTATGTGATCCATAGACAAAGTGTGACTAGCCAAGGTGCAAGTTTCCTTAAAATTTCTGATATCATTTTTATGTGAACAAATACGGTCTTTAAGCCTGCGCTTAGTTTGACCGATGTATTTCTTATCACACTGCGAGCATGGAATGCAATAAACCGCATTGGATTGATCCAATACGGAATCTTTATCTTTGATTTTTGGAAAAATGTTCTGAATTGTAAGAATGGTTCTACTGGCTAACGTTATAGGAGGAAATTTTGAAAAAATCTTTTCAAATTTGTGAATAATTGTGTGAATGTTTGGTAACGAAAGATACTGTCTAGGTAGGTTTTGATTTAAAAGGGTGGTATTAGAAGGAGACAACAAAGAATAAACCAGTCTTCTAGAATAACCACTGTTAATAAAAAATACTGAAAGTTTTCTCAAATTTTGAGCACGTAACGAAGTGTGACTAGTCTTGATAACTCTGTTTTTCATGCCAAGAACGAGGTTAATTTTTTGTTTATGTTGGTGATACGATTCATAATGTAATAATCTACCTGAGGCTCCAGGTTTGGTATACCAACTAGTAATGAGTGTGTTATCCACTCTCCTGATCACTAGTATCTAGGAAAGGGTCACTGCAATTTTCATCTTCCTCGATTGAATCCTTACAGTTTACAATCGAGGAATTATTAACTATTTTTCTTGATAATCTGTTAGAACAACGATCATATTTTACGATTTTTATAATAATGGAGACGGGATGCATGAAAAGAAATAGTTGTAACTTACCGAAGATTGATTCAATAATGGTGTGGGTTCCTTTGCTAGAAACATAGTTTCTGTACAGTGGAGAAGAACGTGAAAATGTGTTTGTAAGTACCTAAAATTGTGCATTGACATACTTTATTAGAAATCAGAGAGTCACCTTACTCATTTTATATACTCTTTTAGCTATTCAGTGCAAATAGCAGTAAGTAAAACGCAAACTCCGCACTGCAGCATATATTATTCCAAGTTGAAGGGGCAACTAGTTTCGGCACACTGAGCTATCATCAGGCCTTAAATATATATATATTATTCACATGATAAGTATTGTGAAATTCTACCATAATCTGTATCGTTAGCTTTTATTTCGGGGGTAACAAGGGTTTATAGTTGTTGCGCTTTCCAGTAACCTAAATTACATCCTTCCCTTCATCGGCGCTATGTGTGGACGTTTGCTGCCCCACTAATAATTATCATCATTTAGGTAAGATATACAGATTTTTTAATGTTTTCTTCCTTACCCAAACATTCTTTGTAGCCTGAAGATGGCCATTGAGGGCCGAAACTAGTAGCTCAGCACTTCAGTATAATAAAATAAATTTGTGACATTTTGACTTTGAGTTTTTCATTGTTGTAATACTAGTCACATTTGAGGTATGGATGAGATATTACTTCCATAATAATAAATAATTGAATTCTGTTTGTTGACTGGAGTATTCAGTACCATAAGTTACATAATCTTCAACTAGATTAATATAGATACCATTGTAAGGGACAGCTACAGCTTATTTATTGTACTCAGTGTATTTTTAAATGGAAATGAGCTTTTTAACAGAAATTTCTGTTTTTAAAGTCTTAAACAGTCTCTAATTGTTCACAAGAATTGTTAGTATTAATGTTAAAATTTTCTAAACTATATCAACGGTTATGACTACTACTAGAAAAACTAGAACTAGAGATACTTGATTCAATATTTTTTGTACTGTTTAATACAATGTCTGTATCAGAATATCTGAAATAGTTACCCCCTTTCTTTACATAATTACCAACTATTTGTTTTTTATTTCATTTATGTAACATCTTGAGCATTGAAAATATTTTCTTCTAGATTCTCTGTCAACATATGAGCATGTTTTATTATTAATATCTACCCTATTGCAATATTAAGTTTTTTGTAGGGTATAATGCATATCTAGGATTTGAAACATTGTGAAACCTTTTCAAAATATCCTTACTAACTAAAATATTTCAATAGTTGCTAAAACCCTTATTTTGAGAACTCTATTATATAATGTTATTGTACAATTCCGCCACCTGGAATTTCAATGTACAATAGCCGATCAAAGTCTTGAATGAGTATTCAATTTTAATAATTATATTTTGGAAGAGGTACTTACCGATAACAACTGTTGTTCGTCCATAATAACAAGAATTATAACCAAGTATAGAAACTGTAGCTAAGTAGGAACTAATGAAAACCAAGACCACTTTATTCTTGCAAAAAATGTGCTTCCTGCAAATAAAATATAACACAAAACTGAAAACCATCCGCCATTTCATGCTTGTCATTTGTTTCCACAGATAACTACTGTTTGTTTCGTTTGTCAGTTCCTCTTCTATTTTATTCTCTTTTCATGTTACTGTGATGTTTAATATGAGATAATACTGAGAGTTTATGAACTAACATCGTACAGACGTAATAGCAGGAAGTTACTGAAAATTATTTCGAAAGATGTAAAAGTAACTAACAACATGTTAATTTGTGATATAACAGTGATGTGACATTAGTCAGAAGTATACAAATCAACATCGTATGAATGTTGCCTATAGGAAGTTGCTAAAAAGATGTTCATAGGATGTGTATGTAACTGCGAATTCAAGTGTTGTTGTGTACATCAAAAATGTGTTTTATTTACATGACATGGGTGTTAATAGAATTGGTAATAAAATGAAGACATCTGGGAGATATCTTATTAACGTTTTAAATAAACATCACGAAAAGTCTCTAAAAAGAACATCATAAAAAAGACTTGTTATGTTTCTTGTTAAGTGGGATATTTATACATATATACATACAATAAGTTTTCTTTTGGGGAATGCGGCAATGTGACAAAGAAAAGTTAATTCTCATCTTTCGGTAATTCATTTTCAACATTTTCAAAAAAACTACAAGAAATAAATATTATAGAAATTCAAAATAAGTTTAAAGTAAAATATCTCACACTAATTGAGGTTGTTCACAAATCTAGAATATCTATTTAAATGGAGACAAATTATTGTTTTTCTTTATAAACTCTATACACAATGAATATTTCAATTGGCATATTTTCACTTTATGACAATTTAAGACAATTTGTAGTAGTCATGAAAAACATTTTTTCATATTGAGTCTGCTATTAAGTAGCATTAAAGTTATTAAGGCATAAAATGTTTATTAGACGTTTACTATTTTTAATTGAAATGATAGAAAATCAATGAAAAGAGTTCTCCTCCGTAATGCCTTGATTTATATATTTTTCTTTATTTTAGAATGATAGTAAATAACTTTAAATTGAATTTAGATTCTCAATATCAGTTATTTAATTTAAACAATTATCCTCTTGAGAAATGAATACCATTTCCAAGAAAATAATTCTACAGTAGTTGTCTTCTTTACACAGAATTTTAAATTATTTATAATCAATCACATGTTTCGTGGAGAAAACATGTTCAGCTAATACTGACCCTTCAGGGTATAATCGTGAGTCTGTGAATGTTAGTCTAATGTAAGTGAAATTAACTGTCTCGACCCTTACTTCGTGGAATATGCTCATATTAGTGTTTTTAAATGAAACTCACGGTCTCTAGTTGATTCCACAATATAATAAAAGTTATTGAAAATTCTAAAAAATTGACAATTGTTTCGATAAATCAATATCATCGTCAGAATGACAGAAGTTACATTTTATTTGATGCCTACCTGATGTTTAGTAGTTATTTTTGGCTAGACCAAGAAGTAACCTAACTTGTGATTGGCTTAATATATGTTTATAGAAAAAAGAAGAAGATGTGATATTACAAATATAGAAGCTTAGATATTATTAGCCCTATGGTGATATCCTGGATATTATTTTTCCAATTAAGATCAGTATAACTGTGCAATGATATAGAAAACCAGGAAAACCATATCTGCTGATCTTTACAATTATCACTTAGGAAGACAGTTTATTAGTGGAGAACTCCCTAGATTTAACTGTTCATTAACAACTTCATATTGTGGGTTTCTTAAATGTCTTCTAATTTCCAGTTCTTCAAGGAAATCCAGTTCTTGTTCCTTTTCACAAATATGCAGCACTTCTAGTTCTGTGTTAGGTGTCAATGAATGATTGGTGTCAAGTAGATGTTTTGCGCAATGGGATTTATGTGGTTGTTTTAATCTGTATACTCGTAAGTGCTCACTGTATCGTATTTCGAAATTCCTAAGGGTCCGACCCAAATAGACAGCGTTACATTCTGGATATTTGAGTTTATATATACCTGACTTCTTTAATAGTGGTATTTTTGTTTTTACATTTAACAATTTTGTACTAACATTACTTTTTGTTTTAAAAGAAATTGTTGTATTCGTTGCTGAAGATATTATCTTTGAAATATTATTAGAAATATTTCCTGCATATGTGATGGTTTTATAAGTTTTAATTTCATCAGCTTGTTTAGGATATATTAGTTGTAATGCCATTTTCCTTCTTTTTTACTAATTAGCTCATTTATCATATCTAACGGAAAACCGTTAGATGTTGGTATTTGTCTAATTGTATTAATCTCTCTATCAAAATTACATTTGTTCATAGGAACTGGAAAAGTTCTATGTATCATTGAATTATATGCTGCTAGTCTATGTGACATAATGAAATGTAACTTCTGTCATTCTGACGATGATATTGATTTATCGAAACAATTGTCAATTTTTTAGAATTTCCAATAACTTTTATTATATTCTGGAATTAGCTAGAGACCGTGAGTTTCATTTAAAAACACTAATGTAAGTGACATTATCAGTTACATTCGTAATGCATAATTTGAAACAGATCATTATTCGGTATATTCATTTATTGTATACATTCCAAAATACACTTGAGATGAAATTAAGAAACAATCCCTACCAGCGAGTGCTTCAAATGATCAATTCTTGGTACTTCAGGTACTGAAAGTATGAATGTAAATTAATATTTTCCCATGGCAAAATCCAGTTAAGAAACCTAAATTTCAACAAAATGATTCGGAATCAAGTTCATGTCTGGGCGTGAATGTTATATATTACAGATATATATTAGAGTGCCTTCTGGCCTTCTGTGTCGATGTTTAATAATTCAGTTAACAGAGCATATTTCATTTATTTCAATCTCCATATTACTTATTAGATATAACAATTATTACCACAACATAAGTGTGAACTTGAAAAAAACATGCAAATCATTCTCTTCGAACAGTCTGTAATTACGAATAACAGTATCTTTACGATATATTTATTGAAGAATGTATATTTATAAATGAGAATATTTTTTAATAAAAAACAATAAAATAATAGTTGTATTTGTCCTTGGTAGCTGCATTCATTCGCCTCTAGTTCTCTATATATCGTTATTAACATTTGATAAAAGTAGTATGAAATTTATTACCTTATTATTTCGTATCCTATAATTGTAAAAATTAAGGAACAAATAGAGTGGAAAGAAAATATGTTTGATACGTACATCTAGCTTAAGATGTTATGTATCGAACCTTAATTGTTATTATTGGCTGAACATTTTGGAATACGAAAAATAAATTGAAGAAGAGGCATCATCAAGATCACAAACTATTAATTTCTCCCTCAACGAAGTCAATGTGTCACAGTATGTATTAGTTTGTGAAGTTGACATAGCGTCGTCACAACTTACTATTGCTAATTACGTAGTATTTTACTGAAGAAAATACTTTTAAAAAAAATTCTATTTACAAAAGTTTGTTACAAAGTGATACTTAGTTGTAAAATTCATGTCAAACTTATTATTGGGTTGTATGTATAAAATACTAAGAGATTCAAAATCCATAGAATGGTCTTTGTTCAAGATTGGGAATTTTTGATTTGTATATATTATTGTATTTTTAGAAATGTGGGAAGTATTGATAGATACGAATTTCTTTTTTTATACGTTCGCTACTGTTTGTATATTCCCAAACATAACTTCGGTTAAGTCTATAACACTGTTGAATGTTTAGAAAAATATCACGTTTCATAATATCATTTTTATTTATGTTATTAAAATTGTAACAACATAAAGTAGGATTGTTTAGGCCCCCTTGAAGTTTTTCTCTTCAACACGCCTTACAATCAATTACGGAGCAATCAAACTCAGTTAAGCAGTTATCACATAGTTACTCAGTCAGTTCGTAAGTTACCACTTACAATATTAACGTGTTAGTTGGTTGAATAGTGAACCGGTTGCTTAGCTGTGCAACAAAGTCGAAACTCAAGTTCTGCATGTAATTCAAGTGGTTTCTTAGTTAGTATTCAAGTCAAGTAACTATAATTTAGTTACCATGTCAAACATATCGTTTCTTAGTTGTTATTCGAATCAAGTGCGTACTCAGAAGTCGAAACACATCGTTGCTATGTCAAGTTCAGTTACTAAGTCAAACACTTAGTTTCTTAGTTAGTATTCAAGTGAAGCATGTAATCCAAGTCGAAACTCATTGTTTCACCGCTCTTAAGTCAAACACATCGTTTCTTAGTTAGTATTCAAATCAAACACATGTAATTTAAGTCGAAACTCATCGTTTCTACGTCAAGTTGAGTTATTAATGGTCGATTTCACCAATAAAACTACGCATTATTCTTAGCACGTACTTAGCTAAGTATGATCTTAAATTTTAAGCATACATTGATCGCATCGACTGGCACCAGCCATATTATAAACGAAACCTTGATTGGTTTGAGTTCGTACGTAGCTGGCAACACCGCAGGATGTATTCTATTAGCACTTTTTTACGTATTTGGCTTAAAAACCGAAATATATCCCAGTTGTTATTCACGTGACAGATAAAGATAAAATATATTTAAGATTTGTTGAACGAAACGTAACCATAACCAAACTTTATATCCATGGGCTCATGATTATTGACGTTTGCTAAAAGTGTATTGCATGCAAAAGTGTAGAGTGAAATAAATAATATTATGTTTTGTTTACTTTCAGAGAGTGAGTCTTAACCATAATCTGTGGTCTTGGAACCAGTTGTATATTCTCGGCGTTTCATTAACTCAATTTATATCTAGAGTGTACACCATACTTAGACAATTCTAATAATTGTATCGTTTACCCTATACTGGTTGAATAATATCATTGTTCGTAATACTCCGAAAGATCGGAATTTATTACTAAACAGAACTCAATACAACCATTTAACAACTGAACTAGAACTGATGAAGTATGTAGCAAATAAAATAAAATACCATAAAATGAAATAGAAAGGAATAAAGGAAATTTGTTCGGTTTACACGTACAAATAAAATAATATGAGGAATATTGATTGTCCAATAGAAGTAGGGATATAGATACAACCGTTTCTATTTTATGTAATTTTATTACTCACAAACAGCAAAAATACGTGTTATGTGTACCAAACATGAAATAATGGATAATGAATAATCTCAGGATTGAGCACATATATGTTCTGATAAAATATGCGGTCGGGCATTATCATGCATCATCATGAACAGTGCAAAAGGTATAATATGTGGCTCTAAAACTTCTCTTATGTGCCTATCGGCTGTCATCGTTTCTCTGTTCATCATAACCAAGTCCGTCGTAGCTTCAAAGCTTACGCCACCCCACACCATTAGCGAACCGGCTCCATAACTTAGTCCAGGAGAAAAATGGTTTTGAAGCAATCGTTCAACAGTTCACCAGTAAATTTTTTCACGTCCTTCCGGTGTTATAAGACAAAATATTGATTCATCAGTGAATAATATATTTCTCCATTCTTCTTTACCTCAATTTTCATGTTCCCTAGCAAACCTAAGGCGTTCAACTCGATGGTATCTCAATAACTTTAGACCAGTTTCAGGTCTCCTGACACGCAGTCCAATCTTGAAAAGCCGCATACTTACTGTTCTGTAATTTACTTGAACTTGCCTTGAGTTCTCTAATCTGTTTTTCATTTGCACAGAAATGATTTTTCTGTCCCTCAAAACATTAAGCGTTTTAAAGTGATTAGCTCGCTCACTAGTAACTTTTTGTCAACCACAAAGATTTATTCTTGTGAATACACACCGTTTTACAGCTCTTTGAACTATACATCTTGAAACTACCAACACTCTAGCCACATAATACTGTGACCTACCATACTGGACCAAAGCAATAGCTCTAGCTGCGTCGGTTACAGAGAGATCCATATATTAAATAACTATTCGACAAGAAACATGTTCAACAACTGATATTCATTCCATAGCGCCGTATGCAAACAAGTATAATTCGTAAGTTTATTATCGTTAGCACAGGAAAAATGTAACTTTTTCTTAAACCCTTGAGCTATTGCGATCAATGAAAAAAATGTCGAGAAACGACGGGCCTTAATAAAAAATTACAAGATAGAACAACTCTGACACAAATGTGGTTTTAAAGTAAAAGTAATAAAACACATAAACTAGCGGCATACAATTCAATAATACATAGAGCATTTTCAGTTTCTATAAACAAATGTAATTTTGATAGAGAGATTAGTACAATTAGACAAATAGCAACATCCAACTGTTATCCATTGCATATGATAAATAAGCTAATTAATAAAAAAGAGAAAAAAGTGGCATAACAACTAATATTTCCTAAACAAACTGAAGAAATAAAAACTTATAAAACTATCACATATGCAGGAAATATTTCTAATAATATTTCAAAGATTCTATCTTTAGCCAGAAATACAACAATTGCTTTTAAAACAGAAAGTAACGTAAATACAAAATTGTTAAATGTTAAAACAAAAATACCAACATTAAAGAAATCAGGTATATATAAACTCAAATGTCCGGAATGTAATGCTGTCTATTTGGGTCAGACCCTTAGAAATTTTGAAATCAGATACAGTGAACACTTACGAGCATACAGAGTAAAACAACCAGATAAATCCCATTACGCAAAACATCTACTTGACACCAACCATTCATTGACACCAAACACAGAACTAGAACTACATATTCGTGATAAGAAACAAGAACTGGATTTCCTTGAAGAGTTGGAAATTAGAAGACACTTAAGAAACCCACAATATGAAGTCGTCAATGAACAGATAAATCTAGGGAGTTCTCCACTATTAAACTGTCTTCTTAAGTGATAATTGTGAAGATCAGCAGATATAGTTTTCCTGGTTTTCTATATCATTGCACAGTTATACTGATCTTAATTGGAAAAATGATATCCAGGATATCACCATAGGGCTAATAATATCTAAGCTTCAATATTTGTAATATCACATCTTCTTTTTTCTATTAACATATATTAAGTCAATCACAAGGTGCTTAGAGGTGGAGTTGGAACTATGTTAAGGCGCATGGCATATATGCTGCGTGCATATATCGACTAATACAGGGTTTACGTGATTATAAAAAAGAAAAATAAAAGTGGCAAATATAGCAACCAGTTACCTATGAAGGGATAAAGGTATATACAGTAAGTCATCATTTAATGCCGCATCTATGAAATTATCTTCACTATGAACTTTTTTTCAAATTCAACCAAAAATAAAAAAGATTCTGTTCATCTCTATTTCCACTCCACAGTTTCCCAGACTTTTCAAATTCCAATATTTTTTCTGCAATTTCGTCTCGAAAATATTTCAAAAATTCTTCCAAATGTGGTACCACTACCACATTGGAACCATTACTGGTTTCCAAATCATTATCTGAATTATCGGTTACTTCCTTAGTTGTCCCTCCACATATCTTTTTATACTTGATATTATTTTGGGGTTCGAAGGACATAGCCCGCAAGTTCTGAAAACATTTCTACAAATATTTTCAATACTTTTAATGTTGAAAAATGCAGTATTCAATATTGGAGCGAATTCATCCCTGCTAAGTCGCATACTATTATTATTCACCCTCCAGTTATGAACTGCTTTCTTCCATTCATTCTTCAATGGATGATAGAACGCAATGTCAAGTGGTTGAAGTAAATATGTGGTATTTGGAAAGAGTGCAATATTTCATTTTTTGAACAAAATTCGCTTAGGTGCAATGACATGTGAGAAGTGTGACCATCGACATACAGAATTATTGGCTTTGGTATGGAGTTTCTTATCAACCAAGGGTTGAATATATTGGTGACATACTCATAAAACCTTTCGCTCGTTATCCATCCACTGTTAGTGCGACCTACGCCCCAGGATGGGGGTATCTCCTCAACAATTTTCTGAGGAATTCTTTGGTAGGAGTAAACTATCATCGGGGGTGGGAGATCTCCAAAAGCATTGCACATGACCATTGTGGTGAGGCTCTCTTTTTCATCATTATTGACGAAATTATAGACTGCTTTTTGACCTTTCTTAACAAGGAACTTGTCTTCCTTCGGACTTAGGAAAAAAGCAGTCTCATCACAGTTGAAGTTACGCTTCGGATCATCTAAAACCTCCAGTATTCCCGGATTTCCTTGAACCAGTGGCAAGTTTTTCTCTGTAACATCTACTCGACTCTTTGTTAAATTCTGAGAAACTTTTAGCTATATTTAGCTAGGAAGCCTTTATACAATTGCCTTCTTGGACGGCCATTTGTGAATGGATTTTTCCGCTGTAATTTTTTCACCAATATATCCACACTATTAAGGAGTTGGGTTTTAGTTGCTGGAAAACCACATGCAGCTCAATGGAAAATCCATTTCACTAGTATGTCCTCCTCTCTCTTGGTTAGAACGCTCTCGGGGCCAATTTTTCTTTCAATCGGCGTTTTGCCTTTGTGTTTATATAGGAGGGTAGTTCTCGGAACTTTATATAAAATACTTGCCCCTTTAGTGAGCATACCCTCCTGTATTGCCTGAAGGGCGTTTGTTATGTCGTTTTCAGAATAATTTATTCTTTTTGCCATTTTTAAATTCTGGAAATAAAGACTGGCATCAGTTAATGACCTACGAAGTATCAATCATTGATACCCGCGAGAATCACTCAAATACCAATAAAATTATTCTGAATATGAGGTGTCAATAACTAATCATACCAAAATATGCATTATTCCAAATTTAGTACTGTAAAAATAAGCTGTTCAATGAAATGTCATGCACAGTTACGGATTTTTCTCGTAGATGCCCACTTAGTACAATTTATTGACATATGTATCAGTCTTTGATCCACTGGGGTACCAGATATTGAATAACTACTAAACATCAGGTAGGCATAAAATTAAATGTAACTTCTGTCATTCTGACGATGATATTCAGTTATCGAAACAATTGTCAATTTTCGAGAATTTTTAATATTTTTCATTATATTGTGGAATTAGTTAGAAACGTCGAGTTTCATTTAAAACACAATCTGTGTCACTCTGTATGAAATGATGTTCGCACAATTTCCTTAAAATTCCAAATATGTGCTAGATTTCATATAAATCTACCTACAATATAGAAGCAAGATTAATCAAATTGAGTTTAAAATAACAAATTTATTAATGATCAGACTCCATCAATCTTTTGAGTGCATCGATTATTTTGCCGACGCATCAAAAATACACATTTTTAGACCAGGAGTGTTGATTTTTAATGTATTGTTCCTGTCATTAGGGAAAGAGACATTTGGAAGAGCTGGTAGTTCAATAAAGACTGATATTTTCTACATTATTAATTTGCATTATGATTTCGGGAAATCTAAAATCTGGGTTAAAATATTTGAAGCTATTCAAAAGTCGGTTAATAATAACTATTCTGTGAATGCATATTATTCTTATATTAGGTGGGTACATTTCTGTATCCTGTGAATTCAAAATATAGTATACTTCTCTAGGTCAGTGCTGAAGATAGGAAGTGAATTGAAAATTGATGGATAGATATCATAATAAACATGAAATTTATGTGAAATTTGGAGACATACAAATGGACTTGTGGTCAAAGTTTATTTATACGTGATTATTTTAAAATATTGCACATATCTTTAACAGATTCATTCAGCTTTTAACAGTAAATCTGAACGAAGTTACGCAATCCAGTCTCGACTGTCATAAATTATCGTTACCGAGTATTCATATTCCAACCTTACCATTGGTGTACTACTTTTGTTTGATTTGAGGTGTACTCATAAATAAATTGTTACAAAAGTAATTTTCAAAGCATTCCAGACTGAGAATAGCTCTGTACTGAGAGGCAGATGCGTTAGTTACACATTATTATTTTGTTTACAATTAAAGTAGCATTTACCGTCTACAATACACTGTGCAGAATGATTCGCTGCCGGATGTTTTCTAGCTGACATTAAAAACCAGGAGATCATACTGAAACGGGCCTTGTCAGGAACTTATCGTGAAAACAAATTGGCTTTACTCTTGCAGTCAAGTCAGAATTTTATTCTGTATGCACCACTTGTGAATAAATGTAGTTATAAATGCAATACCTTCAATTACCTCAATTCAATTAATTTCTTTCATATAAGTGCCCACAACATCATAAACTTAATAATTCAACTTAATGATGATAATTACTAGATGTCAACGGGGGTAAACTTTCATAACTCTTATGGTTTATTATTCCTCCGAAAAATGTCGCCATTTGAATATTAACATAAGATTTTATCGAGGCTTGAATGTAGTAGGTATTTTGATTAAAAACATACGGTAAAACACATTTTAAAAAATTTAAAAGTTTTTCAAAGGGGATTGGATACAAGAAACGATTGGTCTAAGGGTTATTCATCCTTTTTGTAGTTAAGGAAGGCCGTAAAATCTGGCAGGTTGTGCATCTAGAGTGCATATACTAAAATATATATTATATATTAAAATATATATTAAATTGCCAACTTTGTTATCTCCCCCGTTTCCCAGAAAACGGCCTTGTGAATAAAGAATTTCTTTAAGTTCCTCTCTTGATGTTTGGTGGTTTAGTTAAGCGCGAATTCAAAAATTTTTGAAAATTATTAGCAATTAGTTTTTCCAATTTCTAAGGTAGTCATTTATTTCAAGTTGAAATTATACAGTGTGTAAACCACTTATGGAATAAAATTCTTTATGTCATTACTTTAGAAAATTATAAAAAATGCCGAGACACGTCAACTTTTGAATTGAGTTGTGCGTTATGTAAACATAAATTTAAATGTACAGGGTGATTCACGCAAGTATGCCATAGTCGGTGTTTTTTTTTAATGAAACACCCTGTATATTTGCATATTTTTGAAATCCTCTAAATGAACCGATTCCAACAAACTAAATGATGTATGGTCAATTATGAATTATACAAGGTGAAATTTTTATTTTTACAGTTATTAAACACATAAATACATTAAAATAAATGCTCAAAATGTTCTCCACCTAGTTGTTGGCAATAGCACAGTCTCCTATAGAACTCCTCCCTAACTTTGTTTAAAGTTTGAGGTGAAATATTCCGTATTTCTGTAGTTATCCTGTCTCTGAGGTCTACAATGCTAGTTGGTTGTGTTGCATATACTTTGTTCTTAAGATAACCCCACAGAAAAAAATCTAACGGCGTAAGGTCTGGCGATCTAGCTGGCCACTCAATAGTACCTCTTCGCCCAATCCATTTATTGGGGAAGATTTCATCTAAATAAGTTCTTACCATTAAAGCATAATGGGGTGTTGCCCCATCTTGCTGGAACCAAACATTTTCATTCGGTAAGCTAGAATCTATTGCGTTGGGATATAAGTTTGCCAACGCAGGAATAACTTCATTTCTAAGCATATTTAAATATTTTTCAGCTGTCAAATTTCCATCTATAAATATAGGACCAATAATATGGTCGCCTATGATACCGGCCCAAACGTTCACCTTTTGAGGGTACTGAGTATGTGTCTCACGCATCCAATTACGATTCTCTGCTTACCAATATCTACAGTTCTGTCGGTTTACCTCTCCATTCAATGTGAATGTTGATTCATCAGAAAAAAGAATGGTACCAAGAGCTATTTCATTTCTGTTCAGCTTATTCACCAATATTTCGCAGAAATCCATTCTACGATCTGGATCGTCTTCTGTACTACTGCACAAAAGTTAATTTGTAGGGATGACGTTTTTCTTCATGAAGACATCTTAGAATAGTTATATGACTAACATTATTTTCACGGGCAATTTGACGTGTACTAGAAGTTGGATTCTCTTGGACACTTAACAAAATATCCACTTTCACATCATCTTCAACGAAGTGTGGCTTCCTTTTCAATGGTTTGACATATCCAAGTTCTCTGAATTGTGCATGAATTTTAGACACAGTACTTTGTGAAATATTAGGCAATTCGGGATACCTGTGATTAAATAAGTTTGTCACTTCAACTTGACTTCTACAGTTATCCCCATACCCGATCATCATTAAAATCACAATTCGGTGAGTCTCAGTTAAATATTCCATTGTTATGTCGACAAGGAAAGAGTGTTTGACAAAGATTTTACTTTTTCAGTATAAACTGTCAACACATCAACAACTGAGGGAATAAAAAACAATCCACATTATTTACCGTTTTTGTTTAATTATTGGCGTTTTTAGGCAATTTTTAGGTATTTTATCATAAAATTCATGGGCGTAGCAGATTTTGTTTAGTAACAAATACTTCTAATAATTAGTTAGTTTAGATTTCTGATAAATCCATATTCAGCTAATTTAAAAAAGTACCAATATTTCAAGTGTAATAAATTATTAATTTTAAAATTTCACCCTGTATAATTCATAATTGATCATTCATTACTTAGTTTGTTGGAATCGGTTCATTAAAAGAATTTCAAAAATATGCAAATATACAGGGTGTTTCATTTAAAAAAAAACACCGACTATGGCATACTTGCGTGGATCACCCTGTATATTTAAATGTATGTTTACATAACGCACAACTCAATTCAAAAGTTGACGTGTCACGGCATTTTTTATAATTTCCTAAAATAATGACAAAGAATTTTATTCCATAAGTGGTTTCCACACTGTATATAATGTGTTTTTTAAGATTGTGAAGAGTCTTTGAGTAATTGTCAGTTGCTCAACCCCTATTTATTTGTTATTTGCTTTTTAGGGAAATTCTGAGGTACGTGGGAGAGCACCAAATTGCCACCTTTGTTCTCTCCCCTTTTCCCAGAAAGCGGCATTGTGACTAAAGTTTTTTTTAATTCTCTTCTCCTGATATTAAGTGGTTTTAGAGTTTAAGTGGGGTGGATTAGGTGGTTAAAATAGTGTTATGGAGTTGTTTATTATGTATAGTTTACAGTGGAGCCATTGTGACTTTGTACCCTTTAGTTACTTGATTAGGCTAATAAATAAGTGTATATTTTATTATTATTTTCTGTGTGAGATTTTCTATTTATGCTGGGATGGTTGCTTTTAATGTAAAGAGATTCTAGGATTATTCTTTTACTGTATTTATTCCCTACATCCAAAATCGTGGCTGCCCCAAAGTTCATTTTGTAACCTGTGTCTGTAAGTGCACAATTGCGTTTAAAAAGTCTGCACTCGCTATTGTGTTGTGTGATGCGTTGTTGCAGGGTGCGTGACGTCTGGCTGGTGTATTTTTTGTCACAGTTCATATAAGGGATAGAATGAATAGAATTTTTTTTTGAAAAAAGACTCATGTTTTTGTTTTGTTTTTGATTATACTGTATTAATTGTGGAGATGTTTTTGGTTGCTATTTTTACGTTTTCGTTTTCGAACAATTTTTTCAATTTTGTGTGTCATTTGGTCCAATTGTGATATGTAACCATATCTTAATGTTTGGGTTCGTTCAGTATGTTCCCTGTTGATATGCATGTCATTGACCGCCTCATTTGTGACAGTGTTCCCGATAAGTTTGTTCAATAATTCTTTTGAATAACTATTCTCTAAAGGTGTTTGGAAAAGGAATAGGCTTTTGTTTTTTACGGTTTTATGACTGAGTATGATAATTTTGGTTTTTAGTGCTAGGACAAGATTTATTTCCATTTTTAGAAAATGGAAGGAGTTGTAATTCATGTATCGCCCTGAGTGAGAGGGTTTGACAGTGATTAGTGAGTTGTCATTTCTTTTGATCAGTTTAGTGTCTAAGAAAGGTACACTTTGATTAGTTTCTTTTTCTACGGTGAATTGTATGTGAGGATTATATGTGTTGAAGGCGTTTAGTGTGTCTTATATAGCGTTTTATATGCGTTTCCGTTGCAATAAAAACTTCCAGAACGGATATTTTGGAAAGTAATAGAGATATTTCAATTCAGCAAAAGCCAATTTGTAGAGCGCAAAAAGAGCTGTAGGTTTGGATAAAAACTTTAAATATGTCATGATGTAGAGGCAGGTCTGCTCAATAATTTTTCATCGGACGCAGAAATCTTCTCGTCCATATTAGTAAAAATTGACGAGATTACGGTGGGAGCCTCATCATTGAATAAAAATAATTCTGGATCAAAGCCGTCATTTTCCAGAGCTACTTTAAGTCTTTCTACTAATTCACTTTTCTTACCGGACGTTTCCAACTCACGATCTTCCAATTCTGCTCTTAATTCCGTCACTTTGAGATCACTCAGTCTCTTGTCCATTTTCACGTAGCTATTCATTTATATTACCCCACACCTGACACCAATGTAATGTTTTTGTTATTTATTTAGACAATAAACGGTTGGGATAAATTTTAAACACTCGGTATGGCTACTTATCAATTTATTTAAAACACTAAACTAATCACTAACACTTAATTTATATACAGGGTGTCCCGGGACTAATGGGAAAAAAGTCAGGAGCGTATAATCTGAGCCAAAATAATGTTAGTACTTCATATAAACTTTTTCTATGCAGGCCCTCGTTTTCGAGTTATAGGCCTCCAAAGTTTTAATTTTGAATTTGGTTTTTATTTTTATTCTTTGTACTAGTTATTTGATCTTCATAAAATTTACGGCAAAGCTATAATGTACGTGTATGTTTATTTTGGAAAAGTAAACAGATTTATAGTAGTGCCTTGAAGCCAGGGACGGACTACTCGCAATGGTTAGTGGTCCAAAATTTTTGCAGGGATGGCACACCCTGTATGAAATTATCGAAATTCACTTCCCCACACATTAAGCTAACGCAAAGGTAATCTTGCTGGAATTCGATAAAATAAGCCGTTTGGCTAATATTTACTGTTTTATTAATGCACTACGTACAAATTTACTTAACTAACTTATTAATACGATGTCGAATATTTACCTACAGTACTACAAAAAAATAATTTGATGATAGCAGATGATAAAAACATTAAGAACTTATTCAATGGGAATTAAATAGGTACCCAAACAACGTAATTAGTTGATTTTAATCAAAATTACGAACTCAGAATCATTAAATCATTAAGAAAACCTAAAAAACACAAGTTATAAAACATTGGACTAAAACTAATTCCTAAACAACAACAAAAACTAACGTTATTCTAATAAATAATCTCCTTCTACTTCCACGCACATTCTAAGTCTACGAAGGTTGTTTCTTTGCACTTGAAAGAGCAATCCCACATTATTTCTAATAACATTGCAGTGTAACACAATTCTGTCTATTAAATCTTGCCTTGTTTGCACAGGTGTTGCGTATACCTTATTTTTGAGATAACCCTAGAGAAAGAAATCCATAGGATTAACGTCTGATCGCGGTGGCCATTGAAAAGGGCCTCCACGACCAATCCATCTATTAGGAAACGTTGTGTGTAAATGCAGTCGTACATCTACACTGGAATGAGGAGGGGCCCCAACATGCATGAACCATAAATTCCTACGAGTTTGCAGTAGCACATCATCAAACAGGTTCCATAACTCATTTTGGAAAAACTCGAAATATCTCTGGCCGGTCAAAGTACCGTCAATAAAGTATGGCCCTATCAAATGATTGCCAACTATTCCTGCCCAAACTTTAACCATGAATCTATGCTGGCTCCTAGTTTGAATTTATGACTCCATCTCTGGTGAAACCGGATTCGTTCGTAAATAGTACGTTACTAATAAATGTATTGTCTGCTTGTTGTTGTCGCAGAAACCACTGGCTATACTTAAGTCGTGAAGGATAATCAGCCACTGTCATACTGTGTACTTTTTTCATGTGAAAAGGATATAACAGCTGTTCTTTTAGGATGCGATGAACAACTGATGTCGAGACGTTATGTTCTCTTGATAATTTTCGTAAACTCGTTGATGGTTCATTATCAACTGCATTTAACAAAAGTTTTTACAAACTTTCCAATTAATAAGTCGTTAATGTTTTTTATTTTCTGCTATCGTTAAATTATTTTTTTGTAGTACTGTAAGTACATCTTGGACATCGTATTAATAAGTTAGTTTTACCTCGTGTACTTATAAAAATGGTGAATGCGTAAATTGGTACGTAGTGCATTAATAAAACTGTAAATATTAGCCAAACGGATTATTTTATCGAATTCCAACACGAGTACCTTTTCGTTAGCTTAATGTGTGGGGAAGTGAATTTCAATAATTTCATACAGGGTGTGCCATCCCTGCAAATTTTTTGGATCACTAACCATTGCGAGTAGTCCGTGCCTGGCTTCAAATCTGTAAATCTGTTTACCTTACCAAAATAAACATACACGTATATTATAGCTTTGCCGTAAATTTTATAAAGATCAAATAACTAGTACAAAAAATAAAAATAAAAACCAAATTCAAAATTAAAACTTTGGAGGCCTATAACTCGAAAACGAGGGCCTGAATAGAAAAAGTTTATATGAAGTACTAACATTATTTTGGCTCAGATTATACGCTCCTGACTTTTTTCTCATTAGTCCCGGGGTATATACTTAACTAATCACTTAATTATTAAATTATATCAACAGTATATTCACTCAAACTAATTTATATAAACAATTAATTTATATCCACTTATTTATTTGTTTATTTCACGATGTCAAATTATCAACTCCTAACTCTTCCTGATCAGTCCCCTTATATATTAAAGCCATTTTTACTAGTAAATTCCGGACAATTGATTCTGGCCTTTTCTAGATAACTTTGGTCACAAAAACGATGTTTACATAAGATAGTCGTAGAGTCGTAAACAGTTTTTTATAACTGCGTATCCGCCATAATTTTAACTTTTATACCTGGCATAGACAGAGTCGGTTTTAGGGACTCTACCAGGTTGCTGTTTCGTAACAGTATTTATTGGTACTTTTATTTACCTATATACTGCATTTGCTCTTTATCTCACGTAGGTCAAATGCTAATGTTTCACCAGAGACATATTTTTGTTGGAAGCGTAAATAGATATAAATGATGGAAAATAATTTTTTCGTTTATTTATGAATATTTTTAAACAAACAAGTAATGTTTGAATAAAATTCTTTTCAAAAAAACATAGACAAATGTTCCTGTTTTCTATAATCATAGTGTATATCACGACAAAGTACTTTAACTCTTTGAATTTAATTTTTTCTATGGTATATAATCTTAAACAATATTGTTTTTTGAAATTTTATAATAATTTTTGGATACTATTTGAAATGATTTATTATACATATATTTTACAACTTTACCTGCAATCTCGTTAAATAATTACTTGAAAATGAATACGATTGTATTCGAAAGCTCGTAGAATAAATATTTAAAAGAGTACACTTGGTATCATTGCCACAAACCCACAAAAAATAATCCTGATTATTTAGTTGGCAAATAATTAATTTAAAATTATATATATATATATATATATATATATATTTAAAGTGGGTCTATAGAATATTGCAATATCCGAAAACGAATATTTTTAGTACGTCCATTGTATATCTAGTGCTATCTGGGTTGTAACCATTAGATGTACTTTATTCTATATTTTTCTTAATCTAAGTGCAGTTTTACTTATCATAACTCAAAATTTACCACGATCGACGTACATTTTCACTTGTTAACCTGCAATCGCGTGTGTCACATTTCGTACTTGCGGTTATCGAAAAAAATCTCTCAGTGTTGTACTTGAATATCGCGCCTCGAAACACTTGAAAATCGATTTTTTAATCGTATAACACCCGTGAGTTGGGACATAATGGTCTGCTCCTCTATCTCTCGGGGAATCCCCGTGTTTCATTTCATTTGTTAACTCTTGTCACGTTGGAATTATTTTGCTAACAGTATGAGTTACAAAATCGTTACCGTACATAACTTTCAATTTTATTGAATATTACGTTTTTATAGAATTTAAAGTATTGAGTGAGCTGGAAAAGTGTAAATTATAGTATTTGAAGTATTGAGTAAGCTGAAAAAGTGGAAAGAACTGTATAATACTTAAAAATTTATTTCCGACTGTTTGTGCGAAACAAAACAAGATTTACGAAATGAGTTCGCGTGATCGTGATGCCGATGGAAAATTTCTGTCAGGGAGTTCAAAAAGAAAACGAGCTATCAAATGAAAGCAGGTAAACGAAAATGTACGTGCATCTTTATATAAATATATAAAAAGTGATGATAAAGAAAACTCTACAAAACATTTATTGACTGAAAGTGTCTCTTATCCTGCTCCAGCTGAAAACATTCCTTCCACATCATCATGGGTGCCGCCGCCGTCATTAAGTAAAAACAGCGAGGATGATGATGAATTAATTACGCTATCAACGATATCCAGTCAAGAACACGAATCTGAACCCGAGTCTATGTCTACATCCATGACTGCTGGAACGGAAAATCTGAATCCTCAAAATGACATCGGTTTGTGGCCCATAAGGCCATAACAATTACTGATGTAGACCGAACTGAGATTGTATTAAAAGGCCGAATCCGGGTTAAAGTTGATTTATTCCCCGTAAATGATAATGGACGTCGATTCAGCGAATATAATTATAATAAGATATTAGTTAACGGTGAAAAGCTTCACAGGCGCTGGATGATTTATTCACGAACAAAGGATGTCATTTACTGCTTTCCTTGTCGCATATTCGGGCTAGAAAATACAAAGATTGGATCAAGTGAAGGAGTGTGTGATTGGAAACACTTGGGTGATTACCAAAAGTTTCACGAATCTAGTCGAAAGTACAAAGATTGTATGTTGAAATGGATTAATTTAGAGAATGGTTTAAAAAGCTGTTCCACTATTGACTTCTTGGCCCAGTCACAAATTGAACAAGAGAGGCAACGTTGGAAATATATTCTAGAACGATTGATCGCAATTGTTTTTTTTAGTATCTCACAATTTGGCCTTCAGGGGTTATAGAGAGAAGTTAACATCTGACTCAGATTCGAGGGAGACAAGCAGCAACTTTATAGATTTAGTAAAGTTAATAGCCCGATTTGATCCCGTGTTGAGACTTCACCTAAAACAAGTAAACATGTAATGTCTGAATTACATCGTGAAGTAAGGTTCTTCATATTGGAATAGTTTTTTTGGTATTCATTGACTTTTTGTAATTAACGTTTTGTGTTCACATGATTCCCATTTCAATGATGAATTATATCTAAATTGAAGTGAAGTCGTGGAATCTAAACGTGTTCAGCATGTAACTGGGCCTGACATTGATTACATGATCACCCTGAAATAAAATTATTTTCATTGATCTATTTCTCCTCAAAATATTGCCTGCAATATCGCTCATACTTATCAGAAATTTCTTCTTACATTTTTTTAATGGAGGAAAGTTTTATCTTTCAATTTAGTAGTAATAAATTTGACATTATAACATTATTAGTTAGATAGACATGTTTTTTGGACGTCTTAACAATCATTAGGGAAGAATCTCTTATTATTGTTATCACTATTAAATATAATCAAATAATAATTTACAGGTAATAAATTACTATTAGTCAAGATGCGTTGATCTTGATAACTGTAGACACTTTATCCATATTTGATATATAGACATAGGAGATACAGAAGTTATTTAATATGTAATTGCAATAAAACCAAATATATTTGTCCGCCACTGTAATATTGCTTCGAGTTTCATGACTCATCCTACTCCTAACTGTTCAAATGATTAATAAACTATATTCGAATAATGAATTTCCTTTTGTAAAGATTTTAATTAATTTTCTTTCTGAAGCTGTCCGAAACATTGATATGACGTGACACTGGAGGTTGATATTTTCATATATTTCTTTACATCAAAAATAGTTGGTATGGTATCACAGATCATCCAATTGTTCTTGAAACAAATTGTACCTACTTTCTTCTTTTGATGCCCTGTCAATCAAGAGTTCCGATAATTGGCTTAAAATTAATATGTAGCACGAGTCTATTATATCTGTTTGAGAGATGAGTAAGGAGATATACCGATTTTGGTTAGGTTAGGAAATCTGCACGAAATTATAAGTTTCTCCTTGACATTATTGCTTATATAACTGTACAGTATTCAATATACTACGTGACTTTTATTTTAACTGATAACGGAAAACAATAAATTGTTTCGTTAAGACCTATCTATATTATCTTGAGTTAATCTTTTTGAACATGGTAAAACTTTGTATATTTTTTATACATAATATATAACTGCTACAAATATTTAAAAGCCTTCCACAGGACATTGTTGCTTATTTATATTTACCATCTATTGATTTGTGAACCAGAAAAGTAATTTCATATACAGTTTGTTTTCAAGCGTTTAACTTATAAATTGCTGCATATGGCTTGTATTCGTATTTGATCAATATTATTATTATGGGGAACGGCCCACTAATATCTATGGTAATTCTATCAAACGGGCTACCAACATTGTATTGTTACATAAGAGTCTTCCTTTTCCGTTGAGTTCCATTAATCACAGCACACGTGATACATTTCTTACACCAGACCCGTTTATCCAATAAAACCGCTCATGAACTCTCAGAGTTAACACCGAATTTTCCTCCTGACGAACTGTCGGGTAATTGATGAATTACTTCAGTTGCCCTACTGACCAACTGTCTTTTCATTTCAGAGCCATAATCGATTTAAAGTATTCGCTTTATCAACCCTTCTTCTAGGATAAAGGAGTATCACTGAGCTCACTAAGTTTTGACACTTCTCGTCAAATAGGTCGACGATTCTCTTTCCATTGACGTATATTTTTTGAAACAGGATGTTTATTTAACTTAATTTTGGTAGGGGTCCATTAATCATCGACTACATTTGTCCTTAGTAGCCCTTTTTCTTTGTACTCTACTTTGCTGGGCACGGTCTTTGAGAAAACAAATCGACATTTCTGTTGCTTACTGCGGCTCGATGTTGGAGTCGTTCAATTGAATCCATCTGGCTATTTGCCCCTCTGAGTTCTTAAACTGCATCAGCCATTTGATGATCGATCCTGATCCAACTATATAAGAATTGCTAAAAGTGTTCCATGCATTCCACAACTGCCATGAGTTGTCTTCTCGTGACACATTAGTTCCTCTCATGTTTGGAGGGTACTTTACTAAAATAACCCAGAACCTTCACATTCTTGGTTGAGGAATCACTTGTATTTTCAATTTTGCCGCTAAACGCATCATTGGCGCATGATTGATAAACCGCCGACGTGCCCAGAGAGCCGTACTTTGTCGACCTTCGCACGGTAAACATTAATTTATACAAACACCGGTAAATTGTTTGGACGAGATTCGGTCAAAAGGGGTGTACCAAAAACGACATCGTCAACCCTCCCAGGCGCCTGGATACGACGGCAAGACAGCTTTATCAGGTAGGAGCCTTATATATTGTTTTTATTTATGCGTTGATGATGTGCTATTTTTTTTGTTAAATAACTCTTTGAAATACAGTCCATTAGTCCCTTTTCATATTTCCAACTCTTAACATTGGTCCTTCTCACGCGGATTAATATACCTCATTTTTACTTTTTTACTTTTTCAAGTTAAGTTCATTTTTTCGGTACATTTTAAATTCGTTTACCGGTTTCTCATTCATTTTTATGCAGATAAACTCTGTTTTGGTTTATTCCACTAGATGTTATTATAATTATCATTTCACCGTCAAATATCAACAGTTAAAATCAAATTTAAACGTAAATTTTGCATTCTTTGCTAGAGAATTTTATTGCTTTGTTCGAAAATATTTATTTAAATATTATTTCCAGTTCTTAATTACCTTTTCGATTTAACTTTTTCTTGGCATACAAAAACCACATTGACCTTGAGCAGGTGCTTCGATATTTGTTTGTTTATAATTTTCACAACAATTATTTATATTTGTAATGGCTCCACCATCAGATAAATTAACAAAAGCGAATTTAAATCGCACGCTTGCTCACAAAAGATTACAAGAGACTCATCAAGCAGGTCTTGATGCGTTAAACGATGAATCCTTGAGATCCATTTTCTTAGCTAGAGCAGAGGATCTTGATGCTATTTATAATGACTTCCAAACAGCCCATAATACTGTCATTTCTCTAGTTAGTGATGATGAGTTCGTAACCTACGATACAATGCGTAGTTCGGCAGATAAAGCATTTTATGGGGCTAAATCTATCAAGCACGATTTTTTAATCTCGGATTCCGTCAATGATTCGGTGACCAATTTAAATAGAACTTCTTCACATCAACGATTTGTAGCAAAGCTTCCAAAAATTAATTTACTGACATTCGACGGAGATTTTAAGAACTGGTCTTCTTTTTATGATCTGTTCAATTCGCTTATTCACAACAATACTGATTTGTCCGACGCTGAAAAATTTCAATATTTGCTTACGTCACTAGACAAAGAACCCTTATCTTCAATTAAGGGTATTCCCCTTACTGATGCAAATTACCTTATAGCATATGAAATGCTGGAGAAACGATACCAAAACAAACGGATTCTGGCTACTCACTACTATAATGAACTTTCGAATGCAGCTTCAATTCAAATGTCTACTTCTTAGGAGCTAAGGAAACTTCTAAATACCTTTTCTAAAAATGTAGCATCTTTTCGAGCTCTCAAATTTCCAGTTGATCAGTGGGATTTTTTGTTGTTCAATATGCTTATGAATAAACTTGATACTAAAGCTAGAACTGATTTTGAACTTGAAAATAGCTTAAATTCAGAATTGCGTACTTACAGACAATTAATAACATTCTTAGAAAGGAATTGTATAGCTTTGGAATCGGTACAATTTTCTATTATTAACCCATCTACCCATGTAGATAAATCCAAAAACAAGTTTTCAAACTCAAAAAATTGTAATAAACCTTCAACATCTACATTTGTTGCAAATACACAACAAAACAGTAGTAACTTGAAGTGTATCTTATGCTCCTCTTCTCACCCACTGTATAAATGTCAATCATTTTTGGCCAAGATGCCACAAGAAAGATTTTCTTTTGCTAAGCAGCACCAGTTATGTGTTAACTGTTTAGTATCTCCCCATTCTATGAAAATGTGTTCATCCACACAAAAATGTAAAATTTGTCGATTTCCTCATCATATTGTGTTACATTTTCCAAAACATTCTCCTAATTCTAATCACATAAATAACTCGATTTCCGCTTCTGACAATCTCACGAATACTTCTAGTGACAATTCTAGCTCTTCAATTACAAATGGCCATTATATTACAAATACTTTAACGTTACCACAATCTACAGTTTTATTATCTACTTGTGAAGTGCTTATTAAGGACATTCGAGGTAATTTTCAGAAAATCCGAGTTTTACTGGACACAGGCTCCATGGCTAACTTTATATCCGAAAAATGTATTAGAAAACTTGGACTTTCTCGCAAACACTGCTCTATTCCCATTGAAGGACTCAATGGAATGACTACCTTCACAAATCGAGGCACAGCACATTGTATCATTAAACCATGTAGCGCAGAATATCCTGTTTTTTCCTTCGAAGCTATTATTATTCCTCAAGTTTGTTCTGATCAGCCGAAAGTCTTTATCAATCCTGCAGAATTAACATATATTCAAAATTTAAACTTGGCGGATAGTAAATTTCATGTTCCCGGACCCTTGGATATGATTCTTGGAGCTGAATTAATACCTTCAATTTTGAAATCAGGTCGTATATTTGGAAATCCGGATCAACCTGTCGCTTTAGAAACTGTCTTTGGTTATATTCTTCAAGGACGAACAAACTGCTCCTATGCCTCAAACAATTATTCTTTAAGTTGCCATGCATCTTTGGATATAAATCTTGATATACAATTGCAAAGGTTTTGGGAGGTCGAATAGGTTGTCAAAGCTATTTTCCCAGCATCCCCCGAAGATAAGAAATGCGAAAAAATTTATAAGACTTCCACTTTTCGAGAACCTTCTGGACGATTTTCGGTACCTCTGCCATTTCGTCAATCTTTCCCCAATTTTATTGATACTTATACACAAGCTCATCGGAGATTCTCAATGCTAGAAAATAGATTTTTAAAATCGTCTGAATTACACATCAAATACTGTGAATTCATGCAAGATTATCTTAACAGTGGACATATGATTCCGGTCCCATTGGACGATTATAAATCTTCATCTGCTTATTATATACCCCATCACGCCGTCTTTAAAGAACAACTTTCAGGTTCTCAAACAATTTCCAAAATTAGAGTTGTGTTCGATGCGAGTTTGCGTGATGTACAGGGTGTCTCACTTAATGACACTCTTTTAGTTGGCCCAAAACTTCAACGTGATATTTCTACAATACTTTCAAGATTTCGATTTTTCTCTCATGTTTTTGTCTGCGATATAAAGCAAATGTACAGACAAATTAACGTACAATCTCAGTTCTGGAATTATCAAAGAATTATTTGGCGCTTCAAGCCCACTGAGCATCTTCAGGAATTTTTTTGCGAACCCTAGTCTACGGAATTTCGAGTTCTCCGTTCTTAGCTCTACGAACTTTGAAAGAATTGGCCACACAAGAGCAATCTTCTTTTCCTCGAGCATCTAAAATGATTCATCATCAATTCTACATAGATGATGGCTTGCTTGGAAGCAATGATCTAAGTTCAGCCATTTCACTTCAATCTGAATTAATTCAGCTCATGCAACGAGGTTGTTTTCAATTGAGCAAATGGGCAAGTAATCATCCTGCTCTTTTAGCTCAAGTAAGTCATTCCGATCACCAAGAATCGTGCAACTTTGATAAAGATGAAACATCCTTTATTAAAGTGTTAGGGCTCAAATGGGATCCTAATATAGATTGTTTCTCTTACACTTATATTCCATTTGAACGGCCTTGTACAAAACGAAACATCCTCTCTGAAATAAGTCGAGTTTTTGACCCCTTGGATTTATTCCCCCATGTCTTCTACTTGCCAAACGTATTTTACAACAATTGTGGGAATCCATGACTTCCGGAGATGATACTCCTTCAAAGAATATCTTGGATGTCTGGTCAAGGTTTAAGATAAAAATGCCGAATTTAGCTAATATTAAAATTCCGCGCCATGTAGGTTCCAGTTCTATTTCCCGGATTGAGCTACATGGCTTTTGTGACGCCTCACAAGTTGGCTATGCTAGTGTTGTCTACTTCCGAATTCACGAATCTTCTGGACTTGTGAGAACGTTCTTAATTTGTGCGAAATGTCGAGTGTCTCCATTAAAAACACAATCTATAGCAAGACTTGAACTTATGGGTTCCGTTTTATTGGCCGATCTAATGCACTTTGTTAAAGAAAGCTATAGTGACCTAGTCGTTTTTGATGCTATTTATGCTTGGACAGATTCTATGGTAGATCTTGCTTGGTTATCTTCATCTCCACATAGATGGAAAACATTTGTAGCTAATAGAGTCAGTCATGTTCAAGATCTCATTCCCCCCTCTCTTTGGTATTATGTTCCATCTTCCCAGAATCCAGCTGACTGTGCTAGTTGAGGTCAAACCCCAGCACAGCTTTCAGAAACTCCTATTTGGTGGTCAGGTCCTGAATGTTTAGCTCAGTCTAGTAATACATGGCCTACGCAGACTAATAACAAATTAAATTTATTTGAAATCTCTCAGGAAGAACAAAGGGTTATACTATCTGCCTGCACTTCCTCTGACAATTTCATCTTCACCCTTTTAAATAAATTTTCGTCTTTATCCAAGATTAAGCGAATAGTAGCGTATTCTCTCTTTTTTATTAATAGCTTAAGGTTACAATCTCAGTCTCAAATAAGCTTGGATGTAGATAATACCTTCAAAATCATTATAAAATGTGTTCAGCGACATACATTTTCTGACATTTTTCTTAAAATTAAACATAATCAACTACTACCTAAGCCTTTTAGAAAACTCGCCCCTTTCATTGACTCCTTTGGGTTGCTTAGAGTTGGTGGTCGAATCAGAAATTCGGAGTTTTCGTTTGATGTTAAACATCCTATTTTGTTACCCAAATCACACCGACTAACCCACTTGATAGTCTAAGCAGTTCATCAGGAACACTTTCATCCAGGTTTAAAAACATTACACTATTTATTATTACAACAATTTTGGATTTTATCTCCACGTAGTGCAATTTATAAATGTCTTTCAAGTTGCATTCGTTGTTTTCGTTGCAAACCAAGATCTTACAACCCGTACATGGCTGATTTGCCCTCTATAAGAGTTTCTCAAGTCAAGGCTTCTTTATCAGTTTGTATTGATTTTGCTGGTCCATTTTCACTTTCGATGAGTAAACATAGAGGTGCAAAAACCTACAAAGGTTATGTTTGTGTTTTTGTTTGCACATCCACAAAGGCTATTCATTTAGAAGCTACTTCAGATTTGAGTTCTGAAACTTTCTTAGCCGCCTTTAGACGCTTTATCGCTCGGCGTGGAAGATGTCTCACCAAAACCAGCGACCAAGGCACAAATTTTAAGGGTGCTAATAATGAACTCTTTGACATGGCTAAAACTATCGCGCAGAAATTGGCCATTTCTTGGAATTTCAACCCCCCCGGTAGTCCACATTTTAATGGCCTCGCCGAGGCGGGAGTAAAATCGTTTAAAACTCATTTTTATAGATTCTTAGGTACTCAGATACTATCCTTTGAAGAATTCTACACCCTGTTGTCGCAGATCGAAGCACTTTTGAATTCACGCCCGTTGTGTGAAATTAGTAGCGATCCAAATGATTCACAACCTCTTACGCCGGGGCACTTTCTAATTCTTGAACCCCTCACTAGTTCTATTCCCGAGGTGGATCTAACGCTTTTATCTTTAAACAGATTGAATCGATGGCAATTGCTGCAACGTATGCGGAGTGACTTTTGGAAGCGTTGGTCGCAAGAATATATTCATTCTCTCCAAGAGAGATTTAAATGGACCCAACCTTCACATCCTATTGTTAAAGGTGGTTTAGTTTTAATTAAAGACGAACAAACGCCTCCACTGAATTGGGAACTTGCCAGAGTTATCGATGTGCACCCTGGTCGGGACAATGTGGTTCCTGTGGTTACATTGAAAACCAACCACGGCGTTATGCAACGCCCTGTGGTAAAAATTTGTCCCTTACCGATTAATTAATTTACTATCACTATAATTAACTAGAGTAGTTAAGTCGTTTTTTTTAGATTTAAGCGCGGGAATATTCTATTTATTTTTTTTCTCTCACTTTATATATATATATATATATATATATATATATATATATATATATATATATATATATATATAAATATATATGTTTATCTTTATATTCCATTTGGTTAAAAAACATTCGTTTTGGTGGGGTGAAGGTTAAGGAATCACTTGTATTTTCAATTTTGCCGCTAAACGCATCATTGACGCATGATTGATAAACCGTCGACGTGCCCAGAGAGCAGTACTTTGTCGACCTTCGCACGGTAAACATTAATTTATACAAACACCGGTAAATTGTTTGGACGAGATTCGGTCAAAAGGGGTGTACCAAAAACGACATCGTCAACCCTCCCAGGCGCCTGGATACGACGGCAAGACAGCTTCATCAGGTAGGAGCCTTATATATTGTTTTTATTTATGCGTTGATGATGTGCTATTTTTTTGTTAATTAACTCTTCGAAATACAGTCCATTGTCCCTTTTCATATTTCCAACCCTTAACATTCTTGAATCTGCGAAAGTACTCATCCAATCCCTATATTACTGGCATAATTATCCAGAATGAATTCATCATCTAGTCATCTAGTAGCGGATAGACTAATATTGGTGCTGCCGTTAAATGTTTGTTCAAAGTTTGGCAGTCTTCGATCCAGCAGAACTCTCTCACTCCTTCTGTAAGTCGCGTTAATGGCTACAAACTTACTTTTAACTGAGATGGTCAGACTCACTGCTTTTTCGTCTTCAGACCATCCGTTTGCTCTCGCCGCTGTTTCGGACTGTTTTAAGTAGTTGGTCCATGACATCTTTCTGTCGAAGGTTGGGGTTCTAACAAGAGCAGAACTTGCAATTCTTTAAAATTTCGGCTTCCGCTTTACCTCATAGTATTTTATTTCACCTTCTAAAACCTGTTACGAAACTCATCTTTCTATTCTATAAATTTCCCTCATTTTCTTTTCTATCTCTTTTATTTTCTCCTCAATAGGAGTAATATCACAAGAAACTTCATTTTCCAAAAGGAGTTTCAGAAGAAACTTCATTTATGGAAGAGGAAAATTCAAAAGATGTTTTAAGAAGAAGAAAATATCACCTCAGGAGGAATTTGTAGAAATTATAGAAGAAGTATCATCGGAAAACACATACGTTTCTGGATTTAAGTCTCCACTTTTTATTGTTCATTAATGCTATTCGAACCACTCTACCGTCATTTTAGTCGTCTCCAGTTCACGTTCTTCCAGTTCTCGTCGCAACTCACTAACTTTTAAATCACACTGTTTTTTTGACATTTTCTATGACTATTGATCTGCACAATCCCGCTATTGACACCAATGTAAGGTTTATTTAGTTTTTTTTTCTAGTTTTCCTAATTTATATTCACTAACACAACACTATTTATATATCACATGAAGTTATTTATACTAACAATATTTATCTTAACACTCAACTAGTTGACACTAACTGAACTATCTGTTATTATATCTTTGTGTTACTCATATTGGCAATTCGAAAACTGCAGATTTTTGCAATTCTTCCAAGCATCTACATTTCTAGAAATTTCTAGAGAATGTCACTTGACTGGTTCGCTTGGCAATGTGAACAAACAGCAGGGCCGGGCTGGCTCGAATGCTTCTCTCGCCTTGATGTGAAGTTCTGAAAACACTACTGCACTGGAATTTGTGATGTTGAATGTAACGAAAGTTGTCCTAAACCAGCAACATCTATAACCTCATAGCATCGTTGTAGTTTTTCAGGGATGAAAATTAAAAGGTTAATTTGAAACTATCCCATACTCTCAAATGATACACTCTTTACTTTAGGAGAACCTAAAAATGTAAAAATGTCCATTTAAAAAAATGGATGTAGTGGCTGTGAGGAGGGAGAAATGTTATATCAAGTACATATAAGCATAACCATATTTTTTGTGAAAGTTGCCCCTCTATATTTATATAGGGTAGATAGTTTTCATTGAAAAAATGAAAAGGTTTGTTCGAACATATAGTTCACAGATGATTCCCGAATCAGGTAGGAATTATTATATACGCTTGTGTCAAAAACTTATCAACTTGCAATCAGTTTTGTTATGGAGCGGAAATATGTTCGAACGGTAGTCACTTTTGTACATAGTTTACTTTTAAAAAGAATAATATTAACATAACATAATATACAGATATAAAGAAAATTGGTTTATTCCTAAAAGGGTCCAAAACTCATCGTGATTGTAGGAACAATTCAAATATAAGAATAAGCATGGATCCGATTATAGTACCAAGTACATTTTCGACAAACAAACAAAAAATGCCGTCATTTATAAAGTCCATTTTGATTTGTTATTGTTATTAGCGAGATTTATCTAATTTATTAATGCGTAGTGGAATATAAACATGACATGTTTTATACAAATACGCAAATTTAACAGCGGATGTCCAAGCCTACTGTCCCTTTCAGTTCTCAATTGAACCAAGAACTGTTTTCACCTTTCTTGAACTGTTCTCATTTGATCGGAAGTAATACTTTTTTAAGTCATTATCAGTTCAGAGTTAGTTCGAACGGCACTTTGCAGACCGGCATGCGTTGAATAATTCCGAACTGATTCTAGCATTTGTTTGAATAAACCTAAAGTTATTTAGTTTGCTCACTTGTGAGAAAAGTTATTTACTTATTTTGCGCCAAGTTTATAATAAGCATTTTTCCCAAGGCTACGTGACTTACAGTTTCCTAGTTACTGCCGGTCGCCACCCTTTATGAATCTCCCTGAATGTGAAATATTTATGTCATTAATATCTAAACATTTAGTACAATTTCTGTACGGAATGTTTTAGATTTGAAGTGCACTGAAGCTTCCAAAAAACGTTCATGAAGTTATTTTGTTGAAAATAGCTTCATTATTTAGACATGTGAGTAGACAATACCTGTCGCCATATTTAATCACTTTACGTCCGCCTGTGAATACTGCTAATGAATAATATATGAGAGAATGAAATAAAATTCTCAATAAGATAATTCCGTGATATACGATTATTTTCTATTAATGTATTCAGATTTTTAGAATTGACAAGTGATATTAATGCCACAATGACACTATTTCGGCAAAATTGAGGCGAAACATTCACCCAAGAGTTCTAACAATCAAAAATTTTTAAGAAATGTATATATACATATATATATATATATATATATATTATATATATATATATATATATATATATATTATATATATATATATATATAAATATATATATATATATATATATATATATATATATATATATATATACATATACAGGGTGTCCTGGGACTAATGGGAAAAAAGTCAGGAGCGTATAATCTGAGCCAAAATAATGTTAGTACTTCATATAAACTTTTTCTATGGAGGCCCTCGTTTTCGAGTTATAGGCCTCCAAAGTATTAATTTTTAATTTGGTTTTTATTTTTATTTTTTGTACTAGTTATTTGATCTTTATCAAATTTACGGCAAAGCTATAATGTACGTGTATGTTTATTTTGGAAAGGTAAACAGATTTACAGTACTGCCTTGAAGCCACGGACGGACTACTCGCAATGGTTAGTGATCCAAAAAATTTGCAGGGATGGCACACCCTGTATGAAATCATCGAAATTGACTTCACACATTAAGCTAACGAAAAGGTACTCTTGTTAGAATTCGATAAAATAAGCCGTTTGGATAATATTTACAGTTTTATTAATGCACTACGTACAAATCTACCTGACTAACTTATTAATACGATGTCCAGGATTTACTTCCTTTTAATCAAAATTACGAGCATAACATTATTTAACCATTAGGAAAACCTCAAAAAACACAAGTTATAAAACATTAGACTAATACTAATTCCTAAACAACAACAAAAACTAACGTTATTCTAATAAATGTTCAATATGAGCTCCTCCCACTTCCACGCACATTCTAAGTCTACGAAGGTTGTTTCTTTGCACTTGAATGAGCAATCCCACATTATTTCTAATAACATTGCAGTGTAACACAATTCTGTCTATTAAATCTTGTCTTGTTTGCACAGGTGCTGCGTATACCTTACTTTTGAGATAACCCTAGAGAAAGAAATCGATAGGATTAACGTCTCCTGATCGCGGTGGCCATTGAAAAGGGCCTCCACGACCAATCCATCTATTAGGAAACCTTGTGTGTAAATGCTGTCGTACATCTAAACTGAAATGAGGAGGGGCCCCATCATGCATGAACCATAAATTCCTACGAGTTTGTAGTAGCACATCATCAAACAGGTTCCATAACTAATTTTGCAAAAACTCCAAATATCTCTGACCAGTCAAAGTACCGTCAATAAAGTATATGGCTCTATCAAATGATTGCCAACTATTCCTGCCCAAATGTTAACCATGAATCTATGCTGGCTCCTAGTTTGGATAATGCCATGTGGATTCACATCATCCCATAAATGCATATTATGAGAATTTATGATTCCATCTCTGGTGAAACTGGATTAGTTCGTAAAGAGAACGTTACTAATAAATGTATTGTCTGCTTGTTGTTGTCGCAGAAACCACTGGCTATACTCAAGTCGTGCAGGATAATCAGCCACTGTCATACTGTGTACTTTTTTCATGTGAAAAGGATATAACAGCTGTTCTTTTAGGACGCGATGAACAACTAATTTCGAGACGTTATGTTCTCTTGATACTTTTAGAAAACTCGTTGATGGTTCATTATCAACTGCATTTAACAAGTCTTGTTCAACTGCCACAGTACGTATGCTTCGTACTGGACCTTCTCCACCTTTTTTTGGCAAAAATATTCCTAAAATTAAAAATTTTGTTTTGTATACATAGAAAATTACATTTACTCATTCATACCTGTTTCTCGTAACCTGAGATCAATACACTCAAACATTCGTCTGTCTGGCAATGCTCTGTTTGCAAAATGTTCTTCATAAAGCCTTCTGGCCTCTAAACAGTTTCGAGAAGCCAGTCCATACATTAGATGCATATCTGCGTACTCGATAAAAGCGAATTTCGCCATTGTAACTGTTAAATTAAGGACTTATGAATTATTGACAAGTACTGACTACGAACTATTCTACACAACGTTTGACAACTAATCCTATGGTAACTTGATAAACGGTAAAAACACTTATAAAAAGTTTTTACCAACTTTCGAATTAATAAGTCGTTAATATTTTTCATCTTCTGCTATCGTCAAATTATTTGTTTGTAGTACTGTAGGTAAATCTTGGACATCTATTAATAGGTTAGTTTTACCTCGTTGTGTACTTATAAAAATGGTGAATGCGTAAGATTGGTACGTAGTGCATTAATAAAACTGTAAATATTATCCAAACGGCTTATTTTATCGAATTCTAACAAGAGTACCTTTTCGTTAGCTTAATGTGTGGGGAAGTGATTTCGATAATTTCATACAGGGTGTGCCATCCCTGCAAAATTTTTGGATCACTAACCATTGCGAGTAGTTCGTCCCTGGCTTCAATGCACTACTGTAAATCTGTTTACCTTACCAAAATAAACATACACATACATTATATTTTTGCCGTAAATTTTATAAAGATCAAATAACTAGTACAAAAATTAAAAATAAAAACCAAATTCAAAATTAAAACTTTGGAGGCCTATAACTCGAAAACGAGGACCTCCATAGAAAAAGTTTATATGAAGTACTAACATTATTTTAGCTCATATTATACGCTCCCGACTTCTTTCCCATTAGTCCCGGGAGACACCCTGTATATATATATATATATATATATATATATATATATATATATATACATATATATACATCTTCTTTGTTATTTACTATGGGTCGGAAGGTTCATGGCGGGGGGCTATATGCGCCTCCGTGTCGATGTTGGTTGTTGTCCTGAAAACTCGGGATCTTCCAATTGAAGACACAAATGAGCGTTTCGTTTCCCTGCTGAAATCAGTTATTTTGTGTTTTCCCATGTTTCGATTAACATCTTTGCTCCCAAATTTCACATCCTTATTTGGTTATGCCGTGCTGAAGAGGCAAAATGAGCCAGAAACATGCATGTCCACAGTTACCACTCTATTTCAGTAGCCCTTATTTTGCGTGAATTACCCATGAATCTCTTTGTTGTTATTGTTAACATATCACGCGATATTCCACATCTTCTTTGTTATTTACTATGGGTCGGAAGGTTCATGGCGGGGGGCTATATGCGCCTCCGTGTCGATGTTGGTTGTTGTCCTGAAAACTCGGGATCTTCCAATTGAAGACACAAATGAGCGTTTAGTTTCCCTGCTGAAATCCGTTATTTTGTGTTTTCCCATATTTCGATTAACATCTTTGCTCCCAAATTTCACATCCTTATTTGGTTATGCCGTGCTGAAGAGGCAAAATGAGCCAGAAACATGCATGTCCACGGTTACCACTCTATTTCAGTAGCCCTTATTTTGCGTGAATTACGCATGAATCTCTTTGTTGTTATTGTTAACATATCACGCGATATTCCGACATCTTCTTTGTTATTTACTATGGGTCGGAAGGTTCATGGCGGGGGGCTATATGCGCCTCCGTGTCGATAATGGTTGTTGTCCTGAAAACTCGGGATCTTCCAATTGAAGACACAAATGAGCGTTTAGTTTCCCTGCTGAAATCCGTTATTTTGTGTTTTCCCATGTTTCGATTAACATCTTTGCTCCCAAATTTCACATCCTTATTTGGTTATGCTGTGCTGAAGAGGCAAAATGAGCCACAAACATGCATGTCCACGGTTACCACTCTATTTCAGTAGCCCTTATTTTGCGTGAATTACCCATGAATCTCTTTGTTATATATATATATATATATATATATATATATATATATATATATATGTACTTTTTCTATGACTAGAACTGAGCTGAAACCATGAAACATCAAATTTTACAAAAATCAATAAGATTGCGCCTGCATATTAAAGATTTCTTCACAATCATAATGTATAAAGTTAAAAGTTGTCAACTTTATGATTAAGTACTATATACCAAATTCCACATATCATATCACTATGAGCTGGGTAAAGATGTCTATTGAAAGGTTAAGTTTCAATAATTATGTATTACATACTAAACAAGAAACATAACAAGTATTTTTTATGATGTTCTTCTTAGACTCTATTAACATCCATGTTATGTAATTAAAGCATATTTTTGATATACAAAATAATACTTGAATTCGCAGGTCAATACACATCCCATGAACTCCTTCAAAGCAACTTCCTATAGGAAACATTCATAAGATGTTAATTTGTATACTTCTCACTAATGTCACATACAGAACATTACTGTAATACTACAAATTGACATGTTTCTAAGATTATCACCTGTTGCAGTTACTTTTATATCTTTCTTAATAATTTTTAGTAACTTCCTGCAATTACGCCTATACAATGTTAGTTTATAAAACTCTCAGTAATATCTCATATTAAACATCACAGTAACAGTAATTGATTGATGTATTCATGAAATTACAGAACAAAGAAGAAAACAGAAGAGGGATTGACGAATGAAACAAACAGTTAAACAGTAGTTATATGATATGTGGAAACAAATGACAAGCATGATGACATTGCGGATCGTGGCATGGTTTTTAGTGTTGTGTTATATTTTATATACAGGAAGCACATTTTTTGCAAGAAGTGCTTGAATAAAGGGTCTTCGTTTTCGTTAGTTCCTTCTGAGCTACAGTTCCTATACTTAGTTATAGTTCTTGTTATAATGGACGAACAACAGTTATCGGTAAGTACATATTCCAAATCATAATTATTAAAAATTAATACTCATTAAATTTTTTAATCGGCTATTGTACATTGAAATTCCAGGTTGCGGAATTGTACCCTAAAATTATATATTAAGGTTTTTTCAACTTTTAAAATATTTTAGTTAGTTAAACGATTCACAATATTTCAAATCCTAGATATGCATTATAGCTACAAAAAACTTATATTGCGATAGGGTAGATATTATTATCAATAATAAAACATGCTCATATGTTGACAGAGATTTGGATCTAGAAGAAAATATGTTCAATAATGTTCAAGATATTTCAGAAGCTACTTAAATAAATAAAATAAACAAGTAATTGGTAATTATGTAAAGAAAGGGGAGTAACTATTTCAGATAGTGTGATACAGACATTGTAATAAACAGTACAAAACATATTGAATCAAGTATCACTACTTTTAGTTTTTGTAGTAGTAGTAGTCATAGCCATTAATATTGTTTTGCAGGTTTATAAAATGTTAACATTAATACTAATAATTCTTGTGAAAAATTACAGACTGTTTGAGACTTTAGAAAAAGAAATTTCTGATAAGAAGCTCATTTTCATTTCAAAATACACTGTATACAATAAATAAGCTAAGTGAAAACCTCCATTTTTTTAGTAACCAAGTTCATCTCAAAAAATGTATTGTGGCAAAGTGATTGAAAGTAATATTGTAGAAACACAACTATTGGATACTTAATTGGGTACAATTAATTATCTCCCCCTCGTATCTTTTGAACGGCTGCACTTACATTAATAAAATTTGGTGGGTTAAAATGAAGTATTGTGAACCTCTCTACGAATGGTAACAGGTGACGTAATAGTAATAGATGACGTCACAGTGTCACTCTGGCCAATAGTTTTAAATAGGACCTTATGGATAGTGATATCTCGTTTGAAAGGTATTGACATTGGCTATATAGCCATATTAATTTTGTTTGGGTTTAAATTAATTTTGACGGATAAATTAAATAAATACCAAAATTATTGAAATAATTTTTTTAAATTTAATTAATCAAATATCAACAATGGATTCTTATAGCAAGTGTTCGAAATGTGCTCCGTCTACTTCCCGACAGTAATACATCGGCCGGCGAGGTCCTATAGAATGGCCACCTCGGTCACCAGATCTGACACCATTAGATTTTTTTCTATGGGGGTACTTGAAATCCAAGGTTTATACTACGGCACCAGATAGCATTGGCGTTTTGGAAGAAAGAATTACTGTAGAATGCAATGCTATTTCAGCTGACTCATTCGAACGAGTACGACCAGAGTTTACTAATAGGATGTATTACTGTCAGGAAGTAGACGGAGCACATTTCGAACACTTGCTATAAGAATCCATTGTTGATATTTGATTAATTAAATTTAAAAAAATAAATTCAATAATTTTGGTATTCATTTAATTTATCCGTCAAAATTAATTTAAACCCAAACAAAATTAATATGGCTATGTTGATAAAGTCAATGCCTTTCAAACGAGATATCACTTGCCATAAGGTCCTATTTAAAATTATTGGCCAGAGTGGCACTATGACCTCATCTATTACTATTACGTCACCTGTTACCATTCGTAGAGAAGTTTACAACACTTTATTTTCACCCTCCAAATTTTATTAATGTAAGTGTAGCCGTTCAAAAGATACGAGGGGGGAAGGAGACTTTTGAGTAGCACTGTATACTCATTTAACTTGATAATGTGTTCATATCGCTTTTTCATAAGTGTTTTTTGTTGTATACAGTATAATAATAATGCTTAGTTTTCATTAAGTTACAATTCCACGACGTTAATATAGAATATTTTCCAGGATGAAAATAACGAGATGACAATAGTTTATTATTTTATACAGAATAGAAGTACGAATTTTCTTGGCACACCTGAATTTTCTTGCCAAACGGAGTGAGGCATGTAATACAAGGTAAACCATGAAAAGACACTTCTCGAAATAAAATATGTTATTATTCCTTTGAAGGGCATAGCATGTTTTTTATGAAAGATGGGTCCCAGTCGATTTGATGAAAATCTAGTTTGATGTAATTTATGATGTTCGAATGGGCACAATTTGATCTAAAGTGATTGCTTTTTTAGCTGCTGTTCAGAACAACTTTGAAGGTTTCACAGATAAGGATTTTGAAGTGTACGTTATGGAATGGTTGAGACACTCGAAACAGAGACTCTTGCGTGAGAAAAAGTAACCGTAAGTAGACGATAGAATTTTCTTCAATCAGATTGGATTTCTGTTGATTTACTGTAATGTTTCATAAAATCTTTATGGTGTAATTTTTTTATTAGTTTTAATATTATTAAAAAACTATTCTAATACATTTTCTGTAAACTAGCTGTAATGTACAGTAGAAACGGTGAAGCTTTTCCATCACGTGACTTAGTTGACAATATTATTCAACACACACTATGTTGGTACTGTTTTCTTCTCATAACAGAAAAAGAGCGGAACTCAATACAAGCGTACATGCATATGGTTGATCTCGTATCAGTCACGTGATGGAAAAGAGCGTTTCTATTGTATGTGTATACTTTATTAATTTAGTTTCAAGTATGTCACATTATGGCCACTACAGATTAATATACCCTTTTTTATTTCTTGCTTTCACTGAATGCGTTCAATAGTTTCCACTTTCTACACTTGTCATGTAATATGCTTACACAATTTTATTTTCTTTTTAGGTTGGATTCCTTTCTAATTTAGTACCTGTTTTTTTTCAAATTTACTGTACTGTTTATTAATAGTGAATAAACCATTTAAATCGTTTATTGCTTTTTTTGCTATTTTATTTTAAATGTACAGGGTGAACAACTAAGAACGGCTGTAGGCCATATCTCAGAAAAGAATCATGGTACAACTTTGAAAAAAATACCTTTAGGTAAGTGACCCTGAACAATCGCTGGAAAATGTCTTGCAGTCTCCAAAATATCCGCTAGGAGTGGAGTGAGCACTCGAAAACATAATACTGTGATTATCTCCAAAAAAACATACTAAAGGTGTCCTAAAAATACAATTTTTGAAATCCTAATGAGATTATGAAAAAATTTAATCATGGAGATTTTTTGCCATTATTTTTCAAATAATGGATGGGAGAAGGTTAAAACTTATAAAAAAATGTATAACTTTTTCGTTTTTTAACCGATATTGATGATTTTAGTTTCATTTAAACGAGTTTTCTCTGTTTAATAAGATTGATAACAAAATTAGATCGTTTTGTGTCCACTCGGAAATTTCAAATAGAAAATGGAGCATTTTTTAATTTTTAAATCTGAGATCGTGAATCTTAAATCTTGGAATAGAATTGAGATTTACACTTGCAGTTTTCACTAAATTCCTATTTTTTAACCCCTTTTGTTTGAACCTTCCCCTCCTTCCTTACTTGAAGAATAAGGACAAAAAGCCCCTAACAAAATTTTTTCATAATCATCAATACATCAAAAATTGTATTTTTAGGATACCTGCAGTATGTCTTTTTGGGAGATAATCACAGTATATGTGTCCATTCCACCCCCTAACAGATATAATAATAATTTGCTTTTATACACTATTGGACAAAAGTAAGGTACTTTTTGCACTTGTGCAAAAATTTATCTTTTGGCACAATACATAGTGCAAAAAATAGTCATTTCTTGCACGATAGTAGAAAAAAATTGTTTTGATGAATAGTAACTTAGTTTATCGTATCCGCATACATTCGTATTTGGATTTAATAATAATTTTGACGTTGGTATAATTAAATATATTATTCGCGTCAAACAGCCAGATATATAAATACATTTTGCAATGAAACCATTTGATGTAGACTTCAGATTTAAAAGTCATATGTCATTAACAGTTGTTTGCAGTTCAAATACCAACCGCCCGCATGACCAATATTTATCTGTGGAACAAGAGAAAATGCATTATATTAGGTATCGTCTATATGAACACAATAATTGTAATACTCACTTCATAGTTTTTCAGCTGATTATATTCTAATTTTAAGCATATATAATTAAAATTGCAAACTATTTGTTTTATTTTTTATAACATACATCCAATTTGCTATAGGTACTCATATAATTTGCTACTAAAATTATTCAACTATTCCAAAATATGATACGTAATATCCAATAATTGATTGTAAATTTTAGCCAGTTAGACCATATAGATTTGAATGTTAAGTTCAGGTAAATAAAGCTCACTGATATATTTTGAATGGTCAACGTAAAACATTATATTTTCATAATGATAGGATTATCATGTACAATAGCAAATAGTCTCATTGCATCCATCCAGACACTATTGTTTTACGGTATCAGAACAATAGTGTTATTTACAACAGACAATAGATTGGATTTTACTATAGGAAGTGTGCTTCCCCTCTGATTGAGAAGTTTATTCACTTAAAATATTTTGGCTCAGTTCAAAGAAATTCTACTAAGACCTTGCTGCTACAAGGTTTTCAATTCATATGATGAATTTAGCAGCAATTCTTCTTCTACGTTTTATCTCCTTCTGCCTTTTGTACCCATTTTTCCGTTCAATTCTATTTCTTGCAATTGTTCTCATTCCGTCCAACGCCTCTCCGTTTTTTAAACTCCTTTTTTTCATTTGTCCTCTCCATTTTCTTATGAGTCTTCCTCTTCATTTTTTTTCTGAGTTTCCAGCTTCCATTACTTTTTTTGTTATCCTATCAGTCTTCATTCTAATAACATGTCCAAAACAATTTTTGTTTTTTCCTCATTTTTGCCATTCTCGTTTTTTGTTTTGTTATTTTCCTGACCTCCTCCTTTGGGGTTCACTGCTATCTTCTTTAGATGCCTCATTTCCATTGTGTTTCTTTTACTTTAATCCAGTCCAGTTCGCACTTCCGCATGTTAATATTGGTACTGTTATCGCATTATGTATTTTAATTTTTTCTTCCATGTCAATATCTTTGTATCCTAGAATAGTTTTGTGGATTGGGTTTATTCGCTTTGTTCGTTAATTCTGAATCTATTTACCCATCTTCCGTCAATATGCTCCCTAGGTATTCAAATGTTGTTACTTTCTCCAATTGTTTCACTTTACATTTTATTTCTTTGTTGTTTCTGTTATTTTGTTTTTCATTTTTAATAATTAGTTCCTGTACCCTATAATTGTAGTTAATTGTTCACTCCGAGTTTTAATCTTATCTTATCCATCATTATAAATTTTCTGTCATAAATTCTTCTGACTCGCGATTTATATTTTGGCCCCCACTTTTTCATATGTGCTTCTTATAGCATTTTTCCGTTCTTCTAATTCATCATGTATTTTCCAGATTTCTCTTCTACCTCCGTATCAAATTCTGCCATTAAGTCGATAAATGTTAAAAAAATTCTCTCCTTCTTCAATCCTTCTTTCTGTTATATTTCTTAGTATATTGAATATAGGTATTATAAAATTATTTTCCAATTCTTTCGCTATTCTATTCTCTTTCAATATCTCTTTGAATATCTTCCATAGCCATTCTTCTCCCTTTTCCCCCTTACTTTTCCTATTTCAGTGTTCTGTATAGCAGCAATTAAAAATAACATTATAAGCTCTCACCTTGAAAAATTCTAAAATGAAAACGTAAATGTTGATAATGATCAAATTTAAAATTTTAATAATAGGTTTATCTTAAATTAGTACGAGTTTAATAAATTAACATATTTATTAACATTGTTTCCAGTTCTTCGGACTCAAACATGACAATGATATATATCAGTTTGTCTAATAGATAAAAATAACTTGTTTAAATACACTAACAAAAAATACCCTCTTCACGATTTTCCATTAATATATCATTTGAGTTGTCAAACATTAATTCTGTATGTGTTATGAATATATAAAATATATGTCTTGTTACAAACAAAACCGTTTGAATTTCAGATAGGTGTAACATTAGGAAATATTGTCTACAGAAGATAACAAAAAAAGGTTTGCATTCTATCGTTAGATGTAAATATTGCGCAAAATTTTATTTGAGAATACCAACTGCAGACATGAAAATATATTTATTACAATCAGATAAAAGTTATTGAATCAATAAGTAAATAGTAAGTATTTGTTATGTGTAATGTCATAGGTTTTATCCAAGGTCAGATCAGCTGTTAACAAAAGTATATCAGAATATTCTAAAGATACCCTAGCAGTTGACAGGTACCAAACGTAAATAAAATGTGTAGTATGTAATATATTTAAATACATCCGGAAACAGGAAGGAATTATATCCAAGCAATATATATCATAATAAGAAATTGTGACTGACACTCATAGAATCTGCATCTCTGAAAATTGATACGCTGTAGTATTTCACGGCCAATTAAGAAAAACATTGAATTTTCCAAAATGGACATAGCAGAAGTTGTCGAAATTCAAACTTCACATGCAATAATCTCAGTTGCACCAGTTTCCTTTTCTTATCACATTTTGTTTTTATCCAGAGATGTTAAACTCTTCTTCCAAAGATATCATTTATCAGTTTATTGAGATAATCATTATATTTGAGTTCCAACTCCTTTTGATCTATCTGTCACATCTATTCGTTATTCTGTATTTAAGACTTTATCAGCTAATCTATTACTGATTTTGCTCTGTAATTGCTCGTAAAGGTAGATAACAGCATACACACATAACGATGTATTTTTCATTGTTGATCTTGAATTACTATTTGGGTTGAATATTGTAAGATCTAGAAAATTGCTATCATGGTTTTTATCACCACTTCATATTAAATATACATTATTGTATGTTGTTCCATAGTAAGAACAAAAACTACTCAAAAAATGTACATTTTTTCTGAGAAATGCGTAGCACTTTCTCCCTACTAAAGTAATAATGAACATGATATTGAAATTTTGATACCTTTTCAAATTAGAAATGTACTTAGTATAATCATATAAAAAATGAATTCCATTCTCATTTGTTTACAAAAACTGATAACTTTGGATATTTTCCATTAATCATAATTAGCAGCAATACATGTTTTACAGAATATCAGAAATATAAATTATATATTGTTACCCACTTTGCTCTTCCTTCCTCCTTCTAACTATATTACTATTGTTTGTTATTTTAGTTGAAAGCAATTGCATCCTTATTAATTCAAATCTATTGTAACGTCTTCAAAGTGTTTGAATCTAACTCAGCCAAAGATTTTAATTAAGCTCTGTTAGATTCAGTTGATGGCAGTGATATCCAGCAAGAGTGTGGCGAAACTCCGGATGATTCTCGATGGCACTGACTACTCTTTCACGGTAAGCCTAAGCGGTTACCGTATATGAAATTTCATTTGAAATTCGAAATTAAATATAAATCTCTTTGCTCAATATTTGATGAGCGCTGTAAACAAACTGCTAATATACCACTTTGTATCGACTATGTCGATTGTAAGTCCAATCCTTGAATCGAGTATTCTTCTTATCTAATCAACAGTAGTTTCAATTATATAAAAAATTGGTATAAATAATATCTCAGGAAAATAATAATTATTGAATACTTGTAACGATTATTCATTAAATGAGAGCAAATTGAAGATACACTGTCAAGTGAACTATTATTTGTTTTACATTTATTTAGTATTTATATATAACTATATTTCCGTTGAAAATACTGAAAATAACAACACTATTTTTATGTGCTTTTTAGGAACAGACGAGTAGATAACTTTTGGTGATAGTTCCATTGTTAGATGATAGATAATAATACTAATAGAGTCAGCAAGAAGCCACTACATAAAAACCAAGAATGCAAGGGACAAAAATAGCCAGAAAACCGGCAACAAGGGTAGCATATGCTTAATGCAATGCCCATGTCATTTTTGCGAAATATACCAACTGTGAATAGGTATGTTGACCATTTTTGGGAAAGGGTTTTAAATCGTGCAATGGAGCCTAATATAGCTGTAAATATTTATAATTTTTTCAAAAAAATATGAGTAAAGCTTTCAAAAACATGTATTTTAGATAACGTTTCAAATTTCGCGCGAAAACGCCAATACTTGTCACGTCACAGCTGTGATGTCATTTGTTCACTTTTGCCTTAATAAATCGAATTTACATCATGTTAATATTAGTTTATAAAGAAGAAACAAACCAATTTTGATTAAATTACTTTGAGAACAATAGAGACATCAACCAACCAACTAAGACAGCGTCAGACTACGTATGGGAGCAGATGAAGTCATAAACTCTAATTGGTATTCAATGTCAGGTGACTTGAGAGTGATTTATTTGAATTGTGTGTATTGAATATCAATTAATTGACTTAAGATAACCACAACTATTGTCCTTTCTAGTATTTCTCTGACAAAAACTACCACCTTCCGTTAAATTTTTTTTTATTTAGATACCGTCAAAGTCCTCATAGTCTAGATCACAATTGCCAATTCATGATATACCCAGCCTAGACCACCGAAAATTATGATGGCATCTAGAACAAATGATCAACTGGACAGTAGGGGCCGACAAAAATTGCAAACGTTATAAACAACTACGTAAGAAAAAAAAGAATGCTTTCGTTTTTTCACAATACTTCGAACACTTTTTGAAATAATCTAAATTTGAAAAGAGGTCCTGAAAAAACAGAAAATTTAGTGAAGAATATCTCTACCTTCCGGAACTGTACCGACAATATTTATAATTGTAATTAGGAGGTGAAAATTGGGCAAAAAACGGGTAGCGGCTGTAGCGCGCTTATCAACTGAATCATAACTTTGATCAAGAAAATGGTCTTAACACATGAGTAAACATTAATCTGTCAACAAAAAATTTCGATTACCATTTTTTTATTAACTACGCTTTTGTTAATCAGTTAATTTTTACCAGTTGAAAGTTAACATGATTATTTCCAAACTCGAAACCTAGATATTTTTACTGTTTGGAGCTTTGGAGTTTTGATTTTTCACGTTTTTATTAACAATTATCATTAAAACATTATTGATGTAAAAAAAGCAATCAGGAAAAAAGTTTTTTCAATGATTGTTACTATTTTTTCTTGTTATTACTCAAACTAATAACAATATTTTTGTAAATTAGAATTTTTTTTGGGAATTGCATCCCTGATGAAAATAATAAGTTTTAATAAAAACATTTTTTTTTTAAAATTATTAACAAAAAACGCACAAGACAATTTTTTTGTGCTACTAAATACAAATATCAAGGAACCATTTTTTGAAATCATTATACATCACGTTCTTTAATATCATGAAAGAAAAATTTTTGTTATCAAATTTTCATTTGTTTTTAAACAAACAATTTGTTATAAACAAATAAATTTTTGCGAGAATATTTTTTAAATACTACAAAATATGTTGGAAATAACAATACGTTTATTGTTATGTGTATTTTGTAGTATTTCAGAAAATGTAGGGCATTTGTTTACAACACATGAAAATTTAATAACAAAAATTTTTTTTTCATGATATGGTACGTAATAAATAATGATTTTTAATAAATAGTTCCTCAATATTAATATTTACTAGTATCATAAATTGTCAATAAACAAGTTTCATTGAGGTTATTCTTCCAGTTTAGGTAATTGATTCTGAGGAACTTGCTTAGGTTTTGACGTTTCCTAGAGATCCAAAGTCTTGTGAGTTTGTTGCATTTTTCTTTGCAGTATACTTCGTGGGTAGATATTTATCAGTTGAGGAGACCACACAGGATTTTTTTTAAATTGAATCGCATTTGCATTTCGAAATTATTCTCGGTTTGGTGTAGAAATTTGTTTAATTTTGACTTAGTTAATATCATCACTGATCCTGATACTACTTCTAAGCAACTGCAATATGCTTCTGACTTCTAACAAACTTTCGTTCCTGTTTAGTCTAGTTCTATTTAGTTGAATTATTGCGTTTGTCTGAAAAACATTGTGTTAGAGCAACTTTGAACGAATTTCAATTTGTTGACTCTATCCTATTTCCAACCATTAGGTCTGCCGCTCTGCGCTTGTATGTATATAAAATGAGAAATAGATCAGTGCTAAGAATGATATAAGCAGCTTGAACAAAATTCAATAATTAATTTTATAAATTTCAATATATCTATAAATAATTTGAATTGATAACTGCTTCTTCTATCAAAACTTAAACTGTAACAATTGCATGTATATAAAATGAGAAATAGATCAGTGCTAAAAATTATATAAGCAGCTTCAACAAAATTTAATAATTAATTTTATAAATTTCAATATATCTATAAATAATTTGAATTGATAATTGCTTCTTCTATCAAAACTTAAACTGTAACAATTGCATGTATATAAAATGAGAAATAGATCAGTGCTAAGAATGATATAAGCAGCTTGAACAACATTTAATAATTACTTTTATAAACATCAATATATCTATAAATAGTTTGAGTTGATAATTGCTTCTTCTATCAAAACTTTGTATGATTGGAGCAAATTGTAATTTGATATTCATGTGGTGAGTAATGTAATTATTTATATACCAGCAATCTCAACGTCAGATAATAATTTTGATGAAGGGCGAAACGTATTTCTATAGAAAACACATTATTCAATGGAATTTACTATTTCGACCCTAACTTTGTGGATTCTACTCATATTACATTTTTAAATGAAACTGTTTCTAATTAATTCCACAATATATTAAAAAAATGATAAAAATTCTCAAGAATTGAGATTTGCTTCGATATTACTATCATCGTCAGAATGTGAGAAGCTACATTTCAGATGATGGCTACCTGATGTTTAATAATTATTTTTGGCTAGACCAAAAAGTGACCTACGTTGTGATTGACCTTATATATATGAATAGAAAAAATATGAAGATATCATATTACAAATATAAAAGCTTGGATATTATTAGCCCTATGGGAATATCCTGAATATCTTTTTCACATCTAAGATCAGTACAACTGTGTAATGATCTAGAAAACCAAGACAACTATTTCTGATCTTTACAATTATTACTTAAGAAGACAGTTTAAAAGTGGAGAACTCTGTTCATTGACGACTTCATATTGTGGGTCTCTTAATTGTCATGTAATTCCTAACTCTTCAAAGAAATCCAGTTCTTGTCTCTCACCACAAATATGGAGTACTTCTAGCTCTGTGTTAGGGGTCAAGGAATGTTAGGTGTCAATTTAAGTTTGGTGTCAAGTAAATGTTTAGCTAGTGATATTTTTCTGATTGTTTTAATATGTATGCTAGTAATTGTTCACTGTATCTGATCTCAAAATTTGGGGTTGGACCCAAATAGATATCATTACATTCTGGATATTTAAGTTTATATATACCAGACTTCTTCACTGGGGATATTTTTGTTTTTACATTTAACAATTTTGTATTCACATTACTCTCTATTCTAAAAGAAATTGTTGTACTTGTTGCTAAAGATATTATCTTTGAAATATTATTAAAAATATGATGGTTTTATAATTTAATATTTTTTGAGTTCGTTTAGGAAATATTAGTTGTAATGCCAGATTAATTCTATTATTTTTCTCTTCATTTTAGGTCACTGAATTCTTGAAGAAACTATCTATTCAATAATTATGACAACATCGAAACAAATTTAATAAAATAAATATTATAAACGATTACAAGAATTACAATAAAAAGGATTACATTTAAAATACATATGTTACCATGTTATGTAGGAAAAGAGACTAATATGGACGAGATAAATCTAGGGGGTTCTCCACTTTTCAAATGTCCTATTAAGTAATAATTGTAAAGATAAGCAGATATAATTTTCCTGGTTTTGCATACCACAGTACAGTTATACTGATCTTAATTGGGAAAAATATATCCAGGATATCCCCATAGGGCTAATAATATCTAAGCATTAATGTTTTTCAATTCATATGTATTGAGTCAATCATAAGGTAGCTCACTTCTTGGTCTAGCCACAAATAAATAGTAAGCATATAAATATATATATATATATATATATATATATATATATATATATTATAACGGATATGTAAGGTAGAAACATTGTCATGAAACAGAATGATTAGAAATTGCTAAATAATAAAACAGTAGACTATACTTTACTAGGATGATAAGAATGAGACATTGAAATTGCTCATGTTTATTAGACAATTGTAAATATCTTCACTCAATTTGCTAATACAGCTTTTATATAATTTATAATTCAAGGAAACTTTACAACTTGGAAAGAATTAAACAAAAAGAAACATTACCTTTAATCATAAATCCGAAACCATAGAATAAAGATCATCCATTTGTATCAAATATTTTATAAGAAAATAACATTGAACACATGATCTAAAAAAAAATTAAGAATCTATAAATATTCAAAACATAAAGGATATTGTTCAATATTATAACACAATGTTTACAAAGAGATATTTGACGCTGTAATGTCAATATGTTTCAGCGACAAACGCTGACATTAGAGTAATTTCATATAGTAAATAAATAGAAATTGATTAATGAATTTAAAAGAATATAAAATGAATGTAAATAGTCAGAATAGAGAATGTTGACAAATTGTTTAAAAGAATTTATGTGAATGGCTAAATACAATCGTAACAATAACTAATTGTAATAAGAAAATTAAACTAAACATTGGTATATTAAAGACTATTGTATATCGCCTGTATAAACTATTCGTCCCATTATAATCAAATGAATTCTAATATCAAACTAACAATCAAGTGAAACTTATTTTGATATATAAGTAAAGATATTTGAGAGTAAATAAAAATCATAATTTTGAGTGCGGTAAACAAAGGTGATTGGTTATTCGAGACATGACAGAACAAATTTTCAATCAATAAACAAAGTGTAACAAACATTTTCAAAATAGTGAGTTGGAAAAAACAAAAGACTGATTGTTGATTGAAAAAACTGGAAGAAAAAGGGTTGGTAGCTTGGCGTCGTTTCGAGGATGTTGGTTGGAGCAGCGTTCCAGAAATTTTGATAAATTACCCCCAAAATCATCATTAAAAAGTAATAAACCACTAACAAAACATACAACAGTACTTACCAAATATCTACAGCTAATTTTCCTGAGAGAGAATCAATTTTTCTCAAATTTATCCGACTTTAAACTTCGGAAGCAGCGTTCCAGAGTCCAGAGAGCAATATCCTGATTCCAGGACACAAGGTCAGTGCGTATTGTTATATAACAAGAGTTAAAGAACTCACTAATTACAATCCAGTGTTTAAAAATCTCATGACTAAAATAAACTTTACGAAAAAGATCTATCTGAAAAATAATTATAATAGAGACTTAATATAACTATACAATTAAATAATTTTCAATAATAAATGGCCAATCTAAATAGCCAAAATTAAATACTTACTCATTTCTAAAAAAAACTTGAGAAAGATGCATCTGAATTCATTAATGTAATATTTCAATTCCATGTATATAAAACTGATAACTCATTTTTGTACCATATTGTTTCTGTGTTTCTGTATGTATAATTTTTTTCAACATAAATTCTTTTACATGTTCATTACGCATCAAATATTCGGTGATACAACGGAAAGCACGTTGTAAAATTGAACAGACGCAACGCGTCTATGAAATGCTTCCCTTAACGCATCATCACCTGATGTTTTAAGCATGCGCATAGCATGCCATACATAAAATGGATCAATAATTTTAGTTCAGCCGTCCATAGGCGTCGTAAGATAAATTTTACCATAAAAATTCTCATTATTAAAAGATTAAATTATGTTTACAAGTAAAGTGTTTCTTTTTATTTAATAACCAAGATATTCACAGCAACAGGAACTCAAAGAGCAGAGAGGGTTTCATCCTCCCAAATCCGTACAAATCATAACTATACAAAAATTTAAATCAATAAATAATTTGAGCTAGCCGTATAAACATATTGCACCATAACATATAAAACATTTAAACCAATTTATACACAATATATTATAAATATTATAATATATATATATATATATATATATATATATATATATATAGATATATATATATATATATATATATATATATATATAAAGAAGATGTAGGAATATCGCGTGATATGTTAACAACAACAACAAAGAGATTCATGGGTAATTCACGCAAAATATAGGGCTACTGAAATAGAGTGGTAACCGTGGACATGCATGTTTCTGGCTCATTTTGCCTCTTCGGCACGGCATAACCAAATAAGGATGTGTAATTTGGGAGCTAAGATGTTAATCGAAACATGGGAAAACACTCCGTGTCGACGTTGGTTGATGTCCTGAAAACTCGGGATCTTCCAATTGAAGACACAAATGAGCGTTTGGTTCCCCTGCTGAAATCCGTTATTTTGTGTTTTCCCATGTTTCGATTAACATCTTTGCTCCCAAATTTCACATCCTTATTTGGTTATGCCGTGCTGAAGAGGCAAAATGAGCCAGAAACATGCATGTCCACCGTTACCACTCTATTTCAGTAGCCCTTCATTTTGCGTGAATTACCCATGAATCTCTTTGTTGTTGTTATATATATATATATATATATATATATATATATATATATATATATACATATATATATATGGGGGACGAAGATATAAATTTGAGTTTTATTTATTTTTAATTTTTTTTTACTTACTTATTATTCCTGATGGCCTAGCTCAATTCATTCTATTAGACTTATTAATGGTAAAATCGGGGCACGAAGTACTCTTCTTCCTTTTGAGTTCCGGTGGTTTTTTAGCTCTTGAAAAATATTTTGTTTACGTTCCAGTAACCTTATTATATCTTAGTCTGATATAATAATTTGACTACCATTCTGCTACGCCTATGGCTGGTAATTCATTCATCCGACAGAGATCGACGACTGTACGACAGAGAATGAAATATATCAGAAAAAGATACGCTTTTGTAAAGAATGGTTTTAATAATTGAAGTTCTCTTAGTCAAGACATATATGTGTGAAAATTGTGATGAGATAATAGGTGAAAAATTTACAATGACGTTAAAATTAACAGATCTCAATCTAGATATAATTCGGTGAGTCTTTTATATTATATGTTTTTCAGTTCCTGTTCATTATTTTCAACCTATAAAATAAACTCAAGCATTCTTCCTATTGGCGTACCGTCAGCTGATGAATATCACCATGTAAGTGGACTGCCGAATAATTTTCTCCAATTGGATGTAAGCTCGAAGTTATGATGTAGGTATGTACCATTCGTTTGAAATTGTCTTGGTTATTTTATGCCTGGTTTTGAATGTTGAATTTCTTCCTATGATTTCGTTTGAAGTTTATCAATTAGTTATTCTACTTAACTTATATCATTTAGAATAATTTATTTTCTTGTTTCTCTATCTCTATGATGTTGTTATTATAATTAAATTGTTTTGGATATTGTTTTTGGATGTTCCTAATTATTTGAGGACCTTTCATATGACTTTGCAAGCTTGTGAGTAATTTTTTCAATACTTCCACTAACATGTCCTCCTGCCTTGTCCGAATCAACAAACTTCATTTTCTTTCGTTGTTAGACAATCTCATCTATTCCTTATTTTATTTATACATTGAGTGTTTTAAAGTTTTTTTTACTATTTTAATCGTTTTTCATCAATAATCTTCATCAAATCACTCATCTAACTCTTTAGTTATCACTCGCGATTGATATTTAAGTGTTTTTAAGTGTTCAAATAGTCCATTATTATTGAAATATTGAATAATATGTCCTCATCCAAAATACTCCTTTTTAAATATTCTGTGAATATAATTTCATCATTTACTTGCATAAACTATCTCTTAATTTTATATTTCCGTTCCTTAGATATTATTGTTGTTTGCAAGCAAACAAAATACCTTACATATTTCTTGATTTAATGTTAAGAGTTTTGTGTTCTCTGTTCTGTCTCAATTGTCCTGTCGTCGTTGATTTTCTGTGTCATCATGATATCCAACCAAACAATTTTTAAAATGTATTAAATCATAATATTGAATTCTGTTTGATTGTATATTATTATCGACACAGATGTATCTTAGAAAATTCCTATTTCGGTTGGCTTAGTCAAAAAGTTCTTGCACAGTAGTTGAAGTTTGTAAGCTTTGAAGCCGTTTTTTCTTAAAACACTGTGTACTCTGAAAATACTAATATTTAAATCTCGTGCCACGCGTCTAATGGTGGTCCTAGGATTTTCGACAAAAGCCAACAAAATGGACAGGTCAATCTCCATTAATGTTGTTCGATTTCTTCGTCGGTGTTCCGGTTTTAGGCACAACGTTCTTTCAAATTGTTTATTAATTTGATGTATCCTGTGATGCGGTACATCAGTCTGACCATTGGACATATTAAATAAAAATTGTTTAATATGTCGCAATACTGTGACCGAACATTTAATTTGTGTTTCAGGTTATGGCTTTTTTGGTTTCCTTATTACAGAAAGCTTTAAGTTAAAATATGATGTTTATTTACTTACATATACTACACAATGTGAAGTAATATTTTAAAAATACATATGTTTTTCATCAAGGTAAGTATTTATTTCTATTTTTTCATGGAACTATAAAGTGTTACAACGGCTAGTTTAGTGTATTGAACAGTTTTCATAGTATTTTAGCGAACAAACAATTTGACGCCTTACTTTTAATGTCTTTTGTAAAAGTATGATTAAGACCATATCTTCATCTGAGCATTTCATAGTAATATTTTTCATATAAAATAATATCAGATATATTCAAAACATTTTTATGGACAGTTTAGAAAGAAAAATCTTTGAATGTAACGTTTCCAAAAATATCTTATTTTGGTATAGATATGTAGATGAAATTTTAGCTTATTTTTTAGGTAGTAAACGACAATTAAATGTATGTTTCAACCATAATAATAATTTACACCCAACAATTAAATTCACATTAGAAGTTGAAGAAAATAACTCAATCAATATTCTTGATTCGAAAATTCAAAGAGTTGATAATGTTTAATTAACAGAAAACCAACTCACACATAATTATAATCATCCCATGTCACATAAATTTGCAGCATATAATTCATAGATCATTTTCAGTTTCTATGAACAAATATAATTTTAATAGAGAAATTAATTACAATTAAACAAATAGCAGCATCCAACGGTTATCCATTACATATAATAAATAAACTACTCAATAAAAAAGATGGAAAAAGTGGCAATTTGTTTCAACACAGAAAGTATTGTGGGTACAACATTGTTAAATGTAAACACAAAAATATATCCATTGAAGTAGTCTGGTATATATGAACTTGAATATCCAAAATTACAAAATGTAACGCTCTCTATTTGGGTGAAACCGTTAGAAATTATGAAATTAGATACAGTGGACACTTACGAGCAACAGATTAAAACTACCAGAGAAATCCCACTACGCAAAACATCTACTTGACACCAAGCATTCATTGACAACTAACACAGAACTAGAAGTACTACATATTTGTGATAAGAGACAACAATTGGATTCCCTTGAAGAGTTTAGAAATTAGAAGATACTTAAGAGACTCACAATATGAAGTCGTCAATGAACAGATAAACCTAAGGATTTCTCCACTTTTAAACTGATCTTAAATGGGAAAAGATATCCAGGATATGCCCATAGGGCTAATAATATCTAAGCTTTAATATTTGTACTATCATATCTTCTTCTTTTTTTCTATTCATATATATTAAGTCAATCACTACTTGGTCTAGCCAAAAATAATTATTAAATATCGGGTAGGCATCACATGAAATGTAGCTTTTGTCATTCTGACGATGATAGTAATGTCGAAACAATTGTCAATTTTTTAGTATTCCTACCATTTTTTCAATATATTCTGGAACTAGTTAGAAACAGTAAGTTTCATTTAGAAAAATAACATATTATTTACTACAGTTGACCAAAGGTCAAGCAATTTTTCCCGATTTCCTCAAAATGTCAATTACCAGGAAAGGCAAGAAGATCGACGGTAACTTCACATATTTTTATTATCAAAAATTGGTAGACTACATAATTTACAATTTAGGCTCCTCAAACTCATCCTTAAATTATTCAATTATTAAAGAATAAAGATTTAATTTTTTATCGTTTATTATGGTCAGTTTATTATTAACAAATAACTAATGAGAGATCTCAAGCATATCAATTTCTTTAAGTATTAGTAACCCATAACATCGATTGAGATCAAATAAAAATTAAGATTAAAGGCTCGGCAATCCGTTATATTACTTAACAAGGTATTCCACGTGGAATACCAGTAATACGAATTTTTCTTAACCTTTACTGGCTAGCAACGGCCCTCTATGTCGGTATGCTACATCGGTTTACGTGAATTCTAAAAATCTGAAGCACGTTCATGTCCACTGAACACAACACGAATACATAGGAAACGGTGGGATTACTAGTGTATCTACGAGGTTGTACAAGTTTCTATTAATTTAGGTGATATTGCAAATTAAATAGTTCTTAGCATCGTGACCGTTTTCGCGTACCTTTGAGTATAAAGTTTTATTGTAATTATTACAATCTACATAATTAATTTATATATTGTCAACTTGTTTCTCAACTGAAAAACATTATTTTATAAGTTTATTTTCGAGATCAGAAGAGGAAAAATTAGTTATCGAAACTTGCCTCAGAGAGTGTGATTTCACCAACAGTTTCAGAAATTATAACTCAATTATTGTTTGATGTTAGACAAAATTATAGTTTATACCTCAGATTAACAAATGAAATAGATATGTTTGTTTCGATTTTTTCTTGCCCCAAACATCGAGTCACATTCTAAGCTCACTTGCGGACACTTCCACTGCTTTGCCATGTTCACAAAGTCTCTTTAGTTGCAGGAAAAATGAAATTAGAAGTTTAATTGAAAACGTGTTAAAAAGTTATGCGAATAGAAAAAGTCATACTAATTTATACATTTGAGTCGCTGCTTTTAAAATTAATTAATAATACTTTAATTTTATTCAATAAAGGCATATTCTTATATAAATTTTAAACAAGTATTTGTTGTATCCTTAGATACCTTTATGGTTATAACTAAAAGTGGCAACATTACTCAAAATTTCAGTACCTTCCTGTTTAATGTGTCAATAGTAATGAATTTAATAGTTTTGTCCTTGCTTAATTACCATATAAAGAGAGATGCAAATATCGTCAGAGTGTGATCGACGATCATTTCAAATACGCCGTAGTATTATAGTAAATAAAGTCAAACGTGGTTTGTTTATACGAGCGCCATTACGACTAGAAAGTAAACATTTAGTTCTTTCGTTTTGATTTGTTTTTCAAGACTTTTAGTGACAATATAAACTTTTAATTTAAACAATATAATGTTTTTGTATTATCATGGTTCGTCGGTGCCAAGTTTGTCAGAAAAACAGCCGAAATTACCAAGGCCATGTATCTACAATACCATCCCCACTTTTTGTAATTCATTCATTATTTCACTACTGTAATTTAGAATTATTGTTGGCCGCAAAAATAAACGTGTTAATGAATAAATAGCCCTCTCTATGTTTATTATTACTCCAAGGTTTATACACCGATAGGATCTAAATAAATACCAATAGCCATCGTCCTAATGAGAAATCACATTAACAATTTTGAAATTTAATTTTCAACCGACACTTATGGGAAGTCCATGAATTCCTATTTTTGTTATGATAAATAAGTTTTTCTACGACTATCAGTAAATGCCCTTACTGTACATTTATTAGTAATTTAGAAACGTAGTCCTTTGTCATACACGTTTTCATTGTGATTGAGGCATCATCGTGATTTAGGCATAAAATTCAATTATCGCACGAGTATGTTTTAACAAAGGTGTAAAGCGAGGCGTGGCTTCGGCAAATCGACGGCTTAATCTGCAAACAAGCCAACTCCATTTTTTTTGAAAAATAGTTTTATTTTTCATCATTTACTATGACGTTTAACTGTCTACCGTTCTACAAAACGATATCTCCTAATTCTAAACATAAAGTGTGAGAACGGCGCGCACAAAATCAAGCCAACTCCCCGCATAAACGCACCGCTTTGAAAAAAGCGCCAACTGCTATTCAGTGTGCCATTTAGCATATTATTAACATTGTTTCACCGGTTGTCACTAAATTCACGTTGATTTCAGTGGTGTTTACTGTGTTTCTATTGATAAAAACTAAACCAACTTTAAAAGGTGAGTTACTCTAACTTTTAAGTACAAAATCGATTAGATATTTAATTTATTTTCGGCTAAAAATATTGGAGTTAGCTTGTTTGCAATAAAATTGAAATTTCAGAATTTTAATATTGATATGGAGTTAACCGTTTTGTTCTAACTGAATTAGTAAAAAAATGAACTTTCATGTCAATTAATTAGCGTTATTATTAAAAATTTTTAGATTACTATCCGCTCCGTGCGTCACCTCCTTCAGCGTGCAAACAACAATAACTTTGTGCACTAATATCAAGAAACTAGATTACATGAAAAAGTTTTAATTTTTTTTTGCAGATAATGTCGCGTTCTAGAAAAATTCTTGAGTTAGATTTACAAAAAATGTCGGAAATCGTGTCAGAAGGCTCATAAGAGACAAACTTGGAGTCTGCACTAGAAAATAGCTCTATTGCTATTGAAGACATGCCTATTATATTTCTTAATGACGGTGAATCAGATATTATATTATCTCCAGAATTTAACAGCAATATATTAGAGCCCACTCAAGATCGTTTTACTGAATCATTTCTTACTGAATCCAATAATCCGATAGTTTCCCTGAAAGGGTAGATGCGAGTAGTAATATAAAAAAATATTCTATATCATCGACCTACCTGCTTGAAGCTGACCACAATATACAAAATACCATAACGTTACAAGATAATTCTACACCTATGCTTCTAGAAACAGACCAATCTTTAAATCTCTTGAAAGATTGTGGCGATAAAATCGTTATAATACCAAAAAAAGTCTCTCCTAATTCAGATCACTTACTTTTACCCGACCAAAACCTGCCAATCGTTCAAGATGTACTGTTGGAACCTCTTACTACATTCAGTGTTGAAAAGCCAGGAAATATACCTTTGGTGACCTACACGGACAATGACAGTGATTATACCGACTCGGACCACTCCTTTGGAGAGCGACAAAAAAATAAGATAAAACAGCGAAAGAGATGTGACGTAGGAGACACAACAATCGTTCCAGATGTACTGTAAGAGCCTTATACTACATTCAGTGCTAAAAAGCCTAAAAAGAAACCTTTGGTGACATACACAAACAGTAACAGTGGTTATACCGACTCGGACCACTCCTTGGGAGAACCAGAAAAAAATAAGGGAAAACGGCGAAAGAGATGTGAAGTAGTCAACTCTAAATGGACTGATCGCTGCAATACAAAAAAAGAGAAAAAGGACAACAGTATTTTGGTAGGAAAAAAAAGATGTCAAATGGGACAACAAAATAATGAGAAATTCCAGAAAAATTAAAGCTCGCTGTTCGTGTTCATCAAGAAATAGTGTTCTCAAATGTCGCAACATATCAGACGAAACGAGAAAAGAGATATTTAATGCTTTCTGGTTATTGAGCTGGGAAGAAAAAAAGATATATGTTGACGGCCTGGTTAAAATGATGCCTACCATTAGACCAAGAGATAGGAAGGACGCATCATCGTCAAAAAGATCTTATTCGATGTACTATCACTTAAAAGTTAACGAAGAGTTATTTAGAGTCTGTAAGACCATGTTCTTAAATACGTTAGATGTCGGTAAAACGGCTATATGGAACTGTGAGCACAGTTCAAAAGAAAATTTTGCAATTGCGAGAAAAAGTAGCGAGTCTATTACCGAGATAACAACAATAAAAAAAACTCGAAAAAATCTATTTCAAAATGAAGTTGATTCGTTGAAAACATTTCTTAAAGGTTTGCCCAAAATGGAATCTTATTATTGCCTTAAGAGACTTCGAAGTATTATCTGTTACTAGAATGGACATCCAAAAAAGCACTGTATGACTACTATGTTTCAGACTGGTGTTCTTCATATAACATACCCCCTCTATCTGTAGCAAAATTTAATATTACTTTAGAATCCGAGAAAATCTCTTTATTTCACCCGAGAAAATATGCCTGCGAAAAATGTATTGTCATTTAAACTAGGCTTTGTACCAGAGGACGAACATAAATTTCACATAACAAAAAAAGATGAGGCCCGTGCAGAAACAGATAATGACAAAAACCAAGAAGATGATAATATTGTGTTTGCTGTCGACGTACAAGCTCTGCTAGCAGCCCCGAAATCCAATGTTTCATCACTATATTATAAGTCGAAGCTGAATGTGCATAATTTTTGTGCATTTAATTCAAAAACCGAAGAAGCTTATTGTTTCCTGTGGAACGAGACAGAAGGTGGGGTATCCGCAGAAGAATTTGCCTCTATTCTTACGCACCTCCTCGTGGATAAAGTTCTTCCTCAAATGCCATCAGGTACCATGCAAGAAAAAATTATCATTTACAGCGATGGATGTGCTGCCCAAAATAGAAACGTAACAGTTTCCAATGCTCTGATAAACTTAGCGATGATTAAAAATATTACAATTGAACAGAAATATCTCGAAGTAGGGCATACGCAAATGGAAGAGGATTCTATGCATGCTTCTATCGAGAAAAAACTCCGGAATAAAATAATCAATGTACCTGCTAAATGTATTGGTATTTGCCGAAGTGCTCGAAAGAATCCAAGACCTTACAATGTAGAATATTTAACACATTCATTTTTCAAGTCTTTTGATGATATCAAATTCATTAAATCCATTAGACCTGGAAAAATGGAAGGAGACTCAAAGGTGAGTTTTTCCTCTTTAAATCAAATTATTTTTATACTCGTAGGTGAATGATATCAGAGCCCTGCAGTACCAACCTAATGGACGCGTTTTTTATAAACTGAGGTTTACAGAGGAATGGAGATTACTTCCGCAACGTCGTGAATTGCTTCAATCAAAGGAGTTTCATCAACTACCGATTTTGCATTCTAATAGGTTTCCATTAACGGCTAGAAAATTTCAAGACCTTCAGGACTTAAAAGCCACCATTCCTTCTGATTATCATTAGTATTATAATAATTTACCACATAAGTAATTTATGTTTTTTTTATTAAACATGACGTTTAACAACTATTGTTAAAAAAATTGTATTACCTAATAAATCATTATTTTTTAGTGGCTGTTTGATTAAATATTCCCAGAAAAAAAAGCCAACTTCATTCAATAAAATGCATAAATAAAAATGCAATGAAGCTAACTCCGTTTATCACATTAAAAAAATAATTGGGCAACCCAATTCACTTTATTTCAATTTTTCTCAACATCAAGTAATAAGTAAAAACAAATAACATTGAAATACGCAAAACAAGTTCGAGTTTTAATTGTTTAAACTGTTTTATGTCGGTAGTGAAAAATTAGCGTCAACGGAGTTGGCTTGTTTGCAGATTAAGCCGTCGAAATGTCATAAACAAGCATAAATGATAATTAGAATTTAAAAGTGATCAACTAAAATGGACAATAGGAAAGATTGTTTAGTTTAACAACACTAAATATTATTAAGGCGGCAAGGAACGCCTCAGTGAATTTGGTGTCTGGAAAATCAAAAGCCAAATACACAATGACTTTTAACCTATTTATGAACTGGTGCAAAGAACAGAGGACTAGCTCCTGCTGAGAAAATGTTTTTGGCATACTTTGGATTTATTTCAAGTAAATTTAAATCATCCACTTTATGGCCGCATAGTATGTCAAAAACCATGCTAAATTTCATCAATAAAATCGATATCAGTAAATACGCGAAATTGAGAGAATTTTTGAAACGCAAGTCTGAGGGCTATAGAGCACGAAAATCCAAGGTATTTACTACAAAGGGGATCGATATGTTTATTAAAGAAGCACCAGACAATAGCGTTTACCTCTTAACGAACGTAATTTTTAGTGTGTTAAGTAAGGGACAACTTTTAAAAGTATTGAGCTTTAATTGAAATTCAGGAAATCTGCTAATTAATGGAATTAATTCAGTAATTATTCATATTTTTCATCGACTAAATGAATATTGATATTAAAGATTTGGGTGCGATACTTTTAGTTAAGATTCCAAACAGAAAAAAAAACTTCCCGAACATTCACAATAACAGGAGAACATTGCAATATTACTAGGAAATACTGGAGTCTGCGACCAGGAGGTATCATTGATATTTCTTTATCATCAATTACTTAAAGGGAAAGTGCACAATTCAAAAGGTTGGAATCAACAAAATCGGTAATACAGGAAAGCAAGTTGCGACATTTCTTAAGATTCTCACACCGGCACTATACACTGGCCACTGTTTCCGTCGATCTTCGCTCAAAATATTGGTAGATATTGGCGAAGATATTACAACACTTAAGAAACATGGTAACTGACGTCGGACGGCGGCAGCTGATGGCAAGATTGATAAATCGTTGGCAAATAAAAACTATGTGGCCAAGACATTTTGGGGTTGATCAGCATCGACAACAGATAATTTAGAAAATCTAAATAATGTAAACTTAGCTCTTGAAGATACTGGATTAAATTCTCTGAAATATTTATTTAATAACTGTACTAATATTACATTGAATTTTGATAATAAAGGAAATATATACTTTTTTCCAATAGTAATTAACTTCTTTAATTTTGTAACGTTTGTATACGTCTGCGGATATAGTCGTGGTAAAAATATAGTGTAGATCTCGCACGGAATTTACAGCACTCGCCTTTGGTTCATGCAGAAACGTGATACTGTTATGGGAATGACAGCCGTTCTCTATACTCACGCGGAGTTTGAGCATATGTAATTTAGTTTGTTACCAAGGCACAATCTAGTCAGTTCATTTTAGGTGTGTTTTACAAATTTATCAATGTATAAAGATATCGGGAATTTTGCTTTGTAAATATAAATTTTGGTTGCGGAAGCGTTGTAACTCTTACAAACGGTTTATGGTGAATCGACTTCAGCAAAAACTTGCTGCATATGAAGGAAAATCGTCTTTTACATCTGAAAAATATCACCGCTAAAATGTTTGTGTCTCACTAACCAATTAGTACCATTTTGAACTATTGCTGGGGTGTGAAACCCGTTCCCACTCGTCCAGTAGAAGGATCACTGAAGACCTGCTTGAACGAGTCAATTCCAATTTCCAATTCATGAAACCCATTTCAACTAATGATCGATTTTTTAGGTAGATAAGCAAACTAGTCAACAAGCTACAGAATGGTGCCTTCCATAGAAGCAGCACGTTAAAGGCTATCAAAACTGAGGGCGACAGTTTTTTTGAGACTACCATGATGTTGTACGGTGGAAACTCTTGCCTGAAGGTGCGACGGTGAATGAAGAATCTGATAAAATGCAAATTTGTGAAAAAAATGAGATTTGTGACAAGAAATTTTGTGGATATTGCACAAAGTACATTAATGTACTGTTTCCCAAGAAATTGAGGATGAGTTTCGGGCAAAAAACTCGACAACTCTGATCAAACAACGACCGTATTTCAATGCTCCTAGTGGCTACAGATCTCATAGGAGTGAATTTGAACAAATAGAAACATGTCATAACCGACCACATCCCAGTGGAAATTTTGATACTGCATGGAGTCAATACTGGCAGCTTAAAAACACAAAAATGGTCTAAAATCACCTGAGTAATAATAGAAAAATGGAATCTGGAAACACTTTAATCACTCATATCTAATAAGGCATTGTATGCTTTATAATTATTATAACAGTTTTCATATCACAAACCAGTTAGAGACATCTCTAATTCTGCATCAAATCTAATTATGATATTATGGTAACCGAGTCAAAATACTAAACAATTTTCAATTTCTTATAATCAATATCAATAATCAATATCAATAATCAATATCAATTCAAAATGAAATATTGATTGTATCAATATAATTCATTACCAAAATTTTTGAAAATAAGATATGAGATCTAGTCCGAGTAGTCACAGTTCCCATTTTTCTCCGGGTCTGTTTTTTAGACGCCTAGTAGATGTTGAACTGAATGATCAATTGATTCCAATGGATTATCCGTCTCACCAAATGTAATAGGTATGTATTCTCGTCTCCCACTTTATACACCTCAAAATGGAAAAAAATGAGTTTCCTAATAGGCAGAGGCATCATTAAAAAATCATACAAACCAATTTTCATAACTTGTGCTCTATGTTGTTATGTGAAATGCATTAGAATCAGAGATACTCGAGGCATTTGTGTATTTCTGAGTTAAGCATATTATATAATACAGGATGGGGGTACTATATTAAAGAAAGGATTTTCTAAAATTTATCATTAATTTTTCAAAATTTCTTATTATATCGTGATTGTTAAGTCCCTAGCCAAAAACAAACTTCCAGAAAATGGATATTTACTCTGTGAAACTAGCCATTTACCTGCTCACTGCTACTACCAGTTAATGACCTGTAAGTGCTTGGCTATAGGAGCGGGATCAATTCTAATTCTGCTGCATCATAGTTTCCTTATTTTTGTTGTCCAGAATAACCAGTTATTTTCTCTTGACGTAAACGTGGATTAGGTGAAGTTTGTTCCTCCAGTTATTCAAGTTGCGTCTGTTTGTGGCAATACATCCACGATCAAGTGCAGGAAAATGTTATTTACATTTAGGTTATACGTTTTTAGGCAATAGGCTATCACTTTATAGAATCCAGCGATGTAAAAGTTCTTAAAGCAGACCCAACAAAGAAGTTTTCTAATAATATAAGGGATATTGTTAATAATTCAAATTATCTTTTAAATGATTACGAAAAGAGGTCTATCATACATAAGAATCCTCATTGTCCACAATTATATGGAACAGTTAAATTACATAAAATAACGAAACCAATTAGACCTGTAGTCTCTTATGTTAATGCTCCTAATAATATATTGGCAAAGAAGCTCAACAATATACTCAACACTTACGGATATGAATCTCAGTACTCAATTAGAAATTCAATAGAACTAATCAAAAAGTTGAAAGCAATCCACTTACAAGATAACTATAAACTCATATCGTTCGATGTAACTAACATGTTTACTAAAATTCCTCCTAAAGAATGTCTAATACTTGTAAGAAAATTACTAGAAGATGAAAATATTAATCCAGGAATAATATCAGATATACTTAATTTATTTGATGTATGCATTAATCAGAATTATTTCACTTTTGACAATAAGATATATATTCAATATGAAGGTTTACCAATGGGAAGCCCTATATCACCTATTTTATCAAACATTTTTATGGACAATTTAGAAAGGAAGATCTTTGAAAGTAATATTTCGAAAAATATTTTATTTTGGTATAGATATGTAGATGACATATTCGCTTGTTTTATGGGTAGTGAACGTCAATTAGATGTATTTTTCAACCACATCAATAATTTACACCCGAAAATTAAATTTACATTAGAAATTGAAGAAAATAGCTCAATCAATTTTCTTGATTTAAAAATTCAAAGAGTTAATAATGTACTTGATTATTCAATTTACCGAAAACCAACACAAACTGATGTAACAATTCCATTCAATTCTAACCACCCTGTGTCACACAGACTAGCAGCATATAATTCAATGATACATAGAGCTTTTTCAGTTCCTATGAACAAATGTAATTTTGATAGAGAGATTAATACAATTAGACAAATAGCAACATCCATTAGATATGATAAATAAGCTAATTAGTAAAAAAGAGGAAAAAGTGGCATTACAACTGATATATCCTAAACAAGCTGATGATATTAAAACTTATAAAACCATCACATATGCAGGAAATATTTCTGATAATATTTCAAAGATAATATCTTCAGCAACGAATACAACAATTTCTTTTAAAACAGAAAGTAACGTTAGTACAAAATTGTTAAATGTAAAAACAAAAATACCACTATTAAAGAAGTCAGGTATATATAAACTCAAATGTCCAGAATGTAATGCTGTCTATTTGGGTCAGACCCTTAGGAATTTTGGAATACGATACAGTGAGCACTTACGAGCATACAGATTAAAACAACCAGATAAATCCCACTACGCAAAACATCTACTTGACACCAATCATTCTTTGACACCTAACACAAAACTAGAAGTACTGCATATTTGTGAAAAGAAACAAGAACTGGATTTCCTTGAAGAACTGGAAATTAGAAGACATTTAAGAAACCCACAATATGAAGTTGTCAATGAACAGTTGAATCTAGGGAATTCTCCACTAATAAACTGTCTTCTTAAGTGATAATTGTAAAGATCCTGGTTTTCTATATCATTGCACAGTTATACTGATCTTAATTGGAAAAATGATATCCAGGATATCACCATAGGGCTAATAATATCTAAGTTTCAATATTTGTAATATCACATCTTCTTCTTTTTCCTATAAACATATATTAAGCCAATCACAAGTTAGGTTACTTCTTGGTCTAGCCAAATATAACTACTAAACATCAGGTAGGCATAAAATGAAATGTAACTTCTGTCATTCTGACGATGATATTGATTTATCGAAACAATTGTCAATTTTTTAGAATTTTCAATAATTTGTATTATATTGTGGAATTAACTAGAGACCTTGAGTTTCATTTAAAAACACTAATATCACTGATTTATTTTTTCCAATACACTTTATGCATCTTGGTTCTTCTTGTAAGTTCATATCCCTAGTATCTTTTATCTGGTGGAACATAATTAGATTTTCTGTTAGGTAGCATTAACCTTTAAATTCAGTAGGTCTGTAGAGGGTTGCTACCTATGTTTTGAGATAGACAAATAAAAACAAATATTTATAATTGGAGAAGGCTATATACACTTTTGCTTGCGTTTGAACTAATTGTCGAAGCACTTTTTCCATTTCGATTGAGGTACCTTCAAAACATGTGATTATAAAGCATCAACCGCTTCTTCAGGTGTCAAAAAACGTTGGGCTCGCAATTAATTTTTGTTATTTGGAAATAAGAAGAAATCCTTGGGTGCCAAACAAGTACCTACTGTACTGTATCAATTCGATATTTTGACAGCTCAAAAACGTTTTTGTTTAAGCTGATGTGTGAGAGCTGGCATTGTTGCGGTAGAGAATGATTCGTTTTCTGCGATTGGTTTCCCTGATTTTTCAGAATACTTCTGGCAAACAAATGGAAAGGGAACGAATCCCCAAGTATGACTCAATCTCACGTTATGACAAATGACGATCTTGCAATATCAGTTGACGCACAGCATCTATGTTTTTGGCACAACGACCTTCTCGAAATTCATCCTGTAACAAAATGCGACCACGATTGAATTAGGATAACCAGCGAAACATGGTGGCTCGAGATGGAGCTTGATCACCAAAAGTCGAAGCAAGTTGATCGACACAGTACTGTAGGTTTAATCCACGTCGAAAATCATCGCACAAGAATGTTCATGATATAATTACATTTTTTACCAAAATAAATGATTTAAGTATCTATAAATAGCACAAATAGCACGTTCTGAGTACGATCACCAATAAAAATGTCAAGCTTTACGATGACAATGATATATTTGACATATTCACATCAGTGTTTCCAACTCTCAAAAATTAAGTAGCTATCCCCAAATACCCACTAAAGACTTTCTAAACATATTATCTGAATGATAACATATTTAGTTTTATACTCAAATTTTTGAATGAGCCCTATCTCATCAACGATTTCTTAGTGCTTAGATCATGCATGATGGAGTCTATTAGCAATAACCTCGATAGCTTCTGTCAATTCAATTAATTATTTTCATATTTCCTCTACATTTTTCTTTGGAAAGTCTTTCGCAAATCCGCAAATCTGTTTTACTGGATTTTTTAATTGATTTTGCTTCTTGTGTATTGATATTCGTCATCAATTGAGATATTCATCATAAAACAAAATCCTTTTTCATCAGAGCAAAGAAAATATACAACACTGTTTTTAAATTCATGAATAAATTGTAATAAATCGTTTTAGAAATTGGTATGGAACTCCATTACTAATTTATTTGAGAATAAAAAAAATTTAATATTTTGGGAGTTATCCATTTGAAAACTTCTTAGATTTGTTCTTCAAAATCATGTAGTTTAGGTGAAAAGCGAGATCAATTTCTTGTGAGAGTTTAAGTTTTCATGATATATAATCTGTTTTTCACAAAATAGCAAAAAAAATAATCGGATTCATAACTTCCAAACAAGTATGTTACAAATTACTGAGCAACGAGTGATTCGTAAGATGTATCACTTATGAGACGAAAATTTATTCTCAAGCATTGTGGTTACCAGCTCGACGCCTATGAATTGTTTGTTAGTTCTTGATTATTATGAGCGGTCGATCAGTTCACGATTATGAGGAACTGCAGTTATTATCATTTGAACCCGCGGTATTCTAATTTATATATTGTCAGTCCAATTATCAAACAGTTTAACTTATTTTGTAGCATGCAGATACTCAAGTAATTTTGTGCAGCTGTCTATTCAGGTAATACAATCTTCTCGTCAAAACACATAAAACAACACATAATATACCTGCAATACTATTCACGAGAGGTAGCAGCGTCACGACCAGGAACTAATATTGGTTCAAATGTTCGTTTTACAAAATATAGCTATTGCGAAAGAGTCATTATCAAACTTATAGTATAGCACATATTATAATTGAGCATAGGCGTGACGGAGGAAAAATAAATTATTAGAATTTTAACCCAACATTTATTTATTTCACAAAGTCTTACTAGATCTTCATCTAGTTGAAATTCATCTTTGATATTTCAACAAGTAATTTTGATCCAATATTAGTTGAAATTATTGCTATAGTTTACTTGAAATTGCTCTCAGTGACTCTTTTGATGAAAACAATGAACTAATAATGCATGATGGAATAATAAAAAGTTTTGTATTTCGTCTAAAACATTTTAATTTTTAAAATCGTAGTAGAGCGCTTTCGACTGTTGTCATCATCAGTGTTTACCTGTAAGCGATCAACCAATACGTTAATAATCACTTCCATGCTAACATTCAGGTGCCATTGTTGAATTTGCAAATTGGAAAATAAAAATTATTAAAATATTTAAATTGTCGTTGAAGTGAAAGAGTTTGTTCAAAAGAAACCTATTGTGTAATACTCATAGATTTCTCCCCGTTATCCTCACCCCCAATCACGGATACTCCGTACCCTACCGAGTACACCCGTCGCCTACGCGATAAAATTCATAAGTTGAACCCTCAAAAACGCGAAATATTCACGTCGGAAAACTTAAAAAGTGATAATAATATTAGTGTCAAAACGAAGCAGAAATACCCTGTTAAAGTGAAAACGTCTCCCAAAAAGACAATAATTAAAAAAAGTACGTTTAAATCTAAACACATTCGTAAGCATAAAAAAGATTCTAACATAATTAGTTCTGTGCCAAAAAAGTGAACGAAAATTTCCACAAATATTGAAATAACTTCAAAGTGGTATATATTGTCGAAGACCCCGAAATCGAACACATTGAATCTAATTTCAATCAAAATACAAAGAGCCTAAAACTAAATAAAAAGCGTCTAGAATTGGTGGACAGAGATACCTCAAACAAGAGTCTAGGATACACAAATATTGAAACAACTAATAAAAAGTGTAATTAACTGTCTCGATCCTTACTTCATGGAATCTGCTCATATTAGTGTTTTAAATGAAACTCACGGTTTCTAGTTAATTCCACAATATAATAAAAGTTATCGAAACAATTGTCAATTTCTTAGAATTTTCAATAACTTTTATTATATTGTGGAATTAACTAGAAACCGTGAGTTTCATTTAAAACACTAATAAAAAGTGTATTGAAGACGTTGACAATATACGAATTTCCACAAGAAAAGGTTTCATGAGACTCATTGCTAGGTTCTTCAGGAAAATTCTTCGCTTAATTTTATGATTTTTTGCATTGGAATTGTATTAGATTATTTATACCAGCCATGTCGATTATTGAAAAGAATATAACTGAAGGCCACCTTCTTGTGATTCTTTTGACTGAGTAGGAACCGCACATTTGATCAACTGTATCAACTGCGCCTTTAGTAGCATTGTAGTCCAGAATCATTTCCGGTTTCTTTGTCTCTTGAAAAATTTCTCCTGAATCATGCATTGTTGATAATAATATAACCGACTTATTTCTCTTTGGAACGTGAGAGACGATTGTAAGATTCTATCGAAACCCAAAGATAGATGATTTTACAACTCTGTTCTTGTGAGGTAAAAACTCAACTGGTAATTCCTACTTATTTTTTAACGTTCCCAAAAGTGTATAATCATCTAGTAAAATTTGAGCAAGAGGAACGCTTGTATACCAGTTGTCGGTTGTCAGATTCCTTTTGGTACATTTGATAGGATCAACAAGTCTTTTGACAATTTCTGTAGGTGTATTTTGTACCTTCCGATTGCTGGCCGCAATGGATTTCAATATTACTTCTGAAATGCGTTTTTGCGTCGCATAACACAAACATTTTTATACCGTATTTGGCAGGCTTATTCGGTATATACTGGATGAAGCTGCAAAGAACCCGAAAGGCTTCTAGTTTTTCATCTATTGATACATATTCTCCCAAGGAATAAATTTCCTTGCAATTTGTAACAAATTTTTCAAAAATTACTCTGATTGCAGCCAATCTGTCGGTTTACTTCCGATGTTCCCTGGTGTTACGATCATCCAATCGAATGGAACGTAACAAAAATAAAACTCGTTTATAGCTCATGACTAGCCTTGTGATTCCAAAACCACTTTCAGCGTCCCACATTTCTTCAACATTGCAATGATTGTTTCTTTTAGCGCCTATGAAATACAGTAATCCAAGAAGGGCTGCAATCTCATTCTTTGTAGTATTTCGTACATCACGAGCTCTCTGGTATTCTACATTAGCTCTTTTGTTATTTATATATAGATTGGTACACAATTTCCTCTATCATAAATCAGTCAATAATCAATTCCAACCCAAAAATTTCGGATGAAAGATCTTTTGCTACTTGTTTTGGTCCAGGTTGAATTTTCAACAAATTCTTGTGTTCTACTTTAGACATGGCTGACACATTTGTCTTGTACCATTTTGTAGCTCTGTCATTGGCCAAAAAGAAATTAGTGTCAGGAACCACTTCATCGTCCGACTCCGGTTCCGAATTCCCTTCTCCGTGCAATCTTGTTCAGAATTTGAATCATGATCACTATGAACCACAATTTGCTCCTCTTCAGATATGTCTTCGTCATCAAGAGGTAGTTCATAATCTGATGATTCTTCTAAGCGTTTTATTTCTCCTCGCAATTCATCATCCGTTAAGTACTTTCTGGCCCTACAATTACTGGTATACCTTGAGAGTTGGCGGCGTAATAAAAATATTTACAGTTCGGTGGGAGAAAATGGCCGCGCTGGTGCACGGAGTGCTCCACGGTTAATACTGCTCCAGGGTTAATACAGCTCCAGGGTTAATACTGCGATACCGCCACCGCCGAGATTTTTGAGGCGGTCTTGTCTAATAAGAATATATTCGGGATTTCCAGAATTCACGGATTTTTTTGGTTCAAGGAACGTCTCGATTAGAAAGAAGATATCGGGCTTATGAACGTCGAGAAAATGTCTTATAAGATAGAGCTTGTTTGTTTCTCCATGTACGTTACAGAAACTTGTTTTTTATTTCCTATTTTTTCACCCACTTGTCTAGATGTCATATTTGTCTATACCTTGAACAAAGTTACTATAGTTCGTAAATTTTTCGAGTTTGTTTGTCGCTTTCTTCATCTCGTGACGCAGGTCGGCTACCGCTATGGTAAGTTCATCCAGGTTCGCCATAGAATTTAATTCTTGAAATGGGTTATTCAGATTTGAAAACTTTGAAATATCTGTTGGTTGGGGGTTGGCTTCTTGGTTTGTACGGGACTGGGTGGTGTTGATTTCTTGTGAAACTCTAGATCCCGGCTTGGAGAGCAGGCTCGGGAAGTCATATTTTTCAGCGCGTACATTTTTGTTCCAGGGGTTGATTGTGGGGACTGGGGCTGGTATGTATCTTGTTAATTGTGTTTTTTGAGTATGATTTTTTGATCTTCTCTGATCGAGCCAATATCTTCGCTTGATATATTATGGACAGATCTCAGCATTGGCGGGGTGATCGCCGTTGCAATTGTCCCATTTGGAGGCTTCGACCTGTCAGGGCACCTGTTTTTGATTGTTCCTATACACTTTTCTTTCATTGTTCCTAGACACTTTTTAATTTACGTTGCTAGGCACTTGTTTTCAGAGGTTGTATTATATATGTTAATTTCTTGTTCTGCTGTGTATGTGCGTGAAATTCGTATATTTTCTAAAAAATTGACAATTGTTTCGATAACTTTTATTATATTGTGGAATTAACTAGAAACCGTGAGTTTCATTTAAAATACTAATGAAAAGCGTATTGAAGACGTTGAAAATATACGAATTTCACGCACATATACAGCAGAACAAGAAATTAACATATATAATAAAACCTCTCAAAACAAGTGCCTAGCAATGAAAATGAAAAAGTGTCTAGGCACAATGAAAGAAAAGTGTATAGTAACAATCGAAAACAGGTGCCCTAAAGACAGGTCGAAGCCTCCAAATGCGCCAATTGCAACGGCGATCACCCCGCCAACGCTGAGATCTGTCCATAATATATCAAGCGAAGATATAATATATCAAGCGAAGATATTGGCTCGATCAGAGGAGATCAAAAAATCATAGTCAAAAAACACAAGTAACAAGATACATACCAGCCCCAGTCCCCACAATCAACCCCTGGAACAAAAATGGACGCGCTGAAAAATATGACTTCCCGAGCCTGTTCTCCAAGCCGGTATCTAGAGTTCCACAAGAAATCAACACCACCTAGTCCCGTACAAACCAAGAAGCCAACCCCCAACCAACAGACATTTCAAAGTTTTCAAATCTGAATAACCCATTTCAAGAATTAAATTCTATGGTGAACCTGGATGAACTTACCATAGCGGTAGCCGACCTGCGTCACGAGATGAAGAGAGCGACAAACTCGAAAAATGTACGAACTATAATAACTTTGTTCAAGGTATAGACAAATATGACATCTAGACAAGTAGGTGAAAAAAAAGGAATTAAAAAACAAGTTTCTGTAACGTACATGGAGAAACAGACAAGCTCCATCTTATAAGACATTTTCTCGACGTTCATAAGCCCGATATCTTCTTTCTAATCGAGACGTTCCTTGAACCAAACAAATCCGTGAATTCTAGAAATCCCGATTATATTCTTATTAGACAAGACCGCCTCAAAAATGTCGGCGGTGGCGGTATCGCAGTATTAACCCTGGAGCAGTATTAACCCTGGAGCACTCCGTGCACCAGGGCGGCCATTATCTCCCACCGAACTGTGAATATTTTTATTACGCCGCCAACTCTCAAGGTATACCAGTAGTAGACTATTGTGCTTAGATCGAGACAGTCGTGTTCTTCTTACCCGAGCCTGTGTGTGTTTCAATTATTTTCTTAGACCTGCTCTAACTGAATGTAACTGGTCATGTAAGTAGTCTTACTTGTACATATATTTTTTGATATTGTTTTGTTGTTTATATAGTATACTAATCATAAATTATATTTCAATTTTATTTTTCATAATTGTAGGGCCAGAAAGTACTTAACGGATGATGAATTGCGAGGAGAAATAAAACGCTTAGAATAATTATCAGATTATGAACTACCTCTTGATGACGAAGACATATCTGAAGAGGAGCAAATTGTGGTTCATAGTGATCATGATTCAAATTCTGAACAAGATTGCACGGAGAAGGGAATTCGGAACCGGAGTCGGACGATGAAATGGTTCCTGACACTAATTTCTTTTTGGCCAATGACAAAGCTACAAAATGGTACAAGACAAATGTGTCAGCCATGTCTAAAGTAAAACACAAGAATTGGTTGAAAATTCAACCTGGACCAAATCAAGTAGCAAAAGAACTTTCATCCGAAATTTCTGGGTTGGAATTGATTATTGACTGATTTATGATTGAGAAAATTGTGTACCAATCTATATATAAATAACAAAAGAGCTAATGTAGAATACCAGACAGCTCGTGATGTAAGAAATACTACAAAAAATGAGATTGCAGCCCTTCTTGGATTACTGTATTTCATAGGCGCTAAAAGAAACAATCATTGCAATGTTGAAGAAATGTGGGACGCTGAAAGTGGTTTTGGAATCACAAGGCATGTCATGAGCTATAAACGATTTTTATTTTTGTTACGTTCCATTCGATTGGATGATCGTAACACCAGGGAACATCGGAAGCAAACCGACAGATTGGCTGCAATCAGAGTAATTTTTGAAAAATTTGTTACAAATTGCAAGGAAATTTATTCCTTGGGAGAATATGTAACAATAGATGAAAAACTAGAAGCCTTTCGGGTTCGTTGCAGCTTCATCCAGTATATACCGATTAAGCCTACCAAATACGGTATAAAAATGTTTGTGTTATGCGACGCAAAAACGCATTTCATAAGTAATATTGAAATCTATTGCGGCTAGCACCGGAATGGCCATATAAGGTACAAAATACACCTACAGAAATTGTCAAAAGACTTGTTGATCCTATCAAAGGTATCAAAAGGAATCTGACAACCGACAACTGGTATACAAGCGTTCCTTTTGCTCAAATCTTACTAGATGATTATAAAATAACACTTTTGGGAACGTTAAAAAATAAGTAGGAATTACCAGTTGAGTTTTTACCTCACAAGAAGAGAGTTGTAAAATCATCTATCTTTGGGTTTCGATAGAATCTTACAATCGTCTCTCACGTTCCAAAGAAAAATAAGTCGCTTATATTATTATCAACAATGCATGATTCAGGAGAAATTTTTCAAGAGACAAAGAAACCGGAAATGATTCTGGACTACAATGCTACTAAAGGCGCAGTTGATACAGTTGATCAAATGTGCGGTTCCTACTCAGTCAAAAGAATCACAAGAAGGTGGCCTTCAGTTATATTCTTTTCAATAATGCACATAGCTGGTATAAATGCATTTATCTAATATAATTCCAATGCAAAAAATCATAAAATTAAGCGAAGAATTTTCCTGAAGAACTTAGCAATGAGTCTCATGAAACCTTTTCTTGTGGAAAGGGCAAATATTACTTCACTTCCGCTGGATATCAAAGCCTCTCTAGCAAAATACAAATCAAATGAAGAAGTAGCAAAGGAAGTAGAACCCGACCAGAAGAGAAAAGGACGTTGTGTCACGTGTAGTAGACTTGAAAATAAAAATACTACTATAAGATGCGATATTTGTGAGAACTTCGATGCAAGGCTCATTCAATTATAAAACTGGTTGTCCAAAATGTACCAGACAAACCAAATCACCAAACGAGGGTAGTGACTAATTTTTTTTTAAGATACAATTTCTAAAAATGTTCGGCTCAATTTGTTCTTATTCTCACTTTTAACGTTATAATTATATGTATATTAAATTAACAACATTTAAAAATAGTCATACTGTGGTCTAGCGACAATTCATCAAGCTGGCGCACTCATTGCGCCACGCGCCTGCTCATGGCATAATTTAAGGCGCGCCCGTCCAAGGCTTAATAAAAAAAGACATAAAAATTCAACTCCTGCAACCAAATAATTCTTCAATTGAGCATATCTCACTACTAATTGATAACAAACTCAAACTAATTGGGGCATCTCAATAAACTAACCGAAATAGATTTCTTCAACATAACAAAGACACACAATAGGGTTCTCATAGTGGGGGATTTGAACTGAAAGCACCCACTATGGGACTCCTATGCTACACACCCAAACAAAAATGAAAATACTCTGCAAAGGATCGGCGATAACTCGGATTGTAATCTATACAGCACAGTTCACCACACCCACGTCCCATTCAACAATTACTCACCCAGCACAATAGACTTAGCCATCGGCCCCAATATAAACACAATTAATGAACTAAAATCTATCCCAGACCTTAATTCCGATCACGATCCCATCCTTTTAGAACTAAAAATAACACATTTCATACACCCGTCTCCTAAAAAAATTCACGATTACACAACCACTAACAAACATAATACAAAACCTACAAGATATAATCATTACAGCCAGAAACAAAACCACCACCCTTAAACCTAAACCACAACATCTTTCTAGACTATATACTAAAAATAATAACAAATTTCGCTGTAGATGGCAATCATCCAGAGACGATAACGATAAACAAATATTAAAACATCAAAATACCATTGACACACGAATACAGCAATATCGAAACTATACCTGAAAAATGTTTCGAAATAAACTTTCACCTATAGACAATTCATTATGGACAGTTACGAGGAAACTGGGAGGCAAAAGAGAAGAAATTTCAAAAATTATAGCGAATGGGAAAACATTCACACAAAAATCTGACATCGCAGAAGCCTTTGGGCAGTATTTTCAGTAAAACTTCACAAACAACACAAGGAACACACAACACCACATTAACATTACACACACAGTCCAAAATTGTTCACGCAAAAATACACTCTAAACACGAAAAACTTAGCTACCACCTATGAAATTTACAACACAATTAATTCTATTAAAAACAAGACAGCGCCGGGGAAGGATGGTATACCAAACATCATTCTCAAGAGCTTACCCTAAAAAAGCAAATGTTCAACTAACCTATATAGCAAATTTCATAATTAAAACTGGCAACTACCCATATATGCTCAAGACTGCCAATGTTATCCTAATGGTCAAAACTAACACACAACCCTGTTATGTGGATATTTACAGACCCATTTCCCTGTTAAACAATATAGCAAAGGTGATAGATAAAATCAATCTTAATGGAGTTCAAACACAAGTTGACAAAAATAATATAATACCTCTAGAGCAATACGGATTCAGAAGCGGACACAGTACGCTAGCACAAATCATTAGATTGTTCAATTATATTAGAGAAGGCTTCTTCGCCAAAAACAAAGCTGTAATGGTCACTGTAGACATACAGAAAGCCTTTGATTCCACGAGGGGTCATTGTATAAACTCATACAATTAAAACTACCAGAATTATAAAATAATATATCACATATTGACAATTTTATTCCAAGGTGGACGACGGCTTGGCGAGCCCATATCCTATACAAGCCAGAGTTCCCCAAGGATCAGTCTTATCACCCTTGATGTATTCACTTTTCACCCATGATCTTCCCACCTCCCCACAAATCCTTACAGCCATGTATGCGAACGTCACTTGTTTCGTATCATCAGCTCCAACATCAGAAACAGCACTACACAACGTTCAAACACATATAAAGTCACACATACTACCATACATGAGAGACAGCAAACTCACAATTAACGCCTCCAAAACAGAGTACTTGTTGTTGTTGTTGTTACTCAGGAGAAGAGCAAGAACTGTGCATGGTAACGCCAACGCGCACATTGCCCAACAGGTATTAAAAGCCAACATTGCAATGAGCAAATAGTACCCGTTAATTTGTCAAACAGTAGTCTCACAACCACAAACAAAATTACAATTTACAAACACATTATCCGACCTATCTTAACTTACGCCGCACCGGCATATTACACAGCCACAAAACACAATTTCAACACCCTGCACGTGGTACAGAACAAGTGTCTTCGCATGGCAATTGAATACACAACTTTTCATTCAAGACTGCCCAAAAACACATGGTTACATGAACAAGCAGACTTGCTCACTATCAAGGACTTTCTAACAAAAATATCTACAAACTTTTATAACCACTGTCTCCCCAAAAATCTTCGTGATACACTCAGAGCTGCTAGTCGCGCAGAAGACAGCCTTGATAGCGGGTATAGGCTTCTGTATGGTACACTGTGCACATAATAAGTTGTTTATCTCTTAATAACCAAAACTTTCGATATAAGAACTAAATATCCCTTATTCAAATCATTCACTGTCAACAGACAAAACAAACACCCCATCATAAACAACATCAGCCATGTTGCTGCCCCTCATAAATTAATACACTGTTCGATTTTGAAACCCTGTTTTCTAGTCAGTTTTCAGGGAGAAAACAGTCGAAAAATCTAGGGCATCATACTTGTATATACGGGACAGAGTTTTATAAATAAAACACAACAAATGGGTAATGCGCGAAGCAGGGAACCATGTACCTGTCCAGAGTAACGCCAGTGTAGTGGAAAATACCAGAACAACGGCCCCACATATATTTTAACACTACTTTTGTAAATAAAAATGATAAGTTATTTTAAATAAAGACGTTTTTAATCGTAATCAATAGGTTAATATGAAATTCGACAAGAAAAAAGGTAAAATGGTTAAAAATGTTATGAGAGGTTACTTATTCGTCAGGCATCACAAACATTTATCCATAAAATCATCCCTCATCATCCAACGCCAATTATACAGTAATGTACATATTAAAATTGTTGAATAATCCAACACATAAAGTGATTAATGTGGATTAAGATTTAAATGATAACATGAACGAAGCGAAGTCGACTAGTTGTCACTTACAACTGCATACATGGGATGAATGGCATGAAATCCCGTTGAAATGGAACAACTTATTCCAAGAACTGAAGATCACAGAAATGAAAATTTTTGCTACCCAAAACTACGGACAAAAGCAAAAAACTTAAATTTGATAAGATTAGTAGATAGCTTAATGATTTAATAAAACAGAAACATGAACTTTTTAAACAAAAACAGAGAAACACCAATTTTTTTTCTAATTTTGCTTTTCATGATATAATCTTGAATCATTCTGACATTTTGTTTGATGATGATGAGATGCATTTGTTGGGTTTGGGACTCAGTTTGCATTGGGTAGCCAGGTATCTGAGAAAGGTCTTATGGAATTCGCAGTGGAGACTGATGTTGTTATTGAGCAGTTGACGTGTGATGATGGGGTCAAAGAGATGATTAGGAGTGATGTTCATAACTATTTGTATAGATTTAAACGTAGTGGAGCAAAATTTTTGGATCTTAGCCAAATGCATTTGAATTCAGTTTTCAGAAAGTATCAGGTTGAAGATAACACATAGTGATCTTATTATTCAAAGGCAGATAAAGGTAATTGTTTGGTCATTCTTATTAGGGTAGATTACATTCATAAAGTGGAGTGTTTTCTTTCGGAACGCAATTTCAAGGTTTTACAAACAAATCCAACTAACTCGTTCATCGGTAAGATGAAAGCTTTCTTGAGTACTGGAAAGGAATTTTTCGCTCAACATTCTGCCCCTCGTTCTTTCATTTCTAGTAATTCTGTCACTCCTCGCTTATATGTTCTTCTAGAGAATAATAAGAATAACATTCCGATTAGACCTGTGGCGAGCTTCACGAACACCCCAGTTTTGGTTTTAGCCACATTCATATATAAACTCATAAGAGAGTTGACTCATTCCAAACCTGCACATTCTGTTAACAATACTCTTGTTTTCATTAATAAGTTAGACAATTTAGAAATTCCTTCTGACCCTAATTGATGGTGGTATCCTTTGATGTCAATAATTCGTTGCGTTTGTCCCAAAATTAGAAACTTCACCACTTGTAGAAGAGGCCTTAATATCGGCTCAGGTGAATGAGGATCGCACTAATTTTATTCTGATTATTTTGACTATCATTCTTATCATAGGATTTTTTTTCAATGACAAGTATTATCAACAACCCGAGGGACTTGCTATGGGTAGTTGTATTTCTCCTTTTCTCGCAGATATTTTCATGAACTGCTTAGAGAACAAATGTATTCTTTCAGAGAACAGTAGGGAAATTCTATACTGGTTCAGACATGTGAATGATTGTTGGTTTTTTTGGATGGAAACTTAAATACTGCAAACAGTCTTTTGTCTGAAATAAATCAAATACGTCCTAAGATTGAATTCATACTTGATGTTGAGAACAACAATAGATTGAATTTTTTGGACATCACAGTTTATAAATATTCCAACAAACTAACTTACAGTATATACAGTAAACCTTCACAAACGGATCAAGTTCTCTCACGATTCTCTAATCATCCACACCCACATAAGATGGCAGCTTTTAATTGTTACATCCACAGACTTTTAAATGCTCCATTGTCAAAGTTGGATTGTGATAGAGAACTAAACATTTTGGAACAGATAGCAGTTAATAACCAATATAGTCTACAGATCAGTAACTGTTTTGTTCAAAAGATTAGAAATATAAGAGAACATAACTTGGCCTTTCCAAAAGTGGATTCTACGGCTAGATCTATATCCATTCCTCTCATGAGTAACAATATTTCAAAATAGTAGTATTAACAATTACATGGAAAATATTAGGAACCCTTTCAGAACTTCTCATACTGTAGGTAGACATTTGGTTAATTCTAATGGAAAAATTGATAAGCATTTAAGGAATGGTATATTTAGACTTGAATGTGGTCACTATGAAGCAGCCTACATAGGTAGAACTTGTAGAGCTTTGAAAACTCGCTTCTTTTGGATATCGTTTGAGATTCAATAATCATAACTTTAGTCCTAATACACATTAAATTTTTTTTAATGAGGTCACTAATAGAAATTCCAATAGATTATATTTTCTATTAGGCATATACATAAATAATTATGGAGTTGACTCGAGGCGCTACGGTAATGCTACAGTGAAATTTGCAGCCTCCTAGCTGTGCTCAAAGCTGACATACAGGTACCCTCGTTTTAGTTAGTTTGTCTTGTGTATATATATATATATATATATATATATCCCCAATATTCACCAGTTATATATATATATATATATATATATATATATATATATATATATATTAAACTATAAAATGATAAATGCTTACTTAATTTTGATTATGAAATTTAAATGTATATGTTTATAATTTAGATTTTTTGTTTAGTTTGGCTAGCTCAGTTGGTTATTGTTATTTTGTTTAGTAATTTATTTTGATTTGTTTATTCGGGAGCATGAAATCCTTTTTCTCTTTGAGTCCTGGCATTTTATATTGTTGTAATCGTTTAAATAAAAAGAAAACACATTATTTTGAAATCAATTTAAATTTAATATTTTATATATTTGATAAAAAAATATGAGACGCCAATGGTTATATTGTATCTACTTATTTATTTTAATAGTTACATCAATGCGCATGCGTGAAAAACTAGTCATGCGCTTTAACATAAAACGAATAATTCTGATACGTAAGAACCATCTATTCATATTATACAAAGTTTGATGAAGATGCAAACAAATGAATGGTTCAAACACATAAAAGAATTTATATATAAATCATAGTTATATATGATACAAATTGCTGTGGAAATAAAATTGTTATATACATAGATAGAAAAATAGAAATTATATACAGATGGAAATAGTTATTACATTATGAAATTTCAATCACCAGATTTATGCAATTACAAAATGGCGTAAGTAAATATTTTAATTTATTGAAAATTCGGCCTTTTATTAAATTTAACGATTTATGCAATGAATTCACTATACAAAGTCTGTTTCTTTCTTTTTCAGATCGATCATATTTGCAAAAGTTTATCAATTTATGAAATTAAGTACTTAATTGGGTATTTTGAGTTTTTACACTGATTATTCGCCAATAAATGATTTAAAAAACACTGACCTGTTGCTCTTGAATTGGGATGAAAGTCTCTGGATCCCAGGAACACTCCACTGAAGCTCCAAAAAAACCAAAATTGATGATAATTTCTTAGATTCTTGTCGAAAAACTTGTTACAATTGACTGTGAGTATTACTAATATTGTATTTAATAGTACTTTAGAAGTTTAAATGTCTTAAACCGGGAATATCTTAAAATTTCAGGAACACTATCACACACACTCCTCGCTTCTTAACACCAGCTTCCCTTCTTTCTCAGCGTCCCCTCGATTCTCTACTTTTTTCAACAAACAGTCTTTTGTTCTTTTTCAGGTCACTATTCCAAAGTTTATTTATTGATTCACAATTTGTTCTGTCATATTTTATAACCAATAAGATTTTGTCTTTTGCAATCAGATTAATTGAAACTTCTATCACTTATTAAAAATTTCATACATACACTCTTTTACATTATTAGTTCATTTATAGAGTTCCTATGAGTTTTTTCATCATACAAATAAATTAAAATTGGTTATACATAGATACATTTACATGGTACAACATTCAATATTATTATTGATAATATATCACTGTTACACTCATATTAATTATAAATATAAATTCTCTTATGTTATTTGTCTATAACTCTTTGCATTATATTATTTATAATAAACTTCAACAAATTACTATTTATTAATTCAATGTTTATTTTATTTACCATATATCATTTGTCTATATGTCATTATTTGTTTATCTATGAAATCTATTGAATTATATTCTATTCAATATTTGTATTTGTTCTTATTCTTAAATTAATGATTATAATGAATTAACTATAATAATATTTGTTTTCATTTCAGATGAACAGCTGATTATGATATGGAAATTATTGTTCGTCTTAGGCAACTTTATTTACATCATTACATTGGTTAGGCAATCTCTATATTTTGTGTTAATATTGAGGTAATTCCTTATTTATTATATTGTTATAGGTTATTATTTAATATATCTTTACTTGATATGTTGTTTAAATTAAAAAAAGTGTTTCCTTTTTACTTATTTTCTTAAATTATATTATTTTCATATATATTTCATACTAGCAACATATTTTAATAGTACTAATTCTCTTACGATCTATGATATCTGGTTCAATTCCCCTCAAATTTAAATTTAAATGGTATCCATACCCTGGATATTTATTTAAATTTCAATTTTCTTATTATAAATTATTGATTTTATTTTATTCAAAAAAAAAATTTAACAATTTTATGGCATAATCTTACTTTCTTTAACTTTGTTTCTCAAATATTTGTTCACATATTTCGTACTACAAAATCTATTTCTTTCAATAACTGTCTCCTAATTCTTTCCTTAAAATACACTTGATTAAGATCAATGTCAATTTATATTTTTAATATTACTTCATATAATACTTCTCTATTATCATTTCTTCCTAACATCCACTTATATATCAACTTATTTCTTTGTAATTACATTATACTTCTATATACTCCTCATATCATATTTCTTTTCAATATTCATTATTCAATATAATCAATTATTTCTTAAATTCATATATATATCAATATCAACTTCCTTATTCCTTCCTGTATTTTCAAGTAATCTATAAGGTTCTAATTGACATTAAACATTACCTCCTATATTTTTAATCAATATCATTCATTATTATCCTTTCCTATCCTTTATTACTTACATCTTATTTCCTTATTTAAAAAATGTGAACTTCTATTTGATACTTGAGTTATTCTTATTTTATCCCCTCTATCCTATATTCTTTAATAGTTTCATTCTATGTAAAACCAGTATCTCTTATAAATTGTTTCCTTTATTTGCTATATTTATATTGATTTGCCATACTCACAAATTTTTAAAATGTTTTAATTATAAGTTTTACCTAATACATTTTTCTTTATATTATATTATATTTAATTTTTTAGGTTCTGAAGAAACAAACGAGATGAATTTAATTGGATCACCAGCTGCCAAATGGAAAAACAAAACTCTGTCTAATATCTACTTTATCTTTGTACACTACCTAATATTAAATTTTAAAACTATCCTTATGACTATCATTTCCTTTTTTCAACTATTATTCGTGACATAACATCTTATATAAATAATTTATATACATGACTTATAATTGGATTACTCATTATTGCTAAATTTCATGTACATTATTTATTTCGACTTCATTTCTGTATCCTTTCCCTTTTTCATTGAATTGCATTTTCGTCTCCATATTTCATTCCTATTCTCTTGTTCTATCATTTAATTTGCTTTTCTTTTTCTAACCTTTTTCTTGCTTTCTTCTCTTGTTGTTTGATGCTCAATAAATTTCTGAAGCGTCTGTCTATTCTCTACTGTATCCTTTTTAACTCTGTTGTCCCATATCTCATAAATTTCTGCCCATGAATCCATTAAAATCTGCGTTTCCAATTCTTCCATATTATGCATTTCACTTATTATTATTTTAGAGAAAGCTTTTGTATGAATCATAGTCATCATGTTGTCCCATTTTATTCCTGTTACTACATTATTTTAAAAATTTCCTGAACATCCTATACCTCCTTCATTTCTTCTTATACTATCTTCTATTTCTTCTACTGTGTCCTTTAATCTCCGGTTCATTTCTTCTATTTCTCTGTTAATTTGTCTATCCATTATTCCACTTCTTCTAGTACATATGCCTGTTAATCTTTCTGTTATACCATTTAAATTTGTGATTTCTTTATTTACTTTTTCTTGGAAATGTTGATTTTCCTCGTCACTTGCTTGTCCTTGTAATTTTATGCAACCTACTTCTTCAGTTTCCTTCTTAATTTCTTCTGTCCCCTCTGTGATATTTGTTAATTCGTGATTATTCTTCTCAATATTCTTAATTTCCATGAAACTTTCCATTTTTACTTCATCTATGTTCTTTGTTAACTTATTTGCTTGTTTTGAAACTTCCGTTTGGATAGTTTTTGGTGAATTTTCTTCCATTCCTCTCTCTAATTCTTGAATTTGTTCTACCATTTGATTTTCTATCTGCTCTCTAATTTTAATATCGTTTTCTTGAATTTCATCTCTTATATGTTTGTTTTGATCCTCCATATCTTCTCTCACCTTGTCAATTTTCTTTCCAAATTCTTCATTAGTCTTCTTAAGTTCTTTAATTTCCTTACAATTTTCAAATTTCACTTCTTCTATTTTCTCTTCTAATCTGTTCATATTACCATTGATGTTGTTTATATCCCCTCTAATTTCTTCTCTCATACTGTCCATTTTTCCATTCAAATTGTCCTCCATTTTGTTCATATCTCCACTCATTGTGTCCATGTTTCCATTTATATTTTGCTCCATTTTGTTCATATCTCCCCTCATTGTGTCCTTGTTTCCATTCACGGTGTCTATTTTTCCATCCACGAGATGAAGAAAGCGACAAACTCGAAAAATGTACGAACTATAATAACTTTGTTCAAGGTATAGACAAATATGACATCTAGACAAGTAGGTGAAAAAAAAGGAATTAAAAAACAAGTTTCTGTAACGTACATGGAGAAACAGACAAGCTCCATCTTATAAGACATTTTCTCGACGTTCATAAGCCCGATATCTTCTTTCTAATCGAGACGTTCCTTGAACCAAACAAATCCGTGAATTCTAGAAATCCCGATTATATTCTTATTAGACAAGACCGCCTCAAAAATGTCGGCGGTGGCGGTATCGCAGTATTAACCCTGGAGCAGTATTAACCCTGGAGCACTCCGTGCACCAGGGCGGCCATTATCTCCCACCGAACTGTGAATATTTTTATTACGCCGCCAACTCTCAAGGTATACCAGTAGTAGACTATTGTGCTTAGATCGAGACAGTCGTGTTCTTCTTACCCGAGCCTGTGTGTGTTTCAATTATTTTCTTAGACCTGCTCTAACTGAATGTAACTGGTCATGTAAGTAGTCTTACTTGTACATATATTTTTTGATATTGTTTTGTTGTTTATATAGTATACTAATCATAAATTATATTTCAATTTTATTTTTCATAATTGTAGGGCCAGAAAGTACTTAACGGATGATGAATTGCGAGGAGAAATAAAACGCTTAGAATAATTATCAGATTATGAACTACCTCTTGATGACGAAGACATATCTGAAGAGGAGCAAATTGTGGTTCATAGTGATCATGATTCAAATTCTGAACAAGATTGCACGGAGAAGGGAATTCGGAACCGGAGTCGGACGATGAAATGGTTCCTGACACTAATTTCTTTTTGGCCAATGACAAAGCTACAAAATGGTACAAGACAAATGTGTCAGCCATGTCTAAAGTAAAACACAAGAATTGGTTGAAAATTCAACCTGGACCAAATCAAGTAGCAAAAGAACTTTCATCCGAAATTTCTGGGTTGGAATTGATTATTGACTGATTTATGATTGAGAAAATTGTGTACCAATCTATATATAAATAACAAAAGAGCTAATGTAGAATACCAGACAGCTCGTGATGTAAGAAATACTACAAAAAATGAGATTGCAGCCCTTCTTGGATTACTGTATTTCATAGGCGAAAAAAGAAACAATCATTGCAATGTTGAAGAAATGTGGGACGCTGAAAGTGGTTTTGGAATCACAAGGCATGTCATGAGCTATAAACGATTTTTATTTTTGTTACGTTCCATTCGATTGGATGATCGTAACACCAGGGAACATCGGAAGCAAACCGACAGATTGGCTGCAATCAGAGTAATTTTTGAAAAATTTGTTACAAATTGCAAGGAAATTTATTCCTTGGGAGAATATGTAACAATAGATGAAAAACTAGAAGCCTTTCGGGTTCGTTGCAGCTTCATCCAGTATATACCGATTAAGCCTACCAAATACGGTATAAAAATGTTTGTGTTATGCGACGCAAAAACGCATTTCATAAGTAATATTGAAATCTATTGCGGCTAGCACCGGAATGGCCATATAAGGTACAAAATACACCTACAGAAATTGTCAAAAGACTTGTTGATCCTATCAAAGGTATCAAAAGGAATCTGACAACCGACAACTGGTATACAAGCGTTCCTTTTGCTCAAATCTTACTAGATGATTATAAAATAACACTTTTGGGAACGTTAAAAAATAAGTAGGAATTACCAGTTGAGTTTTTACCTCACAAGAAGAGAGTTGTAAAATCATCTATCTTTGGGTTTCGATAGAATCTTACAATCGTCTCTCACGTTCCAAAGAAAAATAAGTCGCTTATATTATTATCAACAATGCATGATTCAGGAGAAATTTTTCAAGAGACAAAGAAACCGGAAATGATTCTGGACTACAATGCTACTAAAGGCGCAGTTGATACAGTTGATCAAATGTGCGGTTCCTACTCAGTCAAAAGAATCACAAGAAGGTGGCCTTCAGTTATATTCTTTTCAATAATGCACATAGCTGGTATAAATGCATTTATCTAATATAATTCCAATGCAAAAAATCATAAAATTAAGCGAAGAATTTTCCTGAAGAACTTAGCAATGAGTCTCATGAAACCTTTTCTTGTGGAAAGGGCAAATATTACTTCACTTCCGCTGGATATCAAAGCCTCTCTAGCAAAATACAAATCAAATGAAGAAGTAGCAAAGGAAGTAGAACCCGACCAGAAGAGAAAAGGACGTTGTGTCACGTGTAGTAGACTTGAAAATAAAAATACTACTATAAGATGCGATATTTGTGAGAACTTCGATGCAAGGCTCATTCAATTATAAAACTGGTTGTCCAAAATGTACCAGACAAACCAAATCACCAAACGAGGGTAGTGACTAATTTTTTTTTAAGATACAATTTCTAAAAATGTTCGGCTCAATTTGTTCTTATTCTCACTTCTAACGTTATAATTATATGTATATTAAATTAACAACATTTAAAAATAGTCATACTGTGGTCTAGCGACAATTCATCAAGCTGGCGCACTCATTGCGCCACGCGCCTGCTCATGGCATAATTTAAGGCGCGCCCGTCCAAGGCTTAATAAAAAAAGACATAAAAATTCAACTCCTGCAACCAAATAATTCTTCAATTGAGCATATCTCACTACTAATTGATAACAAACTCAAACTAATTGGGGCATCTCAATAAACTAACCGAAATAGATTTCTTCAACATAACAAAGACACACAATAGGGTTCTCATAGTGGGGGATTTGAACTGAAAGCACCCACTATGGGACTCCTATGCTACACACCCAAACAAAAATGAAAATACTCTGCAAAGGATCGGCGATAACTCGGATTGTAATCTATACAGCACAGTTCACCACACCCACGTCCCATTCAACAATTACTCACCCAGCACAATAGACTTAGCCATCGGCCCCAATATAAACACAATTAATGAACTAAAATCTATCCCAGACCTTAATTCCGATCACGATCCCATCCTTTTAGAACTAAAAATAACACATTTCATACACCCGTCTCCTAAAAAAATTCACGATTACACAACCACTAACAAACATAATACAAAACCTACAAGATATAATCATTACAGCCAGAAACAAAACCACCACCCTTAAACCTAAACCACAACATCTTTCTAGACTATATACTAAAAATAATAACAAATTTCGCTGTAGATGGCAATCATCCAGAGACGATAACGATAAACAAATATTAAAACATCAAAATACCATTGACACACGAATACAGCAATATCGAAACTATACCTGAAAAATGTTTCGAAATAAACTTTCACCTATAGACAATTCATTATGGACAGTTACGAGGAAACTGGGAGGCAAAAGAGAAGAAATTTCAAAAATTATAGCGAATGGGAAAACATTCACACAAAAATCTGACATCGCAGAAGCCTTTGGGCAGTATTTTCAGTAAAACTTCACAAACAACACAAGGAACACACAACACCACATTAACATTACACACACAGTCCAAAATTGTTCACGCAAAAATACACTCTAAACACGAAAAACTTAGCTACCACCTATGAAATTTACAACACAATTAATTCCATTAAAAACAAGACAGCGCCGGGGAAGGATGGTATACCAAACATCATTCTCAAGAGCTTACCCTAAAAAAGCAAATGTTCAACTAACCTATATAGCAAATTTCATAATTAAAACTGGCAACTACCCATATATGCTCAAGACTGCCAATGTTATCCTAATGGTCAAAACTAACACACAACCCTGTTATGTGGATATTTACAGACCCATTTCCCTGTTAAACAATATAGCAAAGGTGATAGATAAAATCAATCTTAATGGAGTTCAAACACAAGTTGACAAAAATAATATAATACCTCTAGAGCAATACGGATTCAGAAGCGGACACAGTACGCTAGCACAAATCATTAGATTGTTCAATTATATTAGAGAAGGCTTCTTCGCCAAAAACAAAGCTGTAATGGTCACTGTAGACATACAGAAAGCCTTTGATTCCACGAGGGGTCATTGTATAAACTCATACAATTAAAACTACCAGAATTATAAAATAATATATCACATATTGACAATTTTATTCCAAGGTGGACGACGGCTTGGCGAGCCCATATCCTATACAAGCCAGAGTTCCCCAAGGATCAGTCTTATCACCCTTGATGTATTCACTTTTCACCCATGATCTTCCCACCTCCCCACAAATCCTTACAGCCATGTATGCGAACGTCACTTGTTTCGTATCATCAGCTCCAACATCAGAAACAGCACTACACAACGTTCAAACACATATAAAGTCACACATACTACCATACATGAGAGACAGCAAACTCACAATTAACGCCTCCAAAACAGAGTACTTGTTGTTGTTGTTGTTACTCAGGAGAAGAGCAAGAACTGTGCATGGTAACGCCAACGCGCACATTGCCCAACAGGTATTAAAAGCCAACATTGCAATGAGCAAATAGTACCCGTTAATTTGTCAAACAGTAGTCTCACAACCACAAACAAAATTACAATTTACAAACACATTATCCGACCTATCTTAACTTACGCCGCACCGGCATATTACACAGCCACAAAACACAATTTCAACACCCTGCACGTGGTACAGAACAAGTGTCTTCGCATGGCAATTAAATACACAACTTTTCATTCAAGACTGCCCAAAAACACATGGTTACATGAACAAGCAGACTTGCTCACTATCAAGGACTTTCTAACAAAAATATCTACAAACTTTTATAACCACTGTCTCCCCAAAAATCTTCGTGATACACTCAGAGCTGCTAGTCGCGCAGAAGACAGCCTTGATAGCGGGTATAGGCTTCTGTATGGTACACTGTGCACATAATAAGTTGTTTATCTCTTAATAACCAAAACTTTCGATATAAGAACTAAATATCCCTTATTCAAATCATTCACTGTCAACAGACAAAACAAACACCCCATCATAAACAACATCAGCCATGTTGCTGCCCCTCATAAATTAATACACTGTTCGATTTTGAAACCCTGTTTTCTAGTCAGTTTTCAGGGAGAAAACAGTCGAAAAATCTAGGGCATCATACTTGTATATACGGGACAGAGTTTTATAAATAAAACACAACAAATGGGTAATGCGCGAAGCAGGGAACCATGTACCTGTCCAGAGTAACGCCAGTGTAGTGGAAAATACCAGAACAACGGCCCCACATATATTTTAACACTACTTTTGTAAATAAAAATGATAAGTTATTTTAAATAAAGACGTTTTTAATCGTAATCAATAGGTTAATATGAAATTCGACAAGAAAAAAGGTAAAATGGTTAAAAATGTTATGAGAGGTTACTTATTCGTCAGGCATCACAAACATTTATCCATAAAATCATCCCTCATCATCCAACGCCAATTATACAGTAATGTACATATTAAAATTGTTGAATAATCCAACACATAAAGTGATTAATGTGGATTAAGATTTAAATGATAACATGAACGAAGCGAAGTCGACTAGTTGTCACTTACAACTGCATACATGGGATGAATGGCATGAAATCCCGTTGAAATGGAACAACTTATTCCAAGAACTGAAGATCACAGAAATGAAAATTTTTGCTACCCAAAACTACGGACAAAAGCAAAAAACTTAAATTTGATAAGATTAGTAGATAGCTTAATGATTTAATAAAACAGAAACATGAACTTTTTAAACAAAAACAGAGAAACACCAATTTTTTTTCTAATTTTGCTTTTCATGATATAATCTTGAATCATTCTGACATTTTGTTTGATGATGATGAGATGCATTTGTTGGGTTTGGGACTCAGTTTGCATTGGGTAGCCAGGTATCTGAGAAAGGTCTTATGGAATTCGCAGTGGAGACTGATGTTGTTATTGAGCAGTTGACGTGTGATGATGGGGTCAAAGAGATGATTAGGAGTGATGTTCATAACTATTTGTATAGATTTAAACGTAGTGGAGCAAAATTTTTGGATCTTAGCCAAATGCATTTGAATTCAGTTTTCAGAAAGTATCAGGTTGAAGATAACACATAGTGATCTTATTATTCAAAGGCAGATAAAGGTAATTGTTTGGTCATTCTTATTAGGGTAGATTACATTCATAAAGTGGAGTGTTTTCTTTCGGAACGCAATTTCAAGGTTTTACAAACAAATCCAACTAACTCGTTCATCGGTAAGATGAAAGCTTTCTTGAGTACTGGAAAGGAATTTTTCGCTCAACATTCTGCCCCTCGTTCTTTCATTTCTAGTAATTCTGTCACTCCTCGCTTATATGTTCTTCTAGAGAATAATAAGAATAACATTCCGATTAGACCTGTGGCGAGCTTCACGAACACCCCAGTTTTGGTTTTAGCCACATTCATATATAAACTCATAAGAGAGTTGACTCATTCCAAACCTGCACATTCTGTTAACAATACTCTTGTTTTCATTAATAAGTTAGACAATTTAGAAATTCCTTCTGACTCTAATTGATGGTGGTATCCTTTGATGTCAATAATTCGTTGCGTTTGTCCCAAAATTAGAAACTTCACCACTTGTAGAAGAGGCCTTAATATCGGCTCAGGTGAATGAGGATCGCACTAATTTTATTCTGATTATTTTGACTATCATTCTTATCATAGGATTTTTTTTCAATGACAAGTATTATCAACAACCCGAGGGACTTGCTATGGGTAGTTGTATTTCTCCTTTTCTCGCAGATATTTTCATGAACTGCTTAGAGAACAAATGTATTCTTTCAGAGAACAGTAGGGAAATTCTATACTGGTTCAGACATGTGAATGATTGTTGGTTTTTTTGGATGGAAACTTAAATACTGCAAACAGTCTTTTGTCTGAAATAAATCAAATACGTCCTAAGATTGAATTCATACTTGATGTTGAGAACAACAATAGATTGAATTTTTTGGACATCACAGTTTATAAATATTCCAACAAACTAACTTACAGTATATACAGTAAACCTTCACAAACGGATCAAGTTCTCTCACGATTCTCTAATCATCCACACCCACATAAGATGGCAGCTTTTAATTGTTACATCCACAGACTTTTAAATGCTCCATTGTCAAAGTTGGATTGTGATAGAGAACTAAACATTTTGGAACAGATAGCAGTTAATAACCAATATAGTCTACAGATCAGTAACTGTTTTGTTCAAAAGATTAGAAATATAAGAGAACATAACTTGGCCTTTCCAAAAGTGGATTCTACGGCTAGATCTATATCCATTCCTCTCATGAGTAACAATATTTCAAAATAGTAGTATTAACAATTACATGGAAAATATTAGGAACCCTTTCAGAACTTCTCATACTGTAGGTAGACATTTGGTTAATTCTAATGGAAAAATTGATAAGCATTTAAGGAATGGTATATTTAGACTTGAATGTGGTCACTATGAAGCAGCCTACATAGGTAGAACTTGTAGAGCTTTGAAAACTCGCTTCTTTTGGATATCGTTTGAGATTCAATAATCATAACTTTAGTCCTAATACACATTAAATTTTTTTTAATGAGGTCACTAATAGAAATTCCAATAGATTATATTTTCTATTAGGCATATACATAAATAATTATGGAGTTGACTCGAGGCGCTACGGTAATGCTACAGTGAAATTTGCAGCCTCCTAGCTGTGCTCAAAGCTGACATACAGGTACCCTCGTTTTAGTTAGTTTGTCTTGTGTATATATATATATATATATATATATATATATATATATATCCCCAATATTCACCAGTTATATATATATATATATATATATATATATATATATATATATATTAAACTATAAAATGATAAATGCTTACTTAATTTTGATTATGAAATTTAAATGTATATGTTTATAATTTAGATTTTTTGTTTAGTTTGGCTAGCTCAGTTGGTTACTGTTATTTTGTTTAGTAATTTATTTTGATTTGTTTATTCGGGAGCATGAAATCCTTTTTCTCTTTGAGTCCTGGCATTTTATATTGTTGTAATCGTTTAAATAAAAAGAAAACACATTATTTTGAAATCAATTTAAATTTAATATTTTATATATTTGATAAAAAAATATGAGACGCCAATGGTTATATTGTATCTACTTATTTATTTTAATAGTTACATCAATGCGCATGCGTGAAAAACTAGTCATGCGCTTTAACATAAAACGAACAATTCTGATACGTAAGAACCATCTATTCATATTATACAAAGTTTGATGAAGATGCAAACAAATGAATGGTTCAAACACATAAAAGAATTTATATATAAATCATAGTTATATATGATACAAATTGCTGTGGAAATAAAATTGTTATATACATAGATAGAAAAATAGAAATTATATACAGATGGAAATAGTTATTACATTATGAAATTTCAATCACCAGATTTATGCAATTACAAAATGGCGTAAGTAAATATTTTAATTTATTGAAAATTCGGCCTTTTATTAAATTTAACGATTTATGCAATGAATTCACTATACAAAGTCTGTTTCTTTCTTTTTCAGATCGATCATATTTGCAAAAGTTTATCAATTTATGAAATTAAGTACTTAATTGGGTATTTTGAGTTTTTACACTGATTATTCGCCAATAAATGATTTAAAAAACACTGACCTGTTGCTCTTGAATTGGGATGAAAGTCTCTGGATCCCAGGAACACTCCACTGAAGCTCCAAAAAAACCAAAATTGATGATAATTTCTTAGATTCTTGTCGAAAAACTTGTTACAATTGACTGTGAGTATTACTAATATTGTATTTAATAGTACTTTAGAAGTTTAAATGTCTTAAACCGGTAATATCTTACAATTTCAGGAACACTATCACACACACTCCTCGCTTCTTAACACCAGCTTCCCTTCTTTCTCAGCGTCCCCTCGATTCTCTACTTTTTTCAACAAACAGTCTTTTGTTCTTTTTCAGGTCACTATTCCAAAGTTTATTTATTGATTCACAATTTGTTCTGTCATATTTTATAACCAATAAGATATTGTCTTTTGCAATCAGATTAATTGAAACTTCTATCACTTATTAAAAATTTCATACATACACTCTTTTACATTATTAGTTCATTTATAGAGTTCCTATGAGTTTTTTCATCATACAAATAAATTAAAATTGGTTATACATAGATACATTTACATGGTACAACATTCAATATTATTATTGATAATATATCACTGTTACACTCATATTAATTATAAATATAAATTCTCTTATGTTATTTGTCTATAACTCTTTGCATTATATTATTTATAATAAACTTCAACAAATTACTATATATTAATTCAATGTTTATTTTATTTACCATATATCATTTGTCTATATGTCATTATTTGTTTATCTATGAAATCTATTGAATTATATTCTATTCAATATTTGTATTTGTTCTTATTCTTAAATTAATGATTATAATGAATTAACTATAATAATATTTGTTTTCATTTCAGATGAACAGCTGATTATGATATGGAAATTATTGTTCGTCTTAGGCAACTTTATTTACATCATTACATTGGTTAGGCAATCTCTATATTTTGTGTTAATATTGAGGTAATTCCTTATTTATTATATTGTTATAGGTTATTATTTAATATATCTTTACTTGATATGTTGTTTAAATTAAAAAAAGTGCTTCCTTTTTACTTATTTTCTTAAATTATATTATTTTCATATATATTTCATACTAGCAACATATTTTAATAGTACTAATTCTCTTACGATCTATGATATCTGGTTCAATTCCCCTCAAATTTAAATTTAAATGGTATCCATACCCTGGATATTTATTTAAATTTCAATTTTCTTATTATAAATTATTGATTTTATTTTATTCAAAAAAAAAATTTAACAATTTTATGGCATAATCTTACTTTCTTTAACTTTGTTTCTCAAATATTTGTTCACATATTTCGTACTACAAAATCTATTTCTTTCAATAACTGTCTCCTAATTCTTTCCTTAAAATACACTTGATTAAGATCAATGTCAATTTATATTTTTAATATTACTTCATATAATACTTCTCTATTATCATTTCTTCCTAACATCCACTTATATATCAACTTATTTCTTTGTAATTACATTATACTTCTATATACTCCTCATATCATATTTCTTTTCAATATTCATTATTCAATATAATCAATTATTTCTTAAATTCATATATATATCAATATCAACTTCCTTATTCCTTCCTGTATTTTCAAGTAATCTATAAGGTTCTAATTGACATTAAACATTACCTCCTATATTTTTAATCAATATCATTCATTATTATCCTTTCCTATCCTTTATTACTTACATCTTATTTCCTTATTTAAAAAATGTGAACTTCTATTTGATACTTGAGTTATTCTTATTTTATCCCCTCTATCCTATATTCTTTAATAGTTTCATTCTATGTAAAACCAGTATCTCTTATAAATTGTTTCCTTTATTTGCTATATTTATATTGATTTGCCATACTCACAAATTTTTAAAATGTTTTAATTATAAGTTTTACCTAATACATTTTTCTTTATATTATATTATATTTAATTTTTTAGGTTCTGAAGAAACAAACGAGATGAATTTAATTGGATCACCAGCTGCCAAATGGAAAAACAAAACTCTGTCTAATATCTACTTTATCTTTGTACACTACCTAATATTAAATTTTAAAACTATCCTTATGACTATCATTTCCTTTTTTCAACTATTATTCGTAACATAACATCTTATATAAATAATTTATATACATGACTTATAATTGGATTACTCATTATTGCTAAATTTCATGTACATTATTTATTTCGACTTCATTTCTGTATCCTTTCCCTTTTTCATTGAATTGCATTTTCGTCTCCATATTTCATTCCTATTCTCTTGTTCTATTATTTAATTTGCTTTTCTTTTTCTAACCTTTTTCTTGCTTTCTTCTCTTGTTGTTTGATGCTCAATAAATTTCTGAAGCGTCTGTCTATTCTCTACTGTATCCTTTTTAACTCTGTTGTCCCATATCTCATAAATTTCTGCCCATGAATCCATTAAAATCTGCGTTTCCAATTCTTCCATATTATGCATTTCACTTATTATTATTTTAGAGAAAGCTTTTGTATGAATCATAGTCATCATGTTGTCCCATTTTATTCCTGTTACTACATTATTTTAAAAATTTCCTGAACATCCTATACCTCCTTCATTTCTTCTTATACTATCTTCTATTTCTTCTACTGTGTCCTTTAATCTCCGGTTCATTTCTTCTATTTCTCTGTTAATTTGTCTATCCATTATTCCACTTCTTCTAGTACATATGCCTGTTAATCTTTCTGTTATACCATTTAAATTTGTGATTTCTTTATTTACTTTTTCTTGGAAATGTTGATTTTCCTCGTCACTTGCTTGTCCTTGTAATTTTATGCAACCTACTTCTTCAGTTTACTTCTTAATTTCTTCTGTCCCCTCTGTGATATTTGTTAATTCGTGATTATTCTTCTCAATATTCTTAATTTCCATGAAACTTTCCATTTTTACTTCATCTATGTTCTTTGTTAACTTATTTGCTTGTTTTGAAACTTCCGTTTGGATAGTTTTTGGTGAATTTTCTTCCATTCCTCTCTCTAATTCTTGAATTTGTTCTACCATTTGATTTTCTATCTGCTCTCTAATTTTAATATCGTTTTCTTGAATTTCATCTCTTATATGTTTGTTTTGATCCTCCATATCTTCTCTCACCTTGTCAATTTTCTTTCCAAATTCTTCATTAGTCTTCTTAAGTTCTTTAATTTCCTTACAATTTTCAAATTTCACTTCTTCTATTTTCTCTTCTAATCTGTTCATATTACCATTGATGTTGTTTATATCCCCTCTAATTTCTTCTCTCATACTGTCCATTTTTCCATTCAAATTGTCCTCCATTTTGTTCATATCTCCACTCATTGTGTCCATGTTTCCATTTATATTTTGCTCCATTTTGTTCATATCTCCCCTCATTGTGTCCATGTTTCCATTCACGGTGTCTATTTTTCCATCCATTTTGTTCATTTTAGCAATTAATTGTTGCATCATGTTCACCATCTGATCATCTCTACCTGTTCTTGTTGGCGCTTCCTGTATCCTATCTTCTTGTGCTACAGCTTCCCCATCTCCTGTCAAACCTTCTTCCTGTGCATCTCCTTCTAATTGTTGTCCTTGTTCCAAATATACTGCTTGATAATCTCCCATACCATGACTTCGTTCTTCCCTTTCCTCTTCCGAATCACTGTCTGCTCCTACCTGCCTTCCATCTCTCAACGTCATTCGTTTTGCCATTTTTAATTGAGTTTAAAATTTACAACTGTTTCCTATATTTTTAATAAACCGCCCCACGTTTTGGGTGACAATTATTATAATAAATATTTTATAATATTATTGGATATTTAATTGCCTAATTGCTCCACGTTGGGCGCCATTTAAACTATATAATGATAAATGCTTACTTAATTTTGATTATGAAATTTAAATGTATATGTTTATAATTTAGATTTTTTGTTTAGTTTGGCTAGCTCAGTTGGTTATTGTTATTTTGTTTAGTAATTTATTTTAATTTGTTTATTCGGGAGCATGAAATCCTTTTTCTCTTTGAGTCCTGGCATTTTATATTGTTGTAATCGTTTAAATAAAAAGAAAACACATTATTTTGAAATCAATTTAAATTTAATATTTTATATATTTGATAAAAAAAATATGAGACGCCAATGGTTGGTTATATTGTATCTACTTATTTATTTTAATAGTTACATCAATGCGCATGCGTGAAAAACTAGTCATGCGCTTTAACATAAAACGAACAATTCTGATACGTAAGAAGCATCTATTCATATTATACAAAGTTTGATGAAGATGCAAACAAGTGAATGGTTCAAACACATAAAAGAATTTATATATAAATCATAGTTATATATGATACAAATTGCTGTGGAAATAAAATTGTTATATACATAGATAGAAAAATAGAAATTATATACAGATGGAAATAGTTATTACATTATGAAATTTCAATCACCAGATTTATGCAAAAACAAAATGGCGTAAGTGAATATTTTAATTTATTGAAAATTCGCCCTTTTATTAAATTTAACGATTTATGCAATGAATTCACTATACAAAGTCTGTTTCTTTCTTTTTCAGATCGATCATATTTGCAAAAGTTTATCAATTTATGAAATTAAGTACTTAATTGGGTATTTTGAGTTTTTACACTGATTATTGGCCAATAAATGATTTGAAAAACACTGACCTGTTGCTCTTGAATTGGGATGAAAGTCTCTGGATCCCAGGAACACTCCACTGAAGCTCCAAAAAAACCAAAATTGATGATAATTTCTTAGATTCTTGTCGAAAAACTTGTTACAATTGACTGTGAGTATTACTAATATTGTATTTAATAGTACTTTAGAAGTTTAAATGTCTTAAACCGGGAATATCTTAAAATTTCAGGAACACTATCACACACACTCCTCGCTTCTTAACACCAGCTTCCCTTCTTTCTCAGCGTCCCCTCGATTCTCTACTTTTTTCAACAAACAGTCTTTTGTTCTTTTTCAGGTCACTATTCCAAAGTTTATTTATTGATTCACAATTTGTTCTGTCATATTTTATAACCAATAAGATATTGTCTTTTGCAATCAGATTAATTGAAACTTCTATCACTTATTAAAAATTTCATACATACACTCTTTTACATTATTAGTTCGTTTATAGAGTTCCTATGAGTTTTTTCATCATACAAATAAATTAAAATTGGTTATACATAGATACATTTACATGGTACAACATTCAATATTATTATTGATAATATATCACTGTTACACTCATATTAATTATAAATATAAATTCTCTTATGTTATTTGTCTATAACTCTTTGCATTATATTATTTATAATAAACTTTAACAAATTACTATTTATTAATTCAATGTTTATTTTATTTACCATATATCATTTGTCTATATGTCATTATTTGTTTATATATGAAATCTATAGAATTATATTCTATTCAATATTTGTATTTGTTCTTATTCTTAAATTAATGATTATAATGAATTAACTATAATAATATTTGTTTTCATTTCAGATGAACAGCTGATTATGATATGGAAATTATTCTTCGTCTTAGGCAACTTTATTTACATCATTACATTGGTTAGGCAATCTCTATATTTTGTGTTAATATTGAGGTAATTCCTTATTTATTATATTGTTATAGGTCATTATTTAATATATCTTTACTTGATATGTTGTTTAAATTAAAAAAAGTGTTTGCTTTTTACTTATTTTCTTAAATTATATTATTTTCATATATATTTCATACTAGCAACATATTTTAATAGTACTAATTCTCTTACGATCTATGATATCTGGTTCAATATATATATATATATATATATATATATATATATATATATATATATATATATATATATATATATATACAAAAGGACAAATACTATTGAGGTTAGCAGCAAAAGGAAAAGTGTACTATTCTTAGATTTCCAAGCTTTCGCAAATATTTATTTGCATCTTCAGGGAACTACAAAGACAGAGAAAAAACATAAATTACAAAAACAGTCCGCTACAACAGTTTCATAACTTACTCTAATTTAGAATGTATCCTTGATCTTAACATAAGGACAATCGTTAAACAGTTAAAATTAAAGAAAGAAACAAGTCCAGATTGCATTACAAACACTAACAGTCACATATTAAAATATTTTAAAATCATTAAAAGGTTGAAACATTAAAACAGCGAGAATTCACACAAGCACATGGATCTATTTTGAATTGTATTTAAATTTGAAAACAGAATAAGGACAGGTTCTTATTTCCTATGAAATAGAAAAGAAAAATTATTAAAAAATTATTAATTACCACGACCATAATGACCTAAACTGAAAACGATCGAAACAATATATACATTTGAATAGAATACCTAGGTATATTTAATATGTGACTGTTAGTGTTTGTAATGCAATCTGGACTTGTTTCTTTCTCTAATTTTAACTGTTTAACGATTGTCCTTATGTTAAGAGCAAGGATACATTCTAAATTAGCGTAAGTTATGAAACTGTTGTAGCGGACTGTTTTTGTAATTTATGTTTTTTCTCTGTCTTTGTAGTTTCCTGAAGATGCAAATAAATATTTGCGAAAGCTTGGAAATCTAAGAATAGTACACTTTTCCTTTTGCTGCTAACCTCAATAGTATTTGTCCTTTTGTGTCTTAATTGATCAGCAACGATCATAGGCGTTTATCGCTTTTTTGCTATATATATATATATATATATATATATATAAAAAGGAGGATAGTCTTTGCTGATTAGTTAGGAATAAAACTAATGAATATTGGGGAATTGCAGTAAGAAAATGGAAAAGTGTACTCTTAGCGGAAAATGTCCAAGCTTTCGAGGATGATTGTCCTCATTATTAGGGAGACTAAAATGGAAAAAACAACAGTTAAATACTGTGGTCAATGAAAGAATAAATTGAAATAAATTTCACAACCACGTGTGCACTTACCTTCGAAGTGAGGTTAGACTCCATTAAATTGTAATAATATAAACTACAGATTATGAATTGTGAAATACTGTGTAGGATTGAGTTTACGCAAGATCAACGCAAGTCATGTGAATGGTCGATCTTGCGTAAACTCAATCCTACACAGTATTTCACAATTCATAATCTGTAATTTACATTATTACAACTTAATGGAGTCTAACCTCACATCGGAGGTAAGTACACACGTGGTTGTGAAATTCATTTCAATTTATTCTTTCATTGACCACAGTATTTAACTGTTGTTTTTTCATTTCAGTCTCCCTGATGATGAGGACAATCATCCTCGAAAGTTTGGAGATTTTCCGCTAAAGGTACACTTTTCCATTTTCTTGCTGCAATTCCCCAATATTCACTAGTTATATATATATATATATATATATATATATATATATTATAACACAATAACACATAGTGTATAACATGTAACACAGAAGAAATATCAAAGTAAGTTTCATAGCAAACTGATCTGTTAAGGGTCATCAAAAGTGGCACGATAAGACATGCTCCCTGAGTGTAGGCAAACATAAATGAAAAGACCAATTGTCACAATAAAAAAAAAACTGTACATGATACTATTTAATAATAATTCAATAGATTATGTTATATGTAATTTCAAAACAATTCGTAGAAATTAAAATGAAATTTGAAAGAAACGCGTTAAATTTTCATATAGTTAGTAATTAGGTTATTTTATGCAAGGGATTTCAGGAATTTTAATAAATAGTAAATAAGTTATGTTAATATTTATATGTATGAAAATCTTTATCTCTATATGCTAATTCCTAATACAAAAATGTAATTTTCATGTTTCATATACGGCTTAAAAATTCATGATAATATAAACAGTGAATCGTCGTTAATGACACTATATCTATACATTTAATACGATATAGGGAAGTTTCGATAGCAACCCGCAACGGGATTGATGATGATGAAAATCAAAAAAAGTCAGTGGGTTTTTTGAAATTTAAAAGTGAAAAGTGGTATTATAATTGATCTCGTCAAGAAGAACGTAAGAATACAGCATATATCATCTGACAGAAACAGTAATAGTTTATGTAATTGGGTAATACCTTCACCAGAAAATACAATAAATACATTAAGAATATCAAAATTGAACTTCTCAAGAAATTTCACGTGTTTGTTAATTAGAAACTTCGACAATATTCAATTGAACGTGTGCAGTAACGACATACTACCCAAACCTGTTGTACTATCGTCAAGAAACAAACTCTCCAACAGCAGAATTCGTTTTGTACAGACCATTCTGATTTAACAAGATAGATGTTTTTACCCGTATAAAGACAGATGTGACGAAATCATTAAGTGTCCAAAAGGCGAAGGCAAAATAAATTGTTCAGAACTTTGTCCTCATCTTATCAAATGTCCAATTGAAGATTAGTTTGAAGTGGATACAAACCTAGTAAATAAAAGGTACCATTTTAAAATATTACATTAGAGATCTGTAAATTAAAAAAGGCCTTTATTTAAAAAAACATTTTAATTGTTCAATAGTAATAGTAGTTTTATTTTTTTTGTTGTATATCTGTACACATTTTCTGTTTGTAAATTTCTATGTTTAAAAAAATTACTGAAATCATAATTTTGTTCATTTTAATTTCACAAACCAATAATTAGAGTTAATTTGAATGGCGCACTTGAACACTATCCTTTGATAGAGTTGATATACATGTTTAATGATTTTTCAGTGTCAAATAATAAATAATAAATAATTATTATAACCGTTACAATATATATATATATATATATATATATATATATATTTATATATATATATATATATATATATATATATATATATAACCAAGTAAGGGAGTAAAACCTGTGAGCAAAGCTGTTGACTGAAACATGAGAAAATACAACGGATTTCAACAAGACAGCCAAACGCAGCATTTGTGACATCAATATTGGAAGATCTCGAATTTTCGAGAAACCAACCAAAAAGTTAACCTCTTTGAAGCGCCATCTACACGCAAAATTTAAAACTGTCCCTTCCACGTTTAAATGTGTTATATTGTCAAGGTTTCAAATATTTGCGTTTATTTTCAAACATGAAAATAAGAAACCTCCAAACTATATCTTCAATTAGTGGGTTGATAATAGCGTTTATCCAGATGTAATTTGATGCATTTTTATAACATTTATTGTAGCTTAGGTATAAGTTGTTTATTGGATGATTGATAATGGTGCATTACTGTTTTTAAAACTGAATATTCATACCCGTTAGATACAACTATGAGATAACCATAGAAGTGTAATTAAATATTTTATTAAGAGCGTCCGATATATGCAGGTAGCGTGGCTACAGTTATATTTCGAGGCGCTCTAGTGTCAAAGGCCACGAGCGAATGCCACGGACTGGTGAACCGTCACGCAACGTTTTTGTTCGATTACCGGAAAATGGAGGAAGATTCAGTAAAACATGAACACTAATTTTTATCACTTGTTAAACATTTATAAAAAAAACATGCGGTATTGCTCTTTAAACGTATTTTATTTTGTATTAAATTAATTTATTTTGAAAAATTGAAAGTAAGTGCCCAAACTAAGAAGAATGCCTGTTAGCAAGGTTTCAATGAGAATAATGAATTTATTGACCTATTCAATTACTTCCGTTCATGAAACTTGACCATCAACTATACGGTTACTTAGTTCCCACAAACCAATATATGAGTTGATATTCGAATAGCATAAATGTATCCGGTTTCCAGCTCCGGAAATGAGTTTTTCGGAATTTGATGGAAAAACATCGGGACGGGTACAATAAAATCGGGACTATATGGTGGAGAGGGAAATATTACATAAGACACCAGTGTTGTTGTTGTTGCTGGTAGTGTCGCATTCTTACCGACTAAAAACCTCTTCTCATTTCATCTCATACACCACATTGGAACCTCTTTCGCAATACTTCGATGTGGTGGCAGGTATGCTGTTGAGCTCACTGAGTACATCTCATTTTGCTTGGTCTCGATGATTGTTCTTACTACTTTATATGAACTATTCCATGCATTTTCAACGTTAAAGGGTGAACGAGTTATTTCTCTCTTCTTGGTACGTTCTCACAGTACTGACATCGATCAATGTCCGATTTCTTCCTCTTGTGAAGGAATGACTTAAAGCAGTCGTGCCCTGAGAGTGCTTGCATTAGATAGTAATCTACTTCGCCACTGAATCGATTTATCCACACTTCTATATCTGGAATTATTTTGTCCATCGTCCCGTCGTATTATTTGTCCAGCTTTCTTGCCAACATGTATTTAAGGATGTACGTGCAATATTTCGGTCCACTCCCTCGTAAATCGCCCTTCTCTCTTCAGTCAAGAGATACCAGCTATCACTCTCAATGCCGCCGCAGATATTGTCCTATACGCACTAGCCACTCTGATCGACATCAGCCTCTGTATGCTAACTAGTTTTCCTTTGAGCCGTTTATTATACGTAACCGCGCACCACACTGGGACGGTATAGAGGATCTGAGATTGAGCCATAGAAGCTAAGATTTTTCTTTTTGAAGCTTTTGGGCCTCCCACATTAGGCATAAAACTGGACAATGCAAATACTGTTCTCTCCACTTTCTCAATCATACGATGTATATGTTCTGAGAAAGAAATCTTTGGGTCCAACCATACTCCTAGATATTTCACCGATCCCTTTGGAGTGATTTTAGTTTCTTGAATGTTGTAAGTTACAGGACTCACTCGAGTTTTTCTAGTAAGCAGCACAGCTTCTGTCTGATCTGGCACTAGTCTGAGAGAGTTATTCTCCATCCAATTTGGAACCATCCGAATTCCCAGGTTTGCTTTTTCCATAAGGTGTTTCTCCTGTTTGTCCACAACCACCATTGCTATGACATCAGCGAAACCTATCAGGGTGACGTCTTTTGGCAAGTCCATCGTTAGCAGATCATCGTATAGGATATTCCAAAGTGTAGGGCCGAGAACCGAACCCTGCCCTCATATCCGACTATGAGTTCTCGTTCAGAGATGTATGATACTATCAATGGAAGTAAGTCTTGATTAATTCCTCTATTTCTTAGCTTATTTGAGATTATCTGCCAGGAAGTACTATTGAAGTCATCCATTCCTTACGTCTAAAGTTATCACAGCGCATATTTTTCTATTTTGCGGAGAGAAATTCCGAGCTTGTTTTGCAATTCTTATGACGTCTATGATAGCATCTACGTTTTGCATTTTTTCCATGAAGCTTTACTGTCTTTCAGAAAGGCTACCTGTACGTTCCAGTCTAGCCAAAATTATGTGTTCAAATAATTTCCCTTTCACGTCGAAAAGACATACGGGTCGATATGAAGAAGGGTCATCAGGTGCTTTTTCACCTATGTCAAGTAGAACCAGTCGGGCCTGCTTCTACTCTTTCGTAAAGTATTTTGTATCGCCAAGTGAGTTGTAATATCTTGGAACAAAGTTCGTCTTACCGTCAATCAGGTATTTCAAAATTTCTGCAGGGAAATTTCCTGGACCCGGTGCCTTGTTTGTTTTTAGCTTCTGATTTGCTGTTGTTAGTTCTCCCACCGTAAAATCTAGAGAGTAAGGAGTTTTTCTACATTCGAAATATACCTCCTCATGTGCCGGAAAGAGGTGCCGAACCTTTTTATACATAGTATCTGCCGGTAGTTGGAGTTTCGGAGGGTAGCCAATGATCCTCTTTATTGCTATTTTATAGCCATTGCCCCATATATCGGAGTTTATATGGCTTGGCTCTCCTTATACCATTCCTCAACTGTTTTTTTGATTCTTTGTACTTTTATTGTAATTGTTGTTTCACTTCTGGTTCATGTCTTCAGTTGCTTCTTGTGTAGATTCTTTTTTTTCTTGTCCATTCCTTTCTCAGATCTGCAATTTCCTGCGACCCCCAATATACCGGATTACCTCTTGGGCGGCTCTTTCTTTTTAGCATCGAGGCATTGCATTTGTTCGAGAATCTTTCATTAAAACTTTTTGGATCTCGTGTAGGTATATTTACTGAAATCTTAGAAAATATTTGGCTTGGGCTCGCAGTATCTAGCTTCCTCAGATTCCACACATTGTCTACTACTTTCTCACTTAGCTTGTCCGATTTTTTGTTCTCATATACCTTAAACAAAATGTAGTTATGATCGCTAAGGGTTTCTCTGTCACTCACATACCAGGCTGTTATTACAATATCAGTGGTTGTTAGCGTTATGTCGATGATTGACGAACTTTAGTTTCTCTGAAATGTAGGCCTATTTCCAGAGTTTAAACAGACAAGGTCGTTTTCCGCCATCCATTCCACTAGGGCGTCTCCCCTTCTATCTCTATACCTAATTTCTTATTCGGCAGATTCTCCATTGAAGTCTCTTACTATAATATTTTTTCCTTTATGCCTTTTAAGATGGATTCCTATTTCTGTTAAGTTACTGTAAGGTATTTGTTACAAAGTATGTAAATCCGTGGCCATGTCCCTGACGTTTTACTGCTACATTTCTAACCAGTACTTTCATATTGCTGTATCAATTTCTTTATCAAACATCCAGTCCTCCATGTCATTTTTGTTCGGTTCACTAATCAAGTATATGCACACATTATCTTCTCTTGCAGTAGAAATTGCCATGTCTTGTGCTCTAAGACTTCTATTTGTGTTTATTTGCATTATTTTGGTTTTCGTTTTGGATCATTTTATATTAATTTTTAGTTTTCTTCAAAGTTGTGCTTTTTCTTGGAAACACTTCCTTTGAACTCAGAACAGCCACGACTTGCCGTTTGATGGCATTTTTCTTGCCAATTCAAGCAAAAGAGTGTTCTATTGCAGATAGCTGCTTTGTGCCCGCCTTCGCACAAGCTGAACCCGACAGACGTTGTCCGGCCCAACATTGCTCAATGTTTATTATAATTAAAGTTACTCACTAATAACTAATTCAATGATCGAATATAGTTTGACTACATGTCTATAAACAAAAGTGGGTATTCTTTTGCGCTTAAATTATAAATTTACCATTTGTGATTATTGAAATCACAAACTAATTACTTTTCAGTCACAATCGCCATTTGTTCTGGAAGAACATGTAATGAATTACGTGTAAGTATTAGATTTCCTAAATTCTTCCATACTTCCCACTAAACCAGAAACATAACAAATCTTTTTTGTGATGTTCTTTTTAAAGACTTTTCGTAATGTTTATTTAAAACGTTAATAAGATATCTCCTAGATGTCATAATTTTATTACCAACTCTAATAACATCCATGTCATGTAAATAAAACATATTTTTGATGTACACAATAATACTTGAATTCGCAGTTACATACACATCCTATGAACTTCTTTTTAGCAACTTCCTATAGGAAACGTTCATACGATATTAATTTGTATACTTCTCACTAATGTCACATATAAAACGTTACTGTACAAATTAACATATTTCTAAGATGATCACATGTGTTGCAGTTACTTTTACATTTTTCGAAATAATGTTTAATAACCTACGATTACGTCTGTACCATATTAGTTCATAAACCTCTCAGCAATATCTCATATTAAACATCACAGTAACATAAAAAAAGTAGTTATCTGTGGAAACAAATGACAAGCAGACAAGCATGAAATGGCGGGTGGTTTTCAGTTTTGTGTTATATTTTATTTGCAGGAAGCACATTTTTTGCAAGAAAAATTACTTGAATGAAGTGGTCTTCATTTTCGTTAGTTCCTACTCAGCTACAGTTTCTATACTTAGTTATAATTCTTGTTATAATGGACCAACAACAGTTTTTATCGGTAAGTACCTATTTCAAAATCATAATTATTAAAACTTAATACTCCTTCCATACTTTAATCGGCTATTGTACATTGAAATTCCAGGTGGCGGAATTGTACACTAACATTATATAATAGAGTTTACAATATAAGGGTTTTTTCAGCTTTTAAAATACTTTAGTTAGTAAGTATATTTTAAAAACGATTCACAATATTTCAAATCCTAGATATGCATTATACCCTACTAAAAACTTAATATTGCAATAGGGTAGATATTATTATTTATAATAAAACATGATCATATGTTGGCATATATTTGAATCTAGAAGAAAATCTTTTCAATGTTCAAGATGTTTCAGAAGCTACTTACATAAATAAAATAAAAAACAAATAGTTGTTAATTATGTAAAGAAAGGGGAGTAACTATTTCACATAGTCTGATACAGACATTGTATTAAACAGTACAAAAAATATTGAATCAAGTATCTCTAGTTCTAGTTTTTGTAGTAGTAGTCATGGCCACCAATATAGTTTTGCAGGTTTAGAAAATTTAAACATTAATCCTAGAATTCTTGTAAACAATTAGAGACTGTTTAAGACTTTAAAAACAGAAATTTCTATTAAAAAGCTCATTGCCATTTGAAAATACACTGAATACAATAAATAATCTGTAGGTGTCCCTTACAATGGTCTATATTAATATAGTTGAATAATATGTAACTTATGACACTGAATGCTCCAGTCAACAAACAGAATTCAATTATTTATTATTGTAGAAACACAGCTATTGGAGACTCAATTGGATACAATTAATTATAAACTCATATAACTTGATAATGTGTTCATATCTCTTTTTCATAAGTAGTTTTTTTTGTATACAACAAGATGAGAAGAGTATATTATTTTATACAGAAAAGAAGTATGAATTTTCATGGCACACTTGAACGGGCATATCCGAACTCTGCCACAAAATAAAATTTTACCTGACTTGTATCAATTTGAGGATTACTGAAATGTTCGAACTGTGCCGCAACCATTTAATTTAATCCTATTAGAGTCATTAGGGTTTATAATGGATAAAATCGGAGGCCCATAGAATTATGTATATTTCTGAAAGGTTTCAAAGATTTCTTGTATTAAATATTTTGAAGAAATCTTGATTGTTTTGATCGATATTTAGGGGATTAGGGGAAGGATGTTGATGCACTTACACTATATAAGAGTTATAGTTGTATTCAGTTACTTCATATCGATCTACAGACGTTAAGAGTGTAGTACACATAGCAAACAGTGACCAAAATGGAGAACAAAGCATCTACAATGTATAGTGAAAGAGGAAATAAATTAATAGTGTTGAACAGTTATAAATTTTCGGAAGCTAATACTAGCAAATGTGGAAACATTAAATGGAAGTGCTGTAACGCAAAATGTCCAGTTAGAGTGTACTCCCACGTTTCTGATGAAGAAACAATCACAGAAGTCAAAGGAGAACACAATCATACTATGGAAACGAACCTATCAAGAAGAGCAGTGAGTAACAGCATTAAAAGGAAAGCGACTGAAGATCCCACTGAGAAACCCTCCAAACTAATTCGGCAACAATTGGTGTCAAATAATTTCGCGGAAGATATCAACACCGAAGATATTGACCGAATAAGGAAAAATATTCACGCGGCGAGAAGAAAAATTTTACCCCTATTGCCTATAAATCAGGAAGAAGTATTTGATAGTGTTCGTGAATTACAATTACGAACGAACCGAGAAGAGGAATTTCTATTAACAGCAGACCAGGTATTTAAAATTATTGTGTTCTCCTGTTTTTCCAACCTTAATTTTTTATGTAATTCGGATTGTATTTTGATGGATGGGACTTTTAAATACTGTTCAACTTTTTTTTACCAAATGTTTACCATTCATGGTTCTAAAAACGGCTATTACGTACCTCTTGTTTTTTGTTTGCTGCCGGACAAATCAAGTCAAACATATTCAAATTTGTTTTTAATTTTAAGACAAAAATGTAAAGAAGTAGGTTTAAATTTTCAACCTAAAGAAGTCGTAGTAGATTTTGAACTAAGCATTCATAACGCTATATATGAATGTTTTGGCAGAGATCAAATTCTTTTTGGTTGTAAATTTCATCTCTGTCAAGCTTGGTTTCGTAAGATTCAGGAGTTTCATTTGGTACAAGAGTACAGACAGAAAGGTTCTGTAATTGGCGAATACTTAAAAGTACATTTCGGTATTATGTATCTTAGTCCTGAGGAAGTTGTAGAATTTTTTTATAATGAACTACATTTTTTGCTTCCGAATGACGGAAGAGTTATAGAATTCCGAAATTATGTCAATAAAACATATATTACGCAAAATTCGATATTTCCACCACTTATTTGGGCAAATAATGCATCCTTTTTTAAGAGAACAACGAATTCTTGAGAGAGTTTTCATTCGCATTTCGGTGCTTCTTTTTACAAAGCACATCCAAACATTGTTCAATTTACTAGTGTGTTATTGGATTTACAAACGGAAGTATACGCGAAAATTCGTTCGGCAAACCAAAGCCAGAAAAAAACCAAAAAAACTATTAATGTTAAAATTAATTTCATTAATGATCATTTGGATCAATATAGGAAAAATGTTATTTCTCGCTTTATGTTTGTTAAAACGGTTGCATGTAAAAATCTTCCACACGTTTAATTTTTTGTTTTTTTTATATGTTTATGTATATTGAATATATTTTATTGTAATGTAGATGTAATGTAGATGTAATTTTTTAGAAGTGGCAAATATACGTTGAAAATATATGTATGTTATTAATATTTTCTTATATTGAATTCGAGTACCTAAAGTTCAAGGTAAATTGTTAAATCGGATTAGGCTATTAGACCCCTACTGGTTTGGTAGTTAATCTCCAAAATTTTAAACACTAGCAGAGTTCGAACAACCCGTAATGACTACCTGCATTTAGTGGCAGAGTTCGGATACTCCGACTTGAACGTACCTGCCAAACGGAGTGAGACATGTAATAGAAGGTAAATCATGAAAAATCATTTCTCGAAATAAAATATGTTATTATTCCTTTGAAGAACCCCGCATGTATCTTATGGAAAACGGGTCCCAGTCAATTGGCTGAAAATAACGTTTGATGTAGTTTATGATGATCGATCAAAGGTCTCCATGGGCACAATTTGATCTGAAGTAAATGTTTTGTTAGCTGATGTTCAGAACACCTTCAAATGTTTCACAGATAAGGATTTTGAAATGTACGTTATGGAATGGTTGAGGCACTCGAAACAGCGACTCTTGCGTGAGAAAAAGTAACCGTAAGTAAGCGATAGAATTTTCTTTAATCACATTGGATTTCTATTGATTTAACGTAATGTTTAATAAAATATGTATGGTATAAAAATTTTGATAGTTCTAATATTATTAAAAAACTACTCTAATAAATTTTTTGTAAACTAGCTGTAATGTATGTGTATCCGTTAAACTTTATTAATTCAGTTTCAAAGTATATTACGTTATGACAACTACAGCTAAATATACCCTTTTTCATTTCTTGCTTTCACTGAATGCGTTCAATAGTTTCCACTTTCCACACTTGTTATCTAATATACTTACACAATTTTATTTTTTTTTAGGTTGGATTCCTGGACAAGATATTTTTTTTTCTAATTTTGTATTTGTTCTTTTCAAATTTACGGTACTGTTCATTAATAGTGAATAAACGTTTCAAATAACTTATTGCTTTTTTTGGTATTTTATTTTAAACACAGGGTGAACAACTAAGAACGACTGTAGGCCACATCTCAGTAAATAATCATTGAACAACTTTCAAAAAATTACCTTTAGGTAAGTTATCCTGAAAAATGGCTATAAAATATTTAGCAGTCTCTAAAATATCCGCTAGGGGTGGAATGAACACTCGAAAACATAATACTCCAATAAAACATACTAAAGGTGTCCTATAAATACATTTTTTGACATCTTGACGAGATTATGAAAAAATTTAATTAAGGAGATTTTTTGCCATTATTCTTCAAATAATGGGTTGGCAAGGTTCAAACTGATGAACAAATTTATAACTTTTTCGTTTTTTAACCGATATTAACGATTTTAGCCGCATTTAAAAGAGTTTTTCTGTTTAATAAGATTGATAACACAATTAGATAATTTTGTATCCACTCGGAAATTTCAAATGTAAATTGGAGAATTTTTTTAATTTTGATATTTGATATCGTAAATCTTATATCTTGGATTAGATTCCTATTTCTCTAACCCATTTTCATCAGAATTTAAAAAATGCCTCATTACATTTGAAATTTCCGAGAAAAATGGGAACATAGCGTTGACAAAATTGTACAATTTAGTTATTTTTGTTAAGCATATCTTATTAAAGAGAAAAAAACTCCAATGATATCGATTAAAAAACAAAAAAGTGTTACAACATTTGTTTTTTTAAATTGAACCTTCCCCCACCCCTAACTTGAAGAATAAAGACAAAAAGTCCCTTACTACGTTTTTTTTCATAATCTCATCAATATATCAAAAATTGTATTTCTAGGATACCTTTAGTGTGTCTTTTTTGGAGATAATCACAGTATTAGGTTTTTAAGTGTTCATTCCAACCCATAGCAGATATTTTAGGAAATCAAAAATATTTTCCAGCGATTTTTCAGGGTCATTTTCCTGAAGGTATTTCCTTAAAGTTGTACTATGACTATTTTTTGAAATATGGCAGACAGCCGGAGTTCTTAGTTGTTCACCCTGTATTTGCTGATTAAGCACAGAAACATCTATAGGATAGCATCTAGAATGTGTGAGGTATATTATTTAGAGGTTTAAGTAATGTCCATACAACATCCAAGAGAATACACTGTATTGTTTTTGAAATGTCGCATTTAGATCATTGATAAGATGATATTTTTTAGACATTCCATTAACACCGACAAGATGTTAAAAGGCATTTCAGAATGTAACAGAAATGTTGTTTTTAGTTCGTTATAAAGACTTCCTTTTGAGGAAGTTCTAGTAACATCTCAGTAATGTAAAAAGGCAGCGCCTTAACATCGCTGAGAAGTTAAGTTGAAACATCATAAAAGTTAACAGCCACAAGCTGGGCATAAGCGGTTGTATAGATGTGCATGTGATGAAAACAAGAGGAAAGAAAGGAAGACCATTGTCACAATGTGATGTTGAATTAACATAACTGTAATATTTATTTGCATAGTGGGTTGTTTTAAAATACATACTTAATACTTTCTAGCACTGTAAATAAGCACTCTTAAATATATCTTTTAAACCGAGATTTATGGGTATTTTCAATAATTAATTACATTTTTATACCATACATCAGATTAGGCAGAACAAAACATTTATAATTCTACAACTACCATGCAAAAGAAGCTTTTGTACACAGATTTTCATAAGCAAAGAAGGCTTCTTCTCAAATATTTGATATCAATTTGAAAAATAACAATATAGAGTGGTAAAAGTACACACCATGCACTTTTCCCCACGGAAATGTAAATTTAAAGACTTTTTTACAATCTAACATAATCTTTATAGTGAGTTTCGTCGACAGTCACTAACATTGCAATTAATTAATACTTAGTATCAAGAAAAATACACCAGACAAAACAATTCAAAATTGTTCAAACTTCACTATTAACTATACCAACGTTTAACTAATTTCACATTTTTTGAATTGTTTCTTTTAAAAGTATAACTGAAATACCTAAATAAGTTACTTTTTTCTTATATTAATATACGTGAACGAACAAAAATATTTTGTTCAACTCGTACGCAAATCAGTTTTCCCGCTCGCTTGATTTGGGCACATAGAATTCTACGCTCGTGGAAAAATAAATGATATAGAAGTTGATATGCTGCAGCACCATCTGGTGGGAAGGAAATCTCAGTGTCTAAATTCGTTTTGACAATAAAACATTATCTTTCATAGTAAATTTTGATGACAAACACTAATGTTACAGTTAATTGAAACTAATTGATAAAAAAATATACAACAGGCACAATTCAAAATTTCACTAGTAACTATACCTGTTTAACTGATTTTTCTATATTCAATGTCCATTCCTTAAATTTAAATAAAATACCTTTATAAGCTACTTTTGTCTTTCAATAATAAACGTGGTCTTAGAAAAAATATTGTGTACAACTCATACACTAATCACTTTTCCTTCTCGCTTTATTTGCGGCACTCGCCTTAGAGCTCGTGTCACAATAATAGTGATCGGTTAAATGAAATGGAAGTTGATATGCTGCAGCGCCACCTGATAGTAAGTTACAACAAAAAGGACAGCAAATACTAATTCTCCATACAAGCCTTCATATATGTGCCAATTTTCAGAATCATCGGTTGAACGGCTTAGAATTTGATATGCTGCTGCGCCACATAGAGGTGTTTTACACCTAATAAGACTAAAAACCTTTCATGAAAAAAAAACATATACATGCCAAATTTTCATCATGATCGGTTGAACGGTGTTCAAGTGAAGAGAGAACATATATACATTCATTTTTATGTATATAGATTCGAAGGTATACAAAAAATTAATAAAAACAGCGTACGAATGTAAGGTGGTAAGCTGTTTATTGTTTATTTTTATTACTGAAATTAAAATAGTACGAACTTATTCATCGATTCAGCCTGCCGTATCTCCATTTTTAGTTAACCAGCCATGCATCTCAAACCGTATATGATTCGTCTATTCTGACTACACTTTTGTCGACAAGAGGCGCGCGTTTCATGCGCTGTTTTCCTGAAAATAGCTGTTTGTTACGCATTACGCCCACGGATATTGTCTACCTTATTGTTTTATCGATTTTCCGGAATAGGGTACCTACACTTTACAGTGACTTGGAGTAAAATATTATGAAGACTTTTTGTCGTTATTTGTTGAAATTTAAGTTTTAATTTGAGAAATAGATTAATTAACAATTTAAATTATTCATAACACGTTAATGGCATTCATAAAATATAATTATGAATTTGTCATAAATTGCTTACGTCTATTCTATCATTGATAGATTTCTCATTTTTATGTAGGTATATAAACCATTTCTAAAAATTAATAGTTTGCCAATGGTGATTAATTTTGTTTATCATATTAATGATTTTTTAATTTAATAATTAGAAAATGTGGTGAGAGGAATTTGATACTTGATACAATTGGTCGAAAAGGTATGTTAGTAAAAAAGTCGTCAATAAGTTCTAAAAATAAAATAGCATTAACAAACCACGAAATAGTAATAAAGCCTACATTTAGTTATAGAAAGCCAAAAATTCTGCAATCAGAATGGAAAACCAAAAAAAGATAAGTTTTGAAATGGTTGAAATACATAAAAATAATGACAGTCCAATTTCTCGAAAACTGTCCATATGACAGGTATGAAATTTGACAGATACAAACAGTGTATTCACAAGATTATGACTAATAATTAATGACAGTTCTTGAATAAACTTCAATAATGAATGACAGCCTATGTTGTTGCTACTACAGTTATTTGTGTCATAGCCACATAAATTTAGTAAAAATAAATAGCCCTTATCATCATTACTACTCAATACAATGATGACAAGTGTGGTATAGTTGAATTTGTTTTTGAATGATATTGTAAAATAGTAATATTATACCGGTTGTCGCATTTAATAAAATTATGTTGGGATCACGTGACCCGAAATTACAGGGAAAACAAAAGTCATTTTATAACACATATAAGCATCAGTTTCAACTGTTTATATCTGCCAAATTTGATACATGTCATATGAACGGTCTTGGAGAATTTGGTCTATCAAAACGTCGTGGAACCCTGAATTCATGATAAAAAAGACGTAAGCATTTTATTCAAACTTTATGATTCTATTTTATAAATTCCATGATGTACCTATAATGAATAATTTTAATTATTTATTGCTTTCTATTCGTAAATTAATACCTATGAATATCAAAATACAATCTGTCATTATATTATGGAGAATATTTGTCGGTATTCTTAAAATTTATATTTATGAAGAATAATCAATTTAAGTTATTCATAACAGATACCTACATTGATTTTATAGAATAGAATTACAAATTTTGCCTAAACAGATATAAATCATTTCTGAAAATTCCCTTTTCTTCATTTTTGATTCCGTTTCAAGAATTTGTGTATCTTTATAATTGAATATTAGAACTCAAAATAGCAAAAAGTAAGTTTAATTATAAAAATTCTCCTTCTAGTCTATTCCAATGAACCACTTGTTTTTTATAGATATATTTTTTGTCCGTTTCTGGCTCAATTTCGGCTTTTATCAAAATATTTTGAAAATATTTATACCATACAAAGTTGTCTGTAAAATCATATATCTACAGATATTATAACAAGTGTACCATATCTGACAGAATCAGTATCTGCTAAAAACGAAAGAAATCTTTCATCATTTTAATCAAAGTTTTCCAATAAAGGTGTACAAATTGAGGATAAAATCGAAAGATCGAAGTGAAGCTTTGTAACTTGAACCGAGGATGAAAGATTCTTGAAAGGATGATTATATGTTAACATATTGTTATAATCTGAAATCATCGAAGTTAAGCTTAAGCGTGAATATTTTCTGTGAACTCTCAGAACACCTTGAATTCGAATGTATATATCTGTTTGGAAATTATTGAAAGCATTTATAAATATATTGTAATATTTTTCGTATTTATTTAAATAGTTTTTATCACAACGGGTGGGATAAATTTATAAACACGGTATATAAATACATATATACACGGTATATATACTTACTTAATTTATTTATACATTTAACTATTCACATATAGTCAATTTATATACACACTTAACTATTCTAATTTATATTAAATACACTGTTCGCTATTTATATTAGACAGAGTTCACTTTTATTGTTCAATTGTTCTGCTCACGACTTGATTGAAATGTAGACTGAATTCACGGTACGCAAGTAGTTGCTTATATATTATAACCCTTTCTGGAACATTAGAATTCCTGAAATTTCTAGATTGCGGCTCCCAAAAAACAATTGACCTCCTTAGAAATGCCTCAAAACCATTACAAAAAAACTTTCCCAGAAATCCTTGCGCTCCCGCCAAAAGTTAAACGTTTAAATATCATATTAGACAGGACCGGCTTCGATGACTACACCAGTGTGTGATTTCAAGTCCAAGGTGGAAAACAGTTTGTGTCTAACGTATCGTCGATTCGAGGCAGACCATAGCTGACTTCGCCACGTTGTTAAGCCGATGATAGTCTATGCAGATTCTCGTAGTTCCATCCTTTTTCCTGACGAACACTACTGGGGACAACTATGGACTAGTAGATTTTCTCTTCTTCAAACTATCGAATTATTCTTTAAGCTGCATCTTTCTTCGCTCGTGACAGTCTTCGAGCTGATTGCCTAATTAGTTTGGCAATACCAGTATCGATTTTAGGTTTGACGGCTGATACACTACTGGCCTTCCCTTATTTTGATACGAATACGATACTGCAAGAGAAATTCGCGCAGTTTCCTTTTCTCAGCTGTATTCAAGGATTGCCTAGCTACTGATAATATCTGTTCGAATCTGGCATTGGAAATGTCAGTTGTCGTTCACGGATCTCCTTCGCCGACGTAACCAATCCTTTTCCAGTTATTACTCCTCTGCCAATCTCTTCGGCCTGGTTCCATGGCTCCATTCCATCATAACCGTACCTTCCCCCAGTCGTGCTACTATCACGGTTTCGCTTCATGCAGGTAGAGCGGTATATTGCTGTACAGCGGCCAACACCGTGCCGCCTTCATATGGATGAAGGAATACATCTTCCGAACCTACTTCAATAGTTCTGTTTCTAAAGTTCAATTGGAAACCATGTGTTTTTATTACGCCCATTCCCAAAATCACGTCAGCTACGATTGCCATGTGCGTTAATTTTTCTGCATCAATTACCAATTGGATTTGTGTCTTTCCGTGAACGTTGGCACTCTCACCTGTCGCAGTCCGCTGTCGCAGTCTTGTTGGTAGATGCTTCTTTTTGGAGTTTATTATCTCTGGCCGTAAAATGGTTCTATTTGGTCCAGTATCTACCAGCAGAGTATATTTCTTGTCATTCACTTCGTCATGCACATATGCACTATAGTTGCGATATCTGAGAGAAGCTATCAGTATGAGAGGGTCTTTTGAATTATCCTGGGTCGGTGCTACCCCCTCGTAGCCGACACGTTGTAGTTTTCCTGGGACTTGGGTTAATGGTTTGCAGGAGTCCCGGGGCGCTTACACGAACGGCGTACTTGCCTTAACTCGTCAGAATTCGACCTTTTTTGGCTTCCTGTCCATCATATTTTTTATAAAACTGACGATCTGGCCAAGTCTGTCCTAGTTACCTTCCGCTTGAATGTTCCTAACGTACTTATTTCCCGAACCATTCGTTGCTGCTTCATATTCGAGAGCAACATTCAATGCTTCAACCAATATTTTGGGATGGGCTAAACGGAGCGTCCTCTGCGTATCGGGGTCACGTAAACGATCAATAATATGTCTAGATATTCAATCATGTTCTCTGGAGCGGATGGAAAAGCCAATCGAACTAGTCGGGCAATATCCACTTCATACTCTTGAAGAGCTTCGTCACATTTCTTCCTTTGGTTCTTCAACTTGGATTGGTACAAGTGTTCTTAATGTTCGTGACCATACTGCATATCCAATCTCTTCTTCAACTGTTCGAAGTCTTCCGCTTCTTTCAAGCAAACTGTTTCACATAATTGGTCCACGTCGTCTTTCCGTCGAAAATTGTGGCCTTGATTTGGACAAAACTGCCAATATCTTCTATCTTGGGGTGTGTATGTGGCTTGCAGGGTTTTATTTGTTAGATCTTTTTTCTAAATCGGCAATCTTCGTCTCTAACTCCTTGATTTTCTCGTCCATCTGATTTCCAATCGTTATCTTCTTATTCTCAATATCCGATTTCATTTTCTCGTTTACCGTTGTAATTTTATTCTTGATATCCGATTTTAGAGACGAAATTTTATTTTCGACGTCCGCAGCAATGCCATTTCTCTATGATAAGATATCGGCAGAAATATCGTTCTTTGTAGCAGATAAATCGTTCTCCATGGTTGAAACTTTCTCCTCTATGTTAGCAGAAATATAGTTCTTTATAGTAGAAATATCGTTATTCATAGCAGTAAAATCGTCCTTCACGGTTGAAATCTTCTCTTCTATGGTGGAAGCGTTTGAATAAAAATATTTCTGGATCATTGCCGTTACTTTCCAGTGCCACTTTGAGTCTTCATACTAATTCATTATTCTTACAGGACGTTTTCAAATCGCGATTTCCCAATTCTGCTTTTAGTTCGGTCACTTTCAGTTCACTTAATGTCTTAACCATTTTTACGTACCAATCCCACTTCTGACTCCAATGTATTATTTTTATTAACTATTCATATTAAATGCACTGCGCACTATTTATATTAGACTCAGTTCAGTTTTATTGCTTACTTGTTCTGCCCACGACTTGATTAAAATGTAGACTGAACTCACGGTTCGGAGATTGTTGCTAATATATTAAAACCCTTTCTGGAACATTCGGACTCCTGAAATTTCTAGATTGCGGCTCCCTAGAAACAATAGACCTTCTTAGAAGTACATCCATGAAAACAATCACAAAAAATAAACCCTCCCAGAAATCCGTGAGCTCTCGCCAAAATTTTAACTTTTAGATATGTTATTAGACAGTGTCGGCTTCGATGACTACACCAGTGTGGGATTTCGTAACAATATATTGTAGTGAATCACACATTATGTAGAAATTGCAACTAAACCAATAAGGAACTCCTCTAGAATGCAATTAAACATTTTTGCGAATATTATTCCGAACCAAATTTCCTTGCACCATGCTTTGTCTAAGATGAAATTGTTAATAGTCCAGGCGAGATAGCCCAAAAATCATCATTTTGCGTAGTTTTCCACGATCAGTATGAAACTTTGGATTTAGGTGGTGGATAGCGTGTACAATGACATATCTTTATCCGTGGCCTGAGAAATTTTTTTGTCATTGTCAAAAGCACCGATATATGTCAAATTTTAAGGAAATTTCTCATTTTTTGCTTATAACTTCATTGCTAGTGGCTTTACCAAAAAAAAGTTAAATTCTTTTTTTTTGTCATTAAAAGACCTACAAAAGTAGACGTCACGCGTTGAAAAATATTAATTTGTTAAAGAGATACAGTAAAACACAATAATAATTATTATTTTTATATAAACAATGATAAAGTAGCTTAATAATTGTCATTGGTTCTTGTAATTGTGCAAAAATACTCTGAACTATCAATAAATGACGTGTGCAAAAGCTGGAGACTGTACGTTTAATGGTTCATGAGTTATGGCCTTATAAACAAATTAACAGCAATAACAAATAACTTGGTCTGTGCGTTGAATGTGGTTGTGCTGATTTTTTTATGAGTAGATTTCATTATTTTATGTAGGAAGTCGACGTTCATTTAAAAAAAAATTGAATTTTGCAATCAAGGGAATTTATTTTTGAAATCCCCTTAGTTGCAAAATGAAATCTCGTGCGTCTTTTTTTCATAATTTTTTTTGACGTAGATCGAAAGACTCTCTACAAGTGTATTAGAAATGTGAAATAGAATTTTTATGAACTTTTCAATTTAGTAAACCCAAATCAAATAATTCAATTGCATAGGACAATATTTGATTGGTTAGAAACAAAATGATAGATAAAATTTGCAATCAACAAGTATTGAAACAAACTTTGGGAGATAGTGACCTGAAAACAAACAAAAGACTCTGTTTGTTGAAAAAAAGTGAAAATCGAGATGAAGCAAAAATGATGAGAAGTGGCGTCGAAAGGTGTGGACTGTGTGTTAGAGTGTTCCCGAAATTTTTATGAAATTCCCTAAATAACTTAATAAATTGTAACATAACTATGAAAAACAATCTTGTGTAGTACTCACCGATAATCAGACACAGTTGTTCTGCAAAAAACCAGCAGAATTTTTCCAGAAATTGGTATTGGAACTGCAGAGAAGTATTCCTGGGGTCCAGAAGAGTTATCCCAATTCCAGAGCATCAGGTCAGTGTTCTTTTAAACTATTATTGGCCAATAATAAGCAAAAAACTCAAATAAGTGCTTAGTTCCGTATTTTGATAAACATTCACAGCAATGATCGATCTAAAATATAAAGAAAACGGACTTTATTTAATTAGTTAATAAATTAAATCTTTAATAATAACAAAAAGGCCTAATTTCAATAAATAAATAATTCAAAAGTACGTACGCCATTTTATCATAAGATGATGCTTAACTTGTTTCCATGTAATCTGTCTATCTGTTTATAAATTGTATAATAATTCCATGTCTATATAAATCTTTTAATACTGTTCTTCCACAGCATATTGATAACATTTTCATGTATACTCTTCACATAAATTCTGGTATGTTTTAAACCATCTAAATGTTTCTCGATTGTTATTTCTATGTCATACTAATGAGCCACAGAAGCTCCATCTCACGTTATTAAAATTATGTTCATTTTACGCATGACTGTATTTTGAGCATGCGCACCGTTAAAAATATAAAATGAATAATTTCTTTAGAGGTGACCATAGGCGTCTCAAATAATTATTATCACATATACAATATTGAATTTAAAATTAAATGTTGATATAAGTAAAGTGTTTCTTTTATTTAAATGGAGGGAAAATGTTTTGAATGCCAGGACTCGAAGAGTAGAAAGTGTTTCATGCTCCCGAATAATTAAAATAAAATAAATTACAAAACAATATAATAATAACCAACTGAGCTAGCCAAATCTAAATAAAAATTCTAAATATAAAATTATAATCATCTAAATTCCACAACAATAATAAAAAGTAAGTATATAAACAAATCATAGTTCAATTGGCGCCCAACGTGGGGCGGTTTATTAAAAATTTAGGAAACATCTGTAAATTTTAAACTCAATTAAAATGGCAAAACGAATGATGTTGAGAGATAGAAGGCAGGTAGGAGCAGACAGTGGTTCGGAAGAGGAAAGGGAAGAACGAAGTCATGGTATGGGAGATTACCAAGCGGTATATTTGGAACAAGGACAACAATTAGAAGGAGATGCACAGGAAGAAGGTTTGACAGGAGATGGGGAAGCTGTAGAACAAGAAGATAGGACACAGGAAATGCAAAGAAGAAGAAGTAGAGATGATCATATGGACATGATGCAATTTTTGATCATAATGGAGGATGAATTAAATGGAAAAATAGATAACATAAATGGAAATATGAATACTATGAGGGGAGATATGAACAAAATGGAGGAGAATATTAGGGAAGATTTGAATGGAAACATGAATAAATTGGAAAAGAAGATAGAAGAGGTGAAAACCGAAAGTATTCAAGAATTCAGGAAACTTAGGGAAGAAAATGAAGAATGTAGACAGCAGATAAACAAGGTGAGAGAAGATATGGAGGATCAAAACAAACATCTACGGAATGAAATTCAAGAAAATGGTATTAAAATTAGAGAGCAGATAGAAAATCAAATGGTAGAACAAATTCAAGAATTAGAGAGAGGTATAGAAGAAAAATTACCGGGTACAATTCAAGCAGAAGTTATTAAACAAACTGAAGACATCACTAAAGAAGTAGAACATATTGAATTCAAGGAACAAATCATCGAAGAAATAATGCAGAATTACCAACAGAATGCGGAGCAGAAATTTAAGGATTTGGATACAAAGGTACAAAAACAAACAGGAACATGTGAGGAGAGGAACGAATACATTGGCAAAATAGTTAACAAAGAGCTTGAAGAAATGAACAACAGAAAATTACAGGAAAGCATGGAGGAAATGGAATTCAATATTAGGAAAAATGGAGGTGGAGTTATTTATACAGGAAACATGGATATCGGAGTGAAGTTTGATGAGAATATAAACACCATTCATCCAAAGGTGTTTATAAAAATAATCAAAAGCAAACTTAAAGGAATGAGAGACATCATGGAGAAGAAGATTATCATTAGAGGGATGTTATCTGGGCATGCACTATTATGGTTTTGTAACAAAGAGGAAAACATAAATGATTTAGAAGAATTTGAAAACCAATTACCTAATGGAGTTACTGAAGAATGTTATGTTACGAATAATACTTGAAAAAAGGAAATAATAGTCATAAGGATAGATTTAAAATTTAATATTAGGTAGTGTACAAAGATAAAGTAGATATTAGACAGAGTTTTGTTTTTCATTTGGCAGCTGGTGATCCAATTAAATTCATCACGTTTGTTTCTTCAGAACCTAAAAAAAATAGATATAATATAATATAAAGAAAGATTTATTAGGTAAACTTATAATTAAAACAGAAAATTTTAGTATGGCAAATCAATATGTATAGCAAATAAAGGAAAACAATTTATAAGAAATACTGGCTTTACATAGAAAGAAACTATTAAAAATATAGGATAGAGGGGATAAAATTAAAAATAACTCAAGTGTCAAATAGAAGTTCACATTTTGTAAATCAAGGAAATAAGATGTAAGTAATAAAGGATAGGAAAAGATAATAATGAATGATATTGATAAAAATATAGGAGGTAATGTTTGATGTCAATTAGAATTTGGTAGATTACTTGAAAATACATGAATGAATAAGATATTGATATTCATATATATATATATATATATATATATATGAATTTAAAATTAAAATATAATGAAATTAAAAAAGAAATAAGTTGATATATAAATGGAAGTTAGTCTGAAAATGATAGTAGAGAAGTATTATATTAAGTAATATTAAGAATATAAATTGACATGATACTAATCAAGTGTATTTTAAGGAAATAATTATGAGACAGTTATTGAAAGGAATAGGTTTCGTAGTAGGAAATATGTGAACGAACATTTGAGAAACAAAGTTAAAAAAAATTAAGATTATGCCATAAAGTTGGTAATTTTTTGTATAAAATAAAATCAATCATTTATAGTAAGAAAATTGGAATTTAAATAAATATACAAGGTATGGATATCATTTAAATTTAAATTTGAGGGGAATTGAACCAGATATCATAGATATTAAGAGAATTAGTTCTATAAAAATATGTTGCTAGTATGAAAATGTATGAAAATAATATAATTTAAGAAAACACATTAAAAAAGGAAACACTTTTCTTAATTCAAAAGCATATCAAGTAAAGATATATTAAATAATAGCCTATAACAATATAATAAATAAAGAAATTACCTCAATAATAATATAAAATATAGAGATTGCCTAACCAATGTAATGATGTAAATAAAGTTGCCTAAGACGAAGAATATCTTCTGTAACGTGATCAGCTGTTCACCTAAAAAGAAACAATTATATAATCAAGTCAAGAGAATTTTAGATACATTTAGATATTTACAGGGCTCGCATCCTCGCCCTGTAAAGTACGACTTTCCGATCTTGACACGTAAATAACTATTAAGGTACAGAGAGCATTAATAGGCTGGAAGGAAGCTGTACGCTTACTCAAGAATATAAAATTGTGTTCATGTGTTGTGGATATAAACCACCATCAAAAAGTTACAGATACAGATAAAAGGAAGATTATTAGTTTTCCACTGTTGATATAAATACGCTCTCAATAATTGAACAGGAGGAATGCGTTTAACTAATCACACAATCCAATATATTATTTTGTTGTTCGACATGTTACCGAAAAGGTAAACTGGTAAGTAGACGAGTTATGTGAAAATAAATACAAATATACTTTGTGAGAATTATATGACAATATTGTTTACATTATTGTATCACAACTTCATTCGGACAGTGGTAGGTAAATATACATAATAGACCATTCTATTTACAAAATTTTGAATGCTAGTTTATTCACATGATACTTAACTGAAAATTGGATAAATATACATTCCTCCCATTTCTCCCCGTCACTCGAAACAAAATATTTACGTTTCAAAACAATTTACTCGACTGTACCGTTTAAATGGAAATGTTTCTTTCCTGCGGCATGATTTTTAGATTTACCTCGACGTAGCGCTACCTACGAGGAATGGTAATCAACTCTGAATTTATCGATTAAAATTCTATTCAATTAATAGTCAGGTGTTAGTGTTAATGGTAACCATTAAATTCATCTTCAATTTCATCGGATTTCTGAAATTCTGTAGTTGTATTGGATTATTTCGATAACGATGGTGGATTATGATAATATACGATGTGCCGATCTTTATCTGCTATATCATAATTTTGAAAAAAAAAATACTATTTAATGAATTGAAACTTTCATTCAATATGTCGTTTTCCATTGATTTTTTAACTAGTTATTTGAAAGTGTTATTCGGCCTAAAGAAATTTCATCCTGAAAATATATTCTATTAAGACACGAATTTTATACCTATATTCATAGGAAATCCTGAAAAAACGGAGATTGAACGTAAAATATGTTATTCACCATGTTTCTACATATACTTATAAAAATGTGTTTCCCTCGCCTGGTCTGGAGGAAAAACAAGATTAATTCCTCTCAATTATATAAATATATATCAACTATGTATATATTAATATGGAGAAATAACAGCAAGACACAGTATATAACCAATCAATTAGCCGCATAACCACAATGGCAGTAGTTGTTTTAAAATATTTTTAGAAAACATTGTACAACATTGAATTAAACCAAGAAAAACCAAATCATACAATTTCTAAATTTCTTTAACATTCTTTTTATCAAGTTGTTCCATTGGTGTGAATGAGATTGAATGAATGTTCATTGTGTAAAATTGACGTATCGTTTATTGAATTCAAATTGATTATCCAATATATGTCTACTTACTGAGAGTGTCTGTTTCTTCTCTATAAAATTTATGTTGCCATTTCTACACAGGGTAACGTCAGTGATATATGAAATTTGAGGATAGCATACAGGGCCGTATTCGATAATTTCAAAGGATTTTAATCTTATTAACAGCTTAAACTTTTACAATATTCATATCAATTATCGCAAGACAATTTTAAGGAATTTAGATTTTGATAAAAATACAAAAATATAACTGGGAAGGAAAAAATAAGTATTATAGTTATTAAAAAAACTCATTCTAAATAAATTTATTTAGGCGACCATATCAATTGTCGCAAACAAAATAATTGGTTTGAGCGCTTGTAAAATTTTCTTCATTGAATCATGAACCCCGAACCCTGGGAAACATGAGTATCTATAATATTTTATGATTATTACTGTTTAAAGGTGAGTACATTTTTTAAAATTATTTAAATAAAACATTAACTTATAATATATCGGGCGAAATAAAATGAACTTTAACAAATTATTCTAAAATTCAAAATAATAATATACAGGGAAAATCATAATAACACAATAAAATTATCCATATCAATTTGCGCCCAACGTGGAACTACTTTTTCTCTCCAACGTGGCACAAATGCGCATGATTTGAAAAATATACAGGATTGTAAAAATCGAAATATTTTTTTTATAAACAAATTTGTGCAGTCAAATATTGCAATATAAATTGTGTACGAATTAATTAATTAAAATGGATAGAACTAGTTAAAAAGCTCAGAAGAAGAAAGGAGAGGGGTTGATGGATTTGAAAGTAATGGAATTGAAGTAGGATTTAGAGAACAGAGGAGAAAATATGGTGAAATCAGAATGAAGAAACAGACTCCTAAAAATATTAGAAATATAGAGAACGGACCCAGAAAAATATTTAAAGCAAAGCAAGGTCGGAAAGACGAAGATAAACCATTGTCAGAAGAAACAGGGCAAGGGGATAGACAAGAGTTTGGAAATCAAAAAGAAGAAAAAATACAGGGAAACAAAGATGATAAAGTAGAGGAGAAAAGAGAGGAGCAAACTCTACAAGAAGATAACCCCAAAAGGAAAGAGGAAATGGATGTAATGAGCATGTTGCAAATCACGATGAAAAACAAGCTAATACAAAAATGGATCAAAATAAGAGAGAAATAAAAACAAGTAAAGAATTAATGATAAGATTACTCGAAGAAAGATTAAGAAACGTTGAATAGAAACTGGATGATCCAAATTTTAACATGTAGGATAAAATGAACTCCACTAAACAAGAAATAAGAGGAGAAGTGATCGAAAGGATCACGGAGATAAAACATTCACAGATTAACTGACTTAAAGCAGTAAAAAAAAAAGAAATTTTAAGGAGAAACCCAGATAGCACTAGATAGTCAATCGACATACTAAAAATATTCGTTTTCGGATATTGTAATATTCTATAGACCCATTTTAAATATTTACCTATATTCTTTCTCGAATATTCTATGGACCATGGAATGGGAAATTTTTTGAATATTCTATGAATATTCTATAAATATTTCCAGGGAATATTCAAGAATATTCTGAGGATATCTGTTGAATGTATATAGCAAGATAATCCAGAATATTCATAGAACATTCCAATAGGCATATTCTACAAATAACCAAGTAATAATAGGAATATTATAAGGATATCTCTGGAACGTATATAGCAAAATTTCAAATATTAGTAGAATATCCCAATATGGATGCTACATGGTGAGCGGGTGACACTGAATCGTAATACACCTCCCTTTTCATCTTTAGTTTCAAAGATAATTGATTGAAATTTGGGAGATCTTGTATACTTAATGAACGACAGTATTGTACATATCAATTCTTCTTCAACTTCTTGTTCCACCGGACATGATACCAACTTTCGTTGGATATCGCCAATTAGTTTATCCATAAGCTCCATTAGTGTGAGAGAGAATAGAATTACCCGCCGGGGAAAGCTTCTCTCTCAAACTTATCGAGATTATGGGAAAATTAATTGGCGGTATCTCTCCTTAGTCTTTGGAGATAATATAACCATCATACCTGGTATCCCTTGTCACAACCTAAACACCCGGCCTTGGGACTCCGCTCAGGTAGTGAATTCGGCCTTAGTTACACTATTTTTTATTATCTCAATTGAGATAAGGTGAATCAACAAACAAAATTTCGGGACAAATGGATTTATTTGACACACAATAATAAATTTATCAAAACCGTATATTCTCGATACAAATACGAATAAATATTAGTTATACAGTAAAAATGTCCAACTCAATATTTTATATATATATATATATATATATATATATATTTATCAAAAATAAGTTAAGGACTTATCTTGGGAAGACACGGGACGTACAGCTCGCAGCAGTAGTCAAAACTTGAGACGTCGTTGTCTGGACTTGGACGCTGTATGATCCGGTGAAGTGGATAGTCTGTAGAGTCCGTAGCGGTCCGTAAAGGTAAGTCCGTGGAGGTAAGTTTGTAAACGGTCCTTAAAGTGGTCCTGAAGGTACAGGCTGCAGAGCTGTAGGGACAGAAATGAAAAAAACAGGAGAAACGGTAAAAAATTGAAAATTGAAAAGGAGGAATAAAATGAACAGGTAGGAGCCTATATTCCAATACATACAAAAATTTTAATTTAATTTTCAAAATAAAACCACAGAAAACTGTTCATTCTTATACGTCCTGTTCCCAAAATAATCAGAAAAAGTAAATTTAAATCGGTGGAAAATAACCATATAAAGAATCTGTTATAAATTCGATTCATAAAATAACTTAGGGCGCCACCAGATTTTTTTTAAAGAAAGATAATACCGGCGAAGAAAAAGAACAACGCCATAACAAAAACATTGTTATTTTTAGAAACGAAATAATTTAACTAAATAGAAAAATCGAAATAGAATCATTTGTAAGCACACAATTACAATTTGAAAATATATAGATAACTTACCAGCGAAGAAAATTAAAAATCACACACGAAATGATATGATTAAAAAGGAGAATACTGAATACTTCTCACCGAAGAAATGAACCAAAAAAGTGAGTTCCACCTCAATCGTAGTTTAAGTAGATATTTTACCGATGGCAAAAGCGATTACCGATGTGTTCCTAATATTTGAAATAATAGGAATTGGAATTAGAGGTGGGAGTAGCCGACGAATAGGTAACGCTCCAAAATAATTGATGAAAATAGTAACATGTCTCAGCGACATGTTACACCCTAACCAACCATGTAATAACAGGGTGTTCCATTTGAAAACCGGAAGTTAGTATCACTCTCGGTGGAACCGGAAAATAATAATTGATATGTTCATAAGCGTCGTTCAGTAAGCAAACAGGATATCCTAAATTTAAATAAATATTTTCTGAAACTGAAGGAGAGAAGGGGGAGTATCATGATCCTGTGTTCCCTGGTATAAATTTTACAAATATCTAAGGAATCTCTCGAAATTTCGAATTGTATATATAGGAAAAATATATTTAATTGAAAAAATTAGAGTAGGGGAAACAGAGTTCAATTTAATTTATTCATACATAAAAATAAGATGTACCTCATAACATAACTGAAACTAACATAATTTTCAAATCCGAGATTAAAAAATTCACTGACTTCCTCCATACTCAACGACACTTCTTGAAACCGATTTCTGCCCTTCATTTGGCTAAG